>CM039317.1:27143296-28449796 GCA_022316695.1 Camellia oleifera | reverse complement strand
GAGGTTTTGATCAATCAAGAGCAACTCATGGAGGTTTTTAGATCGTTTGATCGTGATGGCAATGGATACATCACTGCAGCCGAGCTAGCTGGCCAAATGGCCAAGATGGGCCACCCTTTATCGTATCGTGAGTTGTCAGAGATGATGACTGAGGCCGATACGAATGGAGATGGTGTCATTAGTTTTAATGAGTTTGCAGGCATTTTAGGAAAATCGGCAGCTGATTTTCTTGGCCTCACCGTGTCCTAGCCGGTGGTTTTTGTGGTATATATGTTGTTAATGGTGTGCACATCATGTCTTTTTTCATCCACGATGTCGTCATTATCATCATCATCGTTGTTGTTATGATTTCTCATTAAAATTTGATAGATGGTGGTTATGGGTGATTACTTGACTTGAGTTCTCATTGACATTTTCCTTTTGTTTTCTATATTTTCTTTTGTATTTTTAGTTTGTTTCTTGTGTTTTTGTGGTCATATAGGACCTCAAATGCACATGATTGAAGGAGATGGAGAGTTGTACTAAAAGGGAAGTATAATGTAACAAGAAATTGTGATACCTCAACTCCTCTCAAAAATAGAAATATTTATAAACACATCTTGTAGTTTATTAATCTCTTTATATTGTGGGTTTGGCTTATATCTTGGCTCTTGAAAATGACATTTCACCCATTTTCTTACAAAGCATTTGGATTTTAATGGAACTTGATACATTTTGATGCAAGTAGCATTGATATGAGCGTAGTTGCCTTTAACACATGATCTTTTGTTTTCAAAATCTCTATTCTTCTGTCTCTAATGCTTGCCTACCGCTTGATGTGACGAAATTTCAAAACAAAAGAATCTTAAAATACGATCGTGAGACTGGGATTGCATTGAGAAAATGATTTTAACGACAAACGATCCATCACCATTTCTTTTTCTTTACATTTGCTTGAAAATTTTCCAGTGTGTTATTCAAGCCCTATCTTCCAAATGCACCCAATTTTTTGGAGTTCTGAGAGACTGATTTCTTCTTCTCTTTGTGAAATATCAATCAACTTGAGACACACTTGATTTATCCCTCATTGGGCGTTTCATTTGTCAAATGTTTGTCTAAGATTTGGTGAATCACATTCATTCCAAAGTATTAATTAATCCTTTGTACAATGAACTGAAAATTAATGGAAGTAATATTTTATGTAACGAGTACATTATGATAGTATACAAATATCACAACAGAGCATACTAATATTAGATTTGTTTTAAATGTAATTACCAAATTTTTAATTATCAAGCTTAGTTTTTTAGAGGGTGATTATGCAGCTTAGACAACTATTTTGTGTAACCCCTCCTGCGTGTGTATGTAGAGTGGTCTTCCACTTTGACTCATCTTGCATCATACCTGTATTTTAGAGAGAGAAGAAGAACAAGAGAAAAGGAGAGAAAGAGAAGAACTTAAAGAAAAAAATCTTGAAAATTTAAGAGAGTGAAAATAGCGTATGCCACCCAAGAAAAAGAAAAAAGAAGAAAGATTAACATGAATCGTGCATTATCATGTAGATTTGGACAAAACTTGACCCTAGTTAAGGAGCTCATGCATGCGCTTATAGCGACCATGAAATCGTAAGATAAAAAAAGGTCCTTTCTTATTTATCAAAATTATCAATTATTAGATAAATTACTAGTCGAGTCGGGTTCAAAATTAGACAGATCTTAAGGTAAAAAATTATTCAAACTGTGTTCCAATAGGAGTATCAACATAATACATAATACATAAGACAAAATTATATCTTTGCAGCCTAACAAAACCCTTCTCTATATTGAATCACAAGCTTCTGTATCAGTTTCATCCACACATTATCTAATAAAAATGAACCAGAAATCCTGGTAGGTTTTCCAGCTTTCTTGTCCTGTTTCTTTGACCTCTCCAAAAAATGAACATTAGCTTCTTCGTCTCGCATTTTTCTTGATGATTTTTTTAAACATCTCACCAGTTGCTCAATTGCTTCTGGATTTTGGAATTATGACCAGACCGACCACCCTTGTCCTTGTATGAATTTCTTGAGGCAAAAGTCCTCCGTCCACCATGGGCTGCAGCTATGGCTCGCCGTCTCTGCTTGTTTAGCTGCTTTGTCAAGTCTGGATTATCTTCCTGTTCAATTTCTTCCTCTTCCTCTTCCTCCTGGAAAAGAACAATATATATATTTGAAAAGGAAATCTAAATAATAGTTCTGGAGAAACAAAGAACCAGATATCAAATGTTCAACAGTGAAATGACAAACATAAACAGATCTGACACACTTAGATCTTCACCAGCCAGATAGTTAGCTTACTGACAGTTATAATGGGGATTGCATCCCACAGATGGTGTGATGGTTCGAACTTCAAAGACTCAATGGAAGCCAGAGCCAACATTAGTAAGTGGTTGGTTAGTGATGTGCAAGAAAGAAATGACAATACAACAAATTGGCATTCATATCTCCCCCAGCCAGATAGATAGTTTACTGACTACTATAGCGAGGATTGCATATCATAGATGGTGTGATGGTTCAAACTTCATGTGTGCAAGAATGAAATCACAACACAACAAATCGAGTCTTTTGACATTTAAATCTTCCCATGCCAGATAGCGAGTTTTCTGACTATCTAGCATGGAGTGCATTTCAGAAATGGTTCAAACCTCAATAGAAATCAGAGCTAGGGATGGCAATCTGAACCTGGCCCGACGGTGACCCGACCCCCCATCCCCGAATTGAGTGGTTTTTCCCCGAAATATATCCCCCAATGGGCCAGGGATGGTATTCAAAATTAAATCCCCGATCAATTTCGGGCCGGGGATGGGGATAGCTTTCCCGGCCCAACCCCGGCCCTGGCCCCGGCCCCGTATTTCCCCTGAAGTAAAATTACGTTTGTGCCCATCTATATATATATGTGTCTAGTTGGGATGGGATCAATGTATAGGTTCACACTAACAAAACACGCCTCTCTCTGTTTCTCTCTCTGCTCTCCCTCACCGCCACTCGCTCGCTCTCCCTTACCGCTGCTCGCTCGCTCTCCCTTACCGCCGCTCGCTCACTCTCCCTCACCACTGCCGTACTCACCGCCGCTGTCGCTCTTCCCTCTACTCTCTCTCTTATATCTCACCGATTTCAGTCCCTCACTCACAATGTTCTGATCGCCATTTTTGCGATGAGAGAGAGCTTCGATCTTCACAGATCTTCACAGATCTGCACAGTGAGAGAGAGCTTCTGATCGCCTTTTTTTTTGGGATCTATGATAATGATCTGTTTCTTTTTTGGTCTGTTTTTTGATTATGATCTATATTGATGATCTATGTTGTTGATGATGATGTATGTTGTTGATAATAATCTATGTTGTTGATAATGCTTAGTTATTGTTGATAATGCTCTCTGTTGTTGATAATAATCTATATTGATGAGCTTCTGTTATTGTTCAGATTGCCATCCCTACCCTCTCTGTTTGCTTTTTTTTTTTTGGTCCGGGGAATTTCGGGGTCGGGGAAACCTGATCCCCGTTAGGGGGCGGGAATGGGGACGGTGATAGGTTCCCCGTTGGGGATCGGGGCCGGGGATGGGGACAATTTTACCATCGGAAATCGGGGACGGGGAGTGCGATCCCCAGCCCCGCCCCGTTGCCATTCCTAATCAGAGCCCACATAGTAGGTGGTTGGTTAATGATGTGCAAGAAAGAAATCACGACAAAACAAATTGACATTTACATCTTCTGCAGCCAGATGGCAAGCTTTCTGAAAAAGAAAGATATAGATAGCACAGTACACTAGCAAAAATATTATTAATGCCAGCAAATGTACCTTGCCACTAGCATTCTGAGTCTCAGTTTCAGTACTCGGCTCTGCCTCAGCAAACTGTTGATTCTTCTCTGACTCACATTTTTCATCACAAGTCCCAATCTGCTCATGTAGAAGTCCATTAAAAATGGAATATATCATGCTCAATGCAACGAAGACATAGATACATAATCATATATGACTATTTTAGGTTTAGGTTGCAAGATAATGAAGTTGAAATTTAGACAAGTCCTTGTGCAAGTCGTCAAATGCAAGAACAGAAGAATAACTGTGAACAAATCTAACCAAAAACACAAACAAATTGACAAATTAAACCAACATCTATCCAGTGCTTTTTTCCTCACAGCTGTAGTGCAATCCAAGCCATTCCGGTTGATGTGGCTGTGTGAGACTAGAAGAGATAACATGATACTTCTTTTATGTAATGTGAACAATAAATAAATAACATTTCATGAAAAACGCAGAAGAGGAAGGCTTAACATAAAAATGTGAAGATTCCATGCAACACCTCTCACTCTCATGACTCATACCTTTAAGGAGCAGCGAGAGTAAGAAAAGTTCTTGGAAACAGAAAAGTGACATCCAAGGTTCGCATGTAAACCCATTTACCTTTTTGTTTATCTTTTAACAAGACCCATGCATCAGTCACAGAAAAACAGATCCAGATTCCAAGAATAAAAGGTGGAATTTAAGAATTGGACTTCATTAGTTTCAAAAACAAAAACTGAAACAGCAAGAGCTTGAATCTGAAAATTGCAGTCCAAGGCTCGTGGCAATCCATTCGTTTCACCAAATTCACTTTCTTCCCACCAATTCAGGACCCATTTCAAAGTCAGGTTAAATAAAATGAGACCACTGGCTTGCCATGCTCATCCCATGCTAACAAATAAAAGAAATATGCACTAGATTTTTTATTACTCTCTCAGTCATTTACTGGAAAAAGAAAAATAAATAGTTGACATTTGATGAAACACAACAGTAACAGGACAGCCAGTCAGAACGATAATTGTTAAAAACCTACCCGCTCCACCAAGTGCAAAGAATCAAGATGCCTGATGTCGGCGTCATTTGTTGCATCAAAAGTATGTCCTTCCTCTGCAGTTCCTTCATCATCAGAACCCAAGTCCTCAAGATCTCCTTCAATGAACTGCAAAAAATAGCAAAAGCAGAACCTTTATAGAACATAGAATACAATAAATGTATCTGATTTCACAACTATATGTTTTAAGAAGAGAGGAGAAAAAATCTTGCCAAATTCAAAGCAAATTTAATCCTTCAGAACAGCAACTAGTGTTACTGCATGGGTCAACATGGAACAAGCAAAAGAGTCATTAAAAATCTTTTGAATGACATAAAGCGTAGGGCAGATGCACCCTCCAAACTGATTAACATAATCCAGAAGGGCACCATGGCATGTTTGTTGTGGTGGTTACAACACCGCTACAAGTGATGAGACCAAATAGCAGAAGAGGCAGACTAAAAACTACAAAGAAATGCTTTAAGGTCGAGGAGGTTTCAGGGTAGAGACAGCAAGAAAAATCACAAGAAACTTTTTCTTGTTCTTTGGTTTTTTTTTTTTTTTTGAAACCATGAAACTATTATTTGATTAACACAAGCCAATAGAATAAGGAAAATTTTTGATAATACTATAATAATGCCATTCACTCTCGTATGCATTGTACAATGAGAACAAACAAGATAAAAATTAAAGACTTTCTCCTTCTGTAGTATATTAAGCGACAAAATATCTAGCCTCCACAGAATGAAGTAAAGACATCAACTCATCATACCTTTTCAATGTCATCCTGATCCTTTCTAGTAAACCCACTGGCAGCAAGTTCCTTGTCGAGGGAATCAGTAACTTTCGTTATTGATGAAAAGCAAGGCCTAATTTCATCTGAATCCACATCTGAACCATCAGATTCTGCAGTCTGTTCTTCAACAGACAGGTTGAACCTGAAGAAACGGCAAAAAATAGAAGTATGAACATAAATCAAGCTATGATATTGGTTTGTACATGTGAATACTAATAGACATGAGTTTAATCATCAAAACCTCTTAGTTTGTAAACATGGAATCCAACTACTTTGCTAGTCAAACTCTCTTAGTTTCCAAATATGGAATCCAAGTAGTATTTAGAGTTATAATTATATCAAGTCTATACATAGCAATTTAACTCATTGGATTAGAGAGCAATTTAGTGAATTATTTAAAAGCGGCCAAAGCTCTCTTGCAATTGTATGATGAGATTCTAATGGAACATTTAACCCTTGGGCATAGAGAGATTATGGGGCATAGAGAAAGAAACCCTACTTAGTTTAGGGAAACTAATTTCTTCTTGTCCTTGCCCATCTTTTGGAATTGGAGTTAGTGGGCTAAATATGAATTACAAATTTGTCAGGAGCAGCAAATAGAAGGCAACTTCAATCTAGTCAAACATTCAACAATGAGGGAGAGAAGAACCTTTAACAAACAGAAGAATCAAAAGGAGAGGAGGAGACCAGCCTTTAACAATTTATATGGGCTTAGACAAAATGTAGACTTTTTCCGTAAACACTTCTACTTTGTAAATACCAATTAGACTTCTAAAGAACCATAAAAAGAAAAATGATAAACAATGCATCTATGAAGCACAGGTACGGGTACGAGTACGGGTACGCCGATACGGCAAAATTTCAAAAAAGTAGGGTACGGGTACGGCTGCGGTACGCCAATAAATATATATATTTTTATTATATATGATAAAATTATAATTTATAAAATTTATTATATATATTATATATGATCAATTATATTATATATTATACATGATCAATTACATTATATATAAAAATTTATTATATTATTACATATTATATGTATGACCAATTATATTATATATCTTAAATTATATATATTATATTATATATCTTATATCTTATATTATATATATTATATTATATATTTGTTTTGAGTGAGAAGTCAAAAGACGAAGAGGAGCAGAGGCGAGAGAGCAAAGTGATCGAGAGACGAAGAGAGAGAACAAGAGAACAGAGGCGATCGAGAGACGGAGAGAGAGAGAAAGGAGAGAGACGAAGACGATCGATCAACAGTGAGCAGAAGATCGGTCAAAGAGAGACGATTGATCGATCGATCAAAGAGAAAACCCTAGAACCCTACAATCGATCGATCAAAGGCGACGCCTCTCTATACTATCAAGTTCGATCTCTTCCATTTCCTCTGTGTCTCTCTCGATTCCCTATATAGATGTGTTTATGGTATGTTTAAAGCACGAGGTTATCTCTCTCTCTCTCTCTATGTATCCATGTAGTTTTTGAGTATTTTTTGCCCTGGAACGTACCCATGGCGTACCCCTCCGTACCCATGCCGTACCCAAATGTACCAGACATACCAGACTCCCTTTGGCCGTACCCGGTATGCATGCAGCCGTACCGGTACGCGTACCCGTACCAGGTAGGTACCCGGTACTCGTACGGCAACATTTTAGGAGTACCGGTGCTTCATAGCAATGCATCAATAATTATATGAAAATACTATTCAATAAAATAGATAATTAACTATGATCAACATGCTATTAATGGTTGCACAAACACCAAGACCTTCATCACCCAGAATATCATAAGCTCAATCTCAGAGACATTATGATGCTAATTTTCAGGTTATTCTCAAGGATTCAAATCAAAAGCCTAAGAAAAATTAACCACTGACCTCCTCCTGAAAAACTTGAAGATGCATTCAACATCACGGTCAAAGTACCTAAAAAATGCAACTTATCAATAAAGTAAATATGATAACTGATAACTGGTTCAGATATTGAATTGAAGCAGAAATTGTCAGGATAAAATTCATGACTAGAATTAGATGTGTAAGATTAAAGATTGGCAAAGCATCACACGGGAAATACTTCATACATCTGTGCATTACGATGAGATACTGATACCATTTGCGGAAAATCAATCATTGTGACCTTCTCATCATCATCAATCTAGAACAAACGAAATCCAAAAATAAATGAAAAAGAGTACACAGAAAAATATGCAGTGAAAGTCCAACAATTGCAATGAGCAAAGAAAGCTCTATAACTATATCAAAGAAAAACTTAAATAATGACCCCCAAAAATTAAATTAAATTAAAAATTACAAAATCACAGACTTCAAATTGATACATAAGATGCGTCGAAATGAAAAATGATGGCATACCATAATGTTGAATTCATTGAAGTCACAGTGAATGAGGCCATGCTCTGCCAGTCGAACAACAAGACCAACGATTGTTTCAAAAACTGTGTCTGGATTTTGCAATTGCTTCACCTGCACACTACATTGAATGCAATTTGATTGATACCATGAAAATTGTTACTTATCGAAGCTGCTTATTCGTCGAACAGCAGACAAGTGTTATGGTTCTTATAAAAAAGTTGAGGGTCAAACTTCACCTAACGTAAACAAACATAGAAAAAACAAGTCTCTTGTAGTCAATCTACTGTCATTACTCATTTTCAGATTAGCAGTAGCAACATTTCTCCAAATTTCTAGAGAAAGACTCAATTCAACAGATCTCCAAATTTCTAGAGAAGAGGCTCAATTTAATGACCTCTCCATGAACTTTTATATCAACATTTCACTTTTCTTTTTCAAAGGTAACACAAAGAGACTACGAAAATTTTCCTAAGAAGCCTATTTTACATCAAATTTGATCTTCAGTCTTCTTCACTGTGCGTATGACCACGCAAGAGAGAGAGAGATTGAAAAGTTAGGTAAAGTAGCATGATCAAAGAATGTTGGCTAATTCTCACCCCTTGTTGACTACCAAAAAACAACCCTACATTATTATTGGGTATTAGACTTTAATTGGCTCTTCTAGATAACTAGTTTCTAGGCCAGGACATAATAAAAAGTTGACAATTAAACAGTATGGTATTGAATTAAGAAGTACGCAATGAGAGTTCAGACTGTCTTGAAATCTTATCAAATTTTGTGGTAGCAAACACATAATTTACCAGAATTGCAATAAATCTCCCAAACTTGCTCAGCACAACTTGCTGCTATATTTTTGAGTCATTTGGTTTCCTGAACACCACAATCTAAATCCTAGACCCTTTTTTCATAGAGCCCTAGACCAAAATTCCTTGTTTGGAAAGGAATAGGGAATTCTTGTCACACAATAATACTCCATAAAAGGAAATATATCAAATTAGGAATTTGAGATATTTATCAATAAAGACACATCTCCCAAACTAGCGCAACATAGTTCCTACAAATGTAAATCTCAAAACCTACCTTCATTAGTGGGTTAACTCTTGAACTTTTATACAATACAGGATTATTTTAGAACTTAGCTCACAAACATCAATGATAAAATTAGTAGTTTTTAATTGGCTCTTATTTATAACCACACTCCAGTATTGATGTTAAAAGTATGCAAAGAGTTTGAACCTTTTTTTATTGGATCTTGTTGAATTTAGTGGTGGCAAAGACACAATTTAACCATAGTTGATGGTAAATCTCCCAAACTTGCTCAGCATCAGCTCTATAGTGCTAATCTTGAACTCTGCCATCTTCGTAGTTAACACTCCAAGCCATCATCTCTAATAGAATTAAGAAACATTTGTATTTGTTTACCCACAATAATTTATTAACCTAAAAGTAAAATGTGGGTAGAGCTAGAAAAGTGAGGCCAGGGATTGCTAGTAGTACTTAAAATTCTACCAAAAAAATTCTGACTGTTCAAAAAATATATATTTTCAATATCATTTTCAGAAATTTACAATTATCTTTCCTTGGTGTTCCCTCCAATTTTAGTATATGGACTGCATTTGCAGTAATTTCAAGAGTAGAGTTTGCCCCTATGAAGTTGCTTTTAATACTTTTTATTATCATTTGGTCTTATGGTGTAGAGATTTCTTCCTCATCTCTCATATGTTAGCCTCCTTTCAAACATGGCTGCTATAATAGAAGCCTCATGGAAGCATTCTTTTTAGAAAATTGCTCTCTCCCACAGCCAACAACAAACATAAAGAAAATTGCTCTCTCTCAATTTGCAACAACAATCAATTATGTTTACCTCGTATATGAGCTACAAATAACAACTGACTGCCTATGCCTTTGCCAAATTGGCAATAGCCTTCCAATCATTTGGGTGTTTGTCACGCTTTAACAATTAAAAATAAAACATAAGAATTCTCTAACCATAACATAACCAAACAATGGGTTTTAGATAAAACCTAGAAACAAAAAATAAATGGTAAGAAATATTTTCCATAGAATTTTAGAAAAGCATGACAAGCAAGATGTATTAATATATATGGTATGAAAGCACTTGGAAGAGAACTCTTACAGTGGATAACCTTGGACAAGTGACATGACCACGCAATGCCGATTACAGTCCACAGCATTTGGAACAGGGAAACCATGTTCCTCCAAAGCCTGCCCAAGCAACACATAAGTCTCAAACTGATGCTGCCCGACAATACACTCGCTCAACATAAAGTAATCAAAAAGGCAGATGATGACTATGAAAGAACCTTCATAAAAGCAAACTCCTTGAGAGCAGCAAGCCGGGATAAATAGAGCCAGTTATAACTACTCCGATGCCTCAAGTAATCACGCTTAGATTTGACAGCTCTAAAGGAAATTCTACCCAGCCTATGCAGCTTGATTGCAAGAACTTTACCATCTTCCGTGGCAACCTCAAATATATCTTAAAAACAATCAATGTTGGAATCATTGTGTAACATTAACATGTGAATTTATAGAATAGAAAAATAATACAAATGAAAAAGAATTTCTATATTACCAGACTCTTTCCCAACGCCAATTTGACGACCAACAGCAGAAAAAACTCCACGGTTAACCATTGTCTTAATTGCAAGAAAATCATAACCAAGGTAGGTGAGCCGGAACCCATCATCTAGATAACAGAGAATTTTTAAAAAATGATAATCAGGTGGGTGTGCAAGGTCTTGAGATATTACTATTTTAAAACAGTACGTATGGGCAATGGCCACACAATTACTCACATTTGGAAGCATCATGGTGTAACAGCTTATGCTTGAGCAAGTTCTTCATCACCTTGTAACTGCCTCCATGCCTGTATAGACATATACACACACACACAAAGACAAGTTCATATGAAACACAGTTTTTAAAATAGGAAATGTGAAACCAAAAATAAATTAAAAATATAACAAGAAATGAAATAGAAAAGATAAGTCATAGATTCAGCTAATCACTGGGCATGCTTGAAGATATATATATATATATAGCAATTTATATTTATTTATCAAAAAAAAAAAAATAATATAGCAATTTATATTTGAAAGAATTAAATCAACAATAATAGATACATATACAGAGTAAAAGAAAGAGAAGCGTACTTGAGACCGGCAATGCGGTCAATGAGCTCCGAAGGTACAATTTCATGCTGAAAGTAAAACATGGAGATGAAGAATCAGACACTCTTGGCCCTACATATGATCCCAGTCACAAATGATTTCTTTCTACTATTTAAAAATAAATAAATAAATAAATAATGAAAAGTAAACATATCCACATTGAAAATTTAAGGGGAAATATAAATAAGGTGAAGAATAAAAATGGTTGGAAATTGAAAACAATTAATTAATTACAAGAAAAAGAGCGAATGACAGACATTTCTCATGCCCATCTCGACAGCAGTGAGAACCCTGAAATCATCTTTGGATAGATACCGCAGAACGTTGACATCCAGCTTCATGGCCAATGTTTGAAAAGCCGGCCAAAATTTCAAGTGAACTCAAAATTTTGCAGCCAAAACACAGACGGAGAAAAATAAGAGCTAGTCCTAGCCAAATTGAATGTCCTGGAGCCTAACTCTGAATTACCTATATCGTGCAAACAGAATTTTGACTTTAGCACTAAAACAATCGAATATCAAAAGTAAAAATCTGAAGGGAAAAAAAAAACTGCAAATTCGATAAAAAGAATAAATATTGGGTACAATACAATCAAAGAAATGGATCAACAACTCACTCCAAACCCTAACCTAACAATTATTAGAAATCAAAAACTCCGATTGAACTAAAATCTGATCAAATGAGAAACATCCTTCAAAACGTTGATGCACAAATTAAAGTTCAATATAAAAAAATAAAAAAATCTAACAAGAACGATATAAAAAGCTAATTTTTTCTGCGTCGCATTCAAAAAATCAACTAAACAGCACCAAAATCTAATGAGAAGATAGAGAAAGAAAGCCAACCGATTGACGAGAAATTGATGCCCTGTAGGTTCTGAATGGATGAAACCCTGTAGTAGCTGAAGGTGAACGAGTAGGGTTTTGGAGGAATGCTCTGAAACCCTAAAAGAACGTTAAAAGGAACGGATCACCGAGTCACCGGTTCAACGTCGAGTTTGTGACGTATTTATGACATCATAAATATATCAATAAATTATAAAACCAAATATATATTGGCCTCGATTGAGAAATTGATTATTTTAATTAATTTTTTAATTTTTTGATTATTTTAATCTGATTAAAAAGTTATATTTAAAAAGTTAATTGGCTATTTTTTGTAGTTAATTTGATAATTATTGAGAAAAAATAAAATAATTATAATTTAAATATAATATTTTATTTTATTAACTATTTTAATTTATTTTATTTATTTATTTTTTTAACTACTTTAACCTCTAACCTACTTTCCAAACCACTAATATTCGAGAGAGATATGAAGGTTGATTTTAGTGATTTTTTGTTTTTGTTTTTGTTTTTGTTTTTGTTTTTTTTAACTTTTTTTTTTTTCTATAAATTTTATAAAAGTTGATATGTGTTTGTGAAGTGGAGACTTTTTACTCTTTGGTGAGTGAAAAAGTTTGAGTGATTTTTTATTTTATTTTTTTTAATTGATGGGAAACAAGATTTTAATTTTTGGAGTTTCATTTATTTTTTAGTGAGTTTAGATTTTTTGACTTTATTTTTTATCTTTTATGAGAGGACTTGATTTTGAATTTTCAAATTCAGTTGAGTTTTTTATTTTTATTTTTTTTGTTGTATTTTTGTAAAATATAATCAATTTTTTGTACTTTTAAAATGTACTTACAAATATCCCACTCTAAAAAAATTGTACATAAAAATAAAATTTTTAAAATTACTAAATACAAAATAATAATAATAAAATTTAGTATATCTTTGTATATTTTTTATTTATTTAAAAAAATAGATTTTTTCATAAATATTTTATTTTTAGATGCATTATGTGCATCTAAAAAAAAAAACTATAATATTAAAAAAGTTCATTAAAAACCACAAAACACAGAAAATAAAAATAACTCAAAACCAAACAAATGTGATTTAGTTATACGAAAAAGTGAATAATTGATGTGCATAACATAACTTGTTTTTGACTGGTGATTTGATTTGTTTGGCCACATACAGAAAAAAAAAAATAAAATGTATGCACTCAAGCTTTATGGGATCAGAAGGAATTCTCTCTCTAGAGAGCAGTTTGTTCTTCTCCGTTTTGAGGAAGCTTTCTTCAGGATCCTTGTAACTTTGGGGTGCGTATCGGGAGCTTTCTGGTGCTCTATCTTTTGTTAGCTCTATCTGGTGTGTTGTTGCTTGGTGTCTCTTTGGTTTTTTGGGGGGAAGAAGGTGTTGTTTTTTTCCTTGTTTGTTCTCGCTTGGGATGGCAGGGTCTTCTGGGGGTTTTGCTCGAGATGGGAGCTGGACTGACAGTAGTGAAACTGGAGTAGGAAGTGAGTTTTCGGAAGAACGGCGCTCTGCTTTTTATCCTCATGCGTATATTCCTCTCTCCTCGCATCATACTCGGTGTGGCGTGAGTATGGAAATGGATGAGGACATCTGGGGTGTGGGCCGTAGTATTTATCAAAACTGTTTAGTTGGGTGCGTGCATGATATACGGGAGTTCAATGTCTATCTCATGCAATCTTACTTAGATGATTTGTGGCAGCTGAATGGATTCATGCATGTTCTTGGTCGTAGTAAGAATGTTTACATTCTTTCTTTTGAGCATGAAGATGATTTACAATGGGTGGTCGCCAATGGGCCTTATGCTGTTGCTGGAGCTTTTTTCACGGTTGAGTATTGGCGATCAATGTTGGTGCCCGAGAGTTTAGTTATTTCTAAAGCTGCGATTTGGGTTCGTTTGGTGGGGTTACCGCTTGAATGTTATACCTCCGAGGCTGGCTTTTGTTTGGGTCAGGCTATTGGAGAAGTCCTTCAGGTTGATGTGGATTCTCTGTTTCCTCGGAATATTCGTTACTTGAGGATTAAGGTGTGGATTTCTTTGGAGGCACCGTTGATTAGTGGTTTTTTCCTCACGTTTCAAGATGGCACTCAACATTGGATTGAATGTCAATATGAACGGCTTTGTCGTTTTTGCCGGAAATGCGGACGGATTGGTCATACGGATGGACAGTGTGCAACACCATTTCTGGAAGGTCAACATCTTATTCAGACTCATTTGGCTAGTGTGGCTCAACGCTTGAGAACTAGAATGATTTATCAAGACGACCAACAAATGTACACGTCCCGGATTCGGGCGAATGCTCACCGGGCAGATAGAAGGTCAACACGGTTAGCTCGTCGCACCACTGCGAGGCATGTCTCTGAAACTGGTATTGCACATGGCGAGGGTGGATCGATCCCAACTAGTTTTGACCAGCCCATTTCTTTTCAGGATTCAGAGCCTGTAGCGGATCATGTTTTGGTTTCGATGCAAGAGGAGGATAGCAGGCATATTCTGGATAATTCTATGCAAACCAGTGTTGTGGGGAACCAGATACCAGAGGATGGAGGGGCCAACAACACTGAGTCAACTCAGGCTGGTGAACCATTACCAAACGATCCGGTAAACTCAGTAGTTGAGCTAGAGTTAATGTGGAATAAATGGGCTGAATGATTGCAATCTTTGGGCATTAATGCTGGACGGCTTGTGATTGATGGTGATCAATTTGAAAGGATAGAAATGCGGCAACCAGGACATGGGTCTGCAGAGATGAGGATGGAACTAATGAGCCAACGATTTTTGGAATTTTCGGACTGGGATACTACAATTCAGTCCCTTCCAACGAATGGAGTGGGCAGCAGATTAAATTTACCGTATGGCGAACGCCATTTGGGCCAGCGAGCCTTGTTAGTAGCTGGGCCTCTGGAGAGGGGGCTACCTCAGTCTAGTGGGCCTCATCCAGGGGCTTCTAGTTCACGTGGGCCAGGTCTTTTAAACCCTTTTGCCGCTGACAGTTTGGTGCATGAATTATTTACTGGGCCTCCACTTAAAAGGCGTCAATTGGGTCTTAATCACGATGTAGCTGTTGCTTATTATTCTGAGGGTGTGCCTGAGGTGGAAAGACAGGGCGACGCAGAGGAATTTTTTACCCCCGATCTTGGTGGAGGGTCGGATTCGGTTGTCTTAGTGCATTATGGTGGTCGACGCCGGAGAAAAGCTCACCGTGGTCAAGTCAATCGTCGGCTGTTTTCGGTTGGGGCCCCCGATGCTCATACCACTCCGCTGGGTGCTATTTCTCAGATGCCAAATGCAGTTTTATGGCGTCAACGGCGAGGTTCTAGTTCACGTCGAGCTCCAACCAGAACTGGGAGATGCCAGAAGCAACGTAAGAGTGGCGGGTTGGTCGGGGATGTTTTCTTCCGACGGCGTAAGCGCCGTCTCAAACCCAAGGCTTGCATTCCCCAACGGAGTGTGGCGGGATCGGCGTCAGGTTACGATTCAGAGCCTAGTTCAACGGCTAATAGTGAACCGTCCATAATTCCAGCCGATTGGCCTGAGTCGCAGTGTGGTTTTATTGACCAAGAGGCGGCAAGGATGGAAGATCTCGGGCTTTCTTCACCAGAGCAGTTTCATTCGGGGGTTTCTCAGGAGGTTGTCCCACAACAACCTCCTCGGGCGCCATGAGGATCTTTAGCTGGAACTGTAGGGGTTTGGGTCATCCCCTTACAGTTCGAACAGTCAAACAATTGACCCAGAAATGGAGGCCAAATTTGATCTTTTTAAGTGAAACAAAGAAATCAGCTCATCAGGTGGATTTTTTGGGGATATCTCTGGGTTATAAGCATTGTTTTGGCATGAACAGTCAGGGTAGTAGGGGGGGTTTATGGGCTGCGTGGGATGATAATTATGACCTGATTGGCGTGGAAGCTTCTGATCGTTTATTGGTTTTGGAAGTGTTGGATAAGCTTATGGGTAAATGGTATATGTTTTTGGTTTACGGACCCCCTGCTCTGAAGGATAGAGCCCCTTTTTGGTTGGAATTAGAACACAAAATCCGAAGCTGCGCGGGGCCGGTTGTGCTTATTGGGGACTTTAATCAGGTGCGAAATTTGGCTGAAAAATGGAGTCCTACGCACGGCAGAATTAGAGGGGAGCTTCCATTTAATACTCTGATTTTTAATTCGCAACTGATTGAAATCCCAACTCAAGGGATGTGGTATACTTGGAGTAATAACAGAACTGATTCGGGTATTATTTACGAAAGGTTGGATCGGGTGTTGGTATCAACAGACTGGTCTGAAAAATTCCCAAGGGCTTCGGCTCTTGTTCTTCCTATTCAACGGTCGGATCACAGCCCTTTGATTTTTGACACAAATTTGGTGTACAGCTCTTCTAAGCGGGTCCGGCGTTTTGAAGCCGTCTGGTTGAAAGATGCATCTTTGTCTCATATTATTCCGCGGGCGTGGAATGTTCCGGTTCCCGGCTCCAGTCAATTTGTTGTATGTCGGAAGCAGCAGATTGTTTTCAATCATATTCGTAACTGGAGTAGTCTGTCCTATCGGAGTTTGCAGGGGCAAATTAATGAGGTGCGAGGGTTGTTGCAGCAGAAACAGAGGCACCTTCAAAGCAGGGCGGATTCGGATGCGGACTGGTCTCTTCGGCTACGCCTAGATGAGCTCCTGCACAAACAAGAATTATATTGGGCCCAACGTTCTAAGCAGCACTGGTTACAAGTGGGGGACAAGAATACTCGGTTTTTTCATCAAATGGCCTCTTGGAAGAAGAAGAAGGTTCAAATTCGTGCTTTACAACGGGAGGATGGGGTCTTACTCACAGACCAGAATGAGATTCATCAAGTTTTTATCACTCATTTCAAAGCTTTGTTTCACTGTGATGATCCACTTTCTATTCCATCTCGGTCCTCTCCAGGTGCTTTTCCTCCTCATTTTGATTTACTTTCTGTTTTTAGTAGTAAACTAAGTGAGACCCATCAACATTTATTGAATCTCCCATTTAATGAGGCTGAAATCAAAACTGCGGTTTTTCAAATGGGTAAACTCAAAGCTCCGGGGCCGGATGGTTTCATCGCGGGGTTTTATCAACACTATTGGAGTATTGTTGGACCGTCAATTGTTGAAGCAGTGCTTGCTTTTCTCCAGTCGGGTTATTTGCTTAAGGAGTTTAATAAAACTTTCCTTTGTCTGATCCCGAAGATTAAGGACCCGATGACTGTTAATGATTTTCGCCCGATTAGCCTATGCAATGTGATTTATAAAATTGGGTCTAAAGTGTTGGCCAATCGACTGCGTGAGGTGCTGCCCAATTTAATTGCTCCTAACCAAAGTGCTTTTCTTCAGGGTCGCATTATTTCTGATAATATCTTGATTGCCCACGAGTTGATTGAATTTATTCGCCATACAAAAAAAGGGCGTAAAAGGTTTATGGGTCTAAAGTTGGACATGAATAAAGCCTATGATCGGGTCAATTGGGATTTCTTGCTTTCAGTCCTTCGGTGTATGGGTTTCAGTGAGCACTAGGTAAAGTTGATTCATCAATGTGTGTCTACAGTTTCTTTTTCTGTTCTACTCAATGGTCACCCTTCGGAATTTTTCACTCCAAGAGCTGGGCTGCGTCAAGGGGATCCGTTGTCACCCTATTTGTTCATTCTAGTTATGCAAGCTCTATCTGAGGGGCTCACTCATTTGGCTCAGCAAGGTATTTGTCGAGGTATTGCTATTAGTAGGCACTCCCCGCCAGTCTCTCACTTGATATTTGCTGATGATTGTTTTTTATTTATGGAATTTCAAGGAGAAGAGGTTTGGTGTTTACAGTGGCTTTTAAATGCATTTTGTGAACAGTCTGGGCTAAGAATTAATATCTCCAAGTCTGAGTTGTATTTAAGCCCCAATTTTGGCGGCCGAGAAAGGGGTATCTTGGATTCTATTTTTAGGATTAAGGTAGTCCCCACTCCGGGAATTTATTTGGGTGCATCTTTGAATTATTCGCGGAGGACAAAAAGGGAAGTATTTAATATCTTGGTTGAGAAAGTTTCACGTAAGCTGCAAGGCTGGAAATGTCGACTTTTATCTTTTGCTGGTAGGTGCATTATGGTTAAACATGTCCTGCAAGCTGTCCCAATATACCTAATGTCTGTTTTTAAGATTCCTTGTGGGGTTATCCAGAAGATGAATGCCATCATTCGACGGTTTTTATGGCAGTCAGATATGGGACATGGGGTGTTCTGGAAAAAATGGGAGAGTTTATGTCTCCCTAAAAATGAGGGAGGGTTGGGTTTTCGAGAGCTGGGTGCTTTTAATCAGGCACTTTTAGCCAGGCAAGCTTGGCGAGTGGTATCCAACCCGACCTCTTTCTTTGCTTCAGTGTTGTTGGGCAAATATTGCTTCGGAAAAAATTTTCTTGCTATCCCGTGTGCCTCCGCTGCATCTTGGGGTTGGAAAAGCTTAATGTGGGGTCGGGATTTATTAAAGGAGGGTTTAATCTGGAGGGTTGGGAATGGGCAGTCCATCAAGCCTTTTGAGGATCATTGGATACCTGGGCAACCTAACCTGGTGCGAGGAATGGAGCTGTCCACTTTCTTTCCACAGATGAGAGTGGCACATTTGATAGATTTTCCAAATAAATGTTGGAGAAGTGATTTGATTTCTTGGTTGTTTCCTGCCGAAGTGGTCCCATTGATTCTGGGTATCTATATCCCCTTGTTCTCTTGCCCCGATAGATTGGTGTGGACTAGCACAAAAAATGGACTTTTTTCGGTCAAGTCTGGTTATTGGTCGGCTCTCCATCATCGACCTGTGGGAACTACTCATGCTTATTCTGTGGATCCTTTAGTTTGGAAAAATTTGTGGAAGCTGCGATTGCCCTCTAAATTGAGCTTATTTTTGTGGAAATGCCTCCATAATATCATTCCGGTGAAATGGCAGCTTCGTACACGAGGCATCCCCGTTGACCCGATTTGTGCTCGATGTGGCCACAATGAGGAAACACGAGAGCATGTCTTCTTTGAGTGTCAATGGTCTCAACGGGTATGGCGAGGCTCAAGTTTGGGACTGAATTTCTCCACGGGTCAACCTGTTGAGTTTCATTTTTGGTGGACGGAGTGGATAACTTCGGTCAAGGAGGATGACATTATTCTCCACTCGGTGGCTATCCTTTGGGCCATTTGGCGACAACGTAACCTTAAGGTTTTTCAAAATGAACAATTATCCATTGCACAAACATTACTGCTGGTTGATGAATTTAGACAACAATGGTCCAACAATTCCATACCAGTTACAAATGCTAGTTTGGACCATGAGTTTGTGCAGTCACATGTTTCATCTTCTAGCCACTGTTGTGTTCTTACCCATAATGATGTGGTTTCTAATGGGGTTCAGTTGTTTACTTGTGTGGTGGATGGAGCATGGCAGCAAGCCACTTGTGCAGCAGGAATTGCGTGGGTTTGTTTTGATGATTATCAATTGCAAGTATATCAACAAGGGATTTCAACCCGGCTATCCTCTCCACTGCTAGCAGAGGCAAGAGCTCTTTTGGAAGCTATTAAGTGGGCGACTGCGCAGAAAATTACATGTTTGTCTCTTCTTACTGATTGTCAAGTGTTAGTTGATAGCTGTGCACAAAAGTTTTGTTCTGATTGGCAGGTAGATGTTGTCATCCAAGATATTTTGATGTTAAGTTCTGCCTTTTCTTTCTTAAGTGTAACTAAAGTATGTCGTGTGTTGGTTGAACCAGCACATAAACTTGCAAGGTCTGTAATTGTTTTATCCTCTAGCTAATATATATTTGTGTTTTTGCCTGGTGCTCAAAAAAAAAAAAAACATAACTTGTTTTTTTAATGACTTTTTTCTTCTTCTTTTTTTTTTCTTCTTTTTTTGACTTTTTAAAGTAATTTTTTATTTTTTATTTTTTATTTTTTTGGGTTCTTGACTTTTTTCCAAAAAACTAACAACAATGGTAGGGGACCCAAATTTTGTGGCTCAAAAGTGGCTCAAATGGCCAAAACGACGTCGTTTCGTTTTAGCCATTTGAGCCACTTTTGAACTACAAAATTAGGGCCCCCAAACATTTTTCAAAAACTAATTCCAAATAGGTCAAAAACTAATAAATCACTCACTCCAAACAAAACTTTTTAAAAAATTAAGGATATATTACACTCACCAGGTTAAGCTAAAAAAATACACGTCTATGAGATTAATACCAAGGTGCAAAAATAACAGAAATGCGTGAGTCCGACGCGCGCAAAGTTTATTTTTTATTTAAATTTGATTTGTTAATATTTTAAAATGACAATTTTACTCTTATACAATTTTGTCTTTTTTATTTTATTTTATTTTATTTTTTATTTGGTTGTAAATTGTTGTCCCTTTTTCTAACCGTTGTTTGCACACAAGTGGAGAATAAAAGATTGGTAGCGAAGGGGAGGGGCAGTGGGAGCGGGGAATGCATGCAACGGTGGGCGTAGGAGATGACAAATTATGACAATAGCGATGGCAAAGAGTAGATGTTGTGCTAGTCGGGGATTGATGAATAAGAGAAGAGTAGATGTTGCTAGTCAGGGATTCGCGAACAGAGGAGCCGCGATTACAGGTGTGGGGAGGCAAGGGGTTTCAACAACTTGAAAGCTTGCCTCTGGTTAAATAAATGAATGTATAAAAAGAAAAAGAAAAAAAAAACCTTAAAAGAAAGAACTCTTTAAAAAAAAATAAACAAGCATTGTCTTCCACAAGTATTAGCAGAGATGGCACTTACTGCCCGTGTTTGCCATGAACATGTTCCTTGCTTTCTAGTGCATTTAGCCCTTTGTATTATTATCTGTCTATCATTATTCCATCCATGAGCATAGAGAGCTGTTGTCTATAACTTGAAAAAATTTATTATTTTTCTCACTCCCTATGCGGATTTACACAATTACAACACAAAAGCATTCGGTTTTTACTTATAGCTGCTAATAAAAAAAGCTTGGGAATTTGAAAAAAGGATGACAATAACCTTTGAATAAAACATATTGGCGATAACAAGAATTTCCATCTGTTTACTTACAAGGGAAAAAATCGCTAGGGAAAAAAAAAATCATAATCTAACATGTATAAGCTGCGAATAAACCTACTCACAAAATTTAATCAAAGAGCTTGACCTCAGTATCGACATCTGATGCAGCCAGGTTCAAGACTGACAAAACCTCAACATTTCTCGGTTGAGTAAAAATGCACTCATCTTGTCTAATATCCATGGCATTCTCTTAACTATCCAAGCTAGCTTGACTAAAAAAATATGTACTGTGATCTTGACTCCCAAATGCCATCCTCCGAAACAATCTAATTTCTTCAGATTGTTCCGCAGAGTTAAATATTTCACTTTCACCAACCCGCATTCCATTGGTTAGATCTGAGATAGCCATGCTATCGAAAGCTCTCACAACCTGAGAAGCATAAGCATTTTTAGAATAAGAACACCATATCCTAAGAAGAAATTTAGGGAAAATTTTTAATCAATTGTGAATCCAAAGTTAACTACCTGTCCCATTCGTGGTCTCTTAGCAGCTGAATGTCGCACACAAGCTGCAGCAGCCTCGATCATTCGAAACATTTCATTATCAATGTAGTTCTTATCAAGCCTTGGATCTGCTAAGCCTTCAAATTCCTCAGTATCCAGAGCTTGGCTAAGCAAGGGTCGAGCCTGAAAGACAAATTTGAATTTTTAACGAAGTGCACAGGTATAGGTATCCCATCCTCACAGATATTGTCATGCAACAATTGGCTCAATCCCATTTGTACTTACGCGAGTTAATCTGTGTTTTCCCTACATTTAACTAATGAAGTTCTTATAAACCTTATCATGTTCAAGGGTCCATTTGTACAAGTGCATGTATGAAAAATCTCACAGCTTCTACAAAAATGGGAAAACAAAATTATCTGAAATAAGTTGTCCTTTATTCAATCATAAAGACTAATATGGGCTGTGCATTTCTGGATTTGAAGAACTAAATGGTAGAGTAATTAGCATCTGAATTGTTCTAAAATAATTCATATCTGAATTACCCAATACTTCGTTATTAAGAAATCCTTATTTAGAATTAGTAGATTACTTTATATATCCTTATTTTCGGTAGATGATTTCTTTGTATATCCACCATTTGATTGTTGTTACATGCAAGTTCTGTGCACAAAATGTGGGCTAGGGTTGTCCAGGTGGATTATTACAGGTCTGTCTCTCTTGGTGTTGCAGTTTGAAGATCAACACCAGGTACACAATCATGGTTTCGAGCTTATAACTACATTTGACCAGGTTTTTAATTGCCAAATTCTCCTGACTTGACCTATGTTCAATCCTATATATTTTCTGGATCTGTTACTGTTAGAAAAACAGGACTAATTGGCGACAACTGAGAGCCACACTCGAAGAGAGCACAAAGCAGCTTGATCTAGGTAGACTAGAAAGCCCTGCTCGAAGCTCGCCTAAAGGGCACTCAAGCGGCACATAAATTTCTGGAAACCATGCAACTCCTTTATTATATAGATAGGGCAGTAGTTTCTATGCTAATTACATTGAAACTTGAAAGTAAATTTGGTTTTCCTAGCCTCTCTGGAGACCTAAGCTTACACAGAAAACCTAACTATAATCTATCCTTGAAAAGTATACTAAATGCTTTTGATAGCATTAAGAACACTTCTCTGGATTGAGTGTTTTCTTAAAAAACCACACTCGCACTAAATCCCTGCCACTGGTCAATTGCAAATGGACCAAGTGTTTTCTTAAAAACCCACACACTCGCACTACATCCTTGCCACTGGTTGATTGCAAATGGAGTGCTGCATAGTGTAGGATGGAGGATTCTGTGGTTGCAGTCTAGAATCAAGAGGAGGCTAACAGAGCCACCTGTGAGTGGAAATTGAACAGGGATTTTTGCGGATCAAGATGTCAAGGTTAAAGTGTATCTGGTTTGGGTCGTAAATCGCTTTTCTTGAGTCTTGTAATTGTAATCTTGATATATTGGATTATTTACACCACCAGGGTGCCTATGGTTTTTCTTTGGGAATAAGTTTCTTCAATGTCTTACATACAAATCATTGTGTCTTGATCTCTAGCGATTTGAGTGGTTGCCATTGAATGTTTGATTGGTAATATATTGACTAACATAGTTTGGTTGTTTGCCATTGATATTTTGGCAAATTGAGATTACTTGTTGAGTTTAAATTTTAAACTACAAATGTAGGTGATAGAAAGGCATTATGGGAAGGATTGGGGCAGTTCATCCACAGGGATGGTGCCACATGTTGTAGGTTTGTGGAAAAGGGGCTATGAGGGGTCATGATTCCTTGGTTTGGGGGATCTCAAGTACAGAGTATTTTCGGTTAATTCTTTCTACCAAGACTTTTGTGGTGGAGATTCAACCTATGAGGCTTGAAAAGACATGTGGAGGAAATAAGGAGCCTCCTGAGGTCATCTTTTTCTCTTTGGCAACCACCTTAGGAAGAGACGCAAGTTGATTATTGATTGGTGTTGAATGTGTAAGCAGTAAAGGGGAATTTGTGAATCATCAACTATTGCATTGTCCTGTGGCAAGCCAGTTCAAGCGTGGCCAAATAGATCTGCTAAATGCATCACTAGTTCATGCATGCCTAAACATAAAAGTAGCAATTTAAAACTTGATTATAGTTATATGCCATAGTAAAAGAAAACGTAGGACCAGGTTCATATTCACAAAACCTACCCATTCAACTAGACTCTCCTCTCCCAAGGGTTGAGATGGATCCACGGACTTGCGTCCAGTAATTAGCTCCAGAAGAACAACTCCAAATGAGAATACGTCAGATTTCTCGGTCAGTTTGCCACTTGATGCATATTCAGGAGCCATGTATCTGAAATCAAACCAATCAAAATATTTAAAAAACACGTCTCTTAAAATTCTTGGTGATTATCCACACCAATCAAGGATGGGGTTGCCTACCCAAAGGTTCCAATAACACGTGTGGTTATATGTGTATTTGCATCGAGAGCTAATTTAGCGAGCCCAAAATCAGAAACCTGTAAAGTGAAAAAACAGGAATTGTGAAACTACATTCTAAACATAACATTACCGACTAACAAGAGAAATACACACAAATTTTTTTTTTTTTATAAAAAAAAAAAAGACATTTGTGAAAACTACACATACCCGAGCTTCAAAGTTGTTATCTAAAAGAATATTTGCTGACTTAATATCCCTGTGAATAATCCGAGGATGGCCTGTCATGCATATAGAATCAATATGAAAACATCAACAAACAAAGCAACATCTTCAATGGAAACAGTCACTCTAATAGTTGACAATAAGATTCATTATTGATCAAGATACATAGTCATAGTCAAGACAAAATTTAAAAAAATGAGAGGTGACTGATGTAGAGGACACCAAGATTTTAAGATCAGATGCAAGGTCATGACATCTTTAGAAATAAAACGGCATTGCAAATAACCCACCTTTTTTCTGTCAAAAGAAATCATATTTATTTTTGAAATAATAATAACATTGGTCATTTCATCCCTCCCCTCATCTCATATACTGGAATTTCCTTTATGGGAATACAATCAACGTATAGTCGTAATATTTTAGATGTGAGCTATGTTAAATGAACCATACTAAATGTATGAAGCACATGTGCCGGGCACTTGACACTTGGATATTTTGTCTGCCACGTGTAGTTGGATAGTTAGCTAGCAAATATATTTAATAATTCGAGTTTACTATAAAACTATACATAAAGGCTCCATATTATGCACAAAATGCACTACGTTACCCTGTGCACAGTATTTTGCCCACAAAAAAAAAAAAAAAAAAAAAAAAAAAAAAAAAAAGAGTTTATTAAAATTAATACGAAGGAATTGATCTATATTAGTTGTTTTCACTGGTTGATATAATTTAAATAAAAACATAAATCTACTTTGGTGATTTATATAATAGAAACAACAACAAATGACATTTACATGTTGTGTGGAATAGTTGGGGTTCATAACATATACATTGTAACAATACTCAGAAGAATTTTTTTTCAAAACTTAAGGGCAATCTCGTATGCATTTGTAATAATACTCATGAAATAGAGGGCCCAATTCAATAGAAGAATTTTCAAAAACTCAAGGGGGTCATTCCATATAGATTGTAAGAACTTACAAAATAGAGCAATAATAGAAGAATTTTAAAGAATTAAGGGAAGTCATGATCATCAAATAAAAAAATGAGGAATATAGATAATTACAGTCTTCATGGAGATAAGCAATTCCACGAGCAGCACCAGAAGCAATTTTCACACGTGTTGCCCAATCCATAACTGGCCTACCTTCTCCTACAAAAGTGCAAAACCCCCAACATTAGTTAGCCACCATGACAAACCAACCCTTCAAATCACAAAAATGAAACTTTACCGTGAAGATGGAAGTAAAGGGTGTTGTTAGGGACATAGTCGTAGACGAGTAGTCTTTGTTTCTCAGAAATGCAATAACCCACTAGTGAAACCAAATAACGATGGTGTATGCGACTAATAATTTCAACCTCAGCTTTAAATTCTCGCTCCCCTTGTCCCCCACCAATGTTTAACTGCTTTACTGCAACCTCTCTCCCATCCGCTAGGTACCCTTTGTACACACAACCAAATCCACCTTCACCCAAAAGATTCTGCACTGAAAACCCATTTGTGGCCTCCACTAGTTCTTCGTATGTAAACCATGATCTTGATGAACTGCCTAAACCACCTGGCTCTGATGGTGAATATGCAATATCACTGCCAGAACTACTTCCAAAATGGGTTGCCAATGACTGTGCCTTTAACAAGGCAGAATCTGGACAAAAATCATGAACCATCATATTGCCAACATCTCATGTAAACATATATGCAATTGCATTGTGTGCAAAGCAAACATTGCAAGGAAATGAATTAAAAAGTCTTGTTCTTAAAAAACAAGACAATTTTTAATAAATAATATGGCAAGACTGAACATTTGGTGCGTCAATAATTCTGAACAAGTTAAAGGTAAGAACAAAATACAGACACATACACATGAAGACATGAATTGAAAATTTTTAAGGGAGACAGGAAGGGAAAAATATAACATACTTAAGGAACCTTTTTACGTTAGACAATTTTGTTTTAAAAATTACCTGATTTGTAGGAAGATGAGGTTGGCAAAATGTAGCCACCATTGATGCCGGAAACCTTTTTCTTTTGCCTTCTTATGCACCAGGCAGCAATTCCAATGAGACTAAGCAGTAAGAAACCTAGTGCTAGACCAATAGCCACTGTACCTCCTGTACTAAGGCCCCCATTACCTGTGGTGATTGATATTTCTGCTGCATTGGCACTAGAATTGTTGGTCGTTAGATTACTTGATGGTGGATCTGGAACTTGAGAAGGAGGAGAAGGGAAGGGTGGAGACAGAAGTAAGGGAGGAGGCGGTGATTGATGCATTATCGGTGGTGGTGGTGGTGGTGGTGGTGGTGGTAGTAATTTTGGAGGAGAATTTGAGGAAGGCGGAGAAGCTGATGGAGTACTGGATGAAGAATTAAGCCCAGGAGGTGGTGGTGGTGATGCAATGGGCGGAGAAGCTGACGGAGTACTGGATGAAGAATTAAGCCCAGGAGGTGGTGGTGGTGATGCAATGGATGGCATTGATGCCGGTGAAGGAGGTGGTGGTGGTGATGCAATGGGTGGCATTGATGCAGGTGAAGGAGGTAGTTGTTTAGATGCTGGTGGTGGGGGTGAACTTTCTGGTGGCTTTGACGATGGTGGGGGAGGAGAATTTTCAGGAGGCAGTGATGATGGAGGCGGAGGTGAACTTGTCGGTGGCTTTGATAGGGGTGGAGGAGGTGAATTCTTTGGGGTTTCTGATAATGGAGGTGGAGGAGAACTTGTTGGTGGATTAGATGATGGTGGTGGAGGTGAAATGGCTGGTGGGTCAGCCGATGGAGGTGGAGGTGAAGTAGCATTTGATGATGGAGGAGGAGGTGAAATTGCTGGTGGATTTGATAGTGGTGGTGGTGGTGGCGTTGTTGGTGGAGAATTTGAGGATGGAGGTGGAACATTAGCTGGAGGAGGAGAAACAGATTGAGGAGGAGGTGATGTTGTAGACGGCAAACTGGCGGTAGGTGGCGGTGAAGACACCGTGAGTAGTGGTGGTGGAGCTAGGGAGGACGGAGGAGGAGATGTGAGGTTAGGGGTGGGAGGTAATTGAGGTGGTGGCGTTGGAGGAGAAGGAGTTACAAGGTCTGGTGGATTCGCATTGGGATCAGAAGATGGAGTAGTAAGAGGAGCCAGTTGAGGAGAAGAAGGCTGAGGTGGTGGAGGAGAGGAAGGCTGAGGTGGTGGAGGGGTGGACTCAGGTGAGATAGCAGAGGGGGAAGAATTTGGAGACGGCGAAGTAGTTGCCATCTCAAAATTGTATACAAAATATCAATTGCAATACAACATCACGAAATTCTCAAACTACCAAAGAAAAAAAAAATCAAGAAAATCTCTAACCATTCATGGTAACTTTACAACATTCCCATTGTTATTGTGCAAAAACGAAATTCACAATGACCCATATCAAATTTTAGGCAAATCAAAATCTCTAAACAATCACTTAGCTGATTCACTGCCCAAACTCTGAATTTCATCGAATTCCACAAAAAGATCACTATCCACAGTCAAGTAAATGAGCTCGTATATGAGCAACTATAGAAATTTTCAAGATTTCATGAAGTTTACACAGAACCCAAACAAGTTCAATGATCAATTTCTGTCTAAAGTAAAACCAGTGGCTCAATTTATCGAACACTCCAACTGCAATCACAAAACACTGTCCAGAGCAAAACCCGGTCCACCAAACACAATTTTGAGCAAAACCCAGATCACCAAAAACTTCTAAAGAACCCAAATCGCTAATCACGTTCACTGAACAGGTTTGCTGCAAGAACCCAAAATCAACAAGCCACGCTTTGAGCAAATATACCAAAACTCCAAAATTTGGCAAGAACGTTGAAAAAGGACTCTCACTCAAAATTCATGTAGAGACACTCCGAAGGCAAAAAAAAACCAACAAATTCATCATCCAAATGCACACATAAGACAACAACCCAAATGCCAAAATTCCCACAAACCTTTACCTTTCTCTCAAATTTTCTTTTTCTTTTTTTTTTTTTTCTTTTTTTTTTTTTTCATATACCCAGAAGAAGCTACACTTCAGCCTCAGAAGCTGAAGCCCAAATACAAGGGTAACGCAAACAGTTGTATCAAATCCAAACCCAAGTTATAGCGTCCTCAAAAATTTTTTTTTTTCTTGTCCTTTTCCATTTTAACGTGCAAAAAGAAAAAGGAAAAAAAAAAAAAAAAAAATAGTAATAAGGGTTGATTTGGAATATTCTAAAAAAATGTATTTATTGACTTATATAGATTGAATTTGGGTTAGATTTGATGTGATGTATTAAAAAAAAATATAATTTAAATAAAATAATGTGACTTAAATAAGATAATGATTTTTTAATTTTTTATATTATTAAAGTTAGCCTAAATTTGATTGATTTTGCTTCAATTTTTTAGCTTCAATTAGCGGCACGCAACGTAGAAGATATGCTCTGATCGTCAGCGCTTAACAATAATTTAGGCCTTGTTTGGGAAGACTAAATAAGTGCACTTTTTGTCTTTTTTGACTAAAAAATTGAGGTTAAAAATATGAATGTTTGGGTTAACTTTTTGACTTTTTATGGAAAAATGTGTAATAAAAAATTATGAAAATTGGTTTTTAGAGGAAAATTTGAATTGGAAGTTGTGCAGCCGTAATTGTTGACTTTTGGTGAATAGTGTTAACTTTTTAACTTTTTGAGTAACTTTTTGACTTTTTGACTTTTTTGAAAGATCCCAAACAAGGCCTTAATAATATCAAAAGAACAAAACTATTTTGCCACTAATGGATCCATTGGTGATACTCTTAGATCCGTTTGTTTTCAGAAATAGAATTGATAAAATTTATAGTGAGGAGATTAATAATGAGGGAATTAAATAAAATTGTGTTTGTTTTGATGATAGTTGTTAGTGTAAGGATTGTTAAATTATTTTTATATAAAACAAATATAAAATAATAAAACAAATAAAAAATATAAAAACATTAAACATTAATATTTTAAAAAAAATGTCCAATATGTAAAAAAATTTAAAAAAATAAATAATAAATAAATAATTTTCAAAAAAAATAATGATTTTTACTTAATAAAAAATATAAAAAATTTAAACATTAATGTTAAAAAATAAACAACATGTAAAAAATATAAATAAATAATAATTCTAGTCCGACGGACTATTTTTCTAATACCAAATCTTTGAGGCACATCCGAATCCCCTCCCCATCTCTCAAAACAAACACAATGTTAGTGGGTCTTACCTCATTATCAATCCCAATCTCTCCTCTAATTCTCCAAACAAAAGGAGCCTTAGAGCTTTCATAATAGAGTCACTAAAAAAATTATGTGTTTTATGACAAAAAATGATAAAAATAATATTTAAAAATATATGTTAAGAGTTTATTAATTTTAGAGAGTGAGTGATTATATAATGAATATGTTAAAGTATATGTTAAGATGTGTATTAAGAATATATATATATATATATATATATCTCTGTAAACAATAAATAAATTAAATAATAATTGAAAAGTGAAGTGACCCCACCTCCACTGCACTGTGTCTACTTCCCCCTCTCTCTTTCTCTTCTCTCTCTCGATTGGGCAAACTAGCTATTAACTGTGACCAATCTATTGTGGTGTTTGGGAAGTGAGTTTTTATGTAGATTTTAGTAGATGTAGATTTTTATGAGATAAAAAATTTTTAGTGTTTGGGAAGATAGTTGGGTTTTTATGTGATTGGATGTGATATTTGTGAGAGAAAAAGTGAAATGATTATGGGATTGGATGTGATATTTTGTTTGGATGTATTTTTTTTGATTTTGCAAAACTTTTGTCTTTTAGTGATTTTTATGAGATAAAAAATTTGGGATGTTGCTTCCCAAACACCACCATTAGCATCTGACACTAGTATTTTTTACACTAGCCAGCCCATTCACACTTCCATTGCAGCACAATTTCAATCCATAGCTAGCCAAAAAATTGGCAGCTAACACTAACACACTATTTTGTGATCCTCTTACATTGTGTTTGATTGAAGAATTTGAGAAAGAATTTAAAAGGAAAAAAAAAGATAAGTAAAATATAAATAAAATATACATATATTTTATCTAATTTTTCTTTTCTTTTCTAAATGTTTTTCCAAATCTCTTAACCTTAGTGAATGTGTTAGTGTCAGATGTTAAAAATTTAGCTAGTTAAAAACTCTTATTTTGAGCTCCAATGGAGCTATTAATGGGCTGGCCAGTGCAACACATTAGTGTCAGGTGCTAATGGATTGGCCACAGTTAACAAGTGTTTCAGCCAACCGAGAAAGGGGAAGCTGAAACAGTGCAGTGGGGTGGGCTCACTGCACTTTTAAATTAATTAATTATTTATTTTATTTATTGTTTATATATATATATATATATATTCTTAACACATATCTTAACATATTCATTATATCACTATTCACTCGCTAAATTAATAAACTCTTAACACAAATTTTTGGGTCTTACTTTTTATCATATAATATACTTTAACAAATATTTTTGGAGTTTTCTTAGGTGTGCAACCCACAAAAGGTGTAAGTGGGTTGCACACTATGTGCCACTCACACAAAAGGTGTAAGTGTAAGGTGTAAGTGTAAGTGGAAGGTATAAATGAAATGTATAAGTTGCACACCATGTGCCACTTACACAAAAGGTGTAAGTGCAAGGTAAAAAAAGTGTAAGTGTAAGGTGTAAGTGAACACAAAAAGGTGTAAGGTGTAAGTTGCACACTATAGCATTACCCAATATTTTTAGCCACTCTATTGTAGATGCTCTAATATTTTAGGTGTGTTTTCAAAGTTGTAATTTGAAAGTAAATTTTTAACAATGTTTGGTTTTTATTATACTATTTTTACACTAATTTTTTCATTGAAATTCAACTTCCAACTCACTCTTAGACCATTTCTAAAGGTGAATAATAATAATAAAAAAATTGATGAAAATTTTGATTTAATACTGTTCACTCTAATACTCAAATTAAAATTTTTATCAAATTTTTCATTTTTTCAATTGTCTGGCAAGACGTTTGGACGAATGTCGGACATGAATAAAAAAAAAAAATTACCAAAATTGCTCTTGATGGACATCCAAGAGGATGTCTGGCCTAACATTAAATTTAAATTTAATGAAAGATAAAAAGATTCTGAAAATTTTGATTTTATTTCTATTTAATATGAATTTGTTGAAAGGATTAAAACACCTCATTTAACACTTCTCATCAAATTTTAAATTTTTGATGATGCATATAACGCTAAATTGGAGACGTTCCAACCGAATTCACACTATTAATGACTATAATCTTTCAAGAACAATTAATGAGAGTCATTTATGATGTTGACAATTAATCCATGACCTCGTTTTTTAAAGTAAAAAATAAAAATAAAAAAATTTGAGCACAAAAAAATAACAATAGTGATTGGTAGCTCAAATTTGAATCCCCGAATTCCCCGAATTTAAAAAATGACGTCATTTTTGTATTTTTTTTTTTCAGAAGAAGAAAATCAGAAGAAGAAGGAGAAGAACTGGAGGGGAGGGCGCCAACAAAATTGAGCTGGAGGCGGGGCTGCGACGAGCTGCGGCGGGGCTGCAACGAGCTGCTGCGACAATCGGTGCGACAAGGCGACGGCGGGCGACAATCAGGCGATGACGGGCAACGATCGGGCGGAGGCGAGGCGACGGCGGGCGGAGCTCCTCCTCTTCCCCTCTTTTCTCTCTCTCTCTCTCTCGGGCTGTTCAGGGGGGATTTCGGGGGAAAAATCATTATTGAAAAAATAAAAAATAAGCAGCATACCTTTTGGAGTCAAAAAATCTTCTTGTAATAAAATTTTAATACATTAAAAATAAGTACAATTTTTTTATAAAAAAAAAAATCTAACAAATATCACTATTATTAAAATATTAAACTTTAAAGTAATAAAACTTTTGATGAAGATGTAGGTTTTTCATAAAATTAAATATTTTTATAATTCTCTAATCAAAATATATCAAATAAGATTTATGTTGACTATGAGAATTCTTTTTTTAAAAAAAATTATTATCGTTGAAATTGATATAAACAGTAACAGTAACATGTTACTCTGTTTGACAGTAACATGTTATTTTGTCTCACAATAACATGTTATTTTATTTGACAATTACTCTATTTAACAGTAACATGTTACTCTGCCTCATAGGAACATGTTACTATGTTTGACAGTAATATGTTATTCTTGCAATATTGTCCAAGAAAGAAAAGAAAAAAAAATATTTTACTTTATCCTTACTCAATTATGTGTTTTCTTCCTAGAAAGTTTATGAAGAAAAATAAATTAAGCTATCTTTTTTATCAAATAAGAGTCCAATAAAAAGGTTTTGACTAAATTTTCCACCTTTTCTTTCTTAGCCAAACTTAAGAAGTTGCTTAACTTACATTCTTCTATCAATTTCTTTTAATTAAGATGATTAGAATAATTTTATTAATAGAAAATATAATATATATCAGAAGGAAAAAGAGAGTCAGATAAACACTATTAAAAAAATTCTTATCTACAAAGTTGTCCTTCTTATCTTAAAGAGAGTAATTATCTAATAATTAAAATTCTAATTTTTGAATTTTATCTAATTATGAATTCTAAATACCATAAACATGCAAAAATAATTATCTTAAGTATTATAAAATTACAATTCTCTATCAGTTCGAACTCTTTATCTTCTCCTTACCAGAGCCTAAAATGTGACTACAAGACCTGGTGTCAAACATAAAACCCATAAATATCCTAGTTGTATTTTCCTTAATTTATAAAGAAATGATATGTGTACCTAATTTTCTATCAAATAATTTACACTGTGTAGCATTTCCCTAATCTATAATGTTTCAGAAATGGGCAATTATTTAGTGTGTTTGGTTTTAATTTTTTAAATTCAGTTTTTTGAAAATTAAATTTTTTTTTTGTATTTTTTGCTTTTAGTGAATAATTTTTAACTTTTAAGCAATTTTTTTTTTAAAACTTTTTTTAGATGTACCTTACTTAAATGTATGTAAATAATAAATTATTTGTAAAAAAATATTTTAAAAAATTAATAAATATACAAAAAAATGAAAAATGTACTAAATTTTACTAGTTTTTTTTATATATATTTTTTATATTTAGTGAATTTTTTTTAAAAAAATTCACAAATATTATACTTTCTAAATGTATTTATGTTATGTGTGTCTAAAAATTAAAAAAATGTTTAAAATATTTTAAAAATTCAGTGAAAATAAAAAAAAATATGAAAAATAAAAAAATAAAATATTTTGAAAAATAAATTCTAAAAATTAGAAACAAACAGAGTGATTATTATTATTATTATTATTATTATTATAATTTTGTTGACAAATTTGTTGATGAAGAAAGACGGGTACAGCCCTCACAAGTCACAAGCATGTACAGCCAAATTGGCTGTGGGGGTGGGGTGGGGTGGGGTGGGGTGGGGTGTCCTGGCAAATGAGGAGAATAATTATCACGGGTTTGACGGCAACAAAATCTTGACAATAATTGAGAAGCCGGGTCCACCACTTAAAATTCTAAAAAGAAGAAAAAAAATTGCACTAGTAAATAATTTATGAACGCCAATGCCTCCAAAAAAAAAAAAAAACATGCCAAGAAACAAAAAAGTATGTAGACAAAATACAAAAACATGCCAAAAAACAAAAAAGTATGTAGACAAAATACATTCTGTTGAAGTTTGGTATTGTTTTTGGTTTTGGTGTTTTTGAAAATAAAAATATTAAAAAGTTTAAAAACACATTTTGTTTTCATTTTTAAGTAAAAATAGTTTTGAAAATTTGAGAAAAACTTTGTTGTACTTTCTAAAAATTGAGTCTTCGTTTGGGATGTGGGTTGATTTTTTGACTATTTTAACTTGGGGTTAAAAAGTTTCGTTTGTGATAGAATTTTTGATTTTTTTTTTACTTTTGTAAGGAAAAAAATGAAATGATTATAATTTAAATGTGATATTTTATCTCATTAATTTTTTAACCAATTTTATCTTTTTATAACTAAAATAATTTGAAACTAGCATACCAAACATAGCCTGAGTTATTTTTTAAAGCAATTCATCAATTTAACCAATACTTCATATAAAATATAAGATGAAAGCTATACCAATCATATAGAAATTTTACAATATAGCATAAGTGTAGGTATGTCGCATTAGCAACGGGCTGCCCAATATTAATCGGGTCCTATTTTATTTGATTCATACATGATATTGTTATAAAGCTCAATGAATTATAATCATAATGACAAAAATTAAATACGATATATAGAGAAGCTCCAATAAATATATGAGAAATAAAATTCACATGTAGGTGAAGAAATTCGAACCATTAAATTTTATTGAAATGTAGAAATTTTGACCAATCAAATTAGCCGCATTGATTTGGTGCACGTTTAAGATATTGCATGTACTTTTTTTTCTTTTACAAATCCAAAATCCAAGATCAGTATGCATATTTTGTTTTCAAAAGTAGATGATGATTTGGGAAGGAAGGAATCCTTTGAAGTAAACCTGAACTTGCAAAGTCATGTTGCATCTCTTCTCTTTTTCTTCTTCTTTTTTTATAAGTCTCTCTTTGTTTCTCTTTTTTCTATTACTTTCACTTTGCTTTGCTTTAGTTAAACAGTAATCACTTTTTTACTAGGCCTCGTTTGGGAACAGGTTATTTTAATAACTTTTTAGCTTTTTACGAAAAGATGTACAAAAAAATAGAGAGGTGATGTGACTAGTTTTAGTTTACTTTTTGACTAAAATAGTCAGTCTCCAAACGAGGAATTAGTTAAAAAAGTAATGTTATAATAATCATATTTTAACATCACAATTAGTTATTAAATAAAGAGAAGTATTCTCTTCAATCCAAAGTCTAGCTATGTGGGCTTATTACGAGTTCCATTTCATTATTCAAATGGCTTATTTTATAGGCTTTGTGCATAAATTATGTATGAAAAAACATTAGATTGATCTAATTATTATAAAAATATCATTTCATTATATTACATTTGTATGTAAAAAATAAATGATAAATATGAGTTTAAAAATAAATAATTATTATTATTTTTTATTTTTTATTTTTTTCAAACAAAAATATGATAAATCAAGTGATTATAATCATCAGATCCATTTCATTTTATTGATGCACGATTTATACAAATAAATAAACAAATAAATAAAAACCCTATTAGACAAATTACTCAAATCACAATAGAGTATGTAGTAAACCTACAGAAGTAGACAATTGTGAACGGGAGTGAACCTCTTCTCTTTTTCAAGTAAAAAGTGAAATCTTGAAATGATACAATTAGGTTGTTTTGTTCAGGCCTGGCTCTCGGATTTTCGAGATCCAAATCAATAATTAATTAATAAATTTTTGAGATTCTTCATATTTTTTTTCATTGAATGAAATAAAAAAAAATGAAGGTAAAAGATAAAAGATTTATGTCAAAATCACAAAAAATACTTAATATTATATTACAACAACTAATAAGTATCGCTTGATCCTTGCTCTTTTTGCATTCTTAGAAACAAATAAATCAATCATACTTACATAATCTAGTTTTTTTACAAAATCATTTTCAATGGATAATAATATTAATTATTTTAAATGGGCCTTTTAATTTTTTAATGAGTCAATTTATTTTAAGTTAGGTTGGATCTTCCTTAATTTTTTTTTTTGAATTTAAAACATACCTAATATATTACAATAAACTATAATGGGAGGGAACCCTTTTCTTTTTTTTTTTTTTTTTTTGTCTATTTTCAATGGATAACAATGTTAGTTTTTTTGAATAGGTCTTTAATTTTTTACTCGGAGGAGTTTTTTTTTTTTCTGTCTATTTTGAGAGATCTTAGGCCATGGCCTGGTTAGCCCATGCCCAGGGCTGGCGCTGGTTTTGTTTTATATGATTTATAAGTTGATATTCTTTTCTTTTTTTATTATAAAAAAACGTATAAAAAGTAAGAAAGTAATATGACTCAAATAAATCAATAAATAATTTATTTATGATATTGTCAAATGAACTTTTAGTAATAAACAGAGTGCCACATCATATGATGCCTAAGGGAGGAGTTGCTTATTAGTCTCTTCTTTTTTTTCTTTTTTTATTTATTTTTTATTTTTTATTTTTTACAAACTTAAGATAGTTCATTATCATGAATAATCTACGGGGCTGTACTGTACTACATGAATGGAAGGTTAATGCACAAAAAATATCTACATTAGTAAGTGTGTCACATTTGCGAATGCTGTGTTTAAAACATTTTATACACCTAAACTTATTTATAATCTACATACGGAGGGTTTTGTTTAGTGCAACACAATATAAATTAAAAGTTAATAATTAGAAATTAGAAACTAAAAAACACGGCTCCCTCCAACTTTTAAATAATTAATTTATTTAAATTATTTTTACTAAATAAATTATAAATAAAAATTATACCAAATAATTTAAGGAAAATTTATTTATAAATCTCATCTTGAGGAATGGTAATCCATTTAGTCTTAAATATTTTCTTATAGATCAATTAATCTCATTGATTTTGAAAGAGTAGATTTAATATATTATTTAAAAATTAAATTTACGGTTATACTCTTATTTTTAATATATATATATATATATTTTGTGCTAGAAAGGTAAGATACATAATATATGATAATCAAATTTGGAATGAATTTTTATATAAAAAATATTTTTTATTTGAAAAACATTTCAAAAGGAATATAAAAATAACTTAAAATATAAGATTCTTCAAATATTTTAAAAGCATGTATGATTTTTCAAACATTTCAAAATGAGTACAAAAACTACTCAGTAAATTTTTGCTAAATGTATCATTTCAAACTGTAATATTCCAATGTAACACTCAAACGTAACACTAAAAAAATAAAAATAAAAAATCTTAGTGTAATACCCTAATGTAACACGTAAAAAACTATGTACTGTACTTTTTCAAAACATAAAACTCTAATATAACACTTCAAAAAAAACTCTTTAGTGTAACATTTTAATGTAACACACAAAAAAATTTCTTATTGTAATACTCTAATGTAACACACAAAAAAAACTCTTTAGTGTATTTTTCCCAAATGTAACACTCTAAAAAAATTCCTTAATGTAACACTCTAATATAACACATACAAAAACTCCTTAGTATAACACTATGTAACACTTTAATATAATACTCCAAAAAAACTTTTTAATGTAACATTCTAATGTAACACAAAAAAAAAAGAAAAATGCTTGGGAGCAGTAATTAGTGCTCCCACTAATTAGGTGGCAGTAGGTTCCGCCAGTAATGATGTGATGTTTTAGTTTTGGAGTTGTATTTTTTTTTTTTTTTTTACTTTTTTAATGCATTAGTGCTATTAGTGGTGGTATTTTTAGTGGGATGAATCATTGTTGAAAAAAAAAACTCTTTAGTGTACTCTTTCCAAACATAACATTTCAATATAACACTCTAAAAACATTTCTTTGTGTAACACATTAATGTAAAACACACACAAAAAAAAAAAAAAAAAACTCTTTGATGTACTTTTTCCAAACATAGTACTTCAATATAACACATAAAAAAAAAAAAAAAAATATTAGTTTACTTTTCCTAAATGTTACACTCTAATATAACACTAAAAAAAAAAAAAAGAATGTGAGATTCTTCGAACCATTTAAAATGAGTACAAATATTCCTTCTTAAGTTTTGGACAAATATATAATTTCAAACTGTGAGTGTTACGTTTAGGAAAAGTACATTAAGAATTTTTTTGGTTATATTGGAACATTACGTTTGAAAAAAGTATATACTAAAGAGTTTTTTTTTTTAGTGTCACGTTAGGAAAAAGTACACCAATGAGTTTTTTAATGTGTTACATTGAAGTGTTACATTATTGGAATGTTATATTAAACTGTTAAGTTTTTGTTTGTTATATGGGATGTGTTCTAGAATGAGAAAAAATCCAAAATTTCTATAGTACAAATTGCCTAAATGTAATTTTATATTTTAAGAAACCAACTTTTATTCCTGAAAAATTAAACCCAAACATATAAATAACTACTCTTTTGTATAATTTTTATTTTAATAACAATTTTAGATTCATAAGAAAAAAATAAGAAGGAATAAATAGTTCATAATATCATATTTTAAAATTTATTGATGTTTCATCCATAATTTAACAGATTTTTTAGAATAATATTGATAAAAAAAATTTAAAAAAAAAAGAATAATGATACATCATTTTAATTTTGGAACTCTAATAATATGATAAAAAATAAAAAATAAAACCAAACTCAAAATATTATATGAGAGTGGAATCCACTCTAATTAAAGCTAGTTAAAACTTCTTTATTAGAGTCCCAATCACATTAAAAAAAAGAAAAAGATGGTCCAACATCAATACATGGGAAGTCTCACGAGACATACTGCAGCGCTAAACTTAGCAGTGGTTTGGTAAATATTTTGGGCTAAATAATTACAAAATAATAAATAAAAAAAATAAAAAAAACTACAAAATCAAAAAATGTCAAAATACTTGAGTTGGGATGCAAAATTATCTAACTGATTTATATACAAACAAAAAGTTAAAAAATCATCATTTTCAAGTGAAGAATAATTTTATCATTTCAATGTAAATAAGTCAAATAAAAAAATCAAATAAACAAAAAATATTCAAAGTTAAAAAAGTTAACTAAAAAAATCATTGTCAAACGGATCATTAAGCCACTTACTTTTCCAACCGTTTTTGCTGAGGCAGAGGCTTTTTAGGGATTGTTTGGAGCGGCTCTTACTTAAATTTATTTTAGCAAATTTAAATTTGATAAAATAAAATTATTTTTTTCTTTAATATTGGCATCAAAATCATATCAAATAAGAAAAAAAAAAAAATTTCATCAAATGAAAGAATACTTTCATCTCTCATTAAATTTAAATTATTATTGTTGAGTTAGACATCTTCCTGGATGTCCACCAAAGAATAACTTTTATAGTTATTTTTTTATCATGTTCGAACGACCTCTAAGACATTCGTCCGGACGACTTTCAGGACATCCGCTCGAATGCCTTCCCAAACAACCGGGAATATGAAAAAATCTAATAAAAATTTTAGTTTAACATTAGAGTAAACAATAGCAAATCAAAATTTTTATTAAAACTTGAAGAAATTTTTAATTTAACGTTGAAGATACTCTTAGAATGTAAGTTTGGGATTAAATTAGTCAATAATGACAAAATAAACTAATTTAGTAAAGTAAAATGTCATATTTAAATTATAATTATTTCATTTTTTCTTTCACAACTATCAAATCAATTATAAAAAATATCATCATCCCAATATAATTTTTTTAATCAAATTAAAATAGTCAAATAATAATGAATAAAAAAAATCAAATTCAACCCAATTGAAGGTAGGTTATTTTAGTAATTTTTTGATTTTTTACGAAAAAATATGTAAAAAAAGAAAAAAATAATATGATAAAGTATAATAATTTTTTTAAAATTTTAAATAAAATGTATAATTGACAAACGAGATCTTAATGAAATGAATAATACAATATGTATTAATTAATGTATTAATAGATAATGTTATATTATTTTAAAATTTTAAAATATTTATAATATGTATAATAAATATGATCAGTAATAATATTATAACACTAATATGTATTACCACCGTAATAAAATTGATAAAATAAAAAAACATATCCGTGAGCGGGTGTCGGTGGAGTTGAAGCAGGAGGGGAGAGAGAGAGAGAGAGAGAGAGAGAGAGAGAGTACGTACACCACATTCTCGCCGTAACGTTTGCAGAATATAAGGTACCAACCACGTGATGCAACCCAAAAAATAAAAAAAAATAATAAAAAAAGAGGTTAAATTACTAATACATTCTATTTTAAGGGTCTGGTTAACGACGTGTTATATAGTCATTTTAATGTTTGTGATGGATTGAGAATAGAAGGTAGTATATGATTTTGTGATGAATGATTGAAAAATATAAGTAAAAATGCCTAAAATTTTTAGTGGGGGTCACTGAGCGTCGTGTGTGTTGGCCCCTCATTGGCCCAAAAAACAAATTTTTTTTTTTATTTCAACGAATGGTGCGCTGCCACGTCACTGGGGTCGACCCTTAGTGGGGTCTGTAGCAGTGCTGAAATATAAGTATGATGTATGATAATTAGTAACACGTGATACTCTAAAAATATCAAATAGTTTTTATGGATTAATGAATTTAAATTACCTCCACTTATTGGAAATGTAAAACATAAATAAAATTAAATATGAAAATTTTCAAAATAAAAAAAAATAGTAGTAGAATAAATAAATAACTAATTTATAAATCATATAAAATAATAGTACTTTTTTTATTTGGGAGCTCATGTAAGTTGAAACAATTCTGTCAAATGGATTGATAAAATTAACTTACAATTAGATATTTATCCATTAATACTATATTAGAACCTCCAAAAATTAAAAATAAAATAAAATAAAATTCATTGATGTTATAATATTACAGCAAAAAATAATTTAAAAATAATAAATCAAATAAATAAATTTTTGGGTTGTTTTGGGAAGTTGATAAAAAGCTGGCTTTTGACTTTTTACCAAGTTTTTTGGCTTTTTTGGAAGTGATTTGAGAAGTTGGTAAAAAGTTGACTTTTTGCTTTTTAGTTTAATATTTATTTATGGTGTCAAATCAAATTAAAATGACCAAAATACCCTTATCCAACATAAGAGATTTATTTTTTTATTTTTTTTTCATAAGCCCTAATTTGTAATTTTACGGCTACGTTTTTGGCACTTGCCAAATGGCTTTTCTGGCGTTTTTGGCAGCCACGTTTTTAGACATTTTGTCCAAAAACGTGACTTTTTACCATGTTCCCAAAATGGCACAAAATACTTTATCTAAAATTATATAATCGTTGTGTTGCAAATTTTAAGAAAAATTATGATTCTAATAAAATAAAATAATAAAAGAAAAATTAATAGGTGAAATTGAGCAAAATACAAAGAGGGTACTTTGATTTCCATGTAAAAAGAACTCTTTAGTCTTAATTGCTTTAAAAAAATTTACTACTTTCCATAGAAATAGAAGTAATTACAATATCTTTCTTAATATATGCCCTTAACAAATGCCCCGCACATGTAAAAGATAAAAATTTAAAAAAAAAGTTTTTATTAACATGTGCCCTAATGATATATATGAGTTATATTAGGGATTCTAAATAAATTATTAAATTTTCTATCAAACCTCTCACATGGATATAAGACTCACACACATATGATTTGTGTGGATTCCACACCCATGTGAAAGGTTTGGTAGAAAATTTGGGGTCCATAGTATTTTCCCTAATGATATATGTTAACAAGAAATTAAATAAATATCTTTATATCAATTTGTATAGAAAATAACATAACTTTAAAACTATCTTAATTAAATTGTTTTATATTTATAATAAGACTGAAATACATTTTTTTTTGTTTTGCACCCTTTATCTCCCTTATTTTTGTGTACCCCTTCACTTTCCTTTAAATTTAATGTTTTATATTAATTTTAATTTGGACATTCTCCTTATTAGTAACTTATACTTGTATACATATATATTGATTGAGTTTTTTGAATATATTTTTCTAAAAAAAATAAAAATAAAATATAATTTGGTGATTTTTTTTTTAAAAATTAAACACTAATTATTTTCATATATATTTTGGAACATAAAATAATATTTTAAAATTTAAATATTTATTTTTATTTTTTTTTCAAAATAATTTATAATTTTTTTATAAATAAATTGTAAATACAAATTCTAAATATTAAATTAAATAAAAATATTTTGCAATTAAAAATTTTCCAAAAATACCTTCATTAATGTTGGTGGGATTCTCACTGTATTAGAAACATTCTAAACAGAAAACAAAAAAACAATTTTTTTTTAATCATATGTAATAATAATTAAAGAAATTTTGTCTTATGGAAATAGGGATACTTGAGAAGTTATGTTAGGAATTCTAAATAAATTACGAAATATTCTACCAAATCTCTCACATGGGTGTAAATCCACACACATGTGTTTTGTGTGAATTTCACAATTTAGTAGAAAAATTTGATAATTTATTTGGAATCCATAGCATTTTCTATACTTGAGCCCATATGAAAAAAAACTTAACTCTTCAAACATATCATAATTAATTTCTCTTATATATTTAAATTTTCTATGCAAGTGGAGGAAGTTAAATATCATTTATTACTTTCTTAACATTTGTCCTTAATGCACATGTTAACAGTACCCGATAAAAAATACGAGTTATGCTAAGGATTCCAAATAAATTATTAAATTTTCTAATTTACTTGAAATTCATAGCATTTTTCTAAAGAATACAAGACACTTTTATCAAATTTAATGTAATCAATATACTTTTTAATATTTATATATATTTTAAAAACACTTTTTACATACTTCTCAGCATTAAATAATGCCTAGGGACAATTGTTAGCATTTACCAATATAAATTATACTTGTAATTTTAAAATTTTTTAATTGCATAATAAATTATTCATTTTATTGATAAATTATAGATCATTAAGTCAATTAATAAATTTTAATGATATCAAAAATATATTTAAATTAACAATTTTAATAATTTTATTATTGTATATAAGAGTAATTAGTAATTTTAATTTTTTTTATTAATTTTTGTTAAATAAAATTTGTTTAACTAAAAAATATTTATAATTTTTAAAATAAGAAGGTATGTATTCATAATTTACCCAAAATACTGATAACCTGTAACGTACACAAACGGGTGAGAGTCAGTACTCATTATCTATAACTTGATAACGAATTTGATAGAGTTAAAAATTAAAAATTTAATTATTATTAACTAAAAAATAAAAGTAATTAGTTGAATAGAGATACTCTTACCGTCACAGTTTTTAACTCGTCAATATATATTATAAATAATTCATACCTCATATGAGGTAAATACAAGAAGGCATATTTTTAATTTTATTTTTTTTCCAACTAGAAAGAATGATACTTGCACTCACATTGACAAGCGAATAACTAATGAGAATTTTGTAAATGTCAAATTCACCACACCCGTGATATCTCTAATAATTTAGCATATCTTAGAAGCTCTATGATTTGAAATTGAAGGAACTGAACTGAACAGAACAGAACAGAACATTGCACTGAAAGCATTCTGAACAATCAATCCCTAATAATTTAGCACCTAATAATACTCCTATTAATGCTATGACAATCAAGACTTGTGATTCATTACATAATTAATAGGAATTATATATAAAATTTGTAACGATGTTAACCATAGGATATAACACCCTTTATGCTGGAATTCTAAGATTTTAACTGCTTTGGCTGTCGGTAAACGATGGTGAATCCTCCACATGATTGCGTTCAGATATTCAAGGGCGAGCCAAAAAGGTGACCAATGAAAATGTGATATGTGAATGCGTGAGAGGGCAGATAAAAATAATTGACAAGGCCCAATCATGAAATGTAGGTGGACTAGAGTCTCAATTAAGCCTGTTTGCCAACCTTGAATTTCTCCTAGAATTGATCTCAGCTGCCCAACTCTTCCCTATTTCAGTTTGAAATTTTCCTGTAAAAACAAGGGAAAACATTACAACATCCACTACTAGAAAGGCACTGAGGTAAGAATAGAATAAGTCAGCAGTTTTTGCTTATAATTGAAGAAAGGGCTAACTTCACTTTACCTCCCTGTGTTTGGGTCAGGTGTGGTTTACCTCCCTAACGTTTGGAAATGATCACACAACCCCTATGTGATTTGTGGACCAAAATGCACCGTCCACTTTTCCATCCAAGTTAACTGGCTGTGAGGTCCACACGCCCATGAAGAGAGTAGGTTTTATTTTAAGACCAAAATACCCTTGCACATTTTCAAATTTGCAAAAGTATGCCATTCTTCTTCCTCACTCTCTCTATTATTTCTCTTTCTATTCCTTAACTTCAACCCACTGTACCACACTTCCCTAACCTTGCCTGCCACTGCCACTCTTCCCCCCACACCTCCCACCCCACCACCTCTCTCCTCCCTCACCACTGTGTCCCGTCTCCTCTCACTGATTTGCAGATTTGCAACACACAACTTTGCTACACAGAGCATAGCCCCTTGATTTGCATGAACGCCACAAGTTCGCAAAACACATGCCATTTGTCCAAAGCAAATGTAACAATTCATTTTATAATTCAGATTCCATCTCCATTAATACCATTGGCCATTTTGTTATTGTATGTGTGTGTCTATATGTATGTGTTTAAGTGAATATATATATATTTGCATCTCTTTGCACAGTTATATATATAGATGTATATATTTTTTAATTTTTAATGAGATTAAATTATATACACTTTTTATCCATTGCAATTGGTAATGGTGGTTGAATTGAATAAATTGATGGTGGTGATTTTTTATTTTTGTTTTGGTAACACTGTTATTTGTTCATATACATAGTATATATATGTATATATATATATAATGAAATATGTGAAAAATGCTGGGTTTTCTAGTGTTTTGCATCAGTCAAATTTTTTTGAAGTTGAAATTTGTTAAGAAAGAAAATATATGTATATATCTATATATATGTGTAGGTTTAACTCAAAAGAAAGAAGAGGAAGAAGACGAGGGCACAAAGATCAATTTGCATGTTCTGTTAACAGAAATTAGCATACGTTTTAGTCCACAAACCACGTGGAGGTTATGTGGTAATTTTCAAATGATAAGGGGGTAATCCGCACATAGCCCAAACCACAAGGGAGTAAAGTGAAGTATGCCCTTGAAGAAATTATAATAAGTTTACCTGTGGTTGAAAGGAAAAACTCATCCAACACTTTGCCATGCTCTGCCACCTCAGCATAACATGAAATGAGAGAAATCAGATAGTTCATCAACAATATATTCAAATAATGAGTAGTTTAAACTATTTGACATAATGCAGCGAACAAAGCGCAGCCTGAATAATAGTACTATAATTAAAAAAAGAAAAGAAAAGAAAAAAGAACTAGAACCACTTGATCTATTTGAAAGTCTTAGATAAGAAGAATCATTTCAAGCTTTGATCAAACAACTAAATGGTTATATTATATGTACATTCATATAACCATTTGTCAAACCAAAAACATACCCATTTCATATTCCAATGCTTGCAGAATCATTTCAACCTGAAGAAGTATGAAAATTGGTTAAACATCGTGCAAAACCTTCATTGCAAGAGAGGAGATCCTAGGATTTGAGTACACTATTTACATGAACACACAATCAATATTTGTGCATGCACACACAAGTAGCAATGATCATGAGCAGTCCTAGGCCATAGAAAAGGCTAGAGTCCAATACGCATATTGAATAAATCACTTAATTTTAATCTAGTGAAAATTTAGTCCATGTAAAAAGAAAAATAATTATCTCTTCATACGTTGAAATGCAAATCAAAACCTGCAAATCTCATCCTAATTTGCATTATGAGAAATCCGTCACTACAAAATTCACTTTTCAAATGACCCCACCTTTATTTATACTTTCAACTTACACCCACCATTGTTCACGTGGAGAAGGGTTGCTGATTTCAAGTGTCCCAAATAGAAAGGTCCTCCTAAACCACATCAATCATCAAAGCAAGCACTTATTTTCATAATGTTTTTTGCACAAACAAAAATAATCGAACTAATAATAACACTTGGAAACTGATCAAATATCAATAGAGATTCAACAAAAAGTGAAATGTCACTGATGCAAAATATCATTACAAAAACATTGGGGTTAACATGTACACTAATACCAATGGTGGAGTGTTTCGAAATGCAAAAGCCTATTTGTTATGCAAAAATATTTGGAATGTCAAATGGATGTTAGTAGCTACTTACTTTGTCAAAATCTTTCACAAGATTAGCCTCAATCGAAGAATTATTTTCATATTCAGCCCATAGTTCTTTGATTTCTTCAGCTGCAAATAACAAACACTGAAGTACAATTAATTTAACACCAAGGAAATAGACATGTAAGCAATCCAATATACTAAGTGTTAAATAATACCCCTCAGCCCTCCACCAAGAACTTGACACATTTCATTTAAAGCTGCCTGCTCTAATCTGCTCTTTACTGCTTTAGGCACACCATCAGATGGCGTTATATCTCCAACGATTGCTACAAAAGTCCAACAAGCATCTCAAACTCCAAACCCCAAAACCAAAAAAGCACAACTAACATTTCAACATAAGCTAGCACAAGTCACTAACAGATAAAATTGTTGTGGTAAACAGTTGACAATCTTTACTACCCTTTCAACAACATAGGCTCGCTGTATTAATCCTACATTTTGTGCAGGGGATTAAAAGAAAAAGTGGTGTCTGAACTTGGGGGAGAAAATAAGCATATGTTAGAAGTTCACCTATCATACTTGCTGGATTTATAGTAAAAAGCAAGTAAATAGAAATCTTTTTAAAAGAAAAAGAAAGATAACAACTAGCACTGCGCTGGCAGGTCTTTATGGTATCACTCTATCTTAGATTAAAAATAATCATCATACTTTGAAGTTTGAAAAGAATTTAAATCCTTCCAGTGAAACCGTTAAAACACTGCATTACATTTAAGGCTCTTGCAGCTTAAGCCAACTAATATATATAAACTACAGTCATCTCAATTGACATCTAAGGGTGGAACAATATAGCAGCACATACAACACATTGGAACTCTAAAGCTCTCGTGATTTGAAAACTGATGTGCTAATGTCGATTCTTGAGATTGGGCAATTATCACAAAAAGTGAAGCATCATTTCCAAACTCAAGACAGGAATGAAAAAAAAAAACCAGCATCAATAGAAACTTAAGCTTCACTCTTGATTTAACATATGACAGCAAATGTTCAAAATCCTAATCCCTCTAGAACTCTCGAAACAAGCAATAAAATATTGATCTTCATCTTGATGAATTCTCTCTTTGAAGATGGCAACTTTCAAGATTAGATGCCAAGAACATCAGAAAGTAAAATAGATTTAAAGAGATACCTTCTGCAATATCATGCACTATCGCTATCTTGATACACCTGTTTGAATTAAGGCCAACAAATTTAATTAGCTGACTAGGAAAGCACATCAATAAAGAATAACAGTTGAAAGGTTCTCTTTCTTTCTTTCCTTAATTTTTTGTTGTTGTTGTTGTTGTTGTTGGTGGTGGTGTTATTGTTATTGTTGTTGTTGTTGATAAATATGACAGTTTCAAATATCATATACGTGAAAAGCTGAGCACTAACATAAATAAGCATAACAATGTACAAAAGATTTAATGCTGACAGGCTGAGAGAAAAATCCAGAAGGGCAGGCGTGACTGACAAAGCAAATAGGCACGTCAGGAGACCCATGTCAGCTAGAATTAGACACCATCCTTTTTCCTCGCTATCAGCTTAGATTCCAACTTAAGGTGAACAAAGAGCATCTCAACAAAACTTTCCCCAGATACTAGCTTTGCTAATACAGTGTCATCTATTTTTACATCAACATACAAATGGTTGGAAGTTAATGATTTTATGCGCAGTGCTTTAAGCACAAAGAATCAGATACCTTGACTTTGTTGTTCAAGGTTACTTCCCATCTTCTTAATGTCAAAAATCGAAAGGAGACATAAGCATGAGAGCAACACAAGGAATATTGTTCTGGCAGAACCATTCACACAAGCCCAACAGGTATCTTTGTTCTTTTCGGTTTCTGATTTTTTTCCCATTTCTTTGGTAGTGGCAAGAGATACACACTCAAGAGAGTAGATGGTAGAAATTCTTTTTTCTACATCGAGGAACTTGATCTACCTAAATTTAATCTATCTAGAAACTTTAACCAACCCATAATTTCAGATCCCCAAAAACTAAGCAGACTACAGGAACACTTAGGATCTAAGGCTGTTTATTAATTTATTTTCAATCTAGTTTACTTCAGTAATTTGACAATTTTATGCCCCAACTGGTAAAATAGCTAGCTAGCTAAGAAACATAAATTCTTCTAATAATGTGCTGTGCCCATGCACATGTCAGACGTTGACACTCATCAAACATTTCCTTACACATGTCAAACACACATTCAAATGTGTCTAGTTATTTTTTAATATTTTTGACCCGGACATGCTTTGGACACTTGGGTGACACATATTTCCATCTCTTACACATAAAACACATCACAATTATGAACAAATTAACTTATAAGATACAATGATAAAAGAGAAATAACATAGTTTTTACCTATTAATACCACATCCTTTAAATTTTAAAAATTAGTGTTATGTTGCATTTCATTTATTATCTTTGAATGGAATATTTATATATAGGACATACAATATATTTTGCGTGTGTCCTTCAGATGTCATGTCCTTAAAACTTGCCGTATTGGAATGTCTGTGTCGTATCTCATCCATACTTCTTAGCATGCCTAGGAATACATTTACGTAGTTTAATTAAAGTCTACTGGTACAGAGTGAGGCATATAGAATTAACACTGGCCACAATGTATATTCGAGGCAGGTCAGTCAAAGCCCAAATCAGGGTACAATGTCTGGTAAGGGTATGGCTGCACAGCCAGAAATTCAAAATAGGGATGGCAATTTAAACCCGACCCGACAGGAACCCACCCCCCCCCCCAACCCCGATTAATATGGTTTTTTCCCGAAAAATAACCCCGACGGGCCGGGAATGGTATTAAAAAAAAAATCCCCGGTCATTTTTGGGCCAGGGACAGTGATAAGAAATTCCGCCCCGGCCCCGGCCCCGCTCCCGGTCCCTGTTTCTGCCCCGCCTAATATATATTATATACTTATCTCTCTCTAATATATATTATATACTCACTCACCTACCTAGCCACTAATATATATCATCTCTCTCTCTCTCATCTGCTAACAATCCCAAAACAAACATACCTCCTCTCCTCTCTCTCATTTCAGATCTCTCTCTGTCTCTCTCTCTGCCTCTCTGTCTCTCGTCTCTTCGCCTCGTCTCTCTACCGCCATGATTGATTCTCTCTCAAGCTCTCACTCTCGCACTGTTCGCGATGCCAATCGTCACTGTCCGTGACGCCGATCGGCCTCCTCCGTCGTCCATGGCCTCCGTCGTCGCAGTCACAGCCATCCATCGCCTCCGAATCTCCGATCATCCTCTTTCTTCTTCGTCCACCACAGATCTGTATGTGTGTATCGTCCTCCATTTGTATGTGTTGATGATCCGATTGTCCACTCTCTCTCTCTCTCTCTCTCTCTCTGTGACACAGATCTCAGATCTGTTTGTGTATGTATACATGTATTGATGATTTTTTTATGTTGATGTTGTTGTATGCATTTACATTTTGTGTATGTATACAGGTATACATGTATGTATACATAGATCTCAGATCCGATTTGTCCATTTTTATTTTTTTTTGGTTTATGATCGATTGATGATTTTGTTGATATGTTGATGTTGAAAATGATATGTTGATGTTGATGATTCTGTTGATGATGATGTTGTTGTTGTTGTTGTTGTTGATGGTGGTGTTGAAACAGATTTGGGGGGCGGAAAATTTTCGGGTTCGGGGAAACCCGATCCCCGTTAGGGGGCGGGGATGGGGACAGTGGTAGGTTCCCCGTCGGGGATTGGGGCCGGGGCCGGGGCCGGGGCCGGAGAGATTTTCACAATCGGAGATCGGGAACGGGGAGTGTGATCCGTGGCCCCACCCCGCCCCGTTGCCATTCCTAATCCAAAATTTTGGCAGCCTTAGTATAGAAGGAATAGTGCTGCTAATCTACCAATAATCTATTCCATCAACCACTTGTAGGAGGGGTTAATTTGAGCCCATTAAAATTAATTTGGCCGAATCGACAAGTCCAAGATTGGTAGACCCATATTTATCGCCATCAAACGGGGCCGGATCGCTCTAAGCCTCAAGAGGGTTCGGATCCATAAAGCTAGAGACTTATTCGGGCTCGGGCTCGGACTCGAAAGGACATTGAGCAAGCCTAGAGATCCGAGGCACTCGGGCTTCGAATGGATTCGATCGCAATCTAGAAGTCGCTCTATTGATAAATCCCAAAATATTTGCATACTTAGAGCATTCCGAGATCAACCCACCAAAAACATGACTGAGGTTAGAGCCCAAACAAAGGGCCTGAATCTCGAGGATGGTGGGTTGAGATGAATTCACTCATCGATTAATTCAGCTTATACCCGGGTTGAGGTGGCACAACCTCGGGAGGTAAATAAGACTCGGCAATATTAGTGGCGAGGGGGTCCTTTAGGACTATCCCGACCCTTTGGGATAGTTGGGGAGCATTGGTTTGGTGTGGCTAAGAAGAGGAGTTTGCCGAGGGATTGATCTCATCTTCAGGACTTTTCTCATCCTTGGAGAGGTCACCACCTTGGATAAAGTAATTCGAGAGAATATTACTTGAGTTGCCTATAAATAAAGCACTCCCCATAGCTTTAAGGAGGATTTTAGAGAGAGAGAGATCTTCCTTCCTTAAGAGTGAAAGTGGGATCCATGGGAGCATGCAATGATTATCTATCTCTAGCTTCTTTACCTTCTTCTTCACCCAATCTCTTCCTCCCATCATCTCTTCTCTATGTAAGCTTCCATTTGTTGTGGCCATTGAAGAATCTTAACCTCACCACTCATTTCTGAGACATTCGAAGTTCCCGGCGAGCCTTTGAAGATTCCGGTGACTTTTCCGGCAGTCTTCGACTTTTCCGGCGACACTCTTGGACCCTCACGTACACAACTACATTTTTGTAATCCCATCTTTTAAAACAACCAAAGGAAGTTATATTCCTCTTTGAAAGCAAGTTCTCCTGATCCACCACTATCAAAACCTTGATTATGGAACTTCCACAATCACATCCTTACTCAAAATAATAATACAGGATGATGTTATAATCCATGTGTATGTACTGTTAAACAAAGAGGTCACTGGGAAGAAAATTAATGATTTTGATAAAGCTGAAAATTTTGGTATGGGTTTTTGATTAAGAAGAGACATGGATATCATCAGTGAAAAAGAGGGGGAGACGAGGTGTTTAGTTAGACAAAAGTAGAAAGATATCTTCCCTTTTTTGTACAATATTAATAAGGCTTTTAGGGGTAAAATTAAACATCAATTTGATTAAGCAAATAAATATTTACCTTAACACACAAATAATGATAAAGCATGTTTGTTCACTTTTTTAATACAGACAAACTCACAAGATAAGTTGTCAAAAAAATTTTAAAAAAAATAAAAAATAAAAATAAATTACTTGACAAGTAAACCAGTATAAATGTTACGGTAACTAGCTAGGAGTATCCAAATAAAGCAAAAGTTCAGATTAATTTTACAAGGCTAACCTTTCCCTGTTCACGCCAGGAAGGTCACTGGCAATCAAAGCCATCAATGCCATGCGATACATATGATCGGCAACAGACTCAGGACCCTTTATCCCATGATTGATCCATCCCTTCCGCTTTGTGGTCTACAAAAATGGGGGAAGAGAGAGATCAAACAATACCATAAAAGAAACAATAAAATCTTCCAAACAACAAATGCTTCATGGAAAAAATCATAGCAGTTTGGAGGCAATACATTTAACACAAACAAAACTCAGCCAAATTTTTTTGTTTGTGTTAAATTTTTTTTTCAACATCCCCTAACCAACATTGACTTGATTGTTCAATACAAACACAAAACCAGCTAATTTTTTTTTCATCATATCACACATGCTCAATTTTGTGCCTCAAATTTAGAAAGTACTGGAAACCCCCCTCATTAAATCTCTCAATTATCACAACATGGACACTCAAGTGAACAGTGAACACCATACAACACTAGAAGGGTGGTGCACGCACTGTGTGCATTTGGGGTGTCTTAAATAAGTGCACTTTTTGTCTTTTTGGACTAAAAAATTGAGGAAAAAAATATGAATGTTTGGATTAACTTTTTGACTTTTTATAGAAAAATGTGTATTAAAAAATTATATAAATTAGTGTGTAGGGAAAAATTAGAATTGAGAGTTGTGCAGCCATAATTTTTGACTTTTGGTAAATAATAATAACTTTTTTAACTTTTTAAATAACTTTTTGGCTTTTTAACTTTTTGACAACTTGCCAAACTTGGCCTTAATTATAACTATTGATTATTTTTTATATGACAATTTTGAGCAATATAACCTTAAGAGAAATACGCTGGGTGGAACCATGATTTTATCATCAAAGGGGTCAAAAGGTGAATAATGTTTTTTTTACCATATACATAAGCACATGCATGTACAATGTATGATATATAAATTAATAATGAGCAGTGAACTGATTAGGATTATGCATGGAATGCATTTTTTTTTTTTGCAAATGATTAAGTGGTTAATCTTTGAAATTAAAAATTGGGGGTGTTTCCATATTATAACTGTATTGAATAACTATTAATTAATTTTTTATATGATAATTTTGAGCAATATAAACTTAAAAGAAATACAATTAACAAAGAACAATGAACTAAGAATTATATGTGGAATGTGTTTTTTTGAGAAGAATAAAGTGGGGGTTTTTTTTTTTTTTTTTTTGGGAAAATAAAAATTTTCTTAAGCTATATATATATAAAACCAAATTCTCAATCATAGTTCAAGTATCCAAAGCCATCATGAAAACACACTCAATACAATCAAAACAAATTTCCATATTTTATATAAACATTACCTTAAGGCGATGGCACAATGTGAGGAAATCGATAGCCGAGGAAGAGGACGAAGCTTGTGTAGCAGACCCAGATTCAAAGCCATCTACGCTCGAGACAGGCGAGAAGTTTCCAGAGGCAGAAACTGAGACGAGCCTGGGAATCAGAGGGTCATTGAAGAAGGCAAGGTTAAGCAAGGTTCGATGAAATCGGTCAGGGACACAGCGGTTCAGTGGGAGGGAACACTGAGACGATGAAGAGAGAGAAGAGGGCTTCGCTGCTGCCATTGCTGTACAAAGATCTTCTAAGACTGATTTTTAAGAGAAACAAAAATGCTAGATACCAAAAAAAATAAAAATAGAATTAAAAAAAGGAAGATGATTTGTCCTCTAAAAAAGCCTTCTTAATTCTTTAATGTCCAAAACCACATCGTTTTGGATATTTTTTCTTTTTTTGCCTTAATTTGAAATTTAAAAGGATTATAAAGCCAAAAATTAGGAGGATGTAACACAATTTATAAAAAAATTATTAAAATTTTTATCAAAGGCTCACCTCAGCGTAGGATCACATGAGATCACTTTGTGTGAGTCAATTTTTAGACATTTAGGCCTCGTTTGGGAACAGGTTATTTTAGTAATTTTTTGACTTTTTATAAAAAGATATGTAAAAAAGTAGAGAGATAATGTGATTAGTTTTAGTTGACTTTTTGATATTTTAATTAAAATAATCAGTCCTCAAACGAGACCTTAGTCACACACCAGTAAAGGGGAAGTCTTCATATTTTGAAGTGAGGTTGGATTTAATTTTTTTATTTGGTGTTTTAATTTTTGATTTATTGATGTAATAATTAAATGTATGCTTTCCTCTTTTGTGGGAGCCCTTTCCCCTTATCTATTGGATTCTCGCTTCTATATCTCTTTTTGAAATGTTATAATACTATCGTATTAGATTAATTTGATATTTTATTAATTTTATAATAAATATTTTTTTCTCAATTTAAAAAAAAAGGACAAACACAAAATATTATTTTTTGACATATATTATTATTATTATCAAAATATTCTTAGTGATTAATTTAATATTATAAATTTTAAAATGATATAATTTTGGATCTAAATATTTTAATAAAATTAATATTTTTAGAATCATCTCATTAACATCGATTAAATAAGATTGATTATGATTTTTTTTTTTTAAAATACCGCTAAAATTGATGTAAACAATAATATTTTACTCTCCTTGATAATAACATTTCAGTTTGTTTAACAGTAAAATATTACTGATTACCAAAATAATACTTTACTGTCTTCTTTGATTACCAAAATAGTACTTTACTTTACTGTCTTTATTTTTTTGAAGATCAGCAAAAAAAAAATAAAAATAATAACTGAAAGAAACTCTATAAATTCTTTCATTACAAACAAATCAACAACAATTAACAGAACAATTCAACAACATTTTTGGTCCTTTCAACCACACCCAACCCCTTCTCTCTCGCTCTCTCTCTCAAATGTCGGAACCCAAAACAGACCCAAATAACATACCAGAACTACCCCTATGAAATTCAGCAAATGACAAGCAAAACAATACCAAGAACCAATCATTGAATCTCCTGAGGACATGAAAAACTACTGAAACTAATACCTCGGCCCAAAAAACTCAATAACCAGAGTGATTAATTAGTCTTCAACAAAAAAACCACCTCTGCTAACAATATACTTGATTAACTCAATCAACTCTTCCCAATTTGAATTTGGTTGAGCACAATTGAATACAAATTTATTTCAAATATCCAAAGTTAATTCACCGAATCGGCGAGTTTGATAACAAAATACAACTCGAGTGCTGTGTTTGGTTGGGGGATTTGAAGAGGAAAATGGAAAAGGTAGGTGAAATGTGAATAAAGCATGACTATATTTCACCAAGTTTCACACACCTTTTCCCCTTTCTTTTCCAAATCCCTCCCCAAATCCCCCAACCAAACATAGCGTAGAGGTCTCCATTGCGGAGTTACTCTGTTGTTGGGAACACACTTCTTGGACTTTAGATAGTTGCAACACCAGGTTTCATTCAACTAGTTCCTTCAGAGAACCAACCAGATCATATATATACATATATATAAATCACCAAAAAAACATGATGATTGATTTCCTTACTAGGGTGTTACACAAAAGTCACTTAAAAGTAAAGAAACATAAATAAAGCCCCATTAAGATCATAACATACAACCAGAAAACTTGTTGATTTTTTTTCATTAAAATGCTCTGTTCCTTGATGTATCTTTTTGTGGAATTACTTGCATTCTCCTTTTTGAAGATACATCAATAAATCATTTTGCTTATAAAATGGTTCATTTACAACCAAATCTTATTGTCGCTACCATAAAACTTCTAAATATGCCTTCAAATGAAAATAAACCTTTAAAATAACAAAGAGGCTGAAATGCTAAATTGTAGAAAAATTACCTAACAATGTTTTTTTCATTTTATTTTTGAGATACACTGCATCCCTTGAACCGGAACAAGCATTCCACTTGTTTGGCAAAAGAGATTTGAGATGTTGTGTCGACAAATGAGTTGGGTAGACCCGGTAGATGACTAATAAAACAAATCTTCCTCAAACTTTTGCCTTGCAACTCGTAGTAAAATAATTCTAAGAATTCCTTCCTTTGTACTCGTCCCTCCGGTATATGTAAAATTTCATCACTTTCTCTCCGCCAATGTAGTAAAATCTCATCACCTCTATGAATTGAACCAACAGGAATCAACATTCGCCAAGGACCATGAGTCTTGTAAATATGTGGAATGATCAAACTCTCCGTCTTCCAATTTACCCCCAAACTTTCATCTAACATCCAAAACTTGTCCAGTTTGGTATTTATCAATGCCAAACAATCTCTGACTTGTATGAGCTTGGTTGAAAAATTTGCATCATCTGGATGATAAATATATCTGAACTTCTCTTGTTCAACATCAAAAGCCAAAATCTTTCCCTGACTCGTCCCCCAGCAATATATAGTTCCATTAACACAACACACTCTTGACATACAAAAATTGCTCAACTGACTTGCGAGACAATCATCAGAATCAGAATCAATATCTCTCCACATGCTTCCAGTGCCGAGACCCAGAGTCAAAATCTTACACTGCGATGCTCCAGTTTCCTTGTCTCCGTTAAGTCCTTTTCTATATTTTTGACATATGTTGACTACTTTGTATTCATTACTATTGGGAGCAAACCCTAAAAAGCAATAACTAAAAAAAGTCCATTTGGTGTAATTGGAAACTAGTTCACAAGGTACAGGTGGAAGGGTCAAGATCTCTCTTGTGCTAGGGTTCCACACATTGTTGCCGTAACAGACTAAGCCATTAACGAACTGTATGAGACTGAAATTATCGGCGAAGGGCAGTGTTTGAACGGGACAAGGCGGTTCTATTCCCTGTGGGTTTATTGAAAAAAAGTGAGTGACATGCTCACCGTCAGTTCCATAAGGATAAGGCTGTGCATGCATAAGGATTGCGATACCGCCTTGTCGAGTATGGGATCGACCACGGTGGGAGTTGATGAACAGTGGGCTGTCTACTATGGAGCACCATAGCTTTGAAACGCACCTGAATCTGAGTAAGGATTTTGCAGGAAGTTCTTTCAGTACTTGGAAGATAATATCTTGAGGGATTGAATTCTTTGTTTCTTCTGTACTCTCCTCCATCTTCCTCCTCTTCTTCTTCTTCTTTGAATCTTTGGAGTTTAGAGTTTTTTTTTTTTTTTTTTTTTGGGATTGGGAAATAGTAGTATATATACTGCTAGGGTTTGTATGAGAAAAGCCTAGCGGCATGGTTTCATTTTTTTAAAGGTTTTATTACACTTTTTATCCCTAAACTATTTCTAAAATATTTAATTTAAACATATTTAGTTATTAAAAAAATTATAAAAATAAAATATATATCCATAAGTATTATAAATTAAGATAAATTATAAACACACCTCCTGAAGTTTACTTAAATTACAAATTATTTCTTGTAATTTTAAAAATTACATCATGCCCACAAGATTTCTAATTTCATAACAAATAAATTATTTTATTAATAATCATGAAGTTAATTAATAGTTTTTAATAATGTTAAAATTTTATTTCAATTAATAATTCGGATAATTTTATTATTGTATAAATAAACAGTTAGAAATTTTACTTTTTCAATTAATTTTGTTAAATAAAAAATTCTAACAATGATGTATTTGTAATTTTTTAAACCACAGGAGCAATTTATATTTTAAACAAATTTCAGAGAATGTATTTATAATTTATCTTATAAATTAGCAAAATAACCTATTTAGTTAAAATTTTATTTTAAAAAAATTTAAATTTGTATTCTGCCTTTGAAAAGTGCACGTCAATTCTTTTGGTAAATTTTCTTTAAAGGTAAGGATAATTATTTGTAATATTTTTTTACTTATATTTTATAATAGCTACTTGCTTAGCTTTATTTATTATTATATACCGAATTTTGTTTATAATTTTAAATTAATTATTTTTAATTTTTTAATTAAATTCTTTTTATAAGTTAATTAATATATTATTTTGTTCTATTATAATTTGTAGTGAAAGATTATTATTTAAATTATTTAATTCTACTTGTTCAGTAAATCTTAATACTCGCATAATTTTATTGGCAAGATTGAGAAACCGAACTCTAATATTAATTCAAATACACAATGGAAAAAAAAAATACTTTTTAAAGACAAAAGAGAAATTTAAGATCTATCTAAAATAAAATCTTAACTTAATAGGGTTTTTTATTAATTTATAATACTTATGGACATATATTTTATTTTTATAATCTTTTCAACGACTAAATAAATTTTGAATTAAATGCTTTAGGAACTTAATAGATTCAATCAATAGTTTATGGACTAAATATATTTTAATTTAAGTACTTTAGGGACTAAGTAGACTCAATTAATAGTTTAATGACTAAATAGATAATTCGAGGATAGTTTAAAAGTATAAAGTGTAATTAACCCTTTTTAAATTATTATTATTTCATCTACTAGGAAAGCTCATTCTAGTATCAGTGGGATAAATGTTTTACCTTATCAGTAATATTACATATCGAGAATTTTTTGGAAGGAAAATAATTTGCAAACAAAACTCTTAGGCTCCTCTGGTCAGAAAGAAAATTGGGTAGAATGTGAAAGTGAAAGTGAAAGGAAAAAAAAAAAAAAAAATGGCAAGTATATAAAGATTTTGTAAGAAAAAGATAGGAAAATTTAAAATTTTAATTATAAATAACTTACACATTCAATTTTTATTATTTTTTTTTTTGTAAGAAATTAAAATTAGTTACAATGCTAGTATAAATTGTACAAGAAAATTACGGTTGCATTTGGTTTAGTTTTTGAAATGAGATTTGAGTTGTGAGTTGTGTTTTGAAAGATAAGTTTTTGAAATGAGTTTTAAAAAGAGAAAATTTGATTGATTATGAGTTTTGAAAAGAGTTTAGAGTTATATTTTGAAATTGTTTTGGGTTTATTTTTTTTTTAAATATTTAAAATTTTTCTTAATTTCATTTTTTAGGGTAAATATTTTTTATTGTAAATAATTAATTAATTATTTTTAATGTGCTTTGTATTTACTACATTTGTTTTTCATTTCTTTATAATTTTTGTACTGGTTAAGTATAATTTTGATTAGCTAATACATATCTAAAACATAATAAATTATTTTGTCAATACTTAAAACCAACTTAAAATTCTACATCGGTTTATCGAATGCAAATCCACGTGGTTATTGTGATGCCCGCGTACATAACTCGTCTTATTCTCTTTTAATTGTGTTTATCTTTCTTGTGTTGGGATGTCTAGAACTAATCTAAGGTCTTGTTAGTTGTTTAGATCCATCGCTCTTGAAACTTTTCGATTATACACCTCCAATTTTGTTCCAAAGTTGGATTTTTCTTGTGTCGGTAGTGTAGTCGGAGCCGGGGTAGTTGTGAGTTGGTTGAGCTTGCAAAAAATCTAAGTGGGGTAACAGAACTGCACATGCGGGAGGGGCGCCGCACGCTCGGGGAAGTGTGCCGCACGTTCGGTGAAGGGGTGCTTTCTGGGCGTTGCTTCTATTCTAATTGCACGAGCGGAGGGCACGTGCGGGAGGCGTATCACACATGCAGCGTAGGTACGCTTCGCATTTGTATCTCATTTCTGGAGTCCGAAAATTTTTCCATTTTCTTCTCCTTGGGCTAAGTGTATCTCATTTTCCTTTCATCTCCCTATCTCTAAAAACACATTTCCTCTTCATTCTCTCTACAAACTTCCACCCACAACCATAAACTCTTGATTTCTTTCAACCCATTCAAGATTTGACCTAACCTCCTCATTAATTTTGGAGAGCTCATCAAGGGCTGCATTTTGTGCGATGGAGATCGGATTTCAACATCATCAATTTTAGGGCTTTCTCACATTTTTTTCTCTAAAACTTGAGATAGGGAGTTTCTTTGAGTTATATATATGATTTTAACATGTCTTAGTTTTTCTTGATGAAATCCTTGAATTTTGAGTTAGGTTTTTGAATTTTTTTTTTCTCTTAAAAGTAGAAATTTCTCATCCCTCTCATGAAATTGGTTTAATTTATGAAATGTATGACTATTTAAAGTTCATGGATAAAAACACCCCTTGAGAACAAATGAAATCCTGTTGGGTGAAAACCCTAGAATTTAAAATTTGGGGAAAGTTGAAATTGTTGAGAGAAAACTCATGGGATCATGAGATTTTTGTTGAAAAAGATGAGAAAAATTATGCGTGATTACATTGTTGAAACATCCATTTAAGGGATAAAATTTTGTTGAGGAATTGCCACGGATAGTATGGTTGAAATACTTGGAATTATGGAAAAATTGAAAATTTGTAAAGTGTGGTGATTATGGATTGGGTCTTGTGTCCCATGGTTATGATTATTTTATTTTATTTTATTTGAAAAACATTGAAATGCTGAGGAGTGTATTGTGGTATGGTAAAGTCTTGAGGAATATGAAAATTGTAAAATAGCATTTATACATTTGCATTTGCATAGCTTAGTGAATTGATTATTGTTGCTATATTTTGGAAATTGAATGATTGTTGTTAAAACAATTATAAATCTTGAAGATATTTTGAGGTAAATACGTTGATAAATTCGAATAGGGGGTGTAGATTGGTATTGTTTAAGTTAACATGAGTGTCCAGGGTAAAAGACCGAAAACATATGTGAAGGAGATACTATGTGCCTTCTGATTAGAAGCCAGTAAAGTGGGGATTGGTAGTGTTTAATATGCCTACTTGCAGACACCAACTTAGAGATTACCTGAGTTGTATTTGCCGCCCTGTTTGTACATTTTGAATTGAAATAAGATGATGACTTTTGATATTAACATTGACATAAGGTTTCTTAATAAAAAGAGTAACTCATGGATTTTAAAGCATGGCATCGCATGACATTCATACTGTGAGATTGCTTACACATATATACTTTGTTAAGAATTTTTAACTAAGTTTTATGTTTACCCCTAGTGGATTGTGCATGAAAAGACGTGGCGATCCCGCCTAATTAAAGGTGTGAGATGTGTTTTGAGAGCATGAAGCTTTCTTTTCTTTTGTTGATTATTTTAACAAGCCAATGGCTATACTTATATGGGTTGGATAACCACCTTTTGTATAATCGTACTTAAACCTTAGAACTTGTAACCCTCAGACATTCTTTTTGTTTGGTTTGTTGTTATATTCCTTTATCTTAATTGTCTCACATGCTATGAATTCAACATTGTTAAGATTGAATATGTATTGTATGTGAATTTCTTTTGTAAACCTCTAACATGAATAAAATGCAAATACAGAGATTTGGCTTCTTGAATTGAGATTATGAGGATTAAATGAAATAATTGGATTTACTCCTTTATTATATTTTTGGAGCATTATAGTTATGACCATTTAGACATTGGTAAAAGTAACGATCGTAATTCGCTTTCATTCGTACCATCCATTTTTGCATGGGCTCAGCTCTACAAGCACAATATATATATTTTATATATTTAAAAATTTTGATTATTTTTATTTAAAAATATTTTTTAAATATTTTAATTTTTTTTAAATTTTAAATTTTTTTTGGATTGCCCATATATATCTAAATTATAACAAATTATTTGGCCAATACTTAAAAAAATTTTAAAAAAATATTTTTTTAAAAAAAAATAAAAAAAAATAAAAATAATATTTTTTCAAAGAAATAATAAATAAAAATATTTTTAAAGAAAAAAATTATAAAAAAAATTTGTTGAATTTTTTTTATAAAAGAAATAGAGTTTTGAAATTTGTTTGGTTATGATTTTTTTGAAAAGAGTTTGAAAATTTTCTTTGATTATGAGTTTTAAAATTTTTTGATCCAGATCATGATTCCAAAAGCAAATAAAAACGTCACCTGATTTTTTTTTATTTTATTTTTTTTTCTTCTTACTTTTTACCACTTTCAAGTTAAACAAACTCATAAATTTCCCTCTTTGGATTATTGATTCGTTGATGACTAATCTCCTATTTTCCTCCCTTTCTACGTATTTTATTCTAAACAAAGTAAGCCTTGTACAAAAAAATTTACAAGAATTAGGGGTGGACAAACCTTAGGCCAAGGCTTGCATTATATAGTATGAAGATATATGTCATTCCAAATTCCTTTTGTCCCGATTGAGCCTAATCTAAGTATTCCAAGTCCAGTCCTAAATTTAGAACATTAGCAAACCTAATGGTAAAATGGATATGATCTTTTAACAAATATTTTAATATAAGTCTTAGAAAGAAGGGAAATTCTATGGTACATCCTGTCTAAAGTGTGTACTATATGCACTTTTAGTTACGATCTTTTTGTTCTTCATTATGACATACTATATTGTTAGTTATGACACATAATGCTATTAATTATGACATTATTTGATTTTGATGTAAGAGTTGTTTAGTTATATCTCATGTAATGTTTGGTTGTAACTCAATTTTTTTTAATTATGACTTTCATAGTATTAAATTTTGCTATTTGTAATGATCAAATTCACAAATGACACAACTTTTCCTAGAAAGAATTACATATATATTTTGTATTTTATAATTTTTCTACTTTATTTTATAAGTAAAATAATATTAAATTATAATTAATATTTTATAAATGATCAGGCCAAGCCAGAATGGGCTAAAACTCCTTATCTCAAGTTCAACCTGAATATTAAATGGACACAAAATCTTAGTCTAGCTTGATCTTAAGGGCTAATTTTTTTAAGCCCTAAAAATCGAGCTGAGTTAAGTGAGTTGGGCAGAGCATCGGGCCCATAATTCTCCCTTTAGAATGATGCGATAATGACGTTTTAAAAGAGAGAACTTATGGGCCGATCATTGACCAAATTTATTTACTATGAGACTTACTTATTTTTTCACCTATTGATAACCTCAAAAAATGTTGGAGCAAAATAAGCATTTTGGACTTATAATTATTTAAGTCCATAACATAGATAGAACTGGCTTATAATTTAGAGCTGGTTTGGCATCACCTCTAAAAGCTAAAAAGTCATTAAAAAGGAAAAAAGTTTATACTATTCACTTTATTTTGGCGGGAAATCTTTTGGCTCAACAAAAAAAGAAAAAAGAAAACAGTGTAGCCACAAATTCCCATAAATGAAAATAGTGCAACCACAAATTCCCATAAAAAAAGAAAACGTGGCACAATGTAAGCCACAAATTCCCATAATTTTTTTTTTTTTTGAAATGCATGGAAAGTTAGCGCAGTGTTGCTGACTATGTCAGGAAGGGAAATCTAGTAATTTTGATATTTGCTACAATATTTTAGTACATATTTTTTCATAAAAAATCAAAAAGTTTTCCCAAACATACATTTTTAAAAGTTATAAGTCTTTTTATTAGGTGTTTTAATTCAACAATCCTGTTATATCCACACAAAAGGCCCTCATCGAATGCCGCCCAACTTACGTGGACATGACGACCAAATTTTTGAACCACACGATGTGTTGTGTGCGAGATACACGCACAACAAACTAGTCACTCTCTCTTTTATTTCAAAAATGTTAAAAATCCCAAAAGTTTTAACAAATTTTCTATTAAATGTCTCACATGGGTATAAGACCCACACCATGTAGGTCCATATGGATCCCACACCATTTGGTAAAAAATTTAGTAAAACTTTTGAAATCTCTAACATTACTCTTTTTTTTTTCTTGAACAATAGCTTTGTCTTCTCTCGCGCTCTCTCTCTCCATTGTCTCTTTCTCTATTTCATCTCTTCACAGTAGACTGCCATTAACAACCACAACCCACAACATTGTGAATGTCGACCATCACCGACCATCATATCAATGCAAACACTGACCACCATCGAGTTCTCCAATTTTTAATCAAAACTATCTCATAAACTGTAACGATCCAGAAATTTTCCCTCCGCTTGAGCGGGGGAGTTGACGCTTGAGCAGACTTGTGAGGCTTCCAGTACTTTTGCAGTCTGTCTGAGATTCTGAGAGTTGTGAATTTTTGCTCGAGCATGAAGTGGTCGCTCGAGCAGACGACTTTGTTGGTCTGGGCGCTCGAGCATTCTATCTGGTTGAGTTTGAATTTTTGGGACTAGTGGGATAACTCTTGGCATTTTTATTGTGGTGTTTGGAGCCTCCTTGTTTTATTTTGGGACATTGATCGAAGTGGTAACATAATGGTAAAGTAAGAGTGAACCAAGAATTTAATTCGGATAATTTTTCCTACAAACAACCGTCACTCTTTTGCCCTTTTCTTTTTCCACACTTTGAATTTGGGTGTAAGGATAGAACCATTGGAAAGCTTGTTTTTGGGGCTTCGATTTAGACACAAGAACGACCTAAAACGGAGTCCGGATAAGAGAATTATACCTGTTTGAAGTTTTAGTATTTGTGTTGGAAGTAGGTACGCTCGAGCTGAAAAAGCGACGCTCGAGCGGACTGAGCGAATTCAGCGACTTAAAAAGTGAATTTCTAGATCTTTCTTTGCACTTTCCTTTTCCTTCTTCCTTCCTCTCACCCTAGGTCCGAAAACCCTTGATCTCTTGACCTAAATACCTTCCATTTGTCAAAGATTTGGCCAAGATCTCTTACTAAAAAGTGAAGGATGCTTGAAGATCTCACTTTTCAACCGATTGAAGTTCGGATTTGTGAAGGAATCTCATCAAAGCTTTGCTCTTTTGTTTGATTCTTGAGGTAGGAGTCCTAGTTCTCCTTCAATACTTGCATTAATAGATAGATTTGTGGTATTTTGATTATATAAATAGAAAATCTATGACTCTGTTTGGTAGAGCTTTTGAAATTTAATTTCACCCCTTAGTTTAAGTGTGTTGTTTGGTTATAGCTTTAGAAAATTAATTGTACATCCACTTTTCAAAACACTTTTCAAAACACCCACTTTTCAATATTATATGTCACATCACTCAATTCAAACTCTTTTTAAAACTCATAACCAAACAAATTTTTCACACTCAAATCATAATTTCAAAACTCACAAATTCAAAATACAACTCTATTCTCAAATCATAATTCTAAAATTCTACCAAACGCAACCTATAATTTTTAAGTATATAGTGTTACATCATGAAACTTGGGGGTTTAGGGTTTGAAGTGTTGGGGTTCAATTGTTGGGTTAAGATGGTAGATTATGAACCTTAGGTGTATAATCAATGGGAAAATTGGAATAAAAAGTAGTGGTGTAAGAAGTTTTAATTTTTCTTGAAAGTCTTGCTTTTTCTTGAAGACCCTAAGTTGACTCATGATGATAATTAATGATTTTGCCTAAATTAAAAGTAGAATCATGAAATTGAGAAGTTGAATTATATATATATATATATATATAAGTTTAATAAATTTTGAAAGTGTTTGAAAATTATGTTAAAAATTAGCGAATGAACCTTTATTATGAATATTGTAAATCATGCTATATTATGAAATGAAATTTGGGGAAGAAGATTTGTTACTAATATGGATGACATGAGCCTTGGGATGAAATGATGAAATGAAGATTTAAGAGTTCACCTTGAATTATGTTGAATTGTGTTGATTATGTTAAAGTGTATTGACTATGTTGAGTTGTGTTGAATCATGGTGAGTTGTGTTGTGTTAGGTTGTGTTGAGTTTGGGTTGAGTTGTGTTGGGTGTGTTGAGTTTGGGTTGAGTTGTGTTGGGTGGTGTTGTGTTGGTATTCGCGTGGGGAGTTGAAAAATGATTTTTCGGTGCCTACGACCGTCTGTATAATAGCCGGTAAATGTGGGGGATGGTTTTAAAAATTGACGAAAAAGGTTTTTGGGGGCCCACGGCCCGCTGTATAGTAGCCGGCAAATGTGGGGGTGGTTTTGAATTAAAAGTGCCTAATTGCCTTGTCTAGGCTTGTCGCTGGACGAATGTGGGAAAATGTTTTTGAGTGTCCACACAGTCCTGCCGTATAGTAGCTGGCAAAAGTGAAAAAAGTGATTTTTGGGTGTCCACACAGTCCTACCGTATTGTAGCCGCCAAAAGTGGAAAAATGGATGGTTTTCGAAAATGTTTTGGATGCCCACGTTCTGTCGTATAGTAGCTGGCAAATGTGGGGGATGGTTTTAAAAAGTTGAAAAATAGTTTTTGGAGAAATATGATTTTTGGAAGAAAATGGCTTTTGAGAAAATGATTTTTGGGAGTTTACTTCCCGCCGTATAGTAGCTAGCGAAAGGTGGAAAGTGTTATAATTTGGTGCTTGCTATCCCACCATTGTAAATCGGCAAAAGGTGGATTGTGTTGGGATGTGTGTTAAGAAGTACTTTGAGTTGATGATGTTATTTGTGACTTGTGATGAATCTGTGAAATTGCAAATTGATGTATAATTTGGTATAAAGAGGAAATGAGCATAGACATTATTTGTAAAGAATGGAACCCAAAAATGGGTAATGGGATTATGGATTGGTGAAGGTGAACTTAATGAATTAGTTGTGACAATAAAGGTAACTTATGAGTGTTGTTCTGTAAATAAATGAAGGATTGAATTAAAAGGGGGTTTATTAATCTTGTATTATCTTGAATTGGAATTTGAGAATGTAAATAACGGTGTGAATTGAATATAGGAGAATTGTTCGTAAACCAAAAAGGGGTGTAGACACCTCATTTTTGACCGACCTTAAGACTCAGACGTCACCGATTGAGCGCTTGGTGATGTTGCATATTGTGCTCGTTCTGAGGTTGCGGAGTCCCGGCTGCGAGCCTTGCCTCCAAACTTCCGGACTCTTTTGTGCTTTGCCTCGGTTCGTGAACCAGGCTCCGTTTTCTCTGTTTTCTCTTCCCGAAGGGAGGGAGAGGTCTCGTAGATCATCTCTCAGTGGCCGTAGGCTATGTTTCGTGGTCGTAGGCCATTTTTCCCGTTTGGAGCTCGGTTTCCAGTTTTTCGGAGCCGACGGCCGTGTGCCTCGGTTCGGGACCGCTTAACCACCTCCGTTTGCTCCGATTTTTGGCACATACCTTATTTCCTCCCTTTTGAGGGACACTGTGGTCCGAAAGACCGACTTCGTGGTCGAACACCACTTCCGGTGCCTAACAGTCAGTTTTCGGGGCCCCGGGCTGCGCGTTTTGGCCCCCAAGCCTTGCTTGCAAGCATTGTTGGGCTCCGACCCAAACTGTAAATAGTCATATTTTGAGCTCCTTTTCATGTTTGATTAAGGACCTTTTGCTGTTTGAGGTCTTCTACTATCACTTGCCTCTTTAACTCTCTTTTAGACCTATTTTTGCATGGTATTTTAGGCTTACTTGTGAGGTGTTTTGGACTTGGTCATAAACTACAAAATGTCTTGTTTTGAGCCCCTCTTCAACTTTGTTGAAGGGCTCTCTTTGGTTTGAGGCCAGAAGCTACCACTTGCCTCTTTATCTCACTTTTTGGCCTTTTTGGGGGGAAATTTGAATTTGAATTTCCCCAATTTTCCCCCACTCTTTTGCCTATATAAACACCCCCCCAGCTCTGGTTTTAGGGGTTAGAAAATTTTGGTTTGGAGCTCTCACATTAAATCTCTCTCTCTCTCTCTCTCTCTCTCTCTCTCTCTCTCTCTCTCTCTCTCTCTCTCTCTTTACTCTAAGCCTTTAAAACCCCATTGGTTCTTCACCAACCCATAACCCCACCCTTTCATCCTCCATTCCAGTAGCTTGAGGTTGTTCTTCAGAGCCTAGGAGTGCTGTATTTTAGTCCAAAAGGCTGTCAAAGATTAGTCTTCAAGGGTAAGTCCTCTTCTCCCTTTTTTGACCCTTTTCTTGGTTCATATTCTAGCTCTTTGTGCTTACTTTTTTGAGCTCCGACCCTAACTGAAAATAGTATTTTTTTTGAGCTCTATTTCATGTTTGTTTAAGGGCCTCTCACTGTTTGAGGCTTGCTTGTGGCACTTGCTTTTTTACCTTTCTTTTATGCCATTTCCTTGCATAGTATTTTAGTCTTATGTATAAACTGTTTTGAGGCATGTTGTAAACTGTAAAGTGGCTTATTTTGAGCCATTCTTCAACATTGTTGACTGTTTGAGGCTTTCATTTGCCACTTGCCTTTGTATCCCTCTTTTGACCTTATTTTTGCATGATTTGTTAGCCCCTTGTGCTTCTGTTTTTGGGCTCTAGTCAGAACTGTAAATAGCCTTATTTTGACCCCCTCTTCATGTTTCATTAAGGGTCTTTTGCTGTTTGAAGCATCCTTTGTATACTTTGTGTTGAAGCCCTCTTTTTGGCCTTATCTTGCATAGTATTTTAGGCTTGCTTGTGCACTGTTTTGGGTTTGGTCACTAACTGTAAAATGCCATTTTTTAAGCCTCTCTTGGCCATTTGGGGCCAGCAGATGCTACTTGCTTCATTATCTCAATTTTAGGGCCATTTTTGTATGCTAGCTTAGCCCCATTTGTGTTCACTGTTTGGCCTTGCTTAAAACTATAAATATGCATTTTTTGGGACTTCCTTTCTTCTATATTCATGCTTCATGTTTAAATAATGCATGCTTTGTATAGCTATAAGTCATTCCATGTGTCTAATTTTGGATTTCGGGTTTCATTTCATGCATCGGGTGCACTTTTGCCATGTTTCGGGAATGTTTTGCATCAATTTTTGCTACTGAAATTTGCATGCTAGTATGTCATATTCCATGTCTTGCCATGTGTCTTGTTAGAGTGGCATTCGGTGCCTTAGGGTCGGTCATCGGGTTGCGTGCACGTGTGCACGCATTTCGAGTGTCTCATTTTCATCTAATGGCCTCTTACGTGAGTGTGGCTGAGGTCCACTTGTGTTGGTGTAAGTCTATTTATGCATTGTGTATGCCATTTCATTTCATAGTATTGTGTATGCTAGGTTGTATGTTAGTGCATCGTGTATGCCATGTTACCTCGTGCATCGTGTATGCCATTTCATAGCATGTTGCATGTTAGGTTGTATCTTAGTTGCATTTCATGCATGTCATGCATATTGCATTGTGTTTGGGGTAGGAGTTAGCCCGAGCACGGGAAACGAGGTACGTTCCGTACTCCGAGTGACGGAACATGTCTCAATTTCCAGTCACCGACACTCCAAATTGTCTATGATGGAGTTAGGTCTTAGTTGTATTTTCATGTGCATTCATTTCATATTGAGTTGTGCAATTCGACTCCTCGGCCATCGTGTATCAAGATGCGTGATTGGTGGCACGAGGATTGAGATATGCATAAATATGTAAAAATACATTGCTATGCCCCTTTCCTGCTCTCTGTTGCAGTAAATCAAGAATTAGCAGCCTTCCAGGGCTTGGCGTGCTTTCTAAAAAATCATTGCAAAACAGAGGCTAATTGGGGCATCACAGTAGATTTCTGTGCAAAGGCAACCCAGATATGCATCATTCATCATCTGAAGAAGAGTCAAGGCAGTCCCTGGTTTGCATGCCAGTTTATTATTTTCTTAGTTAATTTGGTAATTAATTAGGATATTTGTACATATTTGGACTGTATTATTCATTTGGACTGTACTATTCATTTGGGACTGTATATTATTCGGACCCTCTACGCGATGGCATAATTGTAATAAGCGTGCGTATGTGTGATGTATGTCTTCCAACCCCACGTCTTTCTTCCCTTTTATTTACCCGCTTATGATGGTTAGATTAGGACATGTTTCAATTAGCATACAATATGATAGCATGTTACATTCATTCATCTGTTTTGCATGCATCGGGTTCGGCGCATCATACTAACTGCATTTGTATTTCAATTCCAAGTTGAATACATGATAGCTGTTGCATCTCATATGCCATGTTTAGAATAGCCGAGCCTGCTATAGTTGCATTTTTGCATGTGTTGCATTAGGCATTTCTGTATATTTAGGATCATGCATGAATTTCTAATCGGTTTATGTTTTGGCTTGGAGTACTCGGTGAGTTTTATGCTTTAGCATCCTTACATGCGTGTGAATGACTGCCATGAATAGTATGCTTACCATGAGGCTAATTGCTTATGTGGTATAATTGCTTGAATGCCTGTGGGTGAAGGTTGAGTTGTTTAGATTTGAACAAATCATCGACTGTTTGTTTTAAGTCCACTAGATAGTGGCAAAACCATGTTTTTCTAAGCCCACCTGAGGGTGGCAAAATCTGTATTTTAAGCCTACCTGCGGGTAGCAAACCATCTTTCAAAAACAAACATGAAATGCTTTGTTCCAATTCAGACGACCCGGTCTATACTTGTATGCTGTGCGCATCACATAGTAAATTTAGGCTAATAACAGGAATAAGAACGCACAATGTTTTCAAAACTAGATATCATGGTTAATAGAGGCCGATCTTTGATCGGGCGAGCGGGGGTGCTCACGAAGTGACCTTCCCCAATCGTACCCAAGTTCCCGAGCCGAGGCAACTTTGGTGATGATGGACACGTGGCCTTAGGCAACGAGTCAGGGTTTCCTAAATTTCCCAAAATAAAATATTTAGGTGGCGACTCTGTATCTGGCAAAGCAGTCCATGTTTGGCAGTTCTTTCAAAAATCTGTTTTCTCAAAACGATTTGCCGGATTTGGACTCTTTGGTTCAGATTACGAACCGTGACACAAATCAAGTCCGAACTGTAGCGAGGTCCCCCCGCGGGCTTGTCTACAGGGACTTGAACTTGAAGTTACGGAGTTCTAAATAAATATCATGAGTAGAAAGGAAGAATGAAAGAAAAATAAGGAATATTAAAAATGGAAATTAAATGAGAAATATTTTAGAAATTGGTTAATAATTTTTAAATGATGTTGTTTCTTAAATATGTTTGTTTCACAAGGATCTATGATTTTCTAAGGTTAAGGGATAATTTTTAATGGCTAAAGGTTTTTCTCAAAAGCGTTTGAAAAGTTTTTGCGAAAAAGGTACTTTACTTATGATATTTTGAAATTATAAAATGTTACCTTACTATATGGTATCACACTGTATACATGATCATTTCTATCTGTGTTTTAGTTTTTGATTGAGAACTATGAGATTCCTACTGGGCATTAGTGCTCACCCATTTGTTGTTTTATTTTATTTTTTTACAGAAAGAAAGTGTGGACTCTTTGATAGAGGAGTTATGGAGTCCTTGAGTATCTTTGTATAACTTCATAGTAGATGTAAAAGAAATGGATCTTGTATTTGTATTTTATTTATTTGTAGCTTCTCAATAGGAGATGGGCATGTATTGTTGCCATTATAATGTTCATTGAGAGAGAGAGAACATGTATTATTGTATTTCTATTACTCAAGGGTAATAGATATATAAAAATTAAAAAAAACATGATCTAAATTAAAGGCTTTGGTAATGTTTTTGTGTAATTAAAAATTGGGGTGTGACATAAACAATCAACCATCCCAAATTCATAAAAAAAAAAGAGTTTATCTTTAATCCCAAATTAAAATATTTTCAATTGATTTAAGCAAAATCTTATCTTCCTGGTTCATGTTTACTCTTGTCGGCGGTTTGAGAGAGATCATGTCTTCTCGTTAGTGAGAGAGAGAGAGATTGTCGGCGGTATTGAGTGAGAGAGAGATCGTCGTTAGTTGGCAATTGGTGGTTTGAGAGAGTGAGAGAGAGAGAGAGCAAAACTATGATAGTCCTCTGTCAGCGAGAGAAAGTCTCTCAATGAGGGACAACCAGTGTACAAATCAGTTGGGTCTCATTTTTTTTTTTTTTTTTTTGATCAGCGAAAAAAGGGAAACTTTATTAATGGGATGAGCAAAACAAGAACAATACACATCATTAAAGAAGGTAAGTGCAAAAAACATTATAGCTATCACTCCACAATCCCAACTAGGTTGGCACCAAGGAGGAAGCACAATCATCTGCTAGCACTAAACCCATAGATTGGCGAGAAACCAATCCAAAAAAGAGAAACAAAACGAAACACAGAAATAAAACCAACCAACCATACAGCAAAAGCAACCTTGACTCCTCTCCCAACAAACTGCTCCAACAACTTATAGCTAATACACCAGCAAATTCCTGCAGAAACAAACCAGATAAACTGCCAACTGCCCCCTCAATCAGATGAGCAACGCAAGAAATACCCCCTCTATGCCCTTCTAGCCAAAACACCAACAACACAGCAACAACATCACAGCAGCCTCACAACAGCAACCGGATACAAACCTAACAAAACTACCCAGCACCACTACCTCAGGTTCAACTCCAGATCAGACTCAAATTGGAGATGAAAACAAGAAATGAATACATGCTACCAATGAAATGGTTCTAAGCCCATTAAACCAACTCCAGCAGTAGCAATACATATATAACCTAGCCAACTACAGCAGTATCAATACACATAGAAACACTTAATGCAGCACCAACACCTCTCTAGAAACACCTCATAATCTCAGCACACACCACCGAACCTCTATAACCTGGTACACAACAACTTACCAAAACAGAACATGTGCCAGCAACAGGACACAAACCAAACAGAACTCCCCAGCACCACTACCTCAAAGGCAACTACGGATTAGATCCAAATTGGAGATGAAATCATGAAATGAATACATGTTGACAATATGATGGTTCTTACCCCAGTAAGTCACTCTGACTTTAATTAATTCAGCTAAAGCCTCCATATTTGGTTGAGCTCTCCCAAATAGACATTCATTTTTGTGCCTCTATAATGACCATAACATTGCAATAGGAATGGCATTCCAGATCCTGAGTTCCTGCTTCCTAAACTTGAAACCAAATGACCAATAAAGCAACTCATTGACAGAGCCCGGTGAAACCCATTGAGATCCCCACTAATCAATTACAGCCAACCAAATCTTTTAATCAAAGGGACATAGCAACAGAATATGATTAAAGTTTTCAGGCTTAAAATTACAAAACACACACAAAGAAACAGAATTACCCCTTAACACACCAATCCTTTGAAGGAAATTAGCAATCTTAAGCCTACCGCTCCACACTAACCAAAACAGAAATTTAGCTTTTGAAGAAGCTACATTGTTCCGAATAAATTTTGATAACCCCACCATAGGACCCTTATCAGCTTGAAACCACCCATACAATGATCTGAGTTGAAAGATCCCAGAAGGAGAGGCCAACCATCTGATATGATCCTCACTGTTTGCTCTCAGTTCAGGACCCTCCTCCAGAATCTGTTTCAGTCTAAGCAATTCCTCCTCCTCCTATACACGTAGCGGTCTTCGAAAATTCAACATCCACTTACCATTTGCAACCTTTTCTTCACCATACCACTTTATAGATCCATAAGGCTCAGTTGATCAACTAAAAAGTCTGGGAAATAGGTTCTCCAAGCTCGATTGACCAAACCACTTATCAAACCAGAAAAGAATCCTATTACCATCCCCAATCACAATATTAACATTATCCAAAAAATAAGTAACCACACTTGGCTATAAAGCAGCCACAGACAATACATCTCTCCAGATCCTCGACTCATTGGTTAGAGTTCCAAGAAGAGGTAAAAAGGATCCATTCATATGACTATAATTACTGGTAATCAGCTATCTCCACAAAGCCCCCTTCTCAACCCCAAATCTCCACCACCACTTAACTAACAAACTGAGATTTACCTTCTTAATATTTCTGATCCTTAATCCTCTATGATATAAAGCTTTTGTCACCTCCCCCCATCCTACCAAATGAATCTTCCTATGATTATCCGACCCACCCCATAGGAAAGAAGCTTGCAATCTATCCACAATCTTTGCAACACACTCAGGCATCTTAAATAAAGATAAGTAATAGAGTAGGAGACTTGACAAGACTGACTTGATCATGGTAACTCTACCAGTATAGGACATCAATCTCCTCTTCCAGCTTGCAAGTCTTACTTTGATCTTATCCAAAATAGGCTTCCAAGTGGATTTCCTTCGAGGATTTGCACCCAATGGTAAACCAAGATAAACCAGGGGAAGCTTTTGATAAGAACAATGCAGTCTATCCGCAAAATCCTTAACTAACTGAGTCGAAGTTCCCACACCACATACAACACTTTTGTGAAAATTAATCTTCAATCCTGAAATGATTTCAAAGCATCTAAGAATTCTTTTAATAATTTGAAGTTCAATCCAATCAGCTTCACCAAACAAGATTGTATCATTTGCAAATTGCAGATGGGAAACAACCAAACCATTAGGACCTATGGTAGCACCTCTAATTAGGCCAAGCTCTTTAGCTCTAGACAACAAAATATTCAAACCCTTTGTTACAACATTAAAGAGAAAAGGTGAAAGTTGATCGCCTTGCCTTAATCTTTTCTGGGGATTGAACTCACCAGTAGGAGATCCATTTACCAAAACGGAGATACTATGGGAAGTCACACAAACTTTAATCCACCCTATCCATCTAGCTCCAAAACCAAACTTATGAAGTATATCAAACAAATACTCCCAGTTCACAGTATCATAGACCTTCTCAAAATCCAACTTGAGAATTACACCTTTAGTTTTTGTCTTCTTTCACCAATCCACAATCTCATTGCCAATGAGCACCCCATCCATTATATTTCTTTCACCTAAAAATGCAGACTGATTATCACTAATCACCTTAGGTAACACCTTCTTCATTCTTAAAGATAACACCTTAGACAAAATTTTGTAAACTACACCATAATCCGAAAGACTTGATGGATTGAGCTTCTTGGGGACAAGAGTAAAGAAGGAGCACTTTAAGCATCTGGCCAAGCTACCATTCTCATAAAACTCCTTCATGAAATTCAAAAAATCATGTTTCAATATACTCCAACATTTCTGTATGCAAGATAAATTAAATCCGTCTGGACCCGGGCCCTTGTTACCATCACAACTTTTAATAGCAGCCCACACTTCAGCTTCAGAAAATTCCACCTCCAAATCAGCTGCTGTATCAGTGTTGAGAGATTTTAGCGTACCAACAATCTTGGGCCTATGGTCCCAAATTATCAGAAAACAAACACTTAAAATGCCGAACTACCTCCTGTTTTACCTCATTAGGTTGCATAACATTTCTACCATTAACATGAATACAATCCAACATGTTCTTACTTTACCTGCTTGTAGTCATAACATGAAAAAATCTGGTGTTCTTGTCACCCTTAAGTGCCCAGTTCAACCTAGATTTTTGAAGCCATACCCACTCTCTCATTTTTCTCAACTTCCAAACTTCACCAAGGAGATTCCTTCTTTTACTAACTTCCCGATCATTCAGACCTCTAGCCTCAGCCTCCAAGTCTAGAGCATGCAACTCTGTTTTAGCAACTTTTATTTTGGAATCAACATTACCAAAAACCTCATAATTCCACTCCTTCAGCTTTGATTTGAGTATTTGAAGTTTGCCCTTAATAACAAAACCTACCCATCCAAATACCTGTGCCTCCACCCAAGTCTTTTTAACCAAAGGTAGGAAACCCAGATGCAAAGTCTAGGAGTTGAAAATTTGAACGACTTAGGCCTCCAATCTCTTTAGTCCTCCATAAGTAATAGAGGACAGTGATCAGATAAGGTTCTAGGCAAGCCCCACATCTTAAAATCAAATAGCTCAAGCCATTCAGGATTGAGGAGGAATCGATCAATCTTACTCCACCTATCTCCTTCCATGAAATTACTCCACGTATACTTTTTACCCAACATCGGAATATCCGTAACTTCCATTATTTCAATAAACTTCCCAAAATCTTCTATTCCACTATCTTTCCTTAAACAACCTTTTCTTTCACCAATAGATCGGATTTCATTAAAATCCCCCCCTAAGCACCATGGATAATGGAAAGAGTCCTTAAGATTACCCAGCACCTCCCACAAAAGCCTCCTTTTAGCAACATCATTCGGCCCATAGACATTAACAACCACACAATGAAAGAAACTACCATAAATACCTAATAATATAATAAAGCTTCTGTTGTAACAACAATCAACCATGGCAAACACTTCAGGTTTCCAAATGCAAAGAAGGCCCCCAGCACTCCCTATTGCATCCACCGACAAAAAATTAAAATAATCCCATGGCCACAGTGATTTGACAAATTGTTTTGACATCTCAGATCTCTTAGTTTCTTGTAGCATTACCATATCCACACCCTTTTCTCTAACTAACTCTTTTATCTTCTTCCTCTTGCAAGACCTATCCAACCTCCTAACATTCCAAGATAAGATCTTCATTACAAAACCAGTACAGTACACCAAAACACTTATTCATACAACTTAGAGCTTCTTTGAAGACCCTTTAGCCTCTGCTCTCTCCATATCCTTCGCCTCAAGTTCTAATAATTTGTCAAGAACCTCATTATCCTTTTCTTCGAAATCAATCCTTAATAATTTCCCAATTTGCATGGTAGCTTGAGCTTCATCCAAAAGATACCCATCTCTACTTGAACTGCTCGCTTGTGATTTAGAGTAAGAGACAGCAGCAATCGCTGCTTGAAATATCGCATCTTTATTAATCTTGCTTCCAATGCTACACCTTTTCTACCTCATTTCTGTGAGATCTTAGCTTTACACTTAGCTGGGTGCTGAACCACCACTACTTTACCTTTACCTATGCTCTGAACTTCATTCCTCTCTAAAGATTCAACCCATATATCTGACCCGTCCACCTGAGATTTCTCCGATTGAAGCTTCAACTGGCCTGCTTGAATATCTTTTGAGATGATATCGTCCTCCTCCAAGCCCAGCCCATTGGATTCTAGATGGTTAACTTGATCACCACATACTTTAGTCAATAACCCATTGACATGGGCTGGCCCAATTACAACTTCAAGATTAATATTGGGTCACTGCAACTCAGACCCATTCAGACTTCTCAAACAGCCCATGTTGTTAATATGACCACCAATGTTTTGACTTCCTTCATTATCAACTTGAATGTGAATATCAGACAGACGCCTTTCCATCTCTAGGAATGCGCTACCCACACCTCCTATCCCCAGGTCACTATTTGTTTCAATAACTCCTGAGACAGTTGTGTCTTCAATACCACTTGCCTTCCCCTCCAACTCATTACTGTTACTCCTCCTATCAACTAGTGCCAACTCAGCTTCATTTCTCACCTTACTTGCCAGCTCAACCGCTACCTCTGCATCATCCTCATTGCCATCCTCATAGTTTCTGCAGTACTCACCATCATTTTCGTCACAAGAAGTTCTTACTCCATTGCAGTATGATGACCCTTCTCCCATTCGTGGATCCATTCGACTATCAGAATTAACTGTGATTACTTGTTCCTTACAGATTCTAATAAGATAAAACTTATCCTTACATGCCAACATGATCACCCTGTTTATGGACTCCATCACCTTTGTGGCTATTCTTACTTTACCACACTGTATCGATGTCACTTGCAGAGTATCATTGTCAATCCTGATCACCTGTCCCCATAATTTTCCAATGTTTCTGAATGTAATTGAACTCCACAAATGGAACGGTACACTGTAGCAACTTAACCACACTGCTCTTTCTTGTTCAATAACCATATCCTTCTTCCACTCCGAGACAAATTCACACCATGCATAAATCCACTCCTTCATCCTACACTCTTCATACTTCATCTCCTCTTTTGAGTTAAACGTAACTACTACTAATTTCCTTTCATCTTCACGGAATATAGGATCTTTCACTCATCTTTTCTCACATTCTTGTTTGAACTTTGACAATATGCAATATGGTTTCAACTTAACGATTAAACTCTCAGATAACCAACCATTGCCAGCCTCCTCTGTTCTTGCAATGAGATCTTTACCTCCCCAATCTTCATTCCCTTTAACAATGTCTGGGTAAGAGCGTGATTCCATCCGTGCCGTGCTAGTGAACTTAACCTTAGGCACAGCCCTATCACCCCTTCCTTGAAGTGCAGGTTGACCCCCTCTTGGATGATCTAACCTGCAAAACTCTGCCATTTTCATTCTTGGTTGATCCAACCTACTAAACTTTGCCATTTTCACTTTTAGTTCCCTATTATCAGCCCATAACCCATTTGCTTTTTGGATCACCATATCAGTCGCCACCGAGCAATCGTACCGCACAAAACCAAACCTAGATCGAGTTGTTTTTCTTCTCTTCGTTGAAATAAAAGCATCTTTTACCACCCCAAATTTGGAGAACAAGACAAACAAAGCTTTTGGGTCCATAGAATCCGATATATTGTCCACAAACACTGTGAGAATTCCTTGAGCTTTACCATTCCTTCGTGACCTCCATTGAAGAACTGGTATCCAACCTCCCTTTACACCCTTCACGCCTTCTCGCTCCATTCCTCCTTTGTTTCTCCTTGAGTTAGGTCTTCTTTGTTTCTCTAGTTTTCTCACTAATGAGTGTCGGTGGTGGTAGTTCAGCATCGCTGTCGGTGAAGGATGAGATTTGGGAACCATTGGGTATGAGAGACAGAGACAGAGACAGAGAGAGAAAGAGGAGTGTAAGGAGAGCGTGGGTCTGTTTTTCAAAATTTGGAAGCCACATCATTTGAGGTGTTTCGGGCCAAAGGAATTGTGTGGACTAAGCATTTTTGTTAAGGGTAACGTTAGGAATACAAAATTTTTTACCAAATAAATAACCAAATGTCTCATATGTGAAATAGATCAAATAATTTTTTGACATTTAATTTTGTCAAAAAATTGTTTGGTAATAGACTTCCAACCCATGTAAAACATTTGATCATTTATTTGTCAGAAAATTTAGGACTTATAATATTTTTCTTTTGTTAATTCAAAATGAATCTATCACCTTTTTATATATGAATTTCTTATACAAACTTTTTGTTTGTATATCACCTATCTTTTTCAAAAAAAAAAAACAACAGACGAACTTTTGGAAATTATGTTGGGGTTGAAAGAAAGATGAGAAGGGAACAACTGAGGGGGACATTAAGCATTTTCTGGAATAAATAATAATCTTCCCAAACAAAAAGCATCTTGTGAATTTGAGATTCCAAAATCGGAATCTGGGATTGTGTCGTGCCTTCATGTTGTATGACCACATTTATTTGCTTTAAAAAATAAACATTTAATAAAATTTTGATAATATTGTTAAAAATAATTATGGTCTAATCATGGACTACGTGTATTCAATTAATCTCATTTTGTATATAAATGATATACTCAATAAAAATAATATAAATAATTTGAATTATCAAAATAAAATTAATACAAACGTCAACGAGACTGTTACAATGGGATGCTGTGATAGTACCCTCCCCTCCCACCAAAATCATGATCAAATAAGAAGAGTAAATCAGCCACATAAGCTTCCTCGTCAAAAGCCAGCATAAACAACCTAGGGTAAATATGGAATATCAGAAATCCAAGCATCATTCCAAGATAAAATTCTCTTATCTTCAATAGTTTATACCTTTGAAAAATAAGTCATAACAAACTTCTTACTAGTCTTACTTGGGAATAAAGGAAAAAAAAAATGTATTTGGCTTATTTTTAAAAAGTTAAAAACTAGCATATTTCACCAAAAATTCATTTGGGAAGTGGGAAATAAGCTAATACATGAAATGATCAAAATAACCTCGTCTGTATGGCTTTTAATAAAAATATATTAATAATACATGAGGATAATATGGTAAATTTATCACTTTCTAAATGATTTTGTGAATAAGCCAACAAGCAAAGAATAAGCCAAAAAGTTGCTTATTTCCATCCTCCCAAAACACGCCTAAATGTTAAGAATACCATTCATGAAAACTGTTAGATTGAACTGTTAAGAATACCATACATGATTTTATTATATTTGTTTTAAAATATTGAACAATTTATTTTCAAACTAGGCGAATTACACTAACACTTCTTGTAATTTGAGACTTGTGTCTCTTTAATTATTAACTTTTCAATTGTAACACATTTGATCATGAATTTTAAATCTTACTCCAAATAAGGACAATCAAAGATAATTCTTTTGCAAATGGTCCATTTTAATGACAAAGTCGTCATATAACTTATTTTATATTGGTTAATTTATATGTTATTTGAAATTTAATAGCTTTTTTTTTTAATAAGTAATGCTGAAATTTTTTAGTTATAAAGTTATGTTTGGTTTAGTTTCATAATTTTTTCTAAGAAACTAAAAATTAAATTAGTAAAAAAAAAAAATATTAAAAACATATCATTTTTAAATAATTTTATCTTTTGGTAGGGTAGAAATAATTTTTCAAAATAATTTTTTTTTGATATTTATTTTTGTTAAATCAGTTTCTATTTTTTCAAAAATCAAACATGACAACTTTAATATCATTATTACACCAATCCATTAAATCAAAAATAAATAAATAAATAAAATCCAAAACTAAAAATATTTCATATATTAAACATATCAATAACATATTAAAAGCCTAATAATCATCCATTACTTGATAACCACCAAAAAATATCTATTACCAATAAATACAACTATCTATTACATGATAACTATAAAAAAATATCAACAAAAACAATCACTCATGATCATCATCAAAACACATACTAAAAATTAATTTGGTAACAAAAAAATAAGAAAAAAAAATATAAAAAAATATATCATTTTTATATAATTTTAACTTTGATGAGTAGAAATAATTTTTAAAAATTTAAAAAGAATTTTTTTAATTTTGTCAAACTAGTTTATATTTTATCAAATTGACGACTTTACCTCTGAAATAGAGCAGCAACATTTTTAATTGTCTTTATTTGGAACAAAATTCAAAATTCAAAATTCAAGATCAAATGTATCAGAATTAAAAAGTCAGAGACTAAAGTGACACAACTCTCAAACTATAGGGACCATTAGTATAATTCACCGTTTCAAACTCATTCCACTACAACAAAAAACACTTTCGGCGACCAAAAAATCGTTTTTCGTCGCTAAAAGTAGGGGAATTGGCGACTAAATTGGATTTAGTCGCCAAAATTGAGCACTTTCGCCGACTAAACTCTTTTAGTCGCCAAATATAATGCTTTTAGCGACTAAAAGGCAATTTAGTTGCCACATGTAGGGCTTTTAGCGACTAATGGTTGTTTAGTAGCCAAAAGTCACTGTTTTTGGCGACTAAAATGATTTAGTAGCCAAAAGTCACGGTTTTGGCGACTAAACTTCAGTTTCGTCGCCGATTATAGGTGTTTTGGCGACTAAAAAATGTTTCGTCGCTGAAAGTGGACCTTTTTGGCTACAAAAAAAAAAAATAGTAGCTGAAAGCAGGGTTTTGGCGACAAAACTTCAGTTTAGTCGCCAAAACAGGGTCCGTTTAGGCCTAAGTCACGGTTTTTAGCGACGAAATAAGAATTAGTAGCCGAAATTTATAGCATTGGCGACTAAAAATTAGTTTTAGTCGCCAAAAGTGGGCCAAAATTTTTTTTAATAAATCATTTATTTTTTACATAAATTATATTTAATAAAAATAATTTTATTTATAAATATTGTTTTGTATTAATACCGGACAATATACTATATAAGTAATATATGTTTCATATATATTCATGTGATGTGTAGTGGCATAGTGGAGGGAGTGTGTGGCTAAAGGTGTGAAATGTTTGAGGGCGGCAGTTCGAAACTCAGAAACAGCAACAAAAGTGGGAATTTTTTTTTTTTGGACGAAACACCTTTGGCGACTAAAAGTTTAGTCGCCAAAAGGTTTTATTTTGGCGACTAAACGGCTTAGTCGGCGTTTGCTCGAGTATTCGCGACTAAACTATTAGTCGGTAAATGTGTGATTTTGAAATGTGTAAAACACTATTGGCGACTAAATTATTGGTCGCTGAGGACGTCATTTTTGGCGACTAAAACAGGTTTAGTCGCCAATACCTCCCGCGACCATTTATTGGCGACAAAAGCAGTGACGAAATTTTTTTGTCGGGGAAACCGAAAACTGGACTTTTAGGGACTAAAAGTGGACCTTTGGCGACTAAAAATTTAGTCGCCAAAGGTGATTTTTCTTGTAGTGTTCTCATTATTATAAAATTATAAATAATCTATACATAAGAACTTAAAAAATGAACAATTTAAATTACTAAAAAGGGATGGTGATGAACGATTTAAATACTAAAAACAATTGATAAAATTTTACCCAAGATTGACTATGTCACAAAAAACTTAAATACAAAAGCTTGTGCCGTTTGGTAACACTTATGTTTTCAGTTTATATTTACAAAAATTTTAAAAATTCAAATAAAAATTTGTTTGGTAAATTTTTAATTTATAAATCAATTGTCTTAGTTTATAAATTTGGCCAAAAAATGTAAGCTCAAAAAATGTGTTTCCGTTTTGAGTTTTGAGTTTTTTTTTTTTTTTTTACCACCCACCACTAGCCACCACCCGCCACTATTTTTCACCATTGTGTTCTGCTACCACCACCCACCACCTACTTGCCACCACCACCCACTCGCTACCACCACCCATCCACCACCACCACCACCACCACCACCACCACTCACCACCCACCCGCCACCACTACCACTAGCCACCACCCACCCGCCACCACCACCGTCACCAGCCACCACCACCACCACTCGCCACCACCCGCCACTGTCACCCACCCACCCACCCACCACTACCACCACTACCACCACTGGCCACCGTCACCCACCCACCCACCCGTCACCACCTACTACCACCCGTCATCCACCACCTACCTGCCACCACCATCCACCTACCTGTCACCGCTTTCCACCACCGTCTTCCACCGCTATCACCTGCTACTTGCCACCACTTTCCACCACCGTCTTCTGCCACCATCACCTACCACCTGCCACCATTTTCCACCACCGTCTTCCGCTACCACCACCCGCTATCATTTTCCACCATCGTCTTCTGCCGCCACCACTCGTCACCACCCACAACCCGTTACCACTTGCCATTTCTCACTTTTTTTTAAATTTTTAAATTTTTTAAAACATTTTGTCTAAACCAAATGCGTTTGTAGTTTATGCTTTTCTAAAAATAAACAAAAAATAAACAAAAACCAGTTTATAAAATTTATGTAAATATAAACTGAAAATGTAAACGTTACCAAACAGGCCAGTGATTTGTGTTCAGATTATATTTTTAAAGAAAAAAATATTCAAGAAAAAAGTACAACACTACAACATATAAAAGTTTTAAAGATCAAATAAAAGTAAAAATTTTGTTGCGAAAAACATTTAGGAACCAATTTATATCGTTATAAGGATAGTCGCTAAAAGGTCGTCCTGAAAAGTAAAAAACAAGGCTTTTAATAACAAAATTTTGAAAATGTCACTAATAAATAGATTTTTAAGGACAAAATAATCTTGTCTCAAAATGATTTATTTTTTGAGACAAAAAATTTGGTCCCAAAAGGATAATAATTCATCACTAATGTCTAATTTTCGTTACTAAAAATATAATGAGGACACTTTTCACAACAAAAATATTTAGTTCCTAAAAAATAATTTTGTTCCTAAATTTTAATTTTTAAAACCTTAATTTTTTGTAGGGCAAAAAAAGTAAGAAACAAATTTATCCAAAAATCTTTAATCCAAAATAGCTCAGATCTCTAACCAAGTTGGAGCAGCATCGGCCACAATAGACATATCCACATTGAGTTTGATGCAAAAAATTCAGCTCCAGAGGTCCCCATTGCAGAGTCACTCACTCTGTTTCATCCAACACCAGGTCTCACCCAAAAAAATATGACAAAAGTCACTTAAAGTAAAGACACATTTATATAAAGACCCATTGAGATGGTAACATACAAATATTCTGTTCCTTGATGTATCTTCTTGTAATTTTTTTTTTTTTTTCCTGATCAGCAAGAAAAAACCTTTATTGAATAAGAATTAAGGTAGAACCTTATATCGAACATCAATAAAGGGGAAAACAAATGGAGTCATGCTATAAGCATCAAAACAGAAATCAAAGATCCCAACTAGGTTGCACCAATGATACTGAAAAATCATCTGCAGCACAATTCCTATGGTTAAAGATAATTCAACCATAACAAAGATCTACAACAAATGCACAACTGCCCAGAATAACCAAAGAGCAGAAAGAACAAACAACAACAATAAATAGCATCTAAACATGGCAACAACACAACATTACCTAAACAGGGCTGCCACCTAAGGAATTAAGGTTGTATTGAGAATGGCAGATTTTGCATTTTGTACTTAGCCCACAATGCCAATCTTATCTAAACCAAATCCACAACCACTTCCCTGTTAACACTGATGCCTAGAAACTTTATCTCATTCCTAGCTTTCCACACTGAGGCCACATGACAGCACAAGGGATTGCCTTCCACAACTTCTCATGGACAAACCCCACCATGATAGCAAATCTGACCCAACTCTCCAAACAAATAGGCAGTGTAACATTACATGCACAACAGATTCATCAAAGGATTCACAAAAAAACACAACTGGTACTAGTGGAAGGAGGTAAGACGCCTATTCTTTGAAGAAAGACAGTAGTTTTCAATCTACCAGGCCTTGTAGAACTATTTGTATGTATTTATTATCAAAAAAAAAAAAAAAAAGAAAAAAAGAAAAAATTAACACTTAAAGAGTCATTTACAACCAAAATCTTATTGCTGCTACTATAAAACTTCTAAATATAACTTACAAATAAAATTAAAATTTTAGAATAACAAAAAAGGTTAAATGTTGCTCCATATATTCATTCATTCACTTTTTCTAAATTGTAGAAAAATTAGGGATTTAATCTTTTATCCCTTCAACCGGAACAAGCATTCCACTTGTTCAGCGAAAGAGACATTCAATGTTGCAATGTCAAACGAGTAGGGTAGGCCTGGGAGATCAGTAATACAACAAATCCTCCTCAAACTTTTGCTCCGCAACTCATAGTAAAACAATTCTAAGAATTTCTCTTCATCTCTTTCTTCTCCTCCTCCTCCTCCCCACGAATGCTGAAAAATCTCATCACTCCTGTTTCTTCTTCCCACCAATGCAGTAAAATCTCATCACCTCTATGAATTGAACCAACAGGAATTAACCTTCTCCAAAGACTGTTAGATTTGTAAATATCTGGAATGATCAAATTCTCCCTCTTCCAATGCACCCCCAAACTTTCATCTAATATCCAAACATTGTTGACATCGTTATCTATCAATGCGAAACACTCTCCGACTTGCAAGGGATTACATAGCCAAAAATTTGTATCATTTAGAAGAGAAATGTATCTAAACTTCTCGTGTTCAACATCAAAAGCCAAAATCTTACCCTCATGACCATTCGGCCCCCAACAATATATAGTTCCATTAACACAACACACTCCCCCAGTTCTAAAATTGTTTAATAGACTCCTGAAAGAATCATCAAAATCAAAATTAATATTTCTCCATAGGCTTCTAGCCTCGAGACCCAGTGTCAAAACCTTGCACTGTTCTGGTCGAGCTTCAATTCCTGTTTCATCTCCTTTAGAAACATATATTTTACATATGTTGACTACTTTGTATTCATTACTATTTGGAGCAAAACCAAACATGCAATATTTAAAGACACTCCATTCGGTGAAATCCGAAAATAATCCACAGGTTATAGGAGTTGGTGGAAGGGCTAAGGTCTCTCTTGTGCTAGGGTTCCACACATTGTTGTTGAAACATACCAAGCCATTAACGAACTGTATGCTATTAAAATGATCAAAGGACAGTGTTTGAAGGAGACGAGGTGGTTCTATTCCTTGTGGGTTTATTGAAAAGAAGTGGGTGAGATGCTGATCAGGACTAGGGCGAGGCTGTGCACGCATAAGGATTGTGATACCGCCTTGTCGAGTATGGGATCGAGCACGGTGGGAGGTGATGAAGAGTGGGCTGTCTATTATGGAGCACCAAAGCTTGGAAACGCACCTGTATCTGAGTAATGATTTTGCAGGAAGTTCTTTCAGTACTTGGAAGATAATCTCTTGAGGGATTGAATTCTTTGTTTCCTTCTGCCTCTTCTCCATCATCTTCTTCTAATTCTGTGAATCTTTGGAGTTTAGGGTTTTTTTTTTTTTTTTTTTTTTTTTTTGGAAATAGTATTTATATACTGCTAGCTAGGGTTTGTATGAGAAAAGCCTAGCGGCATCATTTCATTTTATTTATTTATTTATTTATTTACTTCACCGACTAGGGAAAGCTCATTCTAGAATTTGTGGGACAAATATTTATAAGTAATTATTACATATGGACAAAATTTTCAATGGAAAATAATTTGGAAACTAAGGCCTTGTTTGGGAAGACTAAATAAGTGCACTTTTTGTCTTTTTTGACTAAAAAATTGAGGTTGAAAATATGGATGTTTGGGTTAACTTTTTGACTTTTTATGGAAAAATGTGTAATAAAAAATTGTGAAAATTGGTTTTTAGAAGAAAATTTGAATTGGGAGTTGTGCAGCCGTAATTGTTGACTTTTGGTGAATAGTATTAACTTTTTAACTTTTTGAGTAACTTTTTGACTTTTTGGCTTTTTTGAAAGATCCCAAACAAGGCCTAAACTTTTATATAAAAAATGGAGAATTCTATTTATAAACACTTTATTTTTAATTATGTTTTTTTTTTCCTTTTAGTTATGATTAATTTTTTTAAATTATAACATTATTTTAAGATATTTGATTATAAATTTTTTATGTTTGATTATGATTTTGTTTTTAATTATTACTCAAAAAATATAAAATTATGTTATTTTTTTTATAATTATAATATACATATAGTATATATCTTTTAAGTGATGTGTACATAAAAAGTTTCCATTACGTGGCCAAACCTTTCAAGGTCAACTTGGCTTGACATTGAGCTTCATCTAACTATCCAACTTTAGTTTTAAAAGAATTTTAAATTTTAAGCCCATCTACTTAATCCAATAAATATAGTTTATTAAAATTCATTGATAAAATCAATATGATATTTTAACAAAATTATCAATAGGTTTTAATAATTAGACTTAATTTTTATTAAATTTGATTAAAAATAAGTCTTAATAAAATTATCTCTAAAAATAACTTTTTATATATGTCGGTAAAAATTGACAATTAACGAGTTTTTTGGTCACGATTTTTAAAAATTATCGCTAAAACTTATTAGTGATATTTTTCTATGACTAATTTTTTAAACCGTAGTTGAAAGTAAAAAATTAGTGACATTTTTTTGTGATGATCTTTTAAACTGTCGCTAAAACTTATAATTAGTGACATTTTTTATGACAATTTTCAAATTGTCGCTGAAAATTAATAATTAGTGATACTTTTTTGATAGTGTTTGATGAAAAACGTCATTAATTACTATATGACCTATTGATCAATAAATTTACTTATTAAAACCTACACGTACCCAAAATTATATATATCCCAATCTCAACCCAAATATTAAATAGGTACAAAATCTCAACTTAATTTGAACTTATGGGCTAATTTTTTTCTTCTAAACGCTAAAAAAATGGGGCTAGGTTGGGTTAGGTGGGCCATCCGGGCCATAGCCACCACTAGTCACTTGTAAATTGTCTTGAAAAGTCAAAAATAACAAAACTTTTAGCAATAAAATTTAGAAAATACTGCTAATAATTGCACAATGAAATAATTTACTCCCAAAAAAGCTTATTTTTTAGGGAAAATTATTTAGAAGTCCTATTAGGGAGACTTGTGCTACATTTGGTCCCACAAAAAAACTTATGTTCCCATAAGTCCTATGGAAAGTTTCTTGACATATTTACCCTCAATATTAATTGTTAATATCATAATTAATAATAAAACCATATATAGAGAAATTGATATAAACGTAACGTAACGTGACACCTACATAAACGTAATGTGACATATATACATAAACGTAACGTAACGTGACACCTACATAAACGTAACGTGACACCTATATAAACGTAACGTGACATATCTACATAAACGTAACGTAACGTGACACCAATATGAACGTAACGTGACACCAATATGAACGTAACGTGACACCTACATAAATGTAACGTAACGTGACACATAAACGTAACGTAATGTGACATTTACACAAACGTAACGTAATGTGTCACGTTACGTTTCGCAAACTTAATAAGTTTTTATTTTTTTAATCCGTTTAACTCACGACTCCTCTGCAAAAAAAACATACAATTAACAAACTATATATATATATTATATGAATCTATGCATATACGAAAGATTGAAGAAGAAGAGGAAGATGATGAGGATGATATATTTACCTACCTTGAATGCGAAAATGGAGAGAGAAACAGTACCAAATGGGACTAATGGTGTTGTTTTGCGAGTGTGAAGAGAAGAGATGGATGAGAGGGGTTTTATAGTGGGGGCAATGAATCGAGGACAACTGTAATAATTTGATAGACGCACCACCATAGCAGCTACACACAGGTTTTTTCTGGCGTTATTTGTTGTTGTGTTGCTGAGAAATAGAATATACAATTTACGCATATCTAACGGCCCACAAAAGGAAGCATTGATTTGGTCGTTAAAGTTAAAGGCTGATCAGATTGCTACGTTGGATACACGTAATTCAAAATCCATACGAAAACACCAAAGTCGAACCGGACAAGGTTCCTAGAGAGACGTTACGTTTGGCTTTTTGTTTTTGTTTATGGGAAACTATTTTGAAGCTTGTGTTGGTTGAAAAAAATGGGGGTAAAAAGATTAGGATCTTGTGGAATACATTCTTATGAAAATAGGACTTGAGACTCTATAAGAAATTACACAGGACTTAGCCTAGTATAAGGTTCTGAAAAAGGACTTATAAATAAGTCTCCCTATTTTTTAATAGAAAAATTTTAGTCCCAAAAGGATAGTAATTCATTACTATTTCCAGTTTCATCACCAAAAAAAATATTTAATACTTTTGGCAACACAAATATTTTCTTTCTGAATTTTGTCTCTAAACATTAGTTTTATGATATAACTACATAAGTTATAAGGGCCATTTATTCATAAATCCTTCACCTATTTATATTTCATTTAGTCTAAATTATTTTTTTATATTCCAATAAGTCTTATGAGTGACATAATTATTAAAATATCCCTAATAATATGTAATGTGATTCCCAAAATAGCCCAAAGTGAATTTTGAAGATTGAAACCAAATAGAGTGATTCACATAGGTGGTGTTTGGGAAGCAAGTTCCTAAATTTTTTTCTCATTTTTTCCACTAAAAGACAAAAATTTTGCAAAATAAAAAAAAAACACATCCAAACAAAATATCACATCCAACCCCATAATCATTTCACTTTTTCTCTCACAAATATCACATCCAATCACATAAAAACTCAACTATCTTTCCAAACACCAAAATTTGTTTATCTTATAAAAACCTACATCTAATAAAATCTACATAAAAACTCACTTCCCAAACACCATCATTGACAGTGTGAATGTTCTGTGATGTGAACATTCACACTGTCAAATTTGAATGTTCACATCATCAAGTTGCTAAGTGTTCAAAAAATATTTGTAAGGGTAAAATTATCCATAAAATACTTTAAATATGAAAATTAGGATTTAGTAGATCCAATGTCCAAATAATAAGACTTATTAAAATATAAAAATATTTTATAGACTAATTGAGATACAAGTCCCTAAAAGAAGATTTCTTAATAAATCCCCCTAGTTATAATAGCCAACATATTTCGTGCACAACACACAAATTCATTAAAATCATTACGTAATAATAGATACAACAATGATTCATCCCCCTTTTTTTTCTCACTCCCTTTGACCCCCTCTCTCTCTCATTGGTTATCTTTTATTTTTATTTTTCTTTTTTTTCCTGCTCCTCCAATCACCACCCGCCACGTGGCAAGAGGGGGGGGGGGGGGGGGGGGGTGAGGGGGTGACCCCCAAAATGGGGTCCCAAGCATTATTGTAATAGATATGAACTTAACTAGTGTAGTTGACCTCAATGTATATATTTTGGCACTTATCATTTACCTTAATTTTGTTTGTCGTGATTTTTTTGCCCTCTCTCTTAATCATAATTTAATTGAATACTTTTTCTTTGATTTTTCTCCTAGTTTTGTTTAATGGATCATGATTTGTGTGGATTATGATTGTATTATCAGATATCAATTATAACAATATAATTATTTCGCTATCAGATATCAGTGTATAATGTTAGTAGTGTTGATTATTGTTAAATTACAAAATAACAAAGCCATATTTTATCTTTTTTAATATTTGTATGTCAGGAAAGTAAATTTTAATAATGATAAGTGTAGGGAAACTTTTTTGGCTACTACCTATTAAAAAATTATTGATAATTATTATTTTATCTATAATTTTTTTTTTTATAAAAAATATATATAGAAAGGTCCCACTTTCCGAAGACCATCTAAGATCCCGTAAATCTTAAGGTTGGCTTTGCCGATTTAGGTTGTCTAATATCACTACATCAAATTAAGATTTTAAAGACAAAGATATAGGAACAAAATCACTTTTTAGAATGAAATATTTTTGTTACCAAAAGTGTCATTATTATATTTTTAGTGATTAATTATTATTCTTTTGGGGTCAAAATTTTTATCTAAGAAAATAAACATTTTTGAGACCAAATTATTTTATCCCTAAAAGTGCATTTATTAATAATATTTTTAAAATTTTGTTGCTAAAAGTCTCATTTTTTCCTTTTTGGAACAATCTCTTAGCGACTATCCTCGCGATGATAAGAATTGATCTTCAAATATTTTTTGTAACAAAATTTTTACTTTTGAGAACAAAAATTTGCTCCTTAAAACTCTTATTTGTTGTAATATATTTTGTGTAGTTACGAGCTTAACTACTTTCATTTTTTTGTCTTTAATTTGTAAAAAATGAGGAGTTTAAGGGGTTAGTTGTGCATGGATGCGGATTGCAATAGTAAGAGAGTTCATACACTTTCTGAATCTCTCCTTGTGCATTCTATTTATTTATATTTTTAATAAAAAATTTCTTCTCTAATCAAAACAAATAAAAATAAATGTTGCACCAGGATTTGAATCATGTTATTATGTTGCAATAGGATTTGAAAACCGTTCACTTTGTTTGTTTCTAATTTTTAGAATTTATTTTTTAGAAAATTTTACTTTTTCATTTTTCATATTTGTTTGGTTTCACTATTTTTTTTTAATATTTTAAGTAATATTTTTAATTTTTAGACACACCTAACATAAATATACTTAGAAAGTATAATATTTGTAAAATTTTTTTTTAACAATTTACTAAATACCAAAAATATAAAAAAAATAAAAATTTAATATATTTTTTATATTTTTATATATTTATTAAAAATACTAAAAATTAAAAAGTAAATTTTCAAAAAACTAAAACTAAAAACACTGATTGCTTTCGGCCAAAAAATTATTTTCTTTTGTAACCGGACTAATCCCAGGTCTTGAGGTTTGCCCAGTTTTCAATGTTTGAAGTATTTGACTTTTGTAAAGTTTAATCCTGCGATCTTTTGAGTGATAAATCATTTGGTTGCCAATTCTCCCGCTAAGCCAAACTCCAAGGCACCGTTTGGAAAGTTGGTTTGGGAGCCTTTTTAGATATTTTAATTATAAAAGATAAAATAAGTTATTTTAGGGTGGGTTTGGGAAGTGGGTTGACTTTTTAGCTTTTTGGTTTTTTTGGCTATTTTAGCCTGGGCTAAAAAGTTTGGTTTGGGAAGGACTTTTTGACTTTTTGACTTTTTTGACTTTTTTTGTGAGAAAAGAGTGTAATGATTATAGGTTGGATGTGATGTTTTGTTTTTTTGGGACTAAAATAGCCTGTTTTGTCTTTTGTAGCTATTTTAGCCCCAACTAACTTCCCAAACGCAGTCATAATAAATAAAATATCATATTTAATTCATAATCATTATACTATTCTCTCACAAAAAAAAAAAAAATAAAAAGTCAAAAAGTCATTCTCAAAAGTTTTTAGCCTATGTTAAAATAGCTAAAAAAATCAAAAAGTCAAAAAGTCAACCCACTTTCCAAACAAAGCCTTAGGTTTATTTTGGGAAGATGGTAAAAAATGACTTTTTGGCTTTTAACCAAGTTTTTGACTTTTTTAGACAAATGATTTGGAAAGTTGATAAAAAGTGACTTTTGACTTTTTTGATTAATATTTGTGTATGATGTCAAATCATAATTAAATGACCAAATTACCTCTATTTAGTTTAAAATATTACAACTTCACCCATGTAGTATATTTTGACTCATGAGAGATAAAATTGTAATTTCACCCTTGGTTAAAAACCACCTTCCCAAATGAAAAAAAAATAAAAAAAGCCAACTTTTAACTTTTACTACAAATCAAAAAAAATGACTAAAAGCTATCTTCTCAAAACAAGTCAAAAAAATACTTTCATTCAAGATATTATAAGATAGTAGTATACAAGTAATGAAAGATCCTTTCCAACTCTTTTTATTGTACTTTATCTAAGTGAATTTTCATCAATAAAATCTTTGTTGATAAAAAAAAGGGAAAAAAGAAACCAGTTGTTATTAAGGGTCTGGTTAATTATACTTAGTGCTCTTGTATTTTTATTAAAATCTAACTTAGATTATGTGACAAGAAAACTTAAGTAAATTAACCGTAATATGAATTGAATATATAGGTTAGAAAATTTTAAATATAAAAATATTTAAGTAAGTTGCATTAGATCTTAAATTTTTTGGAGAAAAGAAAATTGAAGGAAAAAAAAAAAAAAACAGAAATAAAAGCTATTTTTTTTCATGGGCAACTTACATGCTAATCCCTGTACTTTGCTTCTTATATCATTTTGGTTCCTGTAATTTCAATTATCTCAATTTTAACTCAAAATTTTGTTTTTGTCTCAAATTGATTCAATTGATAATTTCAATTGTTATCATTTTTTTAATGGCAAATAAACACATGAGTGACATGTGTTATGTTTTTAGGGATAAAATTATAAATTTGATCAATGAAGTGACTTAATCTCAATCAATTCAGTGATAATTTTTTGCCAAAAATCCTAACAATTTTATCAATTGGACCAAATTGACGTAAACTTTAAAAATACAGGTCAAAATTAAACTAATTGAAAGTGTAAAAATCAAAATGACACAAACGACAAAATATAAGGACTATCCATGTAATTTGACCCTTTTTTTTTTTTTTTAAACCTTTTCGATTCCATTCTTTGTCTTTCATAAATTTCTCACAAATCTATAATAAATATATAACTTTACATCTCAAGACTGGCCCTAGATCGCAGTATTGTGACATGTATCTATATTCCACTCCCTCCATGAACATGAATTTCTTAGACTTTACTAGAGATTTGCCACAACAGATTACTAGGAGAGGGACAAATGAGGCATCATCAGGCCACTTGCCAAACCATATATATTATCAACATGAAGGAGCCCAAACTCATATTTTTGTTATCGCTACATCACTCTCTTCAATCTGTTTTTTTTTTTTTTTTTAAATCAACAAATATATGTATATATATATATGGAGAAGTTACGTTATTAATTCCTGTACCTTGATCTTTGTATCATTTTGGTTTTTGTAATTTTAATTTTGACCTTAAATTTTTAATTTGGAGGTAGATTCCCTTTAGTCTATAATCAGGATTGGAGGGCCCTGTTTGGTCTTGTGGGACTCATCACGGGTTTCGTTTTAATAACCTAAGTTGTTTATTTTTGTTGGACACTTTTTGTATTTTATCCACAAAAAGAATTAAGTCGATCCAATAATTATAATCTATTCAATTTATCGCGTTTGCCACCGAAATTATGAATATTTATTTTCAAAAATACAATTTTCGTTCTTTTTTTGGTGACAAATGCAAAAATTGAATATTTACGATTATTGAATTGACTTAATTTTGCGTGTGAATAAAATATATAAAGTGCCCGACATAATGAATAATTAAAAATTATCGAAATAAGACCCGTGATGGGCCTCACAGGTCCAAACAATGTCCTCTAGTCCAAATTATGGACAGGAGGAAATCCGCATCCATTGGATTTTTGTCTCAAATTGGTCCAATTGCTTCCAATTTAGCAATTTTTATGGTATATGTACACATGAGTAGCATGTGTCATAGTTTAAGAGTAAAATTGTAAACTTGATCAATTCAGTGACTTCACCTTAACTAATCTAATGAAAATTTTCTTTCAAAAACCATAACAACACTATTAATTGGACCAGATTGATGTAGAATTTTAAATTGATAGCCAAAATTAAATTAATTGAAATTTTAGGGACTAAAATGTCACAAATGACAAAATGTAGGATTTACTAATATAATTTACCCAAAAAAATTAAGCGGATAATCCCTTTATTTTTGTCTTTGTATCATTTTGGTGTCTATAATTTGAATTGGCTTGATTTTGTCCATGATTTATGACTTTGTCTCAATTTAGTCTAATTACTTACAATTGTTTGCATTTTTCAATGAAAAATATGAACATGACATGTGTCATATTTTTCAAGACAAAATTATAAACTTGTTTAACTCAGTGAATTAATTTCAATCAATTTAGTGATAATTTTTCATCAAAAACACTAGCAGCATTATTAGTTAAATCAAATTAATATAAAATTTAAAATTAATAGTCAAAATCACAAAAAATAAAATGTAATGAATATCGGTATAATTTGCCCTATATTAATGTAAATGAGGTACAAGACGTAAAACGAAATACAATAATAAAGACAATAAGGCCAAGGCCAAACCAAAACAAGCAAACAAAACATATCCCAATTAAATTGTCATAAGCTCTGCAACTAATCATGTGTGCAAAGCCAAAGACCACCAAGCAACAAAAAAAAAAAAAAAAAAAAAAAAAAAAAAAAAACTTAGTAGCCAAAAACACCAACCATGACCCATCACCAAACAAGCCTACCCAACCCAGGCAGTCCCAATATATGCTGCAAACGACTGCTACAATCAGGAACCATTGGATCATTTTCTCTCTTTTGATTAACAAAACAAAGAGAAACTATTATTATTAATAAAAGAGAATGAGTTACAACTTAAGGTGGTTTGAAAAAAACCGTATCATTGTTAATACATTGGATCCCAAACATGTGCAACCTCAAAAACAAAACCAACCGAGAACTGGACAGGTTCCAACTTATTAGAACACACAACTCAAACATTAAACACATACATACCCAAAAAACAAAACCAAAATCAGAGTACTTACCTCCATTACAAAAATGCCAAAACAACACAAAGGTAAAAACAAGTACACATGCATGAATACAGTGATGGTGCATAAAACTACTAAATTTTGACTAATATAGCTCCATAAAGGTCAACTGAGTCAAAAAAACTTAGTCACTTACAACCAAATCATATTGCTACCACAAAACTACTAAATATGGCTTATAAAAAAAAAAAATTTCTAGAATCACAAAAGACTGAAATACTGCCACCATATATTCAGTTGTTTTTTTGCATCACCTATATAAAAAATTAAAACTATTTTTTTTTTCTGCCTTTCTTTTTAATTAGTTACATCCCTTCAAGCGGAACAAGCATTCCACATGTTTAGAGAAAGAGACTGGATGCAGTCCCTCAGACTGGTTGGATAAGGCTAGAAAATCAGTACAACAAATCCTCCTCAAACGTTTACTTTCCAGCTCATAGTAATACAATTCTAAGGATGTGTTCCTTCTCCCGTAGAGTAGTATCTCATTGTCACTATAAATGGTACCAATGGGAATTAACATTTTCCAATGTTCAGTCCACTCACCATCCAGAGATATTCCCCAACGTTCAATCGACTTGAAAAAATCTAGAATCGTTAGACTTAGACTCTCCCTTTTGCAGTGCATCAAACTTTCATCTAATATCCAAAGATTCTCACACCTGTCATCCATCATAACCAGGCACTCTCCGGCTTGTATGGGATATAGTGAACACCTTCTATCATCTAGAACCGGGTAAGAAAAGTGTGAGGACATAATTTTTGAATGATAACACGTGGTTGAGGTGTCACCGAAGTGCCAATCGAAGTGCCACGTGTCCTGGTCATGACGCCGAGATGATCTCGGATAGGCGAGGTCATCTGCGAAGATACCGGAATCCGGGATAAGCGGATAAGGGACAAGAGTCCTAGAATGGGAGATGATTTCAGTTTGGATAAAGATAAAGACTCTTAGAGAATTTATCCAAATCCTACTGGGAGTCCAAGATTAGTAGTAATCCTAAGTCCATTGAAGCTAGGCTTCTATTGGGATTAGGTAAGTGTTGGCTATAAAAGAGAGCACCTCCATGGGTCTAAGGTATGCTTTTTATGCTCTGAATAGTGAGTTAAGCACTTTTACTATCTTTGAGAGATAACTGACTTGATCGTCGGAGTAGCCCCGGGTGGACGAACCACTGCCGAAATCTCTTCTTTTTGTAACAGGTCGTTCGGGCTTAATCTATTCTGCTAGTGCTCTCTAGCTGAGTGTTTGATTAGCAGTGTGGTCGGAAATTGATACACACAATTTGGCGCCGTCTGTGGAAAAGAAAGGAGAATAAATGGCCAACAATGGACTGAAAAAGAAGGTTGGGGACGACACCCCTACTGAGAGTGGGAAACCTATTGACCTTAACGTCGAAGAAGACAACTGCAACAAAGAGACTCGAGATAAGAATCATGGAGAAAAAGACGTCGGCCAGGAGGGCGACACGTCAAAGAAGTCAGACCAAAGCGGGTATTATAAGGAGGACGACCTCCAGATGTGGAAAGAGAGATGCCTGCAGAGGGACGACGAGATGAACAGAATGGAAAACAAATTGGTGGACCTGAAAATGGTCGTCAACTTCATGATGCAAAACAATGTCATGTAGCCACCGTTCTCGTTGTAAGATACGTCGATTCCAACGGCCAAGAAAGATGCTCAAAAAGATAAGCAGAAAACAGTCTCTACAGCCCCCCAGCACACCAGGACCGAAAAACACTCTCACCGGCCTTCAAAGGAGGTCAGGCGAGGAGAGTCAAGAAGGGAAGAATCTAGGAGGACTCATCGCACCAAGGAAGCTGACCCCAAAGAACATCGGCATGTTCAAGGGTAGGAGTTGTGCTTCGACGCAACTAATGGAGAAAGGTCGAAGAGGGCTCACAACGAAGCTGGGAGTAGTGTACCGAAAAGGCTGAAGTCAGGAGATAGCCGAGCTCCTAGACGGACTAAGGAGGATCTAAGGAATTACCTACAGAGGAGGCAAAGATGCTGAGGTAACCTCCCCGATCAAGTTGAGAACGCCATTCTCGGTAGAATTAGACAAATTTGAAGCCCCGAAGAGGTTTAGCATGCCGAGATTCCAGATCTACGATGGTAAGTCGGAACCCAACTTTCACGTTAGTTTGTACCTGAACTCGATAGCGTTATACACGGGGAACGAGCCGTTGCTTTACAAGGTGTTCCCTTCATCCTTCGGAGAAATTGCATCGGACTGGTTTTACAAGTTGCTGAAAGGAACTGTGAAAACCTAGGAAGGCCTGGCCGAGATGTTTGTGGCCAGGTTCGTGACAAACAAACTGCAACTATTAAGGGTGGACACCCTGATAGCCCTGAGAATTAGCGAGGACGAAAGCCTTAGGGCCTATGCCAAAAGGTATTATGAGGTATTCAACCGAATACCAGGATGCAACCAAGAGGTGGCAGTTATGTCGTTTAAAAATGGCTTGAAGGATGACTGCCTGCTTTGGAAATCACTAGCAAAGACATTGCCAAAAAGCATGGAGGAGCTTATGGCCAGGATAGAAAAGTATACCAGGGCAGATGAGGATACGCCGAGGACAAAGGCACCAAAACCAGAGAAGAAAAATGGCTCGCCGAAGCGAGGTCGAGGTGATGGTGGCTACAACAAACCAGAAATAGGATTAAGAACTGCACACGCAGTCACAATCGTATTCCTAATTCCGGTTTACAAAGTCTTGGAGAAAATTCGAAATCAGCCTTATTACAGAGCACTGGCAAGGGTACCAGGCGAATTCATGGGAAGAAGCTTTGGCATGCACCGTGCTTACCACAATGAGGCTGGACATCTAACTCAGGGGTGTAGAGCCCTGAAGACACATCTAGAAGACCTGGTAAGACAAGACCATTTAAGGGACCTGGTGGACAAGGCCATGACAAGGGAAGAGCAGGCAAGATTGCCCTAGGCACCAACAGCACCACCTCCACCAGCACCATAACCACAGGCAGGCGAACCTCGAGTGATCAATGTGATTCACTTGAAGGTGAATAAGCATGAGATAAGAGGGGAAACCCAGAAAGTTAAACACCTACAACATGTGTACTAGGTTGGGAAGAAAAGACCTAGGGTAGACAAGAGCCAGGGACCAGTGGTGTCCTTTATCAAGGAAGACCTGGAGATGGTGTAGCATCCACACAATGATGCCTTGGTAATATCCCTCCAGATTTGAGAGTGCCAAGTGAAGCACATCTTAGTTGACCAAGGCAGCTCTTGTGATATCATTTATGTCAGGTGTTACAAGGAGCTTGGCCTTCACCAAGATGACTTGGAGCAGTCCAATGGCCCAATGGTTGGGTTCAATGGGACGTCGACGTGGCCCTTGGGAGCAGCAAGTTTAGAGGTGTAGGCTGGCACCAAGAAGCTAAAAACCGAGTTCACTATAATTGACACCCCTTCCCCTTACAATGCTATCATGGGAAGGCCATGGCTACATGCAATTGGGGTTGTTCCCTCAACATTGCATCAACTATTGTGGTTTCCAACAGAGCATGGAATAGAGGAGGTCAGAGGGGATTAGTTGCAGGCAAAGAATTGCTCCATGGCAGCAATGAAGTCTATCTACAACATACGAGAAGCAGAAACAGTAGAGATCGAGGACGAGAATGTGGAAATCTTGGATGACGTCGGCAAAGAGCCAGCCGAGAAGAATGAAGAACCCCTGAAGAAAATCCTTGTCCAGCAAGGGGATGAAGAACGCTTCTTTTTTCTCGGCTCGGGCTTAGCCAAAGAAGAGGAAAATGAACTAGAGGCATTTCTAGGAGCAAACCTTGAGGTGTTTGTATGGATAGCATACGAGATGCCAGGCATTGACACCGAGGTCACTTACCACAGACTGAATGTAGACAGGTCGGCCAAACCTGTCATCCAGCGAGCAAGGAGGCTGACACTAATGCATGTTGAGGCAGTAGAAGAGGAAGTGAATAGAGTTCTGGAGGCCAGAGCCATTCGAGAGGTAAATTACTCGACATGGCTATCAAACACAGTGGTTGTGAAGAAAAAGAACGGTAAGTGGAGGGTCTGCGTGGACTTCACCAGCCTGAACAAGGCTTGTCCCAAAGACAGTTTCCTATTACCCAAGATTGACCAATTGGTGGATGCCACTTCAGGACATGCAAGGATAAGCTTCCTAGATGCCTACAGGGGGTACCATCAGATAGTTATGTACCCCCTAGATGAGGAAAAGACTGCATTTATCACCCCAAAAGGGCTATACTGCTATAAGGTAATGTCTTTTGGATTGAAAAAAGCAGGAGCAACTTACCGGAGATTGGTAACCAAGATGTTCAGACATCTAATTGGCAGAATAGTAGAGGTATACATAGATGACATGGTCGTGAAGACCAAGGAGCCTAAGGATCATCTGGAAGACTTAAAGGTAGTCTTTGACATCCTAAAAACATATCGGCTCCGACTCAATGCATCAAAGTGTGCATTTGGAGTTGGGTCGGGTAAGTTCTTAGGATATTTGGTAACCAGAAGGGACATTGAGGCAAGCCCAGATCAAATTAAGGCTATCATAGAACTGAAGAGCCCAATATCGGCAAAACAAGTACATATGTTGACGGAAGGGCTGCAGCCCTGAACAGATTCATAAGCAGAAGTTTTGATAAGTGTAAGCCTTTCTTCAGCTTAGTAAAGAAAGCCACAGACTTCTTATAGACCGAAGAATGCGAAGCCCCTTTGGTCGACTTAAAGAAGTATTTGACCACAGCTTTAGTACTCTCAAATCCAGTACGTGGAGAGGAGCTGTTCTTATACTTGGCAGTTTCAGAGCACGCAGTAAGTGCAGTAGTAGTCAGAGAAGAAAAATGAGAGCAAATGGCAGTTTACTACGTGAGTAAAATCCTGGCAGACGCAGAGACCAAATACTTACCCTTGGAGAAGTTAACATTGGCTTTAGTAATGGCTTCCAAGAAGCTGAATCATTACTTTCAAGCCCACAAAATTGTGGTGTTAACTGAACATTCTTTAAGGTCCCTGTTGCAACAAGGAGATCTGACAGGCAGAATAGCCAGATGGGCAGTGGCCTTGGGCCACTGTGACTTGGAATTTAGACCCAGGACAACAATCAAAGGCCAAGTCTTAGCCAACTTCGTGGTCGAGTTCACACTAGACGCCGTCATACATCAGGCTCCATTGAGCTGAGGTATACAACATCTAGATGAGCAAGAAAAAACCCAGCGGGGGACAACAGAACAAAGGAACAAAGAGAAACTCAGGCCCTGTAGTATTTACATCGATGACTCTTTCTGGTTGTTTGTTAATGGGAGTTCAAATCGACAAGGAGCGGGGGCAGGAGTTGTACTAGTATCACCAGATGGGCAAATACTGGAACAATCTATTCGTTTGGGGTTTAAGGCCTCAAACAATGAAGCAGAATACGAAGCACTAATCGCAGGGTTAAAGCTGGCAGCAGCCATGGAAGCTGACGAGGTAATAGTCTTCTGTGACTTCTAACTTATAGTCAACCAGGCAACAGGCGAATATGCAACCCGAGATGAAAGGATGTCGGCCTTTGCAAAGGAAGTGGGCAGGCTGGTAGCCTTATTTCAAAATTGCCGACTACAGCAGGTAAGCCGAGATGACAATAGCCATGCCGATGCTCTGGCCAACCTGGCTAGTGCAATGAAGCCTGGAGAGGCAAGAACGATAATGGTTGACTACTTGTCAGGTCCAAGCATAGAACCACTGAACACAAAGTGTGAAGCAATGTGTGTAGAGATGTGACCAAGTTGGATGGATACAATAATAGTATTCCTTAGAGATGGGAAGCTGCCAGATGACCGAAAAGAAGCGCACAAGATCAGACTGAAGTTGGCAAGATACAGTTTGACCATAGAAGGATATCTCTACAGAAGATCTTTTACTGGACCCTTTCTGGGGTGTGTGCATCCTGCACAAGTTGAAGACTTTTTGTACGAGATACATGAAGGAGTATGTGGAAGCCACGCTGGGGGCAAGTCACTTGCTTATAGGGCCATTACTCAGGGGTACTGGTGGCCCTACATGTAGAAAGATGCCGAAGCCTATGTCAAGAAGTATGAGAAGTGCCAAAGGTTTGCACCTTTAATACATTAACCAGTAGCAGACTTGAACCCGGTGTCCAGCCCTTGGCCATTTGCCCAATGAGGCATGGATCTTGTTGGAAAAATGCCTTAAGCAACTGGACAAAGGAAGTACCTGCTGGTAACAACAGATTACTTCACCAAGTGGGTAGAAGTTGAACCCCTTGCCAAGATTCGGGACGTTGACGTGAAAAACTTCATATGGAAGAACATCATCACCAGGTTTGGAATCCCAAGAGCAATAATAGCTGACAATGGCACACAGTTTGACAGCAAGCTAATCAAGAGCTTCTGTGCAAAGTTCAAAATCAAGAATTATTTTTCCACCCTAAGTTTTCCTTAAAGCAATGGACAAGCAGAATCATCCAACAAAGTTATCTTGGATGAGATTAAGAAGAGACTGCAAGCAGCAAAGGGAAAATGGGTGGATGAATTGCCCAGTGTACTCTGGGCATATCAGACTACATCGAGAAGATCAACTGGGGAATCCCCATTTGCCATGGCTTATAGCACAGAAGTAGTCATTTTTCTGGAGATCAGCATCCCAGGGATCAGAACCTAGGGAGTGGAAAATGGAACTAATGATGTATTTATAGTCCGAGATCTGGATCTGCTAGAAGAAAGAAGGGAAAAAACAGTAATTCAGCTAGGGGCATACCAGCAATAGCTTGCCAGGGCTTATAATAAGAAGGTGAACCCATGAGAGTTCCAAGTTGGTGACCTCGTCCTGAGAAAGGTCGTCGGCAACAAGAAGGATCCCAGAGAGGGCAACCTTGGCCCAAATTAGAAGGGACCCTATAGAATCATCTCGGTCTTGGGCAATAGGGCATATCGGCTTGAGGACTGTGAAGGCAAAGAATTGCCAAGACCTTGGAATACTTGCAATCTGAAGTTTTTCTATCACTAGATTTTCTTGTTTTCTAAGTTTTCTTTTTGTCTTGTTATTAGCAGAAGTAATAAAGTTTTAGCTTGATCTTTAAACTTGTGTAATGTGATTGACCAGATACTTGACGATGTTTCTAAGTGAAACATGACGAATAACTTAGACTTATTATATGACAGAGTAGAACTTTTACTTGCATATAATAGAGTTGAACTAAGTTGGCGATGTTTCTAAGCGAAACATGACGAATAACTTAGACTTATTATATGGCAGAGTAGAACTTTTACTTGCATCTAGTAGAGTTGAATTAAGTTGGGATAACCTAGACTTGTCATATTGGCAGAATCAGACTCAGATTGGAACTAAGTACATGTCATTTATATTAACAAAGAGACCGAGGTTGTTTACCTCGGCCAGTCTTTGTTTAAATCTGACCTCTGCAACAAGGTCAAAGCCCTAGGCTTAATGAGAACTCAAGTAGAACTTAGGTTCACATTAGGGGGCAGAGGGCTGGAAAATGATGCTTGGAAGATTGGTTTAACACTTGTTGAAATTTTAAGAAAAATTTACAAGTTGAAGTTAAACCGAGGTCATATTTAACACTTGTTGAAATTTAAGAAAAATTGACAAGTTGAAGTTAAACTGAGATCATGTTTAACACTTGTTGAAATTTTAAGAAAAATTTACAAATTGAAGTTAAACTGAGGTCATGTTTAACACTTGTTGAAATTTTAAGAAAAATTTATAAGTTGAAGTTAAGCCGAGATTATGTTAAAGGAAGATTGGTTTAACACTTGCTAAAATTTCAAGAAAAATTTACAAGTTGAAGTTAAACCGAGGTCATGTTAAAAGAAGTTGGTTTAAAGTGTTAGGCCAAAGCTGAGATGAAACGTTAGTGGGTGTAACCGAGGTGTTATACCCCGAGGAGATTGCATAGTTAAGGTATATGTTGATACTTGTATTTAGAGAAGGAAGATCAAATACAAAAAGACACTTCAGCCTGACATTGAAAAGTAATTGTTCAGATTGCAAAGGTGGCATGTCGGCTAAATTAAAGCTTACACTGTTTTAAAAAGAAAAAAAAAGTACAAGGTACAGAAAAAAGGAGAAAAACATCAAACTAAGACTCTTCAGCGTCTCTGGCTAGTTGGGTCTGGAGTTCAGAAGACAGTTGGGAAGACATCTCGGCGGCCCTCTTAGCTGCGAGCTCGGCATCGATATCTTGAAGAGTTTGGTCGAGGCTCTTGTCGGCAATAGGCACGTCCGATGTTTCCTTCTCAGGAGCGGCATCTTTGGAGACCTCACCATCCTCATCCTGAGACAAGTCCACGGCTTGCTCATTCAGAGTAGGGGACTTGGCCCCAGTAGTTTCCTTCTTCTTCCTAACCAAAGCTTCTTTTTTAGATTCAGAATTGTCTTCGGATTGGCTTGGAGTAGAGGGGAATGGCAGAGGGAGGTTGCCAGCATTCTTGAGGGGGGAGTCCTCAGGGACATCTAGCTTTTTGAGGGCAGCCATCCAACCAAGGGTGAGACCCTTGTTGCATGCTGCTTCACTTGTTTTTTGTAGTCCTTCTTAACATCGGCCACTCCCTCGGCGTATGCCTTTTCATCGGCGGCCTTGATCTTGGCCTCTTTTGTGGCCAAGGCATCCTAGAGTTCCTTTTGGGCCTCAGCCATCTTTGCCTTTGCTTCTTTCTTCTCGACCTAAGAGACCTTGGTAATAGCCTCAGCAACATTTGCTTTTTCCTCGACCTCATCTTTAGCTTTTTTGGCTTCCTCGGCCTGGTCTGTTAAAGTCTTCATTTTTGCCTCGGCCTTTTTGATGGTCTTCTATAAACCAGCAACCTCCTTGATCTTGTCAGCCAACTCCTTCCTCATTTTAAAAGCTTGCATTGAGAAGAAGTGGGCGTGCTGGATCGCCTGAAAGAAAATGGACAGAACAAAAGTTAGTAAAAATTCTCTAAGTATGGAAAAATAGAGAAAGAAAAATACCAAGTGTAAGGAACTTACTCGAACGGAATGCTGCAGCATCAAAGCGAAGTTTTCATACTCGTTCATCTCGGCGTTACGATTGAGATCATTTGGAAGGAGCAAAGCCGTAAAGAGGGCAACGCCGACCTCAAGATCAGTTGCGCTATCACTAACTCTGACTGGCTTGTCCTCTATAGTGATAGGAGGGGCCCATGGGGCATCTGATTTCATGGACCCAAAGGTTGTGGCCGACTCTGACCTTGGCCTCTTTGACCGAGTTGATTGGGATGGTTCGGCCTTGGCGGGCCCTTCTTGGCGGCGGAGGGGATCTTCTCACTCTCAGCTAATTTTGAAATAGGCAAGGTGTTCTCAGTGTCAATCTGAGTCACCATTGCCTTGGGTTGAGCCTTCTTCAGTCTTTGGGGCTTTGGCTTTGGTTGAGGTTGGGATTGTACTGGTTGAGCATTGACGGTGTCAGGGATGTTAGCTAGAAGGTCTTCTGTGAATGCTTTCTTGTGACCTATCTCGGCGACAATTGCAGTTCGGCGTCGGCATCGGCGTTGAGATGGTGGGATTAGCTGTGGAGCCGAGGTAGATGGCTGCTCAGTTGGATCAAAGGTTGACCCCTGATCTGGTCGAGATGATGAAGTTGTTGGAGGTGTGGTGGCGGACGGAGGAGACTTGCTCTTCTTCGGGACGTCGGAAAGCACTGACTTGTAAGTCGGAATGAAGTTGAGCAGCAAAGGAGCTCTCCGTCTCTGAACTGGCAGGTCTAACAGCTTTCTGAGGTCCTTACTGGGAAAGAAAAACTTGTGAAAGTCCTTTGGTGGCTGTGGAAGAGCTGCACGAAAGAACATAGACGTTAGATTATACAGAAAGAATAAAGTTTTAACGACTTGAAAAATAAGTCTGTGTAATACTTGGTTCTTACCATTACCCTCTACGAATACTGTTCGGCTAAGAGGGTAAAGATGAAGGTCTTCATCTGGAGCAAACTCCCAGTTGCCCGAGACAATGAAGTAATCGTCCTCGGCTCCCTTGTTAGAGTCTGGGAGGTCGGTAACAAGTTTATATTCTGTGGACCTCGGTTTAAGATAGTAGATATAGCCTTTTTCTAATTTAAGGCCACACATGGTATAGCAATACTGGATGTTGGCAAGGGTAACCCTAGCTTTCTCTTTTTTGGCTAAGGCAATTATACCATTGATAACTTGATAAGAGTTAATGGCAAGCTGCATTGAGTTCAATTTGTAGTAATGGAGGACTTCTTGGAAAAGGATATCTAGTGGAAACCTAAGTCCACATGCTGTAAAGGCAATGACAGGAAAAGGCATGAGGTTTCCATTAGGTATGATGGAGTCGTCCTCACCATCCAACCTCAGGTGAACGTCGACCGGAATGTCAAACTCATGCTTGAAGTTGTAGACACCCCATTTTTGACAGACCTTAAGACTCAGACGTCACCGATTGAGCGCTCGGTGATGTTGCATACTGTGTTCGTTCAGAAGTCTCAGAGTCGCGGCCGTGCGCCCTGCCTCCGAACTTCCGAACCCTCTTCTGTGCCTTGACTTGGTTTGCGAACCAGACTCGATTTTCTCTATTTTCTTTCCTGAGGGGAATGAGAGGTCCCGTAGACTATCTCTCAGTGGCCGTGGGCTACATTTTGTGCCTGTAGGCCATTTTGCCCATTTCGGAGCCCGGTTCTCGATTTTCGAAGCCGTCAGGCCGTGTGCCTCGGTTCGGGACCACCCAACCATCTCCGATTCCTCCGGTTTCTGGCATGCATCTCATTTACTCCCTTTCGAGGGACACTGGGGTCTTAGATACCCACTTCGTAGCCAAACACCACTTTCGGTGCTTAACGGCCGGTTTTCAAGACCCCGAACTGCGTGTTTTGGCCCCCGAGCATTCGTTTTGCATCGGTTTTTGTTCATTTTTGGCAGGTACCTCTATTTTATCATAAGGAAGGTCACTGGAGGGTGGGAGGCCAGCAATTTTCCCAGCAACCAGTTATGCTCCTCCGGCGCCCCCCGGCGCCCCCCAGCGCCCGTTTTTCTCACTTCCGGGCTAATGTTGAACACCCTAGGGCCATTTTCTTCGAGCCAAAACCACATATTTGTGTTGTACACACATGGGAGGACCCTAAAAACACATGGCCGGCCAGTAACTCTCATTGACCCTTTTGAACCCCTTCTAAAAGTGGCATGTTGTCTCTCCTGTTTCAGAGTTGCCAGATTCCAACCACAGGGCCTTGTTGTACACACTTGGGAGGACACCAACCTTTGGTGGCCAGCTAGAAATTTTCACTTTCCATTTTTTTCCTTGGCCGGCCGGCCATGGGAGGTGGCCGGCCGGCCACCTCCAATAAAGGTGGCTAGCCGGCCTGCTTTCTTGGGATGTGTGCATTCCAGCTGTGCTTTGATTTTCCCCCAAAAATATCTCATCTGGGGGACCCCTGTGGAGGGAAATAAGAGCTCATTTCCCTCCACTTTTGCAAGGAATCCTCTCTCCCTCTCTTGCACACATTAGTGTCCTCCCAACTCAAGAGAAGAAGCTACATGGATTGATTGGAGCATATACATAGATACACCTCCATTTTCTTCAAGTTTTAGGGCCATTTCTTCATCATCTCCAAGCCCTATCATCACAACTCCATTCCAGCAACTAGGAGGCATCTATTCTTCAAGCAAAAGGGAGTCAAGACTTGTCTACAAGGGTAAGGCTCAATTTCTCTCTTTTGCAGCACTTTCTTGCCTCATTTCTTAAGCCTACTTGCTCACTGTTTTAGGCTCCGACCCTAACTGAAAGGGTCACTCTTTTGAGATATTCTTCATTTTTGTTTAAGGGCTCAACCCTGTTTGAGCCCTCCATTTGGTGCTTGCTTCAATACCCTCTTAAATGCCATTTTTTTGCATGAAATTTCTAGCCTATGAGTGATCTGTTTTCGAGCATAATGTAAACTGTAAAAGGGCCTATTTTGAGCCCCTATTCAACATTGAAGAAGAGCTCAACTCTGTTTGGCCCCCCTATCTTGCACTTGCTTCATAATCCCTCATATTTACCGTAAATTTGCATGATTTGTTTGACCTACATGTAGTCTGTTTTGGAGCATGTCATGAACTGTGAGTAAGCTTATTTTGTGTCCCTCTACAATATTGTAGAAGGGATAAACCTTGTTGGTGGTCTCTATGTTGTGCTTGTCTTTATATCTCTCTTTGGCCCCCATTTTTGCATGCTTTTTAGGCCTATCTAGCTTCTGTTTTCGGTCATGAGAAGTACTGAAAATATCCATATTTTGGCCTTCTTGTCATATTTCATTAAGGGTGTTTACTAGTGTGATAAATGTTTGGGGTACCTCATGTTATAGCCTTATGTATCCTAGTTCTTGCATGGCATTTTTAGCATGTTTTCATACTGAGTTGGGGGATGTCTTCTACTGTAAATGTTCATATTTTTAGTCCCTCTTCAGTGTTGTAGAAGGGTATTTTGCTGTTTGGGCATTGCATGTATCACTTGCTTCATAGCCTCCCTTGTGGAGCCATTTTTGTATGCCATTGTTGTCCTATCTATGCTTACTATTTCACCATGTTTTGTACTGTAAAAAATGCTATTTTGGGGCTGCCTTGCTACTGTTTTGCATTTCATGTACCAATTATGCATGTTTAGTATGGCTGTAGGCCACTTCGGGTGCTTAATATCGCATTTCGGGACCATTCCGTGCATTTGGTGTCATTTCCCCACCCTTCGGGACTGTTTTGCATCATTTGTGAGTGCTGAATTTCCATTTGCATATTTGCATATCATTTTCCATGTCATTTCGTGCCTTAGGGCCATTGTCTCGGTTTGCGTGTCCGCGTGCACGCATTTCGAGGCACTTCATTTTCATCCATCGGCCTCTCATGTGAGTGCGGCTGAGGCCCTCTCATGTTAGTGTAAGCCCAATTTGCATTGTGTATGCCATTTCATACCTTTATGTCATTGCCTAGGTTTGCGTGCCCGTGTGCACGCATTTCGAGGCACTCCATTTTTATCCATCGGCCTCTTATGTGAGTGTGGCTGAGGCTCACTCATGTTAGTGTAAGTCCATTTTGCATTCTGTATGCCATTTTAGTCTCATTGCATCGTTTATGCCATTGCCTCAGTTTGCGTGCCCGTGTGCACGCATTTCGAGGCATCTCATTTTTCATCTCTCGGCCTCTTATGTGAGTGTGGCTGAGGCTCCCTCATGTTGGTGTAAGCCCATATTGCATCGCATATCTCATTTTAGTCCTGTTGCATTCCGTATGTCATTTTCTCGGTTTGCGTGCCCGTGGGCACGCATTTCGAGACATCTCATTTTAGTCTCATTGTATATCATATTTTAAGTCGTTTCATGCCTTTATGTCATTGCCTCGGTTTGCGTGCCCGTGTGCACGCATTTCGAGGCACTTCCTTTTTTATCCGATGGCTTCTTGTGTGAGTGTGGCTGAGGCTCTCTCATGTTAGTGTAAGCCCAATTTGCATTGCGTATGCCATTTCATGCCTTAGGATCATCGCCTCGATTCGCGTGTCCGCGTGCACGCGTTTCGAGGCATCTCATTTTCATAGCATTGTGCATGCTAGGATTGTATTTTAGTTGCATTCATACATATCATGCATATTGCATCGTGTTCGGGATAGGAGTTAGCCCGGGCACGGGAAACGAGGCACGTTCCGTACTCCGAGTGACGGAACGGGTCTCAAGTCCCAAGTCACCGACACTCCGGATTACCCATGATGGAGTTAGGTTTTATTGTAGCATTCATCTGCATTCATCCTATATTGAGTTGTGCAATCTGATTCCTCGGCCATCATGCATCGATATGCGTGATTGGTGGCACGAGGATCGAGGCATGCATATATTTGTGAAATACATTGCTATGCCCCTCTCCTGCTCTCTGTTGCAGCAAAATGAAGAATCAGCAACTTTCCGGAGTCTGGCACGCATTTCGAGAAATATCGTAAACAGAGGCTAATTGGGGCATCCCAGTGGATTTCCGCGCAAGGCAGCCCAACATGCATCATTTCATTATCCGGAGCAGAGTCAAGGCAGCCCCTGGCTTGCATGCCAGTTTACAGTTTTTCTTACTTAATTTGATAATTAATTAGGAATTTGTATATTTATTATTCGGACTGTATATTTTGGACTGTATTATTCTTTTATTTCGGACTGTGTTATTATTTATTCGGACCCTCTGCGCAAGGGCATAATTGTAATAAGTGTGGGTGAGTGTGATGTATGTCTTCCAACCCCACGTCTTTCTTCCCTTTTATTTACCTGCTTATGATGGTTAGATATAGGGCATATTTCAATTAGCATACAGTATGACAGCATGTTTGCATCATTCATCTGTTTTGCACGCACCGGGCTCGGCGCATCATACAAATTGCATTTGTATTTCAATTCCAAATTGAATACGTGTTAGTTGTAGCATTCCATATGCCATGTTTAAAATAGCCGAGCCTGCTATAGTTGCATCTTTGCATGTGTTGCATTAGGCATTTCTGTATATTTAGGATCATGCATGATTTCTAATGAGCTTCTATTTTGGCTTGGAGTACTCGGTGAGTTTTATGCTTTAGCATCCTTGCATGCGTGTGAGTGACTGCCATGAATAGCATGCTTACCATGAGGCTACGTGCTTATATGATATAACTGCCTTGAATGCCTGTGGGTGGAGGTTGAGTTACTTGAAGTGGAACAAATCATTGACTGTTTGTTTTAAGCCCACTAGATAGTGGCAAAATCACGTTTTTCTAAGCCCACCTGAGGGTGGCAAATCCATGTCTTAGCCTACCTGCGGGTAGCACCATCAAACCATTTTCAAACAAGCAAACATGAAATGTTTTGTTCCAATTCAGGCGATTCAGTCTATACTTGTATGCTGTGCGCATCACATAGTAACCTAGGCTAATAACCGGAATAAGAACTCGCAATGTTTTCAAAAACAGATATCATGGTTAGTAGAGGCTGGTCTTTGATCGGGCGAGCGGGGGTGCTCACGAAGTGACCTTCCCCAATCGTACCCAAGTTCCCGAGCCGAGGCAACTTTGGTGATGACGGACACGTGGCCTTTTGGCACCGAGTCAGGGTTTCCTAAATTTCCCATTTTAAAATATTTAGGTGGCGACTCTGTATCTGGCGAAGCAGTCCATGTTTGGCACTTCTTTCAAAAAATCTGTTTTCAAAACGATTTGCCAGATTTGGACTCTTCGGTTCAAGATTGAGAACCGTGACATTTGAGTCCTTCGAACTGTAGTGACCCAATATCGAACCAGAACCGGGGGGGGGGGGGGGGGGGGACTCGCACTCCTTTCCCCCGGGATGCGTTCGGGGACGTTTACAGAAGTACTCTAACTTAGTTGGGGTGTTTACCTTATGCCTCCACATACCCATGATGTCGGCTTAAGAAGAGGGTGTATGATTTCAAAAAGAGTGTTCTATGAAGGTGTAGATGACCTCGGCAAAACCTAAACGAATGCTGGGGTGAAGATTTTTTGGGATCTAAAGTGAAGTTTGTTTTAGTTTTTCCTAAAGTTTGTGCGTTCTGCGACAAATCTCAAACCTAAGTTTATGTAAGCAAAGGATTGAAGGAAAGGATCTGGAAAAAACACAGCAAACAGAAACAGGAATGTAATTCAGAATCAAGAACAGTGATGAATTATCAAGAACACAGTGATAAAGTTTGTGCAGGTATGTAAGGCCAAGAACAGCGGTAGGGATCAACTAATATGCAATCAGTATATTCAAGAATGGATTGGGCAAAAATAGAATCACGAAACAATCATGCCCAATACATGGTGGAAATTGAGATACAAATTAAACGATCAAAGACACGAGCAAGTTTGCAAAGGCAGCAAGAAAAGCAGTAGAGTTCCTTGAAGACAAAACAAGAAATTAAAACAAAGAGAAACAGTAACTCAGCGAAGAAAATGAAACCGGTGTAGGGTATGCCGAAATTTGATGATGGCAGCGATCAGAAAAGATCAGCAAAGGCTTCGCCGAAAGGGGAGAGTGGAAGTAATTGCAGAGCTCGAAGAGCTTGAGAACAATGGCGGATTTGGGAGAGTAAAGAAAGAGAATTAGCACAAAGTTGAGGATGCAAAAGTGAAAAGACGGAGAGAGAGGGTTGATTTTGATCAAACACAGAGAAATGGCGGCAAAACACCATCAATGTGCCTAGGAGGACATGCTTGTCAGACGGCGCACGCAAAAACGATGCGATATGATGGCGCGTGTCGGGTACGATCCAGTAAGGGAAAGACGCGTGGCAGAAACGGCTGAAATACTGTGCGTGACAGCTCATACGCGTGATAAAACCCTTGGAGTTCTTGGTTTAAATAAAGCAAAGACCTCGGCTAAGGAGGAGATCTCGGCGTAATGAACTTAAACGAACTTGGTTGTTGGTTCCAAAGCATTGATGAAAGCAGACTATAGGACTTGGTCATATTGAGCCGACAATTTCTGACTTCAGCAATGAATGATGAAGCGAGCTAAGCCGACGTGCTAGATGGAAGGAATGATATAGGTTCCATCACCTCAGGATGCTAAGGTAATAGAACCTAGGAGATAGTTGTGGGGACATAATTTTTCAATGACAACACGTGGCCAAGGTGCCATCGAAGTGCCAGCCGAAGTGCCACGTGTCCTGGTCATGACGCCGAGATGATCTCGAATAGGCCGAGGTTATCTGCGAAGATACCAGAATCCGGAATAAGCAGATAAGGGACAAGAGTCCTAGAATGGGAGAGGACTTCAATTTGGATAAAGATAAGATTCTTGGAGACTTTATCCCAATCTTACTGGGAGTCCAAGATTAGCAGTAATCCTAAGTCCATTGAAGCTAGGCTTCTATTGGGATTAGGTAAGTGTTGGCGATAAAAGAGAGGCACTCCCATGGGTCTAAGGTATGCTTTTTATGCTCTGAATAGTGAGTTAAGCACTTTTACTATCTTTGAGAGATAACTGACTTGATCGTCGGAGTGCCCCCTAGTGGACGAACCACCGTCGGAATCTCTTCTTTTTGTGACAGGTCATTCGGGCTTAATCTATTTTGCTAGTGTTCTCTAGCTGAGTGCTTGATTGGCAGTGTGGTCGGAAATTGACACACACAAAAAGTATATAAACTTCTCGTCTCCTACACATTGTTATTCCTATATAAAAATTGCTTAATTGGACTGGGAGAGAATCAATTTCAATCTCTCTCCAGAGGCTGGTGGTGGTGGTGGTGGTGCTTCCAAGAGTCAAAATATAACACTGGTTTTTGTTTTGGTTTCATAATGGGGTCTTTGTTTTGAAATATGGCAAGTACTTTGTATTTGTTGTACTTTGTTTTTTTTCTTGTCTGCTGGATTGGATCCTCTCCAATCTTAGGCGTTGTGCTAGCATATGATTGTATTACCTTCTCGGTGCCAACTTTTTAGTTGGGATTGTTAAGTGTAGTTATGATGTTTGTTGCACCTCCCTACTTTATTGATGTAAGTTCTTCATTTGTAATTTTTCTTTCATCAATAAAGTTTCTCTTTTGTTGATAAAAAAAAAAAAAAAAACTGTGTTTGTTAGTTGAAGGAGCAAATCCTAACAAACAACGTCTAGAGGAAACACCTGTGGTGTAACCAGTAACTTGATCGAAGTTTATAATAGTGGTGGGTGGAAGGGTTAAGATCTCTTTTGTGCTAGGGTTCCAAACAGTGTTGCCAAAATATACTAAGCCATTAACAGACTGTGTGAAATTAAAGCCATTTGTATCTGTTACAGGCAATGTTTGAAGGGGATGCTGTGGTCCTATTCCTTCTGGGTTTGTTGAATCCAATTAGGTTTGAAAGGATGTTGATACCACCTAGTCAAATATGGGATTGAGCGCGGTGGGAGGTGATGAACAGTGGGTCGTCTATTATGGAGCACCATAGTTTTGAAACGCACCTGAATTTGGGTAATGATTTTGCAGGAAGTTCTTTGAGTACTTGGAAGATAATCTCTTAAGGGATTGAGCTCTTTCTTTCTTCATGCCTCTCCTCCATCATCATCTTCTTATTCTGAATCTTTTTTGAGTTTTTAGGGTTCTTTTTACTTTGGACAATAGCATTAATACATGAGAAACTCTAGGTACCAGATTAAACGCGCGTGAGTGTCGGGATTGATTTTTCTTCAAAACAATCCTACATACCTATACTACTAAATTCGGAGATTTGTCTCAAAATAAAATTTTAGTGCAAGTACAAAAAAATTTCTTTAAAATTCTAACATACATCACTATTATTAAAATATTCTTAGTGAGTAATTTAGTATTTTAAATTTTAAAATATATAACTTTTGTTTTAGATGTCGATTTTTAATAAAATTAGCATTTTTAAAATTCTCTCATCAAAATCTGTCAAATAAGATCTATGTTGACTATGAAATTCTTGAGAAAAAAAAAATTTACTATTGAAATTGACATAAACAGTAAATTATTTTTTTGTTTGACAGTAACATGTTATTCTAATTCACAGTACATTTTATTGATTCAAAAAACCAAAAATACACATACACAACATTTTAAAACTTATATAAAATAAAATAAAAGTATTCATCATCAAAAGAGTTTGGATCGTTTCAGCTATTCATGGTTGATTCTTCTTCACTCTCCTAACAATTTTGCAAAAAACCCTTCCACAGAGAGTGATGAGTTTTAGAGAGAGATAAAGATTCAACCAATGAATATAGAGATTCAACCAATGAATATTGAGATTCAGAGATCAAAACCACAAGCAGCGAAACAACAACTAAAATCGAGAGATGTTGATGACGATGACCACCACCACTACTCATTTGTCGATAAACACCGCTTCAAGCACGAAATGCATCGAAACCGTGCTGTCGATGGTCATCATAGATCGAGAGATGAGAGGGACGAAAACGACTTTAGGCTTGAATGGCGTCAGACTTCGTTGATACAGATTTAAAATCTGTGATATATATATATATATGCATGGGCAATATTGTCTAAGAAAAAAAAAGAATATTTATTCTATCCTTACTCAATTATGCGACTCCTCCTTAGAGAGTTTACGAAGTAAAATAAAATGAATTGTCTTTTTCACTAAATAAGGGTTCGGTGGAGGGATTTTGGCAAAATTTTCCTTTAAACTCACACTTTCACCCATAATGATGTGACAAAGGTTGGGTCCCATGTCATTGAATGTATAGTAAATCAAGAGTTGACATATAGGATATTAAATCATTGTGGGTACAATTATGGATGTTTCTTGTGTGTCTCAAATATTTTCATTTTCTTAAAATTTTCTTAGAATGATTTTTTAGTTGGTTGAAATTTGCTTTTACTAAAGTTGAGAGTACAATAAGCATTTCAACTTTAAACTCTCAAAATTATCAAAATTTAACCTTATCACTCTGCAATCACTTTAACAAAAATCACTCTAAAAGATCCTAGCTCACATAAAACTACCCAAATTTTTCTTAGTGTCATGTGTAATGGAGATTGAATTAATATAAATGTATAGGATCCATATATAAATAAATCTAAGCCATATATTGAAAATTCTAAATAAAATTCAGAATTTAGTAGTATTACTCTTAATTATAGTGCTAGGTCTCTATAGCGGCATCATTTGACTATTATTATTAGTAGTTGATCCATATAATGCATGTGCTGTTTCTTTTTTTAAAAAAAATTTGATAGTACGATGTGTGTTATAAAATAATAATTTAAATTTAAATTTAAAATTAAAGTATGATTTTAATTATTTATTTTGATAATATTGACATTATTGTTCTATAAAAGTGTTACCTGAATACTTATATATATATATATATATATATTAATTTTAGTTAAATTATTTGTGTATTTTGATAATTTAATTCTATCATATTATGAAAGTGTAATCATCATATAATAATTTTGTATGATATATTAAATTATAATATAGTAAACAAAAACTCATTTTGATATTAAAAATAATAGTTAAATTAGAGGAAGAATTAGTTACATAAAATTAAAAGTAATTCTAACTGTTTAATTTTCTTTTATATTCATTTGAAAAAATAAAAATATTTAGAAATAGAAACTATATAAAATTTATTGAAATATTAAATATATTTGTTGTAATTGGATTATCATATAATGATTTTATATGATATATATTAAAGTAAAATAAATACTCTTAATTAAATTAAAATATTAACTATATAAAATAAATTTAACAACGACTAACCAAGAAAGAATCTCATAACAACATCTAAATCTGTAATATGATGTTAAAACATTAATTAACCAAATGATTAATTATCTGTAATATGATGTTAAAGCATAGAAACTGCTTAGTAATTGAAAAAGTAACTCAAGTATTAAATTCAAACTTTAGTGGTTTCGAAAGTATCATCTTTGTGTAGGTTTTTCCTCCTATGAGTTGTGATTATATATAAAATAATGTAGGAAAGATTTTGTACAATCAAAGTATAATCTATATAGAGATCTGGTGTATGATGAAATATTAAGGAGAAGATTAACAAGAGAACAGGTCTGGAAGCTAAGTAGGATGATGGAATGGATATGGCTGCAAAAGTCAAGGCTTAACTAGAACATGAAAGGTGATAGAAATACCAGATTTTTTCATGTGATGGCCAGGAGGAGACAAAGTAGAAATGAAATCTCTTCCATTATGGTTGATGATGTATTGTTTGAAGAGCCTAATCAAATTAAGATAGAGGTTTATGAGCATTTCAAGAAGCATTTCTCCAAGGATTGGGCTTCTAAACCTATCCTAGGAGGGTCATTTAAGTCAGTGTAGTGAAGCTCTTATTGTGGGGTTCTAGAGGCAGAGGTTTCACAGGAAAAAATTAAAGCTGCAATTAGAGATTGTGATGGCAACAAGGCTTCAGGCCCTGATGGATTTAATTAGATTTACTTTCAAAAATTCTAGAAATTGATGAAGGGAGATGTGTGCAACTTTTTAAAGTAATTTCACATGAATAGAAAATTGGTGAAGGGATTAAATAGCTCCTTTATTTCACTCATTCCTAAAAAGGAAAATCCAGTGGGTCTGGGGGATTATAGATCCATTAGCCTTATTGGATTAGTTTACAAAATTTTGGCTAAGGTGTTGGCTGGTAGGTTGAAAGCTGTTTTGCTCCATATAATTAGTGAATCTTAAACAACATTTATAAAGGGGATGAATATTATAGATGGTGTGCTAATTGCAAATGAGGTGGTGGACGGTTGGAAGAAAACAAAAATGAATGGTGTGCTAATTAAGCTTGATTTCGAGAAGGCCTTCGACTCTGTGAATTGGCTCTCCCTCAAATCTATGCTTTTGAATTTTGGGTTTAGGGAAAAATGGATTAGCTGGATTGAAGAATGTGTATCCTCTGCCAGACTATCAGTCATTGTCAATGACTCTTCAACTAAGGAGTTCAGTCCATAAAAAGGCCTGAGGCAATGGGATCCTTTATCTAAGGTTTTTATTCAATTTGGCAGCAGAAGACCTCAACATTCTATTGTCTAGAGCACAACAGTTGGCCTTATTAAAGGAGTTAAGATAGGAGCTAATGGTGTGGTGTTGTCCTATCTTTAATTTGCAAATGACTCATTATTATTTTGTAAAGCACAGAAGGTTGAAGTTTGTAATTTAAAGAGCATCTTAAGATGCTTTGAGCTGATTTCAGGTTTGAGAATTAACTACCACAAAAGTTTGGTGTGTGGAGTGAGTGTGCAAGAGGATGTCATTAATTTCTTTGCAGAAAAATCAAATTGTAAGACCAAATCCTTGCGTATTCATTACTTGGGGTTGCCCTTGGGAGCTAATCCAAATAGGAAAGTAACTTGGAAACCAGTTATGGACAAAGTCAGAAGTAGGTTAGCTCGGTGGAAGAGAAGGTTTCTATCATTTGCATGTAGGCTTACTCTAATTAAAGTTGTAACTTCCTCTTTGCTTGTATGCTATCTATCTCTCTTTAAGATGCCAGAAGGAGTAGTTAGAGAGTTTGAAAAACTTCAGGCCAGATTCCTCTGGGGCAGATTTGAATTGAATAGAAAACTCCATATGGTGAAGTAGGAGGAAATATAGCGTTCCTGGTTTAGACTTGACCCGTTGATCTTTCGAATCCGGGTTTCATTTGTCTTGTTTAGATATTCATACTATGTTTCTCCTTATTTCTCATTAAGTTTGGTTATTGGAGTGTCTTGGTTGTGTTTGGAACAGGTTGGTTGCTAGTTGGTTCAAACTGTTGTTGTCCAAAATTTGGCCTCTTCGCTCGAGCGAGCTTTGTGATCTCCCAATACTTTTACATGCCTGTAGAGGTACTGGGGAGGTAGTATTCTTCACTCGAGTGACGGTCTTCTGTCTGTAAAACTTCTGGGAGATTGTATTCTACGCTTGAGCGAAGATTCTTGCGCTCGAACGAAACAACTTATTGTGTGTGGTCGCTTGAGCGACAACTCTTGCGCTCGAGCGAACTGTGTGTATATCAATTCATAAACAGGCCATTCTACATCACTTTTTCATCTATCTCTTTTTCTCTAAAACATTTCAAAACCCTAAGTTGAGACTCTTTCTCTCTAAGGCTCACCCTATCTTTACAAATACACTAAGATTTTCCCATTTCTCCGCCCTACTCCCTTTGTTAAAAAGGTAGAGCTCACCTAGAGTTTTGTTTTCATCCAAATAGAGTTGGGTTTTGGCTTCATTCGAGTTTCATCCGTGTTTATCTCGTCTTCTAGCTTTGAGGTAGGGATTCTCTACACTCTTATATGATTTTTAACTCAGCTATTTATTTTTATTAAATAATCTTGTGATTTTGGAGGATTTTGAACAAATATAGGGTTTTCATTTAGAATCAAAAGAGGGGTTTTTGAATAGATGTATTGAAAATGGTTGTGGGAGTGGAGATGGGGTTGAGTTGGGATAAAACTATTGATTTTGATACTTGGAATAGATTTTGGAAGGAAAAAAGATTTTGCCCTAAATGTCTCAAATGTTTGTTTTGTATAAATAAATGGAATTGATGTTGGAAATGTGAAATTGGATGGATATTGGAGTTAGATATGTATTATCATTTCTATCTTGAAATTTGGAAAGATTATCTACATTGGAGATTTTGCGTATGTTTAGAAATACCTGTTTTAGGCTATCGGTGGAGGATAGCTATGATTGTTGTAGAAATTGCATGAGGATTAGGTGAATTCAAACTAATTTTTCATCCACTTGCATTGAGAATGATTATATCTTTAATACATTGTACATGTATAACGTTCTTGAGAAAGGAGATGAATAACGTTCTTGAGAAAGGGAGTCAATAATGTTTTTGAGAAAGGGGATGTATTCCATTGAACTAAGTTGGCCTGTGTGTTTAGGGTGAAAATCCCAAAAAAGGCGCGTATATATGGGTGTCGAATCCCGCGGACGAAATATCTGTAAAATGGCAATAGTAGTGCTTATATAGCTTACGTTTACATGGGCGTCGAATCCCGCAGATGAAATTTTCGTAAAATGGCTATACTGCTGAGAGATTCTGTGAATTATGATTCACTGCCCTATTTTCTAATGTTAAAAAGATGATTCTTGAATTGTGATGCATGGTTTTGGAAAGAGAAATGAAACGTTTTTGTCATGAGCGTTGCATATGTATTTCACCATTTTGTACAACTAAATCTTATATAATAGAATGACCTTATACTCTGATTTATATTGTTATTTATTTATTGTCATGGATGGTTTATTGTATTTGTTTCGGGGTGTTATAGGAAATTACAAAAAGTGAGGAACATGATCGGCTTGGCATTGAGAGAGTGAGAATGGTTAATGGCAGCTTATTAATCAAGTTGTGGTGGAGATTTGGGCTTGAAATAGAGGCTTTGTGGAGAAGGGTAATTTATAACAAGTACAACTTGAAGTTGGGTAATTGGTTCCCATTATTTAGTCCAAGCAGTAGGCACTCTTGGGTATAGAAGAAATCTTATCAATATCAGAACACAGAAGCAGTTTATTGGAATTCTTTTGGAACAATCTGATTATAAAGGTTGGGGATGGAACTAGAGTGAAGTTTTGGAAAGACAAATGGTGTTTGAATGTGTGTTTGGAAGAAGAATTTCCTATTATCTTTGGATTGATAGTTGACAAAGAAGAATCATTGAGATCAACGTATGAGAAAAAAGTTGGATCAAGCAATTGGAACTTCAATTTCTATAGCTTTTCTGGTTTTGAACCGACCTGTTTGATGTTTTGGATCCGGGTTTCTTTGTCTTTAACAGTTGTTCATACTCTTGTTCATCATATTCCTCATTGAGTTAGTTATTGGAATGCCTTGGTTGTGTTTGGAACAGGTTGAGAGTTCGTTTTTAAAAAAAATCTTTTTACCTATAATTTGGCCTTTTCGCTTGAGTGAAGTTTCTTGCGCTTGAGTGAGCTTTATGAACTCCCAGTACTTTTGCAAGCTTGCAGAGATACTGGCAGGGTAGTGTTCTTCGCTTAAGCGACAATCTTCTATCTGTAAAATTTTTGGGAGTTGGTATTCTTGGCTTGAATGAAGATTCTTGCGCTCGAGCAAGAAAACTTATTTGTGTCTGGTCACTCAAGCGAGACTTCTTACGCTCAAGCGAGTTGTGTGTATATCAGTCTGTAAAAGTCACTTTTTACATCACTTTTTCATTTTTCTTTCTCTTTCTCTAAACATTTCAAAAACCCTAGATCTAAACTCTCTTTCTCTCTCTCTCTAAAATTCACATTCTCTCTACAAATACACCTAGATCTAGTGATTTGTCTACCCTTCTCCCTTTGTTAAAAAGGTAGAGCTCACCTAGAGCTTTATTTGTATCCGAATAGAGTTGGGTTTCGGCTTTATCCGGGTTTCATTCGTCTCTTTCTTGTTTTCTAAGTTTGAGGTAAAAATTCTCTACACTCTTTTATGAGTTTTAACTTAGTTATTTGTTTTCATAGAACAAACATGCGATTTTGTAATGTTTTGGATAAACGTAGGGTCTTGGTTTAAAAATCAAAAGAGGGACTTTCAAATGGGTTCTTGAAGATGGTTGTGGGATTGGAAATGAGGTCGAGTTGTGGTAAAATTGTTGGTTTTGGTACTTGAAAATGATTTTGAAAGAAAATAACATTTTGCCCTAAATGTCTCAAATGTGATTTTATATAATTAAATGGAATTGATGTTGGAAATGTGGAATTTGATGGCTATTGATAAGAATGGTGGAGTTCGATATGTACTATTACTCATATCTATGCTTTGAAAAGTCTACCTGTTATGGAGATTTTATATATGTTTAGAAATATCTATTTTGGACTATCGGTAAAAGATAACTATGATTGTTGTAGAAATTGTATGAGAATTAGGCGAATTGAAACAAAATTTTCATCAATTTGCATTGAGCATTATTACATTTTTAATACATTGTAACGGTTTAACATTTTTGAGAAAAATGTTGAATCGAGGAACATGATGTATTTCATTGAAATAAGTTGGCTAGAATGTCTAGGATGAAAGTCCCAAAAAACATGCGTATACATGGGTGCCAGTTCCCGCGGACGAAATATCGGTAAAATGACAATAGTAGTGCTTGTATAGACTACGTATACATGGGTGCTAATTCTCGTGGACGAAATATCCGTAAAATGACAATAGTAGTGCTTGTATAGACTATGTTTACATAGGTGCCGAATCCCGCGGACAAAATATCCGTTAAATGGCTGTACTAGTTAGAGATTTCAAAAATAATGATTCATTGCCCTGTTTTCTAATGAAAAGAAAATAATTGATGAACTATGATATAAGTGCACTTTGCCTTATTTTGGAAAGAGATATGAAATGGTTTTATCACGAGCATTGCATATGCATTTCACCCTTATATCTTTGTTAGGATTCATATATTGTGTTGTGTTATTTCTACTAGGCTTTGGTTTATCCTATATGGGAAAACCATTTTCAGGTGTTGATGATATGCCCTCGCCAAGGCGGTAGCTTGGAAAGATGGAAGCAAGAGCTTCATTTTGCTCACTTATTATATTTAATTTTGTATAAGCTAAGGGCTTTAACTGTATTGGATATAGATCAATTTTGTTGTAACCAAGTATCATCTTGGAAAGTTGTAGCCTTCATGGCATTTTAATTATCTGTTTGATTTTTATTTCTGCATCCTTGAAAATCAAGGTTAGGGCTTATAAGTGTCTAATCGCATGTGTTACCTTTTTGTACTATCGAATCTCATGAAATGAAAGAATATTATACTCTGATTCATATTGTTATTTACTTATAGTCGTGGATGGTTTATTACATCTATTTCGGGGCGTTACAATTTTAGAAAAATGTTGTTTGACTGGTGTAGACACCCCATTTTGACCAGCCCTAAGACTTGGGCACTTTGTTTTGACCACCCTCACCAGAAAAATCAAATTGAAATTTTAATCCCGAAACTCACCCATTTTGGTCGAATTAAAATATTTTTATTTGAATTTATAATTTTGTATAATTTTATATAATTTTGTGTGTTTGTACAAATTTTTAGGTGTGTTTATATAAATTGGTATTTGATATTTGATAAAAAGAATAAAAAAAAATAGAAAAGAAAAGATTAAAAAAGAAAAGAAAATGGGGTGGTCATTATGATTATGGTTTGTTTTGGGTGGGATAATGATAAAAAAAACAAAAAAAAAAAACAAAAAGAAATGGTGTATCTTGAGTGGGGTTTTGGAGAATATCATTCCGATGATTAATGGAGGAAATTTTCAAAAAGAGAAAGGAGCAGGTGAAGAAAATAAAAAAAAGGGGAGCAGGTGAGAGTGGACAGCCAAAAGAAAAAAAAGAGAGTGGTCTGTTCAATTCAGTGGAAAATTATTTGAGTGGGGTGGTTTAGAAAAATAAAATAAAAAAAGAATGAGTGAGTGAGTGAGGGGTGGAGTTTTGATAAATAAAAAAGAGAAATGTTAGAGATCATGAAAATTTTGTCATGAAAATGATCATGAAAGATTTGTGACCCTTAGATTACCTTGATTAGTGTGTCGTGCTTTATTGTAAGTGTAATCTAAAGGTCACAAATCTTTTATGATTATTTTCATGAAAGACTTTCCATGATACCTAACATTGCTGATAAAAAAATGTATAAAGAAGTGTGAGGAGGGAGAATGCTTTCTAAGAGAGAAAAAACGCAATGATGGAAGGGCCTGTCTCTCTCGGTTTTGAGGAGAGGAGGAGGAGACACACACGGGTGAGAGAGAATCACACAACCACACACAAGCACTGATCTCTCTCTCCCCACAAACAAACCTCTCTCTCTTGGCTATAACACACAAAGACACACACACACAGGAGGCTCGGCCTCCTTGGCTGAGCTCTCTCACTAGCTGGGTCTCTCTCTCTTCACCATATACACCAGACCACACACACACACAACCCACCTCTCACACCATACACAGATACACGGTTTAGAGAGAGAGAGAGAGCAACACACATGGGGAGAGGAAGATGGAGATAGACACACATACACGCCCATTTGGAGGAGACCCAGCAGACACCCACATAGCCATGCACATGCACGGCACACTCAACACAACACACACCATTGACATATAACACACAGCAGCTCACACACGCACCCACACCATTCATACACGGCAGAGACCCCAACACACACAGACACTACACATGCATACACACTCACACACACACCCACGGGGAGAGACAGCACACATAGACATGCACACTACTCTCTCTCGGTTCCTCTCTCTGTAAAATGAATACACACGGGTAGAGAGAGGGAGTAGAGGACGGCTACACCACAACTTCCATTCACACACATCACATACTCACACACCCACGGGAGAGATAGCACCCAGTAGGCATGCACACACAACTCGCATTCACACCAACACACACCCATGCACACGATGCACACATGCACTAGCTCTCTCTCTTCTCTCTCTATAACACACACTGACTCACGGCAGAGGAGAGGGGGGAAGGGAGAGAATCACACAGCTACACAACCCACCTCTCTCTCCCTCTCGGCAGACCACACACCCACAAACCCAGCACACACGCACACAGACCACACGACACACACCTGGAGAGACACTGCAATTCACACCACTCAACACACCACCCTTGATTGCACACACACCCAGCAGACCCATCATCACCATACACACGGCATACACACACCGATCTCTCTCTCTAGAGACCCACTCATACACCATCAACACCACTCAACGGCAGCAGCACAAGAGAGAAAGGGAACAGACTCACACAGACCCATTGTTTGGAAGAGAGACCCAGCTGAGGGCAGACTCACACAGGGACAACACATGCACTGATCTCTCTTCTCTCTCTCGATTTTGGTGTTGGAAAATGTAAAGAGAGAAAGCAGAGAGGAAAGAGAAGGGGAAGTAGAAAGATAAATGGGTGTTCATGGGTGTGGGTTGTGGGTAATAAAAATGTTTGTTTTTAAACCAAAAAAAAAAAATGTTTATGTTGGGTTCACATAGGATTGTTATAAATGTTTATGTTGGGTTCACGGGCTTCTAGATAGAAAATCTGTTTATGTTGGGCCCATGGCCTTCTGGGTTGTTGTGGAATTGGGTCAATTCTGCTATGTTCTTAATAGATGTTTAGTAGATCAAAGTGAACTCACATCTTTGGGCTTGCAAGCTAAGTTATTTTGGGCTGGGCCCATATGATTAAATGGAGATGAACACTACAACAAAAGTAATCTATGGTGACAAAAACTAGTGAAGAAAATAAAATTCGTCACTAAATAAAAATAATTCGTGAGGAATTTATAAATTGTCACATATAATAATAAAATAAAAATGATAGGTGACAAAATTTATTTTCGTCAATAAATACTTCATTTTAAGTGAGGAAAAATTAAGTTTCGTCACCAAAAATTTTCCTGCTATTTTTTTTGGGTGGCGCCAAAATTTTAGGACTTTTTGTGAGAAAAAAATTTGTCACTAATAATAAAATTATTTGTGAGGAATATATTTTCGTCACCAAAACGTTTCAATATTTTTGATATTTTTTGGTGAGGAAATAATATTGTCACCAATTTTGGTGAGAAATTTTTGATATATTGAGCGGCAATAAAAAAAAATAGGGTATTAATTTTTTTTACCCTTTTTCTGTTTATCATCTCTCTCTCTCTCTCTCTCTCTCTCTCAAAATAGAGTATTAATTTGTCTTACATCTTGCTCCTCCACCACGGCAATCACCATCATCGTCGCCTCTATTAGCCTTGCCGATCGCCGCCACCACTAGTAGCCTTGCCGGTAACTGTCACATCTTCTTCACTCGGTGATTTGGTACGTGATTTCTCTTTGCTCTTTCTCTAGTGTCTCTTTCTCTTATTCTTTGTTTTGGTATGGTAATGAAAATTAGTGAAGAAAACAAATTTCATCACTAAATAAGAATAGTCCATGAGGAATTATAAATTTTGTCACGCATAATAAAAAAAATAAATAATAGGTGACGAAATTTATTTCCGTCAGCAAATACTTACTTTTAAGTGAGAAAAAAATTAAATTTCGTCACCTAAATTTTTCCTATTAATTTTTTTTGATGGCGAGAATAGTCCCTTTTTTTTGTTTTTGTTTTTGTTTTTTTTGGGTTGTGTTGATCAATTTTCTCTCTCTCTCTCTCTCTCTCTCTCTCTCTCTGTGTGTGTCAAAGCAAAACACAAGTTAGGTCTCTTCGTTTAGCCCCCCCTTGTCCTCCTTCAACGTGTTCTCCTCTAGCACCGCCGCCGACGTCGCCCGTTCTCCTCCTTTAGTGCCATTGCCAACGTTGCATCTCCGAGCCCGTCCGCCCTTCTCCTTCAGTGTCGAGTGTTCTCTTCCATTAGCTCTTCTTGTTATTCGATTTCTCTAATTTTCTATTTTCAGGTATGGGTCCTCTCTCTCTATCTCTCTCTCTCTCTCTCTCAATTTCTCTATTTTTTTAATCTTTGTTTTCCCTAATTTTCAGAATTAATTTTTTCCCTAATTTTTGAAACTAATGAGACACGCAGTGTACACATGATTCAGAATTACCTACTAGAAAGTTCGTTAATTTGTCTCGTCTAGTTTCTCCTTTGGGAGATTATGTTGGTAAAATTTGTTGATGGTTTGTCACGATTCTTGTTATCCCTTTAAAGAATGAGCCAGATCACTTAGTGTTTTTCTTGTCTGGAACACGACTTAGAGCTGATCGTTTAGTTGGTTTTTTAGATCTCTGAAATTGATACATAACGTTAAATAGGCTTGTTGTGGTGTATCAATTGTATTTTTAGATAAGTGTTGCATTTTAGATTAAAATTCTTTCTTACTTAGATTTTTGTAGAAAGGCTGTCATCAAATATTGAGAATTTTGCAATCTTTTGACCAATCAATATTGATGTTATCCTCTCTGTTCAATAAATGAGGAGATAAAAAGAAAAAGAAAAAAAAAACACTACTCTTAACTTTTATACTTTCAATTCCTGCTTCTAGAAAAAAAACTATCTATTGGGGCTTAATTTTTTCTTTTCCCTTATTATGCGCTTGCTTTTCCTTTGAAGTATGGATGGTCTTTTCTTTCTTTTTTGTTCTCTCTCTCTCTCTCTCTCTCTCTCTCTCTCTCTCATTATATGTTTTTCCCATAATTGGATCAGTCTATGCATATGAATATGTTGGAGCCTGATTGTCAATTGTTTATTTATATGCTTATTTTACCTTAAAATGTTTGTGTGCTTCCTTAATGGAGCAATGGGATTGTATTGAGTATCTTTTTTTCTACATCGGGGTCACAAAAAGAAGGAAATGCTCTGTGGGTTTGGAGAAGGTGAGATGGGTAACATCCTTGGTATTCGATGAAGTAACAAGGTAAGTTAACTTCCTTCTCATTTGTATTATGCATTTTTTGGCTTATCGAACATTTGTAGTAATATTTTTAAAATGGGCCATATTGTTTAGTTGTTCTATTGGATGATGAACACATGCTACAGTTTTCTAATGTTTGAATAATTCATGGGCTGCCAAATGAAATTCTATTCTGAACATACAGACCGTCAAAGGTGTGAGGGAAATGCTTGGGACTACAATGAAAGGCTAGTGCCTATTTATTTATTTATTTTTATTACCATCTCTTCAGCTCCTAGCCTACGATGTTTTATACTTTTGGTATAAATGTTTGTTATTCTGTTTTTTGTCTTTACAGATGCGCTTCAGTCAAGTAGTAAAAATATGCGGTCTTCAAGCAAAGTGAAAAAAATCTTCCCTTTTCAAGGCTCTGTAAAATTTGTACAAACTACATGTCGAATATCTGTTAATGGGACTTCATCAATAAATAAAGAAAATGTGTCTTCGAGCTTTTTGAGGGACAAGAAGTCGGTTCCTGATTTAGATCCCCCAAGCATCAAAGATGTTGAGCTTTTATACCAATTCTTTGATTAGAGGTTTCCAAATTTGACATTCTCTTAATCAATAATGCAGTTCAGAACTACGTGTATGTTTCTTACTAGGTTCTGTTGTATTGATTCTGTACTTATTGTGTAGTACCAAACTTGTTGTTTTGACTGGAGCTGGAATAAGCACAAAATGTGGAATTCCTGATTATAGAAGGTTCTGTTTCCAATTTTTTCAAGTTTACGTGGAGCATATTAGTCCCTTAAAATTTTGATTGCAACCTCCAATCATAATTTACTTGTAAAAGTATGTCTCAGGGAAGCATGAATTTCGCAACTGTAAGCTTCTTTTAATTTTACTAATTAATAATCGGCATTCTGTTTTCTAGATATGAATTGTAATTCTGAATGTTAGTTTGAATTTTATTGGATCTTGTATATTTTGCCACTGTGGCAACCCAAAAGTGCTTGCAGGTTGTCACAAAAGCAAAATTTGTAAATCATTTGCAATAACTTTTGTTCTGTATTTATTCCTTACTGGATTTGTATATATTTCAGAATGCCGCATTTTGGTTGGCAGCTGTTGACTAGGTTTACCTTCGCCTTCTATCTTAATGTGTAGCATGTTGGCCTTTTTCACCTTCAAAGGTTTTCTTTCACCATGTCTTGTTATCGAATTTATTTGTTTTCCTTCTGAATCAATTGTTTGCTAAGTTCTCTCTCTCTCTCTCTCTCTCTCTCTCTCTCTCTCTCGCTTGTTGATCTCACTCTACCCCTTTCCCTGTCCTTCTAATTTTCGTAACTCTAACAAGTGATTTTTTAAGGCTAGGGTTGGTCAAAGTTGTCTATCTCCTATGGATAAAGTTTCCCTCTTTCTCTACCTCTCTTAAGTATGGTAATACAAATTTTTTTTGGGAATACTTTGATCTGTAATATTTTTTGTTATGTTGGAATATCAAGTTAGTTAGTTATGATTATATTTTCTGTGATGCTCTCATTGATAGGTGCTTTTGAGCGGGTATACGTAATTCTTATTTAAAATCTGATGCTCAGTGTAATGTACTACTACGGTGGTGAATGTAATGAACTTTTTGATAATTTTAACCAATTGTTGTGTTCTGCACACTTTATTTCTCTTGGTTTCTTTTCTAAACTTCATTTTTTCTATAATTTTCTTTCTTTTAGTTTATTATTTCATTGAATGATATTTGACCCCAGTAAAAACCCAGCTCACTTTATTAAGTAATTTACTATGGCCTTCTGGTATTATGGCCATGATCGTAAGTGTGAGTGATACCTGGCAGTGTATGGTTGGGATTTTTTTTACCAAAGAGTTAAATGTCATGTATGATATGTATATTTTTCAACTTTTTGTTGTTAGGATTCTATGGCTACAATATGGAATGCAATAGGAATTTTGATAGACACCTGGTTGATTGTCTTGGATTACTCACTCTTTTATGAAAGCAAATTTCCTTTTTAAATTGCCTGATATATGTTTGGTGTGGCTTATATGTAGGATTCGTTTTATCGTGGCTTGATAGCTGAAGAAGCACAACGAGTGCATGGATATAACTTTGATCATCCTGGTAATAAAATTTATAATTAAGTATTGCTATAGGCCTTTAATTTGTACATAAACTCTGTTGGTGCTTTTGTCCGCTTTGCTGACTATATGGTGCAACTAGAATTCAGTAGAATGCACATAAGCTTTTGTGCAAATCTCAAATATATGTTTGCTTGTGTGTAGATGCTTTTGACTCCGAACAGCTTGCAGAGTGCATTGAGAAACTCAAAAGTAGCGAATCTGTCCAGGTCCCAATACATGATTTTAAAAACCATCGCAGGTGTGCAAACAATTTCCGACAGGTAATATTCTACGCAACATTTTGTATGTACTATTAATGTGGTAGTCGGTATGTATAGCACTTGATAAAAGCTTCTCAGCTCATTTATATAATTTTGTTGAGAATTACTGTGACCTTGAACTTGTCAAGAATGAATCTACTTCTATGTTTTATGTTATTGCTAATCATTCATTTTAATATCCTAATTTTGGCTATGCATGTCCTCACTTATTACATGCTATGGTCAAGGTCCGTAGAATATCTCTAAGCCATGAAGACTTGTTAAGTCATTGCAAATTCAATAATTGTTTTGACCCTTCTCAGATAAATTTCACCTGCATTAATATTATCTTACCACATTAACCTCACAGGTGAAACACCAAACTTCTTAACAATTCGGGTGTGGGAAAAGAGGGCGTTAGGTTGGGCTGGGCTGGGTTGGGTTGGGTTGGGTTGGGTTGGGTATTATTAATTACATTTGTTAGGGGTGTGGGCAAGAATCCGTTTCTGAATTTAGTTTTTAATGTCCTTAATCTCATTGAGGAGAGGAGTGGATCAAATTTTCTCACAGTTCTGAACATTTGGGGCAGATACTTTCAATGCCCATGAGAGAGCTTGTGAGATACAGAGTTTTCTTTGAATAACAAACTCTTTAGGCTGAATGAAGTAGAAATAAGTTGTGAAAGTATTCCTAGTTAGGCTCCAAGCTCCTTCTCTTGGTTTCTATCCATTTGTGTTCTGCGTTAGCTACGATTTGACCAAACATGGCCATGCCTATGCCTTGCATTAATAATCTTAGTTGGCTCTACACACCTGTTTGCTAGTAAATTAATCTTTTTCCACCCGTCATTGGGATTGTTTTTCTTATTTATTTTATTAACAACTTACAAACTCAAATTTTTTCCCTGCCTATTGAAAGAGGAAACAAGTTCTAGCCTAAGAATAGATGGCATACCTCAATTTATAGTAGACAACTAGCATAGCAAACTTCTGATGCTGATTTTGCATTTCATTGCAGTCAGATAGCATGGTCACTATGTGGGCATCTCAAGCAAAGCAACTAACCACAGGTTTCACCTATTTATGGACTACTTCTGATGCTGATTTTGCATTTCATTGCAGTTTGGGAGACAAAGAAACTGTTAATGCTTGCGTCATTATTTATTTTATAGAAAAAAGAATAAATTGGTGATTCTTGTATTTATGTGAGTGGAGCATGTTGAGTCCACCTTTGAGGCTAATCCCGTTGTCTCCAAGTGAAAGCTATTTCATGACAGTGAAAAAGAAATAAGACAAACTCTTTCAATGTCCAGAATTTGGTTAATGCCTACTCAATATCACACCACTTAAAGAAAAATGCATGCTGTCAATAGCCAAAACTTCAGATCACTTTCAGTTTGAAAATTGTTTCCATGTTAGGAGAAGCCCTTGGTTTGAAATAGGAGTCATCTTCATCATATACAAGAGGATCATTGTAATTATTGTCTGCATCAAGAATATTTGCTCTGCCCCGAGTGTCTCAGAGAGGGAGAAGGAGAAAGAATGTTGTGTTTTTTATATTGACAATGTTGTTTTGATGATTTATGAATTTTCCTTCAACTTCTTTGAATTACTGTTTAACGTTCTTTGTTAGGTAAATGCATTTGATGTAATTATCTTAGAGGGAATTCTAGTTTTCCATGACCCACATGTCCGTAACTTGATGAATATGAAGATTTTTGTTGACACTGGCCTCATTCCTCCACTCAGATTATTGCTCATGTATTATCCCATAAAATTATCCATTTGAGTAGCAAATTTGTTATTATAGCTTTGTTTTGTAGGCTATTATTGTTGCAGTGCTGTTTGGTTTTTGAAAAACTTATACATAATAAAGGTCTATGTCTAATAAGGTTACATTGTAGAATAACATAGTTGATTCAATGCTTAAAGGTCATGTTAAATATCCTATGCAGGCCTAAGTTATTGAGGTCAGCTTCACTCTTTTAGGATGACCAATTGCCCTGCTTTGATTTTTTTTGTGTATTAGCTCTACGCATGTTCATTGCAGATAGCTTCCTTTTGATGGCCATAGACACCCTGTCTCCTTGCAAACTGTAGTTCTAGCATTTCTATATGATCATGCATATAAACATAGCTTCATGTTGTGTCATTTGTTGTGTATGATGATTATACCGCTATTGCTGGTGTTGATATGCTGTTGTGCTGCCTGCCATAGTTCTGTTGTGCTGTTGTGCTGCCTTACTAATGCAATTTTGCTATGCTGTTTGTTCTGCTGTGTTGTTCTGCTGGCCTACTGTATTTGTTATGTGCTGGTGCTGCTATGTGCTAGTGCTAGCTTGTTAGCATGTTGGTGCTGCTAGCCTGTTGTTTCTGCTGGCCTGTTGTTCTGGTTTTTCTTCTTTTTTCCTTTGCCATGCTGGTAGCTTCTGTTTGCAGCCGGTTTATGGTTTTGTTGGTTCTTGGTCTCTTCTTTTTGCTTTATTTGTTGTTTTAATTGTCCAACATATCCGCACAAAACTTGGTCAGCATAACCTTTGCAAAATATATTCAAATGTTTATGTTATTCAATCGACATTCTAGGTACTCCTTTTTGTATCATCTTCATTTATTATTATTATTATTATTTTCATTTCCCATGGTGGTGTTAGCCTCTTTTTTTTTTTTTGGGTGGGGGGGTGGGGGCCATCTTTTTTATGGGTAATCACCCAAAATCTTATTGATCAGTGATCTTGACAAACTTCTGAGAGGAAGGGGGATACAAAAAAATTAAATCTTGGGTAGATACAAAAACTGACCTCAAGTAAGGTTGTGCTACAGCTTTTTAACCGTGAGCCACCGTTTTACAACTAAGATGTGGTTTCTGCTTCTGGGATGGGGATGGTGGCACATTGTATAAATAATTTTTTGGGGATAGTGAACAGTAACAACAACAAACCAGTGAGTTAACATTAGAGTGTTGTTGCATATGGGCTATTCACATTGACATAAAGGAACGGGAATTTTGTTAACACTTTTTTCATTCCCTGTGATTCAAATGCGAATATTTATCTTGAGTTGTAGTTATGATCATACTGGAGACCCATGCTGCAAATAAGAGGTATGCATACGCTAATTTGAGATCGTTATATATCAAAGCATGATTTTGTATTTTATTCAGATCGGCTTATTTGTCTGGTACTTTCAACCAATTAGCTTATCCAAATTTCATTGATTTACAAAAGGTTAATAGAATAAAAATGTTAAATCTTACCAATCATCATTGCTTTTATTGTTTTTGATTTTCAGGTTGTGGAGCATGGACTTGGTCATTTGCCTTTTACTGAAAAGCAAGTAGTCACTCCAACAGGTGTGTTTTAGGAGAAAAATTAGTAGCAAGGCATGGACTCAATTCAAGTCTCTTCCTCTCTCTCTCTCTCTCTCTCTCTGATGAAATTTGGAATATAAGTAGACTACTTCCTTTTTATCTCAAGTTTCCTTCTGTTCTTTGAATTTAAACTGAGTACTTTATATGCCTTCAATTTTTAAATGTTTGTGTTTTTTGCATATATGATTGTGCGTTTTCTCTTTGCTAGCAAATAGTTTAGTATCTCCTGATGGTATTTAATTTATGAAAAGATATCTCCTGATGCTTTCGAAATGTTATTAAAACTTGATGTACCTGTCAATCTCCGTTCTTTTGTTTGCATGTTATGCTTATTTTGATAGGCATTACTTGAGAAGAATCCATCCATTGCCCAAGCCACAAATGGTATGGCATGTAATTTTTTGTAGGCCATTCTGAAACCTGAGTGTTGGGCATTTCTTTTTTTTGAAATTCTTTGTATCAAGTAATATAATAATGTTTGTGTCCTCTCTTGCTTTGAGCAAAAAAGTTATGAAAGTATATCCTTCAAATGTTTCATGAAGACTTTGTTTATCATGAATAAACTATTAGGCAGTACTCTCTATGATATATAAGATTGTCAATATGGAAATTTTGAACCCCTCAAATTTATACTTTGAGATTATATCTCTATGTGACTTTATCTATTATGGTATCTAGAACTTTTTTCACAAATGTGCAATTACCAATATATGTATGCCCAAGGAGTTAAGTTGTTTTTCTTCTGTCTAAGGTAACTCTGGCCAACCTCCCAAGCGTTCAGAAGTTTCTAGGAGCTCAAATGGAGAAGATGAAGAATGGTTGCAGATATCTGAAATGCACTCAAGGTATTTGCACAATCAACATGGAGGTAATTGTGTTTTTATTTCAATATCTATTCATGTGTATTTGTTTTTGTTTTTATATTTGCTCGCATGTGTGTGTTTGGACCTTTTTACCTTGTTGAGGTTAAAAATAAAACAGGAACATATTTAGATTTCAATGAAAATGTTAACTCTTGTAAAAACCGTGGGCTAATTAGTTTGTGTCAAACATGTCCTGTGATTCTCTCTGGTTCCTGTTGGCATTCGTGTTAGTGATACATGGTATTCCTGCAATCTTTTGTCATCTTCTTTTATCCGTGTTGGTTATCATCAAGGATCGCCTCAACTCTTTGAAGTTTTGGATTGTTATATGCATCTCTACGAAATTGGTTTGTAAAATAAAATTATTTAAATATGAGTTTAGATGTAATTGATAATATATTAATATTTTTTTTTCTTTATTTTCTTTGCAGATTGGTTTTTCATGACGTTTGGAAGCATTCTTGCAAATGAAGATCAAGTGTTGAATTTTTTTTTGTTTTTTTTTTGTGGAGTCCATGTTAGTTTGTTTTGGGATTTGCTTTGATGGTTTTTTTTGTTATACTTAATGGATTATTATTAAATTTGTTTGATGGATATATTTTGATTTATAATATAAATTTTTTAGTGAATTTTTTTTGTGGAGTGATGTGTAGTAGCTAATGTATTTCTTACTACATTTAAAAGGCTATTGGGATATGAGCAGGGATATTTGTGAAATAATAATTTAAATTAAAATATAAAATATGGAACAAGCTTAGTGACGAATTTTTTTCGTCATTTGTACTTATTATGACAAAGTGATTATTCGTCGCTAATAAATATTTTTTGTGACAAAATTTATTGCAGCTCATATATGAAAGTTTTCATTGATTTTGTTATTTGGTGACTAAAAATTTCGTCACATATATATAATTTTGTCACGAAATATATTTTGTCACCTATGTATGACATTTGGAGACGAAAAATTTCGTCAACTTTACATCTTATTGTGACGAAATTATTTCCTCATCAATGATCAACATGGGTGACAAATTTATTCGTCAACTAAAGTTATAAATGTGGTACTGAATAACTATTTGGTGACGAAAATGAGGATTTTTAATGACAAAATTTTATTTTATTGGTGACAAAAAGTTTTGTCACTGAAGTAATTTCATTAGTGACGAAATTATTTTTCGTCACGATGCTTTTTAGTGACAAACATTCAATGACGAACCCGGTGACGAAAATATTTCCTCACAAATATCTATAGTGACGAAATTAGCTCTTTGGAGACAAAAAAAATTCGTCATCTAAGACCCAACTTGTTGTAGTGGAAGTGGCAGGACCTCCATTGAAGATGAATTGACATGGGCTGAGGTGTGCAGGCCTAAGAGATTGAAGACATATGGATCTTTGTGCTAGCAATGAAGTTTTTTATTTTATTTTTATTTTGAGTGTTTTGTGAGGTTTTGTTTTATTTTATTTTATTATTTCTCCCTCCTCCTTTATTCAGATCTGTAATATTTAAAGGGTTGTAATAATCCCCCACCCCACTCTTTTCTATCCCATTCTTTAATCGCTTTCCCTAACTGTACATATATGTATATATTTGACATGTCATGCATATCTCTGTTTTACATCTATGTTCCATACATTAAGATTCGGCTAAATTTGCATCCTTATGCTTTAATTGATTATTCCATGGTTCTGTGTGCTATCGTATGTTTTGAGATAATTCACATGCCATATTCTAGAAGCCGAATCTTTAGTGCATCTCATGAGTGAATTGCATTAGAAATTTGTATATATGATCATGCATATGTTACTAACTTTGTTTTGTAGCTGTTCGAGGGACGCCAGTAAATCTGTGAGTTTTTATGCTTTAGCATCCCATTTGTGTGTGTTTTTCTTACTATGTGTTAGCATTCTACCATGAGGCTACCTGCTTACTTGATATAACTGTATGAATGCCTGTGGATGAAGGCTTGTTGTTTGAATTTGAATAATTCAATAAATGTACGTTTTAAGCCCACTTTGTAGTGGCAAATCCACAAACTTTAAGCCCACTTTGTCAAGTGGCAAATTCAAACCCTTTTCGAAAAATAAACATGAAATTGAATTGTTCCAACTTGAGCAAACTAGTCTATACTTGTATGCTTCACCTAGTAAATTTTAGGATTTATTCAATAATCAGAATATGAACATATAAAAGAAAATAAAAAGTCATATCATGGTTTAGTAGAGGCCGATCTTTTGATCGGGTGAGCGGGAGTGCTCATTATTGACCTTCCCCTCTCATACCTAAGGTTCCGAGCCAAGCATCCTTGGTTACGACGAACAGTGGCCTTGGCACTGAGTCATGGGTTTCCTAATTTCTCAAAATATTAGGTGGCGACTCTGAGATCTGATGACGCAGTTCATTTTTGACAAAATTGCAATAAAATGGATTTTCAATAAAAGTTTCCAAATCTGGACTCTCATCTATGTTTCACATTGCACTTGTGAGACTTGAGATCAAAGAGATCTCGGGAGTTCGAACTGTTTAACGCGCGCGGGTACCCCCCGGGCATGTTACAACTGGTAGTATAGGTAGGTTTCCAGACTCACTAACTAGCTTTTGGTTTCCCCTAGCATCAGTGTTGATCAACCTTGTAACAACCCCGATCCATGATTAACGTTAATCCATACTCAAGTATACCTAACAAGTAATTAAGATGAAATCCAAGTTAATTACGTGTGTATTGCATTATTTGTGTTTATATTGGTTTAACGTAGGAAGATCTGTTCATGTTTTCGTTTCAGTTTGCAAATTGAAAGCCTTATCGGCATTCGATTCAGAAATTGACTTGATTTATGTGTTAATTAGAATTTTTAGAATTTTATGGTAGGTTTAATTGAAATTCGATTGAAACAATTAAATTCGAATAATTAATATTAATTAATTAACCAACTCTTAATTAAGCCTATATAAGGCTAATATGACCCTACTAGTTCATTTTTGCACCCTCATTTCCTCACCTTCAAGCTCCAAAACGTGTAAGAGAGAGAGGAGGAGAGAAATTGGGATCAAAAGCTAGAGAAAATGGGGGAATTGCTAGGAATTGTTGAAGAATTAAAGAGCATTTAGAAGTTTGAGCCTCTACATTTGTGAATTCAAGGTTTAACGTAAGAAAGTAAGCCTTTGGTCTTGCTTTTGAGTTGATGAGTTTATGAATGTAAGGGTAGCGTTTGGTAACATTTACATTTTTGGTTTATGTTTACCTAAATTTTATAAACTGATTTTTGTTTATTTTTAGAAAAACATAAATTATAAACGCGTTTGGTTTGAACAAAATGTTTAAAAATTTTTAAAAACATAAATTAAAAAATATGTTTGTTCAGGCCTAAAATATTTATATTTATATTTATCATTTATGACAATGGGATCACACACATTATAATTGAAAAAAATTAATTAAAAAAATTAATTGAAAAAAAATAATTGAAAAAATAATTAATTGAAAAAAATAATTGAAAAAAAAATTGAAAACTGAAAACATAAACTCATTTTTTGAGTTTATGTTTTTTTTTTTCTCAAATTTATAAATTGAGACAACCATTTATAAGCCAAAAAAATTATCAAACAAGTTTTTATGACATTTTTTTAAATTTTTATAAATATAAACTGAAAACTGAAAACGAAATTGTTACCAAACAAACCCAAGAGGTTTAAGTGTTTAACTTGAGAATTGAGCTTAAGAGCTAGAAAGGAAGGAATTTGCATTAAATCATGCATGCATGCATGCATATATCATAGCATTTTGAGTTTGAATTTCAAACAAATCCCCCATGCACGTGTCTATCTTGACATTGTTTTGAGAATTCATCACATTTTTTAACCATTTGACCTTAATTGATCATGTTTGGAAAGTTTAAGTTCATAACAAGTCATATATGTCATGTTTATACCATATTCTTAAAGTTTGAGTTTGAATTTGTACAATTGGCAAACTTTTTGGCCTTAATTTTGTGAAATGGTTTTGAATTATTCATGTTTTCCAAGTTCATATGTGATTCCTCAAGTTTTTGGCCCAAGAAACCATAATTTGCAGCTTTGGGGTTGAATTTGAAGCTTGGAAGCAATTCTAGAAATTCCAGAATTTTGTTCCTACGCTCGAGCGACCACTTTGAGTGCGTGCACTTCTGCTCGAGTGACCAGAAGCTTGCTCGAGCATGAAATGCATGCTCCCAGAAGTTCTTGTGTTTTGCAGATCGCTCGAGCGTCAAAAGTTGCGCTCGAGCGACGGCATGTCTCTTACGCTTGAGCGAGCATTGAGCGAAAAAATCAAGCAACCAGCACTTTTACAAAAGTTTACAGACCGCTCGAACGACAGATCTTGCACTCGAGCGAGGACCCTGTTTTCAGCAATTTTTGTTAAGTGCTTTCTGTAGACTCGACTTTCTTCGTGCGCCCCCCTTTCGGAGAGGCGTGAATTAGTCCTACAGTTCGGACTTCTGTCACGGTTCTGAATCTAATCTCACAAAGTGCAATGTGAGGCTGATAAAAACCAAAGAGTCCAATCCGGCAAATCATTTTGGAAAATCAGATTTTGAATCAAATAATGCCAAAACTAGACTGTTTTGCCAGATTTAAGAGTCGCCATCTAAATATTTTATTTTGAAAAATTTAGGAAACCTTGACTCATGCCAAAGGCCACGTGTCCGTCATCACCAAAGTTTCCTCGGCTCGGGAACTTGGGTACGAGAAGGGAAGGTCCTGAAATGAGCGCACCCACTCGCTCGATCAAAGGATCGGCCTCTACTAAGCATATATGTTGTTTTATAAACCTCATGTGTTCTTATTCGGTTATTAGCTAACTTTACTATGTGATGCACACATACAAGTATAGACTAAATCGCGAGAATTAGAACAAAACAACTCATGTTTCTTTTTGAAAATGATTTAAAGGTGCCACCCTCAAGTGGGCTTAAAACATGATTTTGCCACTTCGCAAAGTGGGCTTAAAACTCACATTTGTTGAATCATTCTAATTCAAGCAGCAAAGCCTTCATCCACAGGCATTCAAGCAGTTAATCAAGTAAGTACATAGCCTCATGGCAAGCATGCGAAACGTGGCAGCACTCATACTCATGCAAGTATGCTAAAGCGTAAAGCTTACAGTGTACTCTGAGCCAAAACAAAAGCTAGTTAGAAACAATGCATGATCCTGACTATGTAAGATTCCTAATGCAACACATGCAATATGCAACTAAACAGGCTCGGCTATCTAAGATGGCATATGAATGCAACATTTGATAACTTGCTTTGAAACATGTATTCAAATAAGTATTGAAATACAATGCATTTTTAATGATGTGCCGAGCCTCGGTGCATACAAGACAAATGAATGATGCAAACATGTAAGCATAAGGTATGCTAATTGAAAATGTCCCTAATCTAACCATCGAAAGCAATTAAATAAAAGGGAGAAAGACGTGAGGTTGGAAGACATGCACATACATACGCACACTTATTACAATATTGTGCCCTCACGAAGGAGGGTTCGAATAAATAAGCTAAGCTAATCAACTAATCTAATTAAACTAATTAGACTAATTATTACAAAACAAAATAAAGAAATAGCTAAGCTGTGCTACTTAGTTATTACAACACTTAACTAATTAGCAACTAGTTAATTAAATTACAAAACCACACTAACTAAACATGTAAAGCACTAACTACACTGCCCCAGCTCTGCTTGGGAAAGTTGAATATGCATGTACTCGGTTTTCGCCCCGAAAAGCCCACCGGTTTGCTCTTGAGAGGCTTTGTTTACAGGGTTGAACTTACTCCAAGAACTTTCCACTCCGACTTAGCAAATCTCTGTTGAGGATTGCACCAGTGGCCTGCCGGCCATGAGTGCTTACTGCAAGCTATCTGCCGGCCAAAAGTGTGCCATGCCGGCCAAGGATGAAGCACTGCCGGCCATCAGTGAGCCACTGCCGGCCACTGGTGTGCTGAATCACCACACTGGAACATAGCACAAACAGAGGAAAAGGAAGGGTTTTCCAAGGATATGTTTGTATTGTGCACCTCATTATCATCTCAAAACATCAAAGGAGTGGCATTCTTGGATCCAAAACCACAAATTAAGCATTTTTAATGCGTGATGGCCAAGTTGTACACTTTCAATAAATGCACAAAACAAGACTCTAGACCACTACCTTGTCATGAAAGATCAAAGGCAATGGAGACAAAGGAGATTGGCTCATTTCATCACTTTGAGTATGAAATGGACCAATCTATCTTGTGTTCAATATAACATTCGATTGAACACAATGCAATGCAAACATAACATGCTTATCTTGGTTATGTTTTATTTGTCCAATTCTTGTTTACTTATTTTAGCATTACCGATTAATCCTTTAACCGATTAAGTCCAATGTGAAAGTCCTCTAATTGGAAAGAGGGTTTAAGCCACAAGTGCCTTGAGCATGAAAGAGGTCTCATGCTGTTGGTTAGGAGGAACCCTCAAGAGAGGGTTAAAACCATTAGGCATGAGAGCCTCAATTCCACACTCAAGCCAACAAGGGGCTCAAGGCCACTTTCAAAGCAAAACAAAAAGTGAAGAATAGAGGGAGGTTGCAGACTTTTCAGTGCTGAAATGACATGAAAAATAATACTACAACATGCAAACAACTCATGTACAACATGTTAAGAGCCAAAACATCAAAGCTAGTGAAGAGCACTACACTAGAGGCATGCAATACCAAGCTCAAATGACCAAACTAGCTCAAAACAGAGCTAAAACATGCCAAAACAGTGGCTAAAACATGCTGAGATTGAAGTATAGAAGGCAAGAAAAACATGCTCATTTGTTAGCTCGCAAGTAAGACTTAAGACACAACTCTCAAAAGCAATGAAAGAGTGAAATAAGTGAGACTATGACAGAGCTATATGCACTAAAATTACATGCTAAATGATGCTACAACATGCAAGCAACACATGCACAACATGTTAGAGGCCTTAAATCACTAAGCTAGTGAAGGCATTTGCACTACAAGCATGCAAAACATGGCTCATATGATCAAGACAACTCAAAATAGAGCTAAAGTAGGCCAAATCATTAGCCAAAACATGCTGAGATCAAGTCAAAAAAAGGTAGAAAAACATGCTCACATGTTAGGCTATCTACATTTGCAAACAAGACACAAGGAGGGGAGGCCAATCCCTCATATTTTGGACCTCAAAACATGGTTTTTGTCACTGAAAAACCTCTGAGTTTCAGTGGTAAAAAGGCCCAAAAAGTTTGATTTGAAGGTGATGAGAAATAGTGCAAAAAGCTTAACAAGCTAAAGAGCAAAAAGGGGGGACAACCCCCTAACTCACAAAGGCTCAAACCACCACTCTTAGTACTGAAAAATAGAACTTTTTACATGCCAAAACCAGCCTTGAAATGGTGGAAAAAGATGGCAAAGCAAGTATGAAAAACAAGCTTAAAGGGAGAGAGTTATACTTCTTGAAACATAACACAATTTTAGGCAATAAAACCAAGCAAAATCACCTTCAAGAGCTCCAAGAAGACCCTCTAGAACCTCAGCTCAAGGATAACCAACTTTGATCGAGGATGTATAGGCAAAGGAGAAGTGTATCTACACTTGTATGCACTTATGCACACAGGTTCAAGAGAGAGAATTGTAGAGAGAGAGGCTCCCAAAATTTTTCTTCCTCAAATGTTCTAACCTTCAAAACAATAGAGAAGACTTTCTATATATAGACAATTGAGGCTTCAGGTCAAAAATATCCCAAAAGGGACAGCGGGACAGCTGGAACTCAAATATCTACAAAAAATTGACTTTTTCCATTAATGGCCGGCAAGCCATCATTGATGGCTGGCATAGGTCCATTTATGGCTGGCGCTGATCATTAATGGCCGGCATTGCATTATCAGTGGCCGGCAAAAAAATATGCTCTCTAAGTCCAACTTCAAATAGGCATATCTCCTTTATCTGGATTTCTTTGCAGGTCATTATTGAGCCTAAATTGTAGCCCTGGAAGTCTTCTTTCCAATGGTGGAAGCCTTACATCAAAATTCCAAGTGTGCTAAGAGATATCTCTCTTTTAGTGAAGACTGCTCAGTTTCGGTCCAACCGGATTGATGCCTAACTTCAACCAACCATAGCTCCCTCATCCGAACTCAACTTGAGGATATTCTTGAATGTAAAATGAACCCCCGGAAGTCCACTTTCCAACAATGATGGCCTCATAGCTGGAATCCAAGTGTACAAATGAATAGGCCTGATTTAGCGAGAGCTGCTCGACTCTCTCTTAACGGTTCATGCCATCTTCTCCCCCAACTTGGTTTCTTCCCTTTCCTCCAACTTTCTTCAAATCCAAACCTCTAAACAAGATGTTTTGAAGTTTTCTTCCAAATAGTTCACCTCTTCTTTATGCATTTCCACTTTGTCCTTGCTCGGTTTACCGAAAAGCGCAATATTTAACGAAATGTGAGCCTTGGAACATCGTAGGAGCTCTTTTTCAAAAATATTTTGAAAGAGAGGATTTTAAGGTCTAAAATATTTGGTCAAAATAGTTTTAGTCCAAAAATGGGGTGTGAGGTTAGGAGTTGAAGCTCCTCTTATTGAAGAAACCGAACCTTTGTACTGCACACCTTTCATTACCAAGTAAGCAATCAGTAGCGCCCAAGTCTTAAGGGCAGTCAAAAATGGGGTGTCTACACTTTCAAGTATATTTTTCCATCCTCATTCCATCCTAGGCATACCTAGGCCAAGTTTAAAGCATCATAATGAGGATAAAGAAGTAGAAACACACTGAAATAAGAAAGAACCAAGTTAATGATTCCAGGTGTGTAATTTAGTACGTATTCATTCTGTATTTGTGTAGGTCACGTGCAACAAGATATCTGAATTGCCTACTCTGTCCGTTTACTTCGAGCTATCTATTATCTGTGAGTAATAACTTAGTAAAGTTATGTTCAAGTTAAATTATTTTTTGTATATGGAATAAGATATGTTTTATGGATTGCCATGTTTAATACTATGAATGATTGTCCAGCTCTGACAAATGTTTTTGGTATTTATGCTATGATTCAAGTATGCTATCTGTACCCGGACTGGAGGTTCCTTTATGGAACTGACAAGTTATTTATACCCGGCTGGAGGTTCCTTATTGAACTGACAAGTTATCCGTTCCTAGTTCGGAGGTTCCTTTACGGAATTGACAAGTTATCCGTACCCGACCGAAGGTTCCTCTATGGAACTGGCAAGTATGATCTAAGATGCTTTGTAAATGGTTTGTTAGCACTAATGGATGAACTATGTATGATCAAGCATGATTTTTGATTTCTGTATATGAATTGAATAAGAGTACAAATATGAATCTATTCTATGTATAAACTTAGTTGCGGGACATCATTCATTTAACCCTTTACTCTGTTATTATTCACTAGGTTGCCGCTCACTATTTATATTATGTATGTAGGTGATCAGGCACGTGACTAGGCTTAGAATTGAGGACTTGGCGTCTCAGTTTTTGTCAGCCAACCTTTGTGCCTCCCGAGGAGGTTCCAGATTAAGTCAAGTCTAGTGGTTGTGTTATTATGAATATATAAGACTTTGTTTCTTTTGCCCTACGAACAAGTTTTTCTGTTTATTTGTACATGAAGTGACGTGTAAATACTGTATCTTTTGATGTCACTTGAAAGTTTATGAAAATTTAAGATTATCTGTTCCATATATGTCTCCACAACTCGATGGACTATGTATATTTTATGTAATTGCTTCCGCAACCCCTAATTATATATTATTATGTTAAGAGGGCTTTGGAAATCCAAGGATTACTGGCCAGTTACGACGCTAAACCCATAGGGGCGGGTTTGGGTCGTGACAGAGTGGTATTAGAGCACGTGTTCTACCACACACATGAGTCCATATGAGCTTAGGATGTCTGTAGACCGCCCCGAACTCTCTATGTGCGCCCCCATTTCGGAGAGGGCGCGAATTGGGTCCTAGTTACTATAGTTCAGACTCTTGTCACAGTTCTGAATCTAATCTCACAAAGTGCAATGTAAGATTGATAAATCACCAACAAGTCCAAATTCGGCAAATCGTTTTGGAAAATCGATTTTGAATAAAAAGCGCCAAATATGGACTGCTTTGCCAGATTTCAGAGTCGCCACCTAAATATCTTGTTTTGAGAAATTTAGGAAACCTTGACTCGTGCCTAGGGCCACATGTCCGTCATCACCAAAGTTGCCTCGGCTTGAGAACTTGGGTACGAGAGGAGAAGGCCCTCAAATGAGCACTTCTACTCGCCCGATCAAAGATCGGCCTCTACTAACATGATATGTTGTTTTTATAAACACATGCGTTCTTATTCCGGTTTATTAATCTAAAATTACTATGTGATGCGAGTAGCATATAAGTATAGACTAAATCACTTAATTTGGACAAAACATCTCATGTTTGTTTTTCGAAAATGGTTTGAAAGTGCTACCCTCAAGTAGGCTAAAGCGTGAATTTGCCACCCTCAAGTGGGCTTAAAACAACATGATTTCGCCATTCCACAAAGTGGGCTTAAAACTCACAGTTTGATGAATTGTCCTAATTCAAGCAATAAAGCCTTCATTCATAGGCATTCATGTAGTTATAGCAATTAAGCAAATAGCCTCATGGCAAGCATGCAATCATGGCAACATACACATCTCATGCAAGGATGCTAAAGCGTAAACACTTACAGTGTACTCTGAGCTAAAACAGGAAACTAGTTAGAAATATGCATGATCCTAACTATGTCAAAAATGCCTAATGCAACACATGCAAAAATGCAATTAAATAGGCTCGGCTATCTAAGATGGTATATGAATGCAACACTTGATAACATGCTTTAAACACGTATTTAAGAAAACGTATTGAAATATAATGCAGTTTGAATGATGCGCCGAGCCCGATGCATGCAATACGAATGAATGATGCAAACATGAATAGCATAAGGTATGCTAATTGAAATATGCCCTGAACTAACCATCAAAAGCTGATAAGTAAAAGTGAGAAAGAAATAGGGTTGGAAGACATGCACACATGCACACACCCTTATTATAACATTGTGCCATCTCGAAGGAGGGTCCGAATAAATGAACTAACTAGCTACACTAAGCTAAGCTAACTATTACAAACCAACTAATTAACTACTCTAAGCTAATTAATTATTTCAACACAAGACTTGAAATTAACTAACTATTCTAAGTTAGCTAAGTATTACAAAATGCATTAATTAACTAAGCTCATTAACTTTACGGAAAAAAGAAAATTAACTAGCTAAGTAAAGCAGTAAAATGGCCTTAAGGGGAAAGAGACATGCATGCTCGGTTTGCTTCGCCCGAAAATGCATTGCCTGAATAAATTAACTAAGCACATTAGCTAATTAATTACAGAAAACGACAAATTAACTAGCTAAGTAAAACAGTAAAATGGCCTCAAGGGGAGGGAGACATGCATGCTCGGTTCGCCTTGCCTGAAAATGCATTGTCGTGCCATGAGTTGCCTCTGTTTGCACTCGCGGTGATCTCAGAACATCATATGAACTTCTAAGTTGCATCTGCCCTAACACAGGAACATTTTGGACAATTTCTTCTACAGGTGGTCGGCCGACCACCTCAACTGGTCGGTAGGCTTCCTCAACTGGCCGGCCGACCAGTGCAAGTGGTCGGTCGGCTAGTGCAAGTGGCCGGCCGGCCACCTCTCTTTCCAAAAGCCTACTTTTGCTGCAACAGAGAACAACAGAGGCACAACAATGTATTTGCAAGGAAATGTATGCACTGCCACACTCCTCATCATTTCTCAAGCTCAAAGGAGCGTAGTACTCAGTTCTCGAGCCACCAACCACGCATCTCAATGCATGATGGCCAAAGAGTCAAGTTTGCACAATGTTAGTGAATGCACAAACAACACAAAGAGCCTCCACCTCTATCATACATGATCAAAAGGGTTGGCGACCAAGAAATGTGACACATTTCATCACTATAAGTATGAAACGTCCCACATTTCTTGTGTTTGGATTAACGTCCGATCCAAACACAATGCAATGCAAACAACATGTGTTATCTTGGCATGTTTTACTTTGCTCAATTCTTGTTTACACATTTACATTACCAAACCATTCCTTAATTGGTTAAGTCCAATGTGCAAGTTCTCTAAGGAGAGGAGGTCAACCAAAAGAATGGTTTAAGGCATAGGAGAGACTATGCCTTTGACTAGGAGGAACCCTCCAAAAGAGGATTAAAGTCATTTAAGCACAAGCCTCAACTCTCAAATCAAGGCCAACCAACTCTCAAATCAAATTGAAAAATGAAGAAATGGGGGAGGTCGCAGATGTTCAATGCTGAGATGGCATGCTAAAGGCCTTAAAGCATGCAAGCAATACAAACATAACATGTTTAGAACCAAAACGATAAAACTAGTGAAGGACACAACACTAGAGACATGCAATACAAAGCCCAAATGATTAAACCAGCCCAAAATAGAGCTATAACAGGTCAAAATAGAGGCTAAAATGTGATGAAACTCAAGCACAAGAAGCAAGAAAAGCATGCTCAACTTATGGCTTGCAAGCAAGGCATAAAGCTCAACTCTCAAACATATTTAAAGAGTGATAGATGTGAGAGTATGATAGAGATATAAGCACTGAAATCACATGCCAAATGATGACATATCATGCAAACATCACAAGTATAGCATGCAAGAGCCCTAAAACTCAAAGCTAGTAAAGGCACTTTCACTATAGCAATACAAAGCAAGCCTCAAAAGGTCAAGATCACTCAAAAAAGTCCTAAAGCATGCTAAATTAGAGCCAAAAACATGCTGGAGTGGAGCATACATATGCTAGATTAATAGGCTAAACCATCAAGTATACTAGGCTAGTGAGCAAGTTTACACTACAAGTGCAAGATGCATGCAAGAGGTGACCAAACCAGCCAAAAACAGAGTTATAACATGGAAAATCAGTGGCAAAAACATGCTTAAACCAAGCTTCAAAAGGGTAGAAAAGCATGCTCATTTGATAGGCCATCAACACATGCAAACAAGACAAGAGGAAGGGGAACCACCCCCTCTTATTTGGGACCTCAAAACTACCTTTCCACCACTGAAATTCCTCTGGAATTCAGTGGTTAAAGGGCCAAAAAGAGATGGTTTCAAAAGCTTTGAAAGGTGGCTCAAAAGGCTTTGCAAGCCAAAGAGCAAAGGGAGAGACAACCCCCTAACACAAAAGGGGCTTAAACTATCATTTTTAGGACTGAAAAACAGAGTTTTTTTTAGTTCAAGACCAAGCCAAAAATAGTTTGCAAAGGTGGCAAAACAAGTGTGCAAGACAAGCTTAAAAGGGACAAGTGCTTACCCTTGAAGCACAATAGCAAAGCAGGTGCCAATTCTGAGCTAAAACCACCTTTTGGAGCTCAAACAAAGTCCCAAGCTACCTCAGCCCAAAGATGATCAACTTTGGTTAAGGAAGTGTATGCAAATATGCAGGGAATTCTCACTTTCAAGCCTAAAACAAGAGGAGAGAGAAAGAATTCTAGAGAGAGGGAAGAATTTGCTCACATATCTTCTAGAGAGAGGAATTTTAGAGAGAGAGGCTTCCAAGATTGTTCCCCTTTCAAAATGTAGAGAATGGCCTTCATATATAGCAAAAAGAAGAGCCTTGGTTGAAAATATCAATTTTGAAATATCTGGAGTAGTGTAGGACAGCTGGAGGGAAAAGATCTGCAAAAAAAATGAGTTTTGGAAAAAAGTGGCCAGTAGGCTACTTCAACTGGCCGGCCGGCTACCTCAACTGGCCGGCCGACTACTTTTCTGACCGACAGCCAAAATCTGCTCTACAGGTCAAACTTCAAATGGGCATATCACCTTTATATGGACTCATTTTCAGGTCATTCTTGTGTCCAAATTGAAGCCCCGGAAGTAAGCTTTCCAATGGTGGCAGCTTCATGTAAAAATTCTAACTGTACAAAAAGTTATGCCTATTTTTGGTGAAGCCGCTTAGTTTCGATCCTTCCCGGATTCATGCCGAACTTCTCCCAAACTAGTTTTCTTCTCTCCTCTCCTCTTTTCTTCAACTCCAAACCCCTAAACAAGGTGTTTTGAAAGATTTTTCAAAGATTTCATCTCTCTTTCATTCATTTCCACTTTGTCCTTGCCCGGTTTACCAAAAAGCGCAACATTTAACGAAATGCGAGCCTTGGAACATCATAGAAACTTCTTTTTCAAAAATATTTTTAAAGAAAGGGTTTTAAGGTCTAAAATATTTGGTCAAAATAGTTTTGGTCTAAAAACGGGGTGTAAGGTTGGGATTTGACTCTCTTCTTGCTGAAGAAATTGAACCTTTGCACTGCACACCTTTCACCACGAAGTAAACAATCAGTAATGCCCAAGTCTTAAGGGCGGTCAAAAATGGGGTGTTTACAATGTCCTAGTAAGAAGTAGGGCCATTCCATCTGCATGTGTAAGTGTGTGTTTTTGAAGGTGAAACCTAAATCTGATTATGATCACATGATATGGAAACAAATGATCTGACTATTGTAAAAGGACTATTTGCCCATGTTTATAATGTTCCATCTACCTATAGCAAATGGAAAATACAAGAAGTAATGGAACAACTAAATCATCTGAGGCTCGAATGAGCCGCATGGAATAAATGCTTGCAGCTTTAACTGAGGCAATGACTCAACAACAATAGAGGCAACAACCCTTACCTCCCCCGCCGATCCAAGCTAAGCCGGATAACAATGATCTCATAAATTTAACTTAGAAGTTCCTGAAAATGAAACCGTCGACCTTTTTGGATGGCATTGAACCGTTAAAAGCAGAAACATGGTTGCTTGAAATGGAGAAACTCTTTGAAGTATTCCCTTGTTCTGAAATTTAGAAAGTCCTTCTGGCCACCTACACTCTGAAAGATGAAGCCCGGAGGTGGTGGTTGCTAATCCGAAACAGTAATGGAAATATGATGTGGGCACAATTGTCACACCCCAAACCCGCCCCTAAAAGTTTGGGCATGACCCATTCGAAACCAGACACTAAACCTGTTACACATATCTTATGGGGCCTGAACGGAAGCATGCAATAATATAGAATACATCGAATAACATCCATTGAGCTACTTCTAACATGCCAGGATCTCAACATCACACTAAGTAAATATTATACAGACAGTTTACATCCATATGCCTCGACTCAACCCCACAAATAGGCACATAACAAAAATAATAATGAAGAAGGAATTATTTACAATCAACCCAAAAATAGACATCTAATGCATAAATTGAAACTCGGCAAAACTCTACAAACGAACGGCTTCAGGTGGTGCCTGGACGCCTCAAGGTTGACAAGAGAAACACAAGCTTTAAAGGTTGGGACTGAACTCCCGATTGGCTACCTACAGAAACAGACAGACAAAATACAGAATGAGCGAACTCAGTGAATAATAGTACATAAATATTGTGATATTTAACCTGACTAATCAAAACATATAGTTGCAGATACATATTATTAACTACATTCCGTGATTATTTCCAAAACAGCCATGGTTCCAGTTTCCGTAACAGAATGGCTTTAAGCCCAGTATACACAGAATAGCCATAGGCCTACAGATACAGAATGCGTAAGCATGATAACAGAAATAACAGATGTATGGACTCAAGAGGTGGCTCGTACGGATTCCAGAGGTGGCTCCCACCAAAGTGTAGCACTTCGTTCCGTACAGCACTTTGTTCCATACCAGAAAATATTAGAACGACCTAACGGTCCAGAAATATCATAAACATAATCTTATCAAAAACAGAGTCTTATGCATTTCAAGATTCCAAACCATTTTCGTAATCATTTTCATAATTATTTCCATATTCAGATTTTGCATAAGATCATATGTGGTACACCCATTAGCCATCAGATCAGGTAGGTCCGAAGGCCACAACAGGTAGGTCCGAAGACCACAATAGGTAGGTCCAAAGACCACAGCAGGTAGGTCCGAAGACCACAACAGGTAGGTCCAAAGACCACAGCAGGTAGGTCCGAAGACCACAACAGGTAGGTCCGAAGACCACAAAGCTGATACCAACAGCCACGGTATTGTTACCCCCGGGCGAGGGCCATCCGGACTAAGGGTGCCACAAATACTTTTTAGAAAACTGAACATTCGTTCGTTCATTTCCAACATATCATAGCTTTTCAAAAATCAATCATTTCGTATCATGGTATACTGAAATTACATAACATAAGTTTAACAAAACGTTGTTGATAACTGTTAACACAAGACAGCATAGTATATAGCTTGCACGCTTTCAGAAATACATACGTACTACAATTCTGTAATGTATATAGATACCATAACATCAACAGGCCGAAATAACTTATAACTCAACTTTACAGTGTTAATAGCTGTATGCAATTCGTATACAGAAGTATGGGTAATTCATAGGATGGTATATTGACAATAATCAATAGCCATAACTCAAAATACGGAGTAGGTTCAGAATCATACCGATGTGTGCTAACTCTTTCAATGTTCACATAAATTCTCAATCAACAAACACGTTACCATATTAGCTCACGAAAAATAGAATGCTGTTAACAATATTCTTAATGGTAAACAAGGCATATTTGTACATTTGTAGTACTATTACTCACAATGTTTAGATGCTAGGTCCATCCCTGCAGCTAACCCTACACAATTCAATTTAACAACATTAATACAACCCCACGTAATCAACATAACTCCACATAATTATCACCATCCAATATAATCCAAACTATTTAACATCATTCCATTCAGTGCTACCAAATATAATTTCACATAATTCAAATTAAATTGCTAAGGCTCAATTTACATCATCCACATCATCAACAAACCCTTCTCCCCAATCTCCTTCCTCACTAAGACATGATTCACAAAACTTCTAACAAGTTCATTCGCAAATTTAAACATAATTTCCAAGTATCACCAAATTCCAATTAAACTTGTATATACATAATTCAATACGTTAATTTCATTATTCTACATTCAATTTGGGTTAAATCTTTGGTTATCATCCTTAAGAAACTTAGGGTTTCAAGAAAATAATGAGATTTCAAGAAATAATCAAACTTATTAACCCAACACTATTTTTCCATCAATTACACATCTAGGACTCATAAACCATTATTTAAACCAATCAATTAACTCCCAATATCTTCAAACCATAAAACCCCCAATGTTCAAACCCCAAAATTCCCTAAATCTCATAATTTCTTCCATATACATAACATAAATGAAAACTTGCACCATTATACAATGAAGTCACCTCCAACCTATCTATGGATGTAAATATTAAAGAGTCTTCAACCCTTACCTCAACAATCAAGCAAAGGGGGTGAGCTTGAGAAGAAACTTTCACCAATCCAAATTTTAATCGGGTAAAAACATTGATCCTCCTTAGTTCTCCATCCTACATGCCAAAACCATGGTGGATTGTTGATAAAAATGGGTGAAATCAAAGGTTTGAGAGTTAGGGTTTCGGACTAAGGCAAAGCGGAAAGAAGAGGGTTGAAGAAAATCTATGAAATGATCCAAAAATCCCATTCTTAAAGCTGCTGTCCCGTAATTCCCGCTCGAGCGGACTGTTTTCCGCTCGAGCGGACCTGCCCTCAGCACAAATTCCGAAACTTTGAACAGGTATAACTCTCCCATCCGAACTCCGTTTTAGGTCGTTCTTGTGTCCAAATTGAAGCCCCGGAAATAAGCTTTCCAATGGTTCTAACCTCACATCCAAATTCAAAGTGTGGACAAAGAAAAGGATAAAAGAGTGACGGCTGGTCGCCGACAGTTTATTCTAATTAAAGCTTTTGGCCAAATCTTACTTTGCCATCATATTACCACCACAACCAATACTCCAAAATAAAATAAGGAGGTTCCAAATACACTAATAAAAATGTCCAAAACAAACCCACACTTCAGAAATACAACTCAACCTAGAGGCCCGCTCGAGCGTGCAGACCAACAAAGCCGTCCGCTCGAGCGTAAACTCCCCCGCTCGAGCGGAGAATCACAACTCCCAGAATCTCAGGCCGTCTGCACAATTGCTGGAAACTCCAAAAGTCCGCTCGAGCGTCAACTCTTCCGCTCGAGCGGAGGGAAGAATTCTGGGTCGTCACACCCTTCCCTCCTTAAAAAGAATTTCGTCCTCGAAATTGAAGAAAACCAAACAGAAGACAGTTCAAACATAACCGAAAATCCCCACTTGATATAGAGAGGAATCACAAATACTTTGATCAATATACATATATCAGAATTTCAACAGCAAGGAACCATTTGTAATCCCAAGTCCCTAACAATTAAGCGAATCACGTCAAATGAATGCTCAAACTTTAATTCCAATTACTTCCCCAATAGTTCTAAAATTTCCCGTTAACATTCCCAATAACTCCAAAGCTTCATCTCATTATTCACAATCCTCATATATTTCATACCTTCCAAATGCTATAACAACTTAAAGACATTCAGACATGGGTTTACTCAAATATTCGATCACATGTGACTCATAAGCTGTGTCAATCTCTTTAGGTTCACAAACAAATTATAACTCGATGACTTTGGGGCTCTTTGCTCCCTATCAGAATTAGACTTATTAAGCCAAATCAGATTTCGAACAAACTCCAAATAACCACTCAAATCTCATATCAAGGAATTACATGTTCAGAGTAGAGTATTAATAAAATCAAACACGGATCAAACCTTAATGATCATGCTTTCCAAATTACAGTAAAGTAATACTCATTTCATTCTAGTTTTCCAAAACAGATAAGACAGAATAGTTTGAAGCTCAACATAGAATTTTCATCAATTATCAATTGAAGGACTTATTCGTACATAGCAAAATATTTCTTTCAGAAAACTTGTCATCTTGGGAAAATTATCCAGAAACTTATCATATCATAAACTTGTCAGAAATTCGTAACATTGTTGTCACTTCAGAAAACACTTATCATATCGAACATTTCGTAACTCGAACTATGAATTTCCTTAAACATTGAATAGCATAGTTATATACTTTGATTGAAGCACAAGGCACAATACTATAAAAGCATATGATTGATTACATTTTGTAATTATGTCCATTACAGTCATGAATTCAGTTTTCTTTGCAGTATGAGTTTAAACCCAACACGTATAGAGTAGCCATAACTCCACCGATATAAAACGGCCATAGGCCCAGAAATATAAATACATATGTAACTGCAGAACTCAAAAGTTATTCCAATACTATTATATTTTCAGAACGGCCTTAGGCCCGGAAATACCGAATGGCCCTCGGCCCAGAATGTTACAGAATAAGTTACTAAATGCATACAGACTCATATCACGGAAAAGATTTCTCAATCTTAAATTCTTAATGCATAGAGGCAGGATTCTAATTCTTGCAGTAACGTATTAGAGTACCCCCCCCATTTGGTTTGATGCCAAGTTAGTCAGTAATTATCTATTATTTTGCAAGTTTCATATGGGCGAACACGTATTGTAGGCGGGGTTCCTTATGTTATTCAACTCTTTCCTATGAGGAGTCTCAATGACAGATCACAGGGTATACGTAAACAAAACAGATAACAGATCACAGATTTAAGATTTCAGGTTACAAAGTACAAATTTCAGATTTCAGATTGTAATTTTCAGATTTCAGGTTTCAGATTTCAGACATCAGATTTCAGATTTCAGAGTACAGAGAACAGAGCACAGAATACAGAATACAGATGACAGATTCTGTAACTATAAACAGACACAATCATATTACATAGTTCAATATTTCCCATCAGAAGTCGTTAATAATTTCTCGGTTCACACAATCGTATGAAGTACATACTATTTCAAGGTCAATAGCCAATTCCCCTAGCACAACTCATAATACATAACAGTGCATTCATAGAAACATGAGATCCAATAATGAGTCTGATATTAATTCACTTCCAGAACAGCTTTTGGTCCAGTATTACAGTTATTACAGAACGGCCTATTGGCCCAAAATAATCAGAACGGCCTTTCGACCCAGAATAGCCTTTCGGCCCAGAACAGCCTTTCGGCCTATTGAAATCGTCAACCAGAAGCAAATTCACAATTTTAAAGGATCACCATATACAGAATTCCTTCTTATGACCGATCATAATTAACACAACCTCAATTATTACATAAAACACATCTTATCAAAATATTCCAATACAGTAGCTTCTCCGAATTACTGATCTAATCATTGTTACAGTAAGGGAGTCATAACATGCCATAAGGTAACAGACATATAACATTCCTTTAATCTTAGCTATATCCGATACTTAAATGTAAGCAATGTAAACAGCACAATTATATTACCATCATTTCCCCACAGTTAATGATCAATAGATAACACACATTGTATCTAACCATTTATATATAAGCTGACTTACCGGTCAGTTCAAATTCTTACCACGCCTCTGCAGTACAATATTCACGTTGCATGTCTTGCACTCTTTACCAGCCTATACAAAATAAACAAAGGCAAGAAAAGGACATGCAACAGATATAAATTGTAGCCATCAGAGTTAATAACAGATAGTTAACGTTGCCATCGTTCTTGTCTTTTCATATACTGATAACATATCATGCATGATGCCTAAATCTTTCTAGACATCCTAAAGCTCAATGGATTCGTGTGTGAGATGGCAACTCGTGCTCTGATACCACCTGTCACACCCCAAACCCGCCCCTAAAAGTTTGGGCATGACCCATTCGAAACCAGACACTAAACCTGTTACACATATCTTATGGGGCCTGAACGGAAGCATGCAATAATATAGAATACATCGAATAACATCCATTGAGCTACTTCTAACATGCCAGGATCTCAACATCACACTAAGTAAATATTATACAGACAGTTTACATCCATATGCCTCGACTCAACCCCACAAATAGGCACATAACAAAAATAATAATGAAGAAGGAATTATTTACAATCAACCCAAAAATAGACATCTAATGCATAAATTGAAACTCGGCAAAACTCTACAAACGAACGGCTTCAGGTGGTGCCTGGACGCCTCAAGGTTGACAAGAGAAACACAAGCTTTAAAGGTTGGGACTGAACTCCCGATTGGCTACCTACAGAAACAGACAGACAAAATACAGAATGAGCGAACTCAGTGAATAATAGTACATAAATATTGTGATATTTAACCTGACTAATCAAAACATATAGTTGCAGATACATATTATCAACTACATTCCGTGATTATTTCCAAAACAGCCATGGGTCCAGTTTCCGTAACAGAATGGCTTTAAGCCCAGTATACACAGAATAGCCATAGGCCTACAGATACAGAATGCGTAAGCATGATAACAGAAATAACAGATATATGGACTCAAGAGGTGGCTCGTACGGATTCCAGAGGTGGCTCCCACCAAAGTGTAGCACTTCGTTCCGTACAGCACTTTGTTCCATACCAGAAAATATTAGAACGACCTAACGGTCCAGAAATATCATAAACATAATCTTATCAGAAACAGAGTCTTATGCATTTCAAGATTCCAAACCATTTTCGTAATCATTTTCATAATTATTTCCATATTCAGATTTTGCATAAGATCATATGTGGTACACCCATTAGCCATCAGATCAGGTAGGTCCGAAGACCACAACAGGTAGGTCCGAAGACCACAACAGGTAGGTCCAAAGACCACAGCAGGTAGGTCCGAAGACCACAACAGGTAGGTCCGAAGACCACAAAGCTGATACCAACAGCCACGGTATTGTTACCCCCGGGCGAGGGCCATCCGGACTAAGGGTGCCACAAATACTTTTTAGAAAACTGAACATTCGTTCGTTCATTTCCAACATATCATAGCTTTTCAAAAACCAATCATTTCGTATCATGGTATACTGAAATTACATAACATAAGTTTAACAAAACGTTGTTGATAACTGTTAACACAAGACAGCATAGTATATAGCTTGCACGCTTTCAGAAATACATACGTACTACAATTCTGTAATGTATATAGATACCATAACATCAACAGGCCGAAATAACTTATAACTCAACTTTACAGTGTTAATAGCTGTATGCAATTCGTATACAGAAGTATGGGTAATTCATAGGATGGTATATTGACAATAATCAATAGCCATAACTCAAAATACGGAGTAGGTTCAGAATCATACCGATGTGTGCTAACTCTTTCAATGTTCACATAAATTCTCAATCAACAAACACGTTACCATATTAGCTCACGAAAAATAGAATGCTGTTAACAATATTCTTAATGGTAAACAAGGCATATTTGTACATTTGTAGTACTATTACTCACAATGTTTAGATGCTAGGTCCATCCCTGCAGCTAACCCTACACAATTCAATTTAACAACATTAATACAACCCCACGTAATCAACATAACTCCACATAATTATCACCATCCAATATAATCCAAACTATTTAACATCATTCCATTCAGTGCTACCAAATATAATTTCACATAATTCAAATTAAATTGCTAAGGCTCAATTTACATCATCCACATCATCAACAAACCCTTCTCCCCAATCTCCTTCCTCACTAAGACATGATTCACAAAACTTCTAACAAGTTCATTCGCAAATTTAAACATAATTTCCAAGTATCACCAAATTCCAATTAAACTTGTATATACATAATTCAATACGTTAATTTCATTATTCTACATTCAATTTGGGTTAAATCTTTGGTTATCATCCTTAAGAAACTTAGGGTTTCAAGAAAATAATGAGATTTCAAGAAATAATCAAACTTATTAACCCAACACTATTTTTCCATCAATTACACATCTAGGACTCATAAACCATTATTTAAACCCATCAATTAACTCCCAATATCTTCAAACCATAAAACCCCCAATGTTCAAACCCCAAAATTCCCAAAATCTCATAATTTCTTCCATATACATAACATAAATGAAAACTTGCACCATTATACAATGAAGTCACCTCCAACCTATCTATGGATGTAAATATTAAAGAGTCTTCAACCCTTACCTCAACAATCAAGCAAAGGGGGTGAGCTTGAGAAGAAACTTTCACCAATCCAAATTTTAATCGGGTAAAAACATTGATCCTCCTTAGTTCTCCATCCTACATGCCAAAACCATGGTGGATTGTTGATAAAAATGGGTGAAATCAAAGGTTTGAGAGTTAGGGTTTCGGACTAAGGCAAAGCGGAAAGAAGAGGGTTGAAGAAAATCTATGAAATGATCCAAAAATCCCATTCTTAAAGCTGCTGTCCCGTAATTCCCGCTCGAGCGGACTGTTTTCCGCTCGAGCGGACCTGCCCTCAGCACAAATTCCGAAACTTTGAACAGGTATAACTCTCCCATCCGAACTCCGTTTTAGGTCGTTCTTGTGTCCAAATTGAAGCCCCGGAAATAAGCTTTCCAATGGTTCTAACCTCACATCCAAATTCAAAGTGTGGACAAAGAAAAGGATAAAAGAGTGACGGCTGGTCGCCGACAGTTTATTCTAATTAAAGCTTTTGGCCAAATCTTACTTTGCCATCATATTACCACCACAACCAATACTCCAAAATAAAATAAGGAGGTTCCAAATACACTAATAAAAATGTCCAAAACAAACCCACACCTCAGAAATACAACTCAACCTAGAGGCCCGCTCGAGCGTGCAGACCAACAAAGCCGTCCGCTCGAGCGTAAACTCCCCCGCTCGAGCGGAGAATCACAACTCCCAGAATCTCAGGCCGTCTGCACAATTGCTGGAAACTCCAAAAGTCCGCTCGAGCGTCAACTCTTCCGCTCGAGCGAAGGGAAGAATTCTGGGTCGTCACAACAATTTTCCGGTTGAATAATAGATTTGAGTGATTTCACTACGTTTATATAAATATGCAGGACTAAATAACTTTTTTGCAAATATACTCAATCGAATAAACTCAATTGAAAAGGAAGAGTAATAGTGAAGTTCTATAAATACAAAATAAAGATTAAAAAAAAAAAAATTAAGTTTTGAAGATGAATATAGAAAGTGAAAATTAGATAAATTTTCGAAGAAGAATAAACTCAACTAAAAATCAAGAGCGATAATAGCTTTTGTAAATATAAGATAAAGATAAAAAAAAAAAATCAAATTTAAATTTGAGGATGAACTAAGAATATGGAAAGAGAAAATTAAACAAATTCTAGAAAAATGAAGTAGAGAGAAATTCAGTAAATATCAAGTGAAGATTGAAAAAAAGAAATCAAGTTGATAATTTAAAAATTCAAATATAAAATAAGATGAACCTGAAAAAAAAATCTAAAATAACTTTAATAATAGAAGAATGGAAGAGGATAGTAATTTAAAAATTGGAAAAGAATGAAGTGTCATCTATAATTTTTTTAAATTTGTAAAAAAAAAAATCTCAAAAATAAGAACCTGGATGTAATAAGTTAAAAATTATATAAGAGTTATATGACACCTATAATTTTTTAAAATTTAAATTTTGTGTAGTTAAAAAATAAACATTTATGATATCTTATTATACAAATTTTAACTCTATTTTGTGTCTACTACTAATAATTTTAACAATTGTTGTATTCTAAAGCTACTTAATTAAAAAAAAGATGCAAGGGATCACCTTTCTATTTCTTAATTTTGTTTTGTGTCAATAATCTATAAATTTCAAAAATTTTGGTATTCTGAAGCTATTAAAATAAAGAGTAGCATCACTTTTCTTTTAAAAATCTTAGTTAGTTTTTTTTTTTTTTTTTATAATTTTGTTTTGTGTCAATAAATTATAAATTTTGGTAATTTTTGTATTATGAAGTTACTAAATAAATAAATAAATAAATCACTTTTGTTTTTAAAATCTTAGTTAATTTTATTTTTATTTTGTGTCAAGAGTCGATAAAGTGGCATTGGTAGTGATATGCACGAGTATAAATAAATAATAAAAAATTAATTTTAAAATTAAATAATAATAAAAAATTTGTCTATAATATGTAGTAAAAATAATTTATAATCAATTAAATTTTATTCATTTTTATCAGAGTTAAATATAAATGACTTGTACATTTATGCCAACACGAGCTTCACCGAATCATTAAAAATTGTCTTGGTCTATATCCAACTTATGAATCATTTGACTTATTTATTTATTAAATTGGTAAATAAATATCTATAAGTATTTTTTATTTTTTGAATAAGAAATATGAACATATTTTATGCATATCTATTAAAAAAATTGAAATTAGGTAAAAAATTTTATATTTATGTTAACATTATGAAATAAATAGTTACATATATTCATATATTAAAAAATTATCTAATATAGAGCCGCCCTAAATTATATGTCATGTTTTAGCTTTAATGTTACACTTAATCTAAAAAATTAACAATTAATTAGTAAAAATACTTAATAATAATAAATTTAAATATTATGTATAGATTATATCATAATTTATCAAATCATGACCAATATGAGCTAGTTTAGGGGTTCTAATATCAGATTAAACATTCAATGGGCTAATTGTGACGCCCTGAAATAAATTACAACAAACCACTCACAGTAATTAATAAATGACGACAATGGATAGACATGATTATCTGAAAATAAATATTCTTTCATTTCATATGATTTGGGGTTACAAAAGGTATCACACTACACATTCACAAGTTCTAACCTTGAATTTATAGCATGTGACACAAGTTAAATGTGTAAAATGAGAGTTAAAGTGAATAAGAAATGCACTAAAAGCTTACAATTTTCTAAAACAGTACTTGGTCACAACAAAAATGAGTGGGAGCTCAATACAAATATAGCATTAGGCTTGTACAAAACAAATATAATAAAGAAACAAAAGAAGCTTTCGCTTCAAATCCTTCCAAGCTATTGCCTTGGCGGAGGCATATCATCAACACCTGAAAATGATTTTCCCATATAGGGTGAGCCAAAATTCAGTAGAAATAATCCAACACAATATATAAATCTTAACAAAGTTATAAAGTAGATGCATATGCAATGCACGTACCAAAAACATTTATATCTCTTTTCAAAAACCATGCAATGCCAAATTATAAAACAGTTCATAAATCATTTCCATTCCATTATAAAACAAGATCGTGAATACAACACTATGAATCTCTAGGTACATATTTGCAGGTAGACTATACAAGTATTACCAATTTGTCATTTTTATCGGTATTAACTGGAATGCTCGACACCTATCCGCCCAGGTTTCTGGTCTTTCACCAAGGATACACAGGTCAACTTAACAACATAACCACACCCTCTACCCAGATTCACCAAGTATTCACCTCTTTTCTTAAAACAATAAACATTTTCAAATGTGCTAAATATGCAAAAATGCTCAATGCAATGGATGAGTAAATAGTTTCAATCCTTTTAGTTCTCATGCAGTTTCTACAATAATCATAGTTATCCTCCACCGATAGCCCAAAATAGATATTTCTAGAGGGATAAATAAATTCCATAAAGATAAAATTTTCCAAATTTCAAAATGTAAGTGATAAAACATATCCACTCCACCATACTCATCAATATCCATCCAAATTCACCATTTCAACACAAATTCCATTATTTATACAAAATCAATATTTGAGATTTCTAGGGCAAAAACCCCCTTTTTCTTTATAAACCATTTTCAAACGTAGAAACTCATCATTTCAACATATTTTGACAATAAATACCTTTCCACAATCATTTCCAATAAAACATTTGAAAATCCTTTTTTTTATTTTTACCCAAAACCTTAGATTTGTTCCAAAATCTCCCAAATCGCAATATTGTCTGGAACTAGCAAATAACTAAGTTAAAACCTATGGAAAGTGCGAAAAATCCCTACCTCAAGCTTAGAAGAGAAAGATGGAAGAAGAACCCAAAAGTCAATGGTGATGAAACAAAGACTTTGATCAAAACAAAGCCCTCGACAATATCTACACTTAATCTCAGGAGCAAGGTAAGAAGATGTTTCTAAGTGGGTAGATCTAAAGATCTAGTGTGAAAACGTGAGTTTAGAGAAAAAAAAGATTTCACGGTTTAAAGGAAGAAGAGAGAGAGAGAGAGAGAGAGAGGAAAGTAAATGAGAGAGGTGTGTTTAAGGTTTATTTATAGTGATAGAATATTGGCCTAAAGTCAAAGGGAAGAATAAGTCAAAACCCCAAAATGTAGGGCCCATAACCAAACCAAAATCTGGAAATAACTCATAGGAATCGACCCTTGAGATAGTGGTGTCAACCCTTAGGAAGAAAATGTCAAGACGTAAATATTGGTAGCAGACAAGGTGTCGACCCTTAGACCTGAGGTGTTGACACCAAATTTCAGTAGCCAACACTAGATTTAGCATCTAATAAGGGTCGACACCTTCTAGACTAGTGTCAACCCCAGAGGTCAACAACAAAAGGCAAGTGTCGACACCTTCAAAGACTGGTGTCGACATGAAATTTCAATAGCGATCTAGGAATACAGCAACAAGATGGTGTCGACACCACCAAGGCTGGTGTCGACCCTTAGAGCCAAACGAGATAAGAAAAAGGAGGCAGTGTCGACAGCGACAAGGATGAAGTCGACCCTTGAAACCAAAACCAAACATGAAGAGAAAAGAATGACCGTTACAAATATGGTTTTCCCGAATTTACAAGTGATAAATATGTCAGGTCTAAACTAAGATCTCTATAACCTCCCCCCGTTAAGGAATTTCATCCTCGAAATTTTAAATCAACCATAAAACCAAGTCTAAACCAATTACAACAATGATAACAATTCGCTTTCATTACCATGATCTATCCACCGGTCATTCATTCTCATCACCATGATAAACAAGTTCTCAATGTTGAATATACGATTCACATTTCCAAAATATATATAATGTTTATGTTATATTAACATGACAAGATTTTCAATATAAGTTCAAACATCGACAAATAGGTCCGAATACCTTTCATAGACTTCTGCCTCATGTTCCCAAGTTGCCTCATCAACCTCGTGGTGTCTCTACAACACCTTGACCAAGGGAATTGTCTTGCTACGCAAGACTTGGTCTCGAGTATCTAAAACTCTAACCGGTCTCTCTTCATACGAGGCATCCTGTGATGTCCCTGTTCCGCAATATGTTAATTGGTCCTTAATATGAGCATGATTATGTGTTTAATATGATTTTGTGAGCCATTATGTGAAAATATGTGGTTTTGAATTTCCATCTATTCACCGTAGGAATATCTGTTTGATTGTCTGCTTTGGAAATTAAATTGAAGGCCTTATCGGCTACAGAACTCGAAATTGATTACGCCATTGTGATTAGCGTAATTTTTAGAGCCTACGGTGAAATTTAATTTGAAATTGATTCGGATCAAATTAAATTGATTAAATTGATGAATTAGTGCCCAATTACTTTATTATTATTATATTGGAATTAGTGGGGTTTGTTGTATTAAGGCACTACACCCTCAATTCTCTCTTTATAGCTTCATTTGGCTGATTTGAACTCAAAGAAGAGGGAGGGCCGGCTATAGAGAGAGAGAGAGAGAGAGAGAGAGAGAGAATGAGAGAGAAAGAGAGAAAGAGAGAGAGAGAGAGGGAGAGAATTGTGTAATCTTGGCTGAAGGTTTGGGGAGTTTGAAGATTAAACTCAAAAAATTGCTATAGTTTGGAAGATTGAGCCTCTAGGTAAGTGAATTCATGAGTTTAATGTTATGAATTGTGAATTCAAGTTTGATTAATGGTCAAGAACATGAATTAGTTTGATTATAAGGAAATTGAGTTGTATTTGTTGAATTTAAAGTCTTAGAACACATGCATGTAAGAAATTGCCATAAATTTCCATGTTTGAGCATAAAGTATGTGATCTATGTTAAGTTTGATTATTGACCATGTATTTGATCATCTCTTCACCAATTAAGTTGAGGATATTGTGTATATTTCACATGCAAGTGCAAATCATGGGAGTTTGAGTTTTGCATGTTTGAATCTAGTGAGTTGGTGATGAGTTTGAGGTAATTTGAGACATGCTTGTGATTAAATTGTGAAATTGAGCTTCATTGTGTTGTAATTTGGTGTTTATACCATGTTAGAATATGTATATGTGAAGTTTGAGCCAAAATCATGCATTTGGAACCTTTGAACATCAAATTGAAGCTCAAGAACATGTTTTGGCAAACCCAGAAAATTTGATGTCCGCTCGAGCGGGGAAACCGCCGCTCGAGCGTGAATTTCGTGCTCCCAGTATTTTTTTGCAGACTTGGATGTCTGCTCGAGCTGGTAAGTTCACGCTCGAGCGGGGAACTTTATAGGCAGACCTTCAGCTCGAATGCTAGACTTCACGCTCGAGCGTAATTTTGATGCATCTAGCACTTTTTGAAGACATGGTGTCCGCTCGAGCGGGGAGCCATGTAGTGAGGCCTTCTGCTCGAGCACTAGAGTTCGCGATTGAGAGTAAATTTGACATATCCAGTACTTTTGCAGGCCTCAAGGGTCCGCTTGAGCAGGAAGTCCACGCTCGAGCGGGGACCCCGTTTTTTGAAATTTTGAAAAGACATTCTGTGTTTCATTTTTTGTTCTCTTTCATTTCCAAGTACTCTTAGGTATGCATTGAGCATTGTAATTGAGTTAAAGAGATAAGAATGAAGCCTAAAGAGGAAAATGTGAATTTAGAATGGATCGAATTGTTTGTGACCCTTTTGTGTTCATGGAATGTGTAGGGTCAAGCTCCAGGGCAAACCAACCAACCGATCACTGTGAGTAATATCTTAACAGAGATATCTGAAATATGTTGTTGTCCAATTGCTTACTTATATGTAAGTTTTATAAGTTCATTGATTCGATTGGTGGACAATGTTTGCTATACCAAATGAGTGGGCCAGAGGCCAGTCTGATCTGAGTAATAGAAAGAATGGGCCAGAGGTCGTTTTGACATGAATGAATGGGCCAGAGGCTGTTTTGTCATGAATGGATGGGCCATAGGCCGTTTTGTCATGAATGGATGGGCCAGAGGCCGTTTTGACATGAATGAATGGGCCAGAGACTATTTTGACATGAATGAATGGGTTGGAGGCCGTTTTGACATGAACGAATGGGCCAAAGGCCGTTTCGACATGAACGAATGAATGAGCCAAAGGCCATTTTGTCATCTGAATGGACGAAAGGCCGTTTTGACACAAATGAGAGTTTGAATGGGCTAAAGGCCAGTTTGTTTGGAACCGCAGTCACTTGACCTAAATTGTGTACAATATGTTAAATAGAAATATGAATTGGGCCTAAGGCCGTTTGAAGTATGTTGTTCTACATATCGTTTGTATAACTTCTGTATTTAATATTATTCACTGGGCTATCGCTTACGCTCATTCATGTATTTGTAGGTGAGCCCAGAGAAGTCCAAACCCAGCCCCAGTGAAGTCTTTGTGGAACAACAAAGGTTTTGGAGAGTTAGCCCTTGTGTCGCACGCACAAGACCCGTCTTCGCCCTTTTGTTATGTATTTATATTCCGTCATATTGGCGAAGACTCTGCATGTGTTGTATATTGTCGTGATGGGTTGACTTAGACTTATATGATCCTGTATGTACAGAACCTTACGTAGTACATATTTTTTTGTGAGTTATTAATATGCATATGTATGGTTTGTTACGATGTGCCATGTAAGCACAGCTCTATGGACAAAGTTTTAAATTGCTTCCGTTTGGCCCCCATTAACTTTGTTAAAATACATTTGGTTTGGTTTGAGACTATAGGTAATCTCATGATTACTGGCCGGTTATGTCCTTAACCCACGGGGCCAGGTTTGGGTCATGATAGAGTGGTATTAGAGCACGAGTTAATAACTCACACACTTGTCCAATAAGAGTAGTAAGCGTCTAGAAAAGATCTAGGATGCATTCATGTGATAAGTATGAATTTGATAGCATCGAGAATGCATCTAAATATTTCAATGTGGACAACCATGTGTTATAAGTTTGTGATTTGCTTGCATTACAAATTATTTGAATATGTATGCTCTTTAATATGTGCATACTTGTAAATCTTTTGTATGAAGTATAATGTAAGTTTAATCAGATGGTAAGAACAAGAGGTGATGAGATAGAGGAATCCTCTACTGCCAGAATAGACAGAATGGAAAGATTGATACAGGAAATAGCAGAAACTTTGAGATAGCACTAGGAGTGGCAGCAATAGTGGCATCAACCACATCCGGCACCTCCACCTCCGGCATCACCTGTGCCAGATAATCAGAATGATGATCAGATAATAGCTCTCACCAAAGAATTCAAGAAAATGAAACCACCACAGTTCCATGGTGGATTAGACCCGTTAAAAGCCGAAGCATGGGTTCTCGGCATTGAGAAACTATTTGAAGTGTTCCCTTACTCGGAGACACAGAAGGTGCTTTTTGCCACTTTTATGCTAGAAGACGAGGCAAGAAGATGGTGGATGTTAATGCGTGAGAATCATAAGGATGTTGACTGGGTGAAATTTCTGGAGATTTTCTACGACAAGTACTTCCCACAATTTGTTCGGGATAGGAAAGTAGCAGAGTTCATAGAACTTAGGCAAGACAGCATGACTGTAGCCGAGTATGAGGCCAAATTCACTAAATTGGCCAGGTTTGCACCACATGTGATTGATATGGACTACAAGAAAGCAAGGCATTTTGAAGGTGGGCTTCGCAGTGACATTTTAGAAAGAATGAATGTCTTGAAGCTAAAAACCTACATTGGGGTACTAGACACGGCCATAATATGGGAGGCTAACATAGCTAGACAGGCTAAGCCAACAACTGACTGGAAAGGCAACAAAAAACAAGGCTTCTTCTCAAAGAAGAAATTTTCGAAAAAGCAAAATACGGGCTCCTCAAATACTTTGAATTCTTTCCGTGACACAGCTCCCATGTGCAATATTTGTAGCAAAAAGCATCGTGGGGTTTGTTACTGTGTGTCAGGGGCCTGTTTCAAGTGTGGTAAACAAGGGCACATGGCCCGAGATTGTAATCAGAATAGTGGAAAGCTAGCTGCTAGCTCAACTGCATCAATCCCGAAGCCGGGAACTACTTTGAGATCCGCTATCACCGGGGATACCGTGAGACAATGGAGAGTTTTTGCGCTTGTTCCGGGCGATACACGGAATGCCAATGCAGTTGTCTCAGGTATTATTTCTATATGTAGTCAGGATGCTTTTGTGTTAATTGACTCCGGATCCGAACACTTTTTTGTGACATATGCATTTGCATCTAGACTGAATAGACCATTAGAATTATTACCATATCTGCTGTGTGTGTCTACTCTATCTGGGGAATTTGTATTGTGTGAATCCATATACCAGTTTTGTGACATGCGTATTGAGGATGCTATCCTATGTGTAGATTTGTTGTCCTTGAACTTTAGGCATTTTGATGTAATTTTGGGCATGGATTGGTTGACCAAATATTGTGCCACCATTGATTGTGTGACAAAACGGGTTGTGTTTAAACCACCAGAGCATAAGGACATTGTGTTTGTGGGTAATGGGGTAGTGCCTCCACCTTATTTGATATCTGTAATAAAAGCATGTAAACTGATCAGGAAAGGGTGCCAGGGTTATTTGTGCTATGTGTTGTCTGAACAATCCGTGAATGTTGAATTGAATGATATCCCTATTGTTAGAGAATTTCCAGATATGTTTCCAAATGAATTACCAGGGGAATTGGTAGATAGGGAGATAGAATTTACTATTGAAACTGTGCCAAGCACCCAGCCCATTTCTAAAACTCCCTACAGAATGGCTACTGCTGAAATGAAAGAATTGAAAGAACAGTTGCAAGACCTGCTTGACAAGGGGTTTATTCGACCTAGCACTTCGCCTTAGGGTGCACTAGTATTGTTTGTGAAAAAGAATGATGGAACTTTGCGTTTGTGCATCGATTATCGAGAATTGAACAAGGTAACAATAAAGAACAAATATCCCCTACCCCGTATTGATGACTTATTTGACCAGTTGCAGGGATCACAGGTGTTTTCTAAGATTGATTTGAGATCCAGGTATCATCAGCTGAAAGTTAAGGCAGAGGACGTTGAGAAAACCACATTCAGAACGAGGTATGGACATTTTGAGTTTCTTGTTATGCCATTTGGAGTGACTAATGCTCTGGCAGCATTTATGGACTTAATGAATCGAATTTTTAAAACCTACCTTGACGAATTTGTTGTGGTTTTTATTGATGACATTTTGATATATTCTAAAGATAGACTTGAACATGAATATCATTTGACAATTGTCCTACAAATACTTCGGGAAAGGAAATTATTTGCTAAACTAATGAAATGTGAGTTTTGGTTGGATGAAGTTGTTTTCTTAGGGCATGTGATCAACAAGGAAGGAATTTCAGTGGACCCACAGAAAATAGAGGCAATTGTGAATTGGCCTACACCGACAAATGTAACAGAGGTTCGCAGTTTCATGGGCTTAGCTGGTTATTACAGAAGATTTGTGAAAAACTTTTCAAAGATAGCTGTACCTCTTACCCAGTTGACATGCAAAGGGCAATCATTTGAATGGAATGACGAAAGAGAAGCTGTCTTTCATGAACTGAAAACAAGATTGACCACTGCACCAATTTTGACACTACCTTCAGGTACGGAGAATTTTGTAATTTTCAGTGATGCGTCTTATAAAGGGTTGGGTTGGGTTGTGTGTTAATGCAGAACAGAAAGGTTATTGCTTACGCCTCCCGACAGTTGAGGCCACAAGAGAAGAATTATCCAACGCATGACCTAGAATTGGCCGCAGTTGTTTTTGCTTTGAAAATCTAGAAGCATTATTTGTATGGAGAAAAGTGTGAAGTCTACATGGATCACAAAAGTCTGAAATACTTCTTCACGCAGAAGGAGTTGAATATGCGACAGAGGAGATGGCTGGAACTGATAAAGGATTATGATTTAGAGATTCAGTATCACCCCGGGAAAGCTAACACAGTTGCTGATGCCTTGAGCAGAAAATCAACAGGGAGTATGGCTTGTTTGCTTACTGAACAGAAAGAAATCTTGCAAGATTTTGAGAAGTCTTAAATTGAAGTAGTAATGTGTGAACAGGGCGGATTGATAGCCGCTATTACAGTCAAGCCGGCAATTATTAATGAAATCAAACAGAAACAGAAAGAAGATGAATTCCTCAAGAAGGTGATAGATGAATTTGAGACAAGTCCGAAAGTAGAGTTTGGCGTTGTAAATGAAGTGTTGAGATTTCGGAACCGAATGTATGTCCCAGACATTCCGGAACTAAAGAAGAGGGTTTTAGATGAAGCCCACAAATCAGCGTTTGCTATGCATCCGGGTAACAATAAAATGTATCGGGATTTGAAACAGACCTATTGGTGGCCTAAGATGAAGAAAGAGATTGCAGAATATGTGTCCAAATGTCTTCAGTGTTAGCAAGTTAAAGCTGAACATCAGAAACTAGGCGGTCTATTGCAGCCTTTCCCTATTCCTGAATGGAAGTGGGAGCATGTGACTATGGATTTTGTTGTTGGCCTACCTCAGACTTCTCGAGGTATGGATTCTATTTGGGTTGTAGTTGATAGACTGACTAAATCTGCACATTTTCTACCTGTCAAAACTACATTTAATGCTTATAGATTGGCTACTATTTATGTTGATGAGATTGTCCGTCTACACAGAGTTCCGGTATCTATTGTGTCGGAAAGAGATCCGAAATTTGTGTCTAGATTGTGGAAGAGTTTGCAGGAAGCTATGGGGACGGAACTAAGGTTCAGTACTGCATTCCACCCACAAACAGATGGGCAATCAAAACGAACAATACAGACTTTAGAAGATATGCTTTGAATGTGTGCTTTGGATTTTCAGGGGAGTTGGGAAGACTATTTGCCACTTGCGGAATTTGCCTATAATAACAGCTTCCACTCTAGGATCGGTATGGCACCATACGAGGCTTTGTATGGTAGAAGGTGTAGATCACCAAATTGTTGGACAGAGGTCGGGGATAGAGCTTTACTTGGGCCTGAAATTGTGCAAGATACTTCAGAGAAAATCAAAACTATTCAGCAAAGGCTCAAAACAGCTCAGGCCCAACAAAAGAACTATACAGATGTTCGGAGAAGACCTCTTGAGTATGAGGTTGGTGACCATGTGTTCATCCGTGTTTCTCCGATGAAAGGCCAAGTCAGGTTTGGAAAGAAGGGCAAGCTGTCGCTCCGTTACATTGGGCCGTTTCAGATTCTGGAGAAGCTTGGCCCAGTTGCCTATAGAGTTGCTTTGCCACCGGGATTCGAACAAATCCATAACGTGTTTCATGTGTCGACGTTGAGGGGTTACCTCCGAGACCCGTTTCATGTGATTGATTATCACCGGGTAGCTATTGATGAAAATATAGAATGCGTCGAATGGCCGGAACGAATTATTGATCGGCAAGTGAAACAATTGAGAAGCAAGTCCATCCCAATGGTGAAAGTGGAGTGGAAAGAACATTATGGGACGGATGCTACATGGGAAAAAGAGGAGGAAATGCGGCTACGCTATCCACATTTGTTTCTCGACGAAGGTAAAATAAGTTTGGAGGACCAAACTTCCTAAAGAGGGGAAGACTGTGATATCCCTGTTCCGTAATATGTTAGTTGGTCCTTAATATGAGCATGATTATGTGTTTAATATGATTTTGTGAGCCATTATGTGAAAATATGTGGTTTTGAATTTCTATCTGTTCACCGTAGGAATATCTGTTTGATTTTGTGAGCCATAGAACCCGAAATTGATTACACCATTGTGATTAGCGTAATTTTTAGAGCCTACGGTGAAATTTAATTGGAAATTAATTCGGATCAGATTAAATTGATTAAATTGATGAATTAGTGCCCAATTACTTTATTATTATATTAGAATTAGTGGGGTTTGTTGTATTAAGGCACTACACCCTCAATTCTCTCTTTATAGCTTCATTTGGCTGATTTGAACTCAAAGAAGAGGGACGGCCGGCTATAAAGAGAGGGAGAGAGGGATAGAATTGTGTAATCTTGGCTCAAGGTTTGGGGAGTTTGAAGATTAAACTCAAGAAATTGCTATAGTTTGGAAGATTGAGCCTCTAGGTAAGTGAATTCATGAGTTTAATGTTGTGAATTGTGAATTCAAGTTTGATTAATGGTCAAGAACATGAATTAGTTTGATTATAAGGAAATTGAGTTGTATTTGTTGAATTTAAAGTCTTAGAACAAATGCATATAAGAAATTGCCATAAATTTCCATGTTTGAGCATAAAGTATGTGATCTATGTTGAGTTTGATTATTGACCATGTATTTGATTATCTCTTCACCAATTAAGTTGAGGATATTGTGTATATTTCACATGCAAGTGCAAATCATGGGAGTTTAAGTCTTGCATGTTTGAATCTAGTGAGTTGGTGATGAGTTTGAGGTAATTTGAGACATGCTTGTGATTAAATTGTGAAATTGAGCTTCATTGTGTTGTAATTTGGTGTTTATACCATGTTAGAATATGTATATGTGAAGTTTGAGCCAAAATCATGCATTTGGAACCTTTGAACATCAAATTGAAGCTCAAGAACATGTTCTGGAAAACCCAAAAAATTTGATGTCCGCTCGAGCGGGGAAACTGCCGCTCGAGCGTGAATTTCGTGCTCCCAGTATTTTTTTGCAGACCTGGATGTCCGCTCAAGCGAATAAGTTCACGCTCGAGCGGGGAACTTTATAGGCAGACCTTCAGCTCGAGCGCCAGACTTCACGCTCGAGCGTAATTTTGATGCATCTAGCACTTTTTGCAGACATGGTGTTCGCTCGAGCGGGGAGCCATGTAGTGAGGTCTTCCACTCGAGCACCAGAGTTCGTGATTGAGAGTAAATTTGACATATCCAGTACTTTTGCAGGCCTCAAGGGTCCGCTCGAGCGGGGAAGTCCACACTCGAGCAGGGACCCTGTTTTCTGAAATTTTGAAAAGACATTCTGTGTTTCATTTTATGTTCTCTTTCACTTCCAAGTACTCTTAGGCATGCATTGAGCATTGTGATTGAGTTAAAGAGATAAGAATGAAGCCTAAAGAGAAAAATGTGAATTTAGAACGGATCGAATTATTTGTGACCCTTTTGTGTTCATGGAATGTGTAGGGTCGAGCTCCAGGGCAAACCAACCAACCGATCACTGTGAGTAATATCTTAATAGAGATATCTGAAATATGTTGTTGTCCAATTGCTTACTTATATGTAAGTTTTATAAGTTCATTGATTCGATTGGTGGACAATGTTTGCTATACCAAATGAGTGGGCCAGAGGCCAGTCTGATCTGAATAATAGAAAGAATGGGCCAGAGGCCGTTTTGACATGAATGAATGGGCCAGAGGCCGTTTTGTCATGAATGGATTGGCCAGAGGCTGTTTTGTCATGAATGGATGGGCCAGTGGCCGTTTTGACATGAATGGATGGGCCGGAGGCCGTTTTGACATGAACGAATGGGCTGGAGGCCGTTTCGACATGAACGAATGAATGGGCCAAAGGCCATTTTGTCATCTGAATGGGCTAAAGGCCGTTTTGACACAAATGAGAGTTTGAATGGGCTAAAGGCCAGTTTGTTTGGAACCGCAGTCACTTGACCTAAATTGTGTACATATGTTAAATAGAAATATGAATTGGGCCTAAGGCTGTTTGAAGCATGTTGTTCTACATATCGTTTGTATAACTTCTGTATTTGATATTATTCACTGGGCTATCGCTCATGCTCATTTATGTGTTTGTAGGTGAGCCCAGAGAAGTCCAAACCTAGCCCCAGTGAAGTCTTTGTGAAACAACAAAGGTTTTGGAGAGTCAGCCCTTGTGTCTCACGCACGAGACCCGTCTTCGCCCTTTTGTTATGTATTTATATTCCGTCATGTTGGCGAAGACTCTGCATGTGTTGTATATTGTCATGATGGGTTGACTTAGACTTATATGATCCTGTATGTACAGAACCTTACATAGTACATATTTTGTTGTGAGTTATTAATATGCATATGTATGGTTTGTTACGATGTGCCATGTAAGCATAGCTCTATGGACAATGTTTTAAATTGCTTCCGTTTACCCCCATTAACTTTGTTAAAATACGTTTGGTTTGGTTTGAGGCTGTAGGTAATCTCATGATTACTGGTCGGTTATGTCCTTAACCTACGGGGGTTGGTTTGGGTCATGACACATCCTCATCTACCTCTAATTCAATCTAATCCAGCATCAATCCAGCACGTGTGATGGATCCGGCTCATACTTCTGAAGCATACAAATGTGAAATATGTCATGAACCCCAGAAAGTTGTCGCAACAAGGCCAAATAGTAAGCTACCTCCTTAATCCGTTCTAAGATCTCGAAAGGCCCAATAAATCTAGGAGACAACTTCCCACTCTTTTCAAACCTCGTCAAACCCCATCTAGGTGGTATCTTTAAGAAGACGTGATCTACTACCTTGATTGACAACGGTTTCCTCCTATAGTCGACATAACTTTTCTAACAAGCCGTAACTAACCTCTTACTAATAAGGCAACCTTCTCTGTCGTTTTTCGAACTAACTCGAGGCCCATCATAAGTGCATCACTCACTTCAGTCCAACACACAAGAGATCTACACGATCGGCCATACAAGGCCTCAAATGGAGCCATGCCAATACTTGACTGAAAGCTATTATTGTAGGTAAACTCTACAAAAGGTAAGTGTCTCTCTCACGATCCCTTAAAGTCAAGAACACAATCCCGGAGCATATCTTCTAATATTTGAATGGTATGCTCTGAGGCCCATCAGTTTGAGGATGGTAAGCGGTGCTAAAAGTCAACTTAGTGCCCAAGGATTCTATAGGCTCTGCCACAACCGAGCTGTGAAATGTAGATTTCTATTCGAAACAATAGTCAAATGGACCCCGTGAAGTTGAACTATGTCCCTAATATAAAGATCAGCACGATAATCTACCGAGTCACTCATAAGTACAAAGTACGCTGACTTAGTTAACTGATAAACTACCACCCAAATGGCATCATTACCCTGTTGGGTCCTCAGAAGACCCACAACAAAGTCCATCGTGACATGTTCCCACTTCCATTCGGCTATAAGCAAGGGTTGTTGCAAACCCGCTGGTCTCTAATGCTTGGCCTTCACTTGTTGATGAGTAAGACACCTCGATACAAACACGGCTACATCCTTCTTCATACCCCTCCACTAAAAGTAGTGGCTAAGGTCATGATATATTTTTGTGCCCCCCGGATGTACCGTAATGCGTGGGTGATGAAACTCTCAGAGTATCTCATCTCGACAAGACTCTAGCACTAAAAGACAGTCAAGTTATCTAACACTCGAGTCAGAATACACATTCAAGCCCTTCTCTACTTTCCCACTAGATATCTTCTCTCTGAGGGTTTCTACCTCAAGGTCACCTCTCTGTGCTTCTATAGCTCGACTCACAAGTGTAGGTTGTGCAACCACTGAAAACAAAGTTGCCGACTCAACAGACTCGCCAAGATGCAAGTCAAATTCACCAACAGCACCCAACATCTTCCATTCTCGGATGGCAATAATCGGTACACTGCTAATAGGTTTTTTACTTAAGGCATCAGCCACTACGTTGGCTTTTCCCGGATGATAATGCAAGTCAAAATCATAGTCCTCCATAAACTCTATCTACCTCCTTAGTCTTAAGTTTAGATCTTTTTGTGAAAATAGGTACTTTAAACTCTTATGAGCGGAGGATATCTCAAACTTCTCACCATAAAGGTAATGCCTCCAAATTTTCAAAGCAAAAATCACAGCTGTTAGTTCTAAGTCATGAGTAGAGTAGTTTTTCTTGTGTGTTTTCAACTGACGTGAGCCATAAGCTACCGCATTCTCCTTTTGCATCAAGACACAACCCAAACCTTCCTGTAAGGCATCATAATACACTAAATGGCTCAAACCCCTCTCCGGAATAATCAACACTGAAGCAGTGGTAAGTCTAATCTTAAGTTCTTGGAACTACTTCTCACAAGTTTCACTCCACACAAACTTGACCTGCTTCCTCGTAAACTTAGTCAATGGTGTGGATAACCTTGAGAAATCTTTCACAAAACGGTGGTAATAGCTGGTTAATCCCAAGAAACTACGAATCTTAAGGATATTCTTAGGTTGTTCCCAATCCTGCACTGCTTCTATCTTAGAAGAGTCCACAGTCACTTCTTCCCTAGGCATCACTTGGCCTAAGAACTTCACTTCTTTCGACTAGAACTCACACTTCCCAAACTTAGCATACAGTTTGTGGGCTCTAAGCAATTCAAGTACAGTTCACAGATGTTCCTTATGTTTCTTCTCAGAAGGTGAGTAAATCAAGATGTCATCAACAAAGACGACTACAAAGCAATCTAAGAATTCGCGGAAGATTCGATTCATCAAATCCATAAACACGACCAGGACGTTGGTTAACCCAAAAGGCATCACTAGAAACTTATAATGGCCATATCGTTTACGCAATGCCGTTTTCTGAATGTCCTCCTCCTTTACTCTCAATTGGTGGTAACTCGATCTTAAGTCTATCTTGGAGAAGCAACTAGACCCCTTCAATTGGTCAAACAAATCATCTATACGAGGTAGTGGGTACTTGTTCTTAACAGTTACCTGGTTCAACTTCCGGTAATCAATACAAAGTCGCAATGCGCCATTCTTTTTCTTGGCAAAGAGAGCCAGTGCTACCCAAGGTGATGTACTAGGGCAGATAAAACCCTTATCTAACAATTCTTGGAGTTGAATCTTCAACTCACTCAACTCGGTGGGTGTAAACCTATTCGGTGCCATAGAAATTGGTGTCGTGCCATACACTAAGTCAATAGAAAACTTAATCTCACGGTGAGGTAGTAAACTAATGAGATCCTCAGGAAAGACGTCTGGGTATTCACAAACTACTCTCGGCAACTCAACTAGGACTGTATCAATCTTAACATCCATGAATGTTGCAAGTAGTAGACTAAGCTCACCCCAACCATGTATATCACATATTGGCAACAAGGCTTTATCAACCCGATCCCCCAAGAAATAAAAACAGTCACCACTTGAGGTACATACAGTAACCCTTTGACGGTAATAGTATATAAGAGCTCGATAAGATAACAATTAGTCCATACCCAATACAACATCAAAACTTGACATATCAATCAATCCAAATGCAGAAGGAAGTCGACGGCCAACAACCTCTATCTCACAACCTCGACATCCCTGTTCCAACACAATCTCAACCCCAATATGTGACTCTACACTGAGTGGAGATGTTAACCGAGCCAATTCTAACCCAATGCCGATGCAAATGAAGATGAAATAAAAGAATGAGACGCACCCCTATCAATCAGCACACTGGCCATAGAATTACACAATAAGAATTTACCTCTCACTGCTGAAGGTGATGACACATGCCCTGTAGGTCTCTGTTTTACCTGCTCACCTCTCGGAGCATAAGTCTGATGCACAGACTGAGCCGAAGAGGCTCCCTGATTGGCCCTCAAGGCTTGAGCTGACTGTGCAAACTGATGGCTCTGTGTCTGCCTCTAGCTAAACACACCCGATGTGCCACCCGATTGAGGGCAGAACCTCTTCACGTGCCCCAACTGCCCACACTGATAACTGGTAGGCGATTGCCTTCTCCTCTAACTTTGGCTCTGAGAATGAGTTGTCGATGGTGCAGACTGTTGCCCTCCTCTTTTCTTCGGGCAAACTATAGGCTTGTGACCCAGCTGGCCACACTTGAAATAGGTGATCCCTTCTTGACCCTCTCTCCCTGACCTAGAACTCAGTAAAGGAAAAGTGGGCCTAGTCTGTGGCCACTAGGACTGCTGTGGATTGAACCCCTCTGCTTCTTATTGTCTCGAGTCTTGTCTTGAACTTTCTAACTTCTCCGTTTAGAGCCCCTCATCCTCTCATCCTTAGTATGAATCACGGTCTCTAAGTGAGCTGTCGTCTCTACAAGACGACCGTAATCCCTAATCATGGACGTGGCCACCTTGAAAAGGAGTTCGGTCCTCAGTCTTTTCTTAAACTCCAAGCAACGGCGTTCCTTCGTTGCTACCAATTCCGGTGCAAACCTCAACAAGCTAGTAAAAGTAGCCTCAAACTTAGTTACTGGCGTGTTAAGTTGCTTGAGCTTTAGAAACTAATCCCTCAACTTCTCCCTCGTAGTAGAAGGCAAGAACTTGTTCTGGAAGGCGTTGACAAAAGCCTCCAGGTCACCCTAATGTGCCCACGCGCATACTTCCACCACTGACCTGCATCCCCCTTCAGTTGGAAGGATACCAAGGTCACTCTCAACCCATTGTTCTCGATGCCAAGCATCTCGAACATCTTCTCTATTTGCTCGAACCATTCATGCGCTTTCAAAGGCTCCTTAGGATCACCCAAAAACTCATCCGAATTAGACCGAAAGAATTCCCTCTTCAAGAAAGATGACCTTGTCTTAGTAACATGGCCTGGACTTAATTCTCAACCTTAAGAATGTCCATGGAATCCCACAAAGTTTCGGCCATTTCACGGGCCAAAGTGCTCATGGCCTACTGGCCAACTGGTTCAGTCACATTAGCCTAACCAACCCCTTCTTCATGAGTTAGAATTTCATCCGGTAACAGCATTTCCTACCATCTAGGCCTGCTACGCCTACCACCACGTCCACATCAATGTCTTGACATCCTAGTAAAGGTAACACAAGAGATTAACACACTTACAAATGTGCCAAAGCTAACTCACTCGCGTCCTAAAACAATGGAAAACAAATAATTCACTCCGCGTAAGCACATAATTACATAAACACATACGAACTTCCTTTCTAGATAAGGATCGTCTCGCGACATTGCTAGAGTTCTAGTTAAAAACAACAGTAATCAAGTTCTCTTCTAACAAAACTTCTAGAAACCTGTAGATCCAATCAATATCTTAGAAATTAAAATCCAAACCCACTTAGTCATATAAGCATGTTATCACATAGCATACCATACTTACAAACATCTCTATCAAGCAAGATAAACCCATTGGGGTAAGAACCACTTCTCTCGTACCCAAAGTATTCAAACCCGGTACGCTCTGATATCAAGTTATGATGCTCCAAAATAAATACAACAAACCACTCACAGTAATTAATAAATAATGACAATGGATAGACATGATTGTCTAAAAATAAATATTCTTTCATTTCATATGATTCCGGGTTACAAAAGATATCACATGCACTTATACATTCACAAGTCCTAACCCTGAATCTATAGCATATGACACAAGTTAAAAGTGTAAAATGAGAGTTAAAGTGAATAAGAAATGCACTAAAGGCTTACAACTTTCTAAGATAGTATTTGGTTATAACAAAAGTAAGTCGGAGCTCAATACAAATATAGCCCTAGGCTTATACAAAACAAATATAATAACGAAACAAAAGAAGCTTTCGCTCGCGGAGGCATATCATCACCATCTGGAAATGGTTTTCCCATATAGGGTGAGCCAAAGCCTAGTAAAAATAATCCAACACAATATATGAATCTTAACGAAGTTATAAGTTGGATGCATATGCAATGCATGTGCCAGAAACATTTATATCTCTTATCAAAAACCATGCAATGCCAAATTATAACACAATTCATAAATCATTTCCGTTCCATCATAAAACAAGACCGTGAATACGACATTGTGAATCTCTAGGTACGTGTCTACAAGTAGACTATACAAGTACTACAAATTTATCATTTTTACCAGTATTAAACGGAAGGCTCGACACCTATCCGCCCGGGTTTTTAGTCTTTCACCAAGGACACAGAGGCCAACTTAACAACGTAGCCACACCCTCTACCCAGATTTACCAAGTATTCACTTCTTTTCCCAAAATAATAAACATTTTCAAATGTGTTAAATATGCAAAAATGCTCAATGTAATGAATGAGTAAATAGTTTCAATCCTCATAGTTCTCACGTAGTTTCTATAATAATCACAACTATCCTCCATCGATAGCCCAAAGTAGATATTTCTAGACAGATAAATAAATTCCATAAAGATAAACTTTTTCAAATTTCAAAATGTGGGTGATAAAACATATCCACTCCAACATACTCATCAATATCCATCCAAATTTACCATTTAAACACATATTCCACTATTTATACAAAATCAATATTTGAGATTTCTAGGGCAAAACCCCCCTTTTTCTTTATAAACCATTTTCAAATGTAGAAACTCATCATTTCAACATATTTTGACAATAAATACCTTTCCACAATCATTTCCAATAAAACATTTGAAAACCCTGTTTTGATTTTTACCCAAAACCCTAGTTTGTTCAAAATTCTCCCAAATCACAATATTGTCTAGAACTAGCAAATAACTAAGTTAAAATCGATGGAAAGTGCGAAGAATTCCTACCTCAAGCTTAGCAGAGAAAGAAGAAAGAAGAATCCAAAAGTCGACGGTGATGAAACAAAGATTTTCTCTAATCAAAACAAAATCCTTAACAAGATTTACACCTGATCTCAAAGGAGCAAGGTAAGAAGATGCTTCTAAGTGAGCAGATCTAAAATTCTAGTGTGAAAAACGTGAGTTTAGGAAGAGAGAAGACATTTCACGGTTTAAAGGAAGAAGAGAGAGAGAGAGAGAGAGAGAGAGAGAGAGAGGAAAATGAATGAAAAATGTGTGTTTAAGGTCTATTTATAGTGATAGAATATTAGCCCTAAAGTCAAAGGGAAGAATAAGTCAAAACCCCAAAAAGTAGGGCCCATAACCGAACCAAAATCTGGAAATAACTTGCAAGGGTCGACCTTTGAGATAGTGGTGTCGACTCTTAGGAAGAAAATGTCGAGATGCAGATGTTGGCAGCAGACAAGGTGTTGACCCTTGGACCTGAGGTGTTGACACCAAATTTCACTAGCCAACACCAGATTCAGCAGCAGACAAGGATCGACACCTTCCAGACTGGTGTCGACCCCAGAGATCAACAACAAAAGGCAAGTGTCGACACCTCCAAAGGCTGGTGTCAATACTAAATTTTAGTAGCAATCTAGGAATATAGTAGCAAGATGGTGTTGACACCACCAAGGCTGGTGTCGATCCTTAGAGCCAAACGAGATAAGAAAAAAGAGGCAGTGTCGACACCAACACCATGAAGCCAGAACCAAACATGAATAGAAAAAGAACAACTGTTACGAATATGATTTTCCTGGATTTACAACTGATAAATAGGTCGGGTCTAAACTAGGAGCGCTATACTAATTTCGGGCCACGTATTGATGATTTAATCCGTTCACATTTTAGGATTTGTTGAGTACATCATCCCTACAAAAAAATCAAATCGATCAGATAACAGAAATTATGTGTTTGGATCAATTTTGTATGAATCATTTGTTTTCTCACCATCTATTTTTTTCATACAAAACTAATATAAACACATGGTTGCCGTTATCTAATTGACATAATTTTTTAACAGGGATGATCGACGAATCCTAAAATATGAATAGTTCATATTATCAAAATGAGGTCCACAAGTATGCTCACAAGGCCCAACAATGCCTCTCCAGTCTGATGGAGGATTGGAGAGAAGCCCAAGCCATGTTAAAAAATCAATAATGTTTAAATTTTAAATTAAAGAATTAATTATTTTCTATATGTATATGTTGAATGTATCAAAATCATGCATTAATGCAATCTTAGGGAAACAATTTTGAAAATAAATTAGGCATGGTAAACATATATTAAGGAAGTAATTTGAAATGATAATTATGGTGGCATATTTAAGGGTTTAATATAAAACTCTATGAATTTAATTATGAACTAATAAAAATGTAACACATAATGACACTTAGTATTTTCATTATTAAAAAATTAAAAATTAAAAAAAAATTTGAGTTGAGAGTTTGAACCTTGAAGAAACCTTATTAACGTTTATTGTGTATGAAAATAATGAGATTTGATATATATACGTTGAGTAGTAATGGCCATAATAAGAGGGGGAAAAAAATATTACCAAATTTTAATTATATAAATTATTTTATATTTCATGGTGAAGAATGTAAAATATTTTTATAGAAAATATTTTACGACGAAATATTTTTGAGTGTGTGATTTATTAAAATTTTTTTTCTTAGTTGGAAACTCCTTCCTTGTTTGATGATAAGGAATGAATGATTTTAGGAATAAAAAATGCACTTTTGGTTTAAAAAAGAAAATGTTAATGTGTGATTTATTTATTATTTTTTTAAATTAAAAAATTTAGATTGAGCACTTAGAGCTTTTTGGCTCTTCTCACTAAAAATCTTCTTTTGCTTATATAATATATAGATAGATTGCTTCTTAGCTCTTTGTCTTTGTGGAAAAATCTTGGGGGTGCATTGTATGCCATAAGCAACTCTACATGAAATTACATAAGTGGTGTCAAAAAAATGCGTAAGTTCAACTTAAATTCGCGTAATTACATAAATTTTTATGAACTTGGGTAAATTTTTGTTCAGCTTATGCATTTTTGTGTGATTACTTATGTAAATTTATGAAAACTTACATAAATTTATATAGGATTACATACGGTGTGCATTGCACACCGGAACATTTTCATTGATAAAAATATGTTGCAGTAGCGTTTAAAGGCCGTGCCAAATAGGGATCGATTTAGACTTGGGCTATATAAGAAGAGAATATGATTATTCCAAGTCCAGTCCTATTTGACATCAGGTCTAATCTAACTATTATAGGCTCGGTTTTAAGAAAAAAATTAAATTTCAAATCCACTCACTTAATTCAATAAATATTATTTATTAAATTTTATTTTTTATTTTTATCTTGAATGGATATTAAATTATTTAGATTATTTTATTTATTATTGGAATTTAGAAGGTAAAATAAATATGATTTTTACGAAATATTTTAATTTATACCATAGTATATATATTTACTTTTTTAGTCTTTTGTATTTTTTTACTTTATTCTATAAGTAAAATAATATAAAATATTATTAATATTTTATAAATGGACTGGCCGAGCTAGGTTGGGTTAGAACATTTTATCCCAAACCCAACCTGAATGTTAAACGGGTACAAAATCTCAATCCAGCTAGACTTTATGGACAAAATATTTTTTTCGAATACTAAAAATATCAGGTGGGAATAGGCAGGCCAACTTTATTTTTTCAATCACTAAAAAATGAAGGAACTAAATTATAGAAAAAATTATCAATAAGTCTTATTTGACTCTCAAAATTATTATGAAGTCCTATCAAATTTTATTGTAAGCAACTAAGTCCAAATTTTTTTTTTATAAAATATTCTCAAAAAAGTTCAATTTAAAAAAATTAAAATTATTTATAAAATTTGTGGTTCAGACAAGGGTTACATCTAGGGGTGAAATGTACATCATGTTGGGTCGGGATTCAAGCCGGGATGACACTATACAGTAATAGTATGTGTGTCATCCCAAGCCTAGCCCAGCCCGACATTGGGCCCAACCTAAACATCCCAAGCCTGGCCCTAAAAAATTATTAAAGTCCCAAGTCTACCCACTTAACCCAATAGATATGAATTATTAATTTTTTGGGGGGGTCTTGAAAGGCTATTAAATTATTTAAACCTTTTTAATAATTATTTGATTTTAAAATATCAATAAAATTTAGTTATGAAATAAAGATGAACTCTTAAGAAGTTCCTTAGTTTAAGTTATAAAAAGAATTGTATATATATGTGTGTGCATTTTTCTTTATTCTTTTTTAACTTTTTAGAAAAAAAAAAAAATTATTTTGTAACTAAATAATACAAAAATTAAAATTAAAATTTTTTAAGTGAGCGGACGGCGCTGGACAAAAACTTTATCCTAAATCCAACCCAAAAATTAAATAAACTCAAGATTTTTGTCTAGGAAATATTTTTCCCAAGCTCAAAAAATATTAGGCTGGTCTAGGTGGGGTGGGCAGGCCATTGGGCCAATGGCTAGTCCTACTTATATGGGCATACAACATACTGTTATGGAGAATTGGACTTTTAACAACAATTTATAAAAATTAAGACTTCATTATTTATATTGAAACTTGATATAACTTAATAGTAAATAATAGTCCAATAATTTTATTATATTTGTCTAACAAAAATAAATAATTTGTTTTTAAATCACACCTATCATCTATTTTTAAAAATAAATATAATAAAATAATATGTTTATAAGGAAAATGTTTGGGACCCCCGCAAAAGAGGACTCCCATGAACCCCACTGATGTATTGACCATTAATATATTTAAAATTTTTTTTCTATCTCTGATAGTGACATGAATGGTTTAGATCATTTTGGGAGTTGTAGGGGTTGTGTTTTGTGGGGATCTCTATCATTACTGATGTTTATAATTATCCAATTAGTAATTAATCTAAATTATTAACATTTTTTGATCAGCAAAGAAAACTCTTTATTGATGATAACATAACAAAAATACATCATGGTATACATCAATAAGGAGGGGAGGCAAGAGCAAAAAGTCTCATAGCAAACCTCCCTAATCCCAACTAGGTTGGCAACAAGGAGAATGCACAATCATCTGCTAGCTCAAGCCGACAGGTTGATGAGAAACCAACCAAAGAGAGAACAAGCAAACAAGACAGCAAAGAACAGATCCAAATCATTTAGACTTCAATACAGCAGCAGCAAGCACACCAAAACATCATATAATAGCAGCATGCACACTAGTAGCAGAACACATATAGCAGCAGCCAATCAAGAAGCCAATTCAAACCTACAACCAGTTCAAACAACTAGCAAACCACCAGACTTGAGCTTACTCCTTCAACTAATTCAGACTTAATCCTATTCCTGACGGCAGTAGCTAGGGGAGGTTGGAGTAACCACCATTTGGAACCAATGCAACACAGATCATAGCAACCTCAGCAACCAATCATCAAGCCAAATCAGCAAAATAGAACAAACTAGAAGTTTTGGTGCCAGGAACTCCACTCAAACCAACAACCAAATCAGCCAGAGCAGCAAAGAGCCAGAGGAGCACAAAACAAATTAGTTATGCAGCATAGGACAAATCAGCCAACTCTGACTAACAGCAACAACTGGTAGCAACATCAGCAACTAGGTACAAATTAGATACTATAGCGATCCCGGGTTTTACCCCTTATTGTACAGTGATCCGGACTTGGTTCCGTAGATGTTAGCAGTTGTTTATATCTTGTTTACATCCTTTCATACTTCGTATTTGAGTTATAAGATGTGTTGAGCAGGTTTGTTACAGGTTGGTTGTGTTTGGGAGCCTTGGGTTGCTGCCCAGAATTTTGGACCTTCGCTCGAGCGAGCTCTTTGTTTTGGTCTTTCGCTCGAGCCAGGGTTTGGTCGCTCGAGCGAGAGTGGAGTCTTGTGCCTGGTGAGTTGAGCTAGAGTTGCTTCGCTCGAGCGAGCGATTGCATCTGGTTCTGGACCTGAGAGTTGTATTTCTTGGCTCGAGCGAGCTTTTCTTCGCTCGAGCGATTTGGTTTGTTCTTCGCTCGAGCGAGCAATCCGTCGCTCGAGCGTGCGTTTGGTTGTAGACCTGAGGGTTTGAGTTGTTGGCTCGAGCGAGCATTCTATCGCTCGGGCGTGCTTCAGGGTTGTTGGCTCGAGCGAGAGTTTTCTGTGTCTGGTCGCTCAAGCGACCAAGTCTTCGCTCGAGCGAGCCTGTTTTATATCAGTAGGCAGCAGCGGGAAAAATATCACTTTTTCATCCCCTTTTCATTTTAAAACCCTAGATCCGAGACTCTCTCTCTCTAAACTCATCTTCTTTCTAGGTTTTCATCTCCTTCTAGTGTGAATCCATCCTAGGCTCTTTGTAAGAAAGATAGAGGGTGGCTTGGGCTTCGTTCTAATATGAAAAATAGTGGATTTGGAGCACTTTGATTTCGGGTCATCTTCTCCATTTGAGTTCTCCATTTGAGGTAGGGATTCTCCTTGTTTTTTTTCAATACTCCATTTATAGATAGACATGTGGTAGTTTTTGTATTGCATAAAAATTATATCATGTTGGATTTGTTGAAAATCATGAGATTGAACCTTGGGTTAGTTGTTTGAATATGGGTTTATTATCATTAGTGGTGGTTTGGGCTATTTGGTGTGTTAATTAGCATGTTGTTGTTGAAAGGAGAGGAAACCTTAACTTTTATTTGATTAAATAAATTATTAGAAGGGTTTTGATCTTTGGGCAAATACTTATGTATTTTGGGTCTTAAATGAGGTCATTGTTGTTTGTAGTAAATGATTGAGCCTTTGTGATCAATATTGAGAAAGAGGGAGAAAAATCCTAATTTAATGATTATGACTTAATTTGCATAATTAATTTGGAATGGCTTTGAAAAGAATGTAGTGGATTAAAATGAGTTATGGCTTTATTGTCTTTGAAATTGGTTTTGTGAAAACAAAAGAAAGTGGAATTCGTTTTGTGAAATAGGAAAAGTATTTCTGAAATAAGTATAAGAATTGGGTTGTTGTATTTTGAGTGTTGAACACACATATGTGAAGGTTGTATCTTTAACTACCATGTAAATGTCATTGTTGGGTTTGTGATCTCATGATTATTGAGTCTTTTAATAGATGTACTAAATACATGCATCTAGAGGTTTTGTCCTTGGTCATCGGTGGAGGATGACACAGTTGTGTTGAATTGGCATGTATGCATTACACCTATGTGTTCATCTACTTTAATACATTGCTGGTATCTTGATGGTTTATGTGTATGTAGTACACATGTTGGTTATGCCTTGTTGCATTGTGGTTGTTGGTATTATACCCTGCGCTGAGAATCAGAGGTACCGTTACCTTCCAGCTAGCGCCTGGAGAACTGACTGCGCTGAGAATCGAAGGCACCATACCCTTCCAGCTAGCGCCTAGTAAACTGGTAGACTGTTGTGAGAAGTGTATCTTTGGCTTACTACGCACATAGTTAGTAGAGCAAAGTTTTGTTGTTATTGTTTCAGTGTATCTGGGAACATTGTGGATTGTGTTGGTTACAGTTTTGGAGGGCCGAGTTGCCTTATTGATTTATCTTATGCATGTAGTTGAGTTGTTATCTTTCGTTTATAAAGGTATGCATGTATAATTATGATAGAATTGGGATTGAACCGAAATGCCCTTTTGTCTTTTGGAAGTGTGAAAAAAATTGAACATTTTAGAAATATGTTTTGAAAAGGCACATTTATTGTATGTGTGGAAAATGGAAGAGAGTAGTGGGCTTAGTGAATTTATTTCCTAAGTAATTGTTAATGTTATGAAAGATTGGGAACGGGGGTTAATGAAAGGAAAAGAAAGATGAATCGCTTATAGCGTTGAATGAAATGGTTGTTTTTTAGAAAAGTTCATACATATATATATTTTGTATAAACTGTCACATTACTATTCTAGTACGAAAATGAGCGTTCATGATCATAGCTATCTGTAAGTTGTTATTGTTAAGGATCATGTTGAGACCCCTATTGGACTATATGTTCATCCCACGTTGTTGAATCTTTTTCAGGTGTTTAGCAAGATGTGCTACAAGATTTGGATCTTCTTATTTGTTGGCCACGGGGCCTCTTTGTTGTAGGCGGAATGCCATATATGTAAAAGGGTTGCACCTTTCATTTGATTATTTAATGTTGTAAGCCTGAAGGCAATTTATTCAGAATGCTCATTTTGTATTTAGTTAGCATTCGAAAGAGAGAGCTATTGTTCATTCCTTCTAGTTGAACATTTGAGTTTATTTCCACATGTTATCTCTGGAATTGAATTAAGTTAATGAACTTGGTAATGATTTCGAGTATTAAAAAGTGGGGCGTGACAGATGCAGATCAGCAACTCTGACTCCTATCTATACTAAATAACATACCTGCTTCAAATTAGATACAATGTCATGCACTGAGTACTGCATCTCTTTCAAATTTGATTTTGTCCATAAAGAAACTCTAACCTTTGCTAACTTTATTAATTCTGCAAAATCATGATTTGCCTCTTTAAACAAACACTCATTCCTGAGTTTCCATACATACCACAGCATTGCTAAAGGAACTACTTTCCAAATTTCCTTTACCTTAGTCTTCTATCTAATACCTGACCACCATTGAAGTAGATCCTCCATTGAACCTGGGATGCACCAACAAAAATTCCATCAATTGACAATTTTAGACCAGACTCTCCATATCAGATGACAGTGAAGTAGCACATGATTCATGGTCTCCACTTCAGATTTGCAAAACACACACAGTGGATTGCCATTTGGATTCAACACTCCAATCCTAAGTAAAAAAGTTGAGGATTTAATCCTACCTCTCCAAGCTAGCCAACTCAAGAATTGCACTTTGGATGGAGCTATATTCCTCCAAATGGTCCTTGTAATTGATTTAACAAGACCTTTGGATGATTCCAAAGATTTCCACATTGATGCCATAGTAAAAAACCCAGAAGAGTGAGCTAACCAAAGATAAGAATCTTCAACCAAAGCATTTATAGTAGGTGCATTATGCAACAAAAAATTCAAGTTGGACACTTCTTCCTCTTCCCAAGCAAATAGGGGTCTTCTAAAAGCAAGCTTCCAGTTGCGACCCTCTCCTTTCCTTTGGACAAAATGCAGCAGTGACTTCCCTTTTTCTGTTGAAAATGAAAACAATCTGGGGAAGGCTTCACTAAGACTTTGATTGCTAAACCATCTATCAACCCAAAACTGAATCCTTCTACCATTTCCTACTACTGTTTTGACATTGTTGAAAAAGAATGCACTCAAGGCAGGATTAGATAGATTCACTGATAAAACATCCTATCACAGAATAGACATCATACTTGAAACCACAGGTAACGGACTTCGCCTGCCGCCAAACCCTCCATACTTGCTGCACAACACCTCTTTCCACAAAGCATTCTCCTCCATACTATACCTCCACCACCACTTAAGAAGTAGGCAATCATTTACCTCCCTTAAATTTTTGACCCTTAGCCCTCATTGTAACTTGCTCAAACATACCTCCTTCCAACTAACTAAATGTACTTTTCTCCTTAATTCAGATCCTCCCCAGAGGAAATTAGACTAAATTTTTTCAAGTGATTTTATAATACCCACTAACATTTTAAACAGGGATAAAAAAATAGACTGGCAAACTAGACAGCACCGATCTTATCAAGGTTACTCTACCTGCAAAAGACAAGCACCTTCTCTTCCATAGAGCTAGCTTCTTCTCAAAATTATCCACCACTGGCTGCCAGGTGCTCTTTCTCCTTGGATTTGCTCCTAATGGTAGACCCAGATACTTCAAAGGCAGCTTTGGGCTATGGCAATTGAGCCTATTTGCAAATTCTTTCACTAGATCATCCGGCACACCTATTTCACAAACCTGACTTTTGTAGAAATTAATTTTTAATCCAGACAATATCTCAAAACATCTAAGAATTCGCTTAATAGCAATAATTTCCTCCCTATTTGCTTCACAAAATATAATGGTATCATCTGCAAACTGAAGGTGAGATAATCTCAGATCATTTGGACCAATTGAAGCTCCTCTTATCAAACCCACTACTTTAGCTCTTGACATCAATAAGTTAAGGCCCTCTGCAACAATGTTAAAAAGGAAGGGTGAAAGTGGGTCACCTTACCTGAGGCCTTTTATTGGAGAAAATTCTGTTGTGGGTGAGCCATTAACTAGCACTAAGACTCTAGCTGTAGAGATTAGGACTGGGCAACAAACCCACCCCCCCGCACAAACCGCCCAACCCTACCCTACCTGCAGCGCTTTGGGCGATTTCGATGTAGGTAGGCGGGCGAGTGCGGGTCAAGAAATTTCGCAAAAGATCGGGTTCGGGTCGAACCCGACCCGCCCGCAACCCGTATCTTTTTCTTTTTTTTTTTAAAAGAAAAAATAACTAGTTATTATTATTTTTTTTTGCATTTTGGATGGATGGAGATAACTAGTTATTATTTTTATTTTTACATTTTGGATGAAAGTAAAATTTATTATATGGGCACTTATATACATTATCATGATCTAATGATATTTAAATTAGTGTTACTAGTTTGACTTTTATTTATATATATAAAAAAAAAATCATTATATTCCATTAGTCTAGTAGACACAGTTAAATATGATATTTTGAATTGTCATTATATTATCAAATTATTGCATATTAAAAACTAAACAGTGAAGATTAATCCACTATTAAAATTAGTGTTACTAGATTGACTTTTAAGGGTTTGTTTTTGCATATTTAAATTAGTGTTAGTAGTTTGACTTTTAAGGGTTTGTTTTTGCAAGCTAAGAAGGAAGATTAATCCACTATCCTCAAGCATGGTTCCATATCATCTTATCTAACATGTGGACTATTTATTATGATCGTGAATTGTATATCTTGTAATTTAATTTATAACTCTTCTTAAAAAAAAAAAAAAGTGTTTAGAAAGTAACAAAAAATGTCAAATTTGCTTAAATAATTAAAAAAAAAAAAAAATTAAACCGCAAATCGAACCGCACCCGCCCGCACAAACCGCGAACCGCATCGCGGGCGGTTGCGGGTCCATTTTTTCCCAACCGCATAAGTGCGGGTCGGGTTGGTTTTGACCCGCACCCGGCCAAAACCGACCCGCGAGCAGCCCTAGTAGAGATACATGTTTTTATCCACCTTACCAATTTCTCTCCAAAACCGAAGTTGGTCAACATTGAATACAAGAACTCCCAGTTTATTGAATCATATGCCTTCTCAAAATTCAATTTAAGGATGATGCCTTGTTTCTTTGATCTCTTCTACCAATCTACCACTTCGTTGGCAATTAGCACCCCATCCAGGATACACCTTCCACTCAAAAAGGCCGTTTGCACTTCACTAATAATCTTTGGAAGTACCTTTCTCTATCTTCTAGATAAGACCTTGGCAACAATTTTGTATACTGAACTTACCAAACTAATAGGCCTATAATCACTCAGACCCAAGGAATTATCTTTTTTGGGAATTAGAGTAATGAATGAACTGTTCACACCTCGAGCCAACTTACCATTAGAATGGAAATCAGACATAAGTTGCACTACCTTCCTTTTCCTTATATTCCAGCATTTCTGGAAGCAAGATAAATTATACCCATCAGGCCCAGGGGCTTTATTTCCATCACAATCATTGACTGCTTCCGAAATTTCCTCCTATGAAAACTCTGCCTCTAGCAACTCTGAGTCTTCAGGACCAATTGTGATAAATGCACCTGACAGTTTTGGCCTAATCTTTCAATCCTTAGAAAACAATTGGCTAAAATATCTCACCACTGCTTGTTTCATAACATCTGGCTGCTCATAGATCACACCATTCTCTTAGATAAAATTTAACAAATTTTTCCTCTGCCTGCTACTAGCCAAGATATGAAAGAACCTTGTATTTTTGTCCCCATTGGCTATCCATGTCAGTCTGAATTTTTGATGCCATAACCACTCATTCTTTTTGTTTAGTTCCCAAACTAGCCTTCTAACCTCCCTTCTCCTTTTGACCTTATGTTCCAGTAGGTTCCTACATTCAGCCTGAATATCCTAGTTATGGTGTTCAGCCTCAGCTTGTTTCAATTGCTCATCAATGTTTCCAAACACTTCACAATTCCACCTTTTGAGATGTGCTCTGAGATAGATTTGTAATAGAAGTAATGGATAATTAACATGAGATTTGTAATAGAAGTAATGGAGATGTCTAGGTGGGTGTTTGAGATTTGTTTTTTTTAATATGTAGTTTTTTTTTGTTTTGGTGTCTTATTTTTGTTTTTAATTTTTCAAAAAAATTTAAATTCTACTCAATTAGACAAATGAAAAAAGAATTCAAAAAAATTCTAAAAAAAAAAAAATTCAGATCGGACAAAAATAAGCAAAAAAATATTGAACTTTTTTTTATAATTATTTTGGCCTTCTCAATTTTATTTTTTTTTGAAACTTAAATAAAAAACTTTACATTTTAAATTCATATTACACAAGATGAATTGAACAAGAAAAAAATGGATAAATTACAAACACACCTCCTGAGGTTTACTTAAATTATAAATTATCCCCTGTAGTTTTAGAAATTGTATTATGTCCCCTAAGGTTTCTAATTTCATAACAAATATGTCTTTTTATTAATAAATCATCAAGTTAATTAACAATTTTTTTAATAATGTTAAAATTTTATTTCAATTAATAATTCAGATAATTTTATTATTGTATAGATGAACAGTTAAAAATTTCACTTTCTCAATTAATTCTGTTAAATAAAAAATTTTGATAGAGAATTATTTGTAATTTTTCAAAACACAAGAGGCAATTCGTATTTTAAGCAAAGCTCAGGAGGTGTATTTCTAATTTATCCAAAAAAATTGACAAAAGATATGACTTATTTAAGAGTTTCCAAATGAGAAATGCTATAGACCCTTAGTGAATGACCGAAGAAACGATCGAATGATGCCACCTAAGCAGCTGGGTCCCACTTGTAAGTGGGGTGGTTGTCTCTCACCTCACAAACCGGTAAAAGTAGAGTTCAGATCGTCTACAGCGGTTGCTTGCAGCACTTCCTGCTGTTGTCCAAAACAACGACGTTTTGGACTTTTGCTTTTATTTCAACCTCTTTTTCACTTCATCTTGTTTACTTCACAAGGAGCCAAAACACCACAGAATAGAGAATAAGTTGTTCATGATGTTTGATTGGGATGGAAACAGGTACATCACGATGGCAAAGTTGATGAGGATGATCGGAGAAGCCAATAAACTTGGTCATCTTCCTCAAATTTGCTTCAATGGTCTAAGATCTGTTTCGATTTGCATCGCCGTGACGAAATCGGCCTCTGATAGCGAATCTTCTTGAAAGATCTTTATAGAGCATCAAAGATCCTTTGCCGGAAAAAAAAATAATAATAAAAATAAAAAAATAAAAATTCAAATGGAATAGAGCTTCGCGGACACAATCGTTATCACCAGATCCATTATTCGTCGTTTTCCTCACCACTCTTAGTCGCCATCGCCTATTTCCGGAGACTGTTGTCCCTCGTGTTTGCTACGCACTCTCTCTCTCTCTACATATATATGTATAACTCATTTGATTGTGATTATTGGGGTTGTGATTGAATCATGATCTGTTATTAGAGTTGTTATGGTTTGTGATTATGGTATGTGATCTGTGTTTTGTTGGATTAAGTTCCCCAAGCCCTCAAAGTCTTCTCAATTAATCAAAACCATCAGTTAAAGTCTTCTTCTTCTTCTTCTTCTTCTTCTTCTTCTTCTTTTTGTTTGGTTGTTGTTGTAAAGGTTATAGTGACTAATCAAAACTCACCTCAATAATTCACACAATTTTAGATCATCCGATCATCATGATCAATAGGCTCATCAGATCACACATAGATCAATCTAAAAAGCAAAACAAATTCTGAACAAAATGAGGTAAAAAAGATCGAATAACTTCGAAACTCAATTGATAAGTGTTCTCGATTAGTGTTTTTTGTGAAAGACGTGACGGCGGTGAAAGGAGACGAGAGCAATGCGAGTTTGAAAAGACAAGTTGGTCGGCGAGATATTCATGTTTTAGTTGCCAGCGGTAAGAGAGAGAGAGAGAGAGAGAGAGAGAGAGTCTGGTTTTGCTTAAAGTTCTGTGGTGTTTTGGCTCCTTGTAAAGTAAAAATGATGAAGTGAAAAAGATGCTCAAATGAAAGCAAAAGAAGAAGGGGAAGAAAAAAAAAAAAAAAAAAAGAGAGTCCAAAATGACGTCGTTTTGGACCGCCGTAGGAAGCGCCGCAGGCAACTGCGGCAGATGATCCGGACTCGTAAAAGTAAGGACAATGCTGCCATTATATGATGTTTACTCTTTTAAAAAATAATTTTTATCTTACAACATTTATTTATTTATTTATTTTTGGCATTAAAATGAAACAATTGTTTTTTAGTATTAAAAAGTGTACATGTATAAATTTCTAGGCTACTCTCATTTAAGTTTATTTTGGTAACATGAAGTTTTTTTAGTATTCATGTTTAAATATCTAATATACTCTCATTTAGGTTTATTTTGATAATATGAAATTTTAGTTAAAATGTTATTATAAAAAAAAATTATTCTTCCTATTTTTTTACACGTCTTTCTATAAAAAATTGAAAGACACTAAAAAGTTAATTCTTAAAACAATCCTTGATTTGAGAATAGGCTATTTTAATAAATTTTTTGACTTTTTAATTAAGATATAATGTGAAAAAAAATTAATATATTTAGAATTTTTTTGCTTGTTACAAAAAAATGTGCAAAAGTAGGGATAAGGAAATTTTTTACTTTTGTTTTTATATAATTATTTGATTTTTTAGATGTTTAAGTAACTTTTTTTTTTTTTTTTTTTTTTTTGACTTTTTAGCTATTATTATAACTTTCCAAACTTGCCAAATTAAAAAATATGACCAATGTATTTGTATCATCCTTCGCTTATTGATAGAGGTGCACATTTACTCTCATAAATAAATAACAAAATTTTATTTATAAAAAATTGAGAAATAAGATTAAGTTGGAATTAAATATTTTTATGAATAATTTCGTACAATAAATATTAATTCATGAAATTTAACTTGTAAAAGAAAATTAGGAAAATTATATCCATGTTGTGTGTAATTTGTTTTTTGGATCAATATGATCTTTGTAACTCTAATTGATAATTTAATCCAATTAGTTATATCTTTTTTAAAATTAGACGAATATTAAAAGGTGAAGTAAATTATTTATTAATAGTGATTGACATACGAAATGCATGCATAATTTAAATAAGTAAAATAAAATAAAATATTTACTATATATTGTGTATCACTCAAATGGTAAAAGTCTTCTTTAATAGGTCTAATGTTTAGTCTCACTCTCAATTCGTTGGCTTAATAATCAACTTTTTTTGATTTTTTAGTTTTTACAAAAGCACACGTAAAAAAATAAAGAGAAAATTTAATTTTTTTATAGTGATTTTTTAAACCTTTTGCCATTTATAAACGTACACTGTTTAATACTTAAAAAAAGAGTGTTTCATTTTTAATGCAAAAAAAAATGTTTTAGGTAAATAATTATTTATTAAAAGAGTAAACACTAGCATTTATTTCTTTTGCTTTTACTGGTTAGTCAGGTGAGAAAGAACAACCCTTTTAAAAGTCAGACCCATCTGCTTAGATGACATCACTCGATCGTTTCTTATATCATTCACTAGGGATCCGTAACATTTGCAAAAAGTTAGGAGTTATGAAATTTTTTTTCATAAAAATGATCATAAAAAATTTATGATCATTGAATTATCTTAATTAGTGTGTGGTGTTTTATTCTAAGTGTAATTTAAGGGTCACAAAACTTTCATGATTATTTTCATGAAAAGTTTTTCATGATACCTAACATTGCTGGTAATATTTCTTTTCCCAAACTGCTACTAAATAAATGAGTAAATACCTCTCCGTAAAATAACCCAACTAACTCTAAATTAAAGAATTTTTGATCTTTGCCTTAGCTCGCAAGAAAAGTACCGATTTTCTTGAAAATCAAGAAAACCAAGTCCTGTATATTTTGTGTGTCCCAAGAAAGATACAAAGTTATATATATGCAACATACTCAAACAAAACCTAGTCAAGAATCAGAGTAATGGGAAGAAGAACCAAACAAAAAAGCAGCCCAACAACAACAACATCAAAAGGGAAGAACACAAGGCATCGGAAAAGCCGAAATCTTCAACTTCAACAGCAGCCATTATATTCCCAGATGAGATAATAATCGAAATACCCACCAAACTGCTTATGAAGTCTCTCTTGTGATTTCGATCTGTTTGTAAATTATGGAAATCCATTATAGACAATTCTTCTTTTGTTACCCAACAATGGGTAGCCTGAATCCTCATTTCTTTCTCAAATTTTGATGGGTCGAAGCATTATTTGTATTCTTCAATCATCAAAGGGGGGAAGGCGGTTCCCTTTCTATCGCTCCCCTGTTGCAACAAAGAAAATCATGGTAACACTTGCTAGTGCGATGTATCGGAGTCCATTAATGACTTGGTATGCTTCTACAATGGCAGTGATGTTTATATTTGTAATCCTAGTACAAAGAGTATTAGTACTTTGCCGTCAAGTTGTCAAACTCATCGCTATTCAAAACTTGATTCTTTCTTAAACATACCCTATTCTAGTTACTTTTCTGGCTTTGATCCTAAAAACAATGATTACAAAGTTTTGCACATCCTCGGGGTACGTCAGGGAACGAGCAATGTAAAGTTACATAATGTACGATGTGAAGTATATACAATAAAAGGCAGTCTAGAGGAGTAACACTAGGCATTCACATCCTTTGCTTCATGGAGAAAGATTAATCGAGTTCCCTCCTATCCCTATATTTTCAGAGGCAATGGTGTTTGTGTCAATGTTGCTATACATTGGATTGGCATGAAAGCTCCTTGTCGAGAAATTATAACGGTGTTTGATCTTGGTAGTGAGAAATTTCACTTGATTTCGCTCCCAAATGGTGTTGTCTCATCCATGTCTAGTTTGACACAAATTGGAGGCTCTCTGGCTTTGATTGGTTACAAAGATGATGATTCTCACACAATAGAGTTGTAGGAATTAAAGGACTATGACAATTTGGTGTGGATCAAAGAGAGTTTTGTTTATTCACAAAATCAGAAGCGGGCGACAAACACTATTCTTGTTGGTAATGCTTATAGCGGTTATTTGTTGCTAATTCCAAGTAGCTTGAAGAACCAGTATTGCCTAATTCATCATCATCTGAAGAATAAAGCTTTGACCATAGTGTTGGGGTGATAAGGTATATTTGATAAGAACTTGGGCAAGCTAGGAAATATAGAAGAAGATAAGGTAGAAATGCAAATATAAGAAAACTTCTTCTTATTATGTTGATTACAAGTCAAAATTCTTGCATACATCAATTTGCAATTAGCTCATGGCTTTATATAGAGAACATCACCCTCTTAACCTCTTCTAGAAAGGTTCTAGGAATGTTTGATATTTTCCAACATCATTATTATACATCATTGTTATACATTTCTAGATATTTCTATCATTATTAAAAATCTAGATAAATTATTTCAATCTACTAGATATTTCTAGATAAATATCTTCATAAATTATTCATTAATTATTTTAGATTTATCTAGATTATAAATTATATTTTAACACCCCCACTTAATTTGTAATCTTCATGCATTTCTGAAACTGTAAGAATTTTTCTATTGGCATTGCTTTTGTCATGATATTTGCTAATTGCTCATTTGTGTTGATAAACTCCAATTGGATTTCACCTTTCTATACACTGTCTCAAATAAAATGATGTCGTAGTTCAATGTGCTTTGTCCTACCATGGAATACTGGATTTTTGTTCATTGCAATAGCTGACATGCTATCACAAAAAATTGTAGTGGAACATTCCTCTTTGTGCTCCATATCTGAGAGAATTTTTTTAAGCCAAGCTACTTCACAAGTTGCATCTGTAGCCGCAATATATTTTGCTTCTGCTGATGATAGAGCTGCAATCTTCTGCTTCTTGGAACTCCAAGAGATAATTTTTAAGCTAATACAAAATACATAACCTGATGTACTCTTTCGATCATCCAATGATCCTGCCCAGTCACGATCAGTGTAGACTATTAGTTTACTGTTATTTTCTTTCACAAACCTGATGCCGAGATTCTTGGTCCCTTGAAAATACCGAAGAATTTGCTTTGTTGCTGCATAGTGTAGCTTGTTCAGCTCATGCATAATTCTCAAAATAAGATTTACAGAGTAAACAATGTTTGGCCTTGTATTACTGAGATAATTTAGTGAACCAACCAATTTTTGATAAGCGGTAACGTCGACTTTCTCTACTCCATCATTTACTTGCAACTTCTCATTTAAAGAGATTGGAGTAGAAACTGACTTGCAATCAGACATATGAAATTTCTTCAATAAATCTTCAAGATATTTTCCTTAAGAGATAAATATTTCTCCCTCTAACTGCTTCGCTTGAATATCGGGAAAATATCTCATAAGTCCCAAATCAGTTATCTCGTACTCCTTCATCATGGCTCTTTTAAATTCTTTTACCATTGATAGTTTAGTTCCTGTATAGATTAAATCATCAACATACATGCAAACTATGAGAAAGTCTTGCGTACCTCCTTTCTTGATGTATAGTGATGGTTCACTTTGGCTTCTTTGAAAACCATTTTGACAAAAATACTTGTCAATGTTGTTGTTCCAGGCTCGGGTTGCTTGCTTCAAACTATACAACGCCTTCCAAAGTTAGTAAACCTTTTCTTCTTTTCCTTTGATTATGTATCCTTGCGGTTGTTCAACATAAACTTCATCTTCAAGCTCTCCATTGAGAAAAGTTGATTTGAGATCTAGCTGATATACTGATAGCTCATTTTGTGCAACCAAGGCAAGAACGATTCTTATTGTCTCCATGTAAGCAACTGGAGCAAATGTTTCATTGAAGTCCACTCCAGGTTGTTATGAGTAGCCTTTTGCAACTAAACGAGCCTTATGCTTCTGGATGGAACCATCTTCTTTATATTTGGTCTTGTAGACCCATTTAAGTCCGATCACATCTTTGTCTTTGGGTAGGTCAACAAGATCTATTTTTTTCAATAGTTTCAATTTCTTTATCTATTGCCTTTCTTCAAATTTCTTTTTTCACAACTTCTTCAAAAATCTATGGCTCACAAGCAAAAAATGCTACAACACAAGTTTCATATATTTCTCTTAAGAAACGTACCTTTCTTGGTTTTGTTTCAGATTCTTCAGATAAAGAGTTTCCTGGAGAGTCATTTCTTGGCCTTGGGCTTGGAATGTTATGTGGATATTGGTTTGGACTTTCTTGGAGAGTTGAAGATCCTTCTCCTTCTAGTGCTTTGTTAAATTCAAATCCCTTCTGCTCTAGGATGGAGTTATCATCCCACTTCCATGCTATCATTTCATCAAATATGATATCTCTAGAGATTACCAATTCATTTTTCATTGGATTTAACAGACGATATCCTTTTGATTCATCGCTATATCCAATGAACATATATTTATTCAATTTCTCATCAATTTTTTCTCTTTTTTGGGAAGGAATTAAGGCATAAACAAGATAACCGAATACTTTGAAAAGATTTACCTGTGGCATTTGTTTGCGCCATGCTTCATATGGTGTTTTGTTTCAGACAGCCTTCATGGAAGATTGGTTTAGAATATAAATAGTAGTATTGGCAGCTTCAAACCAAATTTTGTTTGGAATACCTTTGCCTTTTAGCATGCTTCATGCCATCTACACAATTGTCCAGTTCTTTCGTTCTGTAACTCCATTTTGTTAAGAAGAGTGTCGAACTGTGAGTTGTCTTTTAATCTCATTTTCTTTATAGTAATTCATGAATGGAGTATAAATGAATTCTCCGCCATGATCTGTCCTAAACATTTTGTTTTCTTTGTCACTTTGCTTTTCCGCCAAAGCTTTAAATTGTAAAAATACTGAGAAGGCTTCTGATTTTCTATCAAGAAAATAAATCCACATCATTCGAGTATAATCATCAACAAAGAGTAGAAAATATCTCTTGTTACCAAGAGATGATGTTCGGCAAGGCCCACAAATATCTGTATGCAAAAACTCCAATGGTGCTTTGGCTCTCCAAGAAGTCTATGGAAATGGCAATCTATGCATTTTTCCATAAATGCATCATTCACAAATTTTATTGATTTTGCCAATGTGAGGCAATCCTATAACCATATCTTTTTCTTTTAATAATTTCATGCCCTTGTAATTTAGATGTCCATAACTAAGGTGCCATAGATATGGATTATTGGTGTTTTCACTTTTAAGGGCAAAATTATCATTCAGTGGCATTACAAGAGGGAAAACTTTGTTTAAAGTCATTTTGACTTTTGCCACTATATAATTTTTCTTTTTATCAGAGATTATGTATTCATCATTATTAAAATTTATTGCATAACCTTTTTGTACTAATTGCCCCACACTTAATACATTTTGGGTTAGCCCCGAAACATAAAAAACATCATAAATTAATTTTGTGTTACCTCCCTTTGTATGGACGAAGATGACTCTCTTTCCTTCAACATTTTGTAGCTTTCCATCACCAAACTTTACTTGAGAAAAGAATTTTTCATCTAGTTGCATAGAAATATTGTGATTACCTGTCATATGATTACTGCATCCACTATCCAAATACCAAATATTTTCTGACTCTTGTTGGGCATTCATGCAAGAAAATAATTGTTCTGTTTTATTTTCTTCAGAAAAATTAGCTTTGCCTTTGTCATTGTTGAACCAGCAATCACGTTGTGAATGATTTGAATTTTTACATTTTTTGCACCTAAATCTGCAATCTTTAGATGCATGATTAAATTTCTTGCAAATAGTGCATTGAGAGTCAGAGTTACTGCTGGAATTTCTTTGATTGTTGTAGTCTCTTCCTTTATTCCGGGCTGGAAATGAACTTCGGGCTTCTCGTCATTTTCCAGGCATTCTTCTTCTTTAAAATGAATCCCTTTCTTGATTTTCTTGTTTCTTGTCTCCAATATTAACTTTGGATTGAAATGCTTGCTCCATTGGCTTATTTATAAACCTTCTCATTCTTTGTTCATGTGCCTCGAGAGAACTCATGAGCTCATGTCTAGTCAGTTTAGATAAATCTTTGGATTCCTTGATGGTAGCGACAATATGCTTGAATTTTTGAGGTAAACTTCTTAAAACTTTTTCAACGATTGTCTTGTCATCAAGGTTGTCTCCATAACTTCTAATTTGGTTGACAATGCCAGCAACTCGGGAAAAAAACTCATTAATAGATTCAATATGCTTCATTGTTTGATTGTCAAAATCTCTCCATAATGTTTGTAGTTTAATGGAGATGACCTTATCAAAGCCTTGATATTCACAATTTAATATATCCCAAGCTTCTTTAGATGTTTTTGCATCCATGATTCTAGGAAAGATAGGTTTGCTTACCCCTCGTTGTATGTTGAGAAGAACACTTGCATCATTTTTCTTGTTCGTCTTGTACTGCTTCTGACGTGCTTCTGTCCAAGTTGCAAATTCTTCATCATCTGCTGGTGCCTCAAAATCATCTTCAACTAATTCCTACAAGTCTTGTGAGACAAATAAAGTTTTCATTTGGATGCTCCAATATTTATAGTTCTCTCTCTCAAATATAGGGATAAGAGCTTGTGCATAGTTGAAAGTGAAAGAGCTTGCTTCCATGCTAGAATAGTATTTGAAGAAAGAGGTTTGGAGGCTTTAGAATAGGTGAGGGGAACCTGGCTTTGATATCAAAATTGTTGGGATGACAAGGTATATTTGATAAGAACTTGGGCAAGCTAGGAAGGGAATTATGGAAGAAGATAAGGTAGAAATGCACATATAAGAAAATTTCTTCTTATTATGTTGATTACAAGTCAAGATTCTTACATACATCAATTTATAATTAGCTCATGGCTTTATAGAAAGAACATCACCATCTTAACCTTTTCTAGAAAGGTTCTAGAAAGGTTTGATATTTTCCAACATCATTATTATACATTTCTAGATATTTCAATCATTATTAAAAATCTAGATAGATTATTTCAATCTACTAGATATTTCTAGATAAATATCTTCATAAATTATTTATTAATTATTTTAGATTTATCTAGATTGCAATTTTTATTTTAACAGATAGTTAGAGTTCATGGATTGCCTCCATGGATTGACTTGTTTGGTGCAAGAAATATCAATTTTAGTTGTCTAATTATGTAGAAAGCTTTGTGCCTTTGCCACAGATTCTACAATTTGGAGAGTTTATTGTTTTTTGATTAGCAAAGAAAAAATTCATTAACAACATGAAATTAAAGGTACAGGAAGACGACATGCATCGAGAGAGATTCAGAAAGTACAAAATACCCTTACTACTGCTACTTGCATCCATACAACCAACCCCTTCGCCTCACGAATTTGGAGAATTTATTGTTCATACTTCACATTGATGCTTGGTTCTTGTAATAACTTTGACTCCTATGAGAAGTATTAATCAACGAATCTAAAATTTTATTAATAAAATTTAGGATTTTTTTTTTGTTTTTTGTTTTATTTTTTTTATTTTTATTTTGTGGCAATTTGGAACTTGAGTAGGATTATATTGTTCTGAAATTTGGAGCATATTGTTTTCAATTTTTTATTTATATGATGTATCATGAAATGTATATATTTTGCCAAGTCTATATTTGGGCGTCATGTGCCAAGAACAAGTTATATATTGATGGTTTCTAGTAAGCATGATCAGTCTTAATACAGGAAGATTGTTTAGTCCTCTGGCAATATTTAAATTGATTTAGATCTATATTCTGTTAAAGATTGATGTGTAGTCTCGATGCTTTTCATGTTAAAAAAATTTAAAAATAATAAACAAAGATAGTTTTTCTATTTGCATTGGATGTGATTAATGTCTTCTAATAAGAGGCTGCTAATTTTTAATTAGAGAGTTTCAACCTCTCAATTCAACCGCTCTATAATGTTATCATACCTTGCAGCATAGGCACAAAGTGCATTAGGCATCAAGTAATCATATTGCATTTTTTGGGTTAACTCAAGAAAAAGCACATTTGGCGACTGAAAATGGGACCTGAACACACATAATCATAGATAACCTCCAACCATTATCACAGATATAATGTGTACTAATTTTATCAATTTTGAAAAAGCAAAAAATGGTTTGTTTTGTTCTTCATGCTTATTTTATGTGAGGCACACTTCTTCCTCATAATAATACCTAATATTTTGATTCTTAATTTTTCTTTTCTCAGTAATATTTTGAATAAGTAAAATCATAATTATTTGAAGATTTTCAAATATTTTCTCAAATAAATAATGAATGGCATCTCACCTCTGATAGTCCGTCATGCTTCCATCCAATTTATTGTTATTGTTTTTAATAATTTCATTATTTTTCTTAACAATTTCCTTCATGCTTACTTTTGATTCTATCATGATTGTTTTGCATAATTACAGTATTTTCCTCACAATTTCATGCCAATGAGCAATTGTTGTTGAATCCTAAATTTAAGAGATCATATATTTGTTAAACCCTAGTTTTGTGAAACCTAGCAACACTTGCAAGGTCATATGTAAGTACGTAGCTGAAGATTCTTAAGGCATACATACCCCAAAATAGCCATAGTCTGCAATCTAAATGATACCAAAGATGAAAACCAAAAAGCAAAATGAAAACAACAAGAAAGCATTGCAAAAGATGAAAGGAGGGCAAGCTGCAACTACTTTTGTTTCATACCCAGTGTTGGGGTATATCTCCTTATTGGAGTTTGAGGCCCAATTGGTTTGTTAAAGAATTTTAATTTAATTTGGTTTAGGTATAATATATTTTAATATATTATATCTAATTTTTAGAGACCCAATTCAATTTGGTAACAACTAGGATTTTGATAAAAACAAGTCCAAGATTTAATAATATATAGATATATTGTTATGTTTATCCAAATATATAGGTGAACGGCAGCAGCAAAGAATAATACTTTTGGCGGGTTTGGTTTTGGGCAACAACATAGAACTTTGTAAAAGTTTAATTGGTGATTTCCATTGGTACAGTGGTGTGTGAAGTTTGCTTTGCTTCAGTTTGTTTGGACGTTTTGACAATTTCAGCTCTACATTGAAGGTGTTGATTTGGTTCGTTATTTTAGGTCTTCTTCAACTCTAGTTTTGAAGATTTTTGTTCATCTATTTGGTGAGGTCTTTCCTCTTATTTATTTGTGATTATTTGGAATTCACCTAAAGTTGATTTTGTGAGACCATTTGTGTCTCGTTTGTAATCGTTTGAAAACTATTTGCTTGATAGTGGAATCGGATTTTGATCCCGTAGGCGTACCTCACATTGAGGGAACTACGTAAAAATTCTTGTGTTGCTTTTGATTTAATTTTTCCGAATTAGTTTTTATTCCTATTGATTGATTTACTTGTGGGGAATCATCATATTTTCCCTAACAACTTGTATTAAAGCTTACGGTTTATTTGGGTTTATTTATTTGTATAAATCAATGGAAGGGAATGCGGGTCGTATGTCTAGCTTCAATGGAAGCAATTGGGTAACTTGGAAAACTAAAATGGAGGATCTATGACCTATTATTTTGTAAAGATTTATATGGACCCATTGAGGGTGATAGTGATAACTCCAAGGGTATGAAAGATGATGAATGAAATAGGCGTAATCGAAAAGCCGTTGGTGTTATCTATCAATGGATTGATGACAGTGTGTTTCATCATGTTGCTACTAAAATTTCGGCACATGATTTATGGAAAAAAAATTAGAAGGCCTTTATGATAGGAAATCAGCCACAAATAAAACTTTTCTGTTTCGTAAGTTGGTTAATTTAAAATATAAAGATGGCAGCCCCATTCCATAACATTTGAATGACATAAAGAGTATTGTTAACCAACTTGCTTCTATGAAAATTATTCTTGATGATGAATTGCAAGCTTTGATGCTACTTAGTTCTTTGCTCAAAAATTGGGAGACTTTGGTTGTGACAGTTAGTAATTCAACACCCGATGGAGTTGTCACAATGGGCCAAGTCACTAGTAACTTGTTGAATGAAGAAACTAGAAGAAAATCAGCGGGTTTCTCTCATTCAGAAGCATTTGTTGTGAGAGGCCGAAGCAAAACAAGGGGGATGAGTAAGACTCCTCACGGTCGTGATCAAAGCCGTGACAAATCAAAAGATGGTTCTTTTTCAAAGAAAGAAATGGAGTGTTATTATTGCCATGAGAAAGGGCACATGAAGCGGGAATGCCGAAAGCTCAAGAACAAGAAGAAAATGCGTGACAAAATTGTAGATAAGAAGCAAGAAGACACAACGGTAGTTACTACCGATGATCTCATGGTCGTTTGTGAAGATGATTGTGTCAATTTTGTGGCCTAAGAGAGTAATTGGGTCATTGATTCCGGTGCTTCTTTTCATGTGACTTCTCGAGTTGATTTCTTCACTACCTACACCAAAGGAGATTATGGTTCTGTTTGAATGGGTAATGAAGGTTTGTCCAAGATTATTGGCATGGGTGATGTTTGCTTGGAAACAAATTTGGGTTGCAAGTTATTGCTTAAAGATGTGAGGTATGTTCCCAACATTTGCCTCAATTTGATCTCTATTGGGAAGCTAGATGATGAAGGCTACAACAACAAATTTGGTAATGGAATATGGAAGCTCACAAAGGGTTCTTTAGTGGTGGCTAAGTGCAAGAAGACTCATACACTTTATTCGATGTAAGGAAAAATTTGTAAAGGTATTATCAATGCACTAGAAGATGATACTTCTATCGAATTGTGGCACATGCGGCTTAGCCATATGAGTGTGTTAGGTTTTTATTCTTGGCAATCCCGGTTGACAAAACTCCTTTCAGTTGTACTTGTTTTCGCACTTTTATTTCAGTGAGGCTATGAGTTTATTAGATGCGAATCCAACCCGAATCGTGCCTTACAGAGAAGTTTGTGATGTTAATGCTTTCAAGATTGCTACTTCGTTGATTATGACGAGGGTCGAGCTGCCCGGTCAGCTAGCGGGGTCGAGGGCAGTGCCCCCGAAGCAAAATGCAAAAATGCATTCAAAAGTTGCCTGTCCGCTCGAGTGGACATTCCCCCGCTCGAGCGGAGAATGTTGTGTTCCAGAAGTTTGGTGAGTCTGCAAAAATACTGTGATCTGTGTTTTCACACTCGAGCGTCGAAATCCCTGCTCGAGCGTATATCCTGGTTTGGACATGGCATATAGTGTCCCCGCTCAAGTGTTTATTTCCCCACTCGAGCGTACACCCTAGTGCGGAACACGTCATACAGTGTCCCCACTCGAGCGTCCATTCCCACGCTCGAGCGGACCTCACGATTTCAGATTCTATAAATTCGCAAGTTGCTCCAAATCTAAGATTACTTCTCTAGATCTTCTTTTTGGATATTAAGGTTTATATCTGGGGATATTTTGCTAGTTTTCTTTGATGTTTAATTGAGTATTCAACTCATGGGTTAAGAAGAATATATCAAAGGATTGTTTGTTCATTCTATACAAAAGAGAGAGTTGTTCTTCGGTGGATTCTAAAGAATTTGAGCCTGAAGCTTTGGTAGATTCTAGAGTGGCTCATCGTCAGGACAATTCTGAGGTGAAGACGGGGTTGGAAGAGACACATAGGGGTTGGTTCAATTCGGGCGTGGATTCGCTAGGTAATTGAGAGTATACATGTGTAATTCCTTTATATCTTCTTAGTGGATTGGTTTGTGGTTGTTGCCCGTGGTTTTTTATCACAATTGGAGGTGTCCAATTGTAGTTTTTCCACGTAAAATCGTTGTGTCGATTTTTCTTGATTGTTTGATTGGGATTGTTGTTTACTGCTAAAAATTGATACATAATCACAAATCAACATCTAGGGGATTTCTAGATTTTTGAATTGGTATCAGAGCGGGTTGTTCTTTTATTTTTTAAAACTTTTGAGTGAGATCTTGTTTGATTTGTGATAATGGATTCAATACGTGAGGGAAATTCTATGGTTCGACCACTCCTACTTGACGGATCTAATTATTCTTTTTGGAAAGCTCGGATGAGATCGTTTTTGAAATCTATTGATGAAAAAGTTTGGCAATCTGTCATGTATGGGTGGACCGAACCAACGATTACCGTTGATGGAATAATTTTCCCTAAACCAATTGATAAGTAGGACACAATTGATTACCAAAATAGTAGCTGGAATAGTAAAGCTATCAATTTTCTTTTTTGCGCTGTCACACCTGAAGAGTTTAGTCGTATTTGTAATTGTGAAGTCGCAAAAGAGGCTTGGGATATCTTACAAATTATTCATGAGGGCACTCTTTCTGTTAAACGCACAAAACTTCAAAGGCTCACGTCTAGTTTCAAAAACCTTTCAATGAAAGATAATGAGACCTTTGATGAATTTTATGTGAAGTTGAGTGACATTGTAAATTCCAACTTCAATTTAGGTGAAAAAATACCAAAATCCAAAGTTGTGGGAAAAATTTTGAGATCCTTGCCTGATCAGTTCCAACCAAAAGTTACGGCTATTGAGGAGGCTCAAGATGTTGATAACCTCAAGCTAGATCATTTGGTTGGAAATCTCCAAACTTATGAGGCACATAGAAGTTTCGAAAAGAAACAAAAAGATACTATTGCTTATAGTAGTGCTCATAGAGTTGGAGAAGATTCTGATGAGGACTGTGAGATAGATTCCAAGATTACGGCTGCTTTTGTTAAATTATTTAAAAAATCTTTTTTGAAAAAGAATCTTAATATTTTGGAATCTACTCATACTCATAAATCTAAAGGCAAAGATAAACTCAAAGTTAATTCTATAGCCAAGATGGAGAAAGGAAAGATACAAGGGAACTCTGAAAGAGTCCAATGCTATGAATGCCAAGGATTTGGCCACTTTGCTTCAAAATGCCCCACTCGTTTGAGGAAGAAAAAAGCCCTCGCTATCACTTGAGATGATGAATCGGAATCTGATGAAGATGAAAGTGACAACGAAGATCAAGGCGAAGAGAGACATAAACAATTCCTTGTTTTCATGGCGGCTTCTGAAACTGAAGGACGAACAGAGTATCCGAAGAGGTCGGTTGAGAATATCACTGATGATGAATCCTCAGAGAGTGATGATGAAGAGCTTGAGCAAGCTTATGAAAAGTTGTATAAGGAATCTCTTAACTTATCCAAATTGAATGACAGACTCACTATGAAACTCAAAGCATGTGAAAGTGAGAATGTCAAACTAAATGAGGAGATTTCCGAGGCTAGGATTGATGCCATCAAGATAGCTGATGACCGACAAGCTCTTTGTGCAAAACTCTTGACTTTTGAGACAGAGAGAAATAAGCTACAACAAATCTATGCAACATATGAAGAAAAGATTGAATCTCTTGAGATGTCTCAAGTTGCTTTGGAAGAACTAATGATCAAGAAAGAGGAAGAGCTCAAGTGTGTTATGGCTGCCATTGGTCTTTGGAACAAAGGTTCAAAGACTTTAGACAATATCATTGGGTGTCAACAAATTTGTTCTGACAAGAGTGGCATTGGCTTTGGCTTTGGTGGTAAGATTGAGCAAAAACAAAGTGCTTCCACATCTCATGATACAAGAACTCAAGGAAAGGGAGAACAAAAAATTCAACATAAGGATGGACTTCTCAAACTTCCTAGAGTTGGTAAGGTAAAAGAAAAGAAGGTACACCCTGTAACCCTGTTTTTTTTTTTTTTTTTTGCCATCATTGTGGTATGTATGGTCATATTCGCCCTTATTGTTATAAATTGCATGGGAGAGTGTATTTGCCTAGACCTGAAAATAGGAAGTTGGAAACCAAGTCGAGATAGGTTCCCATTGCAGGGGAAAGGAACCACAACGTCAAGACACCACCCAAGAACTGCAATTCTTACAACTTTGTTCATACTAAAGCGATTTGGGTGAGAAAACTTGACTTGTGTTAATTTGTTTTTTCGGTTTTGTTTTTAGGTTTCTATGTGTTTTTTTTCTTTTTAAGTCTTTAAATGTGTGCTTGTTCATGTCTTGCTTTATTTTAGAGAGAAAAAAAAATCCAAAAAGATTTTGTTAATATGATTTTGCAAGCTTGAAATTTTTGAGTAGTTCTTGGTGCATATTGGAATTGATGAGAATTTCTATTACATGTTAATATGTGTGTACTTTTTGTGGTCATTACTCATTTTGGAGTGTGTGTTTTTTAATTAGTATGTCTCATTCTGTATACACTCATGGATTAGCAAATATCAGAGTATTCCGCCTTAGTGATTATTTTTTTCTTATAGACTTTTGGCATTGTATCTCTTGCTTTTCTAGAGGAATTGACCTATACTAGCATATCATGGGTAATGTTGAGTCTCTTAACCACCTTTCATCTTTTTGCATCTCCATGGCTTTCCCCTCTGTTCTTTGGAGTCCAGCCATGAGGAAAAGGCTACCTCAGAGTCACCAACCAGGCCATCCTTATTATATCCATGCTTCTCTGGTTCGGTTTCCATACTCTTGAGCGTGTCAGTCGCCAATGAATGTGCAAAAGAAAGAAAAAATGTGCAATAGAAAGAAAAAAAAAAAAAGATGTACAAAAGAAAAAAAACAAAAAGATGTGAGAAAAAAAAGAAAAAAAAAAAAGGATTCATTAATTGAGGGGGAGCCTCCGCTATTACTCAACAAATACCCTTTGATTCCTAGTGGTTTGACTTTCTTTTGTTGTGCTTAGATTCTCTTGTTAGAGGTCCAACTTTCAGATCACTACTAGGATTGACTCTAGTGTTTGTCGAACTCCAAGAGTCACACACACACTTTTCTCATGGGATCTATGCTTCTCACATAATGCATCACTTTCTTTTATGAGGAATCTTCTAGAGGCTGTGCACATTGTGTTTTCTTGTTATGGTGCTTCTTGGATAATCTTGTGTGTTTCAAGGTACAAATTATAAATTCCTTGCTTACTCCACCATATTATTTTTGTCATTTTCTTCTTGTTCACTATTTTCAGTGTTTGTGGGTGCTTTTAGTGTAGGAAGGTTTGGTTTATCATTGTAAGAGTTTGTTAGCATGAACTCTTTGATTATTTCCTTATTGCATGCTTTGTTGTGTCGGGTGCGGGTGCATGTGTCTAAGTTTTCATCTATTCATACTACATGTTCTTAAAATCTCCAAGTCGCATCTATTCATGTTTTCCATCTCATGCTTCAAGACAATCTTTTCATATGTTTATTGCTTATTCCTATACTCTTGTGGCACTAATAGTTGTTTTGGAGATTGTGGAACTAATTGATGTTTTGCAGATCATGACTTTGGGAAAGAAATTTGTTTTTGTTGGTTGTAATGGGTTGGGGTGATTAATATTTTATTTGTTAGGTGTGTTTTGTCACGGCATTGCCAAAGGAGGAGATTGTTAGGTTTTTATTCTTGGCAATCTCGGTTGACAAAACTCTTTTCAGTTGTACTTGTTTTCGTACTTTTATTTCAGTGAGACTGAGTTTATTAGATGCGAATCCAACCCGAATCGTGCCTTGCAGAGAAGTTTGTGATGTTAATGCTTTCAAGATTGCAACTTCGCTGATTATGACGGAAGTCGAGCTGCCCAGTCAGCTCGCGGGGTCGAGGGGCAGCGCCCCTGAAGCAAAATGCAAAAATGCATTCAAAAGTTACCTGTCCGCTCGAGCGGACATTCCCCCGCTCGAGCGTACATCCTGGTTTGGACATGGCATATAGTGTCCCTGCTCGAGTGTACACCCTAGTGCGAAACACGTCATATAGTGTCCCCGCTTGAGCGTCCATTCCCATGCTCGAGCAGACCTCACGATTTCAGATTCTATAAATTCGCAAGTTGCTCCAAATCTAGGATTACTTCTCCAGATCTTCTTTTCTGATATTAAGGTTTATATCTGGAGATATTTTGCTAGTTTTTTTTTTTTAAATGTTTAATTGAGTATTCAACTCATGGGTTAAGAAGAATATATCAAAGGTTTGTTTGTTCATTCTATACAAAAGAGAGAGTTGTTCTTCGGTGGATTCTGAAGAATTTGAGCCTAAAGCTTTGGTGGATTCTGGAGTGGCTCATCGTCAAGACAATTCCGAGGTGAAGACGAGGTTGAAAGAGATATATAGGGGTTAGTTCAATATGGGCGTGGATTCGCTAGGTAATTGAGAGTATACATGTGTTATTCGTTTATGTCTTCTTAGTGGATTGTTTTGTGGCTGTTGCCCGTGGTTTTTTTTTTATCACAATTGGAGGTGTCCAATTGTGGTTTTTCCATGTAAAATCGTTATGTCGATTTGTCTTGATTGTTTGATTGGGATTGTTGTTTATTGCTAAAAATTGATAAATAATCACAAATCAACATCTAGAGAATTTCTAGATTTTTCATAGTGAAAAGGGGTTACAAGTTTTGTTCAAGAAAGTGTTTCTACCCGGTTTGAAAGGTACACATCTTAAAACTTGTGTTCATTGTTTGGCGGGTAAACAACATAGAGTTTCTTTTCATAAAAATGTTGCTTCTAGAAAAGAAAATGTTTTAGAGTTGATTCATTCGGATGTTTGTGGTCCTTTGAAAGTTAGAACACATAATGGTACACTTTATTTTGTTACTTTCATTGATGATTATTCAAGGAAAGTTTCGGCTTTTCTATTAAAAACTAAAGATCAAGTTCTAGAAGTATTTAGGTATTTTCAAGCCATGGTTGAAAGAGAAACATGGTAGAAATTGAAGTGCATTCGATCAGACAATGGTAGTGAATACATTGGGCCATTTGACGAGTATTGTCGCAGCCAAGGTATTCGACACCAAAAGACAGTTAAGAAGACTCCTCAACAAAATGGCGTTATCGAGAGGATGAACCACACCATTGTAGAAAGAACAAGGTGTTTGCTTTCACAAGCTAAATTGCCAAAATCGTTTTGGGGTGAGGCAATGATGACAGCGGTTGACGTGATCAATTTGTCTCCTTCCTATTCTTTGAATGGTGATATTCCTGAAAGAGTTTGGACCGGTAAAGGTGTGTCTTATGAGCACTTGAGAGTGTTTGGTTGTCGAGCTTTTGTTCACATTTTAAAAGATAAGAGGTCCAAGCTTGATAGGAAGTCAAGACAATGTATTTTTCTTGGCTATGGACGTGATGAATTCGGGTATAGATTGTGGGATCCGGTCGACAATAAAGTCATTCGAAGCCATGATGTTGTGTTTCTTGAAGACCAAACAATTGAAGACTTTGGCAAAGGTTGATCAACTGGAGCCAAAAACTAGTGATCTCATTGACATAGATCTATCTCCTTCATCTTCAGTTGATGATGAAAATGGGAGAGATGTGCAGCCACCTATTGAAGATATAGAGGATGATGCTAATTCTAATGAAGTTGAGCTAGAAATTGAGGAAGAGCATCCAAGTCAAGAACCGCCACCACAACTTGAGTTGAAGAAATCTACAAGGGACCGGCAACCTTCAAGAAAGTATCCTCCCAATGAATTTGTGTTGATTTCCGATCAAGGGGAGCCTGAGAGCTACCAAGAAGCAATTGAGCATGCAAAGAAAGGTGATTGGAAAAAGGCCATAGAAGAGGAGATGAATTCCTTACTTGAAAATCACACCTATGATTTAGTGAAGTTGCCTAAGGGGAGGAAAATTCTGAAAAATAAATGGGTTTTCAAATTGAAGAATGATAGTAAGAATCTGAGGTACAAAGCACGTCTTGTTGTGAAAGGCTTTGGGTAAAAGAAAGGTATTGACTTTGATGAGATTTTCTCATCGGTTGTGAGGATGTCTTCTATTTGGGTTGTACTTGGCATGGCTGCAAGTATGAACCTTGAAGTTGAACAGCTTGATGTGAAGACTGCATTTCTTCATGGTGATCTTGAAGAAGAAATTTATATGGAGCAACCAGAAGGTTTTGTGGAAAAAGGGAAAGAGAAATTTGTTTGCAAATTGAAGAAAAGTTTGTATGATCTCAAGCAAGCTTCGCGGCAATGGTACAAAAAATTTGACTCTTTCATGATGAATAATTGTTTCTCTAAAACCATTTCGGACTATTGTGTATTTGTGAAAAATTTTCCAAATGGTAAATTTATTATTCTTTTACTTTATGTTGATGACATGTTAATTGTGGGTTAAGATTACACTATGATTAACAGGTTGAAATTAGAGTTGAGCAAGTCTTTTGCTATGAAAGATTTGGGATTGGCAAAGCAAATGCTTGGTATGAAAATTGTTTGTGATCGCAAAAAGTGACTGATTTGGTTGTCTCAAGAAAGTTACATTGAGAAAGTTCTTGAGATGTTCAACATGAATAAAGCAAAGTCGGTTGGTTGTCCACTCTCGGGTCACTTCAAGCTTAGTTCATATCAATGCCCTACAAGTGAGAAAGATAAAGAAGAGATGTTGAAAGTTCCTTATACTTCAGCAATTGGTTCTTTGATGTACGCTATGGTTTGTACAAGGCCAGACATTGCTCACGTCGTTGGTGTGGTGAGTCGTTTTCTCTCTAATCCGGATAAAAAATATTGGGCAGCGATAAAATGGATTCTAAGATATCTTCAAGGGACTTCGAAGGTGTGTTTGTGTTTTGGGGATGGTAAGCCAATGCTTGATGGATTCATAGATTCTGACATGGCCGGTAATATTGATTCTAGAAAATCTACTTCGGGGTATTTGATGACTTTTGCAGGGGAGTTGTGGCATGGCAATCTAAATTACAAAAATGTGTTGCTCTCTCAACTATCGAAACTGAATTTATTGCCATTATAAAAACTTGTAAAGAAGAGTTATTGTTGAAGAAATTTTTGCAAGAGTTGGGTTTGAAACAAGAAAAGTATATACTTTATTGTGATAGTCAAAGTGCTATTCATTTTGGTAAAAATTCTACTTTTCATTCGAGATCGAAACACATTGATGTGAGATACCATTGGATTCGTGATGTGTTAGATTAGAAATTGTTGCAACTCGAAAAGGTTCACATAGGTGATAATATTTCGGATATGTTGACAAAGACTTTGCCGAATGACAAACATTTCAAGTGTCGAACTTTGGCGGGTATGATTGATATTTCCACTTAAGTCGATAAGAAGAGAATTATTGGAGTATATCTCCTTATTGGAGTTTGAGACCCAATTGGTTTGTTAAAAAATTTTAATTTTGTTTAGTTTAGAATTTTAATTTGGCTTGGTTTAGGTATAATATATTTTAATATATTATATCTAATTTTTAGAGACCCAATTCAATTTGATAACAACTAGGATTTTGATAAAACAAGTCCAAGATTTAATAATTTATAGATATATTGTTATGTTCATCCAAATATATAGGTGAACGGCAGCATCAAAGAATAATACTTTTGGTGAGTTTGGTTTTGGGCAATAACATAGAACTTTGTAAAAGTTTAATTGGTGATTTCCATTGGTACAGTGGTGTGTGAAGTTTGCTTTGCTTCAGTTGTTTGGATGTTTTGACAATTCTGGCTCTATGTTGAAGGTGTTGATTTGGCTCGTTATTTTGAGTTTTCTTCAACTCTAGTTTTAAAGATTTTTGTTCATCTATTTGGTGAGGTCTTTCCTCTTATTTATTTGTGATTAGTTGAAATTCACCTAAGAGTGATTTTATGAGACCATTCGTGTGTCGTTTGTAATCGTTTAGAAACTATTTGGTTGATATTGGAATCGGATTTTGATCCTGTGGACGTACCTCACATTGAGGGAACCACGTAAAAATTCTTGTGTTACTTTTGATTTAATTTTTCTACATTAACTTTTGTTCTTATTAATTAATTTACTTGTGAGAAATCATCATATTTTCCCTAACAAAGAAGTCATCTCCAAGATACTCGTGAAACTACCTATATGATCTCTTTTACGATTTAGATGTGTCTGTAAGAATTGGTGCACAATTATGGATTACTATTTTTACTGTGGAGTATACAACGCAGCAGAATTCAAAACATAATTTTTATAGGTATTCACCTTTTACATAGCCTTCCACCTTCTCAGTGAATGGCTAGAATCAACTTAATTTATAGATCATCCCTAGCCTTTTAGAATATTTTAGAATAACCCATACTTCCATTATATTTTAAAATTCCCTAAACTATTCTAATACATAATCGAGATATTTTATTTTATTTTATATTTTTCTAAAATAGTCTAGATTCTTCTGAATTCTTCTAAATTCCTATAATGTTCTATTAAATTCCAAATTGTTCTAGAATGTTGTAGAAACTTCTAGATTTCTCTGAAACTTTGTAGAATCTTCTAGATACTCTCAACATTGGAGAATTATGCAATTGGGTCGTTAACATGGAGCTGAGTTTGAAGGTCGTGGAATCAATGGTTTATCGCTGCCTTAACACCAAGCAACAATTCTTTTGCATTTGCTAATGTTGAGTTGACCGTGAATTCAGGATGATCAATAGACATAAGAATCAACATTCCATGAATTTGTCCCAACCAGCTTCTGCAATTACCACAAATATGCTAATCGGCTTTTTCATTCTCCATTTTACAGTTTCTTCGCCTTGTTCTGCCTTCTTTTCTTGATGAATCTTGAAACTCAAACAATGAATTTTCTCAGAAGGAGAAAACACTGTTCAACTCCGTTTAAATTTACGAGAAACCACTCGCAACGTGTTAGTTTAGGGGAGAGAGAGGAGTATCACAATGCACAACTAATATATGGAGAATTATATTTCATACATTTTCATATCATATATATTTTTAGTTATGTTAATTTATTTTTTTAATTATAATTAATTTTTTTTTTTAGTTATGATATTAATTTGAAATGTTTAGTTATATATATATTTTTTGTATTTGGTTATAACTTTTTCTTAATTATAATTCAAAAAGTATAAAAATATATCATTTTCTTCTATAATTATAAAACACTAACACCCCTGAGGTTTATATTTATTACAATTCTCCCTCACCTTTTGAAAATTACATCTTTCCCCCTGAAGTTTAAAGTTTCATTACAGATTTCTCTCTCAGCAATTTAATTTTTTTAAATATCAATTTTGCCCTCACTAAGTAAATTACATTAACACCCCTCACATTTTAGAAATTACAATCCTCTCCCTAAGGTTTAAAAAGGATTTCTAATTGCCCATTCGATTAATATTAGTTGGAAAAAAATTCATTAAAAAAATTATCTAGAAAAAAAATTAATTGAAAAAATTTTTGTTAGTAAAATTTTAAATTTTTGTTTAAAAACCAACGTAAACTCATTTTTTGAATTTACTTTTTTTTTCTCAAATTTACAAATTGAGACAATCATTTATAAACCAAAAAAATTATCAAACAAGTTTTTATGACAGTTTTTAAAATTTTTATAAATATAAATTGAAAACTGAAAATGAAATGGTTACTATACAGGGAGCAAATATTCAGGCGAGCTCGTACTCCTTTCTTCCGAGCTCCTGTTCGTCCGATCGACCTGCGAGCACAACGACGGTGAGCTACCCGGCAGTGTGTGGCCGAAAAACCCCTCAAACGATCAAATTAGAACACACACACAGGGGATCGATAGAGAGAATGGAGAGTGTTAAGTGTTTAGTGTATGTCTCACCAAATGTTCATCTGCCACAGCATGGGGGGCGCAAACTCGCTTATATACCTTTTGCGCCCCAAATCTACTCCCATTAGTCTCTCGACACGTGGTGTTGCTATCCCATCTGCCAGCACAAATCTAGTTGAACATCACCTAACTGCCAACCCACACAACTGGGAGCTCGGCAGCTGGGCTGCAGCATCTCGACTATCAATGGCCGTGCTGCGCAGCTAGCCAGAGCGCTCCGCTTGCTAAGCTCAATGACGACCGAGGTCGGTTGCATTCCGGCTTGGCCGAGCTCGGGATAAGTCATGCTGGTTAGCCGTCGACCTTCATGCCAAGATAACGCATGAACCGTGGAACCCAGTGAGGCAGCGGACATCTCGGCCAAACCTCACTTGACCGGCTAGTACGACATCAACTATGCAATTATGCCATTACCGAGCAACTATGCCATTACCAAGCAAGTAGCTCGGTTTCATTGTAGCCGTGCCATTACCGAGCGAAAATCCTTTTTGGATGGGCCCAAGCTGCCATGACCCAAATGTGTTCGGCCCACAATTTGTCCGGCCCTTACCACAGCCCAATCCAAATCATAAATCTCCCTCTCAGTTACCAAACAGGTCCCAGATAGTAAAAATGTCATAAAATTAACAAATAATTAAATAAGTTACCAACGTAAGAAATGACTTATCAAAAGATTCTTAGGTTATGTATGGTTTGATTTTTAGAATTTTTTTTAAAAAAATTAAAAATTAATTTGGTTAAGAAATAAAAAATAAAAAATAAAAAATAATTATCATGTAAGGGTAAAAAATAATTATCATTTTAACTTTTGGGTAGGTTATATACATACGTACGGCTGTTTCAATTTAATTTGTAAAAAATTATTTCTAATGACTCAAAAGATAAAAATAATATAAAAATGATAATTATTTTTTATTTTTTTATTTCTTAACCAAATTAATTTTTAATTTTTAAAAAAATTTCTAAAAATCAAACCATTCATAACCTAAAAATCTTTTGATAAGTCATTTCTTACTTTGGTAACTTATTTAATTATTTGTTAATTTTACAACATTTTTACCATCTGAAGCCTGTTTGGTAACTATTTTGTTTTCATTTTTCAATTTATATTTACAAAAATTTTAAAAACTATCATAAAAACTTGCTTGATAATTTTTTTGATTTATAAATGGTTGTCTCAATTTGTAAATTTAAGGAAAAAATGTAAATTCAAAAAATGTGCTTACGTTGGTTTTAAATAGAAATTTAAAAATTTTACTAACAAAAAAAAAATTTCAAATAATTTTTTTTTCCAATTAATTTTTTTTTTCAATGAATTTTTTTTCCAACTTGTGGGAGCCAGAAAAATATATGTACTAGCTTATTGGGCCTAACCCAAACAAAGCCTACAAGGGTCCAGCCCAAACAAATATCACACCTCCCATCTATATAAAGGGGGGCATCCCAAGTGGAAGGTATGCCTCATTTCTCTCTACATAACACACACTCCTTCAAATATATATACTATTTACTTCCTTGATTCAATGACTAACTTCATCATCGGAGTGTCCCCGGCCGGTAACCCCGGTTGGGTGGCACCGACTATGTTTATCATTGCAGATCTACATGGGGTGAAGCTCTTCTCTTCGTTGGATCTCCACAACATCCATGTGAGAGGATATTTCATGGTTTTACAATTGGCGCCGTCTGTGGGAAAGACTGAATGAGATCAACGAAGAACACAACAAACATATTGTTGTAAGTAAACATATATTGGTTGCATTGAGGTTAGTGCACTTTCTACAAAAATAAAATCAATCTCAAGTAATACGGCCCACTGCTGGGTCTCTTTAATTCTGTTTCAACTTGATTCTGTATCTATAGTATTCTTGATCAATTTTGTGGTGGGTTGTTATTGGAATATCATTAGTAAAAACAAACAAAGTATTCTTGATCAATTGTTACCCCAATTATAGCTTTTTTATACATTTAGATGCAGTGCTCCTGAATTTACTTGAGCATTTTCACTTTCTCTCTCTAAAATTGGGTTTCACATTTTTTGTTTATGGAAGTTTCTTTTCGGCATTATACAAATGGTTGCTCAGCCGAACCCACTTCTAGAATTGTTTATTTATTTATTCACAGGAGTTTATTTAAAATTGATTCTTGCTAATATACATGTTATTGAATTAAGGAATTATGTTTTGTGGCTTCCCAACTAAGAAACAAATGATAAATTTTTGTATCTATGTTGTTTTGGAAACCATACCCACTGTTGGAATTATCCGGCACATTATTGGCAACCAAAATTTCTGAGCCCAAGCAACCATTGTTTGGCACATTATTGGCAACCAAAATCTGAGCCAAAATAACCATTATTCGGCACAGTATTGGCGCATATTGGGCACATTATTGCACCTTATTCGGTATATTATCGACGAGTTTCGAAAACTTACTGGTTTATTCGGCAATTTTTATTTGCGTGTTTACATTCTACATGTTATCAACTCGGCTTCGACAACTTATTCGGCTTGTTCGACAACTTGCTCGGCATATTAGCAACTCTGCAAATCATTACCGTTGCAATTCGGCATATCATTCTACATATTATTAACTCGGCTTCGGAATATTATTTGGCTTCAACATTGCTTATCAACTTTGAATTATACACTAAATATCATCACATTGCTATCCTCTGCAATTCGGCGTGTCATATTATCAACTTGGCTTCACAAATATTATTCGGCTTCGGCAAAAATTACTCCGCAAACATTTCTTATTCGGCACACTCTTTGACTACAGTATAATATTCTTCGCAACAATATTCGACAACATTGTAACTTAGTTGGCACTAATATCTTAGCATAGAATTAGCATCTCGACTTGCCGAAATCCACATTTGAACATACCACAGGATTCGTATCGGCTCAAAGAGACCAAACCCCCCAACCTAAGGAGTTAAGAAGTAACCCAAGTCTGCCGAAAGTTGTGAAACAGATCACAAGTGCTGAAAAATGAAATTTCAAAAGATGTCAAACTCAAGTTTTGACCATACCAATGTGAAGTACTCATTGAGATGGGTCCAACGCAACAAACCGCGTCGAAATCGGATCTAAAACGAAACCGTACGAGCCAATTGAAATTTGCCTAGAAAATTGCATATTTTGCCGAAGTAGACGACGAGAGTCTGCATGGAAAACAAAAGAAATTATTCGGTGCATCGTGGCTAAGCTACATCCCATAATAGCTGAACAATCACATTCAAATATAAACTTTGTTTTATATAAACATAAGGCTTTGTCTTGGCACAATGGTTCAATACTCTTTCTTCCTTCTAAAGGCAAGGATTCAAGTCTTATTGGCACCATCTTTCTATATTTTTTTATTTTTTGCCAAAGCCACCAAGCCAAGCTGAGAAATTAACCAGTGCTTTGCAGAGCTCAATTCTTCACCAATTTGAGCCGTTTGATCTCTTTTTTGCTACACTTTTGCCCTTAAAGGTCCGATTCCAATGATCCATTATTCGTTTCTAGCTATTTGGTGCATTCCAGGCCCATTTGTATGCACAACATTTTCAAATTCAAATTCAAAAAAAAAAAAAAAAAACAATTTTATTCCAAGAATTTAGCGCAATGGCTCACTTCGCATATCAACACGGCACCGAACCGGGGCACGGAATCCGTTCCAAATTGTTATCGGCCTACTCAGAAATTTTGGCCCAAGTCAATTTTATTCCTTCCGAATAACAAATCTTATTCAATAGCAATGGGGCAAATATACGTTGGACAAGAAACTCAACTTGATAAGAAACTCAACTTCAATAAATTCGCAACCATTGCCAACCAAGTTCTTAGCAAATCTAACTCCGAAGCGATGCCGACATACCACAAAGCTAAGAAAAATTGCCGACCAAAAGATCGGCACAATCACCGACCCAAGTTTAGCCGACCAACTTTTTGGCAAAATCACATTATATATAAAACAGACACCGATGTTTTGACATTAGTTACTCGGTAGTGCATCAATTTCACTCGGCAAGATTATTCGGCACCATTATTAATTCAACATTATGTATGATCATTATTCGTCCGTGCATCAACTTTCTTCGGCTAAACAACATTATTGGTCAACTTTACGCATTGTCAAACTTTATGCAGCAACATTGGCCACAGTATTCGGCAACTTTATTCGCCTAACAACATTATTTGGCAAAACAATTGCCCACTGGGACATCAGTCAATTTTCCGCTTTCCAATTGGAGCACATCAGCCGATCATCATCTCGGCACCTTTAATATGTATGCATACTCGGCCAACTTAGTACAAACATCACAACGACATTTACTTGAGTTACACACTCCCGCTCCTTTTCACACCACTCCAAGCAAGCGCCAGTTTTGGGGCAATACAATACACACTTGGCAGTCGGCCGTTAGCACTTGTGTCACGACCCAAACCCGGCCCTATGGGTTTAGCACCGTAACTGGCCAGTAATCCGAGATTACCGAAGGCCTACAGAACAGTAATACAGTCAATCAGAGTACAGGGCCTGGCGGAAGCCAAAACAGTAAGTAATTAGTGTCCATAGAGCTGTGAAAATCTGTATGTCAAAAACATTTTATGCACTCATACAGTTTGAAACAGTACACTCTATACAATCATATACAGACATTCAGTACGGGGACTCAATCCCTCGATAACAGTACAGTCAAACAGTCTATACAAAAAGTACAATACAGTAGGGAGACAGGTGGGGGAAACAAAAACACCCCAAGCCATGGCATGGCGTCTCGGAACCTCGCAGTGAGGCACATAGGCTGGCTTGACAAAACTGGGGACCAATCCCACGCTCCTAGCTTCGGTCTGGTGGCTGAGCACCTACATATATATATAAACGGTGAGCTAAAGCCCAGTAAATAACATACAGTGTAAAGAGGTTATGAATGAATGTCCCTTACAGTAATGAAATCAATTCATTATACAGTATTTCAATCTTTCAGTATTTCAGTCAATCAGTATTTCAATCAATCAGTCATATGTGGTACATCCATTAGCCTATAAACAGTAGGTCCAAAAGGACCGGGCCTTAACAGACCCAACAATAATGATGGCCATCAATCAGTATGGTTCCACAAGGAAACCGACAGAGCTCTGTAACAGTCAATAACAGTGGGTGCTAAGGATGCCACAATACAGTTCGAAATACGGGACATACATTCATTCAATAAACAATATCAATTCAATAAACAGTTCAGTTCAGTAATCAAAATATAACCATTTTGAACATATCTTTACACAATCTGTTACTCACAGTGATTGGGCTATCAGTAGCTAGAGCGCGTCCCCAAGAGTCAACCCTAAACAGTCAATCAAATAGAACACACACTAAGTTTACAGTTGGAAAGGGTGATAATTAAATCCCTAAATTCCCTCGGTGTGGTTCTATGTCTAAATCCTCATTAAGATGCTTTAAACTAAGCCTAAGAATGCCTAGGATGGGATGAGGATGCAAAAATACACTTAGAAAGCAATTCCAGAATGTTCAGAAAAACAGAGCCTCCGCTCGAGCGCAGGTTTCCCCGCTCGAGCGGACAAGCACACAAAGGCCCACGCTCGAGCGTACATTCCGCCGCTCGAGCGGACTGATGAAAGGTGCAAAAGATGCTGGATGCACGATTTTCCCGCTCGAGCGTTAAAATCCCCGCTCGAGCGGACTGTAAAAACATGCCAAGGAAATACTGGGAGCATGAATTCCCCGCTCGAGCGGCACTTCCCCCGCTCGAGCGGACGTCCAAAATCTGGAAAATCCAGATTCGACCTCTGAGTTTCAAACCAAGTTTTGATGCTCCAAATTCGATCCTCTTGGGCCCATTTTCTGGAAAACTCTTTCAAACACATAGAATAACAAGTTTTAAAGCTCAATTTAAGAAATCAAGGCCCAAAGGTGTTTCAATTAAATCCAAAATTCAAACCCATTTCATGAACAAGTTTTAAACATGCAATGCATGAACTTTAAACCAATTTCAAGCTTCAAATCATGCTCAAATGAGCTCAATCTTTGAAAACCATGAGGAAACATGAACTATGATGAAAACATGGACATGCATGTGACAATCTTTGAAGAACAACCTCAATAATGCAAGATAAGTACATGCATGCAACAATGGGGCTCTAATTCAACAATTTATGAACAAAGCAAGACTCAAGCTCTCTATAACCATGATACATGCAAGATGGAGCTTAAAGATAGCAAGAAGAAGATGAATTCTCTTACCTAAGTCTTCAATTAGGAGAATACAAGCTCAAGTTTGCAATCTTATGCCTTAAACCCTTCAATTTCCAAGCAACACTCTAGATGAGCAAAATGAACTCACACTTTCCTCTCACTCTCTCTTCTAGTCGGCAAGAACAACCAAATATGCTGAGGAAATGTTGCTAAGTGTATAATACAAGGCTTCAATATGCTTAGGTAGTGGCCCACTAGGAGTGGCAATAACGTAATTAACTCAAACTCTTCAATTGACTTAATTTAACCTAATTTAATCATTCCTAATCAATTTTCAGATAAATATACCATTAAATCAGAAATATTCTACTGATCCTAAAACTTCAAACGGTTTCTAAATCGGCCGCCGATAAGGCCTTCAATTAACAGTTTAAACACATAAACTCAAACAGATAATCATTCAATCAAACAGATAGAAATGCAATTCAATAGGTTAACTCATTCAATTTCGTTTTTAGTTTCATTCAGTCTGCTCAGTAGTTCATCCAGTTCACTTATCAGTCATTAGCGGTCCAGTTTAGCAATAATCAGTATTTAATTCAGTGGTTATTCAGTAATCGGTACGAGGGTTGTTACAACTTGGCAGTTAGCAATTTGCATTTGGCAGTCGGCAGTTTGCATATTTTTGTGCGCCATCATTTTACCAAAGCCGAATCTTCCCTGCAACATAGGGCAATGGGAATCTGCATTCCTTCCGACTAACACCTGTCATTCGAAAGCAATGGGGCAAGTCTACCTTGGACTAAACGCAAAACAGGCAACTCGGCAATTAAATAGCTGGCCCAATATCTACTTGGTAATTCCATACAAGCGGAGCAATATTATTGGTGATTAACACGTCTACCTTATTTGGTACAGGATGCATTATTCAAAGTCCCTTGCCATATTGGCACTTGGTTGCCACTTAAAATCAGCAAAAATCTCCGAGTACAGCGCAATCTTCGCACTCGGCACAGAGCGCCGTTAGCAAAGGCCTACACCCATGCCCGGGGGTTAGAATACCGCGGCCTACACCCTCGTCTGGGGGTTAGAATACCGTGGCCTACAGCCCTTACCTAGGGGTAACAATACCGTGGCCCATCGTTATGATTTGTTTGTATTCCTTTTTGGGTTTTAGCTCATCCCCCCTCATCCTATGATTGACATATATACATTTATACATACATTCAAGACATATGTACATTTATACATACATTCAAGACATACGTACATTTATACATATATTCAAGCATACATGCAGTCATTCATTCATTCAAGACATACGTACATTTATACATACATTCAAGACATACGTACATTTATATATACATTCAAGCATACATGCAGTCATTTATTCATACATTTTATTCATTTATCCAAACTGTTCTTTATCAAAAAACTTAACAGCTATTTGAACAACATAACTTGGCAAGAAAAAACTCTCATTCCTTCTACCGCAAACAATGAAAGTTTTGGAGCAATTATTGGAGCTAGAAAAATATAAGTACTAGCTTATTGGGCCTAACCCAAACAAAAACTACAAGGGTCCAGCCCAAACAAATATCACACCCCCCATCTATATAAAGCCGGGGGGGGGCATCCCAAATGGAAGGTATGTCTCATCTCGCTCTACAGAACACACACCCCTTCGAATATATATACTATTTACTTCCTTGATTCAATGACTAACTTCATCATCAAAGTGTCCCCGGCCGGTAACCCCGGTTAGGTGGCACCGACTATGTTCATCATTGCAGATCTACATGGGGTGAAGCTCTTCTCTTCGTTGGATCTCCACAACATCCATGTGAGAGGATATTTCATAGTCTCACACAACTAATACTAACCGATGGGGCAATTGGTAATGCTACTTTAAACCTTAGGGAGGGGATTGTAATTTCTAAAATATGTAGGGTGTCAATGTAATTTACCCAATGAGGGCAAAATTGGTATTTAAAAAAATTAAATTGCTGAGGGGAGGAATTTGTAATGAAATTTTAAACCTCAGGGGGAGAGATGTAATTTTCAAAAAGGTGAGGGAGGGAACTGTAATAAATATAAACCTCAGGGGGTGTCATTGTAATTTACCCAATTATAAAATATATATAGTACATTATCTCCCCTAATATATACCTACAGCTTTCTTGATGAATCTTGAAAATCAAGCTATGAATTTTTTGAGAAGGACAAAACACCATTCAAGCCAGCAAGATTTAAAAATGGGGTGTTACGTAATGGTTACAGCGGTAGGCACCACGCGTTACCTCCGCTTTTGCCGTGTGATTGAGATTCACAGGTGTATCGACCGTTATGCACCGTTACACTTGTTTTTTAGCTGATTCTTTTCAACAAAAAAAAAAAAGACAAAAGAAAAGGCTGAAAAACTATGGATGTTGTTGTACATATCTTTATTATGATTGAACAAATTTTGTCTTCCGTCTTTTCAGCCCGTGAACCAGAAATTTTCAGATTGTCTTTCGTCTACAAATTTTTAACCATCTTTAACTAAGTTTCCGATAAAAAAATAAAGAAGAGTGGTTCATGGCAAGATGAAGGCAGAGAGAAGAGGACATATCAGATGAGTGAGAGATAGAGATAGAGAGAGAGAGAGAGAGAGAGAAGAAAAGAGAGATGTAACACTTGTGCCCTTCAAAGCTTTTGGGAAGTGCATTTGAATCCTTTATTTTATTTTGAGAATTTTTAGTGTTGTTGTATCTTAGTTTTGGAGGAGTACAAATCAATTTAAACTTGTTGGGATTGCTCATTCACGCTTGTTTAGGTTGAAAAGTTGTTTGGGAACTTAAGAATCTTGTTCTGGGGTCGACGCCGGCCTTGGAGGTGTCGACACCTTATTTTTGTTGTTGGCCACAAGGGTCGACACTAGTCTGGAAAGGATCAACCCTTGTCCAGAATTTGCTTGTTGTTTTTTGGTGTTGACACCAGTTTGGGAAGGGTCGACACCTTGCCTATTACAGTCTTTGCTTTTCTGTCTGAAGGGTTGACCCATGTGCCCGAAGGGTCGATACCTGCGTATAATTTTTAGCTTTTTGGGTTGGTTTGGGCCCTATTTCTTGGGGGTTTTTGACTTGTCCTTTTTATTTGATTTTAGGGCAATTCTCTACTACTATAAATAGACCCAAACCACTTTTCTCTCATTTCTTTTCCTTCTCTTTTCCTCTCTAACCGTGATTTCTCTCTTCTCTCTCTAAAACTTGACTTTTTGTACCTAGATCTCTAGATCTACTCACCTAGAGTGATCTTTTCACCATGGTCATTTGAGATTAAGTGTAAATCTTGTCAAGAGCTTCGTTTTGATCCAAGTAGAAGTTGGTTTTGACAACTTTGGAGTTTCAACCTTGTTTTGCTCATCTTCTCTTCTAAGCTTGAGGTAGGGATTTTCTTTGAGTTATATATATATATATTTTTTTTTGCAAGATCTGGATGATTTTCAAAATCATCCTTTGATTTGTTATTTTTTTTGAAAAATGGATTGTTGATTCAAGAAGATGAGTGATTTTGAAAGTGGATTTACTTTCTTGTTTCTTTTAAAATAGAAATTGAGGGTTTTTGGACTATGTTGGTAAAAGAAAGATGTTTTTGATGAGATCTTCTCAAATATTTGAAAATGGTTGGTTTTGGTGAGTAAACCTAGAAATTGGGGGTTTTTAGAAAGATGTTGAAAATCTTTGGAAGATGTTGTTATATTTATTTTGTGTGCAAAAATAAATGATGTTAGAAAATTGTTTATTTATTTACATATAAATGATGTTTTCATGGAATATGGAAATTGTTGTTGATATAGTCTTGAAAAGACTAAGTTGTTGGAAACGTTTGAAATATGGGAATTATGTTATCCTTTGGATAAATTGAAATAAAAGTATTTATTCATCTTGTGAAATTACATTGAAATGAGAAATGAGAATTTTGATCACAATGGGAATATTGTGTAGGAGTATTGAAAGTGGAAGAAATATTGCATTTTATTATTAATCATTGCATTGGCATATCAATTCATTTGATTACATTGAACTTTGAAAGTTGATTTGAAAAGTTGCATTGAGAAAGGAATGTTGAGAAACAAGTTTTCATGAAATGGTTTTGGGGGTAAATACAGTGGTCAGTCTTGAAAGGTAGTGTAGAGAATAGGTGTCGAGCCTTCCAATCAATACTGGTAAAAATGACAGATTATGGGTGTCGAGCCCTCCAGTTGATACTGGTAAAAATGACAAATTGGTAGTACTTGTATAGTCTACTTGTAGACACTGACCTAGGGATTACCAGAGTTGTATTTACTGCCCCTTAACTAAAATTGATAAATGTTGAACAGTTGAAATTGCATGACATCATTGAGTATGATGGTTTCCAAAAGATGAAGACGTGTTTTATTTTCAAAAGGGCATGGCATGGCATGGCATGTGCATTTATCTCTTGAAACTTATATAAAATATATATATTTTGTTAAGGATTTCCTGTTGGGCTTTATGCTCACCCTACGGGATTTTTGTGCAGAAAAAGATATAGTGATTCCGCCTAACTGAAGGTGTGGAAGTGTGTATGTTGGGAGTACAATGCTCTCATTTTGCGTGACTCTGTTTTGTAAGCCAAGGGCTATATTTGTGTGGGTTTGAATAACTGTTATGTGTAACCGGGCTTAAGCCATGGAAACTTGTAAACCCGTTGGGGTATTTATTTGTTCATTTATTTGTTATCGAATTAATGTATTATCGCATGAGGAACTATTTACATTATGAAATGCAAGTATGGGATTGTATGATTGGTTTTCCTTAAAAAGGGCCATGATTATTGTATTGTCATTTTGGTATGAAAATTAGGGTGTTACAAGTTGGCATCAGAGCTACCGGGTTCGAATATTTGGAGCTCGTGGGATGTGGTTGTTTTACCACAATGGGTTCATGCCGCATAATAGGTTACATGATAGGAAGATGTTATGCATTTTGTGACTATGTGATAACATGCTTATGTGGCTATGTGGCTATGGGATTGGACTTTTGGGATGTTGTTTGCGCCTGTTAAATTCCTTGAGGTCTTCTTAGAAGGGTACTTGATCAATACTCGTTCTACTAAGAATTCTTGGCTTTTCATGAGACGAATTTCATCATGAAAGGATAATCCGTATGTGTTTAACATGACTAAGTGCTTATGTGGAATGAAATTGAAATGTCTATATAGTAGTGAAATATATGGAATTGGAGTGATTAGACGTATAAGGTAAATTGAGGGCACATATGGGTTAGTGTGCTAATTTTTTCTATTATCCTTTATAGGATGTCAGAAAGAGGTCAAACCCATGGTGGTAGAAGCAGAAGACGTGGTAGGCCTTGTCGGGGTGTGAATGAGGTACCGGCCCAGGAGTTTCCGGTACAAGAGGAAGGGTTCGGCCAAGCTAATATGGCCGAGCAAGCAGGCCGAGCTAATATGGCCGAGCATGTAGGACAAGCGGGTTAAACCGTAATGGAGGCCCCCAGCCCGAGAAATGGCGGGGGCTTTGAGGGAGTCTATGAACTTGTTGAGGGCAGAGAATCAAGCCCGAGAGAACACCGTGGAGTCAAGGACGAGTTTCCTTACTAGAGAGTTTTTACGAGCCAAACCAGATGAATTTCATAGTGGCCCCGATCCCAAGAAAGCGGACGAGTGGCTCGAACAAATTGTGAAGACGTTCGAGATGCTTCATAGAGATGATAGCGAGTTGAGGGTGACTCTAGCGAGTTACTACCTTAAAGGGGATGCGGGTTAGTGGTGGAAGTATGCCAAGGGTAGGGTGGAGCCATCGTGGGAAACCTTTGTGGTTGCTTTCCAAGATAAGTATTTAACTCTTGCTGCTAGGGAGAGATTGAGGCAAGAGTTCAAAGACCTCAAACAACTCGACATGACCGTGGCTGAGTTCGAGGCAGTCTTCTCTAGTTTATCTTGGTTTGCACCAAAGTTGGTGGCAACGGAAGAGCGCCGTTGCATTGAATTCGAGAAAAAGTTAAAAACCAAATTTTCTTTAAGATTGTTGGGAACATGATTTGGAACTATGACTGTCTTGTAGAGTCGGTGGCATACATTGAGGTTTCCGTACAAGCCGAGGAGGAGAGGCTTCGAAGTTCGAGGCCTAGGGGCCAAGAGTCTCAAGGAGACTATAGGCAGAGTAAGAAGGACAGGGGTACTGTAGACACCCCATTTTTGACCGACCTTAAGACTCAGACGTCACCGATTGAGCGCTTGGTGATGTTGCATATCGCGCTTGTTCGGAAGTTTCAGAGTCGCGGCCGTGCGCCCTGCCTCCGGACTTCCGAACCCTCTCCTGTGCCTTGTCTCGGTTTGCGAACCAGACTCGGTTTTCTCTGTTTTCTTTCCTGAGGGAGAGAGAGGTCTAGCAGACCGTCTGTCAATGGCCGTAGGCTACATTTCATGGTCGTAGGCCATTTTGCCCACTTCGGAGTCCGGTTCCTGGTTTTCGGAGCCGTTAGGCCGTGTGCCTCGGTTCGGGACCGCTCAACCATCTCTGTTTTCTCCGGTTTTTGGCATACATCTCTGTTTTATCCTTGTTAGGAACACTGGGGTCCGAGAACCCCACTTCGGTCCCAAGTACCACTCCCGGTGCTTGACGGCCCATTTCCGGGAACCCGAACCACGCGGTTTTGGTCCCCGAGCGCTCGTTTCGTGTTGTTGTCTGATCAATCTTGGCAGGAACCTCTGTTTTACCCTGCTAAGAAACACTGGGGTCCGAAAACCCCACTTCGGTCCCAAGTACCACTCCCGGTGCTTGACGGCCCATTTCCGGGAATCCGAACCACGCGGTTTTGGTCCCCGAGCGCTCGTTTCGCATTGTTGTTTATTCATTTTTGGCATACATCTTTGATTCAGCATTTTGAGGAACACTGGGGTCCGAGAACCCCACTTCGTGGCCGAGTGTCACTTCCGGTGCTTCACAGCCCATTTCCGGGACCCCGAACCACGCGGTTTTGGTCCCCGAGCTCTCGTTTTGCATTAGTTTGCTCCGGTTTTTGGCAGGTACCTCTGTTTCATCCTTCTAAGGAACACTGGGGCCTCTGATATCCACTTCGTGGCCGAACGTCGCTTTCGGTGTCTGCAGCTCTCTTTTTCCCGAACCGCGCGGTTCTGGTCCCCGAGCTTTCGTTTTGCATCGTTTTTCGTTCAATTTTGGCAAGTGCTTCTGTTTTATCATTCTGAGGGACACTGGGGCCTCTGATGCCCACTTCGGGGCCGAACAAAATATCTCGATTTTGCCCTCAAAATATCTAGATATTTTGTCCTCAAAATATCTAGATATTTTGGCCTAGATATTTTCCATCTTCTTAGCCCTCTTTTTGACCTCTCTCTTGTGCACAATGAAGAGCCGAACCAGCTGGTTTGAGAGAAGAAAAAATGGCTTCAAGAGTTCCATAGCCAAAACCTTCATTTCCATAACCAAAAACCTTGAAACAACTCCAAGTCTTGTTTGATTTCTTCACCAACACCTAGCCTCACCACCACAAATTCAATTCCAGCAGCAAGGAAGTGAATTTCAGAGGTTGAGAAGCTACAAATCAAAGCCAAAAAGCAAAGAAAGACAAGTCTTTAAGGGTAAGTGTCTAAAACCAACTTTTAGGGCCTTTTCTTGATCTTTTTCTACACTCTAATTGGTTGAGAATTGGGGCTCCGACCCCTACTGATTTTGTGCTCATTTTGAGCCCCTCTACAACATTGTAGAAGGGGTCAACTCCATTTGGTATTTGTATATACTAGTTCCTTCAATATTCATCAAGATTGTCACATTTTTGCATGCTAAAATTGACCTATTTGTGTTTGTTTTTGGGGCTCCGACCCCTACTGGTTTTGTGCTTAAAATGAGTCCCTCTACAACATTTTAGCATAGCTCAACTTCATTTGGCCATTATATATACCATTTCATCAAGTGTGCCACTTTTTGTATGCAATTTTCGACCTATTTGTGTTTGTTTTTAGGACTTCGACCTCTACTGGTTTTAGTCTTATTTTGACCCCCTTTACATGTTTCATGAAGAAGGTTTGGTCATTTGGTGTATAGATTACATGTCTCATGTTATACTCTCTTTTGGCTCCATTTTGCCTTCCATTTCTAGCATGTTTGTCTTATGAATTAGAGGCTGCCATTTACTGCATATATGCTTATTTTTGGGCCCTCTTTCATGTTGTAGAAGAGAGTTTGTTCATTTGGTGTTTGTATATGCCATCTTCCTTTGTAATGCTCTTTTGGCCACTAATCTTGTATGATTTTGTTGCCATGACTATGTCTACATTTTGGCCATGTTTGCTACTGAAATGAGCCATTCTTGGGACTTCCTTGCTACTGTTTTTGCTGCCATGTATCAATTGTGCATGTTTAGTGTGGCCATAAGCCATTTCGGGTGCACATTATCGCATTTCGGGATCATTTTTCGCTTTGGGTGCGCTTCGGTTGTGTTTTCGGGGCTGTTTTCCCCTCATGTGGCTGCTGAAATTTCATTACCATGCTTGCATATCATTACCCACGTTATTTTGTGCCTTAATGCATTGCCTCGGTTTGCGTGCCCGCGGGTACGCATTTCGAGGCACTTCGTTTTTATCCGACGGCCTCCTATGTGAGTGAGCTGAGGCTCTCCCATGTTGGTGTAAGCCCATCGTTGCATTTCGTATGCCATTTGTATCATTTTTGCATTGCCTCGGTTTGCGTGCCCGCGGGTACGCATTTCGAGGCACTTCGTTTTTATCCGACGGCCTCCTATGTGAGTGAGCTGAGGCTCTCCCATGTTGGTGTAAGCCCATCGTTGCATTTCGTATGCCATTTGTATCATTTTTGCATTGCCTCGGTTTGCGTGCCCGCGGGTACGCATTTCGAGGCACTTCGTTTTTATCTGACGGCCTCCTATGTGAGTGAGCTGAGGCTCTCCCATGTTGGTGTAAGCCCATCGTTGCATTTCGTATGCCATTTGTATCATTTTTGCATTGCCTCGGTTTGCGTGCCCGCGTGTACGCATTTCGAGGCACTTCGTTTTTATCCGACGGCCTCCTATGTGAGTGAGCTGAGGCTCTCCCATGTTGGTGTAAGCCCATCGTTGCATTTCGTATGCCATTTGTATCATTTTTGCATTGCCTCGGTTTGCGTGCCCGCGGGTACGCATTTCGAGGCACTTCGTTTTTATCCGACGGCCTCCTATGTGAGTGAGCTGAGGCTCTCCCATGTTGGTGTAAGCCCATCGTTGCATTTCGTATGCCATTTGTATCATTTTTGCATTGCCTCAGTTTGCGTGCCCGCGGGTACGCATTTCGAGGCACTTCGTTTTTATCCAACGGCATCTTATGTGAGTGCGACTGAGGTCCTCTCATGTTAGTGTAAGCCCAATCTGCATTTTCCATGTCATTGGCATTGCGTATGCCTCCGCCTCGGTTTGCGTGTCCGTGTGCACGCATTTCGAGGCAATCTATTTTATCCGATTTGCATCTCATTCATCATCGCCTCGGTTTGCGTGCCCGTGTGCACACATTTCGAGGCAATCTATTTTATCCGATTTGCATTTCATCATCGCCTCGCTTTGCGTGCCTATGGGCGCGCATTTCGAGGCACTTCGGTTTTATCCGATTTTACATCACATATCATCGCCTCGGTTTGCGTGTCCGCGGGCACGCATTTTGAGGCGCTTTATTTTACCCGATTTGCATTTCATCATTGACTCGGTTTGCGTGCCAGTGGGCACGCATTTCGAGGCACCTCATTTTTATCATTCTGGCATCCCGTGTGAGTGTGGCTGGGGCCCTCTCATATTGGTGTAAGTCCATCGTTGCATTTCATGCCTTTATGTCATCGCCTCGGTTTGCGTGCCAGTGGGCACGCATTTCGAGGCATCTCATTTGCATCAGCATTGTGCATACTAGGTTGTATCTTAGTTGCATTTCATGCATCTCATGCATATTGCATCGTGTTCGGGATAGGAGTTAGCCCGGGCACGGGAAACGAGGCACGTTTCGTACTCTGAGTGACGGAACGGGTCTCAATCCCCAAGTCACCGACACTCCGGATTACCCATGATGGAGTTAGGTTTTGCTGTAGCATTCATCTGCATTCATCCCATATTGAGTTGTGCAATTCGATTCCTCGGCCATCATGCATCGGTATGCGTGATTGGTGGCGCGAGGATCGAGACATGCATACATTTGTGAAATACACTGCTGTGCCCTTTTCCTGCTCTCTGTTGCAGCAAAATTCAGAGTTGGCAACTTTCCGGAGCATGGCACGCGTTTCAAGGTAAATTGCAAACAGAGGCTAATTGGGGCATCCCAGTGGATTTCTGCGCCAGGCAGCTACAACATACATCATCCTTCAGAAGCGAGGCAGTCCCTGGCTTGCATGCCAGCTTTTACAGCTTTCATAGTTAATTTGTTTAATTAATTAGAAATTTGTAATATTTTGGACTGTAATATTTGGGACTGTATTATTCTTTTATTCGGACCCTCTGCGCGAGGGCATAAATGTAATAAGGGTGTGTGAGTGTGATGTATGTCTTCCAACCCCCATTTCTTTCTCCCTTTTATTTACCCGCTTTGAATGGTTAGATATAGGGCATACTTCAATTAGCATATAGTATGACAGCATGTTTGCATCATTCATCTGTTTTGCACGCACCGGGCTCGGCGCATCATACAAACTGCATTGTATTTTCAATTCCAAATTGAATACGTGTTAGTTGTAGCATTTCATATGCCATATTTAGAATAGCCGAGCCTGCTATAGTTTGCATTCTTGCATGTGTTGCATTAGGCATTTCTGTATACCTAGGATCATGCATGATTTCTAATCATTTTCTGTTTTGGCTTGGAGTACTCGGTGAGTTTTATGCTTTAGCATCCTTGCATGCGTGTGAGTGTTGCCATGATAGCATGCTTACCATGAGGCTAAATGCTTATGTGATATAACTGCCTTGAATGCCTGTGGGTGGAGGTTGAGTTATCTGAATTGGAGCAATTCATCAATTGTTTGTTAAGCCCACTAGATTGTGGCAAAATCTGTATTTTAAGCCTACCTGCGGGTAGCAAACCATCTTTCACAAACAAACATGAGATGTTTAGTTCCAATTCAGACGGCCCAGTCTATACTTGTTTGCTGCGAGCATCACATAGTAACCTAGGCTAATAACCGGAATAAGAGCATACAATGTTTTCAAAATCAGATATCATGGTTAGTAGAGGCCGGTCTTTGACCGGGCGAGAGGGGGTGCTCACGATGTGACCTTCCCTAATCGTACCCAAGTTCCCGAGCCAACTTTGGTGATGACGGACACGTGGCCTTTGGCACCGAGTCAGGGTTTCCTAAATTTCCCATTTTAAAATATTTAGGTGGCGACTCTGTTATCTGGCAAAGCAGTCCATGTTTGGCACTTCTTTCAAAAAATCTGTTTTTCTTCAAAACGATTTGCCGGATTTGGACTCTTTGGTTCGAGATTTGGAACCGCAACAAAAATCGAGTCCGAGCTGTAGCGAGGTCCCCGCGGGCGTTGTTACAGTTTCTGGCGACTCTGCTGGGGATTTAGAGAACTTGACTCGAACTCATGATATCTGTTTTTGACTACACTTGTGTGTTTCTTTGCATTGCATTTGCATTGGTGCGCCTAGGACACCGTGTTTGCCATCTGCTATTCCTGAGCGGTTTGCCGGAGGCTTGTCTTGTCAAGGCATGTCCATAAGGCTGATCGGTTACGGGCTCTGCCAGTATGGGAACACAAACCCCGGTTTTACCGGGGCACCCTTTTTGACCATTCGACCTAGTGCATATTCGGATCCATAGTGACCATTCCAAACTAGGACAGGTTGCTTACCCGTTTATAGGTTGTTTGAGACCGCTGCGTGCGTAGTGAAACCCTAGTTCCTGACAAAATAGGACAGGGAAACCCTACCCCAACATAGGGGTGTTTTGGCTCTCACTTATCTGTTATGTGCTTGTTAGAGTGTGCCTCTACAGGGAATGCATGTATCAGTTTATGAGTTTGAGCATCAGGCCTACGGGCACCAGTTCAGTATTTTGGGAATCAGTTATATCTGCGGGTATCAGATTCAGTTTTGGGGGCAATAATTTTGGGAACAGTGATCAGTGGTCGAACACAGTTATTCAGTTATGTTCATGTCTGTATTGGTGGGATTGGGCTGAGATGCTGCATGTTTTCTCTTTCAGTTCAGAGACTCAGTCCAGAGCAACCAGTGTTCTCCTTTGCTGAGGCAAGACAGGAAAAAACTCACCGGTTCATCAGATCCGTCAGTCACCAGTCCGGTCCATCTGATCCGTTAGTCACCAGTCCAGTCCATCTGATCCGTTAGTCACCAGTCACATCACCTCAGTTCAGTTAGTAGACTCGTGATGACGCAAAATTCGGAAGAAATTGTGGTTATGACAACCGCAATAGACCAAGGAATCATCTTGCAGGATGAGACCAATGTTGAGGTGCCACATCCACCTAGGTCGCCTGCCGCTCACCCGATCTGGACGCCCCAGTTGTTTCAAGCTCGTGAGCCCACCACATCTGAATTAATGGGAATGATTGGTGACCTTCAGAGGTCCGTGGCAGATCTGGCTTACGGAATGTCAGTTTCATCGCCAGCTGCATCATACGCCGGGAATTTTGCACCGCAGGAGCCCCCGCTATTGGGGCGAATTGTGATCGAGCTCAGCCAACCCGAGGCTGTCTTAAGCTATGGCAATGACATGTCAACAGCGACCCAAACCCATGATCCAGCTGAGGCTAAAAGTAAGAATAAAACGAAGGCAGACACCGATCCCATCAAGCAACTGCTGCGGGCAGCCGAGGCTTTGAAAGCCGGGGGGATGAACAAACAGCAAGTATTTGCGGTCATGGCCAAAATTGTGGACGATGCTTTCTCCACTCCAGCCGAGGGCAGTTCAAGCCAGACAGAAAACCGGGATAGGCCCCGTCATGCCAGAACAGTTCCTTCCATCCCCAACTCTGCATCCGGAAAAGATCAGAAAGCCAAGACAATGCCTGCCGACCCTTTCGCCTAGTGCGTCTAGCAAGAAGCCTCAGACTTCGAAGTATCCTCCTCAAGGGCGCAGAGTCTTTCATGCCCTCTATATGCCTCTGTCTAGGGCATTTCAAATTCTGGCTAACGAGGGGCATCTTACACCCCTCGAGCCTCGACCGCTGCCAAAGAATCTCCCTCTCACACACGATGCTACCCTGTATTGCGCATACCACCAACAGACCGGTCACAGCACCGACAGTTGTTTTCGCCTTCGTCATGAAGTGCAAGATTTGATCGACAATGAGGTTATCCTCCCACCCACCTCAGCAAAGTCTGCCACCGCTGAGCTGTTGGACTCCGAGGATACTGCAAGTATGTGATCATGGGTTGGTCCACCTGCGGGCGGCGCTTGGTGTATTTCAGATATGGCGTTTGGCACGCACTATGTTGAGCATCTGCGTATGCTAATTTTGTGATTTCTGGCTTGGGTGTTGAGTCAGTTTTGTCAGTTTTGTTTTGAGTCTTTCTCTTTGTTTTGAGTCAGTCTTTTGCTTAAGGGTCTGCCTTGTTGTAGCGAGTCAGTCCCATTGTATAGAGGTCGGGTGATTCCGGGAGGTGTTACCTCGGGCGTCCCCATTTTGTTTTGTGTTTGTCTTTTTGTTTGTTTTGAGTCTGTTTCTGCCAGGGAGCCAATTGTGCCAACAGATTTGAATGAAACAGCAGTGATTTCCACGCTCTCGCATTTGCTTCTGCCGTGTGCTAGTTATGCCGGGATTTGAATGAAATGGCAGTGCATTCCACCTGCTCTCCTGTGCCCTGAAGCCATTGTATTGACCTAAGTTTTTCGAAACCTTTTTGAACACTGCGGTGAAAACAAAGAGGGAGGAATTCCTCGGGATTTGCAAAACTTTGATCAAATTGAGAGAAAGAGAGGCGTGCTAAGCCTTTAATGAATGAAATCATGCTTGTTAGCGTGAGTACTGAGAAGGACCCTGGCTTTGATCCAGATTGATCCTACACTGTCTTCAGCACGAGCGATTTGTCGCTTTCTTAAAAATTTCAAAAAATGTTTTGCGCGGTCCTGCGAAGACATGTGTGGAATCGCTCTTGAGATTGTGCAGCTTAGGATCACTCTCAGCCTCGAGACTCAACCCCTTTGCTTCCGAACCTTGAGCTTGAATTCAGAATGTTCAACGGTCAACCACAATGTGAGGCCTGTGTGGCCAGATTTGAAGCAGCCCTCGAACAAGAGGCACCAAAGTCAGATCAAGAAGATCAGAAGTCGTCAAAAGAAGCTTGCAAAGCTAGATCAGAAGCACCTCTCGAACTAGGGGCAAAAAATATCCGATGTGCTCGAAGAGCCAAAGGTGGATCCTTCTGTAAATCAATACAACAGCCACTCTCCGGGATACAAAGGGCTTCAATCTCAAAACCATTTGGCATGGACTTGTTACACTTTTACCCTTTGAGAGGCTCGCTGGGCCGAAAACCCGGAAGGGCGACCCAGGCAAAAGTTAGAGCAAAGAAAAGAATGAAAAAGGAAAAAAGAGAAAAAATGCAAAGATACAAAAAATGCAAAAAGAAAAGAAAAGAAAAGAAAATGCAAAAAAAAGAAGAAGAAAAAGGAATGAAAAGAATAGAAAAAAAAGAAAAAGAAAGAAGAACAAAGCTCGCAAGGTCGAAAACCTGCAACAGGCGCCTTGGCAAAAGTTAGAGCATAAAAAGGAGAGGTTAAATACCCGAGTGTACCTTAACCCCGAACTACGTAAGGCTTGATTCCCATGTTTGGGATACGTAGGCAACTTCATTCTGAAGTCCAGCCATAAACACTTCAAAATCAAGTGTGTCCATCTAATGGTTTTAACCATCCTTGCCTTCTCTGTATCCGAGAGTTCGATTGCAATCATCGCTCTGAGGACTGACTACAATGCGCTGCGGTGCTATCCAAACAAGGGGCAACTTTCCGTTGCCATTCAATATGCCGCAGTGCCGTTCAAACAAGGGGCAACTTTCCGTTGCCATGCAGTTCTCTTCAAGCACGGGGCAGTTTTCCTTTGGATCCGAGGTTGTGCATCTCAGGAGTAGGTTTCATGCTCGTTGAGCAAGTGTCCATTTGCAAAAATAGTTTTTGAGGATTTTTACTGAGGTTGGCTAATTTTCTCGAAAATTGTTCCATCTTTTCCAAAAACTAGGCCATTTCTTGGACCCAAAAAAGGAAAATTTTCAGTGCTCATAGCCTGACTTGCATGATTTCAAATCAAAAATCGAACAAGCATGTTAATCTAACTCTCATTTTGGTCAAATTTTTTTAGGAGAAAACCAAAATAAAAAAAAAATGGTCAAAATGACGAACTAGGGGCACATTTGAGTCAGGTTCTCTGTCTTTTTCCCCGTTATCAACATACTTGCCAAGAAGGGCACTCTACCTCCCAGCAAAGGCACAACTGAAGGGCACAGCAAGAGGGCAGAAAGCTCTCTCATCCTCCGACCAACGAAGTATCAAGCCAAGTGCGAAGCACAAACTGGAATGGATCAACATATTCCCATTCCCTCATCTGGGCAGATCTAACCATGTCCAAACTCCCCAGCAGGGCATCATCGATCGATGTCAGCAGCGGATCCGCTGCACACCCAATTGTAACGCAGTCCCTCTGTGGGAGAAACTCACTGTTGTGAACAAGAAAGAGAATCTAGCAGAATACTAGGGGCATGAGCCCGCATCTTCCTGTTTATCCATCAACCACCTAGGGGAGGGATTAAAAAAAATGAGAGATTGAAGAATAGAGAGATGTGCGATGAGAGGAAAAGTGAGGAAAGGGCTTTTTTCAGAAAAACAGAGCTTGAGGGCCGAGTGATGTGAGAATCACAAATGAGAAAGGGTGGGAAACACTACCCGGTGAAACAGGCTCCCTGTGCACGTCTGAGTGTCGTGTCTTTTTGTTTTATCTCGTTTCTTGTTTTGAGTCGTTTCGAGTGTTACTCGATGTGTCTAGGTTGTGTGCCTTTTATTTCCTTGTTGAGTCGTTTTGCTGTGTTCAGTGGTAGGCTCAATACCTGGTCGAAAAACTCATCTCTCAATTTCAAAAACAAAATCATTTTGTGTTCCGAGTGCCGTGCCGTTCTCCACATTTGTGCAAAACAGAATTTGTTCTTTCAGAAAGCCTCAGGGTCCACCCCCGATAAGTGTGAATAGTAGAACCAGGGCCTATCTGAAGCTGTGAGTTTCGGGCTGCAAAGCAAAAGCAAAAGAAAAAGGAAAAATGTCGGGCATCTGAGTTTGTTTCAACTTCTGCAAGTTCTGTCGTCGCATCCTGCCTGTTCAGAATGAGCTGTGTGTTCAAACTTAAAAGAATACTGTGTTATGAGCCATGTGTTCAGATCGAGCAGAGTTGTGTTATGGGCTGCGTGTTCACAATCAAAACGGGCTGCGTGTTCAGAAATTCAAAAGTTTGGGCTGTGTGTTCAACCTTCTACAAAGTGTGTGCTACGTGTTCACCTTAAGATATGAGCTGTGTGTTTGACATCAAATGTTTGAGCTGTGTGTTCAGACTTCAAAGTGTGCCGTGTGTTCACCTCAACAACGAGCTGTGTGTTCGACATCAGAGATTTGAGCCGTGTGTTCAGACTTCAAAGTGTGCCGTGTGTTCACCCCAACAACGAGCTGTGTGTTCGACATCAAATGTTTGAGCTGTGTGTTCAGACTTCAAAGTGTGCGCTGCGTGTTCACCTCAACAGCGAGCTGTGTGCCCAAAGAATGAGCTGTGTGCCCAAAGAAGGAGCTGTGTGCCCGAAAAAACGAGCTGTGTGCCCGGAAATGAGCTGTGTGCCCGAAGAAGGAGCTGTGTGCCCAAAGAATGAGCTGTGTGCCCAAAGAAAAAGGAGCTGTGTGCCTGAAAAAAGGAGCTGTGTGCCCGAAGAAGGAGCTGTGCGCCCGAAAAAACAAGCTATGTGCCCGAAAAACGAGCTGTGTGCCCGTAAATGAGCTGTGTGCCCAAAGAAAAAGGAGCTGTGTGCCTGAAAAAGGAGCTGTGTGCCCGAAGAAGGAGCTGTGCGCCCGAAAAAACGAGCTGTGTGCCCGGAAACGAGCTGTGTGCCCGAAAAAGAAGCTGTGTGCCTGAAAAACGAGCTGTGTGCCCGAAAAAACGAGCTGTGTGCCCGGAAATGAGCTGTGTGCCAAAAAAAAAAAAACGAGCTGTGTGCCCAGAAATGAGTTGTGTGCCCGAAAAACGCTGTGCCCATAAATGAGCTGTGTGCCCAAAGAAAAAGGAGCTGTGTGCCTGAAAAAGGAGCTGTGTGCCCGAAGAAGGAGCTGTGCGCCCGAAAAAACGAGCTGTGTGCCCGGAAACGAGCTGTGTGCCCGAAAAAGAAGCTGTGTGCCTGAAAAACGAGCTGTGTGCCCGAAAAACGAGCTGTGTGCCCGGAAATGAGCTGTGTGCCCGAAAAAGCTGTGTGCCCAAAAATGAGCTGTGTGCCCAAAGAAAAGGAGCTGTGTGCCTGAAAAAGGAGCTGTGTGCCCGAAGAAGGAGCTGTGCGCCCGAAAAAATGAGCTGTGTGCCCGGAAACGAGCTGTGTGCCCGAAAAAGAAGCTGTGTGCCTGAAAAACGAGCTGTGTGCCCGAAAAACGCTGTGTGCCCGAAATGAGCTGTGTGCTCGAAAAACGAGCTGTGTGCCCGGAAATGAGCTGTGTGCCCGAAAAAGGAGCTGTGTGCCCGAAAAACGAGCTGTGTGCCCGGAAATGAGCTGTGTGCCCGAAAAAGGAGCTGTGCGCCCGAAAAAACGAGCTGTGTGCCCGGAAACGAGCTGTGTGCCCAGAAATGAGCTGTGTGCCCAAAGAAGGAGCTGTGCGCCCGGAAAAATGAGCAGTGTGCCCGAAAAACGAGCTGTGTGCCCGGGAATGAGCTGTGTGCCCGAAAAAGGAGCTGTGTGCCCGAAAAACGAGCTGTGTGCCCAGAAATGAGTTGTGTGCCCGAAAAACGAGCTGTGTGCCCGTAAATGAGCTGTGTGCCCAAAGAAAAAGGAGCTGTGTGCCTGAAAAAGGAGCTGTGTGCCCGAAGAAGGAGCTGTGCGCCCGAAAAAACAAGCTGTGTGCCCGAAAAGCGAGTTGTGTGCCCGGAAATGAGCTGTGTGCCCGAAAAAGGAGCTGTGTGCCCGAAAAACGAGCTGTGTGCCCGGAAATGAGCTGTGTGCCCGAAACACGAGCTGTGTGCCCGGAAATGAGCTGTGTGCCCGAATGAGGAGCTGTGTGCCCGAAGAAGGAGCTGTGTGCCTGAAGGAAGAGCTGTGTGCCCAAGAAGGAGCTGTGTGCTCGAAAGGAGCTGTGTGCCCGCAAATGAGCTGTGTGTCCGAAATGAACTTTGTGCCAAAAAGAGCTGTGTGCCCAGATAAAGTAGAGTGTTGTGTTTCGAACTGCGTGCCAAACGAACAAAATTCTGTCGTAAGCTGTGTGCCAAGTCTTGTCCTGTGCATTTCACCTCCATCGCACTATTTTGTGCAATCATCATTCGCGCTGTTTTTTTTTCGTACTTGCATTTTACTTACATTTCATCGTATTGTCTTGTGCACTCCCGGTCTAGGAGACCTTAAATCCTCTAAAGGTGCAATTCCTTTGGTGTTTGTCGTGCCCGAACGACTTCCGATGGTCTGGTATAGCCACCTGCCTGTGTTTGCGGTGAGTTCCTAGGAGACCAACTGAGACGGTGGAAACTAGAGTTCGAATGGCTCATGCCTAGAACACAAAGGTTCGGGATTTCCGAGACTAAAGTCTGGTTTAAATACCCAGGGGTATATCCTCGGCTTGAAATCTGTATGGCAGCCCCATAGATTGAGATAGCATGTATATGCGCCTCAATTCTGGATACTGAATCAACCTAGTCTGTCACCCTGTTGGAGAATAGGGAAAGCTGCAACCATAGTCAGGGAGAAAGGTAGTACCTGCAGTTCAATCAAGAAGAAGCGAGAGATCCCCAACAGCATGAGGCACGATATTGTATGTAGGGTTCATTTGAGGCTGGTGCGACCAGACGAATCGCGCAGGTATCGTATCTTCTCCGTGTGAGACGCGACGAGAATTAAATGATTCTCCGCATTCTTAACTACATGAAATGTAGTTGTTGCTTTGCATTCTTGCTTAAAACTGTTGCATCTATTGTAAATATGTGTTTCATTACAGCTTGCCGCATTTGCATGATCATTGAGTTACCCTCGGCTTCTTACATTGTCGGTTGCATTTTGCCCCCCCGCCTGCGGGCACACATCTCTTTCTGTCTTGTATGATTGTCTAAGTCTTCGGCCTTGTCAAAAATGGGTCGTCTCTGGGCTTTGACACTCACTCCCGTCATTGTTATGACTTCCGAGTTCTGTCAAAGAGGGGCAACTGTAGACACCCCATTTTTGACCGACCTTAAGACTCAGACGTCACCGATTGAGCGCTTGGTGATGTTGCATATCGCGCTTGTTCGGAAGTTTCAGAGTCGCGGCCGTGCGCCCTGCCTCCGGACTTCCGAACCCTCTCCTGTGCCTTGTCTCGGTTTGCGAACCAGACTCGGTTTTCTCTGTTTTCTTTCCTGAGGGAGAGAGAGGTCTAGCAGACCGTCTGTCAATGGCCGTAGGCTACATTTCATGGTCGTAGGCCATTTTGCCCACTTCGGAGTCCGGTTCCTGGTTTTCGGAGCCGTTAGGCCGTGTGCCTCGGTTCGGGACCGCTCAACCATCTCTGTTTTCTCCGGTTTTTGGCATACATCTCTGTTTTATCCTTGTTAGGAACACTGGGGTCCGAGAACCCCACTTCGGTCCCAAGTACCACTCCCGGTGCTTGACGGCCCATTTCCGGGAACCCGAACCACGCGGTTTTGGTCCCCGAGCGCTCGTTTCGTGTTGTTGTCTGATCAATCTTGGCAGGAACCTCTGTTTTACCCTGCTAAGAAACACTGGGGTCCGAAAACCCCACTTCGGTCCCAAGTACCACTCCCGGTGCTTGACGGCCCATTTCCGGGAATCCGAACCACGCGGTTTTGGTCCCCGAGCGCTCGTTTCGCATTGTTGTTTATTCATTTTTGGCATACATCTTTGATTCAGCATTTTGAGGAACACTGGGGTCCGAGAACCCCACTTCGTGGCCGAGTGTCACTTCCGGTGCTTCACAGCCCATTTCCGGGACCCCGAACCACGCGGTTTTGGTCCCCGAGCTCTCGTTTTGCATTAGTTTGCTCCGGTTTTTTGGCAGGTACCTCTGTTTCATCCTTCTAAGGAACACTGGGGCCTCTGATATCCACTTCGTGGCCGAACGTCGCTTTCGGTGTCTGCAGCTCTCTTTTTCCCGAACCGCGCGGTTCTGGTCCCCGAGCTTTCGTTTTGCATCGTTTTTCGTTCAATTTTGGCAAGTGCTTCTGTTTTATCATTCTGAGGGACACTGGGGCCTCTGATGCCCACTTCGGGGCCGAACAAAATATCTCGATTTTGCCCTCAAAATATCTAGATATTTTGTCCTCAAAATATCTAGATATTTTGGCCTAGATATTTTCCATCTTCTTAGCCCTCTTTTTGACCTCTCTCTTGTGCACAATGAAGAGCCGAACCAGCTGGTTTGAGAGAAGAAAAAATGGCTTCAAGAGTTCCATAGCCAAAACCTTCATTTCCATAACCAAAAACCTTGAAACAACTCCAAGTCTTGTTTGATTTCTTCACCAACACCTAGCCTCACCACCACAAATTCGATTCCAGCAGCAAGGAAGTGAATTTCAGAGGTTGAGAAGCTACAAATCAAAGCCAAAAAGCAAAGAAAGACAAGTCTTCAAGGGTAAGTGTCTAAAACCAACTTTTAGGGCCTTTTCTTGATCTTTTTCTACACTCTAATTGGTTGAGAATTGGGGCTCCGACCCATACTGCTTTTGTGCTCATTTTGAGCCCCTCTACAACATTGTAGAAGGGGTCAACTCCATTTGGTATTTGTATATACTAGTTCCTTCAATATTCATCAAGATTGTCACATTTTTGCATGCTAAAATTGACCTATTTGTGTTTGTTTTTGGGGCTCCGACCCCTACTGGTTTTGTGCTTAAAATGAGTCCCTCTACAACATTGTAGCATAGCTCAACTTCATTTGGCCATTATATATACCATTTCATCAAGTGTGCCACTTTTTGTATGCAATTTTCGACCTATTTGTGTTTGTTTTTAGGACTTCGACCCCTACTGGTTTTAGTCTTATTTTGACCCCCTTTACATGTTTCATGAAGAAGGTTTGGTCATTTGGTGTATAGATTACATGTCTCATGTTATACTCTCTTTTGGCTCCATTTTGCCTTCCATTTCTAGCATGTTTGTCTTATGAATTAGAGGCTGCCATTTACTGCATATATGCTTATTTTTGGGCCCTCTTTCATGTTGTAGAAGAGAGTTTGTTCATTTGGTGTTTGTATATGCCATCTTCCTTTGTAATGCTCTTTTGGCCACTAATCTTGTATGATTTTGTTGCCATGACTATGTCTACATTTTGGCCATGTTTGCTACTGAAATGAGCCATTCTTGGGACTGCCTTGCTACTGTTTTTGCTGCCATGTATCAATTGTGCATGTTTAGTGTGGCCATAAGCCATTTCGGGTGCACATTATCGCATTTCGGGATCATTTTTCGCTTTGGGTGCGCTTCGGTTGTGTTTTCGGGGCTGTTTTCCCCTCATGTAGCTGCTGAAATTTCATTACCATGCTTGCATATCATTACCCACGTTATTTTGTGCCTTAATGCATTGCCTCGGTTTGCGTGCCCGCGGGTACGCATTTCGAGGCACTTCGTTTTTATCCGACGGCCTCCTATGTGAGTGAGCTGAGGCTCTCCCATGTTGGTGTAAGCCCATCGTTGCATTTCGTATGCCATTTGTATCATTTTTGCATTGCCTCGGTTTGCGTGCCCGCGGGTACGCATTTCGAGGCACTTCGTTTTTATCCGACGGCCTCCTATGTGAGTGAGCTGAGGCTCTCCCATGTTGGTGTAAGCCCATCGTTGCATTTCGTATGCCATTTGTATCATTTTTGCATTGCCTCGGTTTGCGTGCCCGCGGGTACGCATTTCGAGGCACTTCGTTTTTATCCGACGGCCTCCTATGTGAGTGAGCTGAGGCTCTCCCATGTTGGTGTAAGCCCATCGTTGCATTTCGTATGCCATTTGTATCATTTTTGCATTGCCTCGGTTTGCGTGCCCGCGGGTACGCATTTCGAGGCACTTCGTTTTTATCCGACGGCCTCCTATGTGAGTGAGCTGAGGCTCTCCCATGTTGGTGTAAGCCCATCGTTGCATTTCGTATGCCATTTGTATCATTTTTGCATTGCCTCGGTTTGCGTGCCCGCGGGTACGCATTTCGAGGCACTTCGTTTTTATCCGACGGCCTCCTATGTGAGTGAGCTGAGGCTCTCCCATGTTGGTGTAAGCCCATCGTTGCATTTCGTATGCCATTTGTATCATTTTTGCATTGCCTCGGTTTGCGTGCCCGCGGGTACGCATTTCGAGGCACTTCGTTTTTATCCAACGGCATCTTATGTGAGTGCGACTGAGGTCCTCTCATGTTAGTGTAAGCCCAATCTGCATTTTCCATGTCATTGGCATTGCGTATGCCTCCGCCTCGGTTTGCGTGTCCGTGTGCACGCATTTCGAGGCAATCTATTTTATCCGATTTGCATCTCATTCATCATCGCCTCGGTTTGCGTGCCCGTGTGCACACATTTCGAGGCAATCTATTTTATCCGATTTGCATTTCACATCATCGCCTCGGTTTGCATCGCATATCATCGCCTCGGTTTGCGTACCTGTGGGCGCGCATTTCGAGGCACTTCGGTTTTATCCGATTTTACATCACATATCATCGCCTCGGTTTGCGTGTCCGCGGGCACGCATTTTGAGGCGCTTTATTTTACCCGATTTACATTTCATCATTGACTCGGTTTGCGTGCCAGTGGGCACGCATTTCGAGGCACCTCATTTTTATCATTCTGGCATCCCGTGTGAGTGTGGCTGGGGCCCTCTCATATTGGTGTAAGTCCATCGTTGCATTTCATGCCTTTATGTCATCGCCTCGGTTTGCGTGCCAGTGGGCACGCATTTCGAGGCATCTCATTTGCATCAGCATTGTGCATACTAGGTTGTATCTTAGTTGCATTTCATGCATCTCATGCATATTGCATCGTGTTCGGGATAGGAGTTAGCCCGGGCACGGGAAACGAGGCACGTTTCGTACTCTGAGTGACGGAACGGGTCTCAATCCCCAAGTCACCGACACTCCGGATTACCCATGATGGAGTTAGGTTTTGCTGTAGCATTCATCTGCATTCATCCCATATTGAGTTGTGCAATTCGATTCCTCGGCCATCATGCATCGGTATGCGTGATTGGTGGCGCGAGGATCGAGACATGCATACATTTGTGAAATACACTGCTGTGCCCTTTTCCTGCTCTCTGTTGCAGCAAAATTCAGAGTTGGCAACTTTCCGGAGCATGGCACGCGTTTCAAGGTAAATTGCAAACAGAGGCTAATTGGGGCATCCCAGTGGATTTCTGCGCCAGGCAGCTACAACATACATCATCCTTCAGAAGCGAGGCAGTCCCTGGCTTGCATGCCAGCTTTTACAGCTTTCATAGTTAATTTGTTTAATTAATTAGAAATTTGTAATATTTTGGACTGTAATATTTGGGACTGTATTATTCTTTTATTCGGACCCTCTGCGCGAGGGCATAAATGTAATAAGGGTGTGTGAGTGTGATGTATGTCTTCCAACCCCCATTTCTTTCTCCCTTTTATTTACCCGCTTTGAATGGTTAGATATAGGGCATACTTCAATTAGCATATAGTATGACAGCATGTTTGCATCATTCATCTGTTTTGCACGCACCGGGCTCGGCGCATCATACAAACTGCATTGTATTTTCAATTCCAAATTGAATACGTGTTAGTTGTAGCATTTCATATGCCATATTTAGAATAGCCGAGCCTGCTATAGTTTGCATTCTTGCATGTGTTGCATTAGGCATTTCTGTATACCTAGGATCATGCATGATTTCTAATCATTTTCTGTTTTGGCTTGGAGTACTCGGTGAGTTTTATGCTTTAGCATCCTTGCATGCGTGTGAGTGTTGCCATGATAGCATGCTTACCATGAGGCTAAATGCTTATGTGATATAACTGCCTTGAATGCCTGTGGGTGGAGGTTGAGTTATCTGAATTGGAGCAATTCATCAATTGTTTGTTAAGCCCACTAGATTGTGGCAAAATCTGTATTTTAAGCCTACCTGCGGGTAGCATCAAACCATCTTTCAACAAACAAACATGAGATGTTTAGTTCCAATTCAGACGGCCCAGTCTATACTTGTTTGCTGCGAGCATCACATAGTAACCTAGGCTAATAATCGGAATAAGAGCATACAAAGTTTTCAAAAACAGATATCATGGTTAGTAGAGGCCGGTCTTTGACCGGGCGAGAGGGGGTGCTCACGATGTGACCTTCCCTAATCGTACCCAAGTTCCCGAGCCAACTTTGGTGATGACGGACACGTGGCCTTTGGCACCGAGTCAGGGTTTCCTAAATTTCCCATTTTAAAATATTTAGGTGGCGACTCTGTTATCTGGCAAAGCAGTCCATGTTTGGCACTTCTTTCAAAAAATCTGTTTTTCTTCAAAACGATTTGCCGGATTTGGACTCTTTGGTTCGAGATTTGGAACAGCAACAAAAATCGAGTCCGAGCTGTAGCGAGGTCCCCCGCGGGCGTTGTTACAGTTTCTGGCGACTCTGCTGGGGATTTAGAGAACTTGACTCGAACTCATGATATCTGGTTTTGACTACACTTGTGTGTTTCTTTGCATTGCATTTGCATTGGTGCGCCTAGGACACCGTGTTTGCCATCTGCTATTCCTGAGCGGTTTGCCGGAGGCTTGTCTTGTCAAGGCATGTCCATAAGGCTGATCGGTTACGGGCTCTGCCAGTATGGGAACACAAACCCCGGTTTTACCGGGGCACCCTTTTTGACCATTCGACCTAGTGCATATTCGGATCCATAGTGACCATTCCAAACTAGGACAGGTTGCTTACCCGTTTATAGGTTGTTTGAGACCGCTGCGTGCGTAGTGAAACCCTAGTTCCTGACAAAATAGGACAGGGAAACCCTACCCCAACATAGGGGTGTTTTGGCTCTCACTTATCTGTTATGTGCTTGTTAGAGTGTGCCTCTACAGGGAATGCATGTATCAGTTTATGAGTTTGAGCATCAGGCCTACGGGCACCAGTTCAGTATTTTGGGAATCAGTTATATCTGCGGGTATCAGATTCAGTTTTGGGGGCAATAATTTTGGGAACAGTGATCAGTGGTCGAACACAGTTATTCAGTTATGTTCATGTCTGTATTGGTGGGATTGGGCTGAGATGCTGCATGTTTTCTCTTTCAGTTCAGAGACTCAGTCCAGAGCAACCAGTGTTCTCCTTTGCTGAGGCAAGACAGGAAAAAACTCACCGGTTCATCAGATCCGTCAGTCACCAGTCCGGTCCATCTGATCCGTTAGTCACCAGTCCAGTCCATCTGATCCGTTAGTCACCAGTCACATCACCTCAGTTCAGTTAGTAGACTCGTGATGACGCAAAATTCGGAAGAAATTGTGGTTATGACAACCGCAATAGACCAAGGAATCATCTTGCAGGATGAGACCAATGTTGAGGTGCCACATCCACCTAGGTCGCCTGCCGCTCACCCGATCTGGACGCCCCAGTTGTTTCAAGCTCGTGAGCCCACCACATCTGAATTAATGGGAATGATTGGTGACCTTCAGAGGTCCGTGGCAGATCTGGCTTACGGAATGTCAGTTTCATCGCCAGCTGCATCATACGCCGGGAATTTTGCACCGCAGGAGCCCCCGCTATTGGGGCGAATTGTGATCGAGCTCAGCCAACCCGAGGCTGTCTTAAGCTATGGCAATGACATGTCAACAGCGACCCAAACCCATGATCCAGCTGAGGCTAAAAGTAAGAATAAAACGAAGGCAGACACCGATCCCATCAAGCAACTGCTGCGGGCAGCCGAGGCTTTGAAAGCCGGGGGGATGAACAAACAGCAAGTATTTGCGGTCATGGCCAAAATTGTGGATGATGCTTTCTCCACTCCAGCCGAGGGCAGTTCAAGCCAGACAGAAAACCGGGATAGGCCCCGTCATGCCAGAACAGTTCCTTCCATCCCCAACTCTGCATCCGGAAAAGATCAGAAAGCCAAGACAATGCCTGCCGACCCTTTCGCTAGTGCGTCTAGCAAGAAGCCTCAGACTTCGAAGTATCCTCCTCAAGGGCGCAGAGTCTTTCATGCCCTCTATATGCCTCTGTCTAGGGCATTTCAAATTCTGGCTAACGAGGGGCATCTTACACCCCTCGAGCCTCGACCGCTGCCAAAGAATCTCCCTCTCACACACGATGCTACCCTGTATTGCGCATACCACCAACAGACCGGTCACAGCACCGACAGTTGTTTTCGCCTTCGTCATGAAGTGCAAGATTTGATCGACAATGAGGTTATCCTCCCACCCACCTCAGCAAAGTCTGCCACCGCTGAGCTGTTGGACTCCGAGGATACTGCAAGTATGTGATCATGGGTTGGTCCACCTGCGGGCGGCGCTTGGTGTATTTCAGATATGGCGTTTGGCACGCACTATGTTGAGCATCTGCGTATGCTAATTTTGTGATTTCTGGCTTGGGTGTTGAGTCAGTTTTGTCAGTTTTGTTTTGAGTCTTTCTCTTTGTTTTGAGTCAGTCTTTTGCTTAAGGGTCTGCCTTGTTGTAGCGAGTCAGTCCCATTGTATAGAGGTCGGGTGATTCCGGGAGGTGTTACCTCGGGCGTCCCCATTTTGTTTTGTGTTTGTCTTTTTGTTTGTTTTGAGTCTGTTTCTGCCAGGGAGCCAATTGTGCCAACAGATTTGAATGAAACAGCAGTGACTTTCACACTCTCGCATTTGCTTCTGCCTTGTGCTAGTTTTGCCGGAAGTTCTGAATGAGACGATAGTATTTGACTAAGGACTCTGTCTTTTCTGTTCCTTGAAGTCATTGTAATGACCTAAGTTTTCCAAAACCTTTCGAACACTGCGGTGAAAACGAAGAGGAAGGAATTCCTCGGGATTTGCAAAACTTTGATCAATTGAGAGAAAGAGAGGCGTGCTAAGCCCTTAATGAATGAAATCATGCTTGTTAGCGTGAGTACTGAGAAGGACCCTAGCTTGATCCAGACTGGTTTCGCACTATCTTCAACGCGAGCGATTTGTCGCTTTCTTAAAAACTTTCAAAAAATGTTTTGCGCAGTCCTGCGAAGACCTGTGTGGAATCGCTCTTGGGATTGTGCAGCCTAGGATCGCTCTCAGCCTCGAGACTCAACCCCTTTGCTTCTAAACCTTGAACTTGAATTCGGAATGTTCAACGGTCAACTACAATGTGAGGCCTGTGTGGCCAGATTTGAAGCGGCCCTCGAACAAGAGGCACCAAAGTCAATTCAAGAAGGTCAGACCTCATCAGAAGAAGCTTGCAAAGCTAGAACAGAAGCACCCCTCGAACTAGGGGCAAAAAATATCCGATGTGCTCGAAGAGCCAAAGGTGCATCTTTCTGCAAGTCAATACAACAGCCACTCTCCTGGATATAGAGGGCTTCAATCTCAGAACCATTTGGCATGGACTGGTTACATTTTTACCCTTTGAGAGGCTCGCTGGGCCGAAAACCCGGAAAGGGCGACCCAGGCAAAAGTTAGAGCAAGAAAAGATATATACACGAAAAGAAGAAAAAAAAGAAAAGCAAAAAAAAGAAATGAAAAAGAAAAAAGAAAAGAAGAAAAAAAGGAATGAAAAGAAAAGAATGAAAAAGAAAGAAGAACAAAGCTCGCAAGGTCGAAAACCTGCAACAGGCGCCTTGGCAAAAGTTAGAGCATAAAAAGGAGAGGTTAAATACCCGAGTGTACCTTAACCCCGAACTACGTAAGGCTTGATTCCCATGTTTGGGATACGTAGGCAACTTCATTCTGAAGTCCAGCCATAAACACTTCAAAATCAAGTGTGTCCATGTAATGGTTTTAACCATCCTTGCCTTCTCTGTATCCGAGAGTTCGATTGCAATCATCGCTCTGAGGACTGACTACAATGCGCTGCGGTGCTATCCAAACAAGGGGCAACTTTCCGTTGCCATTCAATATGCCGCAGTGCCGTTCAAACAAGGGGCAACTTTCCGTTGCCATGCAGTTCTCTTCAAGCACGGGGCAGTTTTCCTTTGGATCCGAGGTTGTGCATCTCAGGAGTAGGTTTCATGCTCGTTGAGCAAGTGTCCATTTGCAAAAATAGTTTTTGAGGATTTTTACTGAGGTTGGCTAATTTTCTCGAAAATTGTTCCATCTTTTCCAAAAACTAGGCCATTTCTTGGACCCAAAAAAGGAAAATTTTCAGTGCTCATAGCCTGACTTGCATGATTTCAAATCAAAAATCGAACAAGCATGTTAATCTAACTCTCATTTTGGTCAAATTTTTTTAGGAGAAAACCAAAATAAAAAAAAAATGGTCAAAATGACGAACTAGGGGCACATTTGAGTCAGGTTCTCTGTCTTTTTCCCCGTTATCAACATACTTGCCAAGAAGGGCACTCTACCTCCCAGCAAAGGCACAACTGAAGGGCACAGCAAGAGGGCAGAAAGCTCTCTCATCCTCCGACCAACGAAGTATCAAGCCAAGTGCGAAGCACAAACTGGAATGGATCAACATATTCCCATTCCCTCATCTGGGCAGATCTAACCATGTCCAAACTCCCCAGCAGGGCATCATCGATCGATGTCAGCAGCGGATCCGCTGCACACCCAATTGTAACGCAGTCCCTCTGTGGGAGAAACTCACTGTTGTGAACAAGAAAGAGAATCTAGCAGAATACTAGGGGCATGAGCCCGCATCTTCCTGTTTATCCATCAACCACCTAGGGGAGGGATTAAAAAAAATGAGAGATTGAAGAATAGAGAGATGTGCGATGAGAGGAAAAGTGAGGAAAGGGCTTTTTTCAGAAAAACAGAGCTTGAGGGCCGAGTGATGTGAGAATCACAAATGAGAAAGGGTGGGAAACACTACCCGGTGAAACAGGCTCCCTGTGCACGTCTGAGTGTCGTGTCTTTTTGTTTTATCTCGTTTCTTGTTTTGAGTCGTTTCGAGTGTTACTCGATGTGTCTAGGTTGTGTGCCTTTTATTTCCTTGTTGAGTCGTTTTGCTGTGTTCAGTGGTAGGCTCAATACCTGGTCGAAAAACTCATCTCTCAATTTCAAAAACAAAATCATTTTGTGTTCCGAGTGCCGTGCCGTTCTCCACATTTGTGCAAAACAGAATTTGTTCTTTCAGAAAGCCTCAGGGTCCACCCCCGATAAGTGTGAATAGTAGAACCAGGGCCTATCTGAAGCTGTGAGTTTCGGGCTGCAAAGCAAAAGCAAAAGAAAAAGGAAAAATGTCGGGCATCTGAGTTTGTTTCAACTTCTGCAAGTTCTGTCGTCGCATCCTGCCTGTTCAGAATGAGCTGTGTGTTCAAACTTAAAAGAATACTGTGTTATGAGCCATGTGTTCAGATCGAGCAGAGTTGTGTTATGGGCTGCGTGTTCACAATCAAAACGGGCTGCGTGTTCAGAAATTCAAAAGTTTGGGCTGTGTGTTCAACCTTCTACAAAGTGTGTGCTACGTGTTCACCTTAAGATATGAGCTGTGTGTTTGACATCAAATGTTTGAGCTGTGTGTTCAGACTTCAAAGTGTGCCGTGTGTTCACCTCAACAACGAGCTGTGTGTTCGACATCAGAGATTTGAGCCGTGTGTTCAGACTTCAAAGTGTGCCGTGTGTTCACCCCAACAACGAGCTGTGTGTTCGACATCAAATGTTTGAGCTGTGTGTTCAGACTTCAAAGTGTGCGCTGCGTGTTCACCTCAACAGCGAGCTGTGTGCCCAAAGAATGAGCTGTGTGCCCAAAGAAGGAGCTGTGTGCCCGAAAAACGAGCTGTGTGCCCGGAAATGAGCTGTGTGCCCGAAGAAGGAGCTGTGTGCCCAAAGAATGAGCTGTGTGCCCAAAGAAAAAGGAGCTGTGTGCCTGAAAAAGGAGCTGTGTGCCCGAAGAAGGAGCTGTGCGCCCGAAAAAACAAGCTATGTGCCCGAAAAACGAGCTGTGTGCCCGTAAATGAGCTGTGTGCCCAAAGAAAAAGGAGCTGTGTGCCTGAAAAAGGAGCTGTGTGCCCGAAGAAGGAGCTGTGCGCCCGAAAAAAACGAGCTGTGTGCCCGGAAACGAGCTGTGTGCCCGAAAAAGAAGCTGTGTGCCTGAAAAACGAGCTGTGTGCCCGAAAAACGAGCTGTGTGCCCGGAAATGAGCTGTGTGCCAAAAAAAAAAAACGAGCTGTGTGCCCAGAAATGAGTTGTGTGCCCGAAAAACGAGCTGTGTGCCCATAAATGAGCTGTGTGCCCAAAGAAAAAGGAGCTGTGTGCCTGAAAAAGGAGCTGTGTGCCCGAAGAAGGAGCTGTGCGCCCGAAAAAACGAGCTGTGTGCCCGGAAACGAGCTGTGTGCCCGAAAAAGAAGCTGTGTGCCTGAAAAACGAGCTGTGTTGCCCGAAAAACGAGCTGTGTGCCCGGAAATGAGCTGTGTGCCCGAAGAAGGAGCTGTGTGCCCAAAGAATGAGCTGTGTGCCCAAAGAAAAAGGAGCTGTGTGCCTGAAAAAGGAGCTGTGTGCCCGAAGAAGGAGCTGTGCGCCCGAAAAAATGAGCTGTGTGCCCGGAAACGAGCTGTGTGCCCGAAAAAGAAGCTGTGTGCCTGAAAAACGAGCTGTGTGCCCGAAAAACGAGCTGTGTGCCCGGAAATGAGCTGTGTGCTCGAAAAACGAGCTGTGTGCCCGGAAATGAGCTGTGTGCCCGAAAAAGGAGCTGTGTGCCCGAAAAACGAGCTGTGTGCCCGGAAATGAGCTGTGTGCCCGAAAAAGGAGCTGTGCGCCCGAAAAAATGAGCTGTGTGCCCGGAAACGAGCTGTGTGCCCAGAAATGAGCTGTGTGCCCAAAGAAGGAGCTGTGCGCCCGGAAAAATGAGCAGTGTGCCCGAAAAACGAGCTGTGTGCCCGGGAATGAGCTGTGTGCCCGAAAAAGGAGCTGTGTGCCCGAAAAACGAGCTGTGTGCCCAGAAATGAGTTGTGTGCCCGAAAAACGAGCTGTGTGCCCGTAAATGAGCTGTGTGCCCAAAGAAAAAGGAGCTGTGTGCCTGAAAAAGGAGCTGTGTGCCCGAAGAAGGAGCTGTGCGCCCGAAAAAAACAAGCTGTGTGCCCGAAAAGCGAGTTGTGTGCCCGGAAATGAGCTGTGTGCCCGAAAAAGGAGCTGTGTGCCCGAAAAACGAGCTGTGTGCCCGGAAATGAGCTGTGTGCCCGAAAAACGAGCTGTGTGCCCGGAAATGAGCTGTGTGCCCGAATGAGGAGCTGTGTGCCCGAAGAAGGAGCTGTGTGCCTGAAGGAAGAGCTGTGTGCCCAAGAAGGAGCTGTGTGCTCGAAAGGAGCTGTGTGCCCGCAAATGAGCTGTGTGTCCGAAATGAACTTTGTGCCAAAAAGAGCTGTGTGCCCAGATAAAGTAGAGTGTTGTGTTTCGAACTGCGTGCCAAACGAACAAAATTCTGTCGTAAGCTGTGTGCCAAGTCTTGTCCTGTGCATTTCACCTCCATCGCACTATTTTGTGCAATCATCATTCGCGCTGTTTTTTTTTCGTACTTGCATTTTACTTACATTTCATCGTATTGTCTTGTGCACTCCCGGTCTAGGAGACCTTAAATCCTCTAAAGGTGCAATTCCTTTGGTGTTTGTCGTGCCCGAACGACTTCCGATGGTCTGGTATAGCCACCTGCCTGTGTTTGCGGTGAGTTCCTAGGAGACCAACTGAGACGGTGGAAACTAGAGTTCGAATGGCTCATGCCTAGAACACAAAGGTTCGGGATTTCCGAGACTAAAGTCTGGTTTAAATACCCAGGGGTATATCCTCGGCTTGAAATCTGTATGGCAGCCCCATAGATTGAGATAGCATGTATATGCGCCTCAATTCTGGATACTGAATCAACCTAGTCTGTCACCCTGTTGGAGAATAGGGAAAGCTGCAACCATAGTCAGGGAGAAAGGTAGTACCTGCAGTTCAATCAAGAAGAAGCGAGAGATCCCCAACAGCATGAGGCACGATATTGTATGTAGGGTTCATTTGAGGCTGGTGCGACCAGACGAATCGCGCAGGTATCGTATCTTCTCCGTGTGAGACGCGACGAGAATTAAATGATTCTCCGCATTCTTAACTACATGAAATGTAGTTGTTGCTTTGCATTCTTGCTTAAAACTGTTGCATCTATTGTAAATATGTGTTTCATTACAGCTTGCCGCATTTGCATGATCATTGAGTTACCCTCGGCTTCTTACATTGTCGGTTGCATTTTGCCCCCCCGCCTGCGGGCACACATCTCTTTCTGTCTTGTATGATTGTCTAAGTCTTCGGCCTTGTCAAAAATGGGTCGTCTCTGGGCTTTGACACTCACTCCCGTCATTGTTATGACTTCCGAGTTCTGTCAAAGAGGGGCAACTGTAGACACCCCATTTTTGACCGACCTTAAGACTCAGACGTCACCGATTGAGCGCTTGGTGATGTTGCATATCGCGCTTGTTCGGAAGTTTCAGAGTCGCGGCCGTGCGCCCTGCCTCCGGACTTCCGAACCCTCTCCTGTGCCTTGTCTCGGTTTGCGAACCAGACTCGGTTTTCTCTGTTTTCTTTCCTGAGGGAGAGAGAGGTCTAGCAGACCGTCTGTCAATGGCCGTAGGCTACATTTCATGGTCGTAGGCCATTTTGCCCACTTCGGAGTCCGGTTCCTGGTTTTCGGAGCCGTTAGGCCGTGTGCCTCGGTTCGGGACCGCTCAACCATCTCTGTTTTCTCCGGTTTTTGGCATACATCTCTGTTTTATCCTTGTTAGGAACACTGGGGTCCGAGAACCCCACTTCGGTCCCAAGTACCACTCCCGGTGCTTGACGGCCCATTTCCGGGAACCCGAACCACGCGGTTTTGGTCCCCGAGCGCTCGTTTCGTGTTGTTGTCTGATCAATCTTGGCAGGAACCTCTGTTTTACCCTGCTAAGAAATACTGGGGTCCGAAAACCCCACTTCGGTCCCAAGTACCACTCCCGGTGCTTGACGGCCCATTTCCGGGAATCCGAACCACGCGGTTTTGGTCCCCGAGCGCTCGTTTCGCATTGTTGTTTATTCATTTTTGGCATACATCTTTGATTCAGCATTTTGAGGAACACTGGGGTCCGAGAACCCCACTTCGTGGCCGAGTGTCACTTCCGGTGCTTCACAGCCCATTTCCGGGACCCCGAACCACGCGGTTTTGGTCCCCGAGCTCTCGTTTTGCATTAGTTTGCTCCGGTTTTTGGCAGGTACCTCTGTTTCATCCTTCTAAGGAACACTGGGGCCTCTGATATCCACTTCGTGGCCGAACGTCGCTTTCGGTGTCTGCAGCTCTCTTTTTCCCGAACCGCGCGGTTCTGGTCCCCGAGCTTTCGTTTTGCATCGTTTTTCGTTCAATTTTGGCAAGTGCTTCTGTTTTATCATTCTGAGGGACACTGGGGCCTCTGATGCCCACTTCGGGGCCGAACAAAATATCTCGATTTTGCCCTCAAAATATCTAGATATTTTGTCCTCAAAATATCTAGATATTTTGGCCTAGATATTTTCCATCTTCTTAGCCCTCTTTTTGACCTCTCTCTTGTGCACAATGAAGAGCCGAACCAGCTGGTTTGAGAGAAGAAAAAATGGCTTCAAGAGTTCCATAGCCAAAACCTTCATTTCCATAACCAAAAACCTTGAAACAACTCCAAGTCTTGTTTGATTTCTTCACCAACACCTAGCCTCACCACCACAAATTCGATTCCAGCAGCAAGGAAGTGAATTTCAGAGGTTGAGAAGCTACAAATCAAAGCCAAAAAGCAAAGAAAGACAAGTCTTCAAGGGTAAGTGTCTAAAACCAACTTTTAGGGCCTTTTCTTGATCTTTTTCTACACTCTAATTGGTTGAGAATTGGGGCTCCGACCCCTACTGCTTTTGTGCTCATTTTGAGCCCCTCTACAACATTGTAGAAGGGGTCAACTCCATTTGGTATTTGTATATACTAGTTCCTTCAATATTCATCAAGATTGTCACATTTTTGCATGCTAAAATTGACCTATTTGTGTTTGTTTTTGGGGCTCCGACCCCTACTGGTTTTGTGCTTAAAATGAGTCCCTCTACAACATTGTAGCATAGCTCAACTTCATTTGGCCATTATATATACCATTTCATCAAGTGTGCCACTTTTTGTATGCAATTTTCGACCTATTTGTGTTTGTTTTTAGGACTTCGACCCCTACTGGTTTTAGTCTTATTTTGACCCCCTTTACATGTTTCATGAAGAAGGTTTGGTCATTTGGTGTATAGATTACATGTCTCATGTTATACTCTCTTTTGGCTCCATTTTGCCTTCCATTTCTAGCATGTTTGTCTTATGAATTAGAGGCTGCCATTTACTGCATATATGCTTATTTTTGGGCCCTCTTTCATGTTGTAGAAGAGAGTTTGTTCATTTGGTGTTTGTATATGCCATCTTCCTTTGTAATGCTCTTTTGGCCACTAATCTTGTATGATTTTGTTGCCATGACTATGTCTACATTTTGGCCATGTTTGCTACTGAAATGAGCCATTCTTGGGACTGCCTTGCTACTGTTTTTGCTGCCATGTATCAATTGTGCATGTTTAGTGTGGCCATAAGCCATTTCGGGTGCACATTATCGCATTTCGGGATCATTTTTCGCTTTGGGTGCGCTTCGGTTGTGTTTTCGGGGCTGTTTTCCCCTCATGTAGCTGCTGAAATTTCATTACCATGCTTGCATATCATTACCCACGTTATTTTGTGCCTTAATGCATTGCCTCGGTTTGCGTGCCCGCGGGTACGCATTTCGAGGCACTTCGTTTTTATCCGACGGCCTCCTATGTGAGTGAGCTGAGGCTCTCCCATGTTGGTGTAAGCCCATCGTTGCATTTCGTATGCCATTTGTATCATTTTTGCATTGCCTCGGTTTGCGTGCCCGCGGGTACGCATTTCGAGGCACTTCGTTTTTATCCGACGGCCTCCTATGTGAGTGAGCTGAGGCTCTCCCATGTTGGTGTAAGCCCATCGTTGCATTTCGTATGCCATTTGTATCATTTTTGCATTGCCTCGGTTTGCGTGCCCGCGGGTACGCATTTCGAGGCACTTCGTTTTTATCCGACGGCCTCCTATGTGAGTGAGCTGAGGCTCTCCCATGTTGGTGTAAGCCCATCGTTGCATTTCGTATGCCATTTGTATCATTTTTGCATTGCCTCGGTTTGCGTGCCCGCGTGTACGCATTTCGAGGCACTTCGTTTTTATCCGACGGCCTCCTATGTGAGTGAGCTGAGGCTCTCCCATGTTGGTGTAAGCCCATCGTTGCATTTCGTATGCCATTTGTATCATTTTTGCATTGCCTCGGTTTGCGTGCCCGCGGGTACGCATTTCGAGGCACTTCGTTTTTATCCGACGGCCTCCTATGTGAGTGAGCTGAGGCTCTCCCATGTTGGTGTAAGCCCATCGTTGCATTTCGTATGCCATTTGTATCATTTTTGCATTGCCTCAGTTTGCGTGCCCGCGGGTACGCATTTCGAGGCACTTCGTTTTTATCCAACGGCATCTTATGTGAGTGCGACTGAGGTCCTCTCATGTTAGTGTAAGCCCAATCTGCATTTTCCATGTCATTGGCATTGCGTATGCCTCCGCCTCGGTTTGCGTGTCCGTGTGCACGCATTTCGAGGCAATCTATTTTATCCGATTTGCATCTCATTCATCATCGCCTCGGTTTGCGTGCCCGTGTGCACACATTTCGAGGCAATCTATTTTATCCGATTTGCATTTCACATCATCGCCTCGGTTTGCGTGCCTATGGGCGCGCATTTCGAGGCACTTCGGTTTTATCCGATTTTACATCACATATCATCGCCTCGGTTTGCGTGTCCGCGGGCACGCATTTTGAGGCGCTTTATTTTACCCGATTTGCATTTCATCATTGACTCGGTTTGCGTGCCAGTGGGCACGTATTTCGAGGCACCTCATTTTTATCATTCTGGCATCCCGTGTGAGTGTGGCTGGGGCCCTCTCATATTGGTGTAAGTCCATCGTTGCATTTCATGCCTTTATGTCATCGCCTCGGTTTGCGTGCCAGTGGGCACGCATTTCGAGGCATCTCATTTGCATCAGCATTGTGCATACTAGGTTGTATCTTAGTTGCATTTCATGCATCTCATGCATATTGCATCGTGTTCGGGATAGGAGTTAGCCCGGGCACGGGAAACGAGGCACGTTTCGTACTCTGAGTGACGGAACGGGTCTCAATCCCCAAGTCACCGACACTCCGGATTACCCATGATGGAGTTAGGTTTTGCTGTAGCATTCATCTGCATTCATCCCATATTGAGTTGTGCAATTCGATTCCTCGGCCATCATGCATCGGTATGCGTGATTGGTGGCGCGAGGATCGAGACATGCATACATTTGTGAAATACACTGCTGTGCCCTTTTCCTGCTCTCTGTTGCAGCAAAATTCAGAGTTGGCAACTTTCCGGAGCATGGCACGCGTTTCAAGGTAAATTGCAAACAGAGGCTAATTGGGGCATCCCAGTGGATTTCTGCGCCAGGCAGCTACAACATACATCATCCTTCAGAAGCGAGGCAGTCCCTGGCTTGCATGCCAGCTTTTACAGCTTTCATAGTTAATTTGTTTAATTAATTAGAAATTTGTAATATTTTGGACTGTAATATTTGGGACTGTATTATTCTTTTATTCGGACCCTCTGCGCGAGGGCATAAATGTAATAAGGGTGTGTGAGTGTGATGTATGTCTTCCAACCCCCATTTCTTTCTCCCTTTTATTTACCCGCTTTGAATGGTTAGATATAGGGCATACTTCAATTAGCATATAGTATGACAGCATGTTTGCATCATTCATCTGTTTTGCACGCACCGGGCTCGGCGCATCATACAAACTGCATTGTATTTTCAATTCCAAATTGAATACGTGTTAGTTGTAGCATTTCATATGCCATATTTAGAATAGCCGAGCCTGCTATAGTTTGCATTCTTGCATGTGTTGCATTAGGCATTTCTGTATACCTAGGATCATGCATGATTTCTAATCATTTTCTGTTTTGGCTTGGAGTACTCGGTGAGTTTTATGCTTTAGCATCCTTGCATGCGTGTGAGTGTTGCCATGATAGCATGCTTACCATGAGGCTAAATGCTTATGTGATATAACTGCCTTGAATGCCTGTGGGTGGAGGTTGAGTTATCTGAATTGGAGCAATTCATCAATTGTTTGTTAAGCCCACTAGATTGTGGCAAAATCTGTATTTTAAGCCTACCTGCGGGTAGCAAACCATCTTTCACAAACAAACATGAGATGTTTAGTTCCAATTCAGACGGCCCAGTCTATACTTGTTTGCTGCGAGCATCACATAGTAACCTAGGCTAATAACCGGAATAAGAGCATACAATGTTTTCAAAATCAGATATCATGGTTAGTAGAGGCCGGTCTTTGACCGGGCGAGAGGGGGTGCTCACGATGTGACCTTCCCTAATCGTACCCAAGTTCCCGAGCCAACTTTGGTGATGACGGACACGTGGCCTTTTGGCACCGAGTCAGGGTTTCCTAAATTTCCCATTTTAAAATATTTAGGTGGCGACTCTGTTATCTGGCAAAGCAGTCCATGTTTGGTACTTCTTTCAAAAAATCTGTTTTTCTTCAAAACGATTTGCCGGATTTGGACTCTTTGGTTCGAGATTTGGAACCGCAACAAAAATCGAGTCCGAGCTGTAGCGAGGCTCCCCGCGGGCGTTGTTACAGTTTCTGGCGACTCTGCTGGGGATTTAGAGAACTTGACTCGAACTCATGATATCTGTTTTTGACTACACTTGTGTGTTTCTTTGCATTGCATTTGCATTGGTGCGCCTAGGACACCGTGTTTGCCATCTGCTATTCCTGAGCGGTTTGCCGGAGGCTTGTCTTGTCAAGGCATGTCCATAAGGCTGATCGGTTACGGGCTCTGCCAGTATGGGAACACAAACCCCGGTTTTACCGGGGCACCCTTTTTGACCATTCGACCTAGTGCATATTCGGATCCATAGTGACCATTCCAAACTAGGACAGGTTGCTTACCCGTTTATAGGTTGTTTGAGACCGCTGCGTGCGTAGTGAAACCCTAGTTCCTGACAAAATAGGACAGGGAAACCCTACCCCAACATAGGGGTGTTTTGGCTCTCACTTATCTGTTATGTGCTTGTTAGAGTGTGCCTCTACAGGGAATGCATGTATCAGTTTATGAGTTTGAGCATCAGGCCTACGGGCACCAGTTCAGTATTTTGGGAATCAGTTATATCTGCGGGTATCAGATTCAGTTTTGGGGGCAATAATTTTGGGAACAGTGATCAGTGGTCGAACACAGTTATTCAGTTATGTTCATGTCTGTATTGGTGGGATTGGGCTGAGATGCTGCATGTTTTCTCTTTCAGTTCAGAGACTCAGTCCAGAGCAACCAGTGTTCTCCTTTGCTGAGGCAAGACAGGAAAAAACTCACCGGTTCATCAGATCCGTCAGTCACCAGTCCGGTCCATCTGATCCGTTAGTCACCAGTCCAGTCCATCTGATCCGTTAGTCACCAGTCACATCACCTCAGTTCAGTTAGTAGACTCGTGATGACGCAAAATTCGGAAGAAATTGTGGTTATGACAACCGCAATAGACCAAGGAATCATCTTGCAGGATGAGACCAATGTTGAGGTGCCACATCCACCTAGGTCGCCTGCCGCTCACCCGATCTGGACGCCCCAGTTGTTTCAAGCTCGTGAGCCCACCACATCTGAATTAATGGGAATGATTGGTGACCTTCAGAGGTCCGTGGCAGATCTGGCTTACGGAATGTCAGTTTCATCGCCAGCTGCATCATACGCCGGGAATTTTGCACCGCAGGAGCCCCCGCTATTGGGGCGAATTGTGATCGAGCTCAGCCAACCCGAGGCTGTCTTAAGCTATGGCAATGACATGTCAACAGCGACCCAAACCCATGATCCAGCTGAGGCTAAAAGTAAGAATAAAACGAAGGCAGACACCGATCCCATCAAGCAACTGCTGCGGGCAGCCGAGGCTTTGAAAGCCGGGGGGATGAACAAACAGCAAGTATTTGCGGTCATGGCCAAAATTGTGGATGATGCTTTCTCCACTCCAGCCGAGGGCAGTTCAAGCCAGACAGAAAACCGGGATAGGCCCCGTCATGCCAGAACAGTTCCTTCCATCCCCAACTCTGCATCCGGAAAAGATCAGAAAGCCAAGACAATGCCTGCCGACCCTTTCGCTAGTGCGTCTAGCAAGAAGCCTCAGACTTCGAAGTATCCTCCTCAAGGGCGCAGAGTCTTTCATGCCCTCTATATGCCTCTGTCTAGGGCATTTCAAATTCTGGCTAACGAGGGGCATCTTACACCCCTCGAGCCTCGACCGCTGCCAAAGAATCTCCCTCTCACACACGATGCTACCCTGTATTGCGCATACCACCAACAGACCGGTCACAGCACCGACAGTTGTTTTCGCCTTCGTCATGAAGTGCAAGATTTGATCGACAATGAGGTTATCCTCCCACCCACCTCAGCAAAGTCTGCCACCGCTGAGCTGTTGGACTCCGAGGATACTGCAAGTATGTGATCATGGGTTGGTCCACCTGCGGGCGGCGCTTGGTGTATTTCAGATATGGCGTTTGGCACGCACTATGTTGAGCATCTGCGTATGCTAATTTTGTGATTTCTGGCTTGGGTGTTGAGTCAGTTTTGTCAGTTTTGTTTTGAGTCTTTCTCTTTGTTTTGAGTCAGTCTTTTGCTTAAGGGTCTGCCTTGTTGTAGCGAGTCAGTCCCATTGTATAGAGGTCGGGTGATTCCGGGAGGTGTTACCTCGGGCGTCCCCATTTTGTTTTGTGTTTGTCTTTTTGTTTGTTTTGAGTCTGTTTCTGCCAGGGAGCCAATTGTGCCAACAGATTTGAATGAAACAGCAGTGACTTTCACACTCTCGCATTTGCTTCTGCCTTGTGCTAGTTTTGCCGGAAGTTCTGAATGAGACGATAGTATTTGACTAAGGACTCTGTCTTTTCTGTTCCTTGAAGTCATTGTAATGACCTAAGTTTTCCAAAACCTTTCGAACACTGCGGTGAAAACGAAGAGGAAGGAATTCCTCGGGATTTGCAAAACTTTGATCAATTGAGAGAAAGAGAGGCGTGCTAAGCCCTTAATGAATGAAATCATGCTTGTTAGCGTGAGTACTGAGAAGGACCCTAGCTTGATCTAGACTGGTTTCGCACTATCTTCAACGCGAGCGATTTGTCGCTTTCTTAAAAACTTTCAAAAAAATGTTTTGCGCAGTCCTGCGAAGACCTGTGTGGAATCGCTCTTGGGATTGTGCAGCCTAGGATCGCTCTCAGCCTCGAGACTCAACCCCTTTGCTTCTAAACCTTGAACTTGAATTCTGAATGTTCAACGGTCAACTACAATGTGAGGCCTGTGTGGCCAGATTTGAAGCGGCCCTCGAACAAGAGGCACCAAAGTCAATTCAAGAAGGTCAGACCTCATCAGAAGAAGCTTGCAAAGCTAGAACAGAAGCACCCCTCGAACTAGGGGCAAAAAATATCCGATGTGCTCGAAGAGCCAAAGGTGCATCTTTCTGCAAGTCAATACAACAGCCACTCTCCTGGATATAGAGGGCTTCAATCTCAGAACCATTTGGCATGGACTGGTTACATTTTTACCCTTTGAGAGGCTCGCTGGGCCGAAAACCCGGAAAGGGCGACCCAGGCAAAAGTTAGAGCAAGAAAAGATATATACACGAAAAGAAGAAAAAAAAGAAAAGCAAAAAAAAGAAATGAAAAAGAAAAAAGAAAAGAAGAAAAAAAGGAATGAAAAGAAAAGAATGAAAAAGAAAGAAGAACAAAGCTCGCAAGGTCGAAAACCTGCAACAGGCGCCTTGGCAAAAGTTAGAGCATAAAAAGGAGAGGTTAAATACCCGAGTGTACCTTAACCCCGAACTACGTAAGGCTTGATTCCCATGTTTGGGATACGTAGGCAACTTCATTCTGAAGTCCAGCCATAAACACTTCAAAATCAAGTGTGTCCATGTAATGGTTTTAACCATCCTTGCCTTCTCTGTATCCGAGAGTTCGATTGCAATCATCGCTCTGAGGACTGACTACAATGCGCTGCGGTGCTATCCAAACAAGGGGCAACTTTCCGTTGCCATTCAATATGCCGCAGTGCCGTTCAAACAAGGGGCAACTTTCCGTTGCCATGCAGTTCTCTTCAAGCACGGGGCAGTTTTCCTTTGGATCCGAGGTTGTGCATCTCAGGAGTAGGTTTCATGCTCGTTGAGCAAGTGTCCATTTGCAAAAATAGTTTTTGAGGATTTTTACTGAGGTTGGCTAATTTTCTCGAAAATTGTTCCATCTTTTCCAAAAACTAGGCCATTTCTTGGACCCAAAAAAGGAAAATTTTCAGTGCTCATAGCCTGACTTGCATGATTTCAAATCAAAAATCGAACAAGCATGTTAATCTAACTCTCATTTTGGTCAAATTTTTTTAGGAGAGAACCAAAATAAAAAAAAAATGGTCAAAATGACGAACTAGGGGCACATTTGAGTCAGGTTCTCTGTCTTTTTCCCCGTTATCAACATACTTGCCAAGAAGGGCACTCTACCTCCCAGCAAAGGCACAACTGAAGGGCACAGCAAGAGGGCAGAAAGCTCTCTCATCCTCCGACCAACGAAGTATCAAGCCAAGTGCGAAGCACAAACTGGAATGGATCAACATATTCCCATTCCCTCATCTGGGCAGATCTAACCATGTCCAAACTCCCCAGCAGGGCATCATCGATCGATGTCAGCAGCGGATCCGCTGCACACCCAATTGTAACGCAGTCCCTCTGTGGAGAGAAACTCACTGTTGTGAACAAGAAAGAGAATCTAGCAGAATACTAGGGGCATGAGCCCGCATCTTCCTGTTTATCCATCAACCACCTAGGGGAGGGATTAAAAAAAAATGAGAGATTGAAGAATAGAGAGATGTGCGATGAGAGGAAAAGTGAGGAAAGGGCTTTTTTCAGAAAAACAGAGCTTGAGGGCCGAGTGATGTGAGAATCACAAATGAGAAAGGGTGGGAAACACTACCCGGTGAAACAGGCTCCCTGTGCACGTCTGAGTGTCGTGTCTTTTTGTTTTATCTCGTTTCTTGTTTTGAGTCGTTTCGAGTGTTACTCGATGTGTCTAGGTTGTGTGCCTTTTATTTCCTTGTTGAGTCGTTTTGCTGTGTTCAGTGGTAGGCTCAATACCTGGTCGAAAAACTCATCTCTCAATTTCAAAAACAAAATCATTTTGTGTTCCGAGTGCCGTGCCGTTCTCCACATTTGTGCAAAACAGAATTTGTTCTTTCAGAAAGCCTCAGGGTCCACCCCCGATAAGTGTGAATAGTAGAACCAGGGCCTATCTGAAGCTGTGAGTTTCGGGCTGCAAAGCAAAAGCAAAAGAAAAAGGAAAAATGTCGGGCATCTGAGTTTGTTTCAACTTCTGCAAGTTCTGTCGTCGCATCCTGCCTGTTCAGAATGAGCTGTGTGTTCAAACTTAAAAGAATACTGTGTTATGAGCCATGTGTTCAGATCGAGCAGAGTTGTGTTATGGGCTGCGTGTTCACAATCAAAACGGGCTGCGTGTTCAGAAATTCAAAAGTTTGGGCTGTGTGTTCAACCTTCTACAAAGTGTGTGCTACGTGTTCACCTTAAGATATGAGCTGTGTGTTTGACATCAAATGTTTGAGCTGTGTGTTCAGACTTCAAAGTGTGCCGTGTGTTCACCTCAACAACGAGCTGTGTGTTCGACATCAGAGATTTGAGCCGTGTGTTCAGACTTCAAAGTGTGCCGTGTGTTCACCCCAACAACGAGCTGTGTGTTCGACATCAAATGTTTGAGCTGTGTGTTCAGACTTCAAAGTGTGCGCTGCGTGTTCACCTCAACAGCGAGCTGTGTGCCCAAAGAATGAGCTGTGTGCCCAAAGAAGGAGCTGTGTGCCCGAAAAACGAGCTGTGTGCCCGGAAATGAGCTGTGTGCCCGAAGAAGGAGCTGTGTGCCCAAAGAATGAGCTGTGTGCCCAAAGAAAAAGGAGCTGTGTGCCTGAAAAAGGAGCTGTGTGCCCGAAGAAGGAGCTGTGCGCCCGAAAAAACAAGCTATGTGCCCGAAAAACGAGCTGTGTGCCCGTAAATGAGCTGTGTGCCCAAAGAAAAAGGAGCTGTGTGCCTGAAAAAGGAGCTGTGTGCCCGAAGAAGGAGCTGTGCGCCCGAAAAAAACGAGCTGTGTGCCCGGAAACGAGCTGTGTGCCCGAAAAAGAAGCTGTGTGCCTGAAAAACGAGCTGTGTGCCCGAAAAACGAGCTGTGTGCCCGGAAATGAGCTGTGTGCCCAAAAAAAAAAAACGAGCTGTGTGCCCAGAAATGAGTTGTGTGCCCGAAAAACGAGCTGTGTGCCCATAAATGAGCTGTGTGCCCAAAGAAAAAGGAGCTGTGTGCCTGAAAAAGGAGCTGTGTGCCCGAAGAAGGAGCTGTGCGCCCGAAAAAACGAGCTGTGTGCCCGGAAACGAGCTGTGTGCCCGAAAAAGAAGCTGTGTGCCTGAAAAACGAGCTGTGTGCCCGAAAAACGAGCTGTGTGCCCGGAAATGAGCTGTGTGCCCGAAGAAGGAGCTGTGTGCCCAAAGAATGAGCTGTGTGCCCAAAGAAAAAGGAGCTGTGTGCCTGAAAAAGGAGCTGTGTGCCCGAAGAAGGAGCTGTGCGCCCGAAAAAATGAGCTGTGTGCCCGGAAACGAGCTGTGTGCCCGAAAAAGAAGCTGTGTGCCTGAAAAACGAGCTGTGTGCCCGAAAAACGAGCTGTGTGCCCAAAAATGAGCTGTGTGCCCGAAAAACGAGCTGTGTGCCCGGAAATGAGCTGTGTGCCCGAAAAAGGAGCTGTGTGCCCGAAAAACGAGCTGTGTGCCCGGAAATGAGCTGTGTGCCCGAAAAAGGAGCTGTGCGCCCGAAAAAATGAGCTGTGTGCCCGGAAACGAGCTGTGTGCCCAGAAATGAGCTGTGTGCCCAAAGAAGGAGCTGTGCGCCCGGAAAAATGAGCAGTGTGCCCGAAAAACGAGCTGTGTGCCCGGGAATGAGCTGTGTGCCCGAAAAAGGAGCTGTGTGCCCGAAAAACGAGCTGTGTGCCCAGAAATGAGTTGTGTGCCCGAAAAACGAGCTGTGTGCCCGTAAATGAGCTGTGTGCCCAAAGAAAAAGGAGCTGTGTGCCTGAAAAAGGAGCTGTGTGCCCGAAGAAGGAGCTGTGCGCCCGAAAAAACAAGCTGTGTGCCCGAAAAGCGAGTTGTGTGCCCGGAAATGAGCTGTGTGCCCGAAAAAGGAGCTGTGTGCCCGAAAAACGAGCTGTGTGCCCGGAAATGAGCTGTGTGCCCGAAACACGAGCTGTGTGCCCGGAAATGAGCTGTGTGCCCGAATGAGGAGCTGTGTGCCCGAAGAAAGAGCTGTGTGCCTGAAGGAAGAGCTGTGTGCCCGTAAATGAGCTGTGTGCCCGCAAATGAGCTGTGTGTCCGAAATGAACTTTGTGCCAAAAAGAGCTGTGTGCCCAGATAAAGTATAGTGTTGTGTTTCGAACTGCGTGCCAAACGAACAAAATTCTGTCGTAAGCTGTGTGCCAAGTCTTGTCCTGTGCATTTCACCTCCATCGCACTATTTTGTGCAATCATCATTCGCGCTGTTTTTTTTTCGTACTTGCATTTTACTTACATTTCATCGTATTGTCTTGTGCACTCCCGGTCTAGGAGACCTTAAATCCTCTAAAGGTGCAATTCCTTTGGTGTTTGTCGTGCCCGAACGACTTCCGATGGTCTGGTATAGCCACCTGCCTGTGTTTGCGGTGAGTTCCTAGGAGACCAACTGAGACGGTGGAAACTAGAGTTCGAATGGCTCATGCCTAGAACACAAAGGTTCGGGATTTCCGAGACTAAAGTCTGGTTTAAATACCCAGGGGTATATCCTCGGCTTGAAATCTGTATGGCAGCCCCATAGATTGAGATAGCATGTATATGCGCCTCAATTCTGGATACTGAATCAACCTAGTCTGTCACCCTGTTGGAGAATAGGGAAAGCTGCAACCATAGTCAGGGAGAAAGGTAGTACCTGCAGTTCAATCAAGAAGAAGCGAGAGATCCCCAACAGCATGAGGCACGATATTGTATGTAGGGTTCATTTGAGGCTGGTGCGACCAGACGAATCGCGCAGGTATCGTATCTTCTCCGTGTGAGACGCGACGAGAATTAAATGATTCTCCGCATTCTTAACTACATGAAATGTAGTTGTTGCTTTGCATTCTTGCTTAAAACTGTTGCATCTATTGTAAATATGTGTTTCATTACAGCTTGCCGCATTTGCATGATCATTGAGTTACCCTCGGCTTCTTACATTGTCGGTTGCATTTTGCCCCCCCGCCTGCGGGCACACATCTCTTTCTGTCTTGTATGATTGTCTAAGTCTTCGGCCTTGTCAAAAATGGGTCGTCTCTGGGCTTTGACACTCACTCCCGTCATTGTTATGACTTCCGAGTTCTGTCAAAGAGGGGCAACTGTAGACACCCCATTTTTGACCGACCTTAAGACTCAGACGTCACCGATTGTGCGCTTGGTGATGTTGCATATCGCGCTTGTTCGGAAGTTTCAGAGTCGCGGCCGTGCGCCCTGCCTCCGGACTTCCGAACCCTCTCCTGTGCCTTGTCTCGGTTTGCGAACCAGACTCGGTTTTCTCTGTTTTCTTTCCTGAGGGAGAGAGAGGTCTAGCAGACCGTCTGTCAATGGCCGTAGGCTACATTTCATGGTCGTAGGCCATTTTGCCCACTTCGGAGTCCGGTTCCTGGTTTTCGGAGCCGTTAGGCCGTGTGCCTCGGTTCGGGACCGCTCAACCATCTCTGTTTTCTCCGGTTTTTGGCATACATCTCTGTTTTATCCTTGTTAGGAACACTGGGGTCCGAGAACCCCACTTCGGTCCCAAGTACCACTCCCGGTGCTTGACGGCCCATTTCCGGGAACCCGAACCACGCGGTTTTGGTCCCCGAGCGCTCGTTTCGTGTTGTTGTCTGATCAATCTTGGCAGGAACCTCTGTTTTACCCTGCTAAGAAATACTGGGGTCCGAAAACCCCACTTCGGTCCCAAGTACCACTCCCGGTGCTTGACGGCCCATTTCCGGGAATCCGAACCACGCGGTTTTGGTCCCCGAGCGCTCGTTTCGCATTGTTGTTTATTCATTTTTGGCATACATCTTTGATTCAGCATTTTGAGGAACACTGGGGTCCGAGAACCCCACTTCGTGGCCGAGTGTCACTTCCGGTGCTTCACAGCCCATTTCCGGGACCCCGAACCACGCGGTTTTGGTCCCCGAGCTCTCGTTTTGCATTAGTTTGCTCCGGTTTTTGGCAGGTACCTCTGTTTCATCCTTCTAAGGAACACTGGGGCCTCTGATATCCACTTCGTGGCCGAACGTCGCTTTCGGTGTCTGCAGCTCTCTTTTTCCCGAACCGCGCGGTTCTGGTCCCCGAGCTTTCGTTTTGCATCGTTTTTCGTTCAATTTTGGCAAGTGCTTCTGTTTTATCATTCTGAGGGACACTGGGGCCTCTGATGCCCACTTCGGGGCCGAACAAAATATCTCGATCTAGATATTTTGTCCTCAAAATATCTAGATATTTTGGCCTAGATATTTTCCATCTTCTTAGCCCTCTTTTTGACCTCTCTCTTGTGCACAATGAAGAGCCGAACCAGCTGGTTTGAGAGAAGAAAAAATGGCTTCAAGAGTTCCATAGCCAAAACCTTCATTTCCATAACCAAAAACCTTGAAACAACTCCAAGTCTTGTTTGATTTCTTCACCAACACCTAGCCTCACCACCACAAATTCGATTCCAGCAGCAAGGAAGTGAATTTCAGAGGTTGAGAAGCTACAAATCAAAGCCAAAAAGCAAAGAAAGACAAGTCTTTAAGGGTAAGTGTCTAAAACCAACTTTTAGGGCCTTTTCTTGATCTTTTTCTACACTCTAATTGGTTGAGAATTGGGGCTCCGACCCCTACTGATTTTGTGCTCATTTTGAGCCCCTCTACAACATTGTAGAAGGGGTCAACTCCATTTGGTATTTGTATATACTAGTTCCTTCAATATTCATCAAGATTGTCACATTTTTGCATGCTAAAATTGACCTATTTGTGTTTGTTTTTGGGGCTCCGACCCCTACTGGTTTTGTGCTTAAAATGAGTCCCTCTACAACATTTTAGCATAGCTCAACTTCATTTGGCCATTATATATACCATTTCATCAAGTGTGCCACTTTTTGTATGCAATTTTCGACCTATTTGTGTTTGTTTTTAGGACTTCGACCTCTACTGGTTTTAGTCTTATTTTGACCCCCTTTACATGTTTCATGAAGAAGGTTTGGTCATTTGGTGTATAGATTACATGTCTCATGTTATACTCTCTTTTGGCTCCATTTTGCCTTCCATTTCTAGCATGTTTTTCTTATGAATTAGAGGCTACCATTTACTGCATATATGCTTATTTTTGGGCCCTCTTTCATGTTGTAGAAGAGAGTTTGTTCATTTGGTGTTTGTATATGCCATCTTCCTTTGTAATGCTCTTTTGGCCACTAATCTTGTATGATTTTGTTGCCATGACTATGTCTACATTTTGGCCATGTTTGCTACTGAAATGAGCCATTCTTGGGACTTCCTTGCTACTGTTTTTGCTGCCATGTATCAATTGTGCATGTTTAGTGTGGCCATAAGCCATTTCGGGTGCACATTATCGCATTTCGGGATCATTTTTCGCTTTGGGTGCGCTTCGGTTGTGTTTTCGGGGCTGTTTTCCCCTCATGTGGCTGCTGAAATTTCATTACCATGCTTGCATATCATTACCCACGTTATTTTGTGCCTTAATGCATTGCCTCGGTTTGCGTGCCCGCGGGTACGCATTTCGAGGCACTTCGTTTTTATCCGACGGCCTCCTATGTGAGTGAGCTGAGGCTCTCCCATGTTGGTGTAAGCCCATCGTTGCATTTCGTATGCCATTTGTATCATTTTTGCATTGCCTCGGTTTGCGTGCCCGCGGGTACGCATTTCGAGGCACTTCGTTTTTATCCGACGACCTCCTATGTGAGTGAGCTGAGGCTCTCCCATGTTGGTGTAAGCCCATCGTTGCATTTCGTATGCCATTTGTATCATTTTTGCATTGCCTCGGTTTGCGTGCCCGCGGGTACGCATTTCGAGGCACTTCGTTTTTATCCGACGGCCTCCTATGTGAGTGAGCTGAGGCTCTCCCATGTTGGTGTAAGCCCATCGTTGCATTTCGTATGCCATTTGTATCATTTTTGCATTGCCTCGGTTTGCGTGCCCGCGTGTACGCATTTCGAGGCACTTCGTTTTTATCCGACGGCCTCCTATGTGAGTGAGCTGAGGCTCTCCCATGTTGGTGTAAGCCCATCGTTGCATTTCGTATGCCATTTGTATCATTTTTGCATTGCCTCGGTTTGCGTGCCCGCGGGTACGCATTTCGAGGCACTTCGTTTTTATCCGACGGCCTCCTATGTGAGTGAGCTGAGGCTCTCCCATGTTGGTGTAAGCCCATCGTTGCATTTCGTATGCCATTTGTATCATTTTTGCATTGCCTCAGTTTGCGTGCCCGCGGGTACGCATTTCGAGGCACTTCGTTTTTATCCAACGGCATCTTATGTGAGTGCGACTGAGGTCCTCTCATGTTAGTGTAAGCCCAATCTGCATTTTCCATGTCATTGGCATTGCGTATGCCTCCGCCTCGGTTTGCGTGTCCGTGTGCACGCATTTCGAGGCAATCTATTTTATCCGATTTGCATCTCATTCATCATCGCCTCGGTTTGCGTGCCCGTGTGCACACATTTCGAGGCAATCTATTTTATCCGATTTGCATTTCACATCATCGCCTCGGTTTGCGTGCCTATGGGCGCGCATTTCGAGGCACTTCGGTTTTATCCGATTTTGCATCGCATATCATCGCCTCGGTTTGCGTACCTGTGGGCGCGCATTTCGAGGCACTTCGGTTTTATCTGATTTTACATCACATATCATCGCCTCGGTTTGCGTGTCCGCGGGCACGCATTTTGAGGCGCTTTATTTTACCCGATTTGCATTTCATCATTGACTCGGTTTGCGTACCAGTGGGCACGCATTTCGAGGCACCTCATTTTTATCATTCTGGCATCCCGTGTGAGTGTGGCTGGGGCCCTCTCATATTGGTGTAAGTCCATCGTTGCATTTCATGCCTTTATGTCATCGCCTCGGTTTGCGTGCCAGTGGGCACGCATTTCGAGGCATCTCATTTGCATCAGCATTGTGCATACTAGGTTGTATCTTAGTTGCATTTCATGCATCTCATGCATATTGCATCGTGTTCGGGATAGGAGTTAGCCCGGGCACGGGAAACGAGGCACGTTTCGTACTCTGAGTGACGGAACGGGTCTCAATCCCCAAGTCACCGACACTCCGGATTACCCATGATGGAGTTAGGTTTTGCTGTAGCATTCATCTGCATTCATCCCATATTGAGTTGTGCAATTCGATTCCTCGGCCATCATGCATCGGTATGCGTGATTGGTGGCGCGAGGATCGAGACATGCATACATTTGTGAAATACACTGCTGTGCCCTTTTCCTGCTCTCTGTTGCAGCAAAATTCAGAGTTGGCAACTTTCCGGAGCATGGCACGCGTTTCAAGGTAAATTGCAAACAGAGGCTAATTGGGGCATCCCAGTGGATTTCTGCGCCAGGCAGCTACAACATACATCATCCTTCAGAAGCGAGGCAGTCCCTGGCTTGCATGCCAGCTTTTACAGCTTTCATAGTTAATTTGTTTAATTAATTAGAAATTTGTAATATTTTGGACTGTAATATTTGGGACTGTATTATTCTTTTATTCGGACCCTCTGCGCGAGGGCATAAATGTAATAAGGGTGTGTGAGTGTGATGTATGTCTTCCAACCCCCATTTCTTTCTCCCTTTTATTTACCCGCTTTGAATGGTTAGATATAGGGCATACTTCAATTAGCATATAGTATGACAGCATGTTTGCATCATTCATCTGTTTTGCACGCACCGGGCTCGGCGCATCATACAAACTGCATTGTATTTTCAATTCCAAATTGAATACGTGTTAGTTGTAGCATTTCATATGCCATATTTAGAATAGCCGAGCCTGCTATAGTTTGCATTCTTGCATGTGTTGCATTAGGCATTTCTGTATACCTAGGATCATGCATGATTTCTAATCATTTTCTGTTTTGGCTTGGAGTACTCGGTGAGTTTTATGCTTTAGCATCCTTGCATGCGTGTGAGTGTTGCCATGATAGCATGCTTACCATGAGGCTAAATGCTTATGTGATATAACTGCCTTGAATGCCTGTGGGTGGAGGTTGAGTTATCTGAATTGGAGCAATTCATCAATTGTTTGTTAAGCCCACTAGATTGTGGCAAAATCTGTATTTTAAGCCTACCTGCGGGTAGCAAACCATCTTTCACAAACAAACATGAGATGTTTAGTTCCAATTCAGACGGCCCAGTCTATACTTGTTTGCTGCGAGCATCACATAGTAACCTAGGCTAATAACCGGAATAAGAGCATACAATGTTTTCAAAATCAGATATCATGGTTAGTAGAGGCCGGTCTTTGACCGGGCGAGAGGGGGTGCTCACGATGTGACCTTCCCTAATCGTACCCAAGTTCCCGAGCCAACTTTGGTGATGACGGACACGTGGCCTTTTGGCACCGAGTCAGGGTTTCCTAAATTTCCCATTTTAAAATATTTAGGTGGCGACTCTGTTATCTGGCAAAGCAGTCCATGTTTGGTACTTCTTTCAAAAAAATCTGTTTTTCTCAAAACGATTTGCCGGATTTGGACTCTTTGGTTCGAGATTTGGAACCGCAACAACGAAAAATCGAGTCCGAGCTGTAGCGAGGTCCCTCGCGGGCGTTGTTACAGGTACTTTTTTATTTCAGCCACAACCACAACAGTCAAAATCCACTTTTCTTTTGCCTAGTGCGGTTCTGGGAAAAAGTACATATAGTGGCTTCACGTGTTTCAAGTGTGGCCAGCCGGGCCACAAAGCCTTTTTGTGCCCACAGAAGGGTAGAGGACAATTGATGTTGCGACCACCACCACCTAACTGATCTCAGAGTCAATCTCAATCTCAGAATGGAGGCCAGGGATTTAATTGTTATCAGTGTAGTTAGCCGGGGCATATAAAGAGAACTTGCCCTCAGTTGGGAGGCGCATCTGGCGCATCAGGGCCAAAGCAGACTCAGAGCCACCAGCAGGCTCATTCAGCTCAGGCTTCACGAGCTAATCAAGGAGCCACTTCGGCTCAGTCGGTACAACAGGTTTATGCTCCGAGAGGGGGGCAAGTTAATTAGGGGCCACAGGGGCGCGTGTATACTGTTACCATGCCAGAACAGTTGCCAGAATGCTCAGTTGTGAGAGGTATTTTTGTTGTGTGTAATTCTTTGGCTAATGTATTGATAGACACGGGTGTGTCGCATTCATTTATATCTACTGCATTTGCTTTTGCATTAGGGTTAGAGGTAGCACAGTTAGTGCCTCCACTCAGAGTAGAGTCACCTGTTGGGGGTATAGTTGATTTAGATCGAGGTTTTCGTGCTTGTGAAATAGAAGTTGTCGGGCATCGACTTCCGTTTGCTTTTGTGTTACTAGACATGTCGAGTTTTGACGTCATTTTAGGCATGGACTGGTTATTTTCGTACTGAGCGGTGATTGATTGTTACCATCAGAAAGTTACTGTATGTGCCTCGGGTAGTGATTGTTTCTATTTTCTGGGGAACCGAGTTGATAAGACCTTGTCGCCAGTTTGTGACCCTCGTAATAGAAGCAAGCTTAGTGGCCTTCTTACAACACTCTTGGATAGTGAGAGTGACGGGACTCGTGTTGAGTTACCAAGGGTAGTTTGTGAATACTCGGATGTCTTTCTCGAGGATCTTACTAGTTTGCCACCCCACCGGGAGATCGAATTCTCCATTGAATTAGTGCCTAGCATGGCACCGATTTCCATGTCACCGTATAGATTTGCATCCACCGAATTGCGTGAGTTGAAGATTCAACTCCAAGAGCTTTTAGATAAGGGCTTCATTCGCCCTAGTACATCACCTTGGGGAGCACTGACTCTCTTTGCGAAGAACAAGGATGGTCATTGCGGTTGTGTATTGATTACCACAAGTTGAACGGGTAACCATTAAGAACAAGTATCCTCTACCTAGAATTGATGATTTGTTTAACCAACTTAAAGGGTCTCGCTACTTCTCCAAGATAGATTTGAGGTCGGGGTACCATCTGTTGAGAGTTCGGGAAGAGGACATCCAGAAAATGACCTTTCGTATGCATTATGGCCACTATGAATTCCTTGTAATGCCTTTTGGGTTAACTAATGCACCGACTTCCTTTACAGATTTGATGAACTGAATTATTCGAGAATACTTAGACCTTTTGTGGTCGTCCTTGTGGCTGACATCTTAATTTATTCAACCTCTGAAGAGGAACACGAGGCTCACTTGCGGGTAGTGCTTATGTCATGACCCGAACCCGCTCCTATGGGTTAAGGACATAACCGGCCAGTAATCAAGGGATTACCTACGGCCTCAAACCATTCAAGACATAACTCAACAGAGTGAAGGGGCCAAACGGAACCAATTTCAAACTTATGTCCATAAAGCTGTGCTTATATGGCACGTCATAACAATCCACACATTACATGTTAATAACTCACATCAAAAATATGTACTAACACAAAGCTCTGTACATACAGGATCATTCAAGTCTAGGTTAGCCAATCATACTACATACAATCATAAACCAAAGTCCTTGCCAACATGACAAAATAAAACAGGGTAACAAAAGGGTGAGATGAGTCTCGTGCGTGAGACGTAAGGGCTGACTCTTCAAAACCTTAGTCGTTCCACACAAACTTCACTGAGGCTGGGTTTGGACCTCTCTTGGCTCACCTACAAACACACAAATGAGCATGAGCGAAAGCCCAGTGAATAATATCAAATAAAGTAGATACATTAGAACAGCGTACATCAGACGGCCTTGGGCCCAATTCATATTGCTATCTAGTATGTATATATAGATCAAGTGACTGTGGTTCTAAACACATCGAACGGCCTCGAGCCCAATCTATTCATGTCAAACTGGCCTTTGGCCCACTTATACTTTCAATCATGTCAAACTGGCCTTTGGCCCATTCATACTTTCAATCATATCAAACTGGCATTTGGCCCATTTAGACTTTCGTATCAGACTGGCCTTTGGCCCATTTATTCATTCATGTCAAACTGGACTTTGGCCCATTCAATCATGTCAAACTGGCCTTTGGCCCATTCAGACTTTCGTATCAGACTGGCCTTTGGCCCATTCATTCATTCATGTCAAACTGGACTTTGGCCCATTCAGACTTTCGTATCAGACTGGCCTTTGGCCCATTCATTCATTCATGTCAAACTGGCCTTTGGCCCATTCATTCGTATCAAACATTTATCCACAATTCAATTCAACAGACTTATAAGAAGATGAGCAATTGGACAAATGGCATATTTCAGATATCTTTGTTAAGATATTACTCATAGTGATCGGCTGGTTGATTTGCCCTGGAGTTTGACCCTACACATTACATGAACAAAATGGGTCATAAACAATTCAATCAGTTTATAATTCACACATTCCTCTTTAGGCTTCTTTCTTATTCCTTTAATTCATTCATAATGCTCAATGCATGCCTAAAAGTACTTAGAAGTGAAAGGGAACGGAAAACGAAACACAGAATGCATTTTCAAAATTTCAGAAACAGGGGTCCCTGCTCGAGTGTGGACTTTCCCACTCGAGCGGACCCAATAGGTCTGCAAAAGTTCTGGTTACATTATTTTTACGCTCGAGCGTGAGTTCGAACGCTCGAGCTAAAGGTCTTCTTACATAGCTTCCCGCTCGAGTGTGAACTTTTCCGCTCGAGCGGACATCCATGACTAAAAAAATACTGGGAGCCCACATTTGACGCTCGAGCGGCGGTTCCCCCGCTCGAGCGGACGTCAAGAATTCTGGGTTTTCCAGAACTTGTTCTTGAGCTCAAATTCAACCTTCAAAGGCTCAAAACCCACAATTTTGGTTTCAAAACATGCAAATACAATATATAGCACGTGGATGTAAACAACATGAGGCCAATCATTCAAAATCATGATCCAATTCTTCAAAATTAATCATGGCTCATGCATTTAACTCTCATATAAGCTCCATAGCTTTAATAATCAAACATCCATGTCAATTTTGATTTCATTTCTATTTCAAATGATGCAATTGGTGTTCATTCTCATGAAACTCAATAAAAACATGCTTGCATGTATGATCCAACTCTCAATCTTTTATAGTTTACATGCTACATGTTAGATCATGAAAATTTATGGCAATTCATAGCAATTCTATGCATGCATGTGCATATCTCATCAAAATCAACACAACTCATGATCTAACTTATCAATTAGTCTTCAATTCACAAAATCACAACTCAAATTCAAGAGTCAAAGGTTGATAACTCACCTAGGAGCTTTAATCTTCCAAACTTATGCTAAATTCTTGAGTGTAGCTTCAAAATCCTCAAACTTCTTGACCAACCCTTCAATCTCCTACACTCTCCCTCTCTAATTTGGTTCTCTCACTCTCTAGAGAGCCAAAATCAGCCAAAATGAAATAAAAGAGAGGAATTTAGTATATAAGGGTCCTTTATATAGGCTCTCATAAGCACAATTAATTAAGGTTAAATAATTGAGCACTAAAGCACCAATTTAATCTATTTAATTTGATCCGAATCAATTTTCAATTAAATTTCACCATAGGCTCTAGAAATTACGCTGATTACAATGGTTTAGTCAATTTCGGTTTCTATGGCCGATAAGGCCTTCAATTTAATTTCCAAAACAGAAAGTCAAACAGATTTTCCTACAGTGAACAGATAGAAATTCAAAACCACATATATTCACATAAATAGCACACAAAATCATATCAAACACATAATCACATTCATAATAAGGACCAATTAGCATAATTCAGAACAGGGTTATCACAGCTTAAATTGCTTAAGGAGCACTGTTTGTATGCCAAATTTGATAAATGCGAATTTTGGTTAACCGAGGTAAAGTTTTTAGGCTATGTAGTATCGAGTGAGGGAGTAACTGTGGACTCCTCAAAGATAGACGCTGTACAGGATTGGGAACAACCCAAGAATATTTTTGAGACCCGAAGTTTCTTGGGGTTAGCAGGGTATTATTGACGCTTTGTAAGAGACTTCTCTAGACTAGCTGCACTTTTGACTAGGTTAACTAGGAAGGGTATCAATTTTGTGTGGAATGAGGCTTGTGAAAAGTCTTTCCATGAACTTAAGACTAGATTAACTATAGCACCGGTCTTGATAATTCCGGAAAAGGGGTTTAGATTACACCGTCTATTGTGATGCGTCCGGGGATGGACTTGGTTGTGTCTTGATGCAAGAAGGTAAACTTGTGGCCTACGGATCACGATAATTGAAAACTCATGAGAAGAATTACCCCACCCATGATTTAGAATTAGCGGCGGTAATTTTTGCCTTGAAAATTTGGAGGCATTACTTGTATGGTGAGAAGTTTGAGGTTTTCTTCGATTATAAGAGTCTAAAGTATTTGTTTTCTCAAAAAGACTTGAACTTACATCAACGGAGGTGGATGAAATTTATAGAGGATTATGACTTTGAGTTGCACTATCATCCGGAGAAGGCCAATGTAGTGGCCGATGCTTTGAGTTGAAAATCTGTGAGTAGTTTGGCAAGTGTGGCAATTCAGAAATGGGATATGCTAGGTGTTATTGGCAAGTTTGATTTGCACTTGGGTGAGTCTGGAAAGAGTGCTACCTTGTTTACTTTGAATACTCAGCCTACCTTGGTTAGTAAGGTCATAGAGGCACAACGAGGAGACCGTGATGTGGAATCAATCCGTATTAAGATTTCTAATGGAAAGTAAGAGAAAGGTCTGAACGTTCACTCATATCTGAGTGTACATTACCTAGACTGTTTGTTTGTACCAGAATCTTGTAGAAAGGAAGTGCTTCGAGAGTTCCATCACTCACGCCTTGCGATACATCTGGGAGGCACTAAAATGTATCATGATCTTAGCCGTCAGTTTTGGTGGAGGGGTATAAAGCGAGATGTCGCCTTATTTGTATCAAAGTACCTTACTTGTCAACAAGTGAAAGCCGAACACTAAAGACCAGCGGGTTTATTGCAACCCTTACCGATAGCTAAGTGGAAATAGGAGCGGGTTACCATTGATTTTGTAATGGGGCTTCCTAGAACACAACGGGGCAATGACGTCGTTTGGGTGATTGTGGATAGATTGACTAAGTCTACTCATTTCATTCCTATGAGCACCGGTGACTCAGTTGAATGTTTGACAGAGTTGTACATTAGAGAGATAGTCCGACTTCATGGAGTCCCTACGACTATTGTGTCGGATAGAGATCCTCGTTTTACTGTCCGGTTGTGGCAAAGCCTTCAAGAGGCGTTGGGAACAAAGTTGACCTCTAGCACTGCTTACCATCCTCAAACCGATGGACAATCAGAGCGTACCATTCAGATTCTAGAGGACATGCTTAGAGCTTGTGTCCTTAATTTCAAGGGATTGTGGGAAAGGCACCTACCATTGCTTGAGTTCGCCTATAATAATAGTTACCAAGCTAGTATTGGGATGGCACCATTCGAGGCCTTGTATGGCCGACCTTGTAGATCACCGGTTTGTTGGGCCGAAGTGGGTGCTGTACCATTGTTAGGTCCAAAAATTGTTAGAGAGACAACCGAGAAAGTTGTTCTTACTCGGAAAAGGTTAGCTACGGCCCAAAACCGACAAAAGAGTTATGCAGATTAGAAGAGATGACCTTTATCTTTCGAAGTTGGTGACCACGTGTTTTTTAAAATCTCACCAAGATGGGGTTGATGAGATTTGGTAAGAGTGGTAAATTGTCTCTAAGGTTCATTGGACCTTTTGAAATCCTAGAACGAATTGGGGAAGTGGCGTACAAGTTCACAATGTATTCCATGTATCTATGCTTAGGAAATATGAACCCGACCCTTCACATGTGCTTGATTGGGTTAATTTGAAGGTAGATGAGGATGCCTCTTATGAAGAGCAACCGGTTTAAATTTTAGATACCCGGGAGCAAGTGCTACGGGGTAAAGCTATACCGTTGGTAAAGGTGTTATGGAGACACCATAGGGTTGAGGAAGCAACGTGGGAACGGAAGGCGGAAGTCCGCTCCAAATATCCGAATTTGTTTGAAAATGTTTGAGTTACTTTTCGTTGTAATATTCCTTAGTGTTTGAGGGAAGTGTATAGAGATTGTTAAATACATGTTATGTACGTTTTTATTTTAAGCATGAAGTTGTTATGGGTTATCATTACTTTTGGAAGAACTTCATGTTGATGAGTAATTATGAGGTTGTTGATAATGAGGTGACCATGATGTAATGGTGAGGTTTCATTGTGAGTTAATGTTGTGATTTGGAAATGGAAGAGCGTGGTTTTGATCGCTTGAAAAATCTTTTTTTGGGTAGTTTGATTTAATTTTGGGGAAGAAATTTCCTAAGGTGGGGAGGTTGCAGCACTTGTACCCTTCAAAGCTTTTGGGAAGTGCATTTGAATCCTTTATTTTATTTTGAGAATTTTTAGTGTTGTTGTATCTTAGTTTTAGAGGAGTACAAATCAATTTAAACTTGTTAGGATTGCTCATTGACACTTGTTTAGGTTGAAAAGTTGTTTGGAAACTTAAAAATCTTGTTCTGGGGTCGACACTGGTCTTGGAGGTGTCGACACCTTGTTTTTGTTGTTGGCTACAAGGGTTGACACCAGTCTGGGAAGGGTCGACCCTTGTCCAAAATTTGCTTGCTGTTTTTTGGTGTCGACACCAATCTAGGAAGGGTCAACACCTTGCTTATTACAGTCTTTGCTTTTCTGTCTAAAGGGTCGACCCCTGTGCCCAAAGGGTCGACACCTGCGTATAATTTTCAACTTTTTGAGTTGGTTTGGGCACTATTTCTTGGGGGTTTTTGACTTGTCCTTTTTATTTGACTTTAGGGCAATTCTCTACTACTATAAATAGACCCAAACCACTTTCCTCTCATTTCTTTTCCTTCTCTTTTCCTCTCAAACCGTGATTTCTCTCTTCTCTCTCTAAAACTTGACTTTTTGGATCTAGATCTCTAGATCTACTCACCTAGAGTGATCTTTTCACCTTGTTCCTTTGAGATTAAGTGTAAATCTTGTCAAGAGCTTCGTTTTGATCCAAGTAGAAGTTGGTTTCGACAACTTTGAAGTTTCAACCTTGTTTTGCTCATCTTCTTTTCTAAGCTTGAGGTAGGGATTTTCTTTGAGTTATATATATGTTTTTGCAAGATCTAGATGATTTTCAAAATCATCCTTTGATTTGTTATTTTTTTTTGAAAAATGGATTGTTGATTCAAGAAGATGAACGATTTTGAAAGTGGGTTTACTTTCTTGTTTCTTTTAAAATAGAAATTGAGGGTTTTTGGACTATGTTGGTAAAAGAAAGATGTTTTTGATGAGATCTTCTCAAATATTTGAAAATGGTTGGTTTTAGTGAGAAAACCTAGAAATTTGGGATTTTTAGAAAGATGTTGAAAGTCTTTGGAAGATGTTGTTATATTTATTTTGTGTGCCAAAATAAATGATGTTAGAAAATTGTTTATTAATTTACATATAAATAATGTTTTCATGGAATATGGAAATTGTTGTTGATATAGTCTTGAAAAGACTAAGTTGTTGGAAATGTTTGAAATGTGGGAATTATGTTATCCTTTGGATAAATTGAAATAAAAGTATTTATTCATCTTGTGAAATTACATTGAAATGAGAAATAAGAATTTTGATCACAATGGGAATATTGTGTGGGAGTATTGAAAATGGAAGAAATATTGCATTGTATTATTAATCATTGCATTGGCATATCAATTCATTTGATTGCATTAAACTTTAAAAGTTGATTTGAAAGCTTGCATTGAGAAATGAATGTTGAGAAACAAGTTTTCATGAAATGCTTTTGGGATAAATACAATGGTAAGTCTTGAAAGGTAGTGTAGAGAGTAGGTGTAGAGCCTTCCAGTCAATACTGGTAAAAATGACAGATTAAGGGTGTCAAGCCCTCCAGTTGATACTGGTAAAAATGACAAATTGGTAGTACTTGTATAGTCTACTTGCAAACACTGACCTAGGGATTACCAGAGTTGTATTTACCGCCTCTTATAAAATTAATAAATGTTGAACAATTGAAATTGCACACTATAACAAAAAACACTATTGGCGACTAAAATGGGAATTTTCGTCGTTGAAAGTCATAGAATTGGCGACTAAAATGGAATTAGTCGCCAAAATTGGTCACTTTTGCCGACTAAAAGAGTTTAGTCGCCGAATGCAATGGTTTTACCGACTAAAAGGCAGTTTAGTCGCCAAATATAGGGGTTTTAGCGACAAAAAAAATTTTAGTAGCCAAAGGTTAGGGTTTTTGGCGACTAAAACCATTTGGTAGCCAAACGTTAAGGTTTTGGCGACTAAAAACCACTTTGGTCGCTGATTGTACCTGTTTTGGTGACTAAAAATAGTTTGGTCGCTGACGGTCAAGCTTTTTGGCTACTAAAAAAAAATTAGTAGCTAAAAACAGGTTTATGGCAACTAAAATTCACTTTAGTAGCCAAAAGGGGAGGTTTTTGGCGACTAAAAACAGGTTTAGTCGCCAAAATGGTAGGTTTTTAGGCGGAACAGTTTTCTTTAGTGACGGAAAATTAATTAGTAGCCCAAAAATAATAGAATTGGCGACTAAATAATTTTTTTAGTCGCCAAAAAGTGATCTAAAATTTTTTTAATAAATAATTTATTTTTTACATAAATTATATTGAATATATATAATTATATTTATATATATATATATAGTTTTGTATTAATACTGCTGAAAGTAATATATAAATAATATAAGTTGCAATTATATTCTTGAGATGGCTCACTGGCATAGTGGGGTGGAGTGTGTGGTTAAGGTTTGGAACCACCTGGAGGTTTCAAGTTCGAAGCGTGGGTGGTTTGAGGCACAAAGGAAAATATATATATATATTTTTTTTCAAAAATGCTTTTGGCGACTAAACACTGTGGTCGCCAAAAGATTGAGCATTGCCGACGAAAAAAATAGTCACCAAATGTATAAATAATAAAAAAATTAATTCACTATTGGCAACTAATAGTTTAGTCGCCAAAGGTATAATTTCCAAAAATGGAATTGACTATTGGCGACTAAAACCTTAGTCGCTGAAGACCTGTGTATTGCCGACTAAAAGTTTTTTAGTCGCAAAATGTATTGGCGATCGTCTGTTCGCGACAAACCCGGCAACTAAAAGATTTTGTCGGGGAAAGTGGAAATTTGACATTTGGCGACTAAAAAGGGACTTTTGGCGACTAAAAATTTAGTCGCCAAAGCTGTATTTTCTTGTAGTGGCATGACATCATTGAGCATGATGGTTTCTAAAAGATGAAAACGTGTTTTATTTTCAAAAGGACATGGCATGACATGGCATGTGCATTTATCTCTTGAGACTTGTATAAAATGTATATACTTTATTAAGGATTTCCTACTGGGCTTTATGCTCACCCTACATGATTTTTGTGCAGGAAAAGATGTAGTGATTCTGCCTAACTGAAGGTATGGAAGTGTGTGTGTTGAGAGTACAATGCTCTCATTTTGTGTGACTCTATTTTGTAAGCCAAGGGCTATATTTGTGTGAGTTTGAATAACCGTTATGTGTAACCGAGCTTAAGCCTTGAAAACTTGTAATCCCTTTGGGGTATTTATTTGTTCATTTATTTGTTGTCGGATTAATGTATTATCGCATGAGGAATTATTTACATTATGAAATGCAAATGTGGGATTGTATGATTGGTTTTCCTTTAAAAAAAGTCATGATTATTGTATTGTCATTTGGGGTGTTACAAGAGAAGAGGGAAGAGACTCTGTGACTTTGTGTTGAAGACAAAGAAGAAGAACATTTGTGACTCTGTAAGTGAGCTTTATCTGTTGCTCTTTTTTTTTTAATTTTTTGATTTTTTGTTTGGGTTCCTCTCCAGCTAGTTTCATACCCTTGGGAACATATATAATATCATTTGTTTTTTTTTTTTTTTGGAGAGCTTCGGGGTCTTGGGAACATATATAATATCATTTGTTTTTCTTGTGTGGTTTCCAACTGGCAATTATTATTATTATTATTATTATTATTATTATTTTTTTTATTATTATTATTTTTTTTAACAATGATCTCCGGCTAGTGTAAAGCCTAAAAAATTTATGGTGATATATTTAACAATTTTAATTTATATATATATATAGAGAGAGAGAGAGAGAGAGAGAGAGAGAGAGAGAGAGAGAGAGAGAGAGAGAGAGAGAGAGAGCTATGCACTTACTTTTAGCATTTTATATATAATAATTAGTGATTGATTTTTTTTATTTTATAATATCTAAAAATTATAACACCTATAATTATATTAATACATTATATATATCAGTTTTTATTGATTTTTTTTTTCTTGCAAGTTATTTAAAAAGATAACAAATATTCAAGTGATTGAAATGAAAAAACAACTATGTATGAATTTTTTTCTTTATAAGTTATTTTTTAATTTTTATATGATTACATTAACATGTAAACTCTAAATGTATAAATAGTAGTTGCATTTTTTTTAATAATCATTTCATTTAATATTTATTATAAATATTTTTTATTTTGTTATTGTAATGTGTTGTACAACAATGTTGAAGGCACAATTTTTTTTTTTAAAAAAATATCTTTTTAAAAGAAAAAAAAATCAATACCTCAAAAAAAATTCTTTATAATTTTTATTTGATTACATTAGCATGTAAATTTCAAATGTATAAATAGTGGTTGCATTTTTTTTTTTATAATCATTTCATTTAATATTTAATTATAAATATTTTTTATTTTGATATTGTAATGTATTGTGACAACAATGTTAAAGGCACAATTTTATTTTAAAAATATCTTTTTTTTTAAAAAAAAAAATTAATACCTCAAAAAAAAATTCTTTATAATTTATTTTTTAATTTTTATATGATTACATTGGTATGTAAAATCAAAATGTATAAATAGTGGTTGCATTTTTTATAACTATTTTATTTAGTATTGAATTTTAAATATGTTTTTATTTTGTTATTGTAATGTGTTGTCACAACAATTTTGATGGCACAATTTTATTTAAAATAAATGTCTTTTTTGCAAAATAAAAAAATATTTAAAAAAAAAAACAATAGGTCAAACATTGCCATGAAAAATGTCTTTAATCCTAATTACATTGGCACAAAAAATCCAAATGTATAAATAGTGATTGATTTTTTTTTTAATAATTATTTTATTTTATATTTAATTATAAATATTTTTTTATTTTGTTATTGTAATGTGTTGTGATAACAACTTTTATGGCACAATTTTTTTTTTAAAAAAAATATCTTTTAAAAAAAAAATCAACACCTAAAAAAAAATTTCTTTATAATTTATGTTTTAATTTTTATATGATTACATTAGCATCTAAAATCGAAATGTATAGATAGTGGTTGCATTTTTTTATAACTATTTTATTTAGTATTTAAATTTAAATATTTTTTTATTTTGTTATTGTAATAATGTGTTGTAACAACAATTTTGATGGCACAAATTTCTTTTTTTTAAAAAAAAAAAAAAAAGCCTTTTCTATAAAATACAAAAATTCAAAAAAAAAAAAAAAAATGCTTCCACAAGTATAATAATTAAAAATAATTTTATACATCTAAGTCCAATAAAAGAAATTTTTGCCACAAGTGTAATATGGATTTATAACATATTAAGTCATTAATTATTGAAATAAAATATAAAAAAATTCATTTTCTAGTGATTTAAAATATGAAATATATTAGATCATACTTAAAAATTATCAAAAATTCATCAAAGTTTATTTTAAAATCCCATAAATATGATTCTAAAATATATATATATATATACATATCGGTAAATTTTTTACAAATTATACGAAAAATTAAAAAATTCACGGTTCCGGTAATCCATATATTCATTAGCTTTTTTCCATCGCCTATAGAGAAAAACTGGGCACATCTCTTTTGTAATTTTCTTTTTTTTTTTTTAATTAGTTAAATCCCTTCAAGCCTGTCGAGGTCGGAAGGCTATTTAGGTTGCTAGAGGCTGCACCTGCAATCAGTCTTATACAAGCTGATAAACCTGTTTGGGCAGCCTCAACATCAGGTGTGTTCACTGTGAAATCTACCTACAAATCTGCGGAATCTAGCTTTGGGCCCTCACTTAGAACTAGCAAGTTGGTATGGATTAAATACATATTCCTCCAAAAGTGAAATTTTTTGGTTGGCTAGCTTGAAAGAACCGAGTCAAAACAACTGAATTCCTCCAAAGAATTGGTGTCCTCCCAGGTAATGCTTCAACTGTTTGTATTTTTTGCAAGTCTGGGAGTGAATCACAGCAACATATATTGATATATCTTGCCCTTTTTCTTGGAAAGTATGGGCTGAGATGCTTTCTTGGTGGGGATATTCAAGGAGTTTTACCAGGCTCAATTGAAGAGATTCTACAATGGTGGGCTGGGGTGAAATTATGGAAGGAGAGAAAGATATGGAGAGCCACATCCCATTAGCTGTGTTGTGGTCACTATGGAAACACAGGAATGAGTGTGTTTTTAAGGCAATTTCACCTTACTTGGCTGAGCTGTGTAATGTGATCAAGGTTAGAATTGCACTATGGATGAAATCATCCACTAAGGATCTTCAATTCACAATCCAGGATTTCTTTTGTGTTGACTTGTATATTGTTTAAAATGTAATAGATTTTTTTTTTTTTTTAAATGAATGATGTTAGAACTTTTTTAGTTATAAAGTTTTATTTTTATTTGATTTTCAGAATCTATTTTCATAATTTTTTTAAGAAACTAAAAATTGAATTGGTGGAAAAAAAATTAAAAACATATCATTTTTATATAATTTTATCTTTTGAGAGGGTATAAATAATTTAAATTTTTTTTTATATTTATTTTCGTTGAATTAGTTTCTATTTTTTTAAAAGTCAAACATTGCGATAACTTTGATGTCATTATTAAACTAATCTATTAAATTAAAAAAATCAAAAACTATATCATTTTATATATCAAACAACTATAATAACCATCCATTACATGATAACCATTTAAAAATATCTGTTAACAACAAATATAACCATTTATTACATGATAACCATCCAAAAATAACTATCTAATACATGATTACCATCTAAACACATACTAAAAATTAATTTGGTAAAAAAATAAAATAATAAAAATGTAAAAGATTTATCTTTTTATATAATTTTATTTTTGGTGGTTAGAAATAAGTTTTAAAAATTCAAAATAATTTTTTAACGTTAATTTAATTTTGTTAAACCAATTTATATTTTATTAAATTGCTGATTTTGCCCTTGAAATGAATCAACGGTGTCTTCAATTGTCTTTATTTGAAAGGAGATTTAAAATTCAGAATCAAATGTATTATAATTGAAATTTTGGAAATCAAAGTGCAAGCCCCAAACTACATGGGCTGTTAGTGGAATTCGCCCATCAATATATCTCAACCTTTATTTTGTTGAACCAAACACTCCATTAATAAACAAGATGAAATTTTATTTGATAATGTTGTCAATATCAGGCTTTATTTATTTATTTGTAAAAAAACAAAACACAAAAATCTTGTTTGATATATACAAATATTTATTAAAAAAAAAAAAAAAAACGTAGTATTTGGTGATGAGGTGCCAAAGGTGACGACTAATACCAATAGAGGTTGCTGGATGTAGTGTTTGGAGGTGATCGGTAGAATTGGTGGACACAGTGTCATCAGTAATAATCGACAGTGACTCTCTCAACTTTTTGTAGAGTCGGAGCTGGCTAGAGGATTGCTAATTATCAGCAACTAGTGGGTGTGGTGGTTGACGAATGCCCGAGGTGAAGAGGGAGAGGAGAATATGAAAACTTATTTTTAGAACATGTAAAAATATATTCTTCATTTTTCATAATTTGGAATTTATTGTACTTTTTAAAAAATAAAATCAAAATATAAAATAAGTTTTTGTTTCAAGTTTTTTGTAAAAATAAAAATAAAACAAAGATAAAAACCAAAAAAGTTACAAAACCAATGTCTCTCTAGTTCCTCCAGTCCATAATATGGATTGGAGAGGGTTTTATGAGCCTGTAAGACTTATCATTGGATTTATTTTAATAATTTGAACTATTTATTTTATTATTTATTTTGTATATTTCATTTAAATAAAAAATTAGTTCGATCCAATTATCGCAATTTATTCAATTTATTGTGTTTGTCATAAAAAAATAAACAATAATTGTATTTTTTAAAATAGATCATTCATTTTTTTAGTGGTAAACACGATAATTTGAATAGATTACGACTATCGAATCGGACTAATTTTTTGTGTGAATAACATATACAATATACGTAACAAAATAAATAATTTAAATTATCAAAACGAGACCGTGGTGGGCCTACGGCCCAAACAGTGCCTAACTAATGTATACATCGTGAGGGGGAAAAAGGCTAAATTTCATTTCGCTTTTGAATATATATATATACGTCACTTTAGCTTTTTATATTTAAAATTTTTTAATTTATTTATAAAGTTAATTTTTATTTAAAATTAAACAAAAAATATCACATTAATTATCACATAATATAAAAAATATATTATTATATTGAGATTTAGATTTATGTCAGATGTGTTAGTTATATTTAATAAAAGAAAAATCGATAGTACTACACGCACCAATTGGTATACCAATGAATGTACCAACATATGTTATGATATTGTCATTTAAAATTATGATCTTACCCATTATATAAATTACAAAGACCTATAACCTGTAAATTATACCACATCACTTATTAGTATATCAGTTGGTACACATTATTCAAGAAAAATTATAGACTATTCCCGAAGTAACCACATGCCTGTACTCCTAACCAATCATAATTTATTCTACTCCTCATATTTCTCAATCATTCAATACAATATTCTACCTATCCACCACCTCCTCCTCCTCCCATCACGATAATTTGTTTAGTGTTGGTTTCGTTACTCCTGAATTCAGGTCTTGACTCATGCTCTTTTTATGTTTAGCAATTTTCTCACTTAAAACTTGAAAAAAAAAAATTTCTCATTTTAATTCTTATTTTTTTTCTCACCTTTTAACCATTCATTTATCAAGTTTTTCTTAATTACTCAAAAAGTTAAATTTATGTCCAAAATTAGATAGAAAGTAACCCATTAACAATCACGTGACATAAAAACATTTCTATTACGGGTAAGTAATACTAGAGTATAGACATGTAGTATTTCATAGTATTGTGATTAGTAGAGAAAGTAAATAGGTGAGGTATTGTATTAATTAATTGATGAATATATGAGAGGACAGAATAAATTATGATTGGTTAAAAGTACGGAAACGTAATACTCTAGGAATAGTCTATAATTTTCCATAAATTGTATGTATGTATGAATTCAGACTTATTAGTTAAGAAATTATCTAAAATTATGATATTATGATTCAAATTTGTTCTACTTATAGATTTCACTCTCTACAAATTTCAATCTTCACTACATAATTACTCCAAAAAAATCTGAATGGTTAAGGCTAGAATAGTAGACTCAGACCTCATTTTGGAACATATTATTTTAATAATTTTTTAATTTTTTACGAAAAGATATGTAAGAAAAAAAAATGATATGATAATTTATAATAATTTTTTTTATTTTTTAAACTAAAATATATAATTAACAGACGAGATCTCATCTATATATTAAGAAAAATGGTCTTTTAAAACCCAAGGCTTGTGGAAGCTCTAACATGTCAATCCTAATTTCCTGATTTTTTTAATATTTTTTTTAAAAAAAATTGACTTGGTGATTGGTGATTGGTTCAAAGATTGTAATAATTATACTATTGATTACAATAAACACTTAATTTATAATAATTACACTTATTAAATGAATAACGCAATAAATGAAATCCTAATTTCCTTACTTTTTGCATCCCCAAGAGACCCATGTAATTATTATGTAAATGCCTCTTAAATAAATAAATAAACACTTATTAAATTCTTTCAAACTCCTCGGTCAAATCCCATGTATTTAATTTATATATTATGTAATTATTGTGTAAATACCTCTTAAATAAATAAATAAACACTTATTAAATTCTTTCAAACTCCTCGGTCAAATCCCATGTATTTAATTTATATATTAAAAAATCTTAATTTCCTGATTTTTTAATAATTTTTTTTAAAAAAATTGACTTAGTGATTGGTGATTGGTTCAAAGATTGTAATAATTACACTATTGATTACAATAAAACACTTAGGCTTGTGGAAGCTCTAACATGTCAATCCTAATTTCCTGATTTTTTAATATTTTTTTTAAAAAAAATTGACTTGGTGATTGGTGATTGGTTCAAAGATTGTAATAATTACACTATTGATTACAATAAACACTTAATTTATAATAATTACACTTATTAAATGAATAACGCAATAAATGAAATCCTAATTTCCTTACTTTTTGCATCCCCAAGAGACCCATGTAATTATTGTGTAAATGCCTCTTAAATAAATAAATAAACACTTATTAAATTCTTTCAAACTCCTCGGTCAAACCCCATGTATTTAATTTATATATTATGTAATTATTGTGTAAATACCTCTTAAATAAATAAATAAACACTTATTAAATTCTTTCAAACTCCTCGGTCAAACCCCATGTATTTAATTTATATATTAAAAAATCCTAATTTCCTAATTTTTTAATATTTTTTTTAAAAAAAATTGACTTAGTGATTGGTGATTGGTTCAAAGATTGTAATAATTACACTATTGATTACAATAAACACTTAATTTATAATAATTACACTTATTAAATGAGTAACGCAATAAATGAAATCCTAATTTCCTTACTTTTTGCATCTCCAAGAGACCCATGTAATTATTGTGTAAATGCCTTTTAAATAAATAAATAAACACTTATTAAATTCTTTCAAACTCCTCGGTCAAACCCCATGTATTTAATTTATATTTTAAAAAAAATGAAAACAAATATAAATATCTATAATTATTCCGTACATAGCACGGGTAATAGGCTAGTTATATGTATATCTTAGTTGCGTGTTTGATACTCTCCTATCTCTTCTAAACTAACACGCTGTGAGTGGTTTCTCGTAAATGTAAACTGAGTTGCAAGGTTTTGAAAAACAGTTGCGATTGCCGTAATAGTGACGGCGACGCGGTTGCAGTTGCAGAGTGTAAAAGCTGCAACGTAACGGTTTGCTTTTTTTTTCTTTTTTTTGGTTTACGAACCATTTGATGACAGGCATAATTACACTAGATTTATGGTTATTTACATCGAGATCCCTTAAATTATTGAGAAATATAAATTTGACTTCTGAACTATAAAAATATAAAAATAGATCTCCTAAATTATTAAAAAATATTACTTTGACCTCCTTAAACTATAAAAAAAACTGCAAATAAACCCCTAAATTATTGGTGGGTTTTATTTTGATCCATTCCGTTGCTATATTGACATTTTTTTAGATGAAAAAACCCTTCAACAGTCTAAGTAACACATCCAACGGTACTTTTTCTCAATAATTCTCCTTTGCAAAAATATATTTACAAATAATATTTTTTAAAAATAAAATAACAATAATAATTGATAAATGCTTATATTTAAATAATAATAATAATTAGTTTATCTAGTTTCAATTTTCTGAATTTAATTTTCTAAAAATTAAGTTTTTTATTTTCTTGATTTTTTTTTTTTTGTTTTTAATGAATATTTTTAAAATTTTAAGTAATTTTTTTTTTTTTAACTTTTTTAGATACACTTTACATAGATGTATCTAAAAAGTAAAATATTTGTAAAAATCAATAATTACACAAGAATATAAAAAATAATAAATAAATAAATAAATAAAAGTACTAAATTTTCTTTTCTTTTCTTTTTTGTATTTTTGGTATTTAGTAAATTTTTTAAATTTTTTCTCACAAATATTATACTTTTTAGTGTATTTATGTTAGGTGTATTTAAAAATTTTAAAAATATTAATTAAAATATTGAAAAAATTCAGTAAAAAAAACACAAAATAATAATAATAATAATAATAATAATAATAATTTTCTAGAAAATGAATCTTGAGTTTCAAAACCAAACAAGCCAAATAAAATTTTAAATAGAGTACTGAAGGATATTTTCATTTAAAAAATTGTTCAAAAGATTGGTTGAACTTACGATACAGTAATGGAAAGAGTTAAAAGTAAACCATGCCAATAGTTTAGGGGTCTATATGTCCGCTTTTATAATTTAAGGTAGGGGTGGTCGCTATTCATTTTTGAACAGTTTGTGGATCGGTTTGGACCCGCCCGTATGTATGCGGTTTAAGGAAAATTCAATCCGCAACCGCCCGTAGTGCGAGTTGCAATTTGTATAGATAGGGTTCGCGGATGTGTGGATTGATAAAGAGCCTAGCCATGATAAAGCTTCTTCAGCTACATTACAGTATAGCTCCAGCTCAAGCTCCAGCCAGCATGCTCAGTCGACAGCTTCATCAGCACCTGCAACTGCTGTGGCTAAGTCATTGTCATTGCATCAGTTAGACAGTTAGGCAGTTACAGAGTAAACTAGAGTTAGTTAGTTTGTTATGAATTAGTTAGCTTGAACCAGAGTTAGTTTGTGTAGTTTATAAATATCTTCATCTCTGTAATTGTATTTCAATTCAAATCAATAGAAAAGTTTTGATCTCTACAAAATATATTTTATGGATAGTTGCGAATTGGACTTTTTTCTTTAAAAAATTATTTTGGAGCCTTTTTTTTTTTTTTTTTTTCCATTTTGTAAATATTTATTTTGGACAATTTTTTCCCCATTTTAAAAAATGCTCAAACATTGATAATTAATGAATTGAATCTTATACCATTAAAAATACAACAAATTCAATTCCTACCACAAACAAATCATTTAAAATCCTAAACTTTTAAATCAAATCATAAACTAACACAAGCACATACTTCAAAATTCTAAACTAGATCATCAATCTCATTCACTATCTACTACCCAACAATACAATTAAAGCAAAATCATTCAAAATCCTAAGCTTACCTAAAAGTAATTATTTATTAACTTTTACACTCATCCAAAATGTAGTAATAAAATAACAACAGTCCAAGTTTTTTTTTTTTTTTTTTTATTTAAAAAAAAGGTCTAAATGTGAGGCAGATTGTTGCAAGTGCAGGTTAAACCCACAATCCGCCTGCAACCCAATCACGTTATATTCCAAACCGCATCCGCCCGCATTATTTCTATGAAACTACCCATTTATATGCGAATCAGTTCGGGTTTGGCGGGTTGTGCAGTTCGGATAACCATATACCCAACCCTAGTTTAAGGAGTTAAAGTGATATTTATTAATAGTTTCAGAAGTCCATTTATACGCTTTTATAATATAAGCGGTTAAAGTGATGCTACTCACTAATTACTTGTCCTACAAGATTGGAAGAAAGTCCAACAATCTATCAAGGAAGGTGTACTGAAGAATCCCTCTATTTATAACTCATCTGCAGCAGTTATCGTGAGAAGTAGAATCAACCCTCCAGATTCAATCTCCACAACTTTGGCATTCAAGAACTTGACAATATCTCAGAGAAAATGGAACAAGGTGGGTGGATTCCAATAGTCAAGCAAAGGAAAAGGAATGAAGCCTAGCGGAAAAAGGTCGGCAAGGGATTGTTCTCCATCTTTGTGGATAATCTACCTTCCAATATGGATCCTAAAGCACTGTTTAAACTATTCTCAAAGTTTGGAATAGTAAAGGATGTATTTATACCTCAGAAGAGGAGAAAAGCAACAAATACTAGATTTGGGTTTGCTAGATTTGATTGCTCAGTGGCGGCAACTGTTGCAGTCCAAAAAGCCAATGGTTTATGGGTGAAGGATGGGAAGCTTAAAGTTAAAATGGCAGAATATGGTAGACTCAAAGATAGGGAAGCTATAAGAAATCAACCTAGAGGGGATATATGTGGAAATAAAATTAGGGGAAGGTATGCTTCAGATCATTATGGATTACAGAGATCTTTTGCTGATGTTTTAAAAATAGGTATAAATATGCCAGTGGGGAAAGTAGTATCTACCATTAAGGTTAACGAAGAAGGGCATGATTGGTTGTATGACAGTGTACTGCTGAAATGCCAAACAGAGTATTCTGTGCAGAGCATTATGGAGGTGCTAAAAGAGAAAGGATTGGGGCATGTACTGGTCAGAAGTAGAGGTGGTAGGTATGTAGTGTTTACCTTCTTATCAAAAGCTGATATGCTGTCAAACCTATCGTCGATCAAAGCATGGTTTAAGGATTGGTTTGAACATGTCAAAATTTGGAAACCAGGATTCTGTGCAGAGCCAGAGCGATGTATATGTCTCAGATGTTGTGGTGTCCCTCTCAGCATGTGGAATAGAAGCACTTTTAATAAGATCGGTAGCATTTGGGGTAGTGTTCTTAGTCTGGATGGGAACATTAGCCAACCGTAGTTCTTTAGTTGTGGCAGAGTCAGAATTGCTACAGGTTATATGGAGTTTATCAATATAACCATTAATCTGGAATGCAAGGGACGACTACATCCAATGATGGTTTGTGAAGAACAACTGCATAGGTCAGTGGTGTATGGAAGCGTATTATCCAGTGAGGTTGAGGAAGTCCGTAGTTCAAATGAGGTCGATAAGCCTGAACCTATAGGGGTAGGTGGTGGTGAGAAGACTGTTGAGAATCAGGCTATAGAGGAGGAAGACGGTGAAGTTAAGTTGGCAAGTTATGGAAATATGGCACTAGGGAGTAGGTTAGAATTGACTAGTAAAAGCAATCATGGGGACACAGTAGTGGCTGAGACCTAAAGTGGCGTGGGGAACATATTGGTGGTTGATGAGCGTATGGAGATGGCGGTTGCAGAGCATAGCTTAGAAGCTAATGATGATAATCTAAGGGATGAGGAACAGCTAGTTACACCTAGTTTTTTTGGATGTTTAAGTGGGTCTATTGGCTAAAGGACTGGTATTAACCTGGAAGTGAACTTGGGCCATATCCTTGATCCAGTGGAGAATAACAGAATGGGTTTAGTGGTGAGGGGCCCAACTACACAGTCAACTTCTATTTCTAATTGGGACCCTATCAGGCCCAACATGTACCAGGTGCAAACAAACCCAGATAGAGTGATAGATAATATATCTAGTGTGAATAAGTCAAAAAAGAAAGGTAAAGGTAAGGTCAGATTTTCTACTACAACAAAATCCATTACAGAGGTGAAAGGCTACTCATCTCTAGCGCGTTTGTATGGTCATAAAGGTGCATCATCTAGTAAGTCCACCCCTAAATGTGTTGTATTTAGAGCTGTTGCGGCAGCTTTGTCACCATCTGCTTCAAATGAAGGTAACTCTTGCAGTAGAAGTCACATCCTTAGTAAGGCACAAGCAAACATTCAGCTGGGGAAAATCCTGGGCATCAATTATAAAGGCAGAGAGTTTGAAGCTTTGGAAAGGATGGTTGCTCTAGAATTAGTTGATAGAGAAAGGAGGAAGGAGAAGAGGAAAGAATAGGAGCTTTGAGTCTCTTCATGGGGATTTCGGTGATACAACAGTTTACATATGAAGTTGATGTCTTGGAATGTTAGAGGGTTGGGAAAGATAGAGAAGAGGGGAAGAATTAGAAAGCTCATATATGAAAGTAAGGCTGATTTTGTGCTTTTTCAAAAGACCAAGAAAGTTTCAATTTCTGAGAATGAAGTCAGAGCATTGTGGGGAAGGAGAAACATGGATTTTATGGCTGTGGGTTCTAATGGGTCTGCTGGGGGTCTACTTTGTATATGGGACCTAGCTTTTTTTTTCAATTGGTGGATTATTGTAGCAGTAGGAGATTTATTCTCCTCTCTGGTACCTTGCTGAATACATTTGATTGTACTATTTTGAATGTGTATGCACCAAATGCGGTGAGTAGTAGATGTAAATTTTGGGAATCCTTGCTGAAGTTAAAATCTAAGTTCCCAAAACTATGGTGCTTGGGGGGTGATTTAAATGAGATTAGGAATATTAGTGAGAGAGTGGGTTGTTCTAGAAGAGATAAGGGGATGTTGGATCTAAATTCCTTCATTGAGAGTTGTGAGTTAAATGATTTACCATTGCTTGGCAGGAAGTTCACATGGTGCAATGCTCAAGGTGGTGAGAAATGGAGTAGGATAGATAGATTTCTGCTTAATCCGGAGTGGATGCTGAAGTTTAACTTCAAATTATGGGGTCTTCCTAGGCTATTTTCTGATCATTGTCCTATTTTGCTTATGGATGATAAGAGGGATTGGGAACCTAAGCCTTTTAGGTTCATTAATGACTGGACTCTTCATCCAAGGTTTCCCTCATTTGTGGACAAGGTTTGGCATGAGTCTAGAATTGTTGGGAGAGTAGGGTATGTTTTGTTTCAGAAACTGAAAATTCTGAAGTTGGAGCTGAAAAAATGGAATTCTGAAGTATTTAGGAATTTATTAACAAAACTCAAGAAGGCAGAGGAGGAGTTGGTTGAATTGGATATTCTGGCTGAAGGTAGACCTCTAGAGGAGGCTAAAAGGTGTAGAAGAAGAGAAGTGAGAGGTGAAGTTTGGAAGCTTAGTAGAATTGTGGAATGGCTGTGGCAACAGAAGTCTAGAGTAAACTGGACCATCAATGGGGACAAAAACACTAAGTTTTTTCATATTATGGCCATCAGCAGGAGGAGTAGAAATTCAATTAATTCCATCACAGTTGAAGGTGAGGTCTTTAAGGAGCCAATGAAGGTAAAGTATGAAGTCTTACAACATTTCAATAGGCAGTTCATGAAAAACTGCGTAAGAAGACCAATTTTGGGAGGATTATTTAAGTCAATGCAGCAAGTTTTGTATTTCATGATCTTGAAACAGTGTTCACTGAAAAGGAAGTAAGGGCAACTGTTAAGGAGTGCAATGGTGATAAGGCTCCAAGCCCAGATGGGTTTAATATCCTCTTTTTTTAGAAATTCTGGATGTCAATTCATCATGAGGTTGTACATTTCTTGAGTGAATTTCATGCTTTTGGCAAACTTCCCTATAAGATTAACAATTCATTTATCACCCTTATTCCTAAGAATGATAATCCCTGTGGTCTATCTGATTACAGACCTATTAGTTTGGTGAGTATTTTGTACAAAATTCTCTCTAAAGTTCTAGCTCATAGACTCAAGAAAGTTCTTCCTATACTTATTGGGGAAACACAATCTGCTTTCTTGGAGGGGAGAAGTATGTTGGATGGGGTGTTTATTGCTAATGAAATAGTTGATGAATGGAAAAAAATCTAGAAGAAAATGTGTTATTATCAAATTGGCCTTTGAGAAAGCTTATGATTCAATCAATTAGGAATTTCTATTCTCGATGTTATCTAATTTTGGTTTTGGATCTAAGTGGATATCCTGGATGCGGAAACCAACGGAGGAGTTTTCTCCACAGAAAGGTCTCAGACAAGGTGATTCTCTTTCTCATTTTCTATTCAATATAGTGGCTGAAGGTCTAAATATCTTAATGAACAGAGCTTACGAGAAAGGCATTGTTAAGGGAGTAAAAGTGGGGGTAAAAGAAGTAGTGATATCCCATCACCAATTTGCTGATGATTCCATTATATTTTGTGAGGCAGATATAGATCAAATAGTACACACAAAGAGGATCTTAAGAAGTTTTGAAATATTGTCTGGAATGAAAATAAATTTCCACAATAGCATGGTATGTGGTGTGGGTGTGGATGAGGAAACTTTGGTGTCTTTCGTTGATATTCTAAACTGCAAGGTTCATGGCCTGCCACTCAAATTTTTGGGTCTTCCCTTAGGTGCTAATCTAGGGAGGAAATCAACTTGGAAGCCAGTTTTGGATAAAATAAAATCTCAGTTGGCTGGGTGGAAGAGAAGGCTCATCTCCTTTGCAGGTAGATTAACTTTGATTGAGTTTGTACTGTCTAGCCTTCCTATTTATTATCTATCTTTGTTCAAAATGCCTAGTGGTGTGGTTAGAGAAATTGAAAGGCTTGAAGCTTTTTTCCTATGGGTTGGGAATGGGTTAAAGAGGAAGGTTCATCAAGTGAATTAGGTGGAAGTATCCAAAAATACGAATCAAGGAGGACTGGGGATTAGGAGAATTAAGGATGTCAATAAAAGTTTACTTATTAAATGGTGGTGGAAATTTGGAAGTGAAGTAAATGCTCTATGGAGAAAATTGGTGTGTAGTAAGTACATGATTGAGGAGGCTAGTTGGTTACCACATGTGTACTCATCATCTAGACAATCTATAATCTGGAGAGATGTTCTTTCAATTGCAAGTCATAATCAACCTCTGGTGGAGTTCCTTTTGGGGCATTTTCAAATAAAGGTTGGAAATGGGCATAGAATTAAGTTTTGGTTTGATAAGTGGGTTGGAAATAAGTGCCTTAAAGATGAGTTGCCTAGACTCTTTAGTTTGTCAAATGACAAGGAGGGCACACTGTGTTATTTTTCAGAGGAAATCTAGCTTGGTAGAGTGGAACTTTGCCTTCAGAAGGGTGTTATATGATTGGGAGAAAGCAAAGGTCAATAGGTTGGTGGCAACATTGAGGAAGACCCCTTTTCTACGTCCTGATGTTGAAGACTGTCTTGTTTGAAATGGTTCTACTGGAGGTAACTTTAAGGTATCTAATATATATAGATTCAGTGATTCCCTTCTGGGCTCTCATATCAAAATTTGTAAGTTTATTTGGAACAATAGTATTCCCCCCAAAGTTCAATTTTTTGGTTGGTTGGTTTAGAGGAATAGAGTTAAAATAGGGGTTTTTTTACAACATGTTGGTGCCCTTAATAGCAGTGCTTCTATCTTGTGTGCTTTTTGCAAGAGTGAAAATGAATCTGCTATTCATATTCTGCTACACTGTTCATTTTCATGGAAAGTTTGGTCTAATTTGCTGCATTGGTGGGAGTGTTTGTGGGTGGTGCCAAAGTCTCTTGATTGCTTATTCTAGTGGTGGTTAGGCTGGAATTATAAGAAATTGGTTAAGAAGTTATGGAGGGCCTTACCTTCTATAATTCTCTGGTCCATTTGGAAGTTAAGAAATGATTGTGTATTTAATAGGGTCCAGCCTAGTGGGTCTGAGTTATGTGAAACTATTGAGATTAGATTTGCTCTTTGGGTTAAAGTTTCATCAAAAGGGATTATGTACTTTGTCATGGACTTAATCAACAATCTAGAACAGATTAAGGACTGCAGCTGAGATTGAATTTTGGATTCTGTTGGTCTACTGATTTGGGTTTTAATCATATGCTCGCTGCTGTTTGGGTGTTTTGGAGGCTGTTTGAATTTTGGATTCTATTGGTTTACTGATTTGCTGGTTTGGTAACCAGCTGTTTCACCACAGGCTATGCTGGTTTGGGCAACACCTACGGGTCTGCTATAGACACCCCATTTTTGACCGACTTTAAGACTCAGACATCACCGATTGAGCGCTCGATGATGTTGCATATTGTGCTCGTTCAGAAGTCTCAGAATCGCGGCCGTGCACCCTGCCTCCGGACTTCCGAACCCTCTTCTGTGCCTTGCCTCGGTTTGCGGACCAGACTCGGTTTTCTCTGTTTTCTTTCCTGAGGGGAGGGAGAGGTCCCGTAGACCATCTCTCAATGGCCGTGGGCTACATTTCGTGCCCGTAGGCCATTCTGCCCATTTCGGAGCCCGGTTCCCGGTTTTTGGAGCCGTCAGGCCGTGTGCCTCGATTCGGGACCGCCCAACCATCTCCGATTCCTCCGGTTTTTGGCATGCATCTCATTTACTCCCTTTCGAGAGACACTGGGGCCTCAGATACCCACTTCGTGGCCGAACACCACTTTCGGTGCCTGCAGCCCATTTTCGGGACCCCGAACTGCGTGATTTTGGGCCCCGAGCTTTCATTTTGCATCGGTTTTTGTTCAATTTTGGTAAGTGCCTCTGTTTTATCATTATGAGGGACACTGGGGCCTCAGATACCCACTTCGTGGCCGAACGCCACTTTCGGTGCCTGCAGCTCATTTTCGGGACCCCGAACTACGTGATTTGGGCCCCGAGCATTCATTTTGAATCGGTTTTTATTCAATTTTGGCAGGTACCTCTGTTTTAGCACCAGGAAGATCACTGGAGGGTGGGGGGCCAGCAATTGTCTCAAATAACCAGTTTCGCTCCTCCGGCGCCCGTTTTGCTCACTTCCGGGCTAATGTTGAACACCCTAGGGCCATTTTCTTCGAGCCGAGACCACATATTTGTGATGAGGGGACATGGGAGGACCCTAAAAAGTGGTGGCCGGCTAGTAATTCTTCATTTCATTTTTGAGCCTCTCCTTCAATTGGATTGTTGTGTCTCCTGTTTCAGAGTTGCCAAATTCCAACTATGAGGTCTTGTTCTACACACATGGGAGGACCCTAAAAAGTGGTGGCCGACCATTATTTCTTCTTTTCATTTTTGAACCCCTCTTTAAAGTGGGTTGTTCTCTCTCCTGGTTCACAGTTGCCAATTTTCAACCACAGGGTTGTGTTGAGGACACATGGGAGGACCCTAAGGTGCTATGGCCGGCCATTAATTCAACACTTCATTTTTGACCTTGGCCGGCCGGCCAATAGAGGTGGCTGGCCGACCAGTGGGGTGGCCGGCCGGCCATCTTCAAGAAAAGTGAGGGGCCGGCCTGCTTCCCCCTTTTGAGCACTTTACAGCTGTCCGGCTGTTTCTTCAAAATATCCTAGCCTCCGGGGGATATTTTGGGAGGGAAAGTTTGGGTGCATTTCCCTCCCCTTTTACACCCCTTTCTTGCCCATTTAAGTGGCTGGCCATCATCTTCTCCAAGGTTAGCAAATTTCTTCTCAAGACTTCATCTCCATTTGAGTCCATCTCCATCTCCAAAAACCTCAAAAACCTTCAAGTTTCTAGCCCACTTGTTCATCAACCCTAAGCTTCACCATCACTACTTCCATTTCAGCAGCAAAGGAAGGTTTTTCAGAGGCTAAGGACCAGCAAATTCAAGCCAAGAAGCATCAAAAGACTTGTCTTCAAGGGTAAGTCTTCATTTCCCTTTTTCTAGCACATTTTTGCTTCAATTCTTTACCCTACTTGCTCTCTGTTTTGGGCTCCAAACCCTACTGATTTTAGGCTTATTTTGAGCCCCTCTACAACATTGTAGAAGGGCTCAACCTTGTTTAGCACCTCTATGATGCACCTCTTTCAATATCACTCTTTGTGCCAATATTTTGCATGCTTTGTTTGGATTATGAGTGATCCATTTTCGAGCCTGATATAAACTGTGAATGGGCTTATTTTGAACCCCTCTTCAACATTGAAGAAGGGCTCAACCATGTTTGGTGGTTCTATCATGCACTTGTTTTGTAATTCTTCCAATTTACCGTAAAATTGCATGGTTTCTTTAGCCTATTTGAAGTCTGATTTTGAGCATGACATTAACTGAGATTGAGCTTATTTTAGGTCCCTCTACAACATTGTAGAAGGGATCAATATTGTTTGGGGCCTCCATGCATGGCCTCTCTTTATACCTCTCTTTGGCCCCATTTTGCATGCCTCTTTAAGCTTATTTGGATTCTGATTTCGGCCTTCATCAGGCCTGAAAAGAGCCTTATTTTTTCCTTCTTGTCATGTTTTGTTAAGGGTATTAGGCTATTTGGTGAATGATTTTGGTACTTCATGTTATACCCCCTTTAGTCCCTTATTTTTGCATGTCTTGCTAGCTCACCATGCTTCTGTTTTTGAGCCTTCATCAGGCTTGGAAAGAGTCTTAAAATAACTCATTCTTCATTTTTTGTTAAGGGTCTTAGGCTGTTTGGTGCCTCCTTTTGATACCTCATGTTATAGCCTTTGTTGGCTTCATTTTGCATGCTATGTTAAGCATATCTACATACTGAATTGGAGGATGTCATCTATTGTAAATGTGCATATTTTTGGTTCCTCTTTAATGTTGTAGAACTGTTTTTTTCAGTTTGAGCATTGTGTATACCACTTGCTTTATTATTCCCCTCTTTTCCCCCATTTTTGCATGCTATTTTTGCCATACTTGTGGCTGTTGTTTGGCCCTGCTTTGTACTGGAAAAATGCTAGTTTAGGGACTGCCTAACATCTTCCTTTACACTTCATGTCCATATTGTGCACGTTAGGCATAGCTGCAAGTCATTTCGGGTGCTTAGCATAGCATTTCGGGCACCGGGTGTAATTTTGCTACAATTCAGGGGCTGTTTTTGCATCATTTTGGCTGCTGAAATTTGCATTTGTCATATGCCATATGCCACGTCTCATTTTCATGTCATTTCATGCCTTAGGGCCATTGCCTCGGTTTGCGTGCCCGCGCGCACGCATTTCGAGGCACTTCATTTTCATCTCTCGGCATCTTATGTGAGTGTGGCTGAGGCCCTCTCATGTTAGTGTAAGCCCAATTTGCATTTTCCATGTCATTTGCATTGCGTATGCCATTGCCTCGGTTTGCGTGCCCGCGCGCACGCATTTCGAGGCACTTCATTTTCATCTCTCGGCATCTTATGTGAGTGCGGCTGAGGTCCTCTCATGTTAGTGTAAGCCCCATTTGCATTTTCATGCCTTTATGTTATTGCCTCAGTTTGCGTGCCCGTGGGCACGCGTTTCGAGGCACTTCTTTTTTATCCGATGGCCTCTTATGTGAATGCGGCTGAGGCTCTCTCATGTTAGTATAAGCCCATCTTGCATCATGTATGCCATTTTAGATCTGTTGCATTCTGTTTGCCATTTCCTCGGTTTGCGTGCTTGTGGGCACGCATTTCGAGGCATTTCATTTTAGTCTCATTGTATATCATTTTTCATGTCATTTCATGCTTTTATGTCATCACCTCGATTTGCGTGCCCGCGTGCACGCATTTCGAGGCATCTCATTTTCAGAGCATTGTGCATGCTAGATTATATTTTAGATTGCATTCATGCATATCATGCATATTGCATCGTGTTCGGAATAGGAGTTAGCCCGGGCACGGGAAACGAGGTACGTTTCGTACTCCGAATGACGGAACGGGTCTCAATTCCCAAGTCACCAACACTCCGGATTGCCCATGATGGAGTTAGGTTTTGTTGTAGCATTCATATGCATTCATCCTATATTGAGTTGTGCAATTCGGCTCCTCGGCCATCATGCATCGAGATGCGTGATTGGTGGTACGAGGATCGAGGCATGCATATTTTTGTGAAATACATTGCTATGCCCTTTTCCTGCTCTCTGTTGCAGCCAAATCAAGAATCAGCAAGTCTTCGGAGTTTGGCACGCATTTCGAGAAATATTGCAAACAGAGGCTAATTGGGGCATCCCAGTGGATTTCCGCACCAAAGCAGCCCAGCATACATCACTCATCAGCAGCAAGGCAGTCCCTGGCTTGCATGCCAGTTTTACTTTTTTGTAATTAATTTGTTAATTAATTAGAAATCTGTATTATTCTTTTATTCGGACCCTCTGCGCGAGGGCATAATTGTAATAAGTGTGGGTGAGTGTGATGTATGTCTTCCAACCCCCACTTCTTTCTCTCTTTTATTTACCCGCTTATGATGGTTAGATATAGGGCATATTTCAATTAGCATAACAGTATGACAGCATGTTTGCATCATTCATCTGTTTTGCACGCACCGGGCTCGGCGCATCATACAAACTGCATTTGTATTTCAATTCCAAATTAAATACGTGTTAGCTGTAGCATTTCACATGCCATGTTTAGGATAGCCGAGCCTGCTATAGTTGCATCTTTGCATGTGTCGCATTAGGCAATTCTGTATACTTAGGATTCATGCATGATTTCTAACAAGCTTCTGTTTTGGCTTGGAGTACTCGGTAAGTTTTATGCTTTAGCATTCTCGCATGCGTGTGAGTGTTGCCATGAATAGCATGCTTACTATGAGGCTATGTGCTTATGTGATATAACTGCCTTGAATGCCTGTGGGTGGAGGTTGAGTTATCTGAATTGGGACAATTCATCAAATGTTTGTTTTAAGCCCACTAGATAGTGGCAAAATCATGTTTTCTAAGCCCACCTGAGGGTGGCAAATCCACGTCTTAGCCTACTTGCGGGTAGCACCATCAAACCATTTTCAAACAAACAAACATGAAATGTTTTGTTCCAATTCAGGCGATTCAGTCTATACTTGTATGCTGTGCGCATCACATAGTAACCTAGGCTAATAACCGGAATAAGAACTCACAATGTTTTCAAAATCAGATATCATGGTTAGTAGAGGCCGGTCTTTGACTGGGCGAGTGGGGGTGCTCACGAAGTGACCTTCCCCAATCGTACCCAAGTTCCCGAGCCGAGACAACTTTGGTGATGACGGACACGTGGCCTTTGGCACCGAGTCAGGGTTTTCTAAATTTCCCATTAAAAAAACATTTAGGTGGCGACTCTGTATCTGGCGAAGTAGTCCATTTTTGGCACTTCTTTCAAACAAATCTGTTTTCAAAATGATTTGCCGGATTTGGACTCTTCGGTTCAAGATTGAGAACCGTGACATTTGAGTCCTTCGAACTGTAGTGACCCAATATCGAACCAGAACCGGAGGGGGGGGGGATTCGCACCCCTTCTCCCCGGGATGCGTTCGGGGACGTCTACATCTGCCATCATGTGTTGTGAGCTGGTTTGTAATTTGCTTGTTGCTGTTTTATGGTGTTTTTGGGTGGCAGGTTGGTATCTGCTGGTTTGGTGGTTTACTGGTTTGGGTAACACCTGTTTCAATCCTGGCTGGGCATATATCTATTGTTTGTGTATCTATCTGTCTCAGTGTTGTATTTATCTGGTATTTTGGTGTTTGCTAGGTTGTTGGTTTAATGGTTGTGATGTGTATTTAGGATGTGTTGTGTATCTATCTGTCTTTTGCTGGTTTGTGATGTGTATCTGCTAGAACTAGTAGCTCTACTGTGTGCCTCTTGGTCAGATTTTGTTCTAGGTGAATCTGCATTTCATTAAGGCTACTGATATGTTTGGTAACTCTGCTGTGTGCCTTTGGTGTTGTGTCAATGTATGGCCTTTTCCTGGTTGTTGGTGGTGTTCCCTCAACAGTGGAATGTTATGTTGGTCTTGAGTATGGAGTGTTGCTCTTGATCAGATTTTATTCCAGGTAAATCTGCTATTCTGCTGCTATCAATTTTCTGGATTGTGGTTTCCTGGTTGTTGATCTGCCCTGCTGTTGATCTGCTTTGCTGCTAGGAATGTTTGTGGTCCTATGAGCTAGTGTTGGTTTCTCACCAGCACTATGCTTGGTTATCCTTTTTTTCTCCTTTTTTCTTTCTCACCCTTATTGTTGAACTCTCATATGTAATGTATGGCTTCATCATCAATAAAGATTTTCTTTGCTGAATCAAAAATATATATATATATATATATCTATATAATAAGGAAGGATAGTTTTTGAATTGTGATGGGACTTTTGTCCCTTTGTCAAAATGTGAACCCTTAGATTAATTCAATTCAACAGCCACAAAATGTCTAGAGACAAATTATCTTTCAATGGTTGAGATTGTTTGCTCACATCCTACGGTGCATATACATTCTTTCCTTCCATACCTTTCTCTTCAGCTGGCTTTCTCTCTCTCTCTCTCTCTCTCTCTCTCTCTCTCTCTCTCTCTCTCTCTCTTATATTCAAAATTCAAAATTCGACTCTCCCTCAGCTCATTCTCAGCGCTCACAGATTGGAGAGGAGGAGTTTCAATGTCAATAGGTCAGCTCACACACACACACACACACACACACACACACACACACATACACAGAGTTTCTTCAATATGAAACCCACCTTAGTAGGGTTTTCCCTTATGTGTATATATTGATTACAGTTTTCCTTAAAATGTTTATGTGTATATATATTGATTACAGTTTTCCTTAAAATGTGTGTGTATATATATATGTGAGGATTGAAATGTGTATATATATATGTGAGGATTGAAATGTGTGTATATATATTTAGATACATATTTATTTTTCAATATTGAAATGTGTGTATATATATTTAGATACATATTTATTTTTCAATATTGATTTGTAGTATTGTTGTGTATAATGTATATGCAGGACTTGCGTTGCGGCCGATACTCTCTCTCTTCACTTGTATACTGGTTACAGTCTCTCGCGATTACTCCAAGATCTGTAAACTGTACGCTCTCTTTGTTGTTGTGTTTTTTATGTTATTGTATTTCTCTTAAGTGATTTGATCTATATGGTTGAGCAATGTTACTGGTTATGCTTATTATTCTGAATTGTAGTTAGATCAAGTAATTTTTGATGTGGGAATTACTTTTTTTTCAAACACTTTTCGGATTAATGTTATGACGATTTTCCCTCTGTTTTTTTTTTTTTTTTTAGATGCATGTAGGATTTTGGGTACATTTATCTGGGTTTTATTGATTTTTCTTATATATATATATATATGCATTATCTATGTATATTAGTTGGTCTGAGAAGGGATATTACTTGGCAAAGAGAGGAGAATTGATTCTTGAGTGTTTTAACAATGATTCTCAGCCCTTGATGGACATATTGTCAAACCAACTAAGAAAAATCCGAGAGTAAGGGAATGGGAATTATATATCTTATTTGAGTTTTCTTCAATTAGCAATTACATCATTCATTTAAAAATCCTCATCAAGAACGAATTAAGGTTTTTTTTTTATATATATATATATCTATAATAAAACATAAAATTGCATGAGAGACCAAGAAGAGGAATAAAATAAGATTTCAGTCTGTTTAGTAGTACTACATATAGATGATAAAATAAACTAAATTCTCACAAATAAGATTGGAGGTGAAAATAAACTAATGACTACAATGAGAGTAAAACAATATCTGAGAGTGAGAGAATGGGAATTATATATCTTATTTGAGTTTTCTTCAATTAGCAATTACATCATTCATTTAAAAATCCTCATCAAGAACGAATTAAGGTTTATATATATATATATATATCTATAATAAGGGAGAGTGGTTTTTGAATTTTGATGGGACTGTTGTCCCTGTGTCAAAATGTGAACCGTTAGATTGAATCAATCCAATGGTGGATTTAAAATGGTGATTCAATCCTGCGGTGTTCAAGAGAAGAGTTTCTTTGTTTTGATTCAAGAGGAGATCTCATTCAAGAGTAGATCTCTTCTTCCCTTCCATCCATCTCTCTCTCTCTCTCTCTCTCTCTCTCTCTCTCTCTTCATTCAAGAGCAGATCGGCGACTTCGCAGATGAAGAGTTTGTTGGGTGCTAGCCTTGCTAGATCGGTAGGTCCAAATCGGCATCCAAATCGGTGAGGTTCATCTCCAAATTTTTTTGGCGCTTCACATACCATCCCTTTGTTTTCTTTGTGTGTATATACATTGAAGCCACAGAGATCATCCCTGTGTGTATATATATTGAAGAGTTTGTTGAATACTTGAATTTGTTGAATACTTGATATGATGAAGTGTGTCCGATTTAGTATGATTCTGAGTTGTTTTACCCCATGTTCAAACCAGAAATATGTTGAAATCCCTATGTGTATATATATTGGGATTATTGATTTTGATTATATGAATTTTCATGAAACTTTCTAATTTAGAGCTCATTGGGTTTCAGAAGCATTAATTTGTTACAACTGGTGTTATGAATGGGATAGCAGTTTTTCTAAACTACCTATTGAGTTTTGAAAATGCATATTCTTCCAAACATGATTTCCATGGAAGAGCTTTACAATTAGTTGCACCGAAAAGTTCTCTATTTTGCTTAAGTTTAAAAACCCAAAAACCCAATGTGAATGTTTATGTAATTTCTGTTCTGTCACTAATCTACATTGAAAGCTTTTATTATCTATATTTAAGTTTTAAACTTCATTTTTGAGTAATGTGTAGCAATATATGGAGAAGTATTAATTTGGGGTAATTGCACTATAGTGGAATTCAGGAAAATAATAATAATAATAATATTCATGAAAAAATTTACAATTTTAATTATTAATATTTATAAAGTTTTTAATTGATTTTGTAATTATTGATTTGATTTTGATTATATTGATTTTGATGGGATTATTGATTTTGATGGAATTATATGAATTTTCATGAAACTTTCTAATTTAGAGCTTAAAAACCCAAAAACTCAATGTGAATATTTATGTAATTTCTGTTCTGTCACTAATCTGCTTTGAAAGCTTTTATTATCTATATTTAAGTTTCAAATTTCATTTTTGAGTAATGTGTAGTAATATATGGAGAAGTATTAATTTGGGGTAATTGCACTGTAGTGGAATTCAGAAAAAAATAAAAAATAATAATATTCATGAAAAAATTTACAATTTTAATTATTAATATTTATAAAGTTTCTAATTGATTTTGTAATTATTGATTTTGATTTTGATTATATTGATTTTGATGGGATTATATGAATTTTCATGAAACTTTCCAATTTAGAGCTTAAAAACCCAAAAACCCAATGTGAATATTTATGTAATTTATGTTCTGTCACTAATATGCATTGAAAGCTTTTATTATCTATATTTAAGTTTCAAACTTCATTTTTGAGTAATGTGTAGTAATATATGGAGAAGTATTAATTTGGGGTAATTGCACTGTAGTGGAATTCAGAAAAAAATAAAAAATAAAAAATAATAATATTCATGAAAAAATTTACAATTTTAATTATTAATATTTATAAAGTTTCTAATTGATTTTGTAATTATTGATTTTGATGGGATTATATGAATTTTCATGAAACTTTCTGATTTAGAGCTTAAAAACCCAATGTGAATGTTTATGTAATTTCTGTTCTGTCACTAATCTACATTGAAAGCTTTTATTATCTATATTTAAGTTTCAAACTTCATTTTTGAGTAACGTGTAGTAATATATGGAGAAGTATTAATTTGGGGTAATTGCACTGTAGTGAAATTCAGGAAAATAATAATAATAATAATATTCATGAAAAAATTTACAATTTTAATTATTAATATTTATAAAGTTTCTAATTGATTTTGTAATTATTGATTTTGATGGGATTATTGATTTTGATTATATAAATGCTAGGGTACATGCTGCTCTATTTGGTGCAGTTTATGGGGCTAATTATAAACTAAAATATATATATATATATTGAGAAAGAAAGGGATATTTTATTTTAGTCTCTGTTTTCATCCCTTTGTTTTTTTTCTTTGAAGCCACAGAGATTATCAATTGAAGAGTTGGTTGCACTTTTTATATATTGATTACAGATTTTTACCAATTTTTTTCTTTGTTTTTTTTCTGTGAGTATTATTTTTCTTTAATTTTGGGTGCACTTTTATGGATTTTTGTTTATTTTTCTTATACAGATAATATATACACACATATATGAAGAGTTGGTTGGGTTTCTGAGTATTTTTTATTTTTATTTTTCTTACTTTGATTTAGTAGGAATTTGTGGGTTTTCTAAGTTTAGGCTTAAGCTACAATGATGTTGGTATAGAATTGTTGGTTTTCTAAATTCTATATCTTTCAGATTCTATACGGCATAGAATTGTTAGCAAAATTCTAGAATTGTTGGTTTTCAAATTATATATTATTCTTTTCTTTTTCTTTTTGGACAAATAAACAAACTTTATTAATATGATGTGCATCATTTTAAGAGTGGACATTATTAATTTCCCCTAATATATGAAAAATCAATACATGATAAATCAATATTTAGCCAAGAGAATGCATTAAAAATATATATATATATATTCAAAGAACAAGATTGAAACCTTAAACAAATAAACTATGGGTTTGTTGGGCGCTCTGTTCTGCAAAGTAAAAGTAATACTCTCATATCTTTCTTAATAGATTATTGTGTGTATATATATTAATTACAATTTTTTTTTTGTCTTTTTTCTTTGAAGCCATAGAGACCATCAATTGATCATTAGTGGAATAGAGAAAGAACGATTCCCAAAATCAAATTGTGAGTATTGTTTTTCCTTAATTTTCTATATGCATGTAATCTCTATTTTCTATATGTTTTTCCTTAATTCTATTTTAACTATGTTCATTGTGGAATCTAATCTCTATTTGTTCTTAGTATTATCGATTGGTAGGTTGTTGATATTGACATAAAACAGTGCATCTTTAGCTTAAATTTTATATTATTAATTTGGCATATGCATATGTGTGTGGTTTTGATTGATTGCTTGAATTAGATGGTTTGATTCTTGGTCTAAAGAAACTAACAAAATGCATAGGAAAACAAAGTGCAATAGCTCATATCTTTGTCAGATTGATTCAATTCAGTTAAATTAATAGTATTGGGTAATAGTAAAATGAATGTATACTGTCTTTGGGTATAAATAGGACAGTTTCATGATTTCATTGTAAATTTAATCATTTTTACTTGAATAATCAAATGAAATTGGGAAGTTTGAACTAAAAATTTTTGTGGATGGGGCTGTTTTGTTGAGTATTGCTCATTTGGGACATTTAATTTTGTTTTTGTATGTAACCTTTGTTATTAAGTGATTTTGAATAGAGCTTCAATAGAATTGTTAATAGTTGTTGATTCACTTCCTCATTCTCTCAACTAAATCTCAATAAGGGAGAGTGGTTAAGGCATGTAACCTTTGTTTAATTTTTATACTGGTTTGGTTTTGGATTCAATTTGTGTGGAATTCAAAATAGAAAATTGTTATTTTTTTAAGTTGAATTGAAGGTGTGAGATGTTGTGGTGATGATTGAAATTTGGTTTTGGAATACTTGCCACCATTGACTGAATTTCATCATAACTTTTCTAGCATTTTCTACTATTGATCTGGTTTCATTTGTGGGTTTTTTATTAGATCACGTTTTTTATTAGATCACCATTTGTGGATTGTTGAATGGTGAAGTCTGAGCACATTCTCTTTCATGTCTTTTATTCTTTTTCCCTGGCTAATATTTAGCGTCTTGGGCCTTAAGAAAAAGAACCTAAAGATTTTAAATGCTTAGATTTTTTCATATCTGAGCATTTAATAGGCCTCTATAGAAATACTTGCAATTAGCATTGATGTGTCATTATTGGGGGCTAATTAGAAATATTGTTTTCATGTTTATTATCTCAGTAACACACATAAATTGCTATACTATTTTGTTTAATTTGACTATCAAAATCATTCTTACATGGATCTTTCCCTGATTAGTGGTTAATTATACCCATTATGACATGGATGAGTTTTGTAAATTGTTGCTAAAATTTACCCACAAATAAGTGTTATGCATGGATTTTTGAATTGGTGCTAACATTCTCTTTCCTTAGGATTTTTGAATTGGTGTTAATTATGCACTAGGATTGTGTTATGACATTTACCCACAAACAGGTTATGTAAATTGGTGCTAACATTTACCCACAAACAGGTTATCTTTTCCTAACGTGTTATGTTTCACTAGGATTGTGTTATGCATGGATTTTTGAATGGTGAAGTTTGAGCACATTCTCTTTCATGTCTTTTATTCTTTTTCCCTGGCCAAGGATGCTCTATTTTTTATTCTTGATGGGACTTTTGTTTAAATTTACAATATTTATTCTTGATGGGACTTTTTTATTATTACTTAAATTTACAATATTTATTATTCTAATCAGGTTATGTACATATACACATATGTATAATATATTTGTTCCATAGTGGCAATCTTGGGAAGTCACCTGATTTTGTGGCAAACCAAACTAACTTATCAGCTTGAAGTGTAAGGAATAACCATTTCATTTCATCTCATCTCATTCGAGTGAACCAAATAAATCATAAATGAGATTGAAGTCACCTAATTACTGTTTTGATAAATGATTTGGGTGATTTTGATAAATATGTAAATTAGGTTTCCTTTTTTAACATGAAAAGTAATGTTTTGTGATCTTATGTTTTTATTTGATTGTTAAAAATTAGAATTATAGTGAGAAAGAAATAGCCCATTGTACTTAATTTATGGCACAATTAAGTAATCAAATAGTCATTGTACAACCCATCGTTATTTAAACCCAATCTATTTATAGCACTATTAAATGAGTTATTTCTTCACTATAGGTCTGTGGTGTTTCAATCTTTGATTAATCTCATAAACAAAAGTCTTCTTATGTACATAGAATCTTCTAATTGGTTGTTTATAATTTCATCATTATCAGTTGGTTTAACAAAGAAGCCTTCTATTTGTTAATCTACTTTAAAATTCTATTTTTTTCATAGTGTAAATATTTAACTATGTTTATTGTGGAATCTAATCTCTTTTTGTTCTTGGTATTATTGATTGGCAGGTTATTGATATTGATATAAAACAGTGCATCTTTAGCTTAAATTTTATATTATTGATATTAGCAGGTTTAGAATTTTATATTATTTTGTGTGTGGTTTTGATTGATTGCTTGAATTAGATAGTTGGATTCTTGGTCTAAAGAAACTAACAAAATGCATAAAAGACCAATATGTAATAACTCATGTCTTTGTCAGATTGATTCAATTCAGTTAAATTGATAGTGTTGAGCAATAGGAAAATCAGCTTATACTGTCTTTTGGGTATAAATATGATAGTTTCATGATTTCATTGTAAAAGAACAACATTTCATCGTAAAAGAACCACCTGTGCCTATGACACTCCAAGTTTATAAAAAAAATAAATAAATCACATTCTAGTTTTTTTTAGGGAATGTTTTAGATCACAACTTTGAGCACTCAAGTTCGATCTCATCAATCATTCCAGTTTTTTATCTTATTGAGGTGGTGGTAATTTTCACTTTATGGTTAAGCCTTCTAATTGTTGAATTTAAAAAAGTCTTCTAATCATTTCATTAGGCACTACCTAAATATAAAACTTTATTACACATAAATTGTTCGATCTCTTCTCATCACTAACATAATTTTATTTTATTTTATTTTATTTTATTTTTTGTGAATCCTTGGGACTCAATTAGAGTGCTAATTTTGACTTTGACTTTTAAATTTGTTTTTTCCTTCAAATTTCAGGTGTATAAAAGTGGCAATTGTCCATGATATTGCAGAAGATAATATCTTTGTATTTAAATTTTTTTATTGGATTTTTCATTACGCATTCTTTTGCTGTGATGAGTATATTGAAGAAAAACAGTGATAATGAGAATTTTGAGTAAATTGTAATATAATAATTAATTGGGCAAAGCTTTTTGTCATTAGCCTACCTGTAATGGGATTCCAAATTAGATGTAATTATTTATTTTCATTTGTTTTCATGCATTATCTAAATTGTTAAATTCTTCATGTTCAATGGGAAAAGGAAAAGAAAGAAGAGTTATACTTAGCAATTCATATTCATTAAGCAACAATAGGTGAACTCGCAAGTTATGATATACACTAATCAAAAGACTTGGGAACTAAATTGAAAGGTGCTTGATCATATGTTTAATTCCTATAAATTCATTGTTATTGGCTTATTTGTTTTTCAAAGGTATTTTGATATGATTGTTTTTTTAATTGATTTTTTAAAGTGAATTTTTGTTGCAGGTAACTAATCCACCTTACAAATGTTGGAATTGTGCTGTTTTTCTATGCATGTTGATGGTTGACTCTTTCATTCTAAATTGGATGATTAATTTTTCTTCTTTTTTATTTTTTATTTTTTTAAAGATAGGATGGCTACTCTTTTGTACCAAAATGTTCACTCAGTTATAATACTAATTTAGACATTCTTTTATTGAAGGTTGCCTCATTTTAATTCACTGTACATGTGATATTTTGGCATAAATATCTTTGTTTATGTTGTACACAACATTTTTATATTATAAATATGCTATTTAAACTTTAATTATGAAGTTTGCCAAAACTGTAATTTGCTATTTCGACTTATGTGTAAAGTTTTATATTGCAATGAAATTGTTGTCATTTTGAATTAATTTATTACAGTTGATTTCTGTAGCAGTGAAATTGTTACCATTTTGAATTGATTTATTTTAATTAATTTTTGTAAAGTATGTGATACCAACATTATTTATACCGTGCCTTCAAGCACGGGCATCCACTAGTATATATATATTATGAGTCTCTGTGTAAATAACGGTTTTAATTTATATTGACTTTCTTTTATCATAAAGTTGTTAGTCATATGAATGAAAAAAATAATCAGTGTGTTTTGTTTCAGTTTTCTGAAAATTGAGTTTTTTATTTTTCGTATTTTTTTGTTTTTAGTGAATATTTTTAAAATTTTAAGCAATTGTTTCACTTTTTTAGATGCACATTATTTAGATGTATCTAAATAGTAAAGTATTTGTAAAAAAATATTTTAAAAAATTAATAAACACACAAAAATATGAAAAATGTACTGAATTTTCTTTTCTTTTTTGTTTGTATTTTTGATATTTAGTAAATTTTTTAAAGATTTTTTTTTTACAGATATTATACTTTTAAAATGTATTTATGTTAGGTGTGTCTAAAACCTTTAAAAAAAATCTTAAAATATTAAAAAAAAATTCATTGATAACAAAAAAATACGGAAAATAAAAAAGTAGAATTTTCTAAAAAATATTTTCTAAAAATCAATACCAAACAAACTGAATATTATCATATCTTTTACATTAAAATATTTATTTTACTTTGTATCTTTATGTTTTCGTATCACTTGCATTAGTTTTGATTGTTGGATAAATTATAAATATACTTCCCAAGATTTGTTTAAAATATTAATTACTACTTATAGTTTGAAAAATTACAAATATCCCTTTGTCATAATTTTTTATTTAATAGAATTAATTGGAAAAATAAAATTTCTAACTGTTATCCTATATAACAATAAAATTACTTGAATTATTAATTAAAATAGAGTTGTGACATCATCAAAAACTGTTAATTGATTTGATAATTTATTAATAAAATAGACTATTTGTTATAAAATTAAAAATTTCAAAGAACAAGATATAATTTTTAAAATCACAACAGACAATTTATATTTTAAGCAAATCCCATGAGTATAATTTTACCATTGATTTCTTTTAAGAGAGAGCAATATAAGAGTTTAATTTTTCCCAATAATAATAATAATAATTTTTGTGGGAAAAAGTCAAAACCGTGCTTAGTAAGGATTCTTTAGTTTGTAATTATCCAAGAAATCCTTCTGCGCCTGGGATTGGGAGTGTTTTCGAAGGCGGAGCTCGCAAGTCACGATTAGATTTTCTGGGTTTGAAGAAGTAGATGAGAAGAGAAGGTAATTATTGTTTGTTTCTTCTAATGTTACTTTAAACTAGACTTCTGCAAACATCATTGTTTATTATCAATTCAATAATTCCTCACTTTTATTTTATTTTATACAAGTTTTGAAATGTTGTGTATCTATATTTTTGTTTGATTTTTAGGACCTGCAAAGTCACAACAATAGTTCAACAAAAGAGGCCAGAATTTTTGCGTTAAAAAAAATTAAATTAAAATTTGGAAAAAAGTTCGTCTAGTTTTCATTAGTCAATGAAGACATGGTAGCACTTGATTTAGCTATACTCATATTACTTATGCTATGTTTGGTTTCTGGAATAAAGTGGAATGAAATAATCATATTACATTGTAATATCAATTCTTACCTTTGACAAATATTACCAGGTATCGGTACTTTATATAATATTTTTGAATACGTATTGGATACACAAAATATGTATTATATTTTTTCTTCTTAATTTTTGTTATACTCATGTATACTTAAGCCGTACTATATCTTAGATGAAATAATATTTTTTTTCTAATAAAAAGGTAAAACTAGTTTCATTGCACTTTATTTATTTATTTATTTATTTTAATGCTTTGCATGATTTTCAAATTAAATTATGTTATAAGTTTTTTAATATAATAACATTTAATTTTGGTTCATTCTTTTACTTTTTGGCATTAAATGTGGATTGTAAGTTGGATCTCAACAAAGTAAGTCATTTAACTAATTTTTATTACTCCAAATTAAACATAAATATTTCATACACATGCTTCATAGATTCTTACGTTTCATTTACAACAAAATGATGAAAAATGTATTATAACCATAATCATCATCCCCCATGGTAAGGAATGGTATTTAATTATTGAGCCTCATTGTAAATTCTATTTCTTGGTTTATCTAATTCCCTTACCTATTCATAAATATTAAAAAAAAAATTACAAAATTAAATTTTATGTACACATAAGAATGTACATGAATGTGAGATATATTGAGATTTTACAAGAGATTGTTCTTCATCGTTTTCTTTTTTTCTTTTTTTTTTTCTTTTTTTTTGGGCGACATTGGTTTGTGATTCATTCATATCCTCCTGGTGGACAGTTTTAGGATTCTTTCCTACTTTTGATTAATTTACATACTTTTATTATGTTATATGTTATTTATCTGTTACTCATATTATTGACTAAAATTATATTGTTGGAGGAAATAATTATTCCACAAGGAGGTTAAAGAATGATTATTCCATTCCATTTGATATCATTTCAATGAACCAAATACTACTTTAGTGTTTACAAGACTCCATTTCATAGGGAGGACTGCTAAAATTCTATAGTGTTAGCTAGCTACACTTTATCTCCTATGGTTTAACCCCAAAACACACAGCCCCTTCAAATTTAGAAATCTATATGTAATCCCATGCAGTGTTATTAAAGCACACCTAGGCGCAAGTTTCATCCAGGCATGCCACCTGCACCTTACAATGGGCAACTTCAATAACCACATGGGAGGTCGATCCCACTTGAATGATCTTCCTGGAAATGATTTCAATACCCTCTTCAAAGGCTTGCTGTCTAAGGTTGTTGTTGGTAACAAATGCGAGGAAGTTTCTTGTTATGTGATGGGAGTACCGGGGTCTTTCCATGGCCGGCTTTTTCCTCGTAACAGCTTGCATTTAGTTCATTCTTGTTACAGTGCTCATTGGCGTTCTCAGGTTTGTACATCCATTTGTTTCAACTAGTAACTAGTAATTGAAGAAGAATAAGAAAGCAAGTAAAAGGAAAAAGTCTAGAGCAATGGGAGGCTGGATTCCAGTAATCAAACAAAGAGCTAGACAGTTGCACTCCAACTTGCGTTTTGCAGATCACAGAACATCTCTCTATACATTATTTGTGGACAACTTACCTGATTCAATGGTACCCAGAAAGCTTCATGAACTGTTTAACAAGTTTGGTGTGGTGAAGGAAGTATTCATTCCGCATAAGAGAAGGAAAGCAACAAATACCAGGTTTGGGTTCGTGCGCTATGATTGCTCCATTGCAACTGATGTAGCTGAGCGAAAGGCCCATGGTTTGTGGGTTGATGACAAGTCTTTGGCAGTGAAAGTTGCGGATTATAGTAAAGGCAGAGTGGACCGTCATAGGACTAATCTGCAACCATCAAGATGTTTTGCACCATTGAAGGCTAGTACTGTAGCACTAAACCAGATATGGCAACAACGCATTGATGGTAGATCTTTTGCAGAGGTCATCAAGGGAGCTGAACCCAGTTATCAACAAGGGGCAACTATTAAAGTAGATGAAATTGGGAATGGATGGCTCTACGAAAGCCTGATTATGAGGCTAAAAACACCTTACTTTGTTCTGCAGGTAAGAAAGGAACTCTTAAATAAAGGGGCGAAGGACATTTTGGTTAGAGAGGGAGGAGGGCGAGATGCTATCCTCACCTTCAATTCCAAGGAAGAGATGATGAGTAAAGTGACTTCGCTTAAATCTTGGTTCCACGACTGGTATGAGTATATTACAGAATGGTGATCAGGTATGTGCCTTCAACAGGAGAGGTATGTCTGGGTCACTTGCTATGGAGTGCCTCTCAATCTGTGGAACTCAGAAACTTTTCGTAAGATTGGCCGACTTTGGGGAGAGGTAGTCCTTCTTAACGGGGATGTTTGTTCCCCAAAATCCTTCCACTGTGGCCGGTTTAAGATTGTCACAAACGTTATGAGTCCCATCAATACCAGCCTAAATCTGGAGAGTAAAGGTAGATTATACCCCATTCGAGTCATGGAGGAGCTGGTTTCAGTTGAGGGCAGCATTAGCTCTGCTGGTTTGCATTCTACTGAGACAACCAAAGAAGCTTGTTCTAACATCAATGGGGGGCTTCTTCTACCAACAGAACTTCGCTTGGGACGGGAAGATGCTGACAAGGCAGATGATGTGGCATTAACATCCAACGTGGAAGCTGGCAAGGCAACTGAAGGGGGTAGTCTAAGTCACGCTTCAGCAGTGGAGGAAACCAGGGAGTGTGCGGGATTTTCAAATGAAACAGGCGTAGGTGTTGTAGAATCCTCATTACCTATGGATGGTCAACATCATGGGCAGTATAATCATGACATTCAGAACGGGTTGGAAGCTACCTCTGCGGGTTACATGCAACAAGCAGTAGGGGGTACCCACGTAGCCCAAAATGGTGCACTTACACCTGCAGTGCATGTTCCTTATATTACCCAAGGCTTTCTTAAAAGCCTTAGTCAACCTTTAACAGACAGGTCTGGCATTCAACTTGAGATAGCTTTGGGTCATAATTTGTTTGGGCCACTACCTATTGGGCCCTCCACTTCTGGTCTGATGCCTCCTTCTGCTAGGCCTATTTGTGCATCCTCTTGGGTGGGCTCGCATTCTAAGCTTGCTGCTAGCTCTAGCCCTATTATTTCTAACTCTAACACCCGTAAATTGAAGAAAGGAAAGAGGGAATGGAGTAGAAGAGAAGGTCTCAAGCACCGTCTGTTAGCTGGTAAGTTCTCTGGCTTTGCTTGTAGAATTGGGCAGAATGGTACAAATTCAAACAAGGGACCCGCCAAAAGCTCCAAATCTGGAACCGCAGCTCTACCTGCTTTATCTCACAGTCCAGATCTTCAACAATCATCTGATCATGGACTTGTTCAAGAGGCTCAATCTATTCTGCAAATGGGACAAAGTCTGGGTTTAGATTTCAAGGACCAGGAACCTGTGGTGATTAGAGAACTAGTACAAATGGAGGCAAGGGACAAGGAGCGACTGGAAAGAGGGAAAGGTAAGGTGGAATAGCCTACAATCACTGGGTGTTATTAGAGTCACTATGTTTCTTATATGAAGACATTAAGCTGGAATATCAGAGGGTTAAGAAGACATGAAAAGATGAGCAAAATTAAAAAGTTGCTATTTGACAAGAAGATTGACATGGCTTTAATCCAAGAAACAAAAAAAATCAATCCTAACCGATCCGATGGTGAAAAGTGTCTGGCCAAGAGATAGGCTTGAGTTCATGAATGTTGATGCTGAAGGCTCCGCTGGTGGTCTACTTTGCTTATGGGATCCAGTCATTTTTGAGCTCGCTGACTGTTGCTGCAGCAGGAACTTCATCTTCCTATCTGGTAAGTTACTTAACTCCTTTGATTGTGCCATCGTTAATATCCATGCACCTACTGACATCATAAGGAGAAGGAAGTTTTGGGACTCTCTGCTAAGTTTGAAAGCTCATTTCCCCATGCCGTGGTGTATCGGTGGTGACTTCAATGAGATTAGGAATATAGGGGAAAGAGTAGGTGTATCACTCAGGGATAGGGGTATGAGGGATTTCAATAATTTTATTGACAATTGTGAGGTAGTTAATCTCCCTTTGTTAGGTAGAAAATACACTTGATGTAATGCATCTGATGGTCACAAGTGGAGTCGAATCGATAGGTTTCTACTCAGTCCTGAATGGTTATAAATATTTAAATTCAACCAATGGGGTCTTGCTAGAGCTTCATCTGATCACTGTCCTATTGTACTTATGGAGGATACTAGAGATTGGGGGCCTAAACCATTTAAGTTCCTAAATGTGTGGATGTTGCACTTGAATTTTGCATCCTTTGTGGAGCATACTTGGAGTCACTCTCAGTTCTCAGGGCCTGTTGGTTTTATCCTTCAGCAAAAGTTGTATGTCCTCAAGTTGGCTCTAAAAAAATGGAGTAAAGAGGTATATGATGATGTCTCATCTAAATTGCAAGTCCTTGAAAATGATCTCCATCATTTGGACTTGAAAGCTGAGATTAGGCCTCTGGTGGAGGATGAACTGAAGCAGCAAAGAGAGAAAAAGAGTGAAATGTGGAAGTTGAGCAAGAAGTTAGAATGGGAATGGCTACAAAAATCTAGACAGGATTGGAATATGAAAGGAGATAAAAATACAAGATTTTTCCATGTTATGGCTACTTGTAGGCAAAACCGAAACTCTCTCAATTCCATCACAGTGGGAGATGTAGTTGTTGAGGAACCAGCTCAGGTTAAAAATGAAGTGTGGACATATTTCTCTAATATTCTCTCCGAAGCTTGGAAGCATAGACCAGTCCTTGTTGGAGTTTTCAAGAGTGTAAGGCTTAGTGACCACTTCCACTTGCTCGAGGCAGAGTTCTCTGAAGAAGAAGTATGGGCAACTGTAGTTGATTGTAATGGGAACAAAGCTCCTGGGCCGGATGGCTTTAACCTGCTGTTTTTCCAAAAATTTTGGAAGTTGCTTAAAGGAGAGATGCTTAACTTTATGAAGGAATTCCACACTAGTGGCAGATTGCCAAATTGCTACAACAGTACCTTCATCACCCTGATCCCAAAGAAAGAGAGAGCTGTCACCTTAAACGAGTATAGGCCTATAAGCCTTGTCGGTTCTGTGTACAAAATTCTATCTAAAGTCCTTGCATCCCGACTAAAAAAAGTTATGCCTGAGATCATTGGTGACTCACAATCAGCTTTCCTGGGAGGAAGGAACATTTTGGATGGAGTCTTGGTTGCTAATGAAGTTGTAGATACCTGGCTTAAATCCAGGAAATCTGGGCTGCTATTTAAGCTGGATTTCGAAAAGGCCTTCGACTCTGTCAATTGGGACTTTCTTCTCTCAATGTTAACAAACTTTGGTTTTGGCCCCAAATGGACCTCATGGATCAAAGAATGTGTTACTACTTCAAGAATTTCAATCCTTGTAAATGGCTCTCCAACCAAGGAATGTAATCCTCAAAAAGGTCTCAGACAGGGTGATCCTCTATCTCCCTTCCTCTTCAATTTGGTTGTTCAAGCATTAAATATTCTCCTCCTCAGAGCTCGGGAGTTAAATCCGCTCAAAGGGGTTGTCATTGGGAATAACCAAGTTCAGCTGTCCCATCTCCAATTCGCAGATGATTCTCTTTTATTCTGTGAAGCCGATTTTTCGGAAGTCCTCACTTTGAAAAGGATCCTTAGGTGCTTCGAGGTAGTGTCAGGCCTCAAAAGCAACTATCATAAGAGCGTGGTTTGTGGGGTTGGTATTCCTGGCAATGCTCTAGATGAGTTTGCAGATCTGCTGAATTGTAAGACTCAAAGTTTACCGCTCAAGTACCTTGGACTGCCGTTGGGAGCTAATCCCAAAAGAAAGAGGATGTGGAAACCAATTGTGGATAAATTCAAAATGAGACTTGCTGGGTGGAAAAGGAGGTTTCTCTCCCAAGATGGGAGGTTGACTTTGGTGAAAGCAGTGCTATCAAGCTTGCCAGTATTTTACTTATCTTTGTTTAAGATACCCGAAGGCGTAGCCAAGGAGATGGATAAAATTCAAGCTTCATTTCTTTGGGGAGGGCCAGATCTAAAGAGAAATATACATCTTGTTAAGTAGTCGGAGGTAACAAAGAGCATAAAGCAAGGAGGGTTGGGCATTAGAAGAATAAGGGATGTGAATGTGTGCCTACTACTCAAATGGTGGTGGAGGTTTGCCTCAGATCATGCTTCATTATGGAAGAGAGTATTATGTAGTAAGTACAAGTTTCTAGGAGGGTCTTGGCTTCCAAACCTGTGTTCTAGCAACCATCAATCTAACATCTGGGGTGGCATTGTAGTAGCAGCAAAAAAGCAAGTGTCCCTTCTAATGTTCTTAGTAATCTTCATTTAAAAGTGGGGAATGGCTGTAGAATTAAGTTTTGGTATGATCATTGGTGTGGGGCTTTTTGCCTCAAAGATGAATTCTCCAGACTCTTTCAGCTGTTCAACAGTAAGGAGGGACTTCTCAAGAATTTCGTGTCAAACACAGCTTCCATCTGGCTGTTCACCTTTAGGAGAGCCCTCTTCGAATGGGAAAAGGATGAGCTCCACAGACTCATTACCACCATAGCAGCCCCTCCTTCTTTGAATCCAGGAGTTGAAGACAGAGCAGTGTGGGCAGCACTTCATCCTGGTCAGTCTTTTGTTTCCGCTCTCTATAATCACTCTAACCTTGCCTTGGGCAACATTGTTAATTCTAGTGGTTTGGTTTGGCTCAAGTATCTGCCACCCAAAGTGCAATTTTTCGGTTGGCTCGCTTGGAAACATAAGGTTAAAACATCTGTCTTCTTGTAACGGATTGGAGTTTTGGATAGGTCGGTGTCCACCTCATGCATCTTCTATAAATCGCAGCAGGAAACTGTCTAACATGTGCTGATCCACTGCCCATTGGTTTGGAAAATTTGGACCGAGTTATTACAATGGTGGGGTATCCTTTGGGTGGTTCCTGCCACTGTTGAAGACCTATTGCAGTGGTGGGCAGGTTACATCTGTAAGAAAAATGAGAGGAGAATCTGGCGTGCCATCCCTTTAGTCACCCTCTGGTCCATCTAGAAGATTAGAAACGAGTGTCTTTTTCAAGCCTCTCAACTTAACACTCAGTTGCTGCAGGAGCTCATCATTATCAGGCTTGCGATCTGGTTAAAGTCCTCTTCCAAGCATTTTCCATTCTCCATTAATGATCTTCTATACAATGCTGCCGGTGTAAGGCACTGCATTCGCTTTGGTTGATAATTGTCTGGTAGATAATACTCTTAAGTTGCTTTGGTTGTTAGTTCATTCAAGTGCTGGGTCCTGTCTGTTTTGGTTGGGAAGAGTAATCTGGTTGTTCTGTCTGTTGCTGGCAAGTATTCTGCTGTTTTGGTTCTGTTATGCTTTGTTCTTGGTTCTGTCTGTTCTCACCTCTGCCCCAGGTTGTTTGTTCTGCTCTATCTCTTGGGCTGCATTCTGTTCAGGTTCTGAATCTGTCTTCAGATTGCCTTGGAAGGATGCTGTTCTGATCTGTATGCTGCTGGGTTCTGATCTGTATGCTGCTAGTTTTGGCTACTGAATTTGGAATGCTCTCCCATGCCATTTTGGCTGATATGCTGGTTGGGTGTATTGTTTTTAGTTGTGTAGGCTTGTTCTGTTCTGAATTTGGAGCTGTGTTGTGTTGGTTTGGCTATGGTGCAACCCTCCATATGGGGTGATGATTGTATATTACCTGTGGCCTGAGGCCTGCTCTCAGTTTTTGGATTGGTTTTGGATTGGTTTTGTTCTGCTGGAATTGTGTGCTATCCAGGGTCTAGTCTGGGCTTCCAGTTGTTATGCTTTTCTTCTTGTTTTGTTTTGTTGGTTTCTCACCCACTGGAGCTTGGAGCTTCATTTAGCTCCAAGCTCCTCTTTATTGATGTTCTGTATCTTTTTGTATGCTTTCATCAATGAAGATTTCTTTGCCGTTCAAAAAAAAATAAAATAAAATAACCACATGGGATTCACATGTGATTTGGGCTGAGGAAGAAGAAAAAGATTGAAGAAAAAAGGGAATAAAGGGGTTATGCGTCTTACTAAACCATAGGAGTAAAGCGTAGTTAACCCAATCTTAAACCTCTACATATTTACATAAGCTTAGTTAACATAAACTCCACAGCTTTTGGGTGCCCAAGTCTCTTTATTGTAAAGTGGAGAAGCAGAAGAGGCACACAACCATATGAGAGGCTAACGCTTTTTGTCTGAATGACTTCTATACCCATTATTCAGTTTTGGCATTTACAATTAAAAACCTTATTCTTTATTGATGGTGCACTTGTGTGGTAGATAACTTTTTTTTATTTTTTTTTTATCAGCAAAGAAAAGGGAAACTTTATTGATGAGATGAGCAAATACAAGCATCAATATACATTAATAAAGGTAGTGCAAAAAACATCATAGCTATCACTCACCAAAGATGAAGCATAATCATCTACTAGCTTACCTACAGATTGGCGAGAAACCAATCCAAAACAGAGAGACAACACGAAAAACAGAAATAAAAAACCACCCAACCGCACAGTAAGGGCAACCTTCTAAATCCACCAACTACTCCCCCAACAAACTCTTCCAGCAACTTATAACCAATACACTAGCAAACTCCTAGCAACACCAACATATATTAAGTAATTAACACCCAAGGTAGCAACAAACAGCACCAAGAATTGCAACATCAGCAGTAGCATCAACTATAAGATACTGAGCTATACATGAGAACAGAAACCATACTGCAAAAGTATCATCAATACTGCAGCAGAACCAAGTTGACTACTTGCAGAAACAAACCAGATAAACTGCCCCCTGCTACCCTATGCACTCTACCAGATGAGCAACATAAAACATACCTCCTCCATATGCTTCCATCCAAAACACCAGCAGCTGCCCGATATTACACTTAGTGACAAAACCCACTAATGAGTACCCGATTTGTTACAGGTTGGACAAAAAGTCCTGCACCCTTACAAACAGCATCAACACCAGCAAACATCAAACAACAACGCAGCAACATCTCAACATCACAGCAGCAACATCACAATAGCATCTCAGCAATATCACAGCAGCATCTCAGCAACAGCAGCAACAACACGGCAACATCTCAGTAACATGAACAGTAACATCTTACCAACCAAAATTGATTTTTCTCGGTACAACTTCTTAATTTGGTAAGGACCCAAAACCACTCCACCATATGAGCCGAACCTCAGAGATAACATTCTTCACTTCATACAATGTCTAATCTGCTGCAAATTTTCCACCACATCATGAACAGAATACTGCAACTCACTAGCATTGGCTTTGATCCATAGTGCAACTCTAATCTTAATTAACTCACAGACTTCCTCCAAAAGATAATGTCTGTCATTGAATATGTAATCATTTCTCATAGTCCAAATAGACCATAAAACTGCAAATGGAATAGCATTCCAAATTTTATTTTCAAACTTACCCCATTTGATCCCTCTTCACCAATCCAACACACTGTTAGCATTGGTAGGGATCGCCCATTGTATACCCCACCAATTCAAAATATTTGTCCGAACCTTCCATGCAAACTGGCACTATAATAATACATGACAATCAGTTTCAACATTACTGCCACAAAAAACACACTCTGTGCTAGCATCTTGCTCTTGATTTAATTATACCCTTCTAAACAAGCCAGCTAAAAAATTTCACTTTTGGTAGGGAAATATTGTTCCAGATCCACTTTGTAGACCCCAACCCTTGACCCACATCATTCCTACTATAAGCTGAATTAACAGTGAATATACCTGTAGATAAGGCACTCCAAACTAGAGAATCCACTCTATCTGACAAGATGGGCTCAAGTGAAGTAAGATATGATTTGAATCTTCCCACTTCATCCTTCTCCCACGCCCTCAGACACCTCCTAAAATTGAAGGACCACTCACTAATAAACTTCTCCTGTCAATCATCTGTTTAAGAGTAACCTCTTTGTCTATTAATAGGTCATAAAGTCTGGGAAATTCATCCTTAAAGCACCTATTAGATGCCCATGGATCCTCTCAAAAACTAACTCTTATTCCATTCCCAACTGCAATTACAGAATTATTTTTGAAAAAACTCCACAAATTGGGGCTGCTATGTTCCAGATTAAGTATATCTCCCCAAATTGTTGAGCACTAGGCACCATCAGCCAAGAATGGTCTCCATTTCCCACCAGAGCTGCCATACTTACTAATCACAATATCTTTCCATAAAGCCTATAATAATCTTTTTCTTTTGTTGGCTTATGTTGCTAATCTAGGGACTTGGCCTCAGATTATATTCAAAATACTTATAGTTAAGAGCTGAAAATGGCTGTTCGAAGGGAGAGGAGGTTGCGTGGAAAGCCCGAGGAAGTGGATAATATACAAAACACTTGAGATTAGGCAGGATTGCCTAAGGGCCTCATTGTGGTGGTTTCAAAGAGGCTTTCCCTTGTGGATTGTTTATCCTTTGGTAATGTTTGTAAGCCCTGGAGAATTGTTGCCACACAACTTTTTCATGGACGGACATATGGGATTCCATGGCTTGTGAAGCTCGGTCAGAAAGACAATATAACTAGAGCTTCTTCAGCATTGTTGAAGATTTAGGCTATGAGATAGAGGTACCAGAGACCTGTGGAAAATATGTTCGGGGATCTTTCTAGGATTGGTTAGTGGTGGCAAAATGATTTGGCATTTCCTCTATTGAGATTTGTCTACTAAATCCATTCTCAACAGCCGAGATCCTTTTGCCTACAATAGTTAACTGGTATTGTATGATTGTTCTATCAACAGTCCCAACTGATGAAAATTGTGTTTGTATGCTAGTAGGCATAAATTTTGCGAGGTTTGCCTTTTGGACTCCAGAAGCTCCAAGGTGGCATGGATTACTACTAGTTGGTTGTATGTTTGAGGATGCTCTCTTCTATAAAGGATATTTCTACATTTCGAAAGAAGATTACAATATTGTAATTATTGATATAGAAAATGTTCTTAGTGTAATAAGTAAAATTGCTGGGATCAGGACTCAATTGCTACTAGTCAAAAAATCAAATAGAGCAATGCCTACGTTTGTTAAAAGATATTTAGTTGAATCAGGAGGGGAAATACTACTTGTTTGTCAGCTTTTCAGTATCGAATCTTTGTCGAATGACATGGGTAAATTTAGAGCCTGGAGGATCGGGTTTTATTTGTAGGTAAATGTTGTTCTAGATCCTTCCTTGCAAAGGAACTTGGAGATAGGATGGCCGATTGCATCTATTGTACGAACAATGCTCCTAATGTTCCGTACATCGAATGGGATCGTGCATCTGAGTACTTCAAAAATCATGATGTTGATGATTAGGGAGGCCTAACAATTGGACAGCAGTTTGGATTACTGTACCTATATGGTGGTATTGTAGGAATACTTACTGTTAAATGACTGCATATATAGCGGGAAATTATTTAATAATCTCAAAACACCATGTGGCCATACTTCAAGCCAATCATCAATTACTTAGTCCCCATGTTGTTTCCTCCTCTCCAACATAAATCATGGGCCCCTACCCCTTTCTACCAATCAAAACCTTATGAAGTACCACGTGTCCATATTTCGGGAATACTGAATAATCACCCATATATAGCTGTGGATTTTACTTGTAATTCAGCTCGCTTCTAGTTCTGTCATTTTTCTCTAAAAATTAGCTGAAAATTTTGGGTTGCAATGAGTCTTCTCTGTTTGGAGATTCATTAAGTTGATTGTAGGCAGGTTGGCATTTGAAAACTGATCCACCGCAATACAAGTAAGCAATGACAAACTCACCTTTATTTAAGAAAATTGTTTCTTTTTGTTCATTAGTGTATTTCCTTTATTGAATTTTTTGGTCTAATATATTTTAATGCTTTGCAAATTACAATTAAAACATTGTTAATATAATCTACTTTGTTTATCTAAAATTTTGTACCCCCTTCAAGTAAAATCCTAACTCTGTCTTTAGCTATTGATATCTGATCATTTTCATAAATATTTAAAGAGCACTAAAAACTGAAGAGTTCGAATCACTAAAATTAAATTTAAAGAAATTGTCCTAACCAATTTAATATTTTTTTCAATTTTGCGGCATATTCATACTAAATTGATCAATTACGACATTATATAGTTAGTAAGAGCATCTCCAATAGTTTATTAATTTTTTCATCAAATCTGAGTAAAAAAAGGGCAACTTCCTCAGTTTGATATCAACCTCTCCAATGGTGATCACTATAACTTTCATCAAACCACAGGACGTTAGGGGGGTCGATCGGCCGGTCGACCGGCAAGAGAAAAATTATTAAATTCCCAATCCAAACTCTTTCTTCAAAACCCATTTCTCAGAATCACAAAACTCATAATGAAGAAGCAAAAATCAACCAATGAATCTTTATTCAACAACAACCACTTTGATTATCTCTCTGAAGAAATCATTTTCGCAATCCTTGATGGCCTTGATGAAAACCCAATTGACAACAAGTCATTCTCTCTAGTCTGTAAATCGTTTTACGCAATCGAGTCTCACCATCACAAGACCCTGACACCCCTTCACTCCGAGCACTTGACCAAGGTTCTCAATTGGTACCCGAATCACCGACACCTCGCTCTCGATTATATCCACTGCTCATAACGAAACCTTGAGGTCGATCGATCTTTCGAGATCCAAGTTCTTTTCCCATCTGGGTTTGTCAAATTTGGTGACGAATTGTTCGAATTTGATCGAGATTGATCTTTCAGACGCAACGGAGTTAGGGAGGTGTAAATCGATTACAAATATTGGGATTGGTTGTATTGCTGTTGGGTATAGAAAATTGAGGTTGATTAACCTGAAATGGTGTTTGGGTGTTGGTGATTTGGGGGTGGGTTTGATTGCTGTTAAGTGCAAAGAGATTCGGAGTTTAGATCTCTCTTACTTGCCGGTAATTCAATTTTACTCTTTCTTGAAGATCTATCTATGGTTTTTGATTGTTATGTCTTTATCATGAGGTGGTTGACCGGGGGCTTGACCTGGGGGTCGACCTCTCAGCGTAAAATCTTCACAAAATTTTGCTTAAGGTGGTCATTCGAAAGGACATCCAACCAAACGTCCGGCCGGTCATCCGGTGGTCCACACTCAATGGCTATACACAGTAAATTGGTGAAAGCTGTGAGATATCTTCAGTTTGGTGAAATTTTTGGGGCGTTTTCAATTTGATACCATTTTGGTGAAAATGTTGGAGCACAAAAAGCACATTTTTTCCCCAGATTTGAATTTGATGCTAGATTTGGTGAATGGTTGGAGATGGTTTAAAATATTAGATAATTCAGTTTGATTTTGCTACAATTACCCATTTACATTCCAAACGCATACTCATAAAGAGTCTCATGTATATTTAGAACGATAAATAATCATGTGCCTATGTTTTCTCAATTCATTTAGAAGTAGTATGTGTTGGTTTTGTTTAATTTTGTCAGAATCAATTTTGAAATTTAACTTTTCACTACAAAAAATTAAGATTTTAGAGACCAAAATTTAGAGACAAAATTATTTTTTAGGGACCAAATAATTTTGTTGCGAAAAGTGTCATTATTATATTTTTAGCAACAAAAATTGGATATTAGTGATGAATTATTATCCTTTAAGGACCAAATTTTTTATCTCAAAAAAAAAACCATTTGAGATCAAATTATTTTGTCACTAAAAGTCTATTTATTAGTGAGATTTTCAAAATTTTATCGCTAAATGCCTTATTTTTGACTTTTCGGAACTACCTTTTAGCGACTATCCTCACGACGATAAAAATTGGTCCCTAAATGTCTTTTGCAACAAAATTTTCACTTTTAGAGATCAAAACATTTGGTCTCTAAAACTCTTATATGCTGTAGTGTTCTGAAAAGAGTTATAAAATTTAGAAATTTATTTAGTTGTACATTTTGAAAATAACTTTAAAAAAAGTTAAAAATTCAACTTGTTTGGCTTTGAATTTTCAAAACTAGTTTTTGAGTTTTTTTTGTATTTTTTTGTGATTAAAAAACTTTTTTTTTTTTTGTATTTTAATCAAAAAATTTTTAAATGTTTTAGATGCACTACTTTTTAGATACATCTAATCTAAATGTACTTTATTTGTAATGAGCTTTTTAAATATTTTAATTAATATTTTTTGGTTTTTAGATTCACTCAATTTTAAATACACTTAAAACGTATAAAATTTATGAAAAAATCATTTAAAAAATTACAAAATATTAACAAATACACAAAAAAATACAAACTTTAATACATTTTCCTTTTCTTTTTTTTTTTTTTTGATATTTTAAACCAAACAAGGTTTTAAAAATTATTTACTTGTTCCACATTGGTCGTTCGAATTTAAATTTAAAACATTTTTTTCACTATTTTTAAAAATATTTTTTTATTAATTTGTAATAAAAATATGATGTAACGCATACTTCAACATGAATGTTAATCCCTCTGTCTCAAAATATTAGTCTTTTTTGGAGAATCTAATTTTTTTGGCAGTATAATTATTACACTTCAAAAATATTAACTCTCCAAAACTACCCTTTAGTAGTACAATTATTATACTTAAAAAATAATGTTAATGAATTTAAAAGGACAAAATAGGAAATTCAAGTTTTTTTAGCCATTGATTTTTGAAAAGGGACTAATATCTTAAGACAATAAAAAATAAAATAAGAGACTAATATTTTGGGACGAATAGAGTTGTTTAATTAATGTAACTTTGGTAATATAAATAAATTTGATTTCTAAATTGTTTTAGTTCAATTAATGTAGTTTTGACAATAGAGATAAATTTGATTTGAAATAGTTTTAATTTAATTAATGCAGTTTTGGTAATAGAGATAAATTTGGAATAATGTTTGAGAGCTCTAATGCAACTCTAGTGATATGGGGAGTACCCGTGTGAAAATGGGGCCCATACTCTTCTCTCTTTCATCTCACTAGAGTTTCATTTAGAACTCTCAAATTAGAGCTATGTATCATTGTAGACGCGCCCTGAGGGCCTCATGCTACAGTTCGGACTCAATGTCACAGTTCTGAATCTAATCCTGCAAAGTGCAATGCGAGACTGATAAATTACGAAAGAGTCCAAATCCGGCAAATCGTTTTGGGAAACTGATTTTTAAGAAAGAAGTGCCAAACATGGACTGCTTTGCTAGATACAAAGTCACCACCTAAATATTTTATTTTGGAGAAATTTAGGAAACCTTGACTCGTGCCTAAGGCCACGTGTCCGTCATCACTTAAGTTGTCTCGGCTCGAGAATTTGGGTACAATTGGGGAAGGTCATCCATGAGCACCCCTGCTCGCCCAATCAAAGATCGTCATGTACTAAGCATGATATTTTGTTTTTGAAAACACATGTGTTCTTATTTCGATTATTAGCTAGAATTACTATGTGATGCGCACAACACACAAGTATAGACTAGATTGCCTAATTTGGAACAAAGCATCGCATATTCGTTTGTTTGAAAATGGTTTGAAGGTGCTACTCGTAAGTAGGCTAAGACGTGGATTTGCCACCCTCAAGTGGGCTTAGAAAAATATGATTTTGCCACTCCGCAAAGTGGGCTTAAAACTCGCATTTTGATGAATTGTTCCAATTCAAGCAATCTAACCTTCACCCACAGGCATTCAGGCAGTTATATACTTAAGCAGTTAGCCTCATGGCAAGCATGCTATCATGGCAACACTCACACACATGCAAGGATGCTAAAGCATAAAAGCTTACCTAGTACTCCGAGCCAAAACAACAACTAGTTAGTAATCAATGCATGATCCTAGTTTATGTTAAGATGGCTAATGCAACGCATGCAAAATGCAACTAGAAATAGGCTCGGCTATTCTAAGATGGCATGTGAAATGCAACAATCGATACATGTATTCAACTTGCTATTAAAATACAATGCAGTTTGTATGATGTGCCGAGCCCGGTGCATGCAATACGAATGAATGGATGCAAACATGCGAAGCATAAGTATGCTAATTGAAACATGCCCTAAGCTAACCATCAAAAGCAGGTAAGTAAAAGGGAGAAAGACATGGGGTTGGAAGACATTTACACACGCACGCACACTTATTACAAATTTGCCCTCTCGACGGAAGGTCTGAAAGAATAATACAAATCAACTAACTAATCAACTAACAAGCTAATTAATTAATTATTACAAAACACTTAACTAATTAGACAAATTAATTAAGCTACTAAAGCAGTAAAGAGGTCTCGAGAAGAGGGACAAATGCATGCATGCATGCTCGGCTCCACTCGGAAATCTATCACCATGCTTATGTTGCCTCTGTTTACACTGCTCTGCACCTTTGAAAACTTCACAAGTCTCAAGAATGCTTCTAAATCACCTTCTGGGTGCTATGAGAGGCCATCGGCCAAGAGGAAAGGCCATCGGCCGAAGAGAACTTGTCATCGACCAATAATGGGGCTCTCGGCCAACAATTTGTAACCAAACGGCACTGGAGATGGCCGACCGGCCATCTATTCCTGCAGAATGCTGTTTTGCTGCAGTAGAGGACAAACAGAGCATAGTAATGCATTTACAAGACAATGTATGCACAACCACCTTCCCTATCATGCTATGAACTTATGGGAGTATGGCTCTCGACCCTCAGGCCACCAATCACGCATTTCAATGCATGATGGCCAAAGGTGCCGAGTGTGCAAATCAATGTGGAATGAATGCAATAAAACATATGAATGCCTAGAACTCTATCATGCTTGGGTCAAGAGCGTTGGCGACTAAGAATTGAGGGACGTTTCATCACTTCAAGTACGGACGTCCCTTGCTCCTCGTGTTTGGTTTGACACCCCAAACCAAACACAATGCAATGCATGCAACCAAGTACAATGCAATATGGGAATGTAAGGCAATGTAACAAGAGCATGCCAAGTGCAATGTGGTGTAACCTAACAAGCAAACAGCACGGCAATGCAACAAGTATGCAATACAATAATGCAACCTAGATATGGACACACACAAAGTGATAGGCATGCGACAATGACACCAATCATAAGGATGCAACAACATGTGATGCGGTGTGCATACAATAATACACAAATGCATGATCCAAGGACTTACACTAGAGATGGATAGACCTCAGCCGTACCAAAAATAGTAGCCAAAGGTGATGGAAGGGATAGAATGAAATGCACAATGAGCATGCACGTGCAATGGTCCAAGAGTTAAGGCATAAGGTCACAACACTCAAACATGAGCGAGGGGTGACAATCATGGCAAAAGGGTGACACCATAAGCTCTGAAAATATGTTAAAAGTGATGCCAAATCAAACACACAACACAAACAAGGCATGCTAATGGACTTCGAGTTCAAAAATAGCCAAGGTACTTGAACTATGGCCATATCAACCGAGCCCCAAATGACCAAGGTGACACAAAATAGTCCCAAGACAGGCCAAAACAAGGCTAGAACATGCATGGGATGAGGCCAAATCATGCTAGAAAGGTGAGCACAAAACAAGGCGCATACAAGGCCAAAAGGGGGGATTGCACTACACCCATTACAACCAAACATGGAATGACTCAATCAAGGAAAATCAGAGCTATAATATGCTAAAATAAACCCCAAAACCCAATGAGATGGCATCCCAAAGACTTAATCATGGAGACATGCACAATGACCCAAACATGGAGCATAAGACACCAACTCTTCAAAGCATTGAAAGGATGGCAAATGCAAGCATACAAGCATGAAACATGGACTAAAATTACATGAAAAGTGATACCAAATCACTGAAACAGCCCAAGTAAAGCATGCTAATGACTCACACACCCAAAGCTAACAAGCTAAAATACATGGTGGCTATACGAAGCATGGAAAGCATGACCAAGACAACCCCAAATAGAGCTTAAGCGTGGTGAAACAAGGCTAAAAACTTCTCAAAGTTAAGTTAAAACATGCAAGCATAATGGTCGAAATGCAAAATGCATGTTATGCAAACATGCAAGATTACTCTACAAGTATGTGAAGCATGCAAGATGCCATCAAATCAACATGGAATAGAGTTAAGGCAGGTCCTAAAAACCACCGAAAAGTGTTGAAATAGAACCAAGACATGCTAAGTAAATATGCTACCCTTATAAGCCAACAACACAAGCAAATGAGACACAAAGGGAGAGGGGTGTCCCTCCCCTATACAAGACCTCAAAACCACTTCTCCACCACTGAAAATTCTCTGGATTTCAGTGGTGAGAAAGTCAAAACAAAAGGATTCCAAAGCCCAAAGAGGAAGGCACAAAAAGAGGCCAAACAAGGCCTAAAAGGGGGTAGACAACCCCCAACCCAAAAGTAACCTTAAACAAACATGTTTAACATGCAAAAACAAAACTTTTTGTAGTTTAGAGTCAAGCTTAAAGCAATATAAAAGTATGTGTAAAAGCTTAAGCCAAAATGGGGTATCAAAAGCAAGTTGACTCACTCTTGAAGAACACTTCAAACCAACTCCAGCACCCTTCTTGGATCAAAACCAACTCAAAAACTCTGAAATCAACCTTATAGTGCCTCAGCAACCAAGGATAGTGTAGTGCTAGGTGTTTGTGTGCAATAGTAAGAACAAAACACACTTTTGAGCTCAAACACACACACAAATCTAGAGAGAGGGAGATATAGAGAGAGAGATATATGTCTAACTTCTATATCAGTTGGCTGAACCTCTGGAAAGGGAGGGAAGGCTCTCCTTTTATAGAAAACCAATTTTGCAAAGCTTCCAAGTGAAGCTAAACAAGGCTCAAATCCCTCCATACACGTGTATGGAGGGCAGAGTCTGTGCTCACCAGCTGGCACAGCTGGCATGCACAATGCCAGAAAAAGACAAAGAAAAGGCCTCGGCCAGAAAAAGTGGCTGATCGACCAAAATAAAGGCCAGCCGACCAAACACAGTGCTGATCGGCCAACACTCTTGGCCGATGGCATTGTGCCCTGGCCGGTGGGTTAGGGGATGGCAAACAAGCCACCCTCTTCCCTTAGAAGAAAAAACACAAGTGTTTGGTCCATAACCAAGCACAAAACAGACAAGTTGAGAGATCTTGAGGCAAGGCGCGTAATCGAGACCTCCGAGAACTCAAGACGAACACGAGCATGAATGATCATCGAGTGTTCAAATGATGACATCCAAGTCTTGAGGACGGTCAAAAATGGGGTGTCTACAATCATTACTCGATAAATTTGATTTGAAATAGTTTTGGGAATAGAGATAAATTTAGAGTAGATTTGAACACTACAACAATTTACACTTTTGGCGACCAAATTTTGCAACTAAATGAAATTTAGTCATCAAAAGTTGTAGAATAGGCGACCAAAAATTACATTAGTCGGTGTTGAAAACAGTTTTAGCTTCTAATTTTTTTTAATAGCTGTATATTAATTATTGGCAACTAAAAAAAATTTAGTCGCTAAATACGCCACAATAGGCGACTAAAAATTGTTTTAGTCAGCAGTAGTTCATGTTTTAAGCTACTAAAGTTTGTTTTAGTCACAGTATACCGGTTTTTCCCTACTAAAATAACTTTAGTCGTCAATTACTGTTAGCACCATAAATCTGCAATTTTATTATTCGTTATTATTTATATAACTGCAGGACATGTGGCATCATCCTACACATTTGGAGGTTATAAGAAGTTATGAGATATTAAAAGATGATGGAGAACAAAGTGGAGAACATGGAGTATGAAGTGGAGGTTAAATGAAATTATGAAAGATCATGTAGTATGAAATGAAGGAGGTGGAAGGGTGGGTAGTTTTAGGTAGTTTTTTCCTACAAATGTTTGCCTATAAATAGCCATTCATAACTACATTGTAAAGGATCCAAAATTCAAATTAAAGACAATTGATTTCAATATTTCTTGTCATTTTTCTTATCTTAGGAGTAGTTTAACATAGATTTACATTTCGAAGCATTTATTTTCAGCATTTTCTTTTCAAAGCATTTTATGCACTTCCTTTTCGAAGCATAGGAGTAGAGGTAAGTAATTATTATTTTGATTGTTCACTCAATTGTCTTTCTCCATCTCCCTCATTCTTCTCTTAATTTTTCTTTTCTATACACTTGGTAATTTTGAAGTCCTCTTTGTTGAGCCAAAAGAACCGTCAATGCAATCGCTTGATAATTGGCTTGAATTTAATCTGTAAGGGTTTTTCAATCCTTGCTGACACGCTCACATTTATGATATTTTTTTTCGTAGGAAAAATAAGCCAACAATTTTTGGCACGCCCGATGGGACTGCCAAGTGTAAGAAATGACAAACGATTTGGATTTCGCCATTCGAACTTGTCAATATGAAATATATTGACGCGAAAGAAAAATTTTGGATCTTCAAGAAAAGATCCATTTTCTTGATGAAGAAAATTTCCAAGTTGTTTCTTCATTACCATATTATTTGGTAAAAGAAAAAATACACCACTTAATTGGAGTAACTAATAAACATGATATAGAAATTTGCTAATGGAGACATGAGTTATCAACATTTTTTGTCAAGTCTTTAATGACCGAATTTTATGGGGTTTAAGAAAATGTTTTTAAGTCATTTGTGACTGAAAATATAATTTTATCAATGGTTCGGGAAGTTGAAAAACCCATTTTTAAAAACCCAACTTATGAAAATAACTTCGATAAAAAACATGTTGTTGAGCCAAGCATGGTTAAAAATGATGTTCCATATAGAGCTCAGGGGGTTGAAAAACTCATTCTTAGAGAGTCAAACCATGAGAACAACATGTCTATGAAGGATTTTCATAAGCCATTAATGGCTAAACTGGAACAACCCATTGTAGACACCCCATTTTTGACCGTCCTCAAGACTTGGTTTTGCTTGTAGGTACACCCAACGGCTGGTTCGATTGCTCGCCCAGCATTCGACTGTCGCGGCGGAACGTCACTGGTTCGGGTTTCCCGAACCTTGTATCCTTTTTGTCTCATTTTTGGACCCTGACCTGGTCTTTTCAAGGTGGCCCCTATGGTGCACTGTCGGCCATGGCTTGGCCCCTTCCGGCTACTTGTGAACACCTGCCGGCCATCAGTGTGGCACTGCCGGCCATTGCTGATGGCCGGCACCCCCCTATTTCAGCTGGTTTCCGGGAAGATCTTTTGTACCAGCTGGATTCCTCATATCTGCCCTCCATACACATGTATGGAGGGATGAAGCTCTTGCCAAGCTTGTTCAAGAAGCTTTAACTTTGCATTTCTGTATATAAGCAAGGGGTTCCTTCATTTCAGAGGGTTCTGAGTTTTTGAAGGGCAAAAAGCTTTCTCTCTCTCTATATTGCTTGTGGTTAGAGCTTGGAAGTTGGATTTCTTTGCATTTTTGCACTATACCTCATAACACAAGACCTCCATCACTCATTCAAACACCTTAAGGCTGTCTCTCAGAGGTTGGAAGCTCAGATTTTTGGACCAAAAGCTGCTGGAAAGATTGTTCTTCAAGGATAAGCACACTTTTCCCCTAAACTAGTCTTTTCTTGCTTCATTTGTAAGCTTTGCTTTCAAGCATTTTTGGGCTCCGACCCAAACTAGAAATGATCATATTTTGAGCCCCTTTTCATGTTTGATCAAGGGTCTTTCTCTGTTTGAGGCTTCCTTCTATCACTTGCCTCTTTAACTCTCTTTTAAGCTTTTTTTTTTTTTTTTTTTTGCATAGTATTTTAAGCTTATTTGTGAGCTGTTTTGGATTTGGCCATAAATTGGAAAGAGGATTGTTTTGAGCCCCTCTTCAAGTTTTTTGAAGGGTTATCCTCTGTTTGAGGACAGCAGCTACCACTTGTCTCTTCACCCCTCTTTTAGGCCCATTTCTTGCATGCTAGTTTAACCTTACTTGTGTTTATTTTCGTGGCTTGATATAAACTGTAAAGTGCCTTATTTTGAGCCCCTCTTCAACTTTATTAAAGGGCTCTTCACCATTTGGAGACAGCTGCTGTCCATTGTCTCTATTCTCACTTTTAGGGCCATTTTTGCATGATAGATTAGCCCTATTTGTATTCATTTTTGAGGCATGTTGTAAACTGGAAAGAGGCTTGTTTTGACATCATCTTCATATTTTATTAAAATTTCATTTTTTTTTAAGATCACATGCTATTTTGTATGCTTGGTTGCCTCCCATTTTGAGCCTTATATCCTAGCCCTTGTTGCATGCTTTGTTTGGCCTTCTAACCACTGAAATCCAGTGGATTTTCAGTGGCTTGGCCATTGTTTTGAGCTTCCAAATCAGAGGGGGGTGACCCCCTCTCTCCTTGACTTGTTTGGTAGTCATTTTGGCCTTCCAAAGAGGCCCTATCTTGCATGCTTTTGTTGACTGATTTTGGGGCCAATTTGGTGAGTTTTGGGACTATCATATTTGATTTTCAGAGTTGTATATGCCATGTCACTTGTCTATCTTGTATGTGCCTAATAACTTCTTGTATGGCCATCTAAAGGAGCTCATCATTTTTGCATACCATGGTTGCATATCAGTGGTTATTTGGGCCTATTTTCACATGTTTTATTCACTGATTTTCGATGGTTTGGTGAAATTCCATGTGCATCATAAACTTGTCATGTAAACCATGTTTGCTAGTCAAAATCGCATGCTACTTTAGTCCATCTTGCTAGCACTTTTTGGCCTTGCTTTAAACTGGAAAAGTCCATGTTTTAGGATTGCCTTGACTCTGTCTTCATGCTTCATGTTCAAATAATGCATGCTTTGTAGAGCTGTAAGTCATTCCATGTGCCTAGTTTTGAGTTTCGGGTCTCACCTCATGCATCAGGTGCCATGTTTTCATGATTCAGGGCTGTTTAGCATCATATTTCAGTGCTGAAATTTGCATGTTTGCATACCATGTTCCATGCCTTACCATGCTTTGGTAGAGTGGCATTCGTGCCTTAAGTTCGGTCCTCGGTCTGCGTGTACACGTGCACGCATTTCGAGTGTCTCATTTTCATCTAATGGCCACTTATGTGAGTGTGGCTGAGGTCCACTCGTGTTGGTGTAAGTCCATTATCCATTGTGTATGCCATTTCATTTCATAGCATTGTGTATGCTAGGTTGTATGTTAGCGCATTGTGTATGCCATGTTACCTCGTGCATCGCGTATGCCATTTCATAGCATTGTGCATGCTAGGTTATATCTTAGTTGCATTCGTGCATGTCATGCATCTTGCATTGTGTTTGGGGGTAGGAGTTAGCCCGAGCACGGGAAACGAGGGGCGTTTCGTACTTCAAGTGACAGAACGTGTCTCAATTCCCAGTCATCGACACTTCGGATTATCCATGATGGAGTTTAGGTATTGTTATATTTTCATGTGCATTCATTTCATATCGAGTTGTGCAAATCGACTCCTCGGCCATCATGTATCGATATGCGTGATTGGTGGCACGAGGATCGAGGACTACACTCCCTGAAGAGTAGTCAAGCATACATATGTGAAAATACATTGCCATGCCCCTTTCCTGCTCTCTGTTACAGCAAATCAAGAATCAGTAGCCTTCCGGAGCTTGGTACACATTCCAAGAACAATTGCAAACAGAGGCTAATTAGGGCATCGCAATGGATTTCCGCGTAAGGCAACCCAACCATGCATCATTCGTCATCCGGAGCAGAGTTGAGGCAGTCCCTGGCTTGCATGCCAATTTACCACTTTTCTAGATTAATTTGTTAATTAATTAGGATTTTGTATTTATTCGGACTGTATTACTTATTTGGGACTGTACTATTTATTCGGACCCTCTGCGCAAGGGCAATGTTGTAATAAGCGTGCGTGCGTGTGATGTATGTCTTCCAACCCCACGTCTTTCTCCCATTTATTTACCATCTTACGATGGTTAGATTATGACATGTTTCAATTAGCATACAGTATGATAGCATGTTTGCATTCATTTATCTATTTTGCATGCACCGGGCTCGACGCATCATACTAACTACATTTGTATTTCAATTTCAAGTTGAATACTTGTTATCTGTAGCATTTCATATGCCATGTTTAGAATAGCCGAGCCTGCTATAGTTTCATTTTTGCATGTGTTGCATTAGGCATTTCTGTATAGTTAGGATCACGCATGGATTTCTAATCAGCTTCTGTTTTGGCTTGGAGTACTCGGTGAGTTTTTATGCTTTAGCATCCTTGCATGCGTGTGAGTGATTGCCATGATAGCATGCTTACCATGAGGCTATATGCTTATGTGTTATAACTGCCTGAATGCCTGTGAGTGAATGTTGGGTTATCTGAATTGGAGTAATGCATTGACTGTGAGTTTTAAGCCCACTAGATAGTGGCAAAACCATGTTTTCTAAGCCCACCCGAGGGTGGCAAAATCTGCATTTTAAGCCTACTTGCGAGTAGCAAACCATCTTTCAAAAACAAACATGAAATGTTTTGTTCCAATTCAGGCGATCCAGTCTATACTTGTATGCTGTGCGCATCACATAGTAAATCTAGACTAATAACCAGAATAAGAACACACAATGTTTCCAAAACTCGATATCATGGTTAGTAGAGGCCGATCTTTGATCGGGCGAGAAGGGGTGCTCATAGCTGACCTTTCCCAATCGTACCCAAGTTCCCGAGCCGAGGCAACTTTGGTGATGACGGACACGTGGCCTTAGGCAACGAGTCAGGGTTTTCTAAATTTCTCAAAAATAAAATATTTAGGTGGCGACTCTGTATCTGGCAAAGCAATCCATGTTTGGCACTTCTTTCTAAAAAAATCTGTTTTTCTCAAAACGATTTGCCGGATTTGGACTCTTTGGTTCAGATTAAGAACCGTGGCATTTGAGTCCTGAATTGTAATAACCCCAAAAAGAACAGAACGGGACTCACCCTCCCGAGGCGTTCGGGGACGTCTACACCCATTAGGCCAAAAAATGATGAAACTCACATAGAGGGTTTTCATAAGCCGTTATTGGCTAAAATAGAAAAACAACCCCATTTGTCAGTAAATGATTAAAGTTATTTGGCTAAAGAACATGTTCTTAACCCAAACATGGCTAAGAATGATGAACAATTTAATATTCATGAATTTGAATTTTTTGAAATTGTTCAAAATGTCAAGTTGTTTGAATTTTTAAGGCCATCTTGTACTGTGGTTCTTGGTGTTCAAAACCTACTTTGGATTTGTGGATCACACCAAAATATAATTATGATAATGTGGCTAATAAAATTAACAAATTGTTCTTATGAGTTCGTAGCACTAAGAACAGGGGATAACCATTTAAAATGCATGAACTTGGTTAGGAAAAGCCTACGCATTTAAATCAGTAGTTGAGAATGGCTTATCTTTTCAAATTGATGGCCATTTGTTTGTATGTACACAATCAAAGCATCGAAGATACATTCGATTATCAAAAGTTGTTTCGAAGGCTGATTACTTCACCTTTGAAGCTGTATAAAACTTTGAAAATACATTCGAAGCATCAAGAGTTGTTTCGAAGGTTGATTACTTCACCTTTGAAACTGTATAAAGCTTTGAAGATACATTCGAAGCATCAAGCCTAACCTTGAAACTTCATTATAAGTATCATCATCATATATCAATGCTTCCAACCTTCGAGGGGTGATGTTGTTCCTTCAAAACTTTGCCGTAAGACCTTCGAACGATGAATTTGGTCTTTTATATCACCTTCGAACCTTGTTATTGGTCTTCTACTTATAATTTCATGTTCATTTGAAGCACTTTATTAGTGTTATTATATCATTTGAAACACTTTGTTGATATCATTCGAAACACTTTGTTTCCTATAGATTAGTCATGTGCTTGGTTCGGCCCTTTAAAAACTCAAGTAAATATCATTTTTTAAGGGCTGCGGGGGGTAATGTTAGCGCCATAAATCTACAATTTTATTATTCGTTATTATTTATATAACTGCAGGACATGTGGCATCATCCTACACATTTGGAGGTTTTAAGAAGTTATGAGATATTAAAAGATGATGGAGAACAAAGTGGAGACCATGGAGGACGAAGTGGAGGTTGAATGAAGTTATAGAAGATCATGTAGTATGAAATGGAGGAGGTGGAAGAGTGGGTAGTTTTAGATAGTTTTTTTCTACAAATGTTTGCCTGTAAATAGTCATTCATGACTACATTATAAATGATTCAGAATTCAAATCAAAGACAATTGATTTTAATATTTCTTGTCATTTTTCTTATCTTAGGAGTAGTTTAACATAGATTTACATTTCGAAACATTTATTTTCAACATTTTCTTTTCAAAGTATTTTATGCACTTCATTTTTTAAACATAGGAGTAGAGGTAAGTAATTATTATTTTGATTGTTCACTTAATCGTCTTTTTCCGTCTCTCTCATTCTTCTCTTAATTTTTCTTTTCTCTACACTTGGCAATTTTGAAGTCCTCTTTGTTGAGACAAAAGAACCGTCAATGAAATTGCTTGATAATTGACTTGAATTTAATCTGTAAGGGTTTTTCAGTCATTACTGGCACGCTCGCATTTATGATATTTTTCTTCGTATGAAAAATAAGCCAACAATTACCTTTCCCAACAATTATTCATCAACCAATCTGGTGACTAAACACTTTAGTCGGTAAAAGTTTTTGACGACTAAAGTGTGACTTTTAATAGTTAAAAATTTAGTTGTCAAAAGTGTAATTTGTTGTAGTGGAAATAGTTTTGGGAATATTAAAATTTTAAAATTGATTTGAAATAGTTTTGAAAATAGTGAAATTTTGAAATAATTTTGAGAAAATTATAAATAAATGAGTTTTCAATTTCGGGATTAAATTCTATCCGGCTTAGCGGCAAAACACCGTACTTTCCAGACGACCACTTAGACTCTGACAACTCAGCTCAGAAATGCATCAAACGTGCACCACATTAAAACTCTGAGTTTGTCACCACATTAAAACTCTAGGATCAATTTGAACTGATCTTTATTTTATTTTATGTTAGATAAAGATGTTAATTTTTTTTTTTAAATTCAAAAATTAGGTTAACTGATTTGAATTGATCGTCTTCTTTTTTTCTTTTTTTTAAGGAATGACTGATTTTAGATAAAGATTTTAAAAGATGAATAAATAAATTTTTAATTCATTTATTTAAATTGAAAGGTCAACAAACTGTGTTTCTATATTTGATTTTAGAAAAAGACAAATTTTAGGCAATGATCTTAAGAGATGGGTTTGAAGAGATTTTATTTATTTATTTGTTTAATTCGGAAATTATGTGAGACACATAAATATTTATTACTTTTTTAAATTAAAAAATTGAGAAATTTAAATTCAGCAACTAAAGCTCTCACATCTCTTCTCATTGGAAATCTCATTTTTCTTAATATATAGTATAGATGTATTGTATATAAGTATATAAAATTTAAATTAAATATAAATATTTCATAATAAAAAATTCATTTTAAATAGAAAACTTTTAATAAGGTAGATGAAAAAATAAAAAATAAAAAGGATTAATATTTAATAGAAGAAAATTAATTTGTAAAATATTAATTCTACATGTAGTTCAGATGAAATAAAATTCTTTTACATATTAGATTTTAGCAAAAATTGAGAATAAATATTATTTTTATTTATATATATATATATGATAATAATAATAAATAATGAATAATAAAAGTAGTGAGACACTGCCGCTAGACTTCTCATGCAAACCTAGCAGTATATATTACTACTACTATTGCCCAAAGAAAAAACCCTAAAAACTCCAAAAAGATTCACAGAATAAGAACAAGATGTTGACGATGATGGAGAAGAGGCAAGAAGAAACAAAGAATTCAATCCCTCAAGAGATTATCTTTGAAATCCTCAAAGAGCTTCCTGCAAAATCATTACTCAGATTCAGGTGCGTTTCCAAGCTTTGGTGCTCCATAATAGACGACCCACTGTTCATCACCTCTCACCGCGCTCGATCCCATACTCGACCTGGTGGTATCAACATCCTCATTGGTTCAAACTCATTAAATCAGAATCATGATCACTTCTTTTCAATAAACCCAGAATTTATAGGACCGCCTCTTCCCCTTCAAACACTGCGTGTAACAGGTTTCATACAGTCCGTTAATGGCTTAGTATATTTCGGCAACACTGTGTGGAACCCTAGCACAAAAGAGATCATAACCCTTACACCAATAACTGATTACACCACTTGGGTTCCCTGTAAATATTGTTTGTTAGGGTTTGCTCCTCCATTAATGAATACAAAGTAGTTACAATATTTCAAATCTCTGTTACCAAAGACTTTGGCCCAGATTATGAAAAACAAATCGAAAGGCGAACGCAGTGCAAGATTTTGACTCTTGGAAGCACCACCAGCAGCAGCCTCTGTAGAGAGATTGAAATTGATTCTCTCCCAACCCAATTAAGCAATTTTTGTATGGGAAGGGAAGAGCATGTTGTTTTAATGGAACTATATATTGTTTGGGTAGAAAGAATGATATTATGGCCTTTGACGTTAGACACGAGAAGTTTAGATTCTTGACTCATCCTGCTCTATATGATGGAAGGCGTTCACTATATCCCATACAAGTCGGAGAGTGCCTGGCTGTGATGGATGACTTGTTTGAGAATCTTTGGATATTAAATGAAAGCTCGATGCACTGGAAGAGGGAGAGTCTAAGTCTAATGATTCCAGATTTTTTTAAGCGGACTCAATATTGGGAAAGATATCCGGATGGTGAGTGGACTGAACATTGGGAAATTTTAATTCCGATTGGTACCATTAGTAGTAGCAATATGATTTTACTGTATGGGTGGAGAGGGTACACATCCTTAGAATTGTATTACTACGAGCTTGAAAGTAAACATTTGAGGAGGATTTGTTGTACTGATACCAAAGTTTTTCAATCCTTACCCAAACGGTTTGGGTTATATCATGTCTCTTTCACTAAATATGTGGAATGCTTGTTCCGCTAGAAGGGATGTAACTAATTAAAACGGAAAAAAAAAATTACAAAAGAAATGTCTCCAATTTTTTCTATAGGTGATGCAAAAAAGTGAATGAGTATATGGATGCAGTATTTCAATCTTTTGTGATTTCTAGAAGTTTAATTTTATTTTTAAGGCATGTGTAGTAGCTTTATGTTAGCAATATGGTTTGGTTGTAAGGTACAGTTTGGCATAACTTTTGAAAGTTCTTCCAATCTATTAAAGTCCTTTTGAATTTTTGTTGTTCCCTTTGATGAAAGTATTTAGAAGTCGTTCCATCCGAAGCACGGTGGTAGAAAGTCAATTGCAAGAAAACCACATGAATTGCTTATTATATTTACAAATCCAAACATATAACTATGTAGATTATTTGTAAGGCAACTCTATATTGATGGAGGGAAATTTTGGATACTCTTGAATTGTACACAAAGTGTTTTTTTTTTTTTGTTTTTTTTTTTGTTTATCAGCAAGAAACATTTATTGATGATAACAAAACAACCATTACATCTTGGTATAAATCAATACACAATCATCTGCTAGCTCAAGCCAAGAGAAACCAACAAAAGAGCGAACAAGCAAACTACAGATAACAACCAGCAAATACAGTCCCAAACATTACAATGACAGCAAGACCAACAACAAAGCATCAGCAAATTGCAGCAAATCACCCAGCAATTTTGTTTCTCCTCTGTCCCAGGGCCTGAGACACATTCTTGTGAGATAGGGCATCTAGTTTGCTGCAAGTTGGATACCAAGTTATGAACTGAGTATACACACTTATGAGAATGGTACTTGGCCCACAATGCAACCCTGACTTTGACTAATTTACACAGCTCTTCTAGTTGAGGTTGTACTCCTTTAAAGACACACTCATTCCTGGATTTCCAGATGGTCCACATAAGGGCCAGAGGAATAGACTTCCACATCAGCCAGAAGAATTTCTTAAACTTGAATCCATCCCACCAGTTAAGCAACCCTTCGACACTACCAGGCATAAGCCATTGTATCCCCCACCACTTCAGCAGATTGAACCACACCTTCCACACAACTGGGCAAAATAACAGCACACGTTCTGATGTTTCAGCCTCAGAATCACAAAATCTGCAAGCAATATTAGCATCCATACTAAGCACAAAAATCCTTTGCAAGTGGGCGGCTGATTTGATCCTGGCATACCAAGCCAATCATCCAAAAACTGGGTTTTAAGGGGAGAGTAATTCTTCCAAATGATAGAAGGGACAACAGAACTAGACCCAGAAACATATCTATTGTATATTGAACACACACTGAACTGACCTGGTCAGGAGGCCTTCCATGTTAAGCAATCTTAAGCAATCTCGGCTAGTTTGCAGTCTACAGGCTGTAGACAAAAACAGTCTTGGAAATTCCCCTTTTAAACTCTGCTGGCCAACCCAACTGCCCTCCCAGAAGCTAATCCTGGTCCCATTCCCAATAGCAATCTCAGTATTTGATAGATAAAAATCCTTTAACTGGGGATTACTATTTGCAATGCTCAGAATGTCAATCCAGACCCTAGAGCCTCGGTTACCAATTCCCAGAAATGGTAACCATCTGCCTCCTATCACACCATACTTTGAACAAATAATTCTTTTCCATATAGCATGATCTTCATTGGCATACCTCCACCACCACTTAGAAAGAAGACAGTCTTTAACCTCTCTAATCCTCGACATTCCCAACCCACCTCTCTAATCCTCCTTAGAGTTAATCATTTTTTGACATGAACATGAATACGACATGATATGATATGATAGGATAATACGAATATCAAACCTATCAGGTTAATATCAAACCTATGTAATACAAAGTCAGGACAAATAGTTAATTTAATTAACACATTTTAATGTTATTTTCACTCAGATATACCGTTACATTTTTTAATCCCTTGTAACTTTATCTAACGAATTAAAAAGGTATGTAAAATAAGGTTTAAAACAAGTGTGTATATATATTTGGTTGAAAAATTGGGATCAAATACTCTCTAATATAATTTCTTGATTTTCTTCACCCAAACATAATTGATAAATACTCTTTCTAGGTATTTTATTCCATCTAACTTATATTCTTTTTTAGTATTCCATTAAGTATTATTTAATGTAATATGACCAAATCATCTTTTCTGATTTTTTGCATATGTTTCTATTTTGAAGCTAATATGTAACAACAGTCCCTAATTTTATGGAGAAAATATCTCCCTCATTCTAAAAAGAAAATCTCTCCCTTATTCTAAGGAGAAAATTTCTCCCGTATTCCATGGAGAAAATCTCAAATTATTAACTTTGAACTTTTTTATAATTTGAAAATTTTAAAAATAATGTAACAAAAAATCTAAATCAAAATCAAAATATAATGTGAATGTTTATATTAAACAACAAACATACAATTAACTTTTGAAAAAATAAAAAGTAGATTACAACAAGTCATTCAAAAGTAGGGGAAAAAAAAGACAAATAGTGTACTTTCCTCAAAATAAATCTAGGTATAGTTCCAACTGGTGAAAAGAGAGAGAGAGAGAGAGAGAGAGAGAGAGAGAGAGAGAGAGCAAGCAGTCTAAAAGATGAAATTGTGAGTGGAAAAAACTAACATAGGATGGTAACTTAAATTCTAGAATTTGGGGAATAGATCAAGTCCTCAAAAAGAATGGTAACTATAAGGTCATTATCATAGAAACATGATACATTTCTGTCATTATACCCATGAATCTTTACAAGGACCACAACCATTTGTTTGGAAGTGCTAAGAAGTTATTGACCTATAGATCCAAGGTTAGTGTTGAATATATTTTTAATTTAATAGGTTGAGTTCTCTATGAGTTTTGACAACATTTATAGATTTTGGAGTTAAGATCCAAGCTACTTCTAGGTTTTGATGTTTATCTTTGCAATGAAGAAAATACATGTTGAATATGTAATGAATCATACTTCTGAACCTGCCATCTTATAAAAGCATATGCAGCCAACATGCAAAATCATTTGTTCTCTTATCATGGAGATACTTAAGTTGTGCCTCAAGTGGTTGCCAACTACAGTAAAATTATGACCAAAATCCTGCTATGAGATGCATTGTTGAGTTAATCTTTTGGATGCCAATGTTGCTTGTGTCAATATCATTGAGGCATCTTTATTAATTTTTTTTAGATACCAGTATTTAGAATTTCATTCACGGTCACAAGTAAACGATAATTCTTAAATCACTTGTTGTTGATATGTCTGATTCATCTACTAAATATTTGGAGTCATACATGTTGTTGGTCTTTCTAAGGGTGGGTCTTCTTGTTTCATTTCATCCTCATCTTCCTTGTATATAAATATAAACTTATTATTGTATTTATATTTATACCTTCCTGGAGAGACACTTATGCATAGTTAACAGCTTTAAAAATGACTAGGTTCAGATACATGCATAGTTAATTGCTTTTAAAACCTAAAATTCTGTAAGAGTTGAGTTTTAATGACTAGGACCTAGCATTCCCTTTGCCAACATGCAGGACTGCTGATTTCTCCACTTATGTATTTGAACCTCGCAAGAAAAACTTGTTTTTGCAAAGTTTATACAAAGAGGAGCATGAGAAATCATATATGACAAATGGTAACAACAACGGGAGTTAGTTTTGGCGACTAAATGTTTTAGTTGCTAAAAATGCGCTATTAATTTTTTTTGAAAGCTTTTGACGACTAATAGATTAGTCGCCAATTTAGCCTATCAACGACTAAAGTTTTTTTGTCACCAATACCTTTACTTTTGGCGACTAATTGTTTAGTCGCCAATTTAAGACTTTCGGCGACTAAATTTTTTTTAGTCGCCAATACCTTCCCCAACAATCTTTCCGCGACCAAGCCGACGACCAAACTATTTAGTTGGGGAAACTTTTCGATGACTAAAATTTGACTTTTCGCGAGTAAAAATTTAGTCGCTAAAAGTGTAATTTCTTGTAGTGTAATGTACAATGTGAATGTTCACAATAAACAAAAAACATATAACTAATTTCGAAAAAATAAAATTCATACCACAATACAATGAGAATATTCATAATTTATAATTAATATACAACTAACCTTAAAAAAAATAACGCATACCAATGCAAACATTTACACTGCGACGTGAAAACAAAAAATAAAATTGAAAAAAGTGAAAATCGACTATTTTAATTGTTCGATGGTAACAAAATTGATTGTTCAACAAGTATAGTAACAAAAATAATAAACATACAATTAACTTTCAAAAAAATAAAATTTATAGCAAAATACAATGTAAATATTCATAATTTACAATTAATATACAACTAGTTTTTTTTAAAAAAAATAAACTCTTACTAATGTGAACATTCACACCACAATGTGAAAACATAAAATAAAATTGAAAAAAAAAGAGTAAAAATCGACTATTTCGATTGTTCAATAGTAACAAAAATGATTGTTCAGCCAACAAGCATATTAAAAAAAAAAAAAAAACAACAAAATACAACTAACTTTCAAAAAAACTTCCAAGAAAAACTCATAGCAAAATACAATGTGCATGTTCACAATTTACAATTTTTATTTTTATTTTTATTTTTTTTTAATCAGCAAAACAACAACCTATATTGAAAATAAACCATAATTAACATACAACTAACCTTAAAAAAATTAAATTCATACCAATGTGAACATTCACACTGCAATATGAAACAAATTTGAAAGAAAAAAAAAATACTATTTCAATTATTTAATGGTAACAAAAATTGATTGTTCAAAGAACAAGTATATTAACAAATAACCAATGATATATGAACATTCACATATTGCAAAATATATAATTATATCCGTATCTATATTCTAATACATATTTCTCAGACTTTCAAATAATGTGTAATGTGAAATATGAACATTCACACTGATTAATAAAAAAAATAGAAATAACGGTAGCAATAGAATTAGAAATCTAAAAAAAATAAAAATAAATAATCACTCTAAAATATATATATATATATATATATCACCCACATCCTCATTTTCATCGTCATCTTTATCATTATTACTATCATTAACAATATATGCAATTTTATCATTCCACCAATCCAATCAAACAAAACTTTTGTTTGGCATAACTTATTTTAGTCAATCTTTTTATCTTTTTATCTTTTTTGAGTTACATCAATCAACATATCCTCTCTACTTTTCTACACATCTTTTTATAAAAAGTCAAAAAGTGCACTTATTTAGGACATCCTAAACCACTTACCTTTGAAAAATATGTTTATAACCAAATTGATTAAACATAAATAGAGTTTCAATTTACAATAATAAAGAAACATAGAAATAGACAAACACAAAACTTTGAACACAAAGTGACTATGGAAAAACACAAAACTTCACTGCAATAATGGAGGAACATAATATTATTTCACCATCATGTGTAAATTAAAGTTTTTAAACCTTACTAAATAGAGAGTTTCAAACCCTAACACAATGAAACAATATTACAAATATAAATAAAACTGATCAAAAAGAAAAACGTGAATAATGATAACTACCAAAATAGAGATAGTAACAAAAATGAAATATGTATATCTTTTTTCTATGTAATACATATCAATAATAAATATAAGGATATAAGAATTCAACAAACAATATAAATTGAGAAAAAAAGGACCTAATAGAATAAAAGTATAAATATATAGAACTAATTGTGTTATAATTTTTCTTATATTAGATTAGAATACCTTCAAATAAAATTTATCAATTAAAAAAACCCATTAAAAATAGTTCTTGATTTTGTAGGACTTTTAAATAACTAATCACCACATATCCATTTTTACTAAAGTTCTTCTCGTAAAGTCATATCTGAAAAGTCTTTTTTTCATAAAGGACTTTTTTCTACTATGGGAAGTTACATTAAAAAGGCCAAGAAGGCCTCGTTTGGGAAAAGATTTGTTTAGTAATTTTTTAATTTTTTTGGTTTAAATATGATATAAAAAATTAATATGTTTATGATAATTTTTTGATTTTTTTATAAAATGATGTGTAAAATGTAGAGAAAAAATAAAATTTTTAATTTTTTGATATAAGTTATTGACTTTTTAATTTTTTTAGTAACGTTTTAACTTTTTGACTAAAATCACCACTCGTTAAACGAGATCTAAATGTAACTTTTTAAAAATCCCAAACGGAGCTTAAAATCTAGGCCAGGATCCAATGTCGTACCCTAACTTATTTTAAAAAACAGTCCCAAATAATAATAATAATAATAAAATATTCGGTGGGTAAAAATCAAAAACCCTCTTAAGCTCACAATTCTGCTTATAAGCAGGAACAAAAAAGGGGAACATTTGGTTCTTCTTCAGGTTTGGTAAGACTTTCGTGTATACTATTTGTCATAAAAAAATAGAAAAAGTCTATTAATTATTAGATTGGTTTAATTTTTTTAATAGATGATATATATAGAAAATTTTACAAAATAAATAATTCTAATTATTGAAACAAAACCTATGGTGAATTTCAAGAAGCCGAACAACAAGATCAAGTTTAGATTTGAAATTAAGAGAAATTTAATCCTTATGTTGTGTCAACTCAATGCATCACAAATTTATCATTATTTTTTCAATTATAAAATATTAAAGAAAATTGTGTCCTTCAATTGGCTTCGTTTGAAATGTGAGTTAATTTTTTAGTTTTTGACTTTTTTAACTTAGAATTAAAAAGTCTCGTTTGAGATGGATTTTTTTTTTATTTTTGTGAGAGAAAAAATCAAATAATTATAATTTGAATATGACATTTTATCTTATTATCTTTTTAATCTATTTTATCTTTTTGTGACTATTTTAATCAAAAAGTCAATCCAACAAATATGCTATCCGAGGGCAGTCTTTAAGCCATCATCTCAAACAATTTTTCAATAGAAGAATCAAATGATTTTCTTCTGCCCAAGAATAATTAGAAGTCGTAATCTAATTCATCATTATAACATATAAGAGTTTTAAAAATTAAATATTTTTTTTATTTCTAAAAGTATATGTGGGTATTGATTTCCGACCACGCTACCAAATAGGGAACTTAGTTGGAGAGCATACAGCAGAATAGATTAAGGCAACTACTTGCCAACAAGAAGATGAGAATACAACGGGGGTTTATCCATCTAGGGGCACTCTGACGATTAAATCAGTCACTTATCTCACAAAATATCATCAACTCAAATCAAGAGCTCACAACATAAATCACATCACGAATAAAAAGCATACCTTAGATCTACGGGATACCTCACTTTTATAATGGTCAGTGTCCAACTTCTCCTAAAAGTCTTACTTTATGGGACTCTATTCTTTACAAGGATAACATCTATCACAATTTACACTATTCAGATTAAGATGAACTTCCTCAAGAGTCTCATCTCTATCCAAATAGGTAGTTTGATGTCATCTAGGACTCTAGTTCTCTATCCAAATATCTCTAATTCCGGTATTACCGCACCATATCTCATCTCCATGGTCCGCCTACATAGCACCTCGACTAACAACCTTGGCCACGTGGATTACCCAAAAATATGTCCCCATAATTGAGTTGTATTTTCTTCATTGTTATTTTCTTCTCTGATTTCAGTTGAGATGTTAATCTTGGTTGAGATGTTGAATTTGGATGGGACAAAACTTATTTGTTCTTGGTTCCTGGAGTTGATATTGGGATTTTGATGTTCTTGAACTAGCAAGTCATGATCTCTACTAGTAGTGCGATCTTTGTCCAAATGTTGGACCTGGACGAGATAAAACATGATGGTTTGGTGGTTTCTGATTTTGATTCTTGACAAGTGGATATTTGAGTTCTTGTTTCTTTATGTTGACGAGTCATGATTTTGGTCGAAAAAGTACATCTAGCATGTTGTTTGGCCAACATGTTGGAAGATGAAACGATGTAGGTTCTATCACCTTACGTTGCCGAGGTAATAGAACTTAGGGAACAGTTGTGGGGACATATTTTTGGGTAATCCACGTGGCCGAGGTTGTTAGCCGAGGTACTACATGGACAGACCATGATGCCGAAATATGGTACGGTAATACCGGAATCTGAGATATTTGGATAGAGGACTAGAGTCCTAGATGACATTAAACTACCTATTTGGATAGAGATGGGACTCTTAAGGAAGTTCATCTTAATCTGAATAGTGTGAGTTGTGATAGATGTTATGCATGTAAATGATAGAGTCCTGTAAAGTAAGACTTTTATAGGAAGTTAGTGTAGACACCCCATTTTTGACCAACCTTAAGACTCAGACGTCGTCAATTGAGCGCTTGGTGATGTTGCATATTGTGCTCGTTCTGAGGTTGCGGAGTCCCGGCTACGAGCCTTGTCTCCGGATTTCCGGACTCTTTTGTGCTTTGCCTCAGTTTGCGAACCAGGCTCCGTTTTCTCTGTTTTCTCTTCCCAAAGGGAGGGAGAGGTCTCGTAGACCATATCTCAGTGGCCATAGGCTACGTTTTGTGGTCGCAGGCCATTTTTCCCATTTCGGAGCCCGGTTCCCGGTTTTCGGAGCCGTCAGGCCGTGTGCCTCGGTTCGGGACCGTCTAACCACCTCCGTTTGCCCCGATTTTTGGCATGCATCCTATTTACTCCCTTTCGAGGGACACTGGGGTCCGAGAGACTAACCTCGTGGTCGAACACCACTTCCGGTGCCTAACAGCCCACTTTCGGGGCCCCGAACTGCGTCTTTCGGCTCCCGAACCTTCGTTCTACATTTTTGGGCTCCGACCCAAACTTGATATAGTCATATTTTGAGGTCCTTTTTATGTTTGATTAAGGACCTTTTACTGTTTGACATCTCCATCTATCACTTGGCTCTTTACCTCTTTTTGGGCCTATTTTTGCACGGTATTTTAGGCATACTTGTGGGCTGTGTTGAACTTGGTTGTAAACTACAAAGTATCTTATTTTGAGCCTCTCTTAAACTTTGTTGAAGGGCTCTTGGCCATTTGGGACCCGTAGCTACCACTTTCCCCTTTGGCCCTTTTGGAGAAAAATTTGAATTTCATTTCCCCCCCTATTTTTCCCCCTCTTTTCTACACTTTTTTGCCTATATATACAGAACCCCAGGTCTGGAATAAGGGTTAGAAAAAATTGTTTGGAGCCTCATATCTATATCTCTCTCCCTCTCTATACTTCCAAGCCAAAAACCTCCAAGTTCCAACCCCATTTCTTCATCACCACCAAGCACCACCACCCCTATTCCATTTCCAACGAATTGAGGGGCTTTCCAGCAGCTAGGAGGCACCATTTTCAGTCCTAGAAGCAGTCAAGGTTTTGGTCTACAAGGGTGAGCACTCATTCCCTCTCTTGAGCTCCATTTTTATATCATTTTTCTACCCTATTTTCTTGTTGATTTAGGCTCCGACCTTAACTTAAAGCGGCACCCTTTTGAGCCATTCTTCATGTTTGTTTAAGGGCTCAACCCTGTTTGAGCCCTCCATTTGGTACTTGTCTCAATACACTCTTGTATGCCACTATTTTGCATAGTATTTTTAGCATATGAGCGATCTGTTTTTGAGCCTGATATGAACTGTGAGTAGGCTCATTTTGAGCCCCTCTTCAACATTGAAGAATGGATCAACCCTGTTTGGGACTTCTATCTTACACTTGCTTCACAATCTCTCCTATTTACCGTAAATTTGCATGATTTTTTTGGCCTACATGTAGTCTGTTTTGGAGCATACCATAAACTTTAAGTTGGCTTATTTTGAGCCCCTCTACAACATTGTAGAAGGTCTCAATACTGTTTGGGGTCTCCATGTAGTACTTACCCTTATACCCCTCTTTGGCCCCCATTTTTGCATGCTTTGTTAGCTTATCTTGCTTCTGTTTTTGGGCCATCATCAGAACTGAAATGGGTCATATCTTGACCCCATGGACATATTTCATTAAGGGTCTTTTCTTGTTTGATGAATGTTTGGTGTACCTCATGTTATACCCTTTGTTGGCTTCAATCTTGCATTGCATGTTTGCCATATTTGTATACTGTTTTGAGGGCTTCCATAAGCTGTAAATGTTCATATTTTTGGACCCTCTTCAATGTTGTAGAACTGCATTTTTCAGTTTGAGCATTGTATATATCACTTGCTTCATATTCCCACCATCTTTTCCCCCATTTTTGCATGCTATTTTTACCATACTTGTAGTTGTTGTTTGGCCTTGCTTTGTACTGGAAAAATGCTAGTTTAGGGGCTGCCTAGCATCTGTCTTTACACTTCATATCCATATTGTGCATGTTTGGCATAGCTGCAAGTCATTTCCAGTACAAACGAAAGGGAGTCCGAACTGTAGAGTGAAGCCCACGGGCGCGTCTACAGTTTTTGGCGACTCTGCTGGGGATTTTAGAGAGCTTGACTCAAACTCGTGATATTCTATTTTGACTACGTTTATGTGTTTCTTTGCATTGCATTTGCATTGGTGCGCTTAGGACACCGTGTTTGCCATCTGCTATTCCTGAGCGGTTTGCCGGAGGCTTGTCTTGTCAAGGCATGTCCATAAGGCCGACCGGTTGCGGGCTCTGCCAGTATGGGAACACAAACCCCGGTTTTACCGGGGCACCCTTTTTGACCATTCGACCAAGTGCATATCGAAATCCGTAGTGACCATTCCAAACTAGGACAGGTTGCTCACCCGATATTAGGTTGTTTGAAACTGCTGCGTGCGTAGTGAAACCCTAGCTCTTGACAAAATAGGACAGGGAAACCCTACCCCAACATAGGGGTGTATTGGCTCTCATTTACTTGCTATGTGCTTTTAGAGTGTATCTCTACAGGGAATGCATATACCAGTTTGCGAGTCTGGGTATCCGGCCTGCGGGCACCAGTATTAGTATTTTTGAGAATCAGTTATATCTGCGGGTATCAGATTCAGATTTGGGGCAGTGATTTTGGGGAACAGTGGTCAGTAATAGAACACAGTCGTTCAGCTCTGCTCGTATCTATTTTGGTGAAGTTAAGCTGAGATGCTGTCTGTTTTCCCTTTTTGCTAGGTAGTCTTGGAACCATAGCTTCAGAAGGGTTTGATATACCCCGGGTACTCTAGACCTGTGTTGTTATGTGATCAGGGGATGAACCACTTGCTGTCGGTGCTCAATTTACTTCAGATGTGATGGATGGCACGCACTATTTTGAGCATTTGTGAATGCTGTTTATCCTACCTTCTGACTTGGGTATTGCGTCTGCCTTGTTGTATCGAGTCAGCCATATTGAGTCTGTCTTGTTGTATCGAGTCAGTCCTGTTGAGTCTGTCTCGTTGTATCGAGTTATCCCTGTTGAGTCTGTCTCGTTGTATTGAGTCACCCCTGTTCAGTCTGTCTCGTTATATCGAGTCACCCCTGTTGAGTCTGCCTCATTGTATCAAGTCAACCCTGTTGAGTCTGTCTTGTTGTATCGAGTCAGTTCTGTTTTGTTAGAGTCGGGTGATGCCGGGGGTGTTACCTTGGACATCACTTGCTTGTTTTGTGTTTGTCTTTTCATTTTGTTTTGAGTCTGTTTCTGCCTGGAGCCAGTAACACCAACAAATTTGAATGAACAGCAGTGATTTCCACACTCTTGTGTTTGCTTCTGCCATGTGCCAGTTGTGCCAGAAATTCTAAATGAGATAGAAGTATTTGACTAAGAACTCTGTCTTTTCTGTGCCTTGAAGTCATTGCATTGGCCTAAGTTTTTCAAAACTTTTTCAAACATTGTGGTGAAAACGAAGAGGAAGGAATTCCTTGGGATTTGCAAAAATTTGATCAATTGAGAGAAAGAGAGGCGTGCTAAGCCCTTAATGAATAAAATCATGCTTATTAGTGTGAGTACTGAGAAGGACCCTAGCTTTGACCCAGATTGGTCCTACACTGTCTTCAGCGTGAGCGATTAGTCGCTTTCTTAAAAACTTTCAAAAATATTTTGCGCGGTCCTGCGAAGACATGTGTGGAATCGCTCTTGAGATTATGCAGCCTAGGATCGCTCTCAGCCTCGAGACTCGACCCCTCATTTTCGAACCTTGGACTCAAACTTAGAATGTTCAACGGTTAACTACAACGTGAGGCCTGTGTGGCCAGATTTGAAGTAGCCCTCGAACAAGAGGCACCGAAGTCAGATCAAGAGGATCAGATGTTGTCAAAAGAAGCTTGCAAAGCTAGAGCAGAAGCATCCCTCGAACTAGGGGTAAAAAATATCCGATGTGCTCGAAGAGCCAAAGGTGGATCTTTCTGCAAATCAATACAACAGCCACTCTCCTGGATACAGAGGGCTTCAATCTCAAAACCATTCGGCATGGACTTGTTACACTTTTACCCTTTGAGAGGCTCGCTGGGCCGAAAACCCGGAAGGGCGACCCAGGCAAAAGTTAGAGCGAAGAAAAGAATGAAAAAAGAAAAAAAGAGGAAAAATGCAAAGATACAAAAAATGCAAAAAGAAAAGAAAAGAAAAATGCAAAAAAAAAAAAAGAAGAAAAGAAATGAAAATGAAAAAGAAAGAAAAGAAAGAAGAACAAAGCTCGCAAGGTCGAAAACCTGCAACAGGCGCCTTGGCAAAAGTTAGAGCATAAAAAGGAGAGGTTAAATACCCGAGTGTACCTTAACCCCGAACTACGTAAGGCTTGATTCCCATGTTTGGGATACGTAGGCAACTTCACTCTGAAGTCCAGCCCTAAAACACTTCAAATTCAATTGTGTCCATGAAATGGTTTTGATCATCTTTGCCTTCTCTGTATCCGAGAGTTCGGTTGTGATCGTTGCTCTGAAGGATTGATTTCAATACGCTGCGGTGCCATTTAGACAAGGGGCAACTTTCCGTTTCCATTCAATGCACTGCGGTGTCATTTCAAACAAGGGGCAACTTTCCGTTGCCATGCAGTGTCCTTCAGACAAGGGGCAATTTTCCATTGCTATGAGTCCGAGGTTGTGCATCTCAAAGAGTTGGTTCCCTGCTTGTTGAGCGGTGGCCGTTTGCAAAAACAGTTTTTGAGAATTTTTACTGAGGTTGACTATTCTCTCGAAAATTATTCCATCTTTTCTAAAACTGGACCATTTCTTGGACCCAAAAAAGGAAAATTTTCAGTGCTCATAATGTAACTTGCATGATTTTCAAATCAAAAATCGAACAAGCATGTTAATCTAACTCTCATGTTGGTCAAAACTGTTTTAGTAGAAATCAAAACAAAAAATAGTCAAAATGATGAACTAGGGGCACAGTTGAGTCAGGCTTCCTGTCTTTTCCCTGTTATCAATGCATTTGCCAGAAAGGGCACCATACTTGCCGAGAAGGGCACTCTACCTGCCAGAGAGCACAACTGAAGGTAACAGCAAATGCCGAAAGCTCTCAACATCCTCCAAGCAACGAGGTATCAAGCCAAGTGCGAAGCACGAATTGGAATGGATCAAGATGTTCCACTTCCTCATCTGGACAGATCTAACCGCGTCCAAACTCCCCAGCAAAGCATCATCAACCGATGTCAGCCACGGATTTGCTACACACCCAGTTGTAGCACAACCCCTCTGTGGGAGAAACTCACTGTTGTGAACAAGAAAAAGAATCTAGCAAAATGCTAGGGGCAAGACCCCGTAACTTTCTGTTTGTCCATCAACCGCTCAGGGGAGGGACTGAAAATGAGAGATTGAAGAATAGAGAGATGTGCGATGAGAGAAAAAGTGAGAAAAGGGATTTTGTGAGAAAAACCGAGCTTGAGGGCCGAGTGATGTGAGAATTCACAAATGAGAAAAGGGTGGGAAAGCATACCCGGAGAAACTGGCTCCTTGTAATCTGAGGTCTTTTGTTTTTGTAAACACGTCTGTGTGTTGTGTTTTTTGTTTTGTTTTTCTCAATTCTTGCTTTGAGTCGTTCCGAGCGTGTCTCGATGTCTTTAGGTTGTATACCTTTTGTTTTCTATTGTTGAGTCTTTTGGCTATGGCCAGTCGTAGGCTCAATACCCGGTCGAGAACTCATTTTTTTCAATTTCAAAAATGATTTGTTATGTGCTCAGAGTGCTGTGCCATTCTCCACATTTGTGCAAAAAGGGAATTTGTTCTTTCGAAAACTGTAGGGTCCACCCCCGATAAGTGTGAACAATAAAAGCAGGATCTATCTGAAGCTATATAGGTTCCAGACTGCAAAGCAAAAGAAAAGAGGGAAAATCGAAGCATCTGAGTGTGTTTCACCTTCAGCCAACTCTGAGATCGTAGTCCAGATGTACCTCTTTAGACCTTGTCAGTGTTCCGAAAAATGAGCGTGCCTCCATTCCAAGTGTAAGCCTGCTTCAAGTCAGAATGGCAATTAAAGCAGCAGCAAATGTTATCTCTTGCCAACATAAACAGGGTGTCCCCTTTTCAGGCAGAGTGTGTTACAAACCCCTCCGAGAGATAAATCGAAGGTTGTGTTTGAATTGGTCTCGTTAAGGCTTGTATTCCCTTATTCGGTATTTTGTTTCAAATATGCGTTGTCACGCACGTTCCACTTGCATTGTTATGCACCGTTACACCTGCATCGTTATGCACATTATATTTCCATTTTCATACACATTGCGTGCATACGTGCATCGCTTTACTTACATGTGTTCAAGTTCCTTTTTATACACATTGCGTGCATACGTGCATCGCTTTACTTACATGTGTTCAAGTTCCTTTTCATACACATTGCGTGCATACGTGCATCGCTTTACTTACATGTGTTCAAGTTCCTTTTTATACACATTGCGTGCATACGTGCATCGCTTTACTTACATGTGTTCAAGTTCCTTTTCATACACATTGCGTGCATACGTGAATCGCTTTACTTACATGTGTTCAAGTTCCTTTTCATACACATTGCGTGCATACGTGCATCGCTTTACTTACATGTGTTCAAGTTCCTTTTTATACACATTGCGTGCATACGTGCATCGCTTTACTTACATGTGTTCAAGTTCCTTTTCATACACATTGCGTGCATACGTGCATCGCTTTACTTACATGTGTTCAAGTTCCTTTTTATACACATTGTGTGCATACGTGCATCGCTTTACTTACATGTGTTCAAGTTCCTCTTTATACACATTGCGTGCATACGTGCATCGCTTTACTTACATGTGTTCAAGTTCATTTTTATACACATTGCGTGCACACGTGCATCGCTTTACTTACATGTGTTCAAGTTCCTTTTCATACACATTGCGTGCATACGTGCATCGCTTTACTTACATGTGTTCAAGTCCCTTTTTATGCACATTGCGTGCATACGTGCATCGCTTTACTTACATGTGTTCAAGTTCCTTTTCATACACATTGCTCGCGTTGACCGCTTGCTTTACTTACATGTGTTCAATTTCCAGTCTCATTACACATTGCCTGCGCGATTGCATGCTTTACTTACATATGTATTTTCAAATTTCATTACACATTGCTTGCATGCGTGCATCGTTTTACTCACATGTTCAATTTTCCTATCACACACATTGTACACGTTATTGCGTGTTCTTTACGTACATGTGTTTGTACTTTCATAGCATTGTTATGATTACTCTAAATTGCATTGTTATGCACCCCCTTCACTTGCATTGTGATGCACGTTTCAATCGCATTGTTATGCACACTCTATTTTCGAAACACCGGGATACGTCCCTAGGTTTCTTCACCTTCTTTTCGAAACACCGGGATACGTCCCTAGGTTTCTTCACCTTCTTTCCGAAACACCGGGATACGTCCCTATGTTTCTTCTATCTTCTCTCCGTAATCCTTGGGATACGTCCCTAATCTTTGGGATGCGTCCCTAATCCTTGGGATACGTCCCTAATCCTTGGGATGCGTCCCTAACCTTTGGGATACGTCCCTAATCCTTGGGATATGTCCCTAAACCTTGGGATACGTCCCTAGACACCGGGATACGTCCCTATGTCTCTCCTTCATTTCTAAACACTGGGATGCGTCCCTACGTTTCTCCCTTCATTTTCAAAACACCGGGATACGTCCCTACGTTTCTCTCTCCTTCTGAAACACGGGGATACGTCCTTATGTTTCTCCTTCCTTTCGAGACACCGGGATACGTCCCTATGTTTCTCTTTCTTTCTAAATCTTGGGATACGTCCCTAAATCTTGGGATACGTCCCTAATCCTTGGGATACGTCCCTAATCTTTGGGATACGTCCCTAAACCCTGGGATACGTCCCTAACCTCTGGGATACGTCCCTAATCCTTGGGATACGTCCCTAATCTCTGGGATACGTCCCTAAATCTTGGGATACGTCCCTAATCCTTTGGGATACGTCCCTAATCCCTGGGATACGTCCCTAATCCCTGGGATACGTCCCTAACCTCTGGGATACGTCCCTAACCTCTGGGATACGTCCCTAATCTTTGGGATACATCCCTAAATCTTGGGATACGTCCCTAATCCTTGGGATACGTCCCTAAATCTTGGGATACGTCCCTAATCCTTGGGATACGTCCCTAACCTTTGGGATACGTCCCTAAATCTTGGGATACGTCCCTAATCCTTGGGATACGTCCCTAACCTTTGGGATACGTCCCTAAATCTTGGGATACGTCCCTAATCCTTGGGATACGTCCCTAAACACCGGGATACGTCCCCATGTTTCTCCATCTTTCTTTAAGAGCATCCGGAATATGTTCTAATGCTTATACATTTCCGAAACACCGGGATACGTCCCTATGTTTCTTTGCATGATCATAAGTTATGTTCGGCTTCTTGCATTGTCAGTTGCATTTTGCCCCTGCCTTCGGGCGCATGTCTTTATCTGTAGCTTGTATGCTTTGTCTAAGTCTTCGGCCTTGTTAAAAATGGGACGTCTCTAGGCTTTGACATTCACTCCCGTCATTCTTATGACTTTCGAGTTCTGTCAAAGAGGGGCAACTGTAGACACCCCATTTTTGACCGACCTTAAGACTCAGACGTCATCAATTGAGCGCTTGGTGATATTGCATATTGTGCTTGTTCTGAGGTTGCGGAGTCCCGGCTACGAGCCTTGTCTCCGGATTTCCGGACTCTTTTGTGCTTTGCCTTGGTTTGCGAACCAGGCTCCGTTTTCTCTGTTTTCTCTTCCCAAAGGGAGGGAGAGGTCTCGTAGACCATATCTCAGTGGCCATAGGCTACGTTTTGTGGTCGCAGGCCATTTTTCCCATTTCGGAGCCCGGTTCCCGGTTTTCGGAGCCGTCAGGCCGTGTGCCTCGGTTCGGGACCGTCTAACCACCTCCGTTTGCCCCGATTTTTGGCATGCATCCTATTTACTCCCTTTCGAGGGACACTGGGGTCCGAGAGACCAACTTCGTGGTCGAACACCACTTCCGGTGCCTAACAGCCCACTTTCGGGGCCCCGAACTGCGTCTTTCGGCTCCCGAACCTTCGTTCTACATTTTTGGGCTCTGACCCAAACTTGAGATAGTCATATTTTGAGGTCCTTTTTATGTTTGATTAAGGACCTTTTACTGTTTGACATCTCCATCTGTCACTTGCCTCTTTACCTCTTTTTGGGCCTATTTTTGCACGGTATTTTAGGCATACTTGTTGGCTGTGTTGGACTTGGTTATAAACTACAAAGTATCTTATTTTGAGCCTCTCTTCAACTTTGTTGAAGGGCTCTTGGCCATTTGAGACCCGTAGCTACCACTTTCCCCTTTGGCCCTTTTGGGGGGAAATTTGAATTTCATTTCCCCCCCATTTTTCCCCCTCTTTTCTACACTTTTTTGCCTATATATACAGAGCCCCAGGTCTGGAATAAGGGTTAGAAAAAATTGTTTGGAGCCTCATATCTATATCTCTCTCCCTCTCTATACTTCCAAGCCAAAAACCTCCAAGTTCCAACCCCATTTCTTCATCACCACCAAGCACCACCACCCCTATTCCATTTCCAGCGACTTGAGGGGCTTTCCAGCAGCTAGGAGGCACCATTTTCAGTCCTAGAAGCAGTCAAGGTTTTGGTCTACAAGGGTGAGCACTCATTCCCTCTCTTGAGCTCCATTTTTGTATCATTTTTCTACCCTATTTTCTTGTTGATTTAGGCTCCGACCTTAACTTAAAGGGGCACCCTTTTGAGCCATTCTTCATGTTTGTTTAAGGGCTCAACCCTGTTTGAGCCCTCCATTTGGTACTTGTCTCAATACACTCTTGTATGCCACTATTTTGCATAGTATTTTTAGCATATGAGCGATCTGTTTTTGAGCCTGATATGAACTGTGAGTAGGCTCATTTTGAGCCCCTCTTCAACATTGAAGAAGGGATCAACCCTGTTTGGGACTTCTATCTTACACTTTATTCACAATCTCTCCTATTTACCGTAAATTTGCATGATTTTTTTGGCCTACATGTAGTCTGTTTTGGAGCATACCATAAACTTTAAGTTGGCTTATTTTGAGCCCCTCTACAACATTGTAGAAGGGCTCAACACTGTTTGGGGTCTCCATGTAGTACTTACCCTTATACCCCTCTTTGGCCCCCATTTTTGCATGCTTTGTTAGCTTATCTTGCTTCTGTTTTTGGGCCATCATCAGAACTGAAATGGGTCATATCTTGACCCCATGGACATATTTCATTAAGGGTCTTTTCTTGTTTGATGAATGTTTGGTGTACCTCATGTTATACCCTTTGTTGGCTTCAATCTTGCATGGCATTTCTAGCATGTTTTCATACTGATTTGGGGGTTTTCATAAACTGAAAATGCTCATATTTTTGGTCCCTAATCAGTGTTTTAGAAGGACATTTTTCATTTTGAGCATTGCATGTATCACTTGTTTCATCGCCTCCTTTGCGGGGCCATTTTTGTATGCCATGTTAGCCCTACCTGCGCTTGCTGTTTGACCATTCTTTGTACTGTAAAAATGTTTGTCTCGGGGCTTTCTTTCTTCTGTATTCACACTTCGTGTGCAAATAATGCATGTATTGCATAGTTGTAGGCCATTTCATATGCCTAATTTTGAGTTTCGGGATGCGTCTCATGTATCGGGTGCCATATTGCCATGATTCGGGGCTGTTAAGCATCATATTTCAGTGATTGAAATTCATATGTTTGTATGCCATGATCCATGCCTTGCCATACCTTGTTAGAATGGCATTCGTGTCTTAGGTCCGGTCCTCGGTTTGCGTGCATACGTGCACGCATTTCGAGCGTCCCATTTTCTTCTTATGGCCTCCTATGTGAGTGTGGTTGAGGCTATCTCATATTGGTGTAAGCCCATCTTGCATTGTGTATGCCATGTTTCAATGCGTTGTGCATGTTATGTTGATTAGCATTGTGTGAGCCATATAGTTGCATTGCATGCTTGCATGTTTAGATTGCATGTTTAGGTTGCATTGCATTAGCATGCATGCCTTGCCTCTTGATCAAGTGATAGAGGTTGGGCTTTATGTGTTTGTTTGGTTTGCATGACATTTGAAATCAAAGTGCATACTTGGTTTCTTGGGCCATCACGCATCGAAATGCGCAATTGATGGTCCGAGGATCAAGGAACATACCCCTTTGAGTCAAAATCATGATAAGGGATGTGTTGGTGCACACATTTGCTTGAAATTCCATGCCATGCACTGTCTGTCCTTTGTTGCTGTCAAAACTGTCTTCTGCAGGAAGTTTCTGCCGACTAGCAACATTCAGTGCCGACCGGCCATTGGTGAATGGCCGATAGCTTTATTTTCAGCCGATGGATATTGTACACGGCCGGTGGACATTCTATTCAGTCGATGATGATCTACAGTGTGCAAGGAGCATGTCCCAGGACTTTGGCAGTCTTTGGAAAGGCAGGGCAGTGAAAACAGAGGCAACAGTGCTATGGCAGCGAGTTTCCGGGCGAAGCCAATCCAAGCATGCGTGTATCCCTCTTCCCGAGGCCTTTTACTGCTTTCAGTAGTTTAATTAATTTGTTAATTAATTAAGGGTCTGTCATAATTAATTAGCTAGGATAGTTGATTTATTATTTGGGACTGTATATTATTCTTTTGGTCCCTCCGTGTGAGGGCATATTTGTAATAAGGGTGTGTGAGTGTGTGTATGTCTTCCAACCCCTATTTCTTTCTCCCTTTTATTTACCTGCTTATGATGGTAGATTAGGGCATATTTAATTTAGCATACCTTATGCAATGCATGCGTGCATCCATGCATTTGTTGACATGCATCGGGCTCGGCACATCATACAAACTGCATCGTACTTTCAATTCCAAATTGAATATGTGTTATTTGTAGCATTCCGTATGCCTTGTTTAGGATAGCCGAGCCTGCCTAGATTACATCTTTGCATGTGTTGCATTAGACATTTCAGTATGCTTAGGTCCATGCATGGATTTCTAATAAGCTTCTGTTTTGGCTTGGAGTACTAGGTGAGCTTTTATGCTTTAGCATATCGCATGTGTGTGAATGTTGCCAGGATAACATGCTTACCATGAGGCTAAGTGCTTATGTGATATAATTACTTGAATGCCTGTGGATGGAGGTTGAATTACCTAAATTGGGACAATGCATTAAAAACTGTGAGTTTTAAAGCCCACTAGATAGTGGCAAAACTGTCTTTTCTAAAAGCTCACTTGAGGGTGGCAAAACCTGCATTTTAGCCTACTTGCGAAGTAGCAAACCATTTTCAAAACAAACATGTAATGTTTTATTCCAATTTAGGCGATTTGGTCTATATTTGTTTGCTGTGCGCATAACATAGTAACTCTAGGCTAATAACCGGAATAAGAACATATAATGTTTTCAAAACTTGATATCACGGTTAGTAGAGGCCGGTCTTCAGACCGGGCGAGAGGGGGTGCTCATAGCTAACCTTCCCCGATCGTACCCAAGTTCCCGAGCCGAGGCAACTTTGGTGATGACGGAAACGTGGCCTTTGGCACCGAGTCAGGGTTTCCTAAATTTCCTATTAAAAAACATTTAGGTGGCGACTCTGTAATCTGGCAAAGCAGTCCATGTTTGGCACTACTTTTCAAAATCTGTTTTTCTTCAAAACGATTTGCCGGATTTGGACTCTTTGGTTCAAGATTAAGAACCGTGACATTTTGAGTCCTTTGAACTGTAGTGACCCCAATATGAACGGAACGGGACTTAACCCTCCCGGGGCGTTCGGGGACGTCTACAGTTAGACACTAACCATTATAAAAGTGAGACATTCCCGTGAGTCTAAGGTATGCTTTTATTTGTAATGTAATTTATGTTGTGAGCTCTTAATTTGAGTTGATGATATCTTGTGAGAGAAGTGACTAACTTGATCGTTGGAGTGCCCTTGAGTAGACGAACCACCGCGGTATTCTCACCTTCTTGTTGGCAAGTGGTTGGCTTAATCTATTCTGCCACGTGCTCTCCAGCTAAGTTCCCTGTTTGGTTGTGTGGTCGGAAATCAAGACCCACAATATAAATTTTATTACAGAAAATATTTATGAGGTGTTTGTTTAGAAGGATTGGAAGGGGGATTGGACTACATGTCCAATCTACCATAGAATCTATTGTTTGGTTGAGAATTTGTACGGTCAGATTAGGAGTCCCACCGGACTATGAATGCCATATATGTTGGACTATTATGCCCTAAGGTGATGTAGGGTAATTATATTTCCACACATCATTTACTCTCTATGCGCATACTTAATGACTTAATTTTTTCTTATAATTTTACCACCAAACAAAATGACCAAAATGGACATCAATACACACATCAATCCTTAATACTAAATTTTCTTAGTACACATCTTTTATATGGAAATTCTTAGTACACATTTTCTTTTCAAAAACTATACACATCAGACTTACTCTTTTAATTTTTTGTTTCTTTCTCACTCCCTTCATTGATCATTGTTCACTTTTTTATTCCTTCATTGTTTCTCGTAGATTTGACCGATGTTGCTCAAATTTTCACTCCTTATCCATTGCTTATAACATTGTTCCATTGCACCCCACCATTATTATTGATTTGTATGATGGAGGATTTACAAAACAATGAATGTTTAGATGTAGAAAAAAAAATGATTGTTAATTAAAAATTATGCAACGAATAGGTGAGTTTTTTTGTTCGGAATTTTTTTTTTTTTATTGTCACAATTATCATTCTAAAAATCAATTATGAAAATGTTGCACATATACAAAAATTAACTTTTGAAAACATTTTATATATTCGAAAACCAACTTGAAAAATAGTTATATGTCGAAAATTTATATTTTGTTTGGAATTACAAAATCAAAAACTATTGTTTGATTTAATTGTTAATTGTTGAATTTGTTAAATGTATCTGGATAACTAGTACCAAATTATTTTCATCTCGTTACCAGTCAATATGGAATGAGTAATGAAAATAGTATAACAATAACTTACACTCAGTTTGGTTTTGAGTTTTGAAAAATAATTTTTGAAAATTTCAATTCGTATTCTTTTGTTTTAGTGAACATTTTTAATATTCTAATTATTATTTTTTTTGGATTCACTTAATTTAGATACACTTAAAAAGCATATAAAAATTCAGTACATATTTTTTTTAATATTTATTTTTTTTAAAGATTTTTGGCAAATAATTTACTTTTTAAATGTATCTAAATTAAGTGATTCTAAAAACAAAAAGGTTGATTAAATATGCAAGAAGTTCACTAAAAAATAAAAGATTTTAAAATTAACAAAAATATTTTTGAAAACTTAAAACTAAATAGAGTATTAGTTTTTAAAGAATAATAGTAAAATAATACAAAAATTATTGATTTAAAATTTGTTTTGCATACCTTATTAAATATGGTCGAAAAATTGTTAAAGTGTGTTGAAAAAATGTCATGTGTGTAGGGCACAGTTTAGGTTTTGGCTTAGGTTTAGGGGTGTGGTGGAAGTTTATGTTTTATCTGGTGTGTGTACATAATGTGTTGGAATTTTTGTACACATTATACGTGTACGGGGAGCAAATATTCTGGCAAGCCCGTACTCCTTTCTTCCAAGCTCTGTTTCTGTCCGATCACCTGCGAGCACAACGGCGGTGAGCTACCTGGCGGTGTGTGGCCGGAAAACCCCTCCGACGATCAAGTTAGCACACACCTTGGGATAAAGAGAGAAAAAGGAGAGCGTGTTTAAGTGTAAGTATTTCTTACAAAATGTTTGTCCGTGCCGCGTATAGGGGGCGCAGACATGCTTATATACCCTCTGCGCCCCAAATCTACTCCCAGTGATCTCTCGACACGCGGCACTGCTATCCTATCTGTCAGCACAAATCTTGCTGAGCATCACCTAACCCAATTGCCTACCCACTCTACTGGGAGCTCGGCAGCCGAGCTGCACCATCTCGGCTGTCAACGGCCATACTGTGCTTCATATCCAAGCGCCCTCAGAACCGAGCTCCTTTCCTGCCGTGTTCGGCTCCATTCCGGTGAAGCCGAGCCTGAGATCGGTCATACCGGTCAACCAAAGGCCTTTTAACCGGGCTTCTGGCACAAGCTTCTCTGCCGAACTAGCAATGTGTGCCTTTTGACCGAGCAACGCAAGTTCAAGTAGCTCGGTCTAGGTCCGAGCAGCCCTAACTCTAGGCAAATCCAAAGTTATCCCGGCCCAACACACCCTTGGGCCTCCAACTTGCTCGGCCTTTACCTCAACCCATTTCCAGCTCATAAATCTCCCTCTCAATTGCCCCTTAATTTCGTCCGCATAAGCGTGACTGGGATTATTCATTCCGACCGAGATAATCTCTTCCTCGGTTCACAATTTGCAAGAAACCAACCGGGCTAATTTCCACACTCGGTTCCTCGTCTTGCTATGTTGATGCCTCGTCTGACCTTCCTATCTCTTGACTTGCCCGGTCGACGCCTCATCTAACCTTTCCATCCCTTCAACTCTGACGCTGCCATTAATGGTGACACGTGTCAATCTCCCATTGGCCCTCGAGCAGCCAACCCAGTCGTCTGTTGGCATTCAAATTTTTGGCGGCCTTTGCGGCTATATACATATCCCATCTCCCTCCGTTTCAAGCTTACTGATTCTCTCCCATTCTAAGCATTCCAGAGCTCTTGCCCCTCCTTCCTTGCCATTGCTGAGTTCGTGTTTGAGGAAGAAGTCGCTGCCTTTCACTCGTAAGACCTCCAACTTTTGTTTTGTTGTTATTTCACTTAGTATTTCGCACATTAGGGCACTAAACACGTAGTTTTTAGGACATAAGCACCCAAAATCATCCCAAACCCTTAACTGTTCATGGTGTTCTTCATTTTCTCTGATGAACATTGAAGACCTGGAGCGGACCGGGCTCCAGGTCTTCTTTTGATCCAAAAAATCACTCCGACCGAGCAAATAACTTGTTTGCCTCAACCTTAGTAAAAACCGGGATAGCAAAAGGACTTGACCGCTCAACCGGGCTAACATCTGGTCCGCTTGGGCGACCGAGCTCCTTGGTTAGCCTTTATGACCGAGGTGGTTTGGCACTCCTCATGACCGAGCTAAAGTCAAGCTCGCTTTGCGCGACCGCGCTCCCTCTTACACTTGCCATCATTTTCCTGCATAGTCGAAGGGGACCACTGACCATTACCGAGGCTCTCAAAGACCGAGCAGCCAACAATCACCAGATAGTGCCAAACCTCCTCAGCCGAGCTAACTTAGCCGGTTTCACATGGGAAAATTTCACTTCCTCGTCGATACTCCGGCTCCATTGGCCGCGTTCAGGGAGGAGTATGGTATCCCGGCCGACGTCCACCTTGAGCTCGCAAAAATTGAAACAACGCGTTGGGGCAGATTAGAACAGTGCCCCTTCACCTGTTCTGTCTATCATCGAAGGAGGCCTCCGCTTCCCGGTCAACCCATTGATGACCGAATTTCTGCGCCAGACTAAGCTTGCACCCACACAAGTATCAACAAACACTTACCTGAATTATCAACGGCGTCCACGAGCTAAACAACTGGCTAGGCACCAACTTAGGTTTAGCCAAGATACTGAGGCAATACACACTTGGGCACACCGGCGATGGCCTCGCTTATTATTTAAAAATCCGACCAGGCAAAGAAAAAATAGTGACCGGCACCCCAGATAAAGACTTACATGACGATGACTTTTTCTGGGTGTCTGGCAACTATGAAACAGCCGACGTACCGGGCTTGGGCAATTAGCAAGAACTTTGGTTCCACATGTAAGCCACTCTAACTTGCTTGGTTATTTGCATTTCTTCAATATTCTGTACATAACCATTTTTCTTGTTTCCTTTGCAACGATTCAAGCCTTGCAAGCCAACTACCAATATCCGAATATTGAAGCTATCCGGACCATGCTCCGCTATAACCACTGGGATTGTAACGAGCTGCTCAGGCTACACCCCAACTTACAGATATTCAGCTCCACGCCGGAGCAAAGTGACAAACTTTCTCCGTGCTCTATCACCTCCTCCAGACCCAACTCTACCGAACATGCCGTTAATCCGGTTGACCGAAGAACAAGAAATGGCTAAACGAAGCCACATCAAGAACCTCCTCACAGCCACTTCAACTGAGATACCGAGCATCATTACCCACTCACCAGCTGCCGGTCAATCCAGCGCCCCTGTGGTTGCCTTGGCATCTCCAGCCGCCGGGCAATCCAGACAGGAAACTCGCCGGGCTGGCAAAAGACCTCGCGCAGACCCATCTGCCTGAGCTGGTTGCCGAGCTAACCATCGAGCAACCCACCGAAACTATTGACCCAACACCACCATGGCGACCGCAGCTAAAGCACCGGGGCAAAGACATCCCGGCAACAGTTTTCATCAAGGGCGACAAAGAACACATGCTCGCCTATGATCTTTCCAAAGCCCTTCTCCTACCGAGCGACGTGGTCGGTAGCGACCACGTTCCTGACACTCGGTTGGTGAAGTCGTCGGTTAAGTCCATGGCCAGGGTAAGTCTCAATCTTTCACTGAAATTTTTACCAAGTGTTTGCACGGTTTCTTCTCTAATGAAATTTTCTTCTTGCAGGCCTTCCAAAAGCAACACTTGGTCATGGAGCGCATCCATCGACTGCGGCAAAAGGTGAATGACACCGCTAGCCAAGTCCAAAGCCTTCAAACCGAGCTCGGCCTAGCAAAATCTTCACTTCAAATCGCTAATGCTGACAACAACAGGTTGCTCAGCCAACTTGACGAAGCTGAGAAGAAGAGGGATGAGCTCCAGGCCGAGCTGGATGCACTCAAAAAGTCGAGGGAGAAGGACTGCGAGGACGCCAACAACGCCGGCTTTAAGGAAGCCAAGGACAGCTACAAGAAGCAGGTCTTCGCCACTCAAGACATTTATTTCAAAGCAGGTTGGAAGTCTGCCTGCCAGCAGCTCGGCCAAGGTTCTGACACCGACGTGTTTACCTCTTCACCGGCTGCCTTCCTACCGACCTATCTCGTGCCATATGCCAACGACATCTTCAGCGCGTTGCAGGCCGAGGCCGAGGAAGGACTTGAAGAAGAGGCCAAGGCAGATGCTGAGGGAGAAGACCGCCAAGAGCAAGAGCAGCCGGCCAGACTCTGACCGGTGTACAAGACCATCTCCAACAGTCAACTTGGAGACAACCGAGGATGAATTCGCCAACCTTTCCCCCTTGGCTTAGTTTTCTTTTTTGTTTTGTTTTTGGCTTTACATATGTAACTGGGCTATCAGCCCCACCTTTTGTACTTATCTTCCATCAATGAAAAGTTCAAATTTCATCAAGTGTTTGTGCGGTATTCATGTCTCATAACTTTGGCCGAACAAAATAACTCGGCAAGACAAACCACATTGATTAACTCATATAACCGGAAAAGACATCTCGGCTTCAATCTCATAGTTGAACAAATCTGCAACTCTTTCAACCGGAATAAGCACCTCGGTTGAGAACACCTAAGTTGAGCAAAACATCTTTTAACCGAAGTAAACATCTCGGTTAGGAGTACCTAAGTTGAATAAAACATCAACTCGTTCTACCGGAATAAACATCTCGATTTTATTCTAAGAGTTGAACAAAACATGAACACCTTCAACCAGAATAAATCATCTCGGTTGGAATCTGAGAGCTGAACAAAACATCAACACCTTCAACCGGAATAAATCATCTCGGTTGGAATCTGAGAGCTGAACAAAACATCAACACCTTCAACCGGAATAAATCATCTCAGTTGAGAATACCTAAGTTGAACAAAACATCAACTCTTTCAACCGGAGTAAACATCTCGGTTGAGAATACCTAAGTTGAACAAAACATCAACTCTTTCAACCGACGTAAACATCTCGGTAGTTACATCAAAATAACAATTTGAATGCTAAAGCAAAGAAGAGACACTTCTATATATTGACAAAAAGAATTACATTCTGAAGTGTAAAGAAAAAAATTCCTTTGCACAAAAACAAAACAACAGCTAGAAATAATAAAGTTTGAGGTTGGCCGCATTCCATGGCTGGGGTATTGCTCTACCATCCAAGTCCTCCAAGTGGTATGCCCCTTTGCCCGCCAGACTGGTAATCTTGTAGGGTCCTTCCCAATTTGCCCCTAGCTTGCCTTCACCTGGCACCAAGGTATTGCTCATGACTTTCCTCAAGACCCAATCACCTACTTTGAACGGTCTGGGGTTGTAGACGTCCCCGAACACCCTAGGAGGGAATGAGTCCTCCATTCCGTTCGTCTTGGGCTCACTACAGTTCAGGACTCTAATTGTCACGGTTCTTAATTTGAACCAAAGAGTCCAAATCCAGCAAATCGTTTTGAGAAAACAGATTTTTGAAAGAAGTGCCAAACATGGACTGCTTTGCCAGATACAGAGTCGCCATCTAAATATTTTATTTTTGGGAAATTTAGGAAACCCTGACTCGTTGCCTAAGGCCACGTGTCCGTCATCACCAAAGTTGCCTCGGCTCGGGAACTTGGGTACGATTGGGGAAGGTCACTTCGTGAGCACCCCCGCTCGCCCGATCAAAGATCGGCCTCTACTAACCATGATATCTAGTTTTGAAAACATTATGCATTCTTATTCCGGTTATTAGCCTAGATTTACTATGTGATGCGCACAGCATACAAGTATAGACTGGATCGCCTGAATTGGAACAAAACATTTCGTGTTTGTTTTTGAAAGATGGTTTGCTACTCGCAAGTAGGCTTAAAATGTAGATTTTGCCACCCTCGGGTGGGCTTAGAAAAGATGGTTTTGCCACTATCTAGTTGGCTTAAGACTCGCAGTCAATGATTTGTTCTAATACAAATAACCCAACCTTCACCCACAGGCATTCAGGCAGTTGTATCACATAAGCAAATAGCCTCATGGTAAGCATACTATCATGGCAATCACTCACACACATGCAAGGATGCTAAAACGTAAAAACTTACCTGAGTACTCCAAGCTAAAACAGAAGCTAATTAGAAATCATGCATGATCCTAACTATATAGAAATGCCTAATGCAACACATGCAATAATGAAACTATAGCAGGCTCGGCTATTCTAAACATGGCATATGAAATGCAACAGATAACATGTATTCAACTTGGAATTGAAATACAATGCAATGAGTTATGATGCGCCGAGCCGGTGCATGCAAAACAGATGAATGAATGCAAACATGCTATCATACTGTATGCTAATAGAAATATGCCCTAATCTAACCATCATAAGCTGGTAAATAAAAGGGAGAAAGACGTGGGGTTGGAAAACATACATCACACGCACACACACTTATTACAACATTGCCCTCGCTCGGAGTGTCCAAATAAATAATACAGTCCCGAATAAATAATACAGTCCGAATACAGTACAAAATCCTAATTAATTAACAAATTAACCTAGGAAAGCTGTAAACTAGCATGCAAGCTAGGGACTGCCTCGACTCTGCTCCGGGTGATGGATGATGCATGTTTGAGTTGCTTGGCGTAGAAATTCATTGCGACGCCCCGATTAGCCTCTGTTTACAGTTTATGCTCGGAATATTGTGCAAAGCTCTGAAAGGCTGTTGATTCTTGATTTGCTGCAACAGAGAGCAAGAAAGGGGCATGGCAATGTATTTTCACATATGTATGCTTACCTCGATCCTCGTGCCACCAATCACGCATCCCGATGCGTAATGGCCGAGGAGTCGAATTGCACGACTTAATATGAAATGAATGCACATGAAAACATAACAAAACCTAAAGTCCATCATGGGTAATCCGGAGTGTCGGCGATTGGGGAATTGAGACACGTTCCGTCACTCGGAGTACGAAACGTACCTCGTTTCCCGTGCTCGGGCTAACTCCTATCCCAAACACAATGCAATATGCATGACATGCATGAATGAAACTAGGATACAACCTAACATGCACAATGCTATGAAATGGCATACACAATGCACGAGGAACATGGCATACACAATGCGCTAATATACAACCTAGCATACACAATGCTATGAAATGAAATGGCATACACAATGCATAATGGACTTACACCAACATGAGTGGACCTCAGCCACACCCACATCAGTAGCCATAAGATGAAAAATGAGACACTCGAGATGCGTGCACACATGTACGCAAACCGAGGACCAATCCTAAGGCACAAATGCCACTCTAACAAAGCATGGCAAGGCACAAAATATGTCATACAAACATGCAAATTCCAGCACTAAAATATGATGCTAAACAGCCCCAAAACATGGCAATATGGCACCCGAATGCATGAGATGAAACCCCAAAACTCAAAACTAGGCATACACAATACAAAGCATGCATTATTTGAAAATGAAGCATGAATACAGAGTCAAGGCTGTCCCAAAACATGAACTTTTCCAGTTTAAAGTGTGGCCAAAAAGTGCTAGCAAGATGGCTTAAATTAGCATGCAATTTTGGCGGGCAAACATAGTTTACATGGCATGTATATGAAGAAAGTGAGAACTCATCAAACCACCAAAAATCAGTGAATAAAACATGCCAAAATATGCCCAAATAACCATGAAAATGCAGCCAACACATGAACAAATGAGGGGTTCCTTTAGAGGGCATACAAAGGGATTCTTAAGCATATACAAGATAGACATGTGGCAGCCCCAAATCAACTTTGAAAATCAAATATGATAGTCTCAAAACTCACCAAATTGGCCCCAAAATCAGTCCACAAAGTATGCAAGATAGGGCCTCTTTGGAAGGCCAAAATGGCCACCAAACAAGTCAAGGTGAGAGGGGTCACCCCCCTCTGATTTGTAGGCTCAAAACAGCATCAAAGCCACTGTAAATCCACTAGGATTCCAGTGGCTAGAAGGTCAAACAAGGCATGCAACAAGGGCTAGGGTGTAAGGCTCAAAATGAGAGGGAATCAAGCATATAAGGAGGTATGTGACCTCAAATAAGAAAATTCCCTTAATGAAACATGAAAATGATGTCAAAACAAGCCTTTTCTCAGTTTATAATAAGTCTCAAAAGTGAACACAAATAGGGCTTATCTATCATGCAAAAGTGGCCCTAAAAGGGGGAATAGAGATAAGGGACAGCAGCCGGCCCCAAATGGCAAGGAGCTCTTCAACAAAGTTGAATTGGGGCTCAAAAAAAGTCACTTTATAGTTTACATTCAAGCCACGAAAATAAACACAAGTGAGGCTAAACTATCATGCAAAAAAAGGCCTAAAAGAGGGACAAAGAGACAAGTGGTAGCTGCTGGCCTCAAAATAGGAGAGCCCTTCAACAATGTTGAAGAGGGGCTCAAAAAAAGATATTTTACAGTTTATGACCAAGTCCAGAACAGCTCAAAAATAAGCCTAAAATACTATGCAAAAAAAGGGCCTAAAAGAGAGTTAAAGGGGCAAGTGATAGTAGGAGACCTCAAACAGCAAGTAGGTCCTTGATCAAACATGAAAAGGGGATCAAAATATGATTATTTACAGTTTGGGTCGGAGCCCAAAAAAGTAAGCAACAAAGGTTAAGATTGCATGCAAAAATAAGCTTAAAAGATGAGTAAAGAGGCCCACCCTTGTAGCACAAAGCTCCAGCAGCTTTTGGTTGAAGAAATGGTGCTCCTAACCTCTGGAAGTAGCCTCCAAGTGGCTGGAATGGAGTGTGGAGAGGTGGTGCTATGGATTGGTGCAAGAACCTTAGGGTTTTGAGGCTTGGAGTAAAGAGGGAGAGAGATTCAATGCAAGAGCTCTAAACCAAAGTTTGTAACCCCTCCAAATGCAGCTGGAGGTGCTGGTTATATAGGCAAAGGAGTGGAGAAAAAGGGGGGGAAATGAAATTCAAATTTCCCCCCCAAAAGTCCCCCATTCGAATACGAAATCTGGGGTGAAAAGGAGGGTGTATCTGTAAGGAACCAGCTGTGAGGAACATTGTAACAAGCCCGCAGGGGGACCTCACTACAGCTCGGACTCGATTTTGTTGTCACGGTTCTTAATCTTGAACCAAAGAGTCCAAATCCAGCAAATCGTTTTTGAAAACAGATTTTTTGAAAGAAGTGCCAAACATGGACTGCTTTGCCAGATACAGAGTCGCCACCTAAATATTTTATTTTTGGGAAATTTAGAAAACCCTGACTCGTTTGCCTAAGGCCACGCGTCCGTCATCACCAAAGTTGCCTCGGCTCGGGAACTTGGGTACAATTGGGGAAGGTCACTCCGTGAGCACCCCCGCTCGCCCGGTCAGAGACCGGCCTCTACTAACCATGATATCTATTTTTGAAAACATTGTATGTTCTTATTCCGGTTATTAGCCTAGGTTACTATGTGATGCGCACAGCATACAAGTATAGACTGAGTCGCCTGAATTGGAACAAAACATTTTATGTTTGTTTGTTTGAAAATGGTTTGATGGTGTTACCCGCAGGTAGGCTAAGACGTGGATTTGCCACCCTCGGGTGGGCTTAGAAAACAATGGTTTTGCCACTATCTAGTGGGCTTAAAACAAACATTTGATGAATTGTTCTAATCCAAATAACCCAACCTTCACCAACAGGCATTCAAGCAGTTACATCACATAAGCAGTTACCCTCATGGTAAGCATGCTATTCATGGCAGTCACTCACACGCATACAAGGATGCTAAAGCATAAAAACTCACCGAGTACTCCAAGCCAAAACAGAAGCTCATTAGAAATCCATGCATGATCCTAGATACACAGAATTGCCTAATGCAACACATGCAAAGATGCAAACTATAGCAGGCTCGGCTATTCTAAACATGGCAATGGAATGCTACAGCTAACATGTATTCAACTTGGAATTGAAATACAAATACAGTTAGTATGATGCGCCGAGCCCGGTGCATGCAAAACAGATGAATGAATGCAAACATGCTATCATACTGTATGCTAATTGAAATATGCCCTAATCTAAACATCATAAGCAGGTGAATAAAAGGGAAGAAAGACGTGGGGTTAGAAGACATACATCACACTCACACACACTTATTACAATTTTGCCCTCGTGCAGAGGGTCCGAATAAATATACAGTCCCGAATAAATACAGTCCAAATATGTACAAATTCCTAATTAATTTACAACTTAACTAAGAAAATAATAAACTGGCATACAAGCCAGGGACTGCCTTGATTCTGATGAATGATATATGTTTAGGCTGCCTTGCGCGGAAATTCACTAGAATGCCCCAATTAGCCTCTGTTTTGCAATTGTTCTTGGAAAGCGCGCCAAGCCTCGAAAGACTGCTGATTCTTGATTTTGCTGCAACAGAGAGCAGGAAAAGGGCATAGCAATGTATTTTCACAAATGTATGCATGCCTCGATCCTCGTGCCACCAATCACGTATCTCGATGCATGATGGCCGAGGAGTCGAATTGCACAACTCGATATGGAATGAATGCACATGAAAACACAACAAAACCTAACTCCATCATGGATGATCCGGAGTGTCGGTGACTGGGGAATTGAGACACGTTCTGTCACTCGGAGTACGAAACGCCCCTCGTTTCCCGTGCTCGGGCTAACTCCTATCCCAAGCACAATGCAATATGCATGACATGCACGAATGCAAACTAAGATACAACCTAACATGCACAATGTTATGAAATGGCATACACGATGCACGAGGTAACATGGCATACACAATGCACTGATATACAACCTAGCATACACAATGCTATGAAATGGAATGGCATACACAATGCATAATGGACTTACACTAACATGAGTGGACCTCAGCCACACTCACATAAGAGGCCATAAGATGGAAATGAGACAACTCAAAATGCGTGCACACGTGCACGCAAACCGAGGACCGATCCTAAGGCACCAAGATGCCACTCTAACAAGACATGGCAAGTCATGGAATATGAAATATTAGCATGCAAATTTCAGTACCAAAATGTGATGCAAAACAGCCCCGAATCATGGAAACATGGCACCCGATGCAAGGAATGATCCCGAAATGCAAGATTAGGCACATGAAATGACTTGTAGCTACATCAAGCATGCATTATTTGTACATGAAGTGTGAAGACAGAAGTAAGGAAGCCCCAAAAAAAGCATATTTACAGTTTTAAGAAAGGCCAAACAGGGAACACAAATGGGGCTAAGCTAGCATACAAAAATGGCCCCGGGAGAGAGGTAATGAAGCAAGTAGCAGATGCTGGCTCTAAACGGAAAAGGGCCCTTCAACAATGTTGAAGAGGGGCCTGAAATATGACCTTTTAAAGCTTATGATCAAACCCAAAACAGTGTAAAAGTAGGCCTAAGATGCTATGCAAAATAAGGCCAAAAAGAGGTTTAAACACAAAGTATACAAAGGGTGCCTCAAACAGCCAAAGACCCTTGATGAAACATGAAGAGGGAGTCAAAATAAGGTCATTTTTGGTTCGGAACAGAGCCCAAAAACAGAAGCACAAGGGGCTAACAAATCATGCAAGAATAAGGCCAAGAGAGGGGTACAATGGCAAGTGGCACATGGGAGCTCCAAACAGTGATGAGCCCTTCAACAATGTTGAAGAAGGGCTCAAAATAAGCTATTTCACAGTTCACAACATGCCTCAAAACAGTTTAAAAATAGGCCGAAAATGCTATGCAAGAAAGGGGGATACAAGAGGGGTAATGAAGCAAGTGAAAGAAGGAAGCCTCAAACAGTGAGAGGCCCTTAATTAAACATGAAAAATGGCTCAAAATAAGCCTAGTTCCAGTTAGGGTCGGAGCCCAACTATGCAAGCATAAGGAGCTAAAATATAGACCAAGAAAAGAGCAAAAAGAGGGAAAATGAGACTCACCCTTGAAGACTAGTCTTTCATCAACTCTTGGCTTGAGAAAAGATGCTCCTTGCCTCTGGAAATGGCCTCCGAACTGCTGGTATGGAGTATGGGTCGGTTGGCTTGGAGATGGAGTAGAAATGGATCCAAGAATAAAGGGTTTTGGTGCTTGGAATATATATAGAGAGAGAGAGAGAGATTGGATGTAAACAAAATTTTCTAACCCTTTTTCCAGAGCTGGAGGGTCTGTTATATAGACACAAGAGAGTGAAAAAAGAGGGGGAAAAATGGGGGGGAAATGAAATTCAAATTTCCCTCCAAAATTGGCCTAAAGGGAGATAAAGGGGGAAGTGATAGTAGGAGATCTCAAACCGATGAGAGCCCTTCAACAAAGTTGAAGAGGGGCTCAAAATAAGACACTTTCTAGTTTATGACAAGCCACGAAAATAAATACAATAGGCCTAAACTATCATGCAAGAAAAGGGCTAAAAGAGGGGTGAAGAAGCAAGTGACAGTAGGAGATCTCAAACAGCAAAAGGTCCTTAATCAAACATGAAAAAGACCTCAAAATTGACTATCTCAAGTTCAGGTCGGAGCCCAAAAATGTAGAATGAAGGTTCGGGAGCCAAAACACGCAGTTCGGGGCCCCGAAAGTGGGCTGTTAGGTACCGGAAGTGGTGTCCGACCACGAAGTCGGTCTCCCGGACCACAGTGTCCCTCAAAAGGGAGGAAATAAGCTATGTGCCAAAAATCGGAGCAAACGGAGGTGGGCACACGACCAACAGCTCCGAAAAATCGGGAACCGGGCTCCAAACGAGAAAAATAGCCTACGACCACAAAGTTGGTCTCCCAGGCCACACTGTTCCTCAAAAGGGAGGAAACAAGGTGTGCGCCAAAAACCGGAGCAAACGGAGGTAGTTAAGCGATCCCAAATCGAGACACACGGCTGACGGCTCCGAAAACCGAAAACTGGGCTCCAAACGGGAAAAATGGCCTACGACCACAAAACGTAGCCTACGGCCACTGAGAGATGATCTACGAGACCTCTCCCTCCCTTCGGGAAGAGAAAACAGAGAAAACAGGGCCTGATTCGCAAACTGAGGCAAAGCACAAATGAGTCCGGAAGTCCGGAGGCAAGGCTCGCAGCCGGGACTCCGCAACCTCTGAACGAGCACGATATACAATATCACCAAGCGCTCAATCAGTGATGTCTGAGTCTTAAGGTCGGTCAAAAATGGGGTGTCTACAAACATGGCCAGCCAGGTTCCGAGAGCTCAGGTGGCCGGCCGGCCACTTCCCCTGGCCGGCCGGCTAGGGTCAAAAGGGTCAATCAGAGAAAGCTGGCCGGCCACCCATATTGGTGGACTCCCATGTGTGCACAACACAACCATGTGATCAAAACCCAGAAAAAGTGAACCAGGAGAGAGAAAACCCAACTTTTCAGAGGGGTTCAAAAGGGTCAGGAACAAGTGCTGGTCAGCCATGACATATTGGTGGCCTCCTAGATGTGTACAACACAAATATGTGGTTGAGGGCCAAAGAAAGTGGCCTGGGAATAGTCAACATCAGCTTTCTAGTGAGGAAAATGGGCGACGGAGAACGATGAAGGAATAAAGCTGGCTTTTCAGAACAATTGCTGGCCTCCCACCCTTCTACAAGCTTCCCAATAATGAAAATAAGGTCTCCACCGAAAATGAACCCAAACCGATGCAAATTGAAGGTTCGGGGGCCGAAATACGCAGCCTGGGGCCCCAAAAACTGACTGTTAAGCACCGGAGGTGGCATTCGACCACGAAGTTGGTCTCTCGGACTACAGTGTCCCTAGAGAGAGAGGAAATAAGGTGTGCGCCAAAAACCGGAGCAAACGAAGGTGGTTAAGTGGTCCCGAATCGAGGCACACGGCCGACGGTTCCGAAAACCGGGGACTGGGCTCCGAAATGAGAAAAATGGCCTAAGACCACAAAACGTAGCCTACGACCACTGAGAGATGATCTATGAGACATCTCCCTCCTTTCGGGAAGAGAAAACAGAGAAAACAGAGCTTGGTTCGCAAACTGAGGCACAGCACAGAAAAGCCCAGAGTCCGGAGGCAAGGCTCGCGGCCGAGACTCTGAAGCTTCGAAATGAGCGCAATATGCAGCATCACCAGGCGCTCAATCGGTGACATCTGAGTCTTAAGGTCGGTCAAAAATGGGGTGTCTACAGGGGTGCACTGTTTTGTTGTATTTCCTTGAAAGTTCTTGTTGATAGGCGGCCACGTGGATGAGAGCCTTTTCCCGACGCTCTTCCACTAGATCCAGTTCCAGGGCAATGGCCTCGGGGTTCAGCTCGGGCTCAAAACTTTCGCTTCTGAGTGTGGACATGCCAACTTCCAAAGGTATGACCGCCTCCATGCCATAAGCCAAAGCAAATGGAGTTTCCTCGGTAGACCGCCGAGGGGTTGTTCGGTATGCCCAAAGGACGCTGGGGAGTTCCTCAGCCCACTTTCCCTTTGCTTTCTCCAGTCGGTTCTTCAACCCATCAAGTATGGTCATGTTTGACGCCTCGGCTTGACCATTGGACTGCGGGTAAGGCGGAGTAGAGTTGTAGAATTCAATCTTTAAATCTTCACAAAACCCTCTGAAGAGGCGACCGTCAAACTGGGTGCCATTATCAGAGATCAGAATTTTGGGGACGCCAAACCGCGTGACCACATTCTGCCAGACAAACCGCTTCACGTCTTTCTCCTTGGTTGTTGCCAAAGGCTCCGCTTCAATCCATTTGGTGAAGTTGTCTGTGGCTGCGATGAAGAACTTCCGGTTGCCTGGTGCAGTGGGGAGCGGCCCTACTATATCTAACCCCCACATCGCAAAGGGCCAAGGGCTGGTGAGGGGAAGAAGTTCCCTGGCCGGCTGGTGGATCTGGTGGGCAAACTTCTGGAACTTCTCACACTTGCAAACACACTTCTGTGTGTCGGCTTGCATGCACGGCCACCAGTAGCCTTGCGAAATAGCTCGGTAGGCCAAGGACCTGCCCCCTATGTGACTGCCACAGATGCCTTCGTGAATGTCATACAAGAAGGCCTTCATGCTGATCGGGTGCACACATTTCAGGTAAGGACCGGTGAAAGACTTCTTGTATAAAGCGCCGGATGGAGAGAGCCAAAACCGCTCTGACTTCACCCGCACTTTATGTGCTTCCTTCTTGTCAGCTGGAAGAGTCCGTTCTCTGAGAAACATGATGGTAGGGTCCATCCAAGAGGGACCTAGCTCGGCGCAGAGTACTTCTGTCTGCACGGTTTCCTCAATGCTGGGTCTCGGAAGGAATTCAATCAAAAGAGGGTTGGGAGATGCGCTATCGACCATGGAAGCAAGGCCTGCCAACTCATCTGCTCGGCCATTTTCTTCTCGGCCAATCTGTTGAACCCTGATCGCTTGAAATCGCTTGATGTGGTCCCTAACCAGGGCTTGGTACTTCGCCATTCTGTCATCCTTTGCCTCGTAAACCCTAGAGACTTGGTTAACCACAAGCTGGGAGTCACTGTAAACAATTAGCTCAGATGCTTGCATCTGAAGCGCACTCTTGAGCCCAACCAAAAGCGCCTCATACTCGGCCTCATTGTTGGATGCTGGAAAGCCAAAGGTGATAGAATGTTCAATAGTCAGGCCATTCAGCGAGATCAGAACTATACCTAGCCCGGCACCGTGATGGTTTAAGGCTCCATCAACAAAAAGTTTCCACATCTCCCCCACAAAGAGCTTCCAACATTCTGAGGGGTCCTGAGAGGCTCGAAGGTTGTGAGATCATGGTTGCTCGGCTGTTCGGCTTCAAGTTCTGTGCTGATTGGTTCCACTTCAGCCTCCCTTGGTGATTCGGCACCGGACTCAGCAAGTTGATCTATAATGCCTAAGTACGTAGGCGAATCACCAGGTTGCAGTATTATGCCAGTTGCAGGCTTTGCATTGAGTAGTTCCATGCCTTCCCCCTCGGTGATGCGATACCGGACAGAGCAGGTTGGTCGGTGATACCCAACTCCGTCATCGCATCACCGGGCGGTGGAATCGTACTAACTGAAGGTGCTTCGGTGGGGCGCGCAAATTCCGCGGCACCAACTCCACCAAGTTGTTGTATCTCGATCAGGCTTGCATTCACCTCTTCATCTGCCACGGCAATATCGACCGGGCACATCGGATGAGTTCCAGGTGAGAATTCAGCAACAAAATCGGCCAAGGTCTGGGCTTTTATAGCAGTACGCGGCTGGAGCTTTACATCAAATTGTCCCAATTCGACCGCCTACTTGAGAATTCGACCAGAAAAGTCTGCCCGTTCAAACAAAGCCCTAAGGGGGAACTCGGTCAGAACGATGATGGTATGGGCATGGAAATAGTGTGCCAACTTCCTTGAAGCCATCATTAATGCCAACGCAAGCTTTTCCAACGTCAAGTATCTCGGCTCGGCCGGTAGCAAGGTTTTACTGACGTAGAAGATTGGGAGCTGCCTGATTCCTTCAGTTCGGACAAGCACCGCACTGACTGCATGCTATGAAATGGCCAGGTAAAGGTAGAGTTCCTCGCCGGGCTTCGGTGTTACCAATAGTGGTGCCGAAGACAGATACTCCCTGAGCTCGGCCAAAGCTCGGTCACACTCTTCATCCCACGAGAACTTTGATTTCAATGCTTGAAAGAAAGGGCGGTAGCGATCTGATGCTACACGTCCTTAGTCGAGCTAGGCTGTTTCAACTCTTATACGGCTTTGATCTGTGTGGGGTCTACTTCGATACCTCAGTTCGTGACTAGGAATCCCAAAAATTTTCCAAATCCCACGCCAAAGGCACACTTAGATACATTCAGGCGTAACTTGTGCTTCTTGAGAATGGTGAACATCTCGGCTAAGTCGGACAAGTGGTCTTCTTGATGCTGGCTTTTAACCACCATATCATCAATATAAGCCTCCATTGTCCGGCCGAGCAAAGGAGCAAACATCTTGGTCACCATCCTCTGAAAAGTTGCCTCGGCGTTCTTTAAACCAAAATGCATGACTCGGTAATAGAAGAGTCCCCTTGGAGTCGTGAAGGAGGTGATCTCTCGGTCGGGCCCATGCATGGCAATCTGATGGTAGCCGCGGTAGGCATCCAAGAAACTAAGCCTGTTATGCCCAGTCGTCAAATCCACAAGTTGGTCAATTCTGGGCAAAGGGAAGCTGTCTTTCGGACAAGCTCGGTTGACTGTCTTGTAATCGACACAAACTCGCCACTTTCCATTCTTCTTGGGCACCACTATAGTGTTGGAAATCCACCAAGGGTAGTGCACTTCCTGAATTGCTCGTGCCTTAAGCAAGTTTTTCACTTCCTCCGCAACTACCTCGGCGTGATGCAGCGCTGATCTCCTTGTTCGCTGAATAACTAGCTTTGCTCCGGGGAAGACATTGTAGTGATGACAGATAAAACTTGGATCGAGGCCAGGCATGTCGTAAGGCAACCATGCGAAGACTTCGATGTTAGCCATCAAAAACTCAACCATGTCGGTCCTTTCTAAGGCAGTAAGGCTAGAGCCGAGCAAGAAGAACTTGTCCGGGTGCTCTGTATTAATTCGCATCTCCACCAATTCCTCAACGGCTTTGTCCTCTGCCCTAATGCCCACATCATCAAGTACTCCCCGGTCTTCCGGTCCTTCTATCATTTGAACGAAGCCTTTGGCAGCTCGGCTCCCGTTCACTGCCACGAAGCATTGCTTTGACATGACTTGATCTCCCCAAATCTCCTCGATTGCCCCTATAGCCGAGGGGAATCTTATCACCTGATGGTAGGTCGACGCTACGGCTTGCATAGCGTGAAGCCATCCTGTTCCAAGGATCAGGTTATAAGTGGAAGGCACTTGTAACACCCAGAACTCCACTTGCTTGACCACGGATCCCGCTTTGACCGGCAGGATAATCTTTTCCAAAGGCCACTCTGGTTGCGAGTTGAAACCAACCAGTGGCGAAGTTGCCGGAGCCAAGTCTGTATCCCGGAGCTTGAGCTGTTTGAGTGCGTCGTAATACATGATCTCGACCGAGCTTCCCTGATCGATCAAGATCCGCTTGACATCGAATTCCTTGACGCGGAGCGTCATCACTAACGCATCGTTGTGCAGCGTCTGAATGCGCTCTAGATCCCTTGTGGAGAAGCTGATGACATCTTTCACTTCGGTTTTCCCCCTCTTGATCGTAGGCTGAATTAACAAAACTTCCCGCATGTGTTCTGCCTTCTTGATCATACCCCGGAGCTCGCATACCCGCGCCGGCTCCACTATGCCATGGATAACATTGATAACTCCTTGTGGAAGCGCATCACAGTCATCCGGTCCCCGTGGATCAACCGAAGCTTGATTCGCCTTAACGCCCCCATCAATGTAAAGGTCCAGGTGTCCGGCTGCGACTAGCTCTTCCAAGTGTTGCCGCAAAGGCAAACAATCCTCTGTCTAGTGGCCGTGCTCCCTGTGAAAAGTGCAACGATACTGCGGATTGAAGCCCTTCTAACCGTCGCCCAACTTAGCTGGAAACCGGACATATTCCTCGTCACGAATTTCACTAAGTATGCGATAGATCGGAATCTTGAAGACCGTGGTGATGCCTGTCCTGGCCTTCAACCTTCTGTTTGCATCGGCTACGTCATCTCGGGGGTAGTCATCCCAGTCATTCTAACGTCCTCTACCCCAGTTTTGGCGATTCGAGCCACGGTCCGATTCCTCTGCTTGGTCATTTGAACGACTGGACTCTTGCCCAACTACGTGCACTTTGCCAGCTGTCCTCTTGTCTGTTACTACCGGAGTCGCCTTCGCGGTAGATGCTGATGCGTCATCCTCTACTCGGATGTGCTCATTGATGCGCTGCATGAGTTGGCCCATGGATGTCGGCTGGTGCATGGTAAGCAAGTCCCCCAGTCTATGTTCGATCGGGAGACCATGCTTGTATTGAGTGATTGCAAGGTTGACCGGGCAATCCAAGATCTCTTTGAAGGTCTCCCAATATCTGGAGTTGTATGCCTTCAATGTGTCGCTCGGTTCCATCTTGACACTCAATAGGTGATCAACTTCTTTTGGTGTTTTGGTGTTGGTTTTGAAGCGCGTCACAAAGGCTTCGGCCAACTGATGCTACCTTTCTATGCTCCCCTCCGGCAACCTCTCAAACCATTTCAGGCCTAGTTCGCCTAAACTTGACGGGAAGATAAGGCACATAAGTGCGTCATTCCGCCTATGTCCGGCCATGACCTGTCGAAAGTGGCTTACATGCATGTAAGGATCGGTCTTTTCGTCGTAGAGTGTGAGTTTAGGCTAGTGGAAGCTTGCTGGAAGCGTTGTTGTTTCTATCTCCAGGGAGAAAGGGGTGGCGCTCAGCCTCGCCAAGTCTAAATCTACAAGGAGCGGCGCTGCTTGGCGGGGTAGAGGCATTCCGACCTCCTCGCTGGCGTAAACTCCGTAAGATAGCCGCTAGAACGTCGGCACCCTCTGAGCCTCCCGCCAGCTAGCTTGTTCCTTTAAGACTGCCCGCAAATCCTCTGAACGAGCAGAATAGGAGTACCTCGACGTCGTCTCTGGACGTGAGGGCTGGTAAGTGCTATCTTGCGTGTTGGACTTCTCTGCACACACATCGGAATCACCAACCTGGTCACTTCTGGTAATAGATATGAACGGAGTGTGTCGCTGACTCTGACTGCCTGAACGACGGGGTTGGGTGCGCTCACTGTGATCTCCCATTCCGGCTACACCCTTCCCTTTGACATGCAGCTTCAGCTCTTCCATCTCCGCTGCCATTCGCCGGATGACGGTGTCTTGGTCCCTTAGCTTGTGTTCCAGACGTCTGGCGTGAGATTCTCTTCGCCGCCGATGACCGTCCGGACTCCGTGAATGACCATAACTTCTTCCGCGCTTATCTCGCGCATCTCCCGACTGTCCTCCTGGGAATGTCTCCAACTCCGCCATTGGAGGGATGGTGGGATGTCCTTCTCTCCATCTGCTTGACTCCGAGGTAACTCCGTCGATGGCGGACAACGGAATCTCGTCGTTGTTTGCCATGAACGGCGATTAGATGAGCCTGGAAGACAAGGTTTTGTCTGCAAAGGTTCCCACAAATGGCACTAATTGTATGGGGAGCAAATATTCCGGCAAGCCCGTACTCTTTTCTTCTAAGCTCCGTTTCTGTCCGATCACCTGCGAACACAACGGAGGTGAGCTACCCGGCGGTGTGTGGCCGGAAAACCCCTCCGGCGATCAAGTTAGCACACACCTTGGGATAGAGAGAGAAAAAGAAGAGAGTGTTTGAGTGTAAGTATTTCTTACAAAACGTTTGTCCGTGCCGCGTATGGGGGGCGCAGACATGCTTATATACCCTCTGCGCCCCAAATCTACTCCCAGTGATCTCTCGACACGTGGCACTGTGTAACAACGCCCGCGGGGGGGGCTCGCTACAGCTCGGACTCGATTTTTGTTGCGGTTCTCAATCTTGAACCAAAGAGTCCAAATCCGGCAAATCGTTTTGAAGGAAAACAGATTTTTTGAAAGAAGTGCCAAACATGGACTGCTTTGCCAGATAACAGAGTCGCCACCTAAATATTTTAAAATGGGAAATTTAGGAAACCCTGACTCGGTGCCGAAAGGCCACGTGTCCGTCATCACCAAAGTTGGCTCGGGAACTTGGGTACGATTAGGGAAGGTCACATCGTGAGCACCCCCTCTCGCCCGGTCAAAGACCGGCCTCTACTAACCATGATATCTGTTTTTGAAAACATTGTGAGTTCTTATTCTGTTTATTGGCCTAGGTTACTATGTGATGCTCGCAGTAAACAAGTATAGACTGAATCGCCTGAATTGGAACTAAACATCTCATGTTTGTTTGTGAAAGATGGTTTGCTACCCGCAGGTAGGCTTAAAATACAGATTTTGCCACAATCTAGTGGGCTTAACAAACAATTGATGAATTGCTCCAATTCAGACAACTCAACCTCCACCCACAGGCATTCAAGGCAGTTATATCACATAAGCATGTAGCCTCATGGTAAGCATGCTATCATGGCAACACTCACACGCATGCAAGGATGCTAAAGCGTAAAACTTACAGAGTACTCCAAGCCAAAACAAAAGCTGATTAGAAATCATGCATGATCCTAAAATTATACAGAAATGCCTAATGCAACACATGCAAAATGCAGCTAAGATAGCAGGCTCGGCTATTCTAAATATGGCATATGAGATGCAACAGCTATCAAGTACTCAACTTGGAATTGAAATACAGATGCAGTTTGTATGATGCGCCGAGCCCGGTGCGTGCAAAACAGATGAATGATGCAAACATGCTGTCATACTGTATGCTAATTGAAATATGCCCTATATCTAACCATTCAAAGCGGGTAAATAAAAGGGAGAAAGAAATGGGGGTTGGAAGACATACATCGCACTCACACACCCTTATTACATTTATGCCCTCGCACAGAGGGTCCGAATAAAATAATAATACAGTCCGAATAAAAGAATATACAGTCCGAATGAATATACCGATTTCTAATTAATTAACAAATTAATTACAGAAAAGTAAAACTGGCATGCAAGCCAGGGACTGCCTTGCTCCTGATGAATGGTATATGCTGGGCTGCTTGGCGCAGAAATCCACTGGGATGCCCTGATTAGCCTCTGTTTGCAATTTTCTCGAAATGCGTGCCAGCCTCCGAAAAGTTGTTGATTGTTGATTTTGCTGCAACAGAGAGCAGGAAAAGGGCATAGCAATGTATTTCACAAATATATGCATGCCTCGATCCTCGTGCCACCAATCACGCACATCGATGCATGATGGCCGAGGAATCGAATTGCACAACTCAATATGGGATGAATGCATATGAATGCTACAACAAAACCTAACTCCATCATGGGTAATCCGGAGTGTCGGTGACTTGGGAATTGAGACCCGTTCCGTTACTCGGAGTACAGAACGCGCCTCATTTCCCGTGCAAAATGCATGGTATGCATGAAATGCAACTAACATACAACCTAGCATGCACCATGCTATGAAAATGAGATGAAAATGAGAAGCCTCGAAAAGCGTGCACACGGGCACGCAAACCGAGGCGATGGCATGAAATGCAAAGCGGATAAAACAGAGTGCCTCGAAATGCGTACACACGGGCACGCAAACCAAGGCGATGACAAAATGGAAAATCGGATACAACCGAAGTGCCTCGAAACGCGCGCCCACAGGCACGCAAACCGAGGCCATGATGAAATGAGAAAATCGGATACAACCGAAGTGCCTCGAAACGCGCGCCCACAGGCACGCAAACCGAGGCGATGATGAAATGAGAAAATCGGATAAAACCGAAGTGCCTCGAAACGCGTGCCCACAGGCGCGCAAATCGAGCCGATGATGAAATGAGAAAATCGGATAAAACCGAAGTGCCTCGAAACGCGTACCCACAGGCGCGCAAATCGAGGCGATGATGAAAGAATGAGAATCGGATAAAACTGAAGTGCCTCGAAACGCGTGCCCACAGGCGCGCAAATCGAGGCGATGATGAAAGAATGAAAATCGGATAAAACCGAAGTGCCTCGAAACGCGTGCCCACAGGCGCGCAAATCGAGGCGATGATGAAATGAGACGAGATGGCATACGGAATGCAACGATGGGCTTACACCAATATGGGAGAGCCTCAGCTCACTCGCATAGGAGGCCGTCGGATAAAAACAAAGCTGCCTCGAAACGCGTGCCCGCGGACACGCAAATCGAGGCGATGATGTAGAAGCATGAAAATGCAAATTGGGCTTATGCCAACATGAGATAGCCTCAGCCACGCTCACATAGGCTGCCGGAATGATAAGAATGAGGTGCCTCGAAGTGCGTGCCCATTGGCACGCAAACCAAGGCAATGCAAAAATGATGCAAATGGCATAGGGAATGATATGTAAGCATGGAAATGGACTTTCAGCACCTAAATAAAGGGGAAAACAACCCCGAAACAATTCGAAATAACACTCGAAGCATGCATTCATCCCGAAAATGTGAAATTAAGCCCCGAAATGGCCTATAGCCATGCTATACATGCAAAATATGATCATGGCAGAAAGAACAGTAGCAAGGCAGTCCTAAATATGGTATTTTTTCAGTAACAAACTTGGCCAAAATGCGAGTAGGGATAGATCAACAATAGCATGCAAAATTAGTGGCCAAAAGAGGGGTATTGAGACAAGTGATATATGCAAACTCCAAATGGACAAACTTTCTTCTACAACATTGAAGATGAGATAAAAATAAGCACAATTTCAGAAGATGACATCCTCAAAATCAGAATACAAACATGCTATAAAATCCATGCAAAGATGGAGCTCAAAAGAGGCTATAACAAGAGTCATGCAAAGCAAGCACCAAATGACAAAATTTTCTTCATGAAATGTGTAAAGGGGGTCAAAATAAGACCAAATTAAGTATGGGTCGAAGTCCCAAAAACAAATAGAAATAGGTCAAAAGTTGCATACAAAAATGGGCACACTTGATGGAATTTGAAGGAAGTGGTGGATACAATGGCCAAATGAAGTTGAGCCCTTCTACAATGTTGTAGAGGGGCTCAAAATGAGCACAAAACCAGTAGGGGTCGGACCCCTAAAAACAAAAGGAAATAGGCCTAAACTAGCATGCAAGATAATGGCATAAAAGCTAGGTATTGAAACAAGTATATCATAGAAGCCTCAAATGAAGTTGAGCCCTTCTACAAAGTTGTAGAGGGGTTCAATATGAGCACAAAACCAGTAGGGGTCGGAGCCCCAATTCTCAACCAAATAGAGTATAGAAATGAATCAAGAAAAAGCCCTAAAAGTTGGTTTTGAAGACTTACCCTTGAAGACTTGTCTTTCGTTGATTCTTGGCTCTGATTTGTTGCTTTTTGACCTCTGAAGAACACCTCCTTGCTGCTGAAATGGTAGTAGGGATGGTGAGGCTAGGTGTTGATGAAGAGAAGACCTAGGGACTTAGAAGCTTTTTTGAGGTTTTAAGCTAAGGAAATGGAGATTTTTTGAGAAGTGTTCTTGAAGACAAATTTTCCAACCTTGAAGAAGGAGAGGGAGGGCCCTTTAAATAGACAAGAAATAGGGTGTAAAAGGGGAGGGAAAGCACCCAATCTGTCCCTCCCGAAATATCCCCCGGATACCCCGGGATATGTTGGAAAATATCCGGACAGCTGGGACAGGCTGGAAAGCAGGAAGCTGGCCGGCCAGGTAAATTTTTGCAAGGTGGCCGGCCAGCCACCCCCCATGGCCGGCCAGCCACCCTACATGGCCGGCCAGCCAGGTGAAAAAAAATGAAGTTTTGAATTAGTGGCCGACCACCAACTTTTAGGGTCCTCCAAGGTGTGTATAACAAGGATCCAAGGTTGGAATTTGGCAACACTGAAGCAGGAGCCACAACATAGAGCTTGAAGGAGAGGCTCAAAAATGAAACTCAAATTTTCTGGCCGACCACCACTTTTTTGTGTCCTCCCATGTGTGTAGAACAAGGTTCCAAGGTCGAAAATTGGCAACATTGAAGCAGGATTCACAACATTGCATTTGAAGAAGAGGCTCAAAAATGAAAATAGGAATTGCTGGCCGACCATACATTTTTAGGGTCCTCCCATGTCCCCTGATCACAAATATGTAGCTTTGGTTGGAAGAAAATACCCCCAGGGTGTTCAACATTGGCCCGGAAGTGAGAAAAACGGGCTCCGGAGGAGCGAAACTGGCTATCTGGGATAATTGCTGGCCTCCCACCCCCCAGTGATCTTCCTGGTGTTGAAACAGAGGTACCTGCCAAATTTGAACAAAAACTAATGAGAAATGAACGTTCGGGGCCAAAACCGAGCAATTCGGGATCCCGAAAATGGGCTGCGGGTGCCGGAAATGGTGTATGGCAGCGAAGTGGGTATCTGCGACCCCAGTGTCCCTCGGAACGACAAAACAGAGGTTCCTGCCAAAAAACAGAGAAAACCGATGCAAGATGAATGCTCGGGGCCCAAACCGCGCGATTCGGGGTCCCGAAAACCGGCTACAGGCACCGAAAGTGGCCTATGGCCACGAAGTGGGCATCAGAGGCCCCAGTGTTCCTCGGAACTATAAAACAGAGGTGCAAGCCAAAAACCGGAGAAGTCGGAGATGGTTGGGCAGTCCCGAGCCGAGGCACACAGCCTGACGATCCCGAAAACCGGGAACCGGGCTCCGAAATGGGCAAAATGGCCTACGGCCACAAAAAGTAGCTCACGGCCACCGGGAGATAGTCTACAGGACCATTCCCTTCCCTCGGGAAAGAAAACAGAGAAAACCGAGTCTGGTTCGCAAACCGAGACAAGGCACGAAAGAGAGTTCGGAAGCCCGGAGGCAGGGCGCGCGGCCGCGACTCTGAGACTTCTGAACGAGCACAGTATGCAACATCACCAAGCGCTCAATCGGTGACGTCTGAGTCTTGAGGACGGTCAAAAATGGGGTGTCTACAGTTGCCCCTCTTTGACAGAACTCGGAAGTCAAGAAGTGACGAGAGTGAATGTCAAAGCCCAGAGACGACCCATTTTTGACAAGGCCGAAGACTTAGACAATCATACAAGATGAACAGATATGTGCACCCGCAGGCGTGCCTGCAGGCAGGGGGCAAAAAGCAATATGCGGGAAGATTTGATAATTGGACTTACACGCTAAGCGAAGCTGGTTTGAGAATTGCGGATTCTTCATGAACATGTGCGACAGATACACAAAAATGAACGAAGTGTGATGGATACACTAAGTAGACAAACATGTGTGATAAATACACAAAAGTGAAGAGAGTGTGATGGATACACTATACGAATGTGTGTGGTGGATACATACAGAGGGCATGTGTGATTGATACACAAAGCAAAGCGAGTGTGTGATAGATACACTATTTGAGCAAAGTGTAATTGATATACAAAGGGTGAAGTGAGCAAAGTGCGATGGATACACTAAATGTGAACACAAAGTGTGATAGATGCACTGTGTGAACAGAGTATGATTGGTATACTAAAAGCGAACACAAAGTGTGATAGATGCACTTAGTGAACAAAGTATGATGGATATACTAAAAGTGAACACAAAGTGTGATAGATGCACTATGTGAACAGAGTGTGATTGATATACTAAATGTGAACACAAAGTGTGATAGATGCACTATGTGAACAGAGTATGATTGATATACTAAAAGCGAACACAAAGTGTGATAGATGCACTTAGTGAACAAAGTATGATGGATATACTGAATGTGAACACAAAGTGTGATAGATGCACTTAGTGAACAAAGTATGATGGATATACTAAAAGTGAACACGAAGTGTGATAGATGCACTTAGTGAACAAAGTATGATGGATATACTAAAAGTGAACACGAAGTGTGATAGATGCACTTAGTGAACAGAGTATGATGGATATACTGAATGTGAACACAAAGTGTGATAGATGCACTTAGTGAACAAAGTATGATGGATATACTAAAAGTGAACACAAAGTGTGATAGATGCACTTAGTGAACAGAGTGTGATCGATACACTAAAAGTGAACACAAAGTGTGATAGATGCACTTAGTGAACAAGTATGATAGATATACTGAATGCGAACACAAAGTGTGATAGATGCACTTAGTGAACAGAGTGTGATTGATACACTAAAAGTGAACACAAAGTGTGATAGATGCACTTAGTGAACAAGTATGATAGATATACTGAATGTGAACACAAAGTGTGATAGATGCACTTAGTGAACAGGTATGATAGATATACTGAATGTGAACACAAAGTGTGATAGATGCACTTAGTGAACAGGTATGATAGATATACTGAATGTGAACACAAAGTGTGATAGATGCACTTAGTGAACAGAGCATGATTGATATACTGATGTGAACGAAGTGTGATTGATACACTAAGTGAAATGAAGTGTGTTAGATACACTGAGTGAAGCAAATAAAGTGTGATTGATACACTAAGTGAATGATCTCAAACGGAACTTCTTTGAATGAACCGTACATACAATATCGTGCATGACTAAGAAAGAAACTTGACTGGTACAATGCATTACAATGTATGATGCTTAAGGAAAGCAATAAATGGACAAAGCGGCGCTTTAGAAAGCACCTCATGAGGTGAGTGGCGGTGAACCGCTCTTCTCCAACGGGGATCTCCCCTCGTGCTGTTCGAACACTTACCTTGAACTCACAGTATAAAGGCTTGGAATACTGACAAGGGACAACATCTGGATGTGGGAGCCACGGCTGCTGCTTGTTTTCCTGATCCTATTCACAACTTTCCCTATTCTCCAACGGGGTGACAGACTAGGTTGGTTCAGTATCCAGAACTGAGGCGCATACACATGCTATCTCAATCTATGGGGCTGCCATACAGATTTCAAGCCGAGGACATGCCTCTGGGTATTTAAACCAGACTCTAGTCTCGGAAATCCCGAACCTTTGCGTTCTAGGCCACGGCCATTCGAACTCTAGTTTCCACCGTCGCAGTTGGTCTCCTAGGAACTCATCGCAAACACGTCCAAGATGCCTCTGGCAGGGAATGGTACTCAGGGAGAGCACTTCTGATCGCCATTCTGGCTTGAAGTAGACTTGATCTTGAGCTTGAGGTTGAAGCACACTCATACTTCAGAGCATTGGCAAGACCTGAAGAGGTACACATGGGATGCAATCTCGGAACTTACTGATGCCGGAACAAACTCAGATGCCCAATATTTTCCTCTTTTGCTTTTGCTTTGCAGCCCGAAACTCATAGCTTCAGATAGGTCCTGGTTCTACTGTTCACACTTATCGGGGGTGGACCCTGCGGCTTTATGAAAGAACAAATTCTGTTTTGCACAAATGTGGAGAACGGCACGGCACTCGGAGCACAAAATGATTTTATTTTTGAAATTGAGAAAATGAGTTCTCGACCGGGTATTGAGCCTACAACTGAACACAGCGAAAAAGACTCAACAACGAAAAACAAAAGGTAAACAACCTAAACACATCCGTTAACACTCAAAACGACTCAAAACCAAAAAACGAGACAAACAAAAAGACACGACATGCACAGGGAGCCTGTTTCACTGGGTAGTGTTTCCCACCCTTTCTCATTTGTGATTCTCACATCACTCGGCACTCAATCTCTAGTTTTCTGAAAAAGCCCTTTTCTCACTTTTTTTTTTCTCATCGCACATCTCTTTATTCTTCAATCTCTCATTTTTCATCCCTCCCCTGGGTGGTTGATGGATAAACAGCAAGTTGTGGGTTCTCGCCCCTAGCATTCTGCTAGATTCTTCTTCTTCTGCTCACAACGGTGAGTTTCTCCCACAGAGGGGTTGTGCTGCAACAGGATGCGTAGCAAATTTGCAGCTGACATCGATTGATGATGCTTTGCTGGGGAGTTTGGACGTGATCAGATCTGTCCAGATGAAGGAGTGGAATATCTTGCCCCATTCTAGTTCGTGCTTCGCACTTGGCTTGATACCTCGTTGCTTGGAGGATGTGAGAGAGCTTTCAGCCCATTTGCGGTTTGCTTCAGTTGTGCCCTTTTCTGGCAGGTAGAGTGCCCTTTCTGGCAAGTATGTTGACAAAGGGGAAAAGACAGAACACCTGACTCAACTGTGCCCCTAGTTCATCATTTTGACCATTTTTGTTTTTGGCTTTCTAAAAAAAAAAATTTGACCAAAATGAGAGTTAGATTAACATGCTTGTTCAATTTTTGATTTGAAATCATGCAAGTCAAGCTACGAGCACTGAAAATTTTCCTTTTTCGGGTCCAAGAAATGGTCCAATTTTGGAAAAGATGGAACAATTTTTGAGAAAATTAGTCAACCTCAGTAAAAATTCTCAAAAACTATTTTTGCAAACGGCCACTTGCTCAACGAGCATAGAACCCACTCTTGAGATGCACAACCTCGAATCTGGAGGAAAACTACCCCTTACTTGGAGAGAGCTGCATGGCAACGAAAAGTTGCCCCTTGTTTGAACGGCACCGCGGCGCATTGAATGGCAACGGAAAGTTGCCCCTTGTTTGAACGGCACCGCGGCGCATTGAATGGCAACGGAAAGTTGCCCCTTGTTTGGATGATGCCGCAGCGCATTGTAGTCAGTCCTTAGAGCGACGAACAAAACCAAATCCTCAGATACAGAGAAAACAAAGATGATCAAAACCATTGCATGGACACAATCGATTGGAGTGTTTTACGGCTGGACTTCAGGATGAAGTTGCCTACGTATCCCACAAATGGGAATCAAGCCTTACGTAGTTCGGGGTCAGGGTACACTCGGGTATCTAACCTCTCCTTTTTATGCTCTAACTTTTGCCAAGGCGCCTGTTGCAGGTTTTCGACCTTGCGAGCTTTGTTTTTCTTTCTTTTCTTTTTTTTTATTATTCTTTTCATTCCTTTTTCTATTTCTTTTTTGCATTTTTCTTTTCTTTCTTTTTTTGCATTTTTTGTATCTTTGCATTTTTTTTCTTTTTGCATTTTTGTATATATATTTTTCTTGTCTCGCTCTAACTTTTGCCTGGGTCGCCCTTTCGGGTTTTCGGCCCAGCGAGCCTCTCAAAGGGTAAAAATGTAACCAGTCCATGCCAAATGGTTCTGAGATTGAAGCCCTCTATATCCAGGAGAGTGGCTGTTGTATTGACTTGCAGAAAGATCCACTTTTGGCTCTTCGAGCACATCGGACATTTTTGCCCCTAGTTTGAGGGGTGCTTCTGCTCTAGCCTTGCAAGCTTCTTTTGACGACTTCTGATCTTCTTGATCTGACTTTGGTGCCTCTTGTTCGAGGGCTGCTTCAAATCTGGCCACACAGGCCTCACATTGTGGTTGACCGTTGAACCTTCTGAATTCAAGTTCAAGGTTTAGAAGCAAAGGGGTTGAGTCTCGAGGCTGAGAGCGATCCTAGGCTGCACAATCTTAAGAGCGATTCCACACAAGTCTTCGCAGGACTGCGCAAAACATTTTGTTTTTGAAAGTTTTTAAGAAAGCGACGAATCGCTCGCGCTGAAGATAGTGTGAAACCAGTCTGGATCAAGCCAGGGTCCTTCTCAGTACTCACGCTAACAAGCATGATTTCATTCATTAAAGGCTTAGCACTCCTCTCTTTCTCTCAATTTGATCAAAGTTTTGCAAATCCCGAGGAATTCCTCCCTCTTTGTTTTCACTGCAGTGTTCAAAAAGTTTTGAAAAACTCAGGTCATTACAATGACTTCAAGGCACAAGAGAGCAGGTGGAATGCACTGCCGTTTCATTCAAATCCTGGCACAACTAGCACACAGCAGAAGCAAATGCGAGAGCGTGGAAATCACTGCTGTTTCATTCATAACTGTTGGCACAACTGGCTCCCTGGCAGAAACAGACTCAAAAGAAAACGAAGAGACAAACGTAAAACAAAATGGTGATGCCCGAGGTAACACCCCCGGAATCACCCGACTCCTATACAAAAGGACTGACTCGAAACAACAAGACAGACCCTAACCAAAAAGACTGACTCAAAACCAAAAGACAGACTCTAAACAAAACAATAGAACTGGCTCAATACCCAAGCCGAAAAGTACAAAAACTAGTATTTGCATACTGCTCAAAACAGTGCGTGCCATCCACCATATCTGGAGTAAACTGAGCGCTGCTCGCAGGTGGTTCATCCCTTGATCACATAACATTATCCCCCACAAGTTCACTGATCAGGTGCCGATAGACTTTGCAGGACCCGGTGCAGCAATGACCCCTTTGTCAAACAGATCTTGTACATCATGGCGCAGACGAAAACAACTGTCGGTGTCATGACCGGTTTGCTGATGGTAGGCACAGTATTTAGTCTGGTCATGCTTTGCAGGGATAGGATCGGGTAAGGGCCGTTGTTCCAACGGTTTTAAATGTCCCTTCCGGAGTAAGACCTCTAGAGCTTTTGACAAAGGCATATGAAGTGGGGTGAAAACCCTCTTAACTCGAGGTGGATATTTGGCCGTCTGCGAGCTACTTCCGGACGCACCGGTGAATGGGGTAGCCTTTTTTGATGTGGTGGTGGTAACCATGCCCACTTCGGAAGATCTTGCAGCCGCATCACCGCTTGTGCCTGTGTTGTTGTTGCGGTTGAAGGTTCTCCGGGGCTGCTCCTTATCCTGGTCCGAAAAAATGCCCTGTTTCATTGCGTCCTCGATTTGCATCCCCATCTCGTGTAGATCTGCAAAGGTGGGAAAGGGGACTACAATCATTTTCAGCATCAGCTTTGGTTGGAGATTGCGCACGATCATTCTGATCTGATCTTTGTCGGTGGGCCTCAAAGTCATCATTGCTGCCTTTGCCCTCCATCGAGTCACAAAATCAGAGAAAGTCTCTTTGGGCTCTTGCCTCGTCGTTTCGAGATCACGAGTTGTGATCTCAATCTGGGTATTGTACGAGTATTGTGCGACAAAGGCCTCAGCCATTTCATCCCAATTCCTTTTGACCTCATCTTCTAGTTTCGCATACCAATTGGAAGCTATCCCTGACAAGGTTCGGCCGAATAGTGAAAGTTTTTGTGATCTGGTTAGGCCCATTGGCCGCAATACATCTGAAAATAACCGAAGGTGGACCATGGGATCATCGGACCCATCGAAGCGATCAATCTGTGGCATTTTGAATCTTTCTGGTAATGTCACGGCCACATCAGTATAACCATCCTCGATGCCCGGAATGGCTTTCACCCCTTGGGATTTCTTAAAAAGCTTCTCCAGCTTGCTCAATTTCAGAGCGGTATGATCTACCTCAAACTCGAAGGGAGAGCCCGGGTGATTAACAGGTGTGTGGGTCTTGGACAGTTGTGGCGGAAGCGGAGGCGGAGCTGGCCCCGTTGGAAGATCCGTGTCCTCCTGGATATTTTGGACATTTGGCGTCTCCCCAGGTACTGGAGCTCCTGCTGGGGGAGGAACTTGTTGTGAAGCAGACGCGCCGCTTTGCTGTTGCAGCCTGGTGATGAGCTCAGCCTGCTGAGCCATGATTGCGGCTTGCTGCTTGGAAAATTCCGCTTGGCGGACAGCGTCTTGCTGCATGAGCTTCATACTTTCTTGCATCTGACGCATCATCGCCTCCATCCCTGATGTGTTCTCCTGATCCATCTAACTGACTGGTATTTATCCCTATAGTAGAAACTGAGACCTCAGCCTGACCGTTCACTGGTGGGGTGGATAAAGACCACTGATCTGGTAACTGCTGAACTGGTGATTTGTGCCTGACTGGCCCTTTTCACCCTGCCTCTGGTAAAGAAACACTGATTACCCTTGAATTGAATCTCTGACCTCACAAAGTCTATCAGCACTAGCCCAATGTACTCGGGGGATAGTGGAGCCTTCTGAAGCTATGGTTCCAGGACTACCCTAGCAAAAGAGAAAACATGTAGCATCACAGCCTGATTTCACCAGAACAGATACGAACAAAGCTGAATGAGTGTGCTCTCTACTAAATTCTGCCCAAAATTCTGCCTGTAAACTGATACCCTCAGGTAAAACCGATTCTACCAAATACTGATGCCCGCAGGCCTGATACCCAAAATACTGAATTGGTGCCCGCGGGCCTGATGCTCAAACTCATAAACTGATACATGCATTCCCTGTAGAGACGCACTCTAACAAGCACATAACAGATAAGTGAGAGCCAAAACACCCCTATGTTGGGGTAGGGTTTCCCTGTCCTATTTCGTCAGGAGCTAGGGTTTTACTACGCACGCAGCGGATTCAAACAACCTATAAACGGGTAAGCAACCTGTCCTAGTTTGGAATGGTCACTATGGATCCGAATATGCACTAGGTCGAATGGTCAAAAAGGGTGCCCCGGTAAAACCGGGGTTTGTGTTCCCATGCTGTCAGAGCCCAGAGCCGATCAGCCTTACGGACATGACTTGACAAGACAAGCCTCCGGCAAATCGTTCGGGAATGGCATATGGCAAACACGGTGTCCTAGGCGCACCAATGCAAATGCAATGCAAAGAAACAAACAAGCGTAGTCAAAACCAGATATTACGAGTTCGAGTTAAGTTCTCTAAATCCCCAGCAGAGTCGCCAGAAACTGTAACAACGCCCGCGGGGGGGGGCTCGCTACAGCTCGGACTCGATTTTTGTTGCGGTTCTCAATCTTGAATCAAAGAGTCCAAATCCGGCAAATCGTTTTGAAGGAAAACAGATTTTTTGAAAGAAGTGCCAAACATGGACTGCTTTGCCAGATAACAGAGTCGCCACCTAAATATTTTAAAATGGGAAATTTAGGAAACCCTGACTCGGTGCCGAAAGGCCACGTGTCCGTCATCACCAAAGTTGGCTCGGGAACTTGGGTACGATTAGGGAAGGTCACATCGTGAGCACCCCCTCTCGCCCGGTCAAAGACCGGCCTCTACTAACCATGATATCTGTTTTTGAAAACATTGTGAGTTCTTATTCTGTTTATTGGCCTAGGTTACTATGTGATGCTCGCAGCAAACAAGTATAGACTGAATCGCCTGAATTGGAACTAAACATCTCATGTTTGTTTGTGAAAGATGGTTTGCTACCCGCAGGTAGGCTTAAAATACAGATTTTGCCACAATCTAGTGGGCTTAACAAACAATTGATGAATTGCTCCAATTCAGACAACTCAACCTCCACCCACAGGCATTCAAGGCAGTTATATCACATAAGCATGTAGCCTCATGGTAAGCATGCTATCATGGCAACACTCACACGCATGCAAGGATGCTAAAGCGTAAAACTTACAGAGTACTCCAAGCCAAAACAAAAGCTGATTAGAAATCATGCATGATCCTAAAAATATACAGAAATGCCTAATGCAACACATGCAAAATGCAGCTAAGATAGCAGGCTCGGCTATTCTAAATATGGCATATGAGATGCAACAGCTATCAAGTACTCAACTTGGAATTGAAATACAGATGCAGTTTGTATGATGCGCCGAGCCCGGTGCGTGCAAAACAGATGAATGATGCAAACATGCTGTCATACTGTATGCTAATTGAAATATGCCCTATATCTAACCATTCAAAGCGGGTAAATAAAAGGGAGAAAGAAATGGGGGTTGGAAGACATACATCGCACTCACACACCCTTATTACATTTATGCCCTCGCACAGAGGGTCCGAATAAAATAATAATACAGTCCGAATAAAAGAATATACAGTCCGAATGAATATACCGATTTCTAATTAATTAACAAATTAATTACAGAAAAGTAAAACTGGCATGCAAGCCAGGGACTGCCTTGCTCCTGATGAATGGTATATGCTGGGCTGCTTGGCGCAGAAATCCACTGGGATGCCCTGATTAGCCTCTGTTTGCAATTTTCTCGAAATGCGTGCCAGCCTCCGAAAAGTTGTTGATTGTTGATTTTACTGCAACAGAGAGCAGGAAAAGGGCATAGCAATGTGTTTCACAAATATATGCATGTCTCGATCCTCGTGCCACCAATCACGCACATCGATGCATGATGGCCGAGGAATCGAATTGCACAACTCAATATGGGATGAATGCATATGAATGCTACAACAAAACCTAACTCCATCATGGGTAATCCGGAGTGTCGGTGACTTGGGAATTGAGACCCGTTCCGTTACTCAGAGTACAGAACGCGCCTCATTTCCCGTGCAAAATGCATGGTATGCATGAAATGCAACTAACATACAACCTAGCATGCACGATGCTATGAAAATGAGATGAAAATGAGAAGCCTCGAAAAGCGTGCACACGGGCACGCAAACCGAGGCGATGGCATGAAATGCAAAGCGGATAAAACAGAGTGCCTCGAAATGCGTGCACACGGGCACGCAAACCAAGGCGATGACAAAATAGAAAACCGGATACAACCGAAGTGCCTCAAAACGCGCGCCCACAGGCACGCAAACCGAGGCGATGATGAAATGAGAAAATCGGATAAAACCGAAGTGCCTCGAAACGCGTGCCCACAGGCGCGCAAATTGAGGCGATGATGAAATGAGAAAATCGGATAAAACCGAAGTGCCTCGAAACGCGTGCCCACAGGCGCGCAAATCGAGGCGATGATGAAAGAATGAGAATCGGATAAAACCGAAGTGCCTCGAAACGCGTGCCCACAGGCGCGCAAATCGAGGCGAAGATGAAAGAATGAAAATCGGATAAAACCGAAGTGCCTCGAAACGCGTGCCCACAGGCGCGCAAATCGAGGCGATAATGAAATGAGACGAGATGGCATACGGAATGCAACGATGGGCTTATACCAATATGGGAGAGCCTCAGCTCACTCGCATAGGAGGCCGTCGGATAAAAACAAAGCTGCCTCGAAACGCGTGCCCGCGGACACGCAAATCGAGGCAATGATGTAGAAGCATGAAAATGCAAATTGGGCTTATGCCAACATGAGATAGCCTCAGCCACGCTCACATAGGCTGCCGGAATGATAAGAATGAGGTGCCTCGAAGTGCGTGCCCATTGGCACGCAAACCGAGGCAATGCAAAAATGATGCAAATGGCATAGGGAATGATATGTAAGCATGGCAATGGAATTTCAGCACCTAAATAAAGGGGAAAACAGCCCCGAAACAATTCGAAATAACACTCGAAGCATGCATTCATCCCGAAAATGTGAAATTAAGCCCCGAAATGGCCTATAGCCATGCTATACATGCAAAATATGATCATGGCAGCAAGAACAGTAGCAAGGCAGTCCTAAATATGGTATTTTTTCAGTAACAAACTTGGCCAAAATGCGAGTAGGGATAGATCAACAATAGCATGCAAAATTAGTGGCCAAAAGAGGGGTATTGAGACAAGTGATATATGCAAACTCCAAATGGACAAACTTTCTTCTACAACATTGAAGATGAGATAAAAATAAGCACAATTTCAGAAGATGACATCCTCAAAATCAGAATACAAACATGCTATAAAATCCATGCAAAGATGGAGCTCAAAAGAGGCTATAACAAGAGTCATGCAAAGCAAGCACCAAATGACAAAATTTTCTTCATGAAATGTGTAAAGGGGGTCAAAATAAGACCAAATTAAGTATGGGTCGAAGTCCCAAAAACAAATAGAAATAGGTCAAAAGTTGCATACAAAAATGGGCACACTTGATGGAATTTGAAGGAAGTGGTGGATACAATGGCCAAATGAAGTTGAGCCCTTCTACAATGTTGTAGAGGGGCTCAAAATGAGCACAAAACCAGTAGGGGTCGGACCCCTAAAAACAAAAGGAAATAGGCCTAAACTAGCATGCAAGATAATGGCATAAAAGCTAGGTATTGAAACAAGTATATCATAGAAGCCTCAAATGAAGTTGAGCCCTTCTACAAAGTTGTAGAGGGGCTCAATATGAGCACAAAACCAGTAGGGGTCGGAGCCCCAATTCTCAACCAAATAGAGTATAGAAATGAATCAAGAAAAAGCCCTAAAAGTTGGTTTTGAAGACTTACCCTTGAAGACTTGTCTTTCTTTGATTCTTGGCTCTGATTTGTTGCTTTTTGACCTCTGAAGAACACCTCCTTGCTGCTGAAATGGTAGTAGGGATGGTGAGGCTAGGTGTTGATGAAGAGAAGACCTAGGGACTTAGAAGCTTTTTTGAGGTTTTAAGCTAAGGAAATGGAGGTTTTTGGAGAAGTGTTCTTGAAGACAAATTTTCCAACCTTGAAGAAGGAGAGGGAGGGCCCTTTAAATAGACAAGAAATAGGGTGTAAAAGGGGAGGGAAAGCACCCAATCTTTCCCTCCCGAAATATCCCCCGGATACCCCGGGATATGTTGGAAAATATCCGGACAGCTGGGACAGGCTGGAAAGCAGGAAGCTGGCCGGCCAGGTAAATTTTGGCAAGGTGGCCGGCCAGCCACCCCCCATGGCCGGCCAGCCACCCTACATGGCCGGCCAGCCAGGTGAAAAAAAATGAAGTTTTGAATTAGTGGCCGACCACCAACTTTTAGGGTCCTCCAAGGTGTGTATAACAAGGATCCAAGGTTGGAATTTGGCAACACTGAAGCAGGAGCCACAACATAGAGCTTGAAGGAGAGGCTCAAAAATGAAAATAGGAATTGCTGGCCGACCATACATTTTTAGGGTCCTCCCATGTCCCCTGATCACAAATATGTAGCTTTGGTTGGAAGAAAATACCCCCAGGGTGTTCAACATTGGCCCGGAAGTGAGAAAAACGGGCTCCGGAGGAGCGAAACTGGCTATCTGGGATAATTGCTGGCCTCCCACCCCCCAGTGATCTTCCTGGTGTTGAAACAGAGGTACCTGCCAAATTTGAACAAAAACTAATGAGAAATGAACGTTCGGGGCCAAAACCGAGCAATTCGGGATCCCGAAAATGGGCTGCGGGTGCCGGAAATGGTGTATGGCAGCGAAGTGGGTATCTGCGACCCCAGTGTCCCTCGGAACGACAAAACAGAGGTTCCTGCCAAAAAACAGAGAAAACCGATGCAAGATGAATGCTCGGGGCCCAAACCGCGCGATTCGGGGTCCCGAAAACCGGCTACAGGCACCGAAAGTGGCCTACGGCCACGAAGTGGGCATCAGAGGCCCCAGTGTTCCTCGGAACTATAAAACAGAGGTGCAAGCCAAAAACCGGAGAAGTCGGAGATGGTTGGGCAGTCCCGAGCCGAGGCACACGGCCTGACGATCCCGAAAATTGGGAACCGGGCTCCGAAATGGGCAAAATGGCCTACGGCCACAAAAAGTAGCTCACGGCCACCGGGAGATAGTCTACAGGACCATTCCCTTCCCTCGGGAAAGAAAACAGAGAAAACCGAGTCTGGTTCGCAAACCGAGACAAGGCACGAAAGAGAGTTCGGAAGCCCGGAGGCAGGGCGCGCGGCCGCGACTCTGAGACTTCTGAACGAGCACAATATGCAACATCACCAAGCGCTCAATCGGTGACGTCTGAGTCTTGAGGACGGTCAAAAATGGGGTGTCTACACACTGCTATCCCATCTGTCAGCACAAATCTTCCTAAGCATCACCTAACCCAACCGTCTGCCCACTCTACTGGGAGCTCAGCAGCCGAGCTGCACCATCTCGGCTGTCAACGGCCATACTGTGCTTCATATCCAAGCGCCCCCAGAACCGAGCTCCTTTCCTGCTGTGTTCGGCTGCATTCCGGCGAAGCCGAGCCTGAGATCGGTCATACCAGTCAACCAAAGGCCTTTTAACCGGGCTTCTGGCACAAGCTTCTCTGCCGAACTAACGGTGCGTACCTATTGATCGAGCAACGCAAGTTCAAGTAGCTTGGTCCAGGTCCGAGTAGCCCCAACTCCGGGAAAATCCAAAGTTATCCCGGCCCAACACACCCTTGGGCCTTCAACTTGCTCGGCCTTTACCTCGGCCCATTTCCAGCTCATAAATCTCTCTCTCAATATGTTATGGGCATATTTGGAACATTTTGTGTAGAATAAGTAAAATAAAGATCAACAAATTCATTAAGTGTGTGCACTAAGAAAGATATTCTGTAACACCCCAACCCTTCACATGTCATCGATATTGTTCGCTTTGGGCCATGTCCACATGGATTTGTTCTTCCCAGTGGGTCATCCATCCCAGAACTACTCCAGCCTAAGCATGCTTAACTGAGGAGTTCTGCTAGGGATTTCACCACTTGGGAAAAGGTTTCGATGCTATATAAGGGTCTAGGTTTTTACTTTTATAGCCTAGGAACTCCCCCTTCATTCCCAATGTGGGACATCAAGACCTTATAGATTTGTTCTTTCTAATGGGTCACTCATCCCAGAACTACTCCAGCCTAAGCACGCTTAACTGGGGAGTTCCGCTAGGGATTTCACCACCCGAGAAAATGCCTCGATACTATATAAGGATCTAGGTTTTTACATTTATAGCCCAGGAATTCCACCTCCATTCCTGATGTGGGACACCGGGACCTTATAATCCAGCCCTCCTAAGGCTGTACATCCCCGTGCAATAACGTGCCCACTCACAAGCTTGCCCACATACACCGAGAGACACCAAGGGCCTACACTCGGTATTCCGGAGAGTCGGCTCTAATACCATTTGTAACACTCCAACCCTTCACATGTCATCGTTATTGTCCGCTTTGGGCTACGCCCGCACGAATTTGTTATTTCCAGTGGGTCACCCATCTCAGAACTACTCCAGTCTAAGCACACTTAACTTGGAAGTTCTGTTAGGGATTTCACCACCCGGGAAAATGCCTCGATATTATATAAGGGTCTAAGTTTTTATTTTTATATCCCAAGAACTCCCCTTCCATTCTCGATATGGGACACAAGGACCTTACAATCCACCCCCTTTAAGGCTGCATGTCCCCGCGCAATAGCCTGCCAGTTCACAAGTCCGCTCACATGCACCAAGAGATGCCAAGGGCCCACATTCGGTACTCTAAAGAGTCGGCTCTGATACCATTTGTAACACCCCAACCTTTCACATGTCATCGATATTGTCCGCTTTAGGCCACACCCACATGAATTTGTTCTTCCAAGTGGGTCACCCATCCCAGAACTACTCCAGTCTAAGTAAACTTAACTGGGGAGTTCTGTTAGGGATTTCACCACTCGGGAAAAGACCTTGATACTATATAAGGGTCTAAATTTTTACTTTTATAGTCTAGGAACTCCGTTTCCATTCCCGATATGGGACACTAGGACCTTACATGTTCACAGAGTGTAACTAGTGTGTGGAAATAGAATTACTTGGAGATATGAGATAGAAATGGTGGGATTGAAATCCCATGAGAGAAAGTTGTAAAATGGCACATTTACCCTTCAAATATTTGATTTCATTATGTATTGTATTTAGTAAAATAAAATAAAATATAAAAATCTCCATCAAAAAATAATATAAAATAAATTTATTTAAGCTTTATTGATGTTTATTTACTTAATTTTTTAAATAAATTTTTATAGATTCTTTTATTAATGTTTTATTTTAAGTTTTTGTTGATATTTTATTTCATTTCATTATTTATTTTTTATTGATGTTTTTGTATAATTTTATTATTTAATATTTTTTAAAATAAATTTATTTAAAATTTTATTTTAAAAATAACATAATTTTTTTTATTGGTGTTTTATTTATTTAATTAGTTAATTAAAAAGGGTAAATTACACTTACATCCCCTGAGGTTTAAGTTTAATACATATCACCCCCTAACGTTTGGGAAATTACACTAACGCCTCTGTCATTGTAATTATTTAGACGGAATGAAGACATTGAACTCATGCACTCTCTTTTCTTTTTTTTTTGCTTTGCTTTACTTTCTCTTTTTGTTCCCCTTTCCTTTACTTTTATTTTTAATGTAATTTCTTCTGTTTTTCTACTACGAGTTGTTACTTTTTATATAAGCAGTGGGGTTTGTGAAATGAGACTATTAAACACAAGGGTGGAAACGTAATTTCTAAAACGTCAGGGAGTGGGTAGTAATCGGACTAAACGTCAAGGGGTGTCAATGTAATTTACCCATTAAAAAAATAAATTTATTTAATTTTTATAAAATAAAATAAAATAATATTTTATTTAATCTACCCAAAAATAATTAAAATATTAAAGATAGATTTAGTATTGCTATTACTAAACAAACAATTGAAAAGGGTAAAATAGTCTATTAAGTATTTATCATTCTTCATAATTTTCCAATCAAACATTAAATTCAATAGAGTAGATATTTCCAAACATCTAATTTCATGATAAAATAAACATATAATACACATCATTTTCAACCAAATAGTGCATGGACTATATATCTCAGTTGCTCAACGATTTTCCCGAAAAAGTCAAAAAATGAGTTTCTAGGGACAAAATTTTGGAAATATCTCTAATAAATACAATTTTAGGTGCAAAATAACTTGGTCCAAAAAAGGTTTTTTTTTTAGACAACTTTTGGTTCCAAAATGTTTGTAATTCATCACTAAATATCTAATTTTGTCGCTAAAAATAAAATAATAACATTTTTTGGGACAAAAATATTTTGTCCCTAAAAACTGATCTTGTGTCTAAATTTTTGTCTCTAAAATTTTAATTTCTCATAGTGCATTCTATATTAGTAAGGGATTGTTTGGGATGAACTATATAGGTGTACTTTTTAACTTTTTGGATAAAAAAGTAGAGGAAAAAAAGATGATTGTTTAGGATAATTTTTTAACTTTTTACGAAAAAAATGTATATTAAAATATTGTATAAAATAGTAAAATTACCGTATTACCCCTATACCCTATGCGTAGTGACAATGAACCAGTACAGATTGCTTTGAATTGTGTGGTGGGGGCAGACATGTTTCAGATTATATATATATATATATAGAATGAGACTTTTCTCTAGTCCTTTATCGAACTGGAGTATATTGTTGGGCCCGTGGGGGCTTACCACGGGTCTCGTTTTGATAATCCGAACTGTTTAATATGTAGAACTCGTTAAGTACTATATGCCTGTAAAAAATGACATTGATCGAATATCGATAGCTATGTGATCAAATCAGTTTTGTATTAAAAAAATGGACGGTGAAAATAAACAATTGGAAAAAATATGATTTGATTACATAGTTATCGATATCCGATCAATGTAATATTTTACAAGCATATAGTACTCGGCGAGTTCTATATATTAAACGGTTCGGATTATCAAAACGGGATCAGTAGTGGGCCCCAGTAGTACCCTCTAGTCCAATGAAAGACTAGAAGGAAGCCTCATCCTATATGTATATTCTGAAGCATGTTCATGTTCACACGTTTGTACCATCACTTCTTTCCATAATTTGGCTTGTGTATTTTATTTTATTTTATTTTATTTTGATATTTTTTGGTAAATAATGATAACTTTTTAACTTTTTTAGTAACTTTTTAACTTTTTGTCTTTTATAAACTATCCCAAACAAGCACTAAGAAAAACCCTAGTTTCTTTTTATAAGCACTACAAGAATTAACACTTTTGCCGACCAAAAAATTGGTCACTAAAAACCCATTTTTGGTCGGCAAAAGTTATCCGCGATCAATTTTTTTGGTCGCTACTTTGGTCGCCAATTGAGGGTCGGCAAAAGTAATTCGCGACCAAAATTTTGGTTGTTCGGCAAAAGTTGGATTTGCCGACTAAATTTTTGATTACTAAATATTTAATTACCGCGACTAATTCATTTTTTCGCTAAAACACTTTGGTCGCGAAAAGTGATGTTTTTCCAACCAAATATCTTAGTCGCCAATTGACACATTTCGCGACCAAAAAGTTTGGTCGCCAATTATCACATTCAACGACCAAAAAGTTTAGTCGCCAATTGTGATATTCCACGACCAAAAAATTTGGTCGCCATTTGTTACTTTTCGTGACCAAAACTTTTGGTTGGCAAAAGTGAGATTCCACGATCAAAAACTGTTTTGGTTGGCAATACATGTATTTTTTGCGACCAAAACGCTTGGTTGGCAATTTTCATTTTTTGGGAAAAAAAATTATTTATTTGTCGTGACTAATAAATTGGTCGCCAAAAGTAGGAAAACAATACATCTGTAATTCCTAATAATTCATTCAACTCATAATAAACCTATAATTTTAAAGCATCATTCAAATTAACTGAATCATTAACATTCAACACAATACATAATTCATTAACATTCGACACAATACAACTATTCTAAGTTTTTATTCACAAGTCACATCCATCTAGCATAACAATTTGAAACATAACTATTTGTTATCCATGTGCAGCTATCAACAAATAAAACTACTAATATTTGCTATGAACAAGTAAGGTGCTTAGCAGTTGCTTTAGCATCCTTTATGTTCCTAATGCACTCTACTGCCTCATGATTTGTCATTACCTGATACCAAAAGTCCATTCTATTCAGAGCATACATTACAGGGAAAAAGAGAAATATACACAAAAATAAAAACAGGTGCCAATAGTCTTACAACAACTTTGGAGAAAAAAATTGTAATATACAAACTGTTGAAACTCGAAACTATGCCTCGCCAAAAGTCATTCTAGACATACCATATATTCAAACTTCTGAAATCCAGAAATTTTGCGAAGTACTGATCTATGACAGTAGCGCTGTTAGGTATACCTCCTTATTGGAGTGTGGGACCCAATTGGTTTTGGAAAAAGAGTTTAATTTGACTTGGTTTAGGTATAATATATTTTTATATATTATATTTGTAGAGGCCCAATCCAAGTTGGAAACAATTAGGGTTTGATTACAAAACTCTAGATTCACAAAACACATTCGTGGGTATTGTTTTTCCGAAGTAGATCTAGCGGCGGCTATAAACACTTTTCCGTAGTGCTGCGGCTACAATATATTTTGATCATTATTCGGTGAGTTTGGCTTCATGGGTGAGCAGCAATTATTGATCAAATTTTGTGGGGCCTTTGTTATGAAGCAGCAGTTTGTTTGATATATTCAATTCGGTGGTGTAAACCCAAAATTGAGTACTTTGCGCATTTTGGTTTCGGCTCTATTTGAAGTTGGTTTGGGCTAGTTATTTTGGGTCTTCTTCAACTTTGGTTCTGAAGATTTTGATTCTTCTGTTTGGTGAGGTCTTTCCTCTTGTTTATTTGTGATTATTTGGAATTCACCTAAGGGTGGTTTTGTGAGACCATTAGCGTCTTGTTTGTAATCATTTGGAACTTATTTGGTTGATAGTGGAATCGGATTTCGATCCCGTGGACGTACCTCACATTGAGGGAACCACGTAAAAATTCTTGTGTTGCCTTTGATTTAATTTTTCCTCATTAGTTTATATTCTCATTGATTGATTTACTTGTGGGGATTCATCGATTTTCCCTAACAACTGGTATCAGAGCTTACAGTTTATTTGGTTTATTTATTTATATAAATCAATGGAAGGGAATGTGGGTCGTATGTCTAGCTTCAATCGAAGCAATTGGGTAACTTGGAAAACTAAAATGGAGGACCTATTATTTTGTAAAGATTTATATGGGCCTATTGAGGGTGATAGTGACAAATCAAAAGATGGTTCTTTTTCAAAGAAAGACATTGAGTGTTATTATTGCCATGAGAAAGGGCACATGAAGCGAGAATGCCGAAAGCTCAAGAATAAGGAGAAAAGACGTGACAAAAGTGTGGATAAGAAGCAAGAAGACACAACCGCAGTTACTACCGATGATCTCATGGTCGTTTGTGAAAATGATTGTATCAATTTTGTGGGCCAAGAGAGCAGTTGAGTAATTGATTTTGGTGCTTCTTTTCATGTGACTTCTCGAGTTGATTTCTTCACTACCTACACTGCATGAGATTATGGTTCTGTTCGAATGGGTAATGAAGGTTTGTCCAAGATTATCGGCATGGGTGATGTTTGCTTGGAAACAAATTTGGGCTGCAAATTGTTGCTTAAAGATGTGAGGCATGTTCCCGACATTCGCCTCAATTTAATCTCTACTGGGAAGCTAGATGATGAAGGCTTCAACAACAAATTTGGTGATAGAATATGGAAGCTCACAAAAGGTTCTTTGGTGGTGGCTAAGTGCAAGAAGACTCATATACTTTATTCGATGCAAGAAAAAATTTGTAAAGGTGTTGTCAATGCACTTGAAGATGATACTTCTACTGAATTGTGGCACAGGCGACTTGGGCACATGAGTGAAAAGGGGCTACAAGTTTTGTTCAAGAAAGAGCTTCTACCCGGTTTGAAAGGTACACATCTTAAAACTTGTGTTCATTGTTTGGCGGGTAAACAACATAGAGTTTCTTTTCATAAAAATGTTGCTTCTAGAAAAGAAAAGGTTTTGGAGTTGATTCATTCGGATGTTTGTGGTCCTTTAAAAGTTAGAACACATAGTGGTGCACTTTATTTTGTTACTTTCATTGATGATTATTCAAGGAAAGTTTGGGCTTATCTACTAAAAACTAAAGATCAAGTTCTAGAAGTATTTAAGCATTTTCAGGCCATGGTTGAAAGAGAAACAGGCCAGAAATTGAAGTGCATCCGAACAGACAATGGTGGTTAATACATTGGGCCATTTGATGAGTATTGTCGCAGCCAAGGTATTCGGCACTAAAAGACAGTTAAGAAGACTCCTCAACAAAATGGCGTTGCCGAGAGGATGAACCGCACCATTGTAGAAAGAACAAGGTGTTTGCTTTCACAAGCTAAATTGCCAAGATCCTTTTGGGGTGAGGCAATGAGTACAGCGGTTGACGTGATCAATTTATCTCCTTGCTATCCTTTGAATGGTGATGTTCCTGAAAGAGTTTGGACTGGCAAAGATGTGTCTTATGAACACTTGAGAGTGTTTGGTTGCCAAGCTTTTGTTCACATTCCAAAGGATGAGAGGCCCAAGCTTGATAGTAAGTCAAGACAATGTATTTTTCTTGGCTATAGGCGTGATGAATTCGGGTATAGATTATGGGATCCGGTCGACAAGAAAGTCATTCGAAGCCGTGATGTTGTGTTTCTTGAAGACCAAACAATTGAAGACTTTGGTAAAGGTGATCAACCGGAGCCAAAAACTAGTGATCTCATTGACATGGATCCATCTCCTTCATCTTCAGTTGATGATGAAAATGGGGGAGATGTGCAGCCACCTATTGAAGAAGTGGAGGATGATGCTAATCCTAATGAAGTTGAGCCAGAAATTGAGGAAGAGCATACAACTCAAGAACCGCCACCACAACTTGAGTTAAGAAAATCTACAAGGGACCGACAACCTTCAAGAAAGTATCCTCCCAATGAATTTGTGTTAATTTCTGATCAAGGGGAGCCCGAGAGCTACCAAGAAGCAATTGAGCATGCAAAGAAAGATGATTGAAAAAAGGCCATAGAAGAGGAGATGAATTCCTTGCTTGAAAACCAGACTTATGATTTAGTGAAGTTGCCTAAAGGGAGGAAATTCTGAAAAATAAGTGGGTTTTCAAATTGAAGAATGATAGGAAGAATCTGAGGTACAAAGCACGTCTTGTTGTGAAAGGCTTTAGGCAAAAGAAAGGCATTGACTTTGACGAGATTTTCTCGCCGGTTATGAAGATGTCTTCTATTCGGGTTGTACTTGGCATGGCTGCAAGTATGAATCTTGAAGTTGAACAACTTGATGTGAAGACCGCATTTCTTCACGGTGATCTTGAAGAAGAAATTTACATGGAGCAACCGGAAGGTTTTGTGTAAAAAGGGAAAGAGAAATTTGTTTACAAATTGAAGAAAAGTTTGTATGGCCTCAAGCAAGCTCTGCGGCAATGGTACAAAAAATTTGACTCTTTCATGATGAATAATGGTTTTTCTAAAACCACTTCGGATCATTGTGTGTTTGTGAAAAATTTTCCGGATGGCAAATTTATTATTCTTTTGCTTTATATTGATGACATGCTAATTGTGGGTCAAGATTCTACCATGATAAACAAGTTGAAGGTAGAGTTGAGTAAATCTTTTGCTATGAAAGATTTGGGACCGGCAAAGCAAATACTTTGTATGAAAATTGTTCATGATCGCAAAGAGGGGCTGATTTGGTTATCTCAAGAAAGCTACATTGAGAAAGTTCTTGAGAGGTTCAACATGGATAAAGCAAAGCCGGTTGGTTATCCACTTGCGGGTCACTTCAAACTTAGTTCGAATCAATGTCCTGCAAGTGAGAAAGACAAAGAAGAGATGTTGAAAGTTCCTTATGCTTCAGCAGTTGGTTCTTTGATGTACACCATGGTTTGTACAAGGCCGAATATTGCTCACGCCGTTGGCGTAGTGAGTCGGTTTCTCTCTAATCCGGGTAAAGAACATTGGGCAGTGGTAAAATGGATTCTAAGATATCTTCGAGGGATTTCGAAGGTGTGTTTGTGTTTTGGGGATGGTAAGCCAATGCTTGATGGGTTCACAGATTCTGACATGGCTAGTGATGTTGATTCTAGGAAATCTACTTTGGGGTATTTGATGACTTTTGCAGGGGGAGCTGTGGCATGGCAATCTAAATTACAAAAATGTGTTGCTCTCTCAACTACCGAAGCTGAATTTATTGCCATTATGGAAGCTTGCAAAGAAGAGTTATGGTTGAAGAAATTTTTACAAGAGTTGGGTTTAAAGCAAGAAAAGTATGTGCTTTATTGTGATAGTCAAAGTGCTATTCACTTGAGTAAAAATTTTACTTTTCATTCGAGATCGAAACACATTGATGTGAGATACCATTGGATTCGTGATGTGTTAGATTCGAAATTGTTACAACTCGAAAAGGTTCACACAGATGATAACATTTCAGATATGTTGACAAAGACTTTGTCGAGGGACAAACATTTAAAGTGTCGAACTTTGGCGGGTATGGTTGATATCTCCACCTAAGTCGGTAGGGGGAGAATTGTTGGGTATACCTCCTTATTGGAGTGTGGGACCCAATTGGTTTTGGAAAAAGAGTTTAATTTGACTTGGTTTAGGTATAATATATTTTTATATATTATATTTGTGGAGGCCCAATCCAAGTTGGAAACAATTAGGGTTTGATTACAAAACTCTAGATTCACAAAACACATTTGTGGGTATTGTTTTTCCGAAGTAGATCTAGCGGCGGCTATAAACACTTTTCCGTAGTGCTGCGGCTACAATATATTTTGATCATTATTCGGTGAGTTTGGCTTCATGGGTGAGCAGCAATTATTGATCAAATTTTGTGGGGCCTTTGTTATGAAGCAGCAGTTTGTTTGATATATTCAATTCGGTGGTGTAAAACCAAAATTGAGTGCTTTGCGCATTTTGGTTTCGGCTCTATTTGAAGTTGGTTTGGGCTAGTTATTTTGGGTCTTCTTCAACTTTGGTTCTGAAGATTTTGATTCTTCTGTTTGGTGAGGTCTTTCCTCTTGTTTATTTGTGATTATTTGGAATTCACCTAAGGGTGGTTTTGTGAGACCATTAGCTTCTTGTTTGTAATCGTTTGGAACTTATTTGGTTGATAGTGGAATCGGATTTCGATCCCGTGGACATACCTCACATTGAGGGAACCACATAAAAATTCTTGTGTTGCCTTTGATTTAATTTTTCCTCATTAGTTTATATTCCCATTGATTGATTTACTTGTGGAGATTTATCGATTTTCCCTAACAAGCGTAAGCTAGTGCCATATTTTCTGATTTGTACATAGAAGATTTTTTAAACTGGATAATTAAATGTTCTAATCCTCATATTTGGATGCTTCTATCTTAGGATTCAAATAATAACTCTAAGCAAATTATTCACCCAAACAAAATAACTCTAAACAAATACAACGGGCACATTAATCAGTAAGATTGATGAAATAGCAATTAATGCAAAAACGGCCAATTGGAAAGCAGTAGTCAATAGTCATTCTTTTCTATACACTTTTGCAACCTCCATTATATTTCCATTAACTTCTCTCCATTTATGTTTAATGCTTTAAGCAATTTATAAAGTAAACCATATGCATCCAACAAGCAAGAGGCATACTAAAATCTAGTTTTTTTTTTTTTTTTGGTACAAAAACATTGGTATTATTAATATCTAAAAATTTGCTAGTCCAAGCAAATCATGTATTGTACTCTGAGAATAATTCATTCTCATATTGAATTGCAAAGTCATATGAAAAGGAGAGAAGACAACAAAAGCTATAAACAGAGAACAAAATTTAAAAGGAGAGAGGTGGATTAAAATGAAAAGATGAAGTTATGAACCATAGATATTGGTAAATACAAAAGAGCAGAAGAACCAACCTTCCATATGCCATCACTTGCTAAGATGACAAACTCTGTATCTTCATCTACAATCTCCAAAGACACATCTGGTTCCGAACTGAGGTGTTTCTTCAAGCTTTTGTCACCAAATGCTCTTGCTACAGCCAACTGTCCATCAACTCATGGAACGTCACCTGAATTTAACACAATGATGTAATCATAAGATGATCTAATCTTGACGTCAAGGTTAGCCAGCCAACGAAACATGTTAAAATTAACATTATCATTATGCAAAAAGCTTATTATCAAAGCAAAGGAACATGTAGAAGTGGTTACTTTACTCTAAGTACCATTTACAATAAACCTTTGATAAGTACCAAGAATAATTTACATTTTCATCATTCAAAGCCAACATAGTCTGCCTTTCCCCCCTTGGATATCATATAAATGAAAAGTCCTTTAAAAAAAAATTTCCCTTCAAAACCATGGAAAACACCAAAATGCTGATCAGACAAAAAAGATAAGCTTAAAAAGTAAAAGCAAAAGGATAAAAAAAACAAATCAACTAGAATAAGTTGACACTTATTATTATTATTTTTTTATGACAGTCTGTCACAGAAGTCTAGTTACTTGGAAAATTTGATACAAAACCACCTCTGTCCTCAATATATGTCCTTTCCTTGCTAGGCTCATGATCAACTGACAATTGTTTGGCCACACCATCCTTGCAGGCGACAGCCCTTGAATCTCCAACATTAGCTACCACCAGCTTCTGACAATCAATTAAGATTGCTGTAACTGCAGTTGAACCCCCTTTACCCAACTCTACTGATTTGTCCAAAATAGAAGTATCAGTTGTACGATAAGCTCTCCGGACTGCATCCTCTATTTCAGTCCAAAAATCAGGCTACATGCAGCAACAGAAAAAGAGGGTGAGAATAATTTCAACCATCTTATCAACTACCAATACTAGTTAACTATCAAAATAAGAATGATACAAAAGAAAATCAAAACGGGCAAGGGAGATGATCCATTTGTGTGAAGTAGTTCTATGTCCAGAATTTTGAGTGACAGATTAGTTGGAAAACAAACCTTCAGGACTTCAGTTGATGTTTTGCTCTAACATTACGTGCAAAAGATTTACTTGATTAAAGGCTATCAGACAGATCAGATACATATAAATCCAATAAACATGTGGTAATGTACAGCTAGCATGTAGTACCTCATTCAAAATATTAACAAACAAATGAGACCGTAGATAATCAGGAATGTCATGGCTCAAATGACCATCAAATATTGCAAATAGACCAAGCTCATGCTCCTCAACTTGCTTGAATTCAACAACAACATAATCTTTCATTGGGTGACTGGATTTTCCCTTAACCAAATGATAACCATGTGTTACGTGCTTTGACATCTTACTCTTCCCCTTTCCAGTGTCGGTAGATGAACCCAACCTAACTTTTTCCTTCAAAAGATAAGCAAGCAACCATTGCCCATGAAAGAAAAACTTAATGAAAATTTGCCTAAAATAGTTACATTATAACTGAACAAACCAGTAAATGCACACTCAAAATTAGAAGCCCCAAATGATGAGATCAGACATATATCCAAGAGCATAATTTCTATTTGTTCTATGTTTTACTGTGTAATTTATCCAAGAGCACCAAAGCTAAAACCTTAAACTAGTGTTCCTCAATTTCACCAACTGCAACGCTAACCAGCCATTGCATTCCTTCATTTGATACTTCAGACTTGCTAATTTTAGAAACAGCGCACTGGAGGATGCTATGAGATTAGATTTGGGGAGGAAAAATAGAAAGGAAGTGAGTGTGAGAAGAAAAAGAAAAAAAAATATATTTCATTCACAATTTCCTTCTCTTTCTCTTTCATTTGGATCTAAGATCCAAATGAGGATTTTAACTATGAGTACACTTCAAGATTTTAGACTTCTCATATATACAATAGGGTCTTCCTAACAAGTGAATTAAAAAAAATGGAAAAGAACATGTAACACTTTTTTACTAAATTCAATACACATTCCACTAAAATCAATATGGCCCTGTTTGGTAGAGCTGTGAGAAAGTGCTTGTAGCTTATGCCTAAACAGCTTATAGCTTATAACTATGAACATAAGTTGATTTCTGACTTATAAATTAAGCATCTCCTGCCCCACTCAAAGAATAAGCTGATTTCTGACTTTCAAAAAGCTATAAGTTATAATCTATAAGCTAAACCAAACACATCAAAATAGTTTAAATTAAGCTGAAAGCTGAAATAAGCAGCTTTTAAGCTGCACCAAACAGGAATATCAGTCTGATATATGATTGTATGGCTAATACTGATACGGTAATTGAAAACCATAATACATCTAAACACAGCCTAAAAGTATAGTAGGAAAGGAGAGTTCGACATTCATGGGTCTTAATCTAGACCCATGTTGATAATCCAAGCCGTTCAATGTGTAGAATTCGTTGGGTACATTATCCCTACAAAAAACCATGTTGATTGGATATTAGTAACCATGTGATCAAATCATATTTATGTCGAAAATTATATTTGAAAATATGATTTGAACAAATAGCTATCCATATCCTGATTTTTTGTTGAGATAATATACCTAATGGGTTTAATGCATTGAATGTTTTCAATATCAACATGGATCCGGATTACAGCCCATAAATGCCGAACTTTCCTCACCAGGTCCTAAAAAGTAAACGAATTGGAAATCACATTTCATTTTAGTTTATAGGCATGCATATATATAGGTAGGTAATAAGCGAATCTCTAAACTCTTGATAAGATGAAGATATGTACCGATTCCCTAAATCAGCAATCCACTAATAAAATAAGAATATTAAACATTGGCAAAAACTTGAGATAAATTGCAAAAGAAGTGGATCGTGCAAACAAGAAACAAAACAAAGGTAAATTGATAGAGCAATGAATGAATAATTCGTACATGTTGCCTTAATTCCCATCAATTTGAAAAGAATTTACATGTGTATTTGTGAATTTGAAAAGCGTACCTTCATCTTGAGGAGGATTTCTCGGCCTGTCATGGCTGAAACTGTTCATGTTATTGCAGCAATCCAGAAGCATGGTTGAAGAGAGAACCAAGCTAAATATATATATATATATATATATTCAATCTACAATAGATAGATATAAATAGATAAAAACATATCTAGATGACATATATATATACCACTAACAAGAATTAAAAAACAGAGACAAATCTAAAAGAATGATCATATTGAAGATCTACGTGCACATCAAACTTCAACAACAACAAATCACAAACAAATCGTCAAGATAGATAGATCATATTCAACTTTCATTGCAAAAATAGAATAAAAAACCACAATTCATAGCTTTCATACACCAAATCAGATCAGTTTTATTAAAGCTAAACCAATACAAACAACACACAGATTGAAATAGAGAAAAGAGAGATTGAAATTGATCGATCCTTTAGACGAAATCGAACTGCTTGAAGCTCGGTGAGACGGCGTAGAGATCAAGCAGAGAGAGAGAGAGAGAGAGATAAGAGGCAAGAGAACCGTCGTAGGATTAGGGTTTGATAAGAAGAGAGATCAATTATGGAATAGAATGAGGGTTAGTGTATGTACCTGAAGGATGAGGTCGTCGTAGATATTGATGATCTTGTTGTAGGATTTGGAAGCCATTGTGTCGCTGTGGATCGCTCACGACAGTCAGATCTCGGCCTAGAACTCAAATCTGATTCAGATCTCGACGATCTTCTCGGATTCGGCGGAGGCACAGGTGGAGGAGAATGAGGAGGATCATCGATGATGTAGATGTGGCGATCTGTGGCGATGGGGTGAGGTGTGGCGGTGGAGGAGAATTTGAAAAAAATGTTGTGTGTAATTGTAAACAGAGAATAGGGGTGGGCGCGTGATTTCCCTCTAAATAAATTTCGCCTTTACCGACTGAATTCGTTTTTTGTCGCAAAATCTCAAATATATAACGACAAATTTTTTTAATCGCCAAATCTCAATCAATGGCGAGTAAAATATTAGTCGCTAAAAGTACTAATTTGGCAACTAATTTTTTTTGGCTGCTGAAAATAAATTTTTGACGACCAAATTTTTGGTCGCCAAAAAATATGTGACATTCCGTGACCAAATTTGTAGTTGGTCGGCAAAAGCATACCACTTTCTGCAACCAACTCATTTTTTAGTCGCCAAAATATAACCTTCTGCGACCAAGAATATTTGGTCGCCAAAAATAATAATCATTCACGACTAATTAATATTTGGTCGCCAAATGTCAATTTTTTTGGTCGGCAAAAGTGATTGATAATTGTGTAAATTCTTGTCGTGAAGCCTGTCATTAATCTTGATATAAATATATAAAATAAATATTAAAATGTGTAAAATTTATATAAAAATCTAAGAAAATGATTTGGAATGTACAAAACATGCTTAGGTTGATTGAAACAATGTGGTGTTTTGGAAAGTTGGTAAAAAGTTAGTTTTGACTTTTTTAGTCAAAAAAGCTAAGCTTTTTGGGTAGTGATTTGGGTAAAAAAATTAAATTTTTGGGCTAAAAAAGTCAAAAACTAATTTTTTGCCTAGCTTACCAAAGCAATATGTACCAATTAATATACTAATTAGTACATACTAAATAGATAAAATAGATAGGGCTTATATCAATCGGTTCATAGCGAAAATTTAGCCTGCTGAGACGAATATTAGCGGTGTACCATTGTGAGGAAACATGTATCGGATAAAATAAAAAAATCTGAACAATTTTCAAGTGAATTAGGCCGATTTATTTGAACAATTCAACTTGTAAATGCTAATCTAATCGTTCCATTCGTACACACTACATATGACCCAACACTTCTAATATAAAGTAAACAATGCAGATCCCTACTTTTGTCATGTTTCTTTTTTCCTTTCGAAAAAGCCTTTTCAACAGTTTGATAATATCAATAGGAAGAAACTGCTAAGAGAAAAGGAAAATGAGTGGGAGCACTAATTAGTGCTACCACTAATGATGTGGCAGTAGACCCCACCATGAATGATTTGATGTTTTGACCTTAGTGTTGTATTTTTTTAATTTTTTTATTGAGTGCCATGTCATTAGTGGTCATGTTAGAGCTCCAAAATTAGTGGTCTCTATCATTATTGAAGAGAAAACGGAACTGATTGGCAGCCCAGTGGGGGTCGACCCCCAGTGACGTGGGGGCGCCCCACTGGGCAGGAAACTGTTTTTTTTTTTTTTTTTTTTTTTCTTTCTTCCAATTCCACAGTGCCACGTGGCACTGGGAGGTGGTGGGGGTGATGAATTACTAGGTGTAGGAAGCATTTTTGAAAAATTAATTTGGCATTCATAATGCGCGAACAATTTAAATAATTAATAATAAAAATAAATAATAAAAAATTTAATATTATAATATGTATATTGCTTAAGTGATAAATATATTCTTAATGAAACTCAAAATCTTGAGTTTACTAAACTAATTTAGGCCTTCACTAAATAATAATATAGATACAAAAAATTCACAATATGGTTTTGTTGGGTTTTTTTGGCTTTTGAAGATTATTTTTGTAATTGTGAGCGTACTAGTAAGGATCAATCAGTCCTCACAGAATATTAATTGCCAACCAATTATAAGACGATTGTGTTTTAGTTCTTTCGATTTCAATGAAGAGGACTTTTATTGGTGACTTTATTTAGGAGAATTAACTGACAATGATTAAATGAAGAACAATTGCAGTATTTCATTAAGTAAAAATAAAAGACTTATAATGATCTAATTCAGCCTTTGTAGAGATTTACAACAACAATCTACTTGAAACTATTCCTATGAACGAAGTGTAGTGCAAGAATTTTAAAGTACAGCAATGTAAAGAACAGGAAATGTAAAATTGAAAAAGAAATAAAGTTGATAAAACTGATTTTCTGGATCTGAGTCTGAGGTTTTTCTGGGACTTTTTTTGCTATTTATACTTCTCAAGGATAACCATCGAACTGCACTTCTAACCGTCAAATTGCTCCTCCATGATCGTTGATCATGTTGCCTTATAATTAGCTCCACTATGCCAATACCTGTAGTTAAGCTTCTCTCATGATTTTGAATTTAAATGTGAGTAACCATTGAAGCCACATCACTTTGTATCTCTTTGCTGATCCAGTACTACGCAGATTTTATGAAAATCAATACTAACTGCTACGTGTACGATCACGATCGAAAATTTGAATTATTTTTCCGTATTACTCTTAACTTGTCACGCGTCGAACTGTGATTGACCCGTACAAAATGTATAATCAACAGATTTCTATTCATCTTCTCAATTGTTAAATTACATATATTTACAACATGCATATATATATATATGTGTGTATATGTGTGTGCGCCCACGGCGAGTGTGTCAAAGAAGAAATTTTTTGTTACAGATAAAATACCTGGCACCCATATATGTATCCGTAGCCGATCACAACTTAACAACACATTTTCTCAACAAAAATTTGCCACATAAGACAGGTAATAAAATATTAAAGAGACGGAATAAAAGTTGCTTTTTCTCCCTCTTCACTTCTTTTATCTCTCTCTTCATTAATCCTGACCATGTTATGTCTCACTCCACTTTTAAGGATTTTATTTTTTTATTCTTTTTGCTCTGACTCTCCCTCTACCAAAATATATATATATATATATATTAAACCACCATTAAATATTTCACATATATAAAAATGAACGGACCGTGTTGGGGAGTCTTAATTTTTGATCCTCTAATTTTTCGAAATTTTAGATCAAGGCAAAAATAATAATAATAATAATAATTACTCAAAACGACATCATTTTAGGCATTAAAGAGATTATGGGGAAACTTTTTAAAAGGGACAAATCATTTCCCAAAAATGAATTCTCGTAAATTTTTATTTATTTATTTATTTTTGTTAATAGAACGATCCATAAATTGAATTTTTTTTTTAGAATGTCAAATAATTTAAAGCATATTTTTAAAAATCAAAACATATTATTTTGTTCAATTTGGCCAACCAATAACTCAAAATAAATATGATTAAGATAATTAGAATTCTTCAAATAATCTAAATCCCAAATAATCTAAACATATTGAGTCTATTTAGTTTGATTTTCAAAATTTATAATTTTAATATATTTTTAATCTTTTTTAGAACTGAAATAAAATTTGAAAATTTAATGTATTTACTTTTTTTAAACTAGCATTGTATGAAATTCTCTAAATAATATTTTTATTATTATATTTTTTATTCCAAAAAAATAAAAATAAAATGAATAGTATATAATTGTCTTTTGTATTATGTTAAGTGTTTCAAAAGTGTTCAAAGAAAATAATTACTAAAATTTGTCACAAAGAAGGTAAAGAAACAAAAATATTCAAGAAAGAAAAGATATTAGAAACACAGATTTCATTAAAATTCAGATTAAGCTATGAAAAATGTTACAAAGCCAAATTAACCTTACAAGGTCGTCATCGATAAGCAGTACAGAAGCTTAAATTAAAACACAAACCAAAATTTCTGTAGACAAACCAAAAGTTCATGAATGTCACCAACATCAAGCTTAAAAAAAACTAAAACTATATTGTTCTTCACAAAACAAAACACAAAGAATTTGTTCTAGTTGCATGCTTAAAGAGAGAAACCACAGTCTTCTTCAACATCTTCACTCAAGTTACACATATTGGGAGAATTTTGATTTCCTGTAACACTAGCACAGTTTAGTGACCCCTACAAGAATGTAAATAATACAATTACATTAGTTATTATATTTGAAAATCAAATATATTGTAATGAGCTAAATATTAAAATATAATACATGGCTCAAATGTGACATGGAGAAGCTAGATTGTAGCATAGTAGTAAAAGGCATATTCAAGTATTTAGGCATCTACATTTGCATTAAAGAAGTAATATACTTTAAATAATATAAACTAATTAAACAAAATGAAATTAAGTTGTTTTTTACATGATGAATATACTTCCTGGACAATTGGAACATTTGTTGTTGGCATAGAAAATCTTGAAGGTCCTACAATATATGGCTGCATTGCGGTATCTAATAATAAATAAATAGGGATGGCAATGGATAACCTACCCTGTGAGTATCCATGGAGACCCAATCAAATCTTTTTTTTATTTTTATTTTTAAGGTTCACAACTATTTTTTTTTTTTTTTTAAGATTCACAACCAAAACTAAATATACATTCAATCTTTTTTCTTTTGTTTTTTTTTTAATTTTTTTTAATTTTTTTTAAGGTTCACAACCATTTTTTTTTTAAGATTCACAACCAAAACTAAATATACATTCAATCTTATTTTATTTTATTTGGCTCAACAATAAAATCAAATACACATTAATTAACATTGTCACATTATTCTTGTCAAATTTTATGCATATCTAGAATTTTTTAATTTATTTAAAAAAATTAAGGACACTGTCTAGTGTAAGTTTTGGTTTGTTTTTTTATGTTATTTTATTTTGTTATGTATTATAATTTTCAGAATGGTTTGCTTGTTCTGAAATTTCAAGTAACGAGTATGAATCTATTTGTTTTATGTTATCACACAATTTATACAACATATATATATATATATATATGAATGTATTTGAAATAAGGAAATTGTAGAGAATCGAAACAAGCATGAGTCGTGATTGGTTAGAAAGCATGGGTACAAAGATTTATTTGCTAGGAAAAACAAAAAAAAGATTCAAAGTCTTAATAATTTTTTTTTAAATAAAAGAATTTTTCTTAGTTATGAACAGATTTAACTGAAATCAACTTGTTTCCCAATATTATGCTTCATTTATTTAGATAGAAAATATTTTTTATAAAAAAAATTAAAAATATATTTTTTTTATATTTGGTGGTGGTGGTTGTGGTGGTGATGGAACGAAGGTGAAAGTAGAGATTGTGACATAGTAGTGGGGTGATGGCGGCAGTGATGATGGTAGTGGCTATGGTGATGGTAGTGTGATAGTGAAGGTGAGAATAGTGGTGATGTTGTTGTGAAATTAGTAAAAATGTAATTGAAAAAACATTTTTTGTTTTTTAAAAATAACAAACAACAAAATTCGTGGGGGACTAAAGGAAGAAGATGGAGGATGGATTGGGTGCAGTAAGGCATAGATATCTTAAAATGAGTGGTTCAAATTTGTTAAAAGGTATAATTAGATTTTGGATAAATTAAAATGAATGGTTCATATTTGCTAAGAGAAAGATGGTTTAATGTCTAAAAATGTCCGTGGCTAAGAGATCAACAAATAATTCCTTATTTATGCCTTGATACAATTTAATACGGGTCTTATAACACTTTCTTCAAACAAGTTCTATCACATTTTATTTCTTCAAACAGACTCTTATAACATTGTAAACAGGTTTCATGTAGGGGAGAGAGTGAGAGTGAGAGAGAGAGAAGAGAGAGAGAGAGAGAGAGAGAGATGGTTGTAATTTTTTTTTTAATCTTCCATGTTCTTCCACATTTTTTTTTTTCAATTACTAAAACTTATTTGATTGTCTCAAAATTATATATTTGATTATTATAAAACAAACTTTTTAATTAATTAATTAATGCGTATTTGATTTTGTTGTTGAACCAAATAAAATAAAATAAGACTGAATGTATATTTAGCTTTTGTTGTGAACCTTAAAAAAAAAAAAATTGTTAATATTAAATATATTAAAAAAGAAAGAAAAAATATTGAAGGTATATTTTTTTTTTTAAAAAAAAAAAGAGAAGAAGAAGAAAAGTTGTTAACATTAAATATATTAAAAAGAAAGAAAAAAGATTGAAGGTACATTTAGCTTTTGTTGTGAACCTTAAAAAAAAAGAAAAAAAAAGTTGTTAACATTAAATATATTAAAAAAGAAAGAAAAAAGATTGAAGGTATATTTAAAAAAAAAAAAAAAAAAGGGAAAAAGAAGAAAAGTTGTTAACATTAAATATATTAAAAAAGAAAGAAAAAAGATTGAAGGTGTATTTAGTTTTTGTTGTGAACCTTTAAAAAAAGAAAAAAAAAAAAAAAAAGAAGTTGTTAACATTAAATATATTTAAAAAAGAAAAAAAAAGATTGAAGGTATATTTAGCTTTTGTTGTGAACCTTTAAAAAAAAAAAAAAAAGGTGGTCGTTAACATTAAATATAAAAAATAAAAATAAAATAAAAATGAGAATCAAAGTGGGTTGGGGAAAATCCAAACTCATTAAGAAATTGGGAGGGTGGTACCCATGGGGAATGAGGAATGGAGAATGGAGATGAGAAATTAATATTCACCCCATTAATCCCCATTGCCATCCCTATAAATAAACAAACATGTGTGACTATCATTGCTTGTACAAAAAAAAAAAATTAAATTTTATACCACAAAAAATATAATTTTATTTACTTATCACAACAGTATAGTGCTTGAGATTTACTTGTACCCACATTTTTAATTTGTCTTTTTTTCCTCCCCTCCCCTTTCAGAGAGAATAAGAGAGAAATATTTGAGGGATTCGTGTGAGGCCTTGAGGGGGCACAGTTGGAAGGGAGGCTCTGTTTGCTTGATTGAGGAAAAAAAAAAATCATAATAATAGCATTTTAAGCTTTTCAAGTAAGACTGTAGACCAAGGGGGGGTATTCGGCCTAATAGTTATGTGTAACATCTTTTGAAGTATGAGATTTTAGATTTAACTCTTGCAGAGAGTAGTTTAATACCTTTTTTTGATAGTTAATTTATTTCTCCCTCATTATAGGAATTGTATACCGTAAAAGATTTTTTTTTTTTGTTTTTTGTTTATAACCAAAAAATAAGATTAATCAGTTAGAAGACACAAAAAAAATTACACAGTAATAAAAAAGTTTATAATTTTAATTATTAAAGTTGATAAAATTTATCATTATTTTAAAATTTATTTTAAAAATATATATGGACTGAATTATATTTTTCCAATAATCTACATAGTGATATAAAAAATAAATGATTTTAATCATCAACATAATACACAGTGAATCCCAACAAGGACTGCAGATGAGCTGCCTTCGCTGCCTCCATTGTTTTATGACAGTGGCTTTGGTCCAGTCTCAGATTGGATTGGACCGTGTTGTTGGGTCCATGGAGGTTCACCATGGGTCCCGTTTTGATATTCCGAGCTATTCAATGTGTAGAACTCGTCGAGTATTATATATTTGTAAAAAATCATGTTGATCGGATATCGATAGCTATGTGATCAAAATAGATTTTTGTCAACCGTTAATTTATTCACCGTTCATTTTTTTTATACAAAACTGATTTGATCACATAGTTATTGATATCCGATTAACGTGATTTTTTACAGGCACATAGTACTCGACGAGTTTTACACATTGCACGGTTTAGATTATCAAAACGGGACCCGTGATGGGCCCTCACAGGCCTAATAGCACAGCCCAGTCCAATTAAGGACCGGACAGAAGCCATGCCTTAAACTATTTTCTTCTCTTCAAATCACATCTCAATTTGAAAGAATTTGAGGGAGGTGTGAAATTTATTATTGGTCCACTTTGATAATCCGAATAGTCAATATTATAAGGCTCTTCATATAGATCATTTATAAAAAAAATTAGATCGATTTCGTAATTGTGGCATTTTATTTTATCATATTTGTTTTCAAAATAATAAATGGTATATTTGCAAAATATACTTGTCGTCCATTTTTGGAGACAAGTGTAATAAAATAAAGGGTTACACTTATTTGATCAACTTAATTTTTTTCATAAATGATATATATTAAGGGTCCTAAAAAATAAACAGTTTAAATCAACCAAACGGGACCCGTGGTGAGCTCACAAACCCTTCAAATTCTCTTAAACAAACATATGATACACATCATTTTCAACCAAAAAATCGAGGGACTATGTATCTCAAGATTGACAATCTAATAGATTATAATTTTCTTTAACTAGTCTGTCCAAACAAATATACCTAATAAAATAAATATTCAAATAAGCTACTTCACATATTCGGCAAACGACATTGTCTCTTAACATTACATAACAATCTACAAAAAATTTTACTACACTTGCGTTGGGGTTAAAGTTGAGATCCTGCTACATGCTGTAGACGTTGAAGAATAAATTTAAGGGTAAATTACTAATGAGTTTTACTTTTGAAACTTATTATCTATTAAGTCTTATTAATAAAATTATCAAGTGATAAATTTATCATTTTTTTTTTTTATCAAGTAAGATTTATAAATAAATAAATATAATTAATAGAATATACTTTTCTGCACACCTTTTTATAAAAAATCAAAAAATTACTAAAATAACATGTTCCCAAATCAAGCCTTAATTGATAAATGTCTCAAATTTAACTACACTAAACTATGAAAATTTAAATCCAAGTACGGACTCAGGATATACTGTCAATCACAGAACCAATCACTCAATGGTAAATGTTAAAATGTGACTGAATTGTGTGGTCCCCTGCCCCTTAAAGTTTTTTCCTACCTATGACTTGGAATATAGAGAGTGAATCGCGTCAAGGTCACCTCAAATATATAACTGGTATCAATTTTTATGAGTTTGATATTGTTCATGTATTTTTAAAATGTGTAAATAATATATAATTTTTTATTAATTTAAAATAATAATATTTATAATTATAAATAGAATCAATACAAAGCTATTATTTTGACCCATTTTGAGAAGTGAATTATAATCTATTTCTCATATTATAATCTATTTCCTCTCTCACAAAAAAATTACTTATAAATAATTTTTTACTAAAAAATTAATTATAATCATCTTTTCTAAGATAACCCTTTAAACCATGCGTGGATTGAACAAATTCATTCTCCGCTTTAGTTGTATCACTGATAATGTTGGATTTAACACCTGCCACAAATTTGTGTTCCTTCTAGGTTCATATTTCGTTATCACTAATCAACTAACTCCAATAAAAGACAGGACAAGGTAGGTTTCATGATTTGATTTTCGTTTGACAAACACACTACATGATTCATGTTTATTGATTGAGTGGTTTTAAAATACACACTCTCGCAAGAATGTATGTCAATTATGTAGCTCTCACTTAGTTATTTCTTTGGTCATTAAATTTCTCTTAAATGAAAATTTTAGGTTTCACTCTTAGGAGTGAAATGGGTGGGTAAAATTTCTTTAAAAATATATATGGGTGTGAGTTTTTAATAACTAACCACTGACTTTTGTCAATTTTTTCATCATAACATCACATAAGATATAATTAAAAACTTTTTAAATTATAATCACAATAATACTCACTATTTTTGATGACTAAACATTCAGTCCAATTCGCACGCACCTCAACTAACCTCAAGGCATGAATCTCTCTAATAGTCTATAGGGATGATTTAAATTCGAAATCTTAAATCTTATACTCAAATCTTTATTACTTGATTAATCCCTTAAAATAATAATTTGTTGGCTACATATTTTGTATAGGCCAGTCATAGTTCAACACGTGATAGGATGAGGGCAATACGAGAAGATAATTCAAATCTTCAATCGTAATCACACACGTGGCAGTTAGTATTGGTTATTGTGGATCTGCATAGTACTTGGATCAGTAAAGAGATGCAAGATGACGTGGCTTTAACAGTTACTCATATATTTAAATTCAAAATCAAGAGGGAAGCCTAACTGCAGATATGGCGTAGTGGAGCTAACTGTAAGGAAACATGATCAGCAATCATGGAGGGATGATTCGACGGTTAGAAGTTCATTTCGACGGTTATCATTGAGAAGTATAAATAACAGAGAAGGCCCCAGAAAGAGCCCCCAGTACTCAGATCCAGAAACCAGTTTTTATCTATTTTATTTTCCTTCTAGTTTTTACATTTCTTGTTCTTTACATTTCTGTACTTCAAATTCCTGCACTGCACTTCGTTCATAGGAGTAGTTTCAAATAGCTTGTAGCTGTAAACTTCTACGAGACTGAATTGGATCATTGTAAGTCTTTCATTTTTACTTAACGAAATGCTTAAATTGTTCTTCATTTAATCGTTGTTTGCTTAATTCTCCTAAACAAAGCCACTAATAAAAGTCCTTTTCATTGAGGTTGAAAGAACTAAAACACAATCGTCTGATAATTAGTTGGCAATTAATCTTCTATAAGGATTAATTGATTCTTGCGGCACGCTTAAAATTACAATAATAACCTTCGAAAGCCAAGAAAGTCAACATATATTTTGGGCACGCCTAGTGAGACTAATTGAAATGGCTAGATGCAGGAGATAAGGAGAAAATGAACACTTGGAAGAAGGTGTGGAAGGAGAGATAGAAATACCAAATCCAGAGGATAATGTGGTAACACATCGTGTGGAAGTACTTGTCTTATCAGAACCTATGGTCGAACAGACTAGCACTTCGGAGCAAGTGCCACATGTTCAAAATATTGGACGAGACTATGGAATTGGACCATCCACTATTCCATCTACTCAGCCAATGAATTCATGGGAAGGCCTTGTAGATGCCATGGGATAGTAGTTAATGAACACAATGGAAAGATGGGCAATATCCTTAATGGATCGAATGAATACCCATTAACCAACTAACACAAGGCATATGGAGAAAAGCCTTTTCAAATAATGTCCCTCAGCAACGATTGGTTAGAGATAAACAGCCTATGCAAAATAATGGACATACTAATGGTCAAACTAGTAATCAAAACTATAAAAAACCATCACCTCAGTCTTGGTCTGAGCCTCTTTCGAGGCCTGTGACAAATCAAAATACCTCATTACTTAACAGTGAAGCTAGTGTAAATTGGTGGATCTAGGCCAACATAAGAAAATGGCATAAGGATGTTTCCAAATCCCATGTTCGAAGCCATACCTGGCACGACGGGGTTCACTAATCCTTTGGTCGAATTTGTACTTGGGGGGTTAGAAGGGTTTCTTGCGACTGGAAGAGACACAATACCTGTTTTAGCACCTTTTGCAGGACAGGCTCAGAGGGGTCACCCATTCCCTCAACAGCAGCCAGCACCACAGGGACAACCAGTCCCAAATATACCTCCCTATGGACCAAGAGGACCTCAGACACAAGAGTTTTCCATAAAATCATGTGTTTGTTCCTCCAGTAGTGGTTCAACAAGTACAAAATATGATCCCTAGGGACCAAATTGCCGATATTGTGAGAGAAATGTGTAGACCTATGGCTCGGGAGGTTCAAACTCCTGTATATAGGAAACCATATCCAGAATGGGTAGATAGGGTACATGAATACCCAAGAGGGTTTAGAATATCAGACTTTGCTCCTTTTTATAGGAATGAAAACCAGTCAACGGTGGAACATATTGTTAGGTTCGCTGCCCAATGTGGTGAATTTACCAATAATGATTACATGAAGTTAAAATTGTTCCCAAATTCTCTAATTGGGGCAGCTTTTGTATGATATATTAACCTTACGCTTTTGTATGATATATTAACCTTACACCTGGCTCTATCCAAACTTGGCAACAAATGAAGGAGGCATTTCATGCCCAATTCTTCCAAACGGAGCCAGAAGTTTTCATGGTAGACTTGGCAAGGTTGAGTCAAAGGCTTGATGAGAAAGCTGTTCAATTTATTGCCAGATTTAAAAGAGCACGAAACAATGTGTAGAGTCATTCTTCCAGAGCTTGAATTTGTGAGATTGGCTCAAAATGTATCATGACTCAAACCCGCCCTATGGGTTAAGGACATAACCGGCCAGTAATCAAGAGATTACCTACAACCTGAAACCAAACCAGACATAACTCATCAGAGTAAAGGGGCCAAACGGAAGCAAACTTACAAATTGTCCATAGAGCCGTGCTTACATGGCACATCATAACAATCTATATACGTACATGTTAATAACTCACGTCAAAATAAGTAATAGCACAAAGTTCTGTATATACAAGATCATTAAGTCTAAGTTGGTCAAACCCAAAGTTTATATACAAAAGTAATCCAATGTTTTCGCCAATATAACAAAACCATAACAAAAGAGCAAAAGAGGCGAAGACAAGTCTCGTGCGTGAGACGTTTGGGTTGACTCTAAAAAACTTTGACTTTTTCTCACATATTCACCGAGGCTGTGTTTGAATGTCCCTTGGCTCACCTACATAGACATGAATGAGGGAGTGAAAGCCCAGTGAATAATATCAAATAAGGAAGATACATGAACAATCTTTGAAACAGTTACGTCAGACGGCCTTGGGCCCAATTCATGTTCCTATTTAATGTATCAATCGACTAAAGTTCTAGACGTATCAAATGGCCTCGGGCCCAATTAACTCATACCCGACGGCCTTTGGCCCATCCATTCATGTCTAACGGCCTTTTGGCCCAATCGTTTGTATTTGATAGCCTTTGGCCCAATCATTCAGATCCGACGGCCTTCGGCCCACTCGTTCATACCAATCTATCATTCATGTCAGACGGCCTTTGGCCCAATCATTCATATGTCAGACTATCATTCATGTCAAATGGCCTTTGGCCCAATCATTCATATGTCAGACTATCATTTGTGTCAGACTATCATCCATGTCAGACGGCTTTTGGCCCAATCGTTCATATGTTAGACTATCATTCGTGTCAGACTATCATTCATATCAAACTATCATTCATGTCAGACGGCCTCTGGCCCATTCATTCATGTTAGACGACCTCTGGCCCAATCGTTCATATGTTAGATTATCATTCATGTCAGACGGCCTCTGGCCCATTCATTCATAACAAATATTTGTCCTCAATTCAATGTAACAAACTTATAAGACTTATATAGAAGTAAACAATTGGACAAATAACATACTTCAGATATCTTTATTAAGATATTACTCATAGTGTTCTGCCGGTGAATTCACCCTTGAGCTCGACCCTATACATTACATAACATATATGGGTCACAAACGATTCAATTCGTTCTTAATTCATACATCTCTCTTAGGCTTCTTTCTTATCATTTTAACTCATTTATGATGCTCAATGCATGCTTAAGAGTGCTTAGAAATGAAAGAGAACAGAAAACAAAACACAGAACACATTTACGAAATTTCTGATACAGGGGTCCTCGCTCGAGCGTGGGTTCTGTCGCTTGAGCGGACCCTCATGGTCTGCAAAAGTACTGGTTGCCTCATTTTTACGCTCGAGCGTGAACTCGGACACTCGAACTGAAAGTCATTCTACATAGCTCCCCGCTCGAGCGGACATCAATGTTTGCAAAAGTTCTAGGAGCTCGCATTTCACGCTCAAGCGGTGCTTTCCCCGCTCGAGCGGACATGCCAAATTCTGGGTTTTCCAGAATGTAGACACCCCATTTTTGACCGCCCTTAAGACTTGGGCACTACTGATGGTTTACTTGTTGGAGAAAGGTGTGCAGTGCACAGGTTCAGTTTCTTCGGCAAGGAGAGAGGCAAATCTCAACTTCATACCCCATTGTGGACTAAAATTATTTTTGATGGTTTTTATACCTTAAAATCCTCTCTTTCAAAACATTTTTGAAATAAAATTCCCACGATGTTCCGACGCTCGCATTTCGGCAAATGTTGCGCTTTTCGGTAAACCGAGCAAGGACAAAGGGGAGATGAATGAAAGAGAGATGAAATCTTTGAAAAATCTTTCAAAACACCTTACTTAGGGGTTTGAAGTTGAAGAAAAGAGGAGAAGAGGGGAGAAACTAGTTTGGGAGTGGTTCAGTATGAATCCGGGAAGGAGAAAAGTCTGCGCGGCTTCCCCGAAACGGGCGTAACTCTTTGTACAAGAGGAATTAAAATATGGGGCCACCACCATTGGAAACCTTACTTCCGGGGCTTCATTTTGCACTCAAGAATCTCCTAAGTCCAAATCCGGGGGGAGGAGATATGGTTGGTTGAAGTCCGGTTGGACCGAATCTGCGCGGCTTTGTGGAAACTGGCATAACTTTTTCTACAGAAGGAATTTTAATGCAAGGTTTGCGCCATTGGAAAGCTAACTTCCGGGGCTTCAATCTAGACTTCCAACGGCACTTTTTGACCTTACCGGATACCTACTGGCCATCCATTTATCCGACCGGCACAAAAGGTTGCCGGCCAGCACAAAAGATTGCCGGCCGGCCAAAAGTGCCCAGAACTCAGATTTTTGACAGATATTTATCAATACACTGTGGAAGATATTTTCAATTGGGATATTTCGACCAAAAGCTCTTATTTTGACATATATAGGGCCTTATATCTCATATGGCTTAGGGTTAGAACAAGAAAAAAAATCTTGGGAGCTTCTCACTCTAAAACATCCCTCTCTCTCTTCAAAACCTCTCAAATTCTTGGGCCTTTTCTTCATCATCATCAAGCACCACCATCACCACTCCATTTCCAGCAGCAAGGAAGGGTTTTTCAGAGGCTTAGGAGCAGCAAACTTGAGCCAAGAAGAAACAAGAGTGTGATCTTCAAGGGTAAGTATCAATCACCCTCTTTTGGCACTTTTTTTTGCACCATTCCTCTACCCTACTTGCTCACTGTTTTAGACTCCGGCCCTAACTAAAAGGGGCCTTATTTTGAGCTATTCTACATGTTTGTTTATGGGCTCAACCCTGTTTGAGCCCTCTATGATGCACTTGCTTCAATATCATTTTGTATGTCAATATCTTGCATGCTTTTTTTAGTTCATGTGTGATCTATTTCTGAGCCTGATATAAACTTTGAGTGGGCCTATTTTGAGCCCCTCTTCAATATTGAAGAAGGGCTCAACCCTTTTTGGCCTCTCTATCATGCACTTGTTTCATAATCTCTCGTATTTACCGTAAATTTGCATGATCTGTTTAGCCTCTGTGCGATCTGTTTTGGAGCATGTAATGAACTTTGAGTAGGATTATTTTATGTCCCTCTACAACATTGTAGAAGGGATCAACTTCATTGGGGGTCTCCATGTTATACTTGTCATTATACCCCTCTTTGGCCCTCATTTTGCATGCTTTGTTAGGCCTATTTTGCTTCTGTTTTCGGCCATGATCAGGTCTGGAAAGAGTCACATTTTGGGCTTATTGTCATGTTTTGTTAAGGGTCCAAGGCTGTTTGATGAATGTTTGGCATACCTCATGTTCTAGCCTTTGTTGGCTTCATTCTTGCATGACATTTTTAGAAAGTTTGCATACTGATTTGAGGGATGTCATCTACTGTAAATGTTCATATTTTTAGTCCCTCATCAGTGTTGTAGAAGGAAATTTTTTAGTTTGAGCATCGCATACATCACTTGTTTCAATACCCCTCTCTTAACCCCCATTTTTGCATGCCATTGTTGTCCTATCTATGCTTACTATTTCGCCATGTTTTGTACTGTAAAAAATGTTATTTTTGGGCTGCCTTGCTACTGTCTTGCATGTCATGTACCAATTATGCATGTTTAGTGTGGCTGTAGGCCATTTCGGGTGCTTAATATCGCATTTCGGGACCATTCTGTGCATTTGGTGTCATTTCCCCACCTTTCGGGACTGTTTTGCATCATTTGTGAGTGCTGAAATTCCATTGGCATGTTTGCATATCATTTTCTATGCCATTTCATGCCTTTATGCCATTGCCTCGGTTTGCGTGCCCGCGTACATGCATTTCGAGGCATCTCATTTTCATCTATTGGCCTCTTATATGAGTGTGGCTGAGGCTCACTCATGTTAGTATAAGTCCATTTTGCATTATGTATGTCATTTTAGCCACATTGCATCGTGTATGCCATCGCCTCGGTTTGCGTGCCCATGTGCACGCATTTTGAGGCACCTCATTTTAGCATCATTGCATTTCGTATGCCATTGTCTCGGTTTGCGTGCCCGTGTGCACGCATTTCGGGGCACTTCACTTTTATCCGATGGCCTCCTATGTGAGTGTGGCAGAGGCCCACTTGTGTTGGTGTAAGTCCATGTTGCATTGTGTATGCCGTGTTTCAATGCGTTGTGCATGTTACGTTGTTAGCGTTGTGTATGCCATGTAATTGCATTGCATGTTTGTATGTTAGCTTGCATGCTTAGGTTGCATGTGCATTGTTGTGCATTGCCTTGCCTCTTGATCAACCATGATTGAGGTTGGGTCCCTTGTATGTTTTGTGTGCATTGCATTTGACATTGAAATGCATACTTGACTCTTTGGCCATCATGCATCGAAATGCGTGATTGGTGGCCCGGGGGTCGAGGGTCATGCTCCCTTGAGTCCATTGCATGATAGGGAGTGTGTCCGTGCACACATTTGCTCAAAATTCCATACCATGCACTGCTGGTCTGCTGTTGCTGTCAAACTGTCCTCTGCAGGAATTTTGTGCCGACCGGCACTATATAGGTGGCCGATAACCTCATAGACAGCCGGTGTCTACTTTGGAGAGCCGGTGAACATTTCCTCCAGCCGGTGGTATGCAGCAGCATGAAAAGAAGGCATTCTGGGACTTAGGCATATTTTTTGGAAAGACAGGGCAGTAAAAACAGAGGCAGTAGTGCCATGGCGTGGGTTTCCGGGCAAGGCGGGCTCAAGCATGCATCATTCACGCATCCCGAGGCGGGCGGCTGTGGCCACCTTTCCTTTTTGCATTTATTCGTTAAATAATTAGAAATTTTGTAATAATTAATTTATTTATTATTCGGACTGTAATATTTATTCGGTCCCTCCAAGCGAGGGCGCAACTGTAATAAGTGTGTGTGAGTGGTGTGTATGTCTTCCAAACCCCACTTCTTTCTTCCATTTTATTTACCTGCTTATGATGGTAGATTAGGGCACGTTTATTTTAGCATACCTTATGCAATGTATGCGTGCATCCATGCATTTGTTTACATGCACCGGGCTCGGTACATCATACAAACCGCATTGTATTTTCAATTCCAAATTGAATACGTGTATTGAATAAAGTGCATTCCACATGCCATATTTAGGGTTAGCTGAGCCTACTCTAAATTGCATCCTTGCCTGTGTTGCATTAGCCACTTAACATGACCTAGGGACATGCATGTCTGCTAACTAGTTTCTTGTTTTGGCACGGAGTACGATGTAAGTATTTTACGCTTTAGCATACCACATGCGTGTGAATGTTGCCGTGACAGTATGCTTACCATGCAGCTAAGTGCTTATGTGAGATAAACTGTTTGAATGCCTGTGGGTGGAGGTTGGATTACTTGAGTTGGGAAAACTCATTGAAATCCGTGTTTTAGCCTACTTGCGAGTAGCAACTTCAAATTATTTTCCAAACGAACGGATATGCAATGTTTGTTTCCAAATTAGGCGATCTAGTCTATACTTGTTTGCTGTGTGCATAACGTAGTAATTCTAGGCTAATAATTGGAATAAGAGCATGTAATGTTTTCAAAATCAGATATCATGGTTAGTAGAGGCCGGTCTTCGGACCGGGCGAAAGGGGGTGCTCATAGCTGACCTTCCCCGATCGTACCCAAGCTCCCGAGCCAAGACCACTTTGGTGATGACGGACATGTGGCCTTCGGCACCGAGTCAGGGTTTCCTAAATTTCCCATTTCAAAATATTTAGGTGGCGACTCTGTAATCTGGCAAAGCAGTCCATGTTTGGCACTACTTTTCAAAAATCTATTTTCTCAAACGATTTGCCGGATTTGGACTCTTTGGTTCAGATGTAGAACCGACACAAATCGAGTCCGAACTGTAGTAAACCCAATGTGAACGGAACGGGACTTAACCCTCCCGGGGCGTTCGGGGACGTCTACACAGAACAGTTCTTGAAGTCCAAACTCGACCTCCAAGGGTCCAAAACTCATAATTTTAGTTCAAAAACATGTAAACACATTACATTTCATGAGAATATAAGAGTATGACACCAAATTGCTCAAAATCATTATCTCATTCTCAAATAACCCTTATTTCTTTTGTATGACCAAAACCTATGCACTCAAACTTCATACCAAATTCATATCTCTATCAATTTCAACATGCATGTTAGTCTTTGACCCCAATTCCATTTCAAATAGCACCAATCATGCTTATAACCATGAAATTCAACAAAACCATGCTTGCATGTATGCTTCAATGCTCAATCTTTCATAATTCACATATTACATGCTAGATTATGTAATTTCATAGCAATTCTCTTCATGCATGAACATATGGACTTCAATCTCAACTTAATCAATTCAATTCATGATCTAACTTACCGTTTAATCTCTAATTCACAAAATCACAACTCAAACTCATGAATTAGGAGTTGATTACTCACCTAGGAGCTTCAAACACTCAAGTTCTTTGAGTTTAACTTCCAATCCTCAAGCTTTGAGCCAAAATTGCACAATTCTCTCCTTTTCTCTCTTTAGAGCCGGTCTCACTCTCTCACTAAAGTATAAAATCTGATTTTGAGTTCCAAACTTAAGGGGTGTGGGTGTATAATGGCCCTTATATAGCCCCTCTTAATCAAATGCCATTAACACTAATTAATTGAGCACTATTTCATCAATTCAATCTATTTAATTTGATCCGAATCAATTTTCAATTAAATTTCACCGTAGGCTCTAAAAATTACGCCAATCACAATGGCGTAGTCAATTTCGATTTCTGTGGCCGATAGGGCCTTCAATTTTCAGTTTATAACAGTAAGTTGAACAAATATTCCTACAGTGAACAGATAGAAATTCAAAACCACATATATTTATATAAATGGCACTCAAAATCATATCAAACACATAATCACATTCGTAATTAAGATTAATTAGCATAATACGGAGCAGGGTTATCACAAAATGGCTTAGAGTTTAGGCTTCGAAAGAAGTTTGACTCAACTGAGTTTAGAGATTTAGTGGAATTAACCTATAAGGTATCTAGGTATGAATCATTACTAGAGGAAGAACAAGATCGAAGTAATGCATCATACAAGACGTATTATAGAGATCCTAACTATGAAATTGATACAGCAGAGATCGTAGGGAAAGCGCTTGTGATCTGTGAGGCATTAATTCATAAGGACACTACAATAGACCAGCAGTTTAAAAAGAAAGACCTTTATAGGAAATATTATTTCGATTTAACAAAGGTAGATGACATTTTTGATCATTTGCTTGCTGCAAATTTCCTAAAGTTACCAAAGGGGGTCAAAATTCCTTCCCTACAAGAACTTAAAGGAAAAATGTATTGTAAATGGCATAATTCTTGGTTCCATTCAACTAAAAACTGCATTGTTTTTCAGGACAAGATCCAAGAGCATATTTGAAAGGGGAGTTTAAAATTCCTAGCTAAAGCAGAAAAGGCTATGGGGATTGACACTAATCCATTCCCAAAAATTTGAGAAGTTGCAGCCAATGTTATTGTGCCAGACTTCCAAAACTTATCCTTGAAGGAATTGGAAGATGTTAATGTGCAAATGCATGTTGCCAGCCAGACTACTGTCAAGAAAGACGCTAGAAGTTCACTAGCTGATGGATAGGGCTTTGCAGACCAAAGGGAAGACTCTGATGAGAAGGCACTGGATAATGATTCTTTAGAGGCAGCTGTTATGCAAAGAATGTGTCCCAGATGCAGGTTGAACTACAAGTGGTTGAAAGGGCTTTCGATTGATGGGAAGCAGTATTACAAGGATGTACAGAGGTGTCCTAAACCAACCAATGCCTATAACAAAAGGCCATATCCAACTGGTTCTAGGCAACAGGCATTCATGGCTGAGCCAACAGTCACTAGAGTGCACTCAAAGGGCAAAAGACCTCTACAGAATTTCAAACCACCTAACTATTACAGAATAGGAGGGCAATCATCCTGAGAGGAGACTTGAAGTGGGCTCAAGTTATGGGATCAAAGCCAGAGATTGGCCTCCTAGACCAACCTCACACAAAATGGAAAGTGGCCACTTTCATAGAAGGCCTAAATTAGGCCAAAAACAGGAAGTCAGGGCCAAGCAGTGGCTTTCACAACCAGCTTCGAAATTGGCTTCGAAGGAAGAAAGAGACAGTTCGACAACTGAGCTAGTGGGTTCATGGGTACCAAGAGTTCTAGATTGGTTTGTCCTGTAGAACAAACCTAGGGAACTGTCTACCCAAAAAATGTTGTTAGAGGCTAGGGTAGGATGGTTAAACCTCCCTTGGTGGCTTCAAATAATTGGGTGTTACTAAAGCATCCAAAAACAAAGGAACCAAATATGGTCCCAGTGATTTCTATATCCCAAATGAGGAAGATCCAGCGAAGGTACACTCAGTACCAGAAGGATTTGAAAGAAAGTGGGGAAAGCTCTTCATTGGTCCAGCCAAAGGGCCAAACAGAGAGAAGAAAAGGTCCAAAGTTAAATCATAGTCCAAAATTGACTCCTCAAGACAAAAGGAGTTGCGGCAAAGAGTAGTTGGCCAAAGTTCACTCCGAACTGAAAGCCAAAGAACGATCTAGTTTAGCAAGAATGGAAAGGGCTTTGATGGAAAGCGATAGTGAGACAGAGGGAAAAGTTGGCCTAGGCCAGAGGAAGGAGATGGTTGAGGAGGAAATGTTTGAAGCCTTCATGGTTGAATAGACATTTTTGGTCGAAAAACCAGCAGAAACAGACCATTCGAAGGAAGTCATTAGTACTGAAGTGCCAGAATGCAGCATGGATGATGTTTCTGAAGTAATTGAACAAGTTGGCCTGGAAAAGAAGCAGATACAGCCAGTGGTCCAATTTGGCTCGTTTCCTCCAGTGTCAGTGAATATGGTGCATATACTACCACAGGAGTTCCAGGCTGAGGATGAAAACCAAGAAGGTTAAGAAATTGACCCAATTCCAGTTTCTAGTGAGGACTCATAGGTTAGTATGGTGCAAGACGAATCCAAAGTGGCCACACCAATGGAAACTAGAGACAAGAGTGAGGAAAATATGAGTATTAACCTCTCATACCTTTTTGAGTATCCTACGACATCCATGGCACAGCATGTCAAACCCTTATATATCAAGGCCTTCTTCGATGGAATACAGATGAACCGGGTATTGGTGGATAATGGGGCAACAGTAAACCTGCTTCTGAAATCTTCCTTGAAGAAACTAGGAAAAAGGAACCCCAAATTAATCCCAACCAGCACAACCATTGTTGGTTTCGCTGGAGACAAACAGATGCCTCGAGGTATTTTGCCCATCAACCTAAGTGTGGGAACCAGGGATTGTATGACAGCATTCTTCGTTATCGACAGTAATGCTAAGTATAATGCTCTACTTGGTAGGGATTGGATTTACACCAACAAATGTGTGCCTTCCTCTCTATATCAGAAAATAATGATGGCCTTATGCAACGGAGAGACAAATGAGATCAATGTAGACCCTCAACCCTTCATAGCTTGTGCAGAATTTGCAGAGGCCAAATTGTATATTGAAGGAGTGACACCACTCAACATACTAAGAAAACCTGATGGATCAGCCGAGGTGACGGCTGATGAGCAATTAGCACACCTGAAGCACTTAGTCCAGGAAACTACTGATGAAGAATTTGTCACCAAGGATGACAATGATGCCTGGTTGTAGGCAAAAAGATGGAACCCTGGAGGCCAGATCTTTAGCTTTAATTTAGTTCTCAGTATTGGACATAAAATCAATAGTCCAGAAGGTGCAAGAGCAAGAGAAAGAAGCCATGGTAGTTGGCAAGCATGAGTAACAACAGGTCAGGGTTTTGGCCTTTGACAAAAGTCTAGGAGATACAGGAAGAAAAAACCTTATGGACAGACTTTGTCTATGAGGAGGAGGGCAAAGATGTTGAATTAAAGAAACTAGGAGCAGAACAAAGCAAGGAGATTTCTTCGAAGATAGAAGAAATCAAAAAAGAAGCATCAGTGAGTTCTCAGATACAAGACCCCTTGGAAGAAGTTAACTTAGGAGAAGGTTCTACACAGCGACCCACCTACATTAGTGCTTGGTTAAGTGCTCTTGACAAGGACCAGTTGTTGGTGGTCTTAAAGAGATATAAAGATTGTTGTGCATGGTCTTATAATGAACTGCGAGGGTTGGACAAGTCATTAGTAGAACATAGGCTCTCCATGAAGCCTAATTTCAAGCCATACAAGCAAAAACCAAGAAGGATGAGTCCTGAAGTGATTCAGAAGGTCAAGAAAGAAATTCTTAGGCTCCTTAAGGCAGACTTTATTAGGACAGCCAGGTATGTTGAATGACTATCCAATATTGTGCCTGTAGTTAAGAAGAATGGTAAAATGAGAGTATGCATCGATTTCAGAAACTTGAATTTAGCAACTCCAAAAAACGAGTACCCCATATCCATGGTAGATTTATTGGTGGATAGTCCAGCAAGGCACAAGATTTTATCAATGATGGATGGCCACTTTGGTTATAACCAAATCTGCATTGCAGAAGAGGATATCCACAAGACATCATTCAGATGTCCTGGGAACAATGGCACCTTCGAATGGGTTAAAATATCATTTGGCCTGAAGAATGCTGGGGCTACATATCAAAGGGCTATGAAGACTATCTTTCATGATCTCATTGGAGGATATTTAAAGTGTTACATTGATGACATTGTAGTAAAGTCCCAATCCATGGAGGAACATTTGTTTCACTTGGAAGCAGCTTTTGAAAAAATGAGAAAGTTTAAATTGAAACTTAATCCTCTCAAATGTGCTTTTGGCGTATCAGCTGGAAACTTCTTGGGCTATAGTAGTACACAATAAGGGAATACAGATTGAACAGAACAAAGCCAAAGCTATCATTGAAGCCAGACTTCTATCGAGTAAGAAAGAAGTACAAAAATTCCTTGGACAGGTTAATTTTCTTCGAAGATTTATTTCTAATACTGCAAGGAAAACTAAACTATTTTCTTTCTTATAAGGTTGAAAGGTAAAGAGGAGTTTGTGTGGACAACAAAGCATCAAGCTTCTTTCGAAGGAATCAAAGCCTACTTGGCCAAGCCTCCAGTGCTGATGCCATCAAAGGGTGATAAACCCTTAAAGTCGTATATTGCTGCGACAAAAGATTCACTGGGAGTTTTCTTAGCCCAGGACAATGAAGAAGGCAAAGAGCAAGTAGTTTAATACCTTAATAGGTTTCTAAATTCTTGTGAATGTAAATATTCAGCTATAGAAAAGCTGTGCCTTGCATTGTATTTTGCTGTAATAAAACTAAGATACTATCTTTTATCCACAATTGTCTTGGTAATTGCAACCACAGATTTGGTTAAATATATGTTGTCTAGACCTATGTTGAGAGGAAGAATTGGCAAATGGATACTAGCTTTATCAGAATTTCATCTAGAATATGTCCCCCAAAAGACAGTAAAAGGACAAGTTTTAGCTAATTTCTTGGCAGATCATCCATGTCAGACAGAAAACCAAGAGATAATGGAGCTTGGTATGGTTAGTGCTGAACCATGGCATATGTGGTTCGATGGATCAAAAGCCAACGGTCTAACTGGAATTGGTGTGGTGATTAAGTCACCACAAGGGGTAGAAACCACATATGGTTTCAGAGTGGATGAAACTACTTGTTCCAATAATCAAGTTGAAAATGAAGCTTTAATAATAGGACTAGGAAATACTTATTGGATTACAAGCTCATGCAGTTAATATATTTGGAGATTCTTAATTAGTGGTTAACTAGGTAAAAGGAATTTTCAAGTGTCAAAGTGCAAGCATGTTGCCATACTATGTTGTTGCATTACATTTGCTTTCTCAATTTAACATAGCAAATATGACTTATGTCCCAAGATTCTTGAATAACAAAGCTAATGATGTGGCTCAGAAAGCTTCAAATTTCAGGAGAAGGGATAACACTCAAATGAACATATGCCAAACAACATATCAAAAGGTAATACCACCTTTAAATAAAAGGAATGTGATCTTAGAAGTCAATCATAATGACTTACAAGAACAAGATTGGAGGCATCCAATAATGCGATATCTAGCTGGCCCATCTTCGAAAGCCAGTAGAAAAATCAAATTGCAATCTATACAATACATAATGTACGATAATGCTCTCTACAAAAGGGGGGCAGACGGGTTATTATTGGAATGTTTAGGCCCAAAAGAAGCATTGACAGCCATGACTGAGATTCATGAAGGCATCTATGGTGCTCATCAGCTTGGTGTAAAGATGAGATGGCTGCTTCGAAGACATTCCTACTATTGGCCAACCATCCTTAAAGATTGCATAGAATATGCTAGAGGTTGCCAGGCATGCCAAAAGCATGGCACAATAAGACATGTGCTCATAACTGATCTGCATGCAGTTGTGAAGCCTTGGCCAGTTTAGAGGATGGCTATGGATATGATGGGAAAACTACATCCACCCTCTTCGAAGCATCATTGATTTATCTTAGTAGCCATAGACTACTTCACTAAATGGGTCGAAGCTAAATCATATAAGGCTGTAGACCTGAGTAAAGTTGTTGGATTCATTAAAAATCTGGTCCACATATTTGGCATCCCTTAAACTATAACTGTTGATAATAGGGACTATATTTGATGGGAAGATGGTAAATCTTTTGTGGAAGAATTTGAAATTGGCCTTGTTAATTCTACCCCATATTATGCACAAGCAAATGGTCAGGCAAAATCATCTAATAAATCCTTGAAAAAGGAATACAGAGAGTTGTGGAAGACAATCCCATGGATTGGCATAACTTACTGTTGGATGTATTATGGGTTTACAGGACTTCTCCAAAATCAAGTACATGAGTTACTCTTTATGCCTTAGTATATGGGCATGATGCAGTGTTACCTGTAGAAATTAACATCAAGTCCTTAAGGGTGAGAGACCAGGATCAGTTAGTTCCAAAAGAGTATGTGCTTAGAATTAGAGAACGTGGATGAAGTTAGAATTCTGGCATTAAATAGTATTCTTTTCCAAAAGAAGAAAGCAACCAAAAACTATAATAAGAAGGTCAAGCACATTAGCTTTGATAAAGGTGATTTGGTATGGAAGACAATACTCCTAATAGGGATTAAAAGCCACAAGTTTGGCAAATGGTCACTTAACTGGGAAGGGCCATATCAAGTTCATAGAGTCTTTCCTTAGGGAACATATCATTTGAGAAATTTGAATGGATATGTACACCCCTAGAAAATTAATGGCAAATATTTAAAACCTTATTATCCAACCGTGTGGGAAACACAAGGAATATAATAAGTGCTAAACGAAAGAAGCATGAAAACACTCAAATAATAAATAAAGATTTTATTTCATAATAAGTTGAATACATGTAGCCATAGATTGGCCCAAAAGTCAGTATAATGTTTCAGTTGTTCCTTTACAATTGACTCTCTACTCTTAAGAGATGGAAACAACTGAATGGCTGTAGCCATCTTCTGCTTTCGATCAGCCAGTCCTTGGTTAGTGATCTGCAGCTTGGTAGCAGTTTGATCTAAAGCCTGGTTGACTGCTGATAACTCTTCTTCAAGCTGAGCTTTCTTCTCCAATAGTTGAGCTCAAAATTAGGAGACAGAGGAATGTTGTTCTTTCAATTCTGACACTTCAGCATGTATTTGGGAAACAAATCTCTGGTCTCTCAGTAATTTCTCTTCTGCATCTTTGGCAATATGGTAGATGTTGATGTAAAAGTCAATGGTGGCTGCCGCTTGAGATAAATGACTTGAAATAGTCATGCTGGATTGCTCAACAACTTTGCAGCACTGGAGGAAGCCAGTCTTGATAATAGGCCTTTGTAAGGCTTCGAAGGGAGATCCTTGAGAAGGCTGTCAGCAACTCCAAACAACTGTCCAAGTCTAATGAAGGTAAGGAAGTCCTACTGGTAGAGGAAGAGCTCTCAAAGATTTCTACGAGAGAATCAGCTAGGACTAATGGCTCAGTTTGATTGCTAGCTATTGGAGTGATGGACGGCATGTCAAAAAGGCTAGCTAGTTTAGCTTCAAAAATGTCCACTTCTTCTGTTGACATGGTTGATGCAGAAAGGGCTTTGATAGGTGGAAGAGATGGCTGCATAAAGATAGGAGAGGAAGATGAAGTATCCCTAGCAGTTTCTATAATCTTAGCTACCAGTAAGTCAAGAGAAGAAGGATTGGAGCTAGATAGGGATAGTGGACAAGGAACTGGTGAGCTACCAGTGTCTTCTCTACGGGAATTAGTTATCACTGGAGATGAAGTAATAGCTGGAATTTCTTCAGGAGGGGAAGGAGCAGCAAGACTTAAAGGAAGAATAAATTGGGTAGAGTTGAAGGATAGAAAAGGAAAGTATGGAGTTAAGCCGAAAGATAGAGATGCAAGAATGCTGTGCCTCAAGAAAGGTATAAAAAATGTAGAACCAGGAAGTGGGAGTATTGCTTGAATTGGCTCCACAGTTAGAGGTATTTCAACTTCAGATGAAATTGAAGGAGTCCTTATTAAAGGAGAAGACAGAGTAATTGTTGCTGCAAAAGAAGAAATACAAAGTAATGTTAAGTCTCAGTATCAAGAATTTGAGGAAATAAAATAGAGGCACGAAGGAAATTACTGGTTTCAGAAGTGGTGGCAATGATTAGAGAGCTGCGAAGGATATAATATTCAGCAAGTTTGTTGTTTTCTGGTAGCTTCCCTTTGGAGTTCATTAGCAGCAACAGCTTCATCCCTAAGCATTTGTTGTTGCCTCCTCTTCTCAGCCCTCTGAAATACAATAAGCTCTTTGGAATGTTCTGCCTCTACTGCTTTAGTAGATGCTTCATGAATAGGGTCTCCAATGAAATCAGAAAGAGAGACAATCATTTTTCTCCTTCTTTTTAAGGGTGTCTATTGCTCTTTTTCTGTCTCTTCTTTTTTTGCTTCTACATGAACCTCAAGTACCTCCTCTTTAGGGTCAAGTAAGAGCTTTCTTTTCCTTTGTTGTTATTGTTTGCTCTTGAGAAGATTTAAAGCTTGAACCTTTTGGGGAGAATCTCCCTGTGAGGAACCCGCACTACCTACACCAAATAAAGAGCTATAAGTAAGGACAAGAGCATCATAAATGAATAGAAGAGAAAAGAAACACGACTACATACTTTTCTTCGAGGCAGCTCGAGTAACTCTAAGAGGAGTTGAGGTAGCAGGAATAGACTTTGTAGTGGTAAGGCGCAAGAACTGAAGTAGCATGAGCAGTGGAGGAGGTAACAACTTCAGTCCTGTCACATCCCAAACTCGCCCCTAAAAGTTTAGGCATGACCGACCCGATGATGGGTCTCAAAACCAAATAATCGAATAGTATGCATACCTTATATAACACCGGGGCCAGAATAGAAGCAATTATTAATCTAATATGACATCCATTGAGCAGTGCTTAAATGCAAGGATCACAAAACATTTCATCATATAACCCAACACATAACATAGTATATACGCAAGTGACAACTATATACATACATATACAATTCCAACCCCATGACTGGGGGGTATAACCAAAACATTAAAGGGTGAAAAGTTATACATATCTATCAACGTTTGACAAAAGTACTAGTGACCCAACATTATGTGCTATGAAAGAAACTCTACAAAAATAAATAGACTTCATTTAATTGATTGGACACAACGGGGTCGACAAAAGAGCTGCTAGAGCAGGACTAGGGCTGGCCTTCGAGCTAATTACCTATATAGATATACATAACACAAAGTGAGCGAAGCTCAGTGAATAATAGCATGTAGGGCAATTTGTATGAATAAACAGAAATCACACCGAATGTAAACATATAATTCATATGCTCGTCTTCGTTCTGCATTTATTCCCAAAATAACCTCAGGCCCAATATCACACAGAACGGCCTCAAGCCCAATGTATCACCAGCTGTTTGGAACATTAGAGGGTAGGTAGAACATCGACATGTACACTACCTCCCTCAACCTTAGGCCATGAGTCATAAATAATTCAAATCATATTAGGGTCGATGCGACATCGACATGTCCCCACTTCCTTCGGCCCTAGGGCCGCCAACAATAAGTAGTTTCTATCCGAACGGCCTCAGGCCCATTGATAGCAAAACAGAATGACCTCGGGTCCATAATAATACCATTGTTCAATATTACAACACAAGTTTTTCAATTGTTCACCATATCGAGACACAACCCACACACGAGTAACAGTGTACTAACGATAATTATCAAAAGTAAATGGAACATATCACTACATTACTATTACTCATAGTGCTATGGAGAAGCAATAGTCCCTTCCTGTATGTGACCTATACACAGCATGCAACCCACAAGTCAGTTACTTTTCTTTAGACAATATTGGATTCGTTCAACTCTTAATTATTTTCAAGCATTTTAAAAGGTTCAAATACACATTTCAATAATTCCAGAGGGTCTAACAGAAGAAAAGAAACACACAGAATTTTTCCTTTTGGGCCGAACGTGCAGAAGCCCTTCACCGCACGTGCGTGAGTCCTCCTCCGCACGTGCATTTATTTCAGAACCTCAAGTTTGTACTCCCCTGTTTTCCACACGTGCGGCTGTGAGCCCGACACGTGTGGTGGTGCTTCCCGCAGGTGCGGCCATGAGCCCCGCACGTGCGATCGTAACCCCTGTTTTGAGTAGTCCGAACTAAGGCAAACATCCAACTAGGTATACATATTATAAGCTACAAAATAGGGGAAAATCAACTCAATATTAGGGTACAACATCACAATAATATAAATCACAAATTTAATTAGATCCTCATCCCCTCCAAATTCATATACACAACTCAATTCTCTTAGAATTCTAGCTTTATTTGTCTAAGCAAATATATATTTAACCATCTAGTTACATAGGTGAGTTCAAACATGCAAAACTAAAGAATAAGATGTAATTCTTCTCCATATAGCTCAGAACAATTCCAAACAACCAAAAGACAAGGAGCATCCTTCCAATTAACCAATTATCATACACTTAACCTTAATTATAAACCCTAACTTACATAAATATAGAAAAGTTCTTGCTTAAATCAATTAGAGAGGTTATTCTAGGTGGATTATATCTACCTTGAACTCAAAGCTCTACAATTCTTCTTAATTCTTCAATCTTCCCCCTTGTTGTAGCCTCCTCTCCTTTCTCTCCTTCTCTAACACTCTCTCCTTCTCAGGAGATATTTTCTTTTGTGATAGGAAGTTACCAAGTTAAGGGTTTAAAAAGATTAATTAAGGGTTGACCACAAATTAATCAATTTAATCATTATGAATCAAATTTTTACAAAAATTCATGTTATGATCTAAAAATCATGCTCATCACAATTATAAAGTCAATTTCAAGTTTTCGCGCTTCTAAGGCTTCCAATTACCAATCCAAACGTCACAATTGTAACAAATTTTTCACACAATTGACAGATATAAATCCTTAGTCATATAATTCACACAATTAAACTTAATTTTACATGGAATTTCCCATTAAGCATATAATTACACATATAATAAGAGACTGAAAGCATACCAAAAAGCATGTAAGAGGGTCGAGTTACATACCAAAAAGCATACCAAAAGCATACCCTTTGGACTTGGCTTGAGGTACATCCAGTACCATCAACAGATTTTGAGGAGGAATGGCCAAATGCATCTCCATATTGGCCATCCACCAGTTCTGGCAAATTTTCAGTATGTTGCTTTGAGGTATGAAGGGTAAGTACTCAAAGTCAATTAGATCTTGGATGAATTTGGAAGTTACTTCTTCCAATCTAGATCTTCTAACCTTCAGATCTCTGCTGGTAAGGCTTAAATTGGTCTGACTGCAGAGAGGTATAGGGACCCCTTGTGAGAATCCAAATTGCCTAGAAAATTGGGCAGGACAATAGAGCTTAGAGATGCACTTATAAGCTCTGGGGTTCATAGTCCTAATGAATAATTCCCTGGGAATCAGAATAGAGGCCCACATGTTTTTGTGCTGAGGTGTAGAACATGACCTATCACTCAAAAAGGTCCTTAACTAGGATGGGCCAATATTGGTAGTTTCGAATGAACGGAAGCTGTGAGAAGAAGGGGAAGTTGGGAGTTGATTGAAGAAAGAAAAGTAAAAAGCAAAATTGGAAAGATAGAGTGAAACATTGGCTAACTTCATGCCATGAGTGGTAGGGTTTGGCTCTGTAACAACCCTCGTATTGACTACCGTTTAACCACTGAATTATATACTGATTAATGCTAAACTGAACTGATAATGACTGATAAGTGAACTGGATGAACTACTGAACAGACTGAATGGAACTGAAACTGAAATTGAATAAGTTTGTCTATTATATTGCATATTGTATCTGTTTGCTTGAATGATTATCTGTTTGAGTTATGTGTTTAAACTGTTAATTGAAGGCCTTATCGGCGGCCGATTTAGGAACCGTTTAGTGTTTCATGATCAGTAGAATATTTGTGATTTAATGATATATTTATCTGAAAATTGATTAGGAATGATTAAATTAGATTGAATTGAGCTAATTGAGAACTTAGGCTTATTTACTATATTGCCCTTGAGTAGAGCCTTTGTTTACTATTTGTTTACTAATTATAGTGAGCCTCATACACTTGATCTAAGACTCTTTGCTCAGCCATTTCTTTTCTTCCTAACCGACCAAACAAGAAGAATAGAGTGAGGGAGAGAGCTTAGAGAGAGACTTGAGCTCACCTTGCCATTGTTGTGGAATTGCTTGAAGACTTGATTGTTGATTGTCAAATTTAGCTTGCTAGACTTGAAATTAACACTCTAGGTAAGGAATTCATTGTCATCTTGTCATCTTTAAGCTCCATCTTGCATGTTTCATGCATCATTGCCATGTTTGAAGTTCAAGAATGTTGAATTAGAGCTCCATTGTTGCATGCATGTAGAGATTAGTGAATTTGGAGTTGAATTCATGGTTGATTGTACATGCATGTTCATGTCTAAGCTTTAGTCCATGTTTTCACTTTGTTTTCCAACTAATGAGCTCTTGAGAGCAAGATTTAAAGATTGAAATTGGTTTGAAACTCATGCATGTCTTGATTGAGCATGATTCTTAGAATTGGTTTGAAATTGGGTTTGAATTAAACACCCTTGGGCCTTGATTTCTTAAATTTAGGTTTGAAACATGTTATATTATGTGTTTTTATGAGTTTTCCAGAAAATGGGCCCAAGAGGATCGATTTTGGAGGTAGAAACCTTGGTTTTGAATTCAGAACACAATTCTGGATTTTCCAGATTTCTGTTGTCCGCTCGAGCGGAGGTATCTGCGCTCGAGCGTAGAAATCGCACTCCTAGTAATTGTTGCATACCTTGTACAGTGCGCTCGAGCGGATAAATTCACGCTCGAGCGGGTTTTTCGACCATCCAGTATATTTTGCAGACCGCTCGAGCGGAGGAAATTACGCTCGAGCGGGTAACGTTTTTTCCTTTACGCTCGAGCGGGGAATTGTGCGCTCGAGCGGGACTCTGTTTTCTGAAAAATTCTGAAAATGTTTTCTGTATGCATTTTTGCATCCTCATTCCATCCTAGGCATTCTTAGGCCTAGTTTAAAGCATCTTAATGAGGATTTAGACATAGAACCACACCGAGGAGATTTAGGGATTTAATTATCATCCTTTCGGCTGTAAACTTAGTGTGTGTTCTATTCTGTTTATTGTTTAGGGTTGGCTCTCGGGGACGCGCTCTAGCTGCTTTAGCCCAATCTCTGTGAGTAACAGATTGTGTAAAGATATGTTCAAATGGTTATATTTTGAATATTGAACTGAACTGTTTATTGAACTGATATTGTTTATTGAATGAATGTATGTCCTGTATTTCGAACTGTATTGTGGCATCCTTGGCACCCACTGTTATTGACTGTTACAGAGCTCTGTCGGTTTCCTTGTGGAACCATACTGATTGATGGCCATCATTATTGTTGGGTCTGTTAAGGCCCGGTCCTTTTGGACCTACTGTTTATAGGCTAAGGGATGTACCACATATGACTGATTGATTGAAGTATTGATTGACTGAAATACTGAAAGATTGAAATACTGTATAATGAATTGATTTCATTACTGTAAGGACATTCATTTATAACCCCTTTACACGTTATGTTATTCACTGGGCTTTAGCTCACTGTTTATATATATATGTAGGTTCTCAGCAACCGGACCGAAGCTAGGAGCGTGGGATTGGTCCCCAGTTTTGTCAGCCAGCCTATGTGCCTCACCGCGAGGTTCCGAGACGCCATGCCATGGCTTGGGGTGTTTTTGTTTCCCCCACCTGTCTCCCTACTATTTTGTACCTTTTGTATAGACTGTTTGACTGTACTGTTATCGAGGGGTTGGGTCCCCGTACTGAATGTTGTACATGCTGTATATGACTGTATATGGATTGAACTGTTTTGGACTGTATGAATGCATGAAAAATGTTTTTGACATACAGATTTTCACAGCTCAGTGGACACTTGTTATTTACTGTATTGGCTTCCGCCAGGCCCTGAACTCTGTTCTACTGTATTACTGTACTGTAGGCCTTCGGTAATCTCGGATTACTGGCCAGTTACGGTGCTAAACCCATAGGGCCGGGTTTGGGTCGTGACAGAGTGGTATCAGAGCGATACTTAACCACGAGTTATACCGCACACACGTGTCCAAATGAGCTATAGGGTGTCCTAGAAAAGCAATTAGGGCATCTCATGAATTTGAAAAGTGTGTGCTTATGACTGACTGATTATATGTTAAAGTGTTAAACTGTTTAATTGTACAACTGTTTATAATGATAACTGTTACCACTGCTTATAGTGAAATGGATAACACAAACACTGCAAATGAAACTGAAGCATCATCTTCTAAGGCCAGAATGGCCAGACTTGAACAAATGATGGGACTGATAATTGAAAGACTCGAACAACAACCGAACCAACAGCCCCCACCTCCTCCTCCTCCGGTACAACCGGAACAGAATGTACAGAATGTGAATGCTAATGAGGTGGACATTATTGCACTGACCCATAAGTTCAGCAAGATGAAACCGCCGTCCTTTCAGGGAGGCTTAGAACCGTTAAAGGCTGAAGCTTGGGTTCTTGAGACTGAGAAGTTGTTTGAGATGTTTCCGTGCTCCGAAGCCAACAAAGTACTGTTAGCAACCTTCACCCTTCAGGAAGAAGCAAGAAGGTGGTGGATGTTGACCCGGGAGGCGAATACTATTGTGACTTGGACTCAGTTCAAGGAGTCCTTCTTTGAAAAGTATTTCCCCCAGTGCATCAGAGATAGAAAAGTGACTGAGTTTGAACAACTAAGACAGGGCAATATGTCTGTTGCCGAATATGAGGAGAAATTCACCGAGTTTGCTAGGTACGCACCTCATATGGTGGATACCGAATATAAGAAGGCCAGAAGGTTTGAAGGAGGCCTTATTGCTAATATACAGGACAGAATTAGTGTTTTGAAAATGCCAACTTTTGTGGGTGTTCTCGACCGAGCATTGATGGCCGAGATAAATATTGCAGCAGTGAAACAATCTGAAACACCAACGACTGAATGGCAAGGTAAAAGACAGGGTTTTAAGTTTAAGAAAGGTAAGCATAACCCAGCAAACAAGAAACAGAATACGGGGTCGACTACTAGCCCCAGCCAAGGGAGTGGGTTTACTCCACCCTGCTCCATATGTGGCAACAAGCACAAAGGGGTTTGCTACCAGATTTCTGGAGCCTGTTTCAAGTGTGGCAAGGTGGGCCACAGAATCAAAGACTGCCCTTCTGCTCCACCAGTTAGTAGTAAAGCTGCACCGAGCGCAGCAGCATCAAATATAGCACCAAAACCGAACCCCAAAGCTACCGGGAATGAGCCTATGAGGCAGGGCCGAGTGTTTGCCCTAGTACCGGGAGACGTGCAAAACACTGAGACCGTTGTGTCAGGTATCCTCTCTATCTGTGCTCAGAATGCTTATGTATTGATTGATTCGGGGTCTACACATTCTTATGTGTCGCATGCTTTTTCGCGTAAATTGAATAGACCCTTAGAACCCATGAACTATTTGTTAGCTGTATCATCACCTGTTGGGGGATCCATGACATGTGCATATATGTATCCTGCTTGTGAGATTATTGTTGGGGATATGCATCTGTTTATTGATTTACTACCTTTGAACATAGACCACTTCGATGTAATATTGGGGATGGATTGGCTACAAAAATACCATGCCACTATAGACTGTGTAACAAAACAAGTAGTTTTCCGTCCACCGGGTTTGCCTGAATTTGTGTTTAATGGGAGTGGAGTAGTACCTCCTCCATATCTGATTTCTTCTGTAAAGGCTGTCAAATTGATTAGAAAGGGGTGTAAAGGATATCTGTGTTCTGTATTGACTGTATCTGTTAATGATAATGTTAAAACTGATGTGAATTATATTCCTATAGTCAGAGAATTCCCAGATATATTTCCAGATGAATTGCCAGGGGATTTGATTGACAGGGAAATTGAATTTATTGTGGATGTGGTTCCGGGTACCCAGCCGACATCTAAAGCCCCCTATAGAATGGCCCCAACTGAACTGAAAGAATTGAAGGTACAATTGCAGGAACTATTAGACAAGAAGTTTATCAGACCCAGTACGTCACCGTGGGGTGCACCTGTTTTGTTTGTAAAAGAAGAAAGACAGCTCACTGAGACTGTGCATTGATTACCGTGAACTGAACAAGGTAACTGTAAAGAATAAATATCCATTACCGCGTATTGATGATTTATTTGACCAGTTACAGGGTGCACAAGTGTTTTCCAAGATTGATCTTAGATCGGGGTATCACCAATTGAAAGTCAAACCGGAAGACATTGATAAAACTGCTTTTAGAACGAGGTATGGCCACTTTCAATTTTTAGTTATGCCGTTCGGAGTTACGAATGCCCCTGCTGCATTTATGGACCTCATGAACAGAATTTTTAAACCATACCTTGACGATTTTATCGTGGTATTCATTGATGACATACTGATCTATTCTAAGACTGTAGAAGAACATGAACACCATCTGAGACTTGCCCTGCAAACCTTAAGAGAACAGAAACTGTATGCTAAATTGTCTAAATGTGAGTTTTGGCTTGACCATGTGATGTTTTTGGGGCATGTTGTTAGCAAAGATGGAATTTCTGTTGACCCCCAGAAAATTGAAGCTGTAGTGAACTGGCCTAGACCAACAAATATGACTGAAGTCCGAAGCTTTTTGGGACTGGCTGGATATTACAGAAGGTTTGTCAAAGATTTCTCTAAAATTGCCCTACCACTGACTCAGTTGACACAGAAAGGGATATCATTTGACTGGACTGACCAGAGGGAATCAGCATTTCAAGAATTGAAAACCCGACTTGTGACTGCACCGATTTTGACTCTACCTTCAGGTACGGATGGTTATACTGTTTTTAGTGATGCTTCTCATAAGGGTTTGGGGTGTGTTTTAATGCAGAAAGGGAGAGTTATTGCTTATGCTTCCCAACAGTTGAGACCGCATGAAAAGAACTACCCGACCCATGACTTAGAACTTGCTGCAGTAGTGTTTACACTAAAAATTTGGCGTCACTATTTGTATGGAGCAACCTGTGAAGTGTATACTGACCACAAGAGCCTGAAGTACTTTTTCACTCAGAAAGAACTGAATATGAGACAGCGAAGATGGCTTGAACTGATAAAAGACTATGACCTACAGATTTTGTACCATCCGGGAAAAGCCAACACCGTTGCCGATGCATTGAGCCGAAAATCGATTGGGAACTTAGCCTGTTTACTGACTGGACAGAAAGAGTTGCTTCTTGATCTGGAAAAGTCTGAAATTGAAATTGTTTTGAAAGAACAAGGTGGAACCTTAGCTGCTATTTCTGCTCAACCAGCGTTGATTGAGGAAATTAAAGAAAAACAACAACTAGATGATTTCTTGAAAAAGGTTATTGAAGAAAGGGATTCAAAACCGAGACCGGGGTTCAAATTTGAGAACAATATACTGAAATTTCAAGGCAGACTGTGTGTACCGAATGACACTGAATTGAAAAGGAGAGTTTTACAAGAAGGCCACAGTTCGAAGTTTTCTATTCACCCAGGGAATACGAAAATGTACCAAGATTTGAAACAGAATTTCTGGTGGCCGGGAATGAAGAAAGAAATTGCCGACTTTGTGTCTAAATGCCTTCACTGCCAACAGGTCAAAGCTGAACATCAACGACCTGCCGGATTACTGCAACCCTTGCCCATACCAGAGTGGAAATTGGAGCATATCACGATGGATTTTATCGTTGGATTACCTCGCTCCGGGAAAGGTATGGACTCTATTTGGGTTATTGTGGATAGACTGACTAAATCTGCACACTTCCTACCTGTCAAGACAATTTTTAATGCGGATAAATTGGCTGTTATCTATATTGATGAAATTGTGAGATTGCATGGAGTGCCTGTATCTATTGTTTCTGACAGGGATTCGAAGTTTACATCGAGGTTCTGGCAGAGCCTACAGACTGCATTGGGTACTGAATTGAGGCTGAGTAGCGCCTATCATCCTCAGACAGATGGCCAGTCAGAAAGGACCATCCAGACTCTAGAGGACTTACTGAGAATGTGTGTCCTTGATTTTCAGGGAAATTGGGAAAGTCATCTGCCATTGGCTGAATTCGCCTACAACAACAGCTACCATTCGAGTATTGGAATGGCGCCTTTCGAGGCATTGTATGGCAGGAAATGTAGATCTCCAATCTGCTGGGCAGAAGTTGGAGATGGGCCTTTACTTGGGCCCGAGATTGTATATGAAACGACTGAGAAAGTGAAATTGATACAGCAGACACTGAAAACTGCACAGAGTAGACAGAAAAGTTATGCAGACGTCAGAAGACGGGATAGAGAATATGAAATGGGTGATCACGTGTTTGTGAAAGTGACACCAATGAAAGGCCAGACTCGCTTTGGAGTCAAAGGCAAGTTAGCACCGAGATATGTCGGACCGTATCAGATTATTGAGAAAATCAATCCGGTGGCGTATCAAGTTGCACTTCCTCCTGAAATGGAGCATATGCACAACGTCTTCCACATTTCGATGTTGAGAGACTATCTTCGGGATCCGTTTCATGTGATTGAGCCTACTCGGATAGTGCTTAGTGATGACTACACTTACGAGGAACGGCCTATACAGATTGTGAACAGACGGATCAAGAAACTGAGAAACAAAGAGATTCCGCTAGTGAAAGTTGACTGGCAGAACCATGGTGGTGTGTATGCCACTTGGGAAAGGGAAGATGACATGGCTAGGCGATATCCGGATTTGTTCCCGCTGGACCCTGTTTTCTTCCAGACTGAAGGTAACTCGAGTTTAGAGGACTAAACTCCTTATAAGGAGGGGAGACTGTAACAACCCTCGTATTGACTACCGTTTAACCACTGAATTATATACTGATTAATGCTAAACTGAACTGATAATGACTGATAAGTGAACTGGATGAACTACTGAACAGACTGAATGGAACTGAAACTGAAATTGAATAAGTTTGTCTATTATATTGCATATTGTATCTGTTTGCTTGAATGATTATCTGTTTGAGTTATGTGTTTAAACTGTTAATTGAAGGCCTTATCGGCGGCCGATTTAGGAACCGTTTAGTGTTTCATAATCAGTAGAATATTTGTGATTTAATGATATATTTATCTGAAAATTGATTAGGAATGATTAAATTAGATTGAATTGAGCTAATTGAGAACTTAGGCTTATTTACTATATTGCCCTTGAGTAGAGCCTTTGTTTACTATTTGTTTACTAATTATAGTGAGCCTCATACACTTGATCTAAGACTCTTTGCTCAGCCATTTCTTTTCTTCCTAACCGACCAAACAAGAAGAATAGAGTGAGGGAGAGAGTTTAGAGAGAGACTTGAGCTCACCTTGCCATTGTTGTGGAATTGCTTGAAGACTTGATTGTTGATTGTCAAATTTAGCTTGCTAGACTTGAAATTAACACTCTAGGTAAGGAATTCATTGTCATCTTGTCATCTTTAAGCTCCATCTTGCATGTTTCATGCATCATTGCCATGTTTGAAGTTCAAGAATGTTGAATTAGAGCTCCATTGTTGCATGCATGTAGAGATTAGTGAATTTGGAGTTGAATTCATGGTTGATTGTACATGCATGTTCATGTCTAAGCTTTAGTCCATGTTTTCACTTTGTTTTCCAACTAATGAGCTCTTGAGAGCAAGATTTAAAGATTGAAATTGGTTTGAAACTCATGCATGTCTTGATTGAGCATGATTCTTAGAATTGGTTTGAAATTGGGTTTGAATTAAACACCCTTGGGCCTTGATTTCTTAAATTTAGGTTTGAAACATGTTATATTATGTGTTTTTATGAGTTTTCCAGAAAATGGGCCCAAGAGGATCGATTTTGGAGGTAGAAACCTTGGTTTTGAATTCAGAACACAATTCTGGATTTTCCAGATTTCTGTTGTCCGCTCGAGCGGAGGTATCTGCGCTCGAGCGTAGAAATCGCACTCCCAGTAATTGTTGCATACCTTGTACAGTGCGCTCGAGCGGATAAATTCACGCTCGAGCGGGTTTTTCGACCATCCAGTATATTTTGCAGACCGCTCGAGCGGAGGAAATTACGCTCGAGCGGGTAACGTTTTTTCCTTTACGCTCAAGCGGGGAATTGTGCGCTCGAGCAGGACTCTGTTTTCTGAAAAATTCTGAAAATGTTTTCTGTATGCATTTTTGCATCCTCATTCCATCCTAGGCATTCTTAGGCATAGTTTAAAGCATCTTAATGAGGATTTAGACATAGAACCACACCGAGGAGATTTAGGGATTTAATTATCATCCTTTCGGCTGTAAACTTAGTGTGTGTTCTATTCTGTTTATTGTTTAGGGTTGGCTCTCGGGGACGCGCTCTAGCTGCTTTAGCCCAATCTCTGTGAGTAACAGATTGTGTAAAGATATGTTCAAATGGTTATATTTTGAATACTGAACTGAACTGTTTATTGAACTGATATTGTTTATTAAATGAATGTATGTCCTGTATTTCGAACTGTATTGTGACATCCTTAGCACCCACTGTTATTGACTGTTACAGAGCTCTGTCGGTTTCCTTGTGGAACCATACTGATTGATGGCCATCATTATTGTTGGGTCTGTGAAGGCCCGGTCCTTTTGGACCTACTGTTTATAGGCTAAGGGATGTACCACATATGACTGATTGATTGAAGTATTGATTGACTGAAATACTGAAAGATTGAAATACTGTATAATGAATTGATTTCATTACTGTAAGGACATTCATTTATAACCCCTTTACACGTTATGTTATTCACTGGGCTTTAGCTCACTGTTTATATATATATGTAGGTTCTCAGCAACCGGACCGAAGCTAGGAGCGTGGGATTGGTCCCCAGTTTTGTCAGCCAGCCTATGTGCCTCACCGCGAGGTTCCGAGACGCCATGCCATGGCTTGGGGTGTTTTTGTTTCCCCCACCTGTCTCCCTACTGTTTTGTACCTTTTGTATAGACTGTTTGACTGTACTGTTATCGAGGGGTTGGGTCCCCGTACTGAATGTTGTACATGTTGTATATGACTGTATATGGATTGAACTGTTTTGGACTGTATGAATGCATGAAAAATGTTTTTGACATACAGATTTTCACAGCTCAGTGGACACTTGTTATTTACTGTATTGGCTTCCGCCAGGCCCTGAACTCTGTTCTACTGTATTACTGTACTGTAGGCCTTCGGTAATCTCGGATTACTGGCCAGTTACGGTGCTAAACCCATAGGGCCGGGTTTGGGTCGTGACAGGCTCCAAAAACCTTAGGCATTTGGACTATAAATCGGTTAAGTATGCAAAAAGCTAAGGTTGGAGTATCCAAAATGGGCCTCCCTAATTGGCATCCAAGGGTTTTTCATAGAAAAGGGAACAAGCTCTATAAACATGGCCTAGAACGTATGGAGCTAAGGCCACATTTTTTTGTAAAACAAGAGCTTTGGCAAGAGGGGCAAACTCAGGCATGATCCTCTGAGAAAATGTGCAGAAGAGGAACTTGCAAAGCCAATACAATATAAAGGAGAAAAATTCCCCATCAGTTACTGGGCCCTCTCTTTTGTTCTCAACCTTAACAAAGTCACTATAGGATGAGTTTAGAGAGGGGAGAGAAAAAGGGGTTTTGAGGTCAAGATAGTCTGGATCAATGGGGGTACCAGTAGGGGATAATACTAACAAATGGTAGATGTCAAGAACAATATGAGCCATCATCCTACATCTGAATTGAAAGAAATTGAAAGCAAGATTCCAAAAACAAAGGGCAGAAGGTATTAAAAAAGGGTCCTCTGAAATGGTAAATCTGGATAATTGAAGGGCGTCGAAGAGGCAGAGCTCCTAAAGATCCAGTGTCCTATTAGGGACGATCCGATCATACCATTCCTCCCACTCTAGTCTCACTGTGGGCCAGTAGTGATGGGGTCGGTTTATCCTCCAACTTCCCCAATCAAAACCACCTTCATAAATGAGGAAATGATCTTCTAGACGAGGATACAGAGCTGAGAGCTCAATGGGAATCCCCTTAAAAATGGGCCCAAACACGTATTCTTGTTGCTCATGGCAGCGGGGAATGAAGATACGTTCGTCGATAACACTTTTCTCACTAGCCTTGTATTTCTCACACTCTTCATCAATGATCCTTTTCAAGGTTATGGATGGACTTGCACGTTTCACAACCGGTATTTTTAAGGAAGAAGAAGCCATTGATAGAAGTTTTTTTAGAAGACAAAGTTAGGAAAGAGAGTAAAGGGAAAAAGAAAGCCAACAGAAGATAAAGGGTTTGTGTGTTAGGTGACTAAGTGAATTGGAGCACCAAATAAAAGGGCTTTTAAACCTTTCTGTCTAAAAAACACTCAGTCATTTTATGTGGGAGGAATTCATAGAGAAGTACTAAAGTTACGGGTGCGAAAAGTTTCCCTCAATGTTGATAGTTATGGAGGGAAACGTATTTCAAATACTAATATTAGCTTCGAAATAAAATGTGTGGCTTCGAAGTCAAGTTTTGGCGCCAAACTCAAGTGACAAACAGCTTCGAAAGTAGGAAGTCGACTTCGAAGCACATTCCACACCTAAGGGTGCAAGAATGCCCAGGTATTTGTTTACTTCAAAAGGATTAAAGACCTGTTTTTAAGTTTCTTGATGTGAGTAAAATCTTTCGAAGCAAAATTTGAAATACCTTACGGTTAGAGTTTGTTTGTTCTAGGTTTCAAACCAATAGTTGGTTTAGTTGTATACAGAAGGAATCACTTTTTTAGAATAAAACAATGCAGTCCTTAAAAAAGGTTTCTATATTTTGAAAAATATAGACTGTTTGTTTGAAGCAAAATTAATTGATTTGAAACTGCTGTATTAACCATATGTTTGGGAATTGGATATGATCAAATCAAGTTTCGAAGGGCAAAATTGATGAATTCGAAGCTTTGATTCTGAAAGGAGACCTAAGGCAAATGTTGTCAATTATACTCCATATGTTGGAAAAGTTCAGATTAGGTTTCTAGTATTTCATTGGGTATGATCAAATCAAGTTTTCGAAGGAAAAAATTGGTGAATTCAAAGCCTTAATTTTGTTTCCTTTTGACAAATGGGATAACATCAGACCATGCCAAATAAAGAGAAAACATCTTAGCTTTATTAAAACAAAAGTAATTACATCCGAAGCCTTTTTTGGCTACATAAATATAAGGAATGAAGTAAATGACAAGGTCATGGAATTTATTCCAACTATGGTCAATGAACTTCTGTTCCTTTTTTATTCTATCTTCTATCTTCTCCAGGCTAGGCTGCTGAAGTTGATATGCTTTTACGTGATAAAAAAGTTTTTCGGCCTTTATTTCAAACTCTGTTTCTTTCAACCCTTGTTCTATCTCGTCCATGTCCAAGTCATCCCAGTATGCAGAGTCTTTATTCTTGAAATCATCATATTCGTCGATGAGGTTTTCTGCTTCATACCAGGTATGAACTCGACGGGCTGAAATTTGGTCCAAAGATCGAGTGGTGGCCACAGAAATTTGATGCCAATGAAGAAGTAGTGGGAGTTGGTCTAAAAACATCTGGAGTTCTGCTTGGGCGATGGAGTTGAGAACATGACCCCGAGTCATAACATCACAAGCCTATTGAAAGTTCTTAAGAGGAACATCATCCTCGAGAACATTTAAGGGCAAGTAAAAAAAGGCCGCAAGCAGAAGTTGGGCTTGATATCATTGAAATTTAGTAAGGGGAAATAGAGGGCTATAAGAAGGGAGAAACTGGTCCTCAAAGATAGTAAGTCTCAATTCCTCCATCCAATGAGGGTTCTGTGGAAAAGGAGGTGCAGGAGTTTCCATCTCGAAAGAATGAGGGAATTGAGGGTTGCTGACAATATCAAGCCAGTCAGAAGAGCAAAGTTTTTCCTTCTAGGCTAAAAATGATGGGCTATACCCTTGAGCCTCTTCTGGACGACGAGTGGCTTGTACTATCTTCGTAGGCATGGAAGATGTGTACCATACTACAAGTAAGTTGTCTTCCAAACGGTGTCGGCGGTCGATGGGTACATACGGGTAAACCACCGAACTCCGAGCAAAGGGAGGGAAAGTTAGAGAATCAAAAAATTCAACAAAATGATGGTTACTTTGCTCTCTTAACTTGGACTCCTCAAGTTCTGGCCAACTTCTCCAACCAGAAGCCCCAGAAGAAGAAAAAGTTGCAGCCTCGTCCCACGCAAAAGGTTTTGGGTCAGAAGAAGAGCTTCCAATATCCATGTTTGCAAAAATTTGGGTTAAATAATTATGGACAATAGGTTCGTAATCCAAAGGTTGATAGTTTGCAAAAGCTTCCATGACTTGAATATAGGAAGGTGGGTAAACGTAGCTAATCAATGTATGAAGGTTCTTTCGAGGACGAACAACATTATCAAACAACTCTTCATATGCTTGATTGAGGTAAGAAAAGGTTTGCTTGGCCATGAAAGCTGTACCAGTCTTTTCAAATACTGAGACAGTGGGAATGTTCAAAGGATAGAAGAGAATTTAATGCAAATGTTTTACTGGTGAATGATGGTTGCATTTCTGAAAAAATGCAAAGCCCATACACATTCTATGACGTGGATAAAATAACTTGATCCACTAATATCACCAAGTATTGGGTATATTAGTGCGGGGGGTAATGTTGGCTACATATTTTGTATAGGTCAGTCACAGTTCAACACGTGGTAGGATGAGGGCAATACAGGAAGATAATTCAAATCTTCAATTGTAATCACATACGTAGTAGTTAGTATTGGTTATTGTGGATCTGCATAGTACTGGATCAGCAAAAAGATGCAAGATGACATGGCTTTAACAGTTACTCATATATTTAAATTCAAAATCAGGAGGGAAGCCTAACTGCAGACATGGCGTAGTGGAGCTAACTGTGAGGAAACATGATCAGCAATCATGGAGGGATGATTCAACGATTGGAAGTTTGTTTCAACGGCTATCATTGAGAAGTATAATAGTCGAGAAGGCCCCAGAAAGAGCCCCCAGACTCAGATCCAGAAACCAGTTTTTATCTATTTTATTTTCTTTCCAGTTTTTACATTTTTTATTCTTTACATTTCTGTACTTCAAATTCCTGCACTACACTTCGTTCATAGGAGTAGTTTCAAGTAGCTTGTTGCTGTAAACCTCTATAAGGCTGAATTGGATCATTGTAAGTCTTTCATTTTTTCTTAATGAAATGCTCTAATTATTCTTCATTTAATCGTTGTGTAATACCCATGTTCTGTATTATGTTAACTGGTCCTTAATATGAGTATGGTTATGTGGTTGATATGATTTTGTGTGCCATTATGTGAAAATATGTGATTTTGAATTTCTATCTGTTCACCATAGGAATATTTGTTTGATAATCTGATTTGGAATTTAAATTGAAGGCCTTATCGGCCACAGAAACCGAAATTGATTACGCCTTTGTGATTGGCATATTTTTAGAGCCTACAGTGAAATTTAATTAGAAATTGATTTGGGTCAGATTAATTAGATTAAATTAATGAATTAAGTGCCTAATTGTTTTATAATAAAATAATGTGTTGAGTGGGGGCTTATAAGGGGCCATATATGTACAATACTCCTTTTGTTATTCAAATTGGCTGATTATAACTCTAAGAGAGAGGGAGCTCAAAGTTGGAGTTTGATCTTAAAAGCTTGGAAATCTTGAAGATTTCTCTAGATTCGACCATAAATTGGAAGAATTGAGCCTCTAGGTAAGCAATTGATTCTTGAATTCATGAGTGTAATGTGTAATCTTGTGTGTTCAAAGTTGATTAATGGTCAAGAACAAGAATTGAAATTAAATTGAGTTGATCATGTTGAATTGAAGGTCAATGTTGGCATGCATGTATGTAGTTGCTTTGAATTTGCATATTTGAGCACCAAATGCATGATCTATGTGAGTTTTTAGTTGAAGGTCATGTTCTTGACCATCTCTTCATTATATAAGTTGAGAATGAGAATAATATACCACATGCATGTGCAAATTATAAGGGTGTAAGTGTTAAATGCATGAAATTGTTACATTGGTAATGAGTTTGGTGGAAAATGAGCCATACATGTGTTTAAGTCATGAAATTGAGCTCCATGTTGATGTGTTTTAGTGTTGGTACCATGTTAGTACAAGTATATGTGAAATTGGAGCCATAATATGCGAGAAATGTAGTTGAAATGTCGAAATTGAACTTAAGAAACCATTTTGGAAAACCCAGAATTTATGATGTCCGCTTGAGCGGGGGAACCGACGCTCGAGTGGGGAATTCATGCTCCCCGTATTTTTTTGCAGGCATGGGTCCGCTTGAGCGGGGAATTCCACGCTCGACCCGCTCGAGCGGGAAGCTATGTAGACAAACATTCCGCTCGAGCGCCCGAGTTCAGGCTCGAGCATGAATTTGATGCAACCAGCACTTTTGCAAACCAATTGGGTCCGCTCGAGCGGGGACCCTGTTTTCTGAAATTTTGTTTATGCATTATGTGTTTCGTTTTCTGTTCTCTTTCACTTCAAGGTACTTTTAGGCATACATTGAGCATTGTAAATGAGATAAGAAGATAAGATTGAAGCCTAAAGAGGAAAATGTGAATTTAGAACAAATTGAATTGTTTGTGACCCTTTTGTGTTCATGGAATGTATAGGGTCAAACTCCAGGGCAAATCCACAAGCCGACCACTGTGAGTAATATCGATATTTGAAACTTGTCATTGTCCAATCGCTTATTTCCTTATAAGCCTTATGAGTTTGCCAGTTCGAATTGTGGACAAATGTTTGATATGAATAAAAGAATGGACCGGAGGCCGTTTTGACATGAATGAATGGGCCGAAGGCTGTTTTGACATGAATGAATGAATGGGCCAGAGACTGTTTTGACAAAAATGAATGAATGGGCCAGAAGCCGTTTTGACAAGAAAGAATGGATGGGCCAAAGGCCGTTTTAACATAAATGGATGGGCCAGAGGCCGTTTTGACATAAATGAGTGGGCCAAAGGCCAGTATGTTTGAAACCACAGTCACTTGACTTAAATTGTGTAGATAAATGTTAAATAAAAATGTGAATTGGGCCCAAGGCCGTTCGGAGTATATTGTTCTACATATCGCTTGTATAACTTCCGTATTTGATATTATTCACTGGGCTATCGCTCACGCTCATTCATGTATTTGTAGGTGAGCCAAGAGAGGCCCAGACCCAGCTCCAGTTAAGTCTGTGTGGAACAACTGAGTTTTGGAGAGTCAGCCCTAGTGTCTTACGCGCGAGACTTGTCTTCGCTTTTCTGCTGTGCTATGTTATTTTTGTCACATTGGCGAGGACTTTGCTTATGTCTGTATATAGTTTTCATGGGTTGACTTAGCTGTTGGATGATCCTATTTGTACAGAACTTCTGCTACTGTATTTCTGTTGTGAGTTATTAATGTATATATGTTTGGTTGTTTGGATGTGCCATGTAAGCACAGCTCTATAGACAAAGTTTTGAATTGCTTCCGTTTGGCCTCCATTAACTCTGTTAAAATACATTTGTTTTAGTTTGAGGCCGTAGGTAATTTCATGATTATTGGCCGGTTATGTCCTTAACCCAGGGGGGCGGGTTCGGGTCATGACACGTTGTTTGCTCAATTCTCCTAAACAAAGCCACCAGTAAAAGTCCTCTTCATTGAGGCTGAAAGAACTAAGATACAATCGTCTGATGATTGGTTGTCAATTAATCTTCTGTAAGGATTGATTGATCATTGCTGACACGCTTAAAATTACAATAATAACTTTCGAAAGCCAAAAGAATCAATATAATTATAACAAATTATAACTAATACGATAATAAATTACAACCAAATCATAAATAATAACACAATACAAACGTTATAATTAACACATTTGTATTAGAGAATTTCTCTTATTTATATTTTATTTTGTTGAAAACGAACATGCTCTTGGTTTGGCATTAGGGATGGGTTGGGACTAAAATAGTAATAAAAAGACAAAATATGCATTTTAATCTCAACCTAAAAATTATCACATTCAAACCATAATTATTTTATTTTTTCTCTCATAAAAATTAAAAAAACCAAAAAACCATCTCAATACTTATGATGGGTTGTTTTGAGAAATTTGTTAAAAATTGATTTTTTGATTTTTTTTTTACCTTTTTTCAAAAAATTATATAAAAAATAGAAAAATAATCAGTGTGTTTAGTTTGAGTTTTTTTGATTAAATTTTTTGAAAATTGAGTTTTTTTGTTTTCAGTATTTTTTTATTTTTAGTAAATATTTTTAAAATTTTAAACATTTTTTTTACTTTTTTAGATGCACCTTTACTTAAATATATTTAAAAAGTAACAAATTTATGAAAAAATATTTTAAAAATTTAATAAATACAAAAAAATGTACTAAATTCTCGTATTTCTTTTTGTATTTTTGGTATTTACTGAATTTTTAAAAAATTTACAAATTTTTTACTTTTTAGGTATATTTATGTTAGGTATGTCTAAAAATTTAAAAAATGCTTAAAATATTAAAAAAATTTAGTAAAAATAAAAAAACACGAACAAATTTTTTTTGAAAAGTATTTTTGAAAAATTCTAGCCAAACAAAGTGATTTTCTTGTTTTGGCAACGTGGTTTGTAGCCAGGTTTTGGCGTTTGATGTAAAAGCCAAACGTGGCTTTTTTGTTCTAAAACCAATTTGGGATGCTGGATAAACGCAAAAATTCAATTTATGAAATACCCTCCATTCACTTAAGGAGTTAGACAATGAGAGTAGGTAAAAATTCTGTAAATTGCAAATGGGAAGGAGGTATTTTGGTCATTTTACATTATGCCATGATGATATGACAATATTAAAAATTATTAATTAAAAAAATTAAAAAATTATTTTTTACCAACTTCTCAAATGACATTTTGAAAAAATAAAAAAAACTTAGTTAAAAGTCAAAAAAATTATTTTTTACCAATTTTTAAAAATAACCTTAAGGCTTATTTTTAAAATAGATTAAAAGTTGATTTTTAATTTTTTTTTTTTTCAAAGAGGCCGACGTGTAAAGTGTGAACAGCGCTTGTAGGGCCATCCCTTCCCATCCTGTCCTTATATATAATGAATTGAATTATGGAATCATGAAAAACGTTGAGGACTTGAAGTGAAATAATCATGACAAACGTTGTACACGGACCACGCGCGGTCCGTAGAATGAAAACAACATATGAGAGCGTAAAAAGACAAACAACAATCACCACAATTATTATAATTATAATTAGGGTGGATATCGAATATTTCGATCTGTTTAAATTATTTAAATCAAATTGATTCATAGTATTTTAAATAGATATATGATGATCAGTGGATGATCATCAATTAATTTTTTTTAATCTACCTACATTTAGATAGATGACGGATTTTAAATTTTGGCCGTAATTAAAACGTTAAATCACGAACATCTTAATAATTTGTAAGATTTTGTATTTTCAATTTATTTAAATATTTTATTTGTGTTCTTAATTAAAAAAGAGTTTAGATATTCTGTTGTGTTTTAATTTGTTTTCAATTTGAAAATCTTTTTATTAAATGACAAGTGTTGATATTCTATATTTTTGTGTGGAAAATAATTGCACTTTTTGACTTTTTATGAAATATGGATTAGGTTTGAAGTGATGTAGTAGAGAGATGATGTAACTTAAATAAGATGATTTGACTTAAATAGAATAGTAACTTTTTGACTTTTTTTGAATATGCCAAACTTAGGGTTAATGTTGTCATTTTTAAAATAAATCAAATTAAATAGTTTTTGAATAAAAAAAAGTAATAAAATAATTTTGATAATGTATAGTTTTATTATATGTATTTATTATTGGTATCTGACAATTTACTTGATAATCTTTTAGTTATGTTGAGTTGAATTGTTATCCAAAAAAATATTAACAAGTTGTTGTATTATGTTTAAAATTTGTAAAAGTTTAAACCGCCAAACCGATTCGTGTCCAACTGCCAATCCGCTTAATTCAAATCCATTAATTCGGCAGACGGATGGCGGATTGGAGGTTTCTTGGCCGCAACCGAATCACTAACACCCCTAACCATAATCACCAAATTTTTTACCAAATAAATGATCAAATGTCTCTCAGTATGAGAACTAGATTTTCTAGTCAAATAAATGACCAAATATCTCACATAGATATGGGACATGTGAGACATTTGATCATTTATTTGGTAGTAAATTTGGGGTCAATAACATTTTTTTTTTCCAAAAAATTGAGTTAAATTTTTAAAAATTTAAAAATATATTTTTCATAATTTTTTATTAAATTTTTAAATATTTTATGTAAATATTTTATCTTTAAATACATATAATCTAAATATTCTTAAAAATTTTAATATTTGTGAAAAAAAAAACTTTAAAAGATTTCATCAAATACAAAAAATAGAATGAATTTTTTTAGATATACCTAATTGTAATTTATTGTATTCAATAAAATTTTTAAAGATTTTTGTATAAATATTTTACCTTTTAAGTATATTAAGATTAAGTATATTTAAAAATTTAAAAAAATGATTAAAATATTTTTAAAAATTATTAAAAATATAAAAAACATAACTTAAAAACTCATAAAATTGCTTTTTGAAAACTGAAAATCAAACAGGGTGAATAATATACAATGTTGGGTGTATAACTCTGCTTGATTTTGACAATTTACGTTTCATTTCAAGATGGTATTTTTTAAAATAATTTTTTGATTTAAAAAAAAAAGTGTAAAAATTATAGAAAAGTGAATTGATTTTTCGTATTAGATTTTTTTTATTTTTTTTGAACTATTTTAGCCAATTGACAAACATCAGCCTTGTCTTAAGGAAAAGCTAAAAACAAGAGTTGTTATTAGTGTTAAAAAAAATATGCAAAAAATGTATAAAAGTTTAATACCTAAGAATAATGATGAGATATAATATGTTATAAGATATGAGATATATTATATATACTGGGGTCACTTATACTATGTTTGGTTAATATAAGTTATAGGAATGAGATAAGAAGAGAGTAATTATTTTTGACTTTTGAATGAAAAACAAGCTATATCTGATAGTGGGGGATATACAATACCATGGGGGATAGTATTGCATATCCCCCTTTTGCATTATATACTATCTGGACTTCTCATATTCGGAGCAACCAAACACAAGATATAGAAGATAAAAAAATATATGGGACCCACTTCATATTATATCTTATTCCATACCCATATTTAACTTTTATATTCGGTAAATAGGGTCTTAGTACATTTACATTTTTACCAAAATTTCATTTTAGTCCCTTCAATATAAATTGTAATAGTCAATTCCTTACACTTTAAATTAAGTTACAATCTCACCTTTTCTATCCGTCTATCATAACGAAGTTGACAAAACTTGTCATTTAAAGCGTGTGTAACATTTTGTTATTTCAATAGAATCCTTATACTTTTATTAAAATCTCACTTTAATTCTCACACTTACACCAAATCTTATTTTAGTTCATGCACTTTCAATTTTCATTAGCTTTATTGACAATAAATGGACAAAAGGCTAAGATTGAAATTTGATTTAAAGTGCAAGAGATTGATTGTTACAATTGAAAATGAAATAACCAAAGTAAGATTTTAATAAAAATATAAAGATACAAAATGTATAAAAGTATATTAAAATATGTAAAGAATGTATTGAGAATATAAACCTTCAAGCTTTCATTTTTTGGGATAAAATTTATGAAATCATCATAACCGGTTTAATTCTTTTTCAATTTTGCTACATCTCCTTACTAAATTTATCAATTGCCGCATAACAAGTGTGAGGCCCACACTTTGGCTTGGTTTGACCATGTGGGTTGGTTTGACCATGTGGGTTGGGTTGAATTGAGTTAAATTAATCACTAAATGATGAAATAAAATTAAAAAAATTAATAAGATAAAATATTACATTTAAGATATAATTATTTTATTTTTTTTTCTTACACAAGTCAAAATGGCCACAAAACTTTTGCCAAACAATTTTTTTAATCCTAAATTATTAAAAAGTATTAACTCCAAAATGCCAACTAAAAAACCTTTTACCAAATCACGACAAAATATTAGATAACTCAGTCAAAATTTTTTACAATCACACTTACTTATTTCCAAACACACACTTACACATCTACCTATATATTTAGAACAGTAAATGAACGTACGCCAATCTTTTTCTCAATTCCTTTTTTTTGAGGGGATCAAATTTCTCAATTCATTTAGAAGTACTGTGTTTTTGTTTCATCCAAGTCATCAAAATAATCTTGAACACCTCTGCTACAAATTTGTGGGATTTTTTCCCTAAATTTTGTTGCTAACTAGCCATTCTCAAGCATCACATCATAAATTTGTTTGCATTATTTGACTTTACTTCTCTTGAGTTTTTTTATAAAAGTCCCTTGTGCTCACTCAGGAGCCTCCATGCAATATCCAAAAAAACATGAACACTTTGGTATTTCTCTCAACCCACTTTCTCTTCCTCCTCCTACTTCTCTACATCTTCATTCACCGCAATCTACTTCCCAAGTTCAATCACGCCATGTTTATTAACTTTGCTTTTTCCATTACCAACTTCAATTCAGCTTGGAACTTCTTGTTTCATCACTCAAAATCTCATAATCTCCAGAGCCATGTGACGGATAACCAAAAGGGTATCAGAATCCGGCGATACGAGCACGAGCCGGGGTCTGAAGGAGCAGCACCTGAATGTGCAGTGTGTCTGAGTAAGATTGAAGAAGGAGATGAGATCAGAGAGCTGAGGTGTGATCACCTCTTTCATAGGGTGTGTTTGGATAGATGGGTTGGGTATAATCATGAAACATGTCCTCTATGTCGTGGTTCTCTAGCTCCACGTAGAAGTATTACAGAGCTTGGAATGGAAGTGTTGTCTTTCAAGTTTTGTTCTTTCAGTTCAAGGGACCGGGATTCGTGGTGGCTGCGCTGAGTAACGGTATTTTTAGTATTTTTAAATTTTGAGGAAAGGTTAGTTTGATAACTGTAATCTTAATTATATGTATGTGTAGTTGAGGGAATGGTTAATGTCATACCTCGCTTGTAATTTTTTCTCAATCATAGTGAAATGGTAATGATATTAAATGGAATCCTATTTTGGAGTGTGAATGAAAAAAAGTGCAGTGATATTACATGCATCAATTAACATACAAATTAGTGTACTAACTAGTATTATGTCATTATTACTAGTCCCACCTATTATACAAATTACAAATATTAAAAATTTTTAAAATTATGTTACATCATCTCTTAGTATACTAATTAATACATTTAATATTATTAAGTGTATTGATCGCATTTAAAATTATGAATTAAACTTTGTATCAAAAAGTGTATTGATCTCTACCAATCATGAACAAAGACATTTGGGGAGGGGATATAAAATCTGATAGAACTATTTTGAGACTATTGGCAATGGTTTTGGTATTAATTTTACCTAAATTGTAATTCAGTGGAAGTTAGCCAAAAAAAAAAATATTTTAAATTAATTATAAATTTTATCAATTTTAATAATTAATTATAAATTATAAATTTTTTCAAGAATTTATAAATATTTTGTGAAGATTTTTCTCATATGCAATTTTCTCTTGATTTTATACAAAAGCATTACAAAGATATTAGGTGGCTGCTCACACTTCACCACGTTGAAGGCGAAAATAGTTCTTTTTCTGCTTTTTCTTTTTTATATATATATTTATATAATAATTTAAATTTTTAGCTAATTTTTTTTTCTCTTTTTGTAATTAAAATTTAAGATTATTGACAACGGATTTTTTTATTTATTTATGTGGGGCCTTTAAAAAGGAAAGGAGGTGTACTTATTTCAACGCTACGAAGGGAGTTTTTTTAAATTGTCAGACAATTATGAGCTCTCTATTCCCATCTTTAATCTTGCTTTTAAATTTGTATATTAAAATGTGGCGTAATGATTATAAAATTATATAAATTTTTATAAATTTATATAACTTGATCTTATAAAAATGTATAAATTTGTATAAGTCTTAAATTTTTATGACTTTACATAAATTTATGTTCAATATACATATTTTATGAGACTATTTATGTAAATTCATGAAAATTTATATAATTTTGTAATAAGATTATGTGGTGTTTTGGAAAGTTGGTAAAAAGTTAATTTTTTAGTCTATTTTGTCTTTTTGTGAATAGAAAATGTGAGAGGTGATATGACTCAAAATGGATAAAAAGTTAAAAACTGACTTTTTATATTGTTCCTAAAAGACCCATATATGACCCAAAAAAATATAAAACATGGAATTAAATTATGTGTGCTAAATGTTTGATGGCGTAGAGAGGGAATGGAGTGATTTAAAAAGTTGCTTAAAAGTTAATTTTTTGATTTTTTTTATTTTTTTGTGCATAAAAATATATGAGAAGTGATGTGATTTAAAATAGATTAAAAATTAAAAAATAATTTTTTATTAGCTTCCCAAATTGGCCCAATGTGTACCACAAAGATGTGTTATATAAGTGCGAGATCTATCCAATATATATATATATATATAAAGTAAGATTATTATAATTATTTTAAAAATTACATATCATTATAGCATGATTAAAAACATAAATAAGTAAACACGAGTACATGACCTACTGGCTAGTGACACCCTCCTTTCTCTCTCTCCCCTTTAAATATATACGTAAAATTAAATTATTATAATTATTCAAAAATTCTGTGTCAATATAACTTGGGGTTTGGGTATGTGTTCCTTCTAAATTTTAAATTAAATACTCACTAGCTATAATAAGTTTTTTGGAGATAGTCTATATAAGGTGTTTACTCTAACTTTAAATGGAACCTTCACAAGTAGACGGTAGAATTAGTCTTCTGAAATTAATTAAGGTGTGTGTAAATTGGTTCGGAAATGCAATTTAAAAAAAAAAAAAAAAATTTCTCCCCTTAGTGTACTCACCACAATTAACCTCATTGTTGGCAACAACTAACCAATGACTTAGCAAAGGTATCAGAGCATCTCCAATGTGATAGTTAATTTTGTGTATTAAAGTGTGTTACATAACACAAAATGATAAAAATGAGACCAATCTTGTCGAATCATGATATGTATTGTGTATTGTTGTTCTAATTTTATATATCGTGTATCGTATCTGTGTGAGTGATTTTCTGACTACACTGCCTGCTTAGTAATCAACTGGAGAGCACTGGCAGAATAGATGGCACCTGGCTGACCTACAACAGACATATAAGGATCCCGCGGTGGTTCGTCCACCCGGGAGCACTCCGACGATCAAGTCAGTATATCTCTCAAAGATAAATCAATAGTGCTAAACTTACTAACTTGAGCATAAAAAAGCATACCTTAGACCCATGTGGGTGCCTCTCTTTTATAGCCGACATAAACCTAGTCCTCATAGAAACCTAACTTCTATAGACTCAGGATTACTGCTAATCTTGGACTCCCAGTAAGATTATGATAAACTCTCTAAGAGTCTTATCTTAATACAAACTGAAGTCTTCTCTCATTCTAGGACTCTTGTCCCTCATCCAGGTTGAGTTCCCTTTTCATTCAATGACTCTTGTCCCTTATCCACTTATCTCGGATTCCGATATCTTCAGAGATAACCTCGGCCTTGCCGAGATCACCTCGGCGTCGTGACCAGGACACGTGGCACCTCGGCTGACATGTCGGCGTCACCTTGCCACGTGTTGGTACTCAGAAAATATATCCCCACAACTGCCCCCTAGGTTCTATTACCTCGGCATTCTGAGGTGATGGAATCTATACTGTTCGTTTATTTGTGCCCCTCTATCCGAGATCAAACTCGCCGACCTCAAAGTTCCCTGGACTTTACTGTCCACTGGTGTCAATAATCAAGTTTCATGCTTTCCAAGCTGCTTGAAATCGCACCTCTTAGCCGAGGTTTTGGTTCCATTAATTCGTAAACTCCAAGAGCTTTGCAACTGCTCCACTCACACTCTCTGGTGAGTTCCCGATTTCCAGTCATCTATTTGACTCCAGCGATTTTCATATCGGCGTTCATTTCACTTGGTAGGCTCATAAAACCCTTTACTTGCTATTAAGCTCAATCTTTCATAACTCTTCTGAATCTGTTTACTTGCCATCTGTTGCCTTCTATTTTCGTCTGTCTTTAAGTTTTGAATTGTTTGAATGTCTGACATTGTTCTTGTCATATCCACTTTCTGTTGCTAGCATTGTGTCTGGGTCATTACTTTCTTGTTCTTCACATACTTACTTAGTGTCTGTGCACTTGGCCTTATTCTTGAACTTTGTCGTCTTCTTGACTATTTTTCATTCAATCCTCTGACTTTTTCTCTTTCTAGCTCTTTTGCTTAAATCCGTCATTTGTTCCAAGCTTTCAAGCTTCTGCAGCTGTCTTCGTTCCTCTCCTCCGGTGAAGCTTACGTCATTCTGTCATTGTCGTCAAACTTCGGCAATTCTCATTCCGGCTTCCCACTTTTTGGTAAGCCACTGTTCCTCTTGGTTTTATTTCTTGTTGCTTTCCAAGAAGTTCTGCTTCATTGTTAATCACCATTGCTGTTTTACCCGTTGTTTCCAAATCATCTTCTTGAATACACACTGTTCACACATCTGTTGATTTCTGCCACTGTTCTTGGCTTGACACACCTGTGCAATCTTTTTGTCTTGACTTCCTGATAGCTTCATCACCATTCTTGACTACGAATTACATTCTTGTTTCTATTTTCTGTGTCTTTTTCCAGATTCTTGCTTTCAATCCTTGCCTTCAAACTCCGAGGTGCCAATCGCCGAGAAGAGCCTTGATCAAACTCTTTGGGAGATCGATGCTGAGCTCGAGGTCGAGAAGGCTGCTGAGAAGTATTCCCAACTGTCTTCTATATCCTGCCATTGATGCTGAGTAGTTTTGTTTCCTTCTTTTACTCCTTGTACCTTGTACCTTGTACCTTGTACCTTGTACCTTGTCCGTTTTTGTATGCTTTTAATCTGGCCGACATGCCATTTTTGTAGTCTAAATAATTTATTTTTCAATATTCAGGCCAAAGTGCCTTCTTTCTTCTTTAAATGCATTTCTCTGATTTCTTCTTTGAATGTATGTCTTCTTTTTTCTGCTTTTCTATGATTCTATACTTAGAATATTTTGCATGTCTTCAAAGTACACATTGACTGTGTAATCTCTTCGAGTAAAATACCTCTATCACAACTTCTAATCTTGCTCATCTCGGCCTTGTCCTAGCACTTGAAAATATTGTAACAAATATTTTCACAAGTGTTGCTTAGGACTTGTCACTTTCTCAATGTCTTCTATCAAGACTTCAGTTTTCCATATTTTAAGTTTTGATAACTTGGTAGTCTCGGCAAGTACGCAGATATTGCTTGAGTTTGACTTTAACTTGTAAATTTTTTTCAAAAATTTCAACAAGTGTTTAACCATCACATCGGTTTAACTTCAACTTGTAAATTTACACAGAATTTCAACAAGTGTTAAATATCACATTGGTTTTATTTCAACTTGTAAATTCACATAGAATTTGAACAAGTGTTAAATATGACCTCGGTTTAACTTCAACGTGTAAATTCACACAAAATTTCAACAAGTGTTAAACATGACCTCGGTTTAACTTCAACTTGTAAATTCACACAGAATTTCAACAAGTGGTAAACATCATCTCGGTTTAACCAACTTGTAAATTGCTACAAATTTCAACAAGTGGTAAACATCATCTCGGTTTAACCAACTAGTAAATTGCTACAAATTTCAACAAGTGGTAAACATATTCTTCTTCTCTTTGCCCCCTGCATGGCTTCCACATACTCCTTTGTGAACCTTATAAAAGGTCTTCAACCTGGCTAACTACAGTCCAACCTTGTGTGTTTTCTTTTTTATCTTTTGGGATCTGAGATTTGCACACTGAGCTCTTCTTTTTTCGGACTTAAGTACCAAGATCTTGTCTGCTAGAATCTTGGATCTGCTCACTCAGGTTGAGCTCTTCTCTTCTCGGACTTAGTCATCTAGGCTGAAATCATGTCTTCTAGGATCCAGGATCTGGAATCCGGGATCTGCTCACTTAGACTAAACTCTCGTCTTCTCGGGCCTACTTGTCTAGGCTGAGATCATGTCTTCTCGAATCCGGGATCCAGGATCTGGAATCCGGGATCTGCTCACTCAGGAAGAGTCCTTTTATACTTGAATGTTATCTCCTTGGGAGCGCTCATGCCCCCTGTTTTTGCATCCCTTCTGGAAGGGTCTTCGTTCATTCGCAAGTATCTATCCTTCTATACTTGGAGGTCATCTTCGTTGTAGTATCCGCTTCGATCTGTTGTCTTTGGTGCGTCACCTTCCTGGCCGGCGTCTTTCACTCCGTGACTGTGGTCACGAGTTTCTGTGTTGCGGTTGTCCCCTTCAACGTTGAGGTTGATAGGTCTCCCATTCCTAGCAGGAGCGTTGTCTCCAGTCTGATCCTTCTGTCCGTCATTGGCCATCTATTCTTCTTTCTTTCATTGGCCATTTATTCTTCTTTCTTTCTTACAGATGGCGCCAAATTGTGTGAGTGATTTTCTGACCACACTGCCTGCTTAGTAATCAACTGGAGAGCACCGGCAGAATAGATGGCACCTGGCTGACCTACAACAGAAATATAAGGATCCTGCGGTTGTTCGTCCACCCGGGGGCACTCCGACGATCAAGTCAGTATATCTCTCAAAGATAAATCAATAGTGCTAAACTTACTAACTTGAGCATAAAAAACATACCTTAGACCCATGGGGGTGCCTCTCTTTTATAGCCAACATAAACCTAGTCCCAATAGAAGCTTAACTTCTATGGACTCAGGATTACTGCTAATCTTGGACTCCCAGTAAGATTATGATAAACTCTCTAAGAGTCTTATCTTAATACAAACTGAAGTCTTCTATCATTCTAGGACTCTTGTCCCTTATCCACTTATCTCGAATTCCGATATCTTCGGAAATAACCTCGGCCTTGCCGAGATCACCTCGGCGTCACGACCAGGACACGTGGCACCTCGGCTGACACGTCGGCGTCGCCTTGCCACGTGTTGGTATTCAGAAAATATATCCCCACAGTATCATATCATGCATCGTAAGATATATAAACATATAAAAATATAAGTTGAAAAAAAATAATGATATAGCACAAACTATAAATATATATTACCAAAAAAAAGTTTTAAATATATATTTTAGTCTCCCTTCCAACCATATGCACCAAAATTTTAACCTATATGTATATTTTAACCTATATGTATATTTCTAGTCTCCCTTCCAACCATATGCATCAAAATTTTAACCTATTAAATTATTAAAATAATCAAAAATTAAAATAACTTATTAAATTAATATCTTTCCAAACACTCACAATATATAGGCCCTGTTTGGTAGACCTGTGGAAAAGTGCTTATAGTTTATGCCTAAATAGCTTATAGCTTATAACTATGAATATAAGCTGATTTCTGACTTATAAATTAAGCATTTCCTGCTACACTCAAAGAATAAGCTGATTTCTGATTTCTAAAAAGTTATAAGCTATAAACTAAATCAAACACATCAAAACAGTTTAAATTAATTTGAAAACTGAAATAAGCAGCTTTTAAGCTGCACCAAACAGGCACATAGCTAATACACATAACAAAAAAAACAAAAAACTGTTTTAAATAAGAAATCAAAATAATAAATATGCTGACAGTGCAAAGCTTTAGACTTTTGGTATTCATTTTTAAAAGCTTTTGGGATTCTTTTTTAATAAGAAAGTAAACAAAAAATAATAAATAAATGGACCAACAATAGCTGTTTTCCAGCGGCACCCAAACAACTACACACTATGTTCGTGTTAGAGAATTATCCAATATCAGATCTTTAAGGAGTTTTTACGGGTCAGTCTTATTTCCTAAGGTTATTATCCAATAGATTTTAATGAAGACTCTTTTATTTATAGATTTTGAATATTTTTGTTTATTTCATTTTTACCCTCATATTTTATATCTAGATCTGTGAGATAAAAGATGAAAAATGAAAAAAAAAAAAGCACTCTCTCTCTCTCTCTCTCTCTCTCTATACATTCCTCCATTAACGACCATCGCCATCTCCACCGTTGTTGACCATCACCGCCTCCACTGTCATCATTGCCGGCGAACTCAACCGGCATCTTCTTCCACTTTTACCATTGTTTCTACCTCCATCGACATCTTCGCCTCCACCACCACCGACGTCTTCTCATCCACCTCCACCTCCACCGTCGTTGCCGACCATTGCCGCCTCCACTTCCATAGTCGTTGTCGCCTCGACCTCTAGATCTAGGATCTAGACTCTTTGCCACCGGGTCTTTTCTTTCTCTCTCTCTCTCTTTGTATATTGGGAGAAGATCCCAATGATAAATCTGTTTAAACCAGTAATAAAATTGTTTAAACTAGTGATAAATCAGTGACAAATTTATTTAAACCAGTGATAAGTTTGTTTTTGTGAATTTATCATTGAAATTTATCACTGTTTAAACCAGTAATAAGTTTATTTTTGTGAATTTATCACTATTTAAACCGGTGATAAGTTTGTTTTTGTGAATTTATCACTGAAATTTTTGAGTTACAGTGTTGAATGTAGAGGTAAAAGTGGAAAACATTGTTTGAACCAATGATAAATTTATCACTGTTGAATATTTTGTAAATTTGTTTTTGTGAATTAGTAAGTGAGTGTGTATGTATATAAGTATGAAATTTATCACTGCTAAATTATTGTGAATTAGTAAGTGTGTAGATGTGATTTTGTGAATTAGTGAGTGAGTGTGTATGTATGTGAGTATGAGAGAACAAAAGGAACAATATATAAGGAACAAAAGGAAGACAACATACAAGGAAGGGCTCATGGGGGAGAGCTCGTGAACAGCTTCTTTGTTTTACGCATGTGGTGTGATATTGAAGGGTAAAATTGGAAACAGAAATAAGACAGGACTTGGCCAGTATTAATTTACTTCCATGGGACCGGCTGATAAGTCCCCCTATCTTTAAACCACCCAAGTTTACTTCATCTAATCTAGACCTTGTTCCACCCGAGCCCAATTTGTTTTGGATTAGATGTTAGAGATTTATCCAATGTCATATCTTTAAGCCGCCCAAGTTTACTTCATCTAATCTTGACCTTATCCCACCCAAGCCCAATTTATTTTGGATTAGATGTTTTTAGGATAAACTTCACTTTATCCCATGTGATTTGAATCATGTGCGGTTTACCTCTTAACATTTAAAAACAATTACATAACTCTTATGGTTTGTGAACTGAAATGCACCGTTAGACTCGTTAGCAATTTAATAAAAACGACTAAAATATCCCGCATATAAGTACCTTAACTGTGTAAACTATAGATATTTTCATCATTTGTTTGGAAGAAAAAGTGCACTTTAACCACTTATGTTTTATTCAATGTGCGATTTACTCATTTGAAATTTAAAAATAAGCATATAATCCCTTTTTGTTTGTCATATGTTTCATACTTTCTGTTAAGTTGAACGAAATATTTCATAGTGTACTTTAGTCCACAAATTACATGGGGTTATGTGATCATTTCCAAACTTTAAGGGAGTAAATTACACATGACCCAAACTATAAGAGATAAAGTGAAATTTATCCATATTTTTAATAATTCTAACATGATGTTAAACTAGTTTAAGGAGTTCCAGGTTGAAGTCTAGTTGTTATCTTTGTTATCGTGCTTTGTTCTCGCTCAAGTCTCGACAATTTGGTTCTCCAATGATTACTATTGTGTTTGATCTTGTATAGTATGAATATTTGCTTATTTTTGTTAAAATATTACTTTCCAGATATTTTGTTCTTATTTTTAATTTACTAATTGAATTAATTTTGTCCATATGTAATTTAAAGAATATTAAGTGAATATTAATGTTAATAGGTTGTATAGAATTAAAAATATGAAATAATAAGATTAATAATGAGTTGTTTAATGACCCAACTTATTGAAATTCCTAGTTCCTTGTTGCAAATATGTAATGAAAATGATTTAATATTACTTGTTGCGTATACAGTGACTCGCTGAAAGTAGCAGTGGCCCTGTTTGGTAGAGTTATGGGAAATTGTTTATAACTTATGCCCAAACAGCTTATGGCTTATAACTTTCAGCTTAAGCTGATTTCCAGCTTATTCTCAAAGCATCTCCTGCCCCACTTAAAAAATAAGTTAATTTCTGACTTCCACAAAACTATAAGCTATAAGCATAAGCTAAACCAAATATATCAAAATATCTTAAATTAAGCTGAAAGCTGAAAATAATCTCCAACAAACAGGGCCACTATAACATTTTTCTAAAGTAATGATCTTTGCCCGAGGCCACTTCTGTAACGTTTTTGGCACTTTGGCTCAATAAAATAGTTAAAACAGTGTAATTGACGAGTTTGCTGCAGATGCTCACAGTTAATTGATTTTTTAAAAAATATTTTTAGATAAGTTTTTATTTATTTTTAATGAATTTTTTTATATTTTAATTAATTCTTTATACTTTTTAGATGCACTTAATCAAGATACATCTAAAAAGTAAAATAAATTGACTAAATTTTTTTTTTAAAAATACTAAAAATAAATAAAAATTCAAACAAAAAATTATGTGCATTTTTGTTCAGATTTTTATTAGTTTTAGTAAAAAAATTTCATATTTTAATTAAATATTTATATTTTTTAGATGTATCTAATCTTAATGTATCTACAAAATAAAAATAATAATTAAAATATAAAATAAAATTATAAAGACAAGTGAAAATCCGTTTAAAAGTAGTTTATGAAAATTATTACAACCAAAAAAGCCTAAAAGTTTGGTAACTGTTATTGTCTTACACTAGCAATGAATTTTGCAAATCCATTGGAGATGTTTTTAGAGTCAAAATCAAAATTGCTACTTAACTTAGGCACTATTTGGCATCCTCAATTACAGTGTATTTTTTTTTTTTAAATTTTATCTTTTTATTTTTTTTGAGTCACATTATCTCTCTATTTTTTTACACATCTTTTCATAAAGTTAAAAAATATATTTATTTAGATAATTCTAAACACACTCTCTAAGTCAAACAAATCATTAATGGGTTCTTAATAAATCCAATGGAGATGAGATTTTGAAGATTAAAAAAAAAAAAAAAAAATTACACTAGTGTTGGGACAATTATGTGTTAGCAAAGAAGGGATGGTGGAATGGGTTTTTAGGTTTGGAAGATTTTTAGTAAATAGGAGTATTCTCACTCCATTTTGACTCGGGTTATCGTGCAAGGAAACGGTTTTTCTATTTTGGATGCAAGAAATATTAGGTATGTAGATAATTTTTAGCAAATAACCAGAGGGGTGAGGGTTAGGACCCCCACGACGCATCACAAGGGCTTATAATGTTAGTTTTAGCCCTACAGTTTTTACTCTATATAATGTAATAAAGTATATATGTTAGGGTTAGAAAAGAGAGGCTGCTGCAATTTTTAATGAGTGAAAAATAAGAAAGAGCGTCTGTCAATATAGTGAATTGGTGTGACTTCCAAAGATGTAGACACGCTGTCGAATCTCATATATCTGTATGTTCTACCAATTTTATTTTCTGTGATTCATAGGATTTAAGAATTGAACGTATGGTTTAAATCCCAACAACAAACTTTGTTGTGATTTTTTTCCTTTTTTCAGATTTGGTTTGAAAAGTAATATTTGTAGTAATTTTTAATTTTTTTTAATTAAAATATAAATGAAAAAAATATTTTTCAACTTTTTACAAAAAAGAAAAAAAAAGGTAAAAGGAATTAAAAAAAATATTTCACATTGGGTGAGGTTTCTCTCCAATTGAGCCTCCGCGGACCCACCATAAAGGCCACATCAATAATTCAAATTGTTCAATGTGTAGAATTCATCGAATATTTTATTCTTACAAAAAACTACATTGAGATCACATTTGTGTCAATAATTTATTTTAAAAATAATTCTTAGTATTGACATAAATGTGATATAATTAAATGACTATTAATGTCCGATTAATGTGATTTGTTATTGAAATAAAATACTCAACAAATCCTACATATTAAATGATTTGAATTATGAATGTGTGCAACAACACCCTATCATCAGATATGAATAGAAAAGAAGCCTCTCCCTTTTTAAAATTTTATACAATTTTTAAATTTCTTTTAACGATTTTGTGACTTGTCAAATAGTGGTGCTGGAGAGCCCAGCAGCCCCCACACTTTTTGCGAGGGAGAGAGAGAGAGGGAAAAAGAAAAAAAAGAAGAAAAAAATAAAATAAATGAGTGGTCACAAATTAATTGAGAGTTGTGGGGTTTTAAATTGTGGGTTGGCAGGTATTATTTTTGTCAAATTGAGGCAATTTGTTAAATTTGGTTAAGTAAAATGAAATAAAAATAAAATAAAATTAAAAAAAAAAAAGAAAACAAAATGTGTGATCGGATCTTAGGCTTGGTTTGGGTTATACTATATAATTCATCTTTTTATCTTTTTATCTTTTTTTCATCACATCACCTCTCTACTTTTCTGCACATCTTTTTATAAAAAGACAAAAAATACATTTTTTTAAAACGCTCTAAACCAATCCTTATTCATGGCCATGAAATCCTAGGAGCAAATAATTGAAGTAAATCATGGAAAACGTTGTACCGTAACCACGCGGTGGTCCTTGCGCCACATGGAAACAAAACAACCCATGTTTCGTGCAGCGGGAAGTACTGTCGGTGTGCACATGGGAAAAAAGAAAATGACTTAGAGCAGCTGGGGGGTGTTGGGGTCGACTCTTATTGGACAAAAACAGTTTTTATTTTTTTTAAATTTTCGGTCAATTACAGTGTATCACGTCACTAGGGTCGACTCTCACCGGGGGAGGGGGGTTAACAAAATCCTGATTTTTACTTTTTAAAAAATTTTATTTTTTTGCTTTATATATATATATGTTTATTTTTACTGAATTTTTTAATATTTTACGTAATTTTTTTAATTTTTAGACACCTAATATAAATATACTTGAAAAATATAATCTTTGTGATTTTTTTTTAATTCACTAAGTATCAAAAATATAAAAATTCAGTACATTTTTCATATTTTTATGTATTTATTAATTTTTTAAAATATTTTTTCACAAATATTTTACTATTTAGATATATCTAAAAAAGTAAAAAAAAAAAATTACTTAAAATTTTAAAAATATTCACTAAAAACAAAAACAAAAACAAAAATACGAAAAATAAAAAATTCAATTTAAAAAAACTGATTTTAGAAAACTTAAATCAACCATACTGAATGTTAATTTTGTTGTTGTTTTTTTTAAATGAAAAAAAGTTGCATTATCATAATTTTGTCAATATTTATAGTCAAATAGGTGGAATTTTAATTTTCACAAATATCTTCCTTACATGTTTGACTGATTCTGGGTTGGTTTGGGAAATGAGTTGATTTTTTGGCTTTTTAACTTTTTTAACTATTTTAGTTTGGGCTAAAAAGCTTAGTTTGGAAGGACTTTTTGACTTTTTGATTTTTTTGACTTTTTTTGTGAGAGAAGAGTGTAATGATATTATGGGTTAGATGTGATGTTTTGTTTGTTATGACTAAAATAACCTATTTTGTCTTTTGTGGCTATTTTAGCCACAAATCATCTTCCCAAACGGACCGAGACACTACTCTATTTTTTAGTACCCACCATCATTTAATTAAAAAATAATTACCTTGCATGTTTCCACTTTTCAAAAAATACTTTTCAAAAAAATTTACTTTCTTATTTTTAGTATTTTTTTGTTTTCACTGAATTTTTTTAATATTTTACGTAATTTTTTTACTTTTTAGACATAAAAAGTAAAAAAATTGTAAAAAAAAAAACTTTTAAAAATTCACTAAATACCAAAAATATAAAAAAAAATACAAAAATTCAATACATTTTTTATATTTTTATGTATTTATTAATTTTTTAAAATATTTTTTCACAAATTTTTTACTTTTTAGACACATCTAAGTAAGGTGTACCTAAAAAAGTAAAAAAAAAATGTTTAAAATTTAAAAATATTTCCTAAAAAAAACGAAAATAAAAAAATTCAGTTTTCAAAAAACTTAATTCCAAAAAATTCAAATCAAACACACTGAATAATTTGTTGAGAAATCCATTTTTAAGATGCATGGTATTAGATTTAATGATTATTTTATTTTGATTGTAAATGCATGATTAATGAATTTATTTTTTCAATAGATAAGAGACTAATTTCAAATATAAGAAATATTTTATCAAATTGATCACTAGTCCAACAATAACTACAAAATCAACAATCATTAGATCAAAGAAAATTTTAGAATTATGATTTGATAATAGAGTTATATTTTGAGTTTGTGAGTTTTGGAATTATGATTTGAAAAAAGAAAATTTATTTAGTTATGAGTTTTGAATTCAGTTTTGGAAGAAGATTTGAATTTTTGAAATTAGAAAAGTTATTTGATTAAAAAACTTACAACTCATAACCAAATACACAATCCAAAATTCTATTAAAAAATTAAAAAAAAATTTGAAATTATTTTTTATTTAAAATATAAAAAATAACAGGTACCAATTGCCAAACAAAAAAAAAAACACGAACATTGTTTTGGTCAACCCTGCCAGATGTCGGGAGATGACCGGGTAGACGTATTTGCAAAAGTAAGTGTGGAATCAATTTTGAAAACTCTAACCAAACACCACACTCAAACCAGAGGGTGGAATTAAGTTTTGAAATCTCCACCAAACACAACCTTATTATTTTGAAAAATAAATTTTCCATTTTTATCACTACGCCAAACCACCTTCGATCATCAAAGAAGCCTCCAAAAAATTCACCGAAAAAGTAGCCAAAGATGACCAATGACGATTGGTGGTGGTAGTGGTATGGACAGATAAGTAACAATAGACATATAGGTGAACAAATAGGTAGAATAGTGGACAGATAAATAGATAGGTAAAGATAATATGGTATTTGTAAATTATTATTATCCCTGTGGCCCCAAAAGTTTCAAAATTCAATTTATGGCCCAAGTGCCCTTAATGTTTTTGAAATATAATTTTGTTCCTAAAATAAATTACTTTTCTAAGCAAAATTCTAAACATTACTTTCTCAATATATACCCTTATACACTACTACCATCCAACACTATAACCTCACATTCATCGTCGTACCTCCAGCTCAAGCATTGCCCTTTTTCTAACCTCTATCGCCCTTTTACATCCTTCCACAACACTACATTCTCATCTCCTTCATGACTCATCGTGATCCTCTTCTGCACTCTCTCTTTTTCTTTTTCTATTTTCCTCGTTGCCTGAAACCTTAATATCTCTCTTTCTCTCTCTCTCTCTCTCTCTCTCTAGGGTAAAACTCATTAAAGTAAGGGCTACAATGGTTGTAGTGGTTAGAGGCAACCAAATTGGTAGGTCGCAAGAGTGAGGGTTGCGATGGCGACTAGAAAAGAGGTCGTAGTGTATATGGCTAGTGCAGGTGGCTAGAGATGGAGAATAAGAAAGGAAACAGGCAAATAAGAAGAAAGAAAAACAGAAAAAGAACGTAAATGAGGAGGTGTGGATACCCCATTTTTGACCGCCCGCAAGGTTCGAACGCTTTACTTGAAACACTCGATGATAAAAGTGGTATTGTGTGTGGTTCGAGGTCTCAATGAAAGAGTCTTATTCAAGCTTCGAAACAACTTCAAACCTTTCATATTCCTATTGATCATACCTGAGAAATCCCTTTGTATACCTTGTACCACCCTGTGTTGAGGTTGAAACAGAAAAACAGGGGAATTCATTGAGGCCCGGCCATGCCTCATTGAGGGTCGGCCATGGCTATTGAGGGCCGGCCGAGCTTCAGTAGCGAGAAACACTGTTCTGGACGGGAGGCCGCCAGCTGTCCATTTTTTAAAATATTTATCACCTTTTGTGCTCAAATTCTATAAATATGACCATATACCTCAGTTTTGGGAGTTGAACAATTGAAAGAAAGCCTATACACATAGAGAGAGCTTCTCCTTCCTCCTTCTTCCATTGCAAGCTACCTTTGAGTTAACCTACCAACCTTGTATCATCTATATACACCATACATAACCTTGTCTCATCATCTTAGAGCCTTGGTTGACCCTTGAGAAGCATAATTCAAGCTTGAGAGTGTATTAAGAGTGAGTTTGATCATCAACCAAAGCTTACTCCATTTTGAGAGGTATAAGCTTGTAACTTTTGTTCTTGCTCTTGCTTACTTCATTTCTATCTATTTCTTCTATTCTTGGGCTTTTTTACATCTATTTTAAGTGTTGGAACTTGGGTTTGGACAAGCTACCAAAGGTGGTAAGATTAACACCCTTACTTGCACCTATTTTTATGGCTCAACCTTTGCTTCCTTTACACTCTTTGTCTTTGATTTTTGAATTGATTTTCAGAGTTGAACTAAGGCTAAAAACATGATTTGAAGTCTTGAAATTGGAGGGGTTGGCCATCCCTCATTGTTCTTGCTTACATAGCTTCATTACCTTTACCTTTTGTTTAGCTTTTGAGCTCTTTTATTACATTTTCAGCCATTGTTTTGGGCTTGTTATAGACTGTTTTAGGGTTGTCCTACTCTATTTAATTGGTTCAAGCTTTGATTCATTCATTTGTTGTGGCATTAGTCTTTGTACATAGCTCATATCATGTTGTTCTTAGCCTTTCTTTGTTTAATTTCCATGGTAATAACCTCATTTTAAGAATTAACTTGTCACTCATTTCTTTCATTTGAGAGTTGTTTCAATCGGTTGATGGTTATTCAACACATGAACTAAAGATTCACGCTTAATGGCTTAATCTCTACGGAGATTCATTGTCAACGTCGTAATCTTTCTTTCATGTTGAGAATTACTTCCCGTTTGATGCTTCTCTCCTTTTAGAGGACTTAATCATCATTTCGGACAAATGGACTAAAGAATGGAAATGACTAAAAGAATAGGTTTAAAAGCAACCAACACACATAAAGAAAATGAGTCATCTTGCTTAGACTTGGCAGGACGTTATGCCAAGTTTGTCGAGTCAACAGTGATCATGCGCTAATTCATGGTGTTTTGATGATTCTTGAAGCGTCTCTACTTCCTTTTTTTGAGTTCATTCCATGATAAAGAGTGATGAGTGGTCATATTCATTGCATTTCATTGATTTTTGTCCAAAAATTGTATCTGGAATCATCAAGCAATCAATTTACTCATTGATGGTTTTGAAGACAATTCTAACCTTCTCTTGAGGCTTTTCCATGACAGAGAAGGAAGGAAGGGACAAACAGAGCTTGAACAACTCTGTTTGCACTGTTTTCACTTCAGAACACAAAACAAAGTTTTGCACAAAATTGAGGCACGACCGGCCTTCTCCAGGTCTGGCCGGGCTTCATTAAGGCCGACCAGCCTTCAATGTTTGGTCAGCAGTGTATTTTTTGCAGAAAACAAAGGGCAGTGGCTGAGGTGAAATAAAGCAAGCTTGGGCAAACAGAGCTGTTCTTGAACACCGTGCATGCGCATGCATGCAATTCTTGCGCATTCTCGCTTATATTATGATCATTGTAATTAATTTAATTTAATGTTGTTTGTTCTAATTAGTCTTGTTAATTATTAAGTGTTGTTATTATTATTGTTTATTTGTAATTGTTGTAGTTACTTAACTTAGAGAGCTAGTTTATTTATCTTGGCCATCCTTATTGTAATAGCCTAGTTAGCTACTTAATTAGCCTCGCTTATTTATTCATTCGGTTTTGTAATAATTAGTTTAATTCGGACTTTTCAGACTTTGATTCGCACCCTCTTGCACAAGGGCAATGTTGTAATAAGTTGTATGTCTTCCAACCCCACATCTTTCTCTCTTTTATTTACTTGTTTACTGATGGTTAGTATAGGGCATCACGTTTCATTAGCATTCTTATGCTTTGCATCCATTTGTCTTGCATGCATCCAAAATTCGGCTCATCATGCAAACCCAATATCAAATTGACAAATTCATTTACTTGAATACGTGCTCTCGCATGTCTTGAATGGAATCATATGCCATGCTCATAGCCAAGTCTATAAAAATACATAATGCGTGCGTCGCATTAGTCATGTTGCATTTAATTAGGAACATGCATATTTTTCTAACTCTTAGCCTATTTTGGCTCGGAGTACTAGGTGAGTTTTTTATGTCTTAGCATCTTGCATCGAATGTTTATGTTACCATATCCAAAGCATAAATACCATGAGGCTAATTGCTTAAATGATATAATTGTTTGAATACATGTAGATGAAGGCTAGTTGCTTGAACCGGGATGGTTCGATTAAATGTTCATTTTAGCCTACTTTTTTCAAGTGGCAAATTCAAAACCATTTTCAAACAAGACATGAAATCAAATGTTCCAATTCTCGCAAGTTAGTCTATATTTTTGTGTGCGTCACATAGTAAAGAATAGCTATAATCGAAACAAGAGCATATAATGTAAATAAAAAACACATTATGATTAGTAGAGGCTGATCTTTGATCAGGCGAGTGGGGTACTCAATTTATAACCTTCTCCTCTCGTACCTAAGTTTCCGAGCAGAGACACTTTGGTGATGACGGACTAATGGCCTTTGGCACGAGTCTCGGGTTTCCTAAGTTTTCCAAAAATATTTAGATGGCGACTCTGTAATCTAGCAAAACAGTCCATTTTTGGCATTTGATTCAAACGTTGATTTTTCAAAAAGAATTGCCGGATTTGGGCTCTTTTTGTGTTTTCATTCTATCATATTGCACTTGTGAAATCAGATTCAGAACCATAAGTGGAGTCCGAACTGTAGGGTTATTCGCCCTCCGAAAGGAGCATGGAAAGTTGGGCTACAGTTTTGAGCGACTTCGCTGAGGACTTAGAGAACTTGATTTGAAACTCATGATGTGAATTTTATTTACACTTATATGTTCTTTGCATTGCATTTGCATTGGTGCGCATAAGTCACCATATTTGCCAACTGCTATTCCTGAACTGTTTGTCGGAGGCTTGCCTAAAAAGCTTGCCAAAAAGCTGACCGGTCATGGGCTCTGCCATATTGGGAACACAACCCTTGGATTTGGATTACTCGCCGTACTACTTAATCCACATTTCACTTTTCAGTGTTAGGTGTGAGAGGTATATTAGGTATTCTTGCTGAGGTACCCTTTTGACCATTTCGACCTAGTTGCATATAGTGAAACTATAGTGACTATTCCAAGTTAGGACATGATGCTACCTATTTGTAGGATGTCATGAAACTCATTGTTTGAATTAGTGCAGCCTAGATCATGCCAAAAATCTAGGACAGGGCAACCCTATCCTTTCATAGGGGTGTTTTGGTTCTTTTACTTGATATGTGCTTTTACAGTGAGACTGTATAGGATGGTTCATATCAGTATGAGTTTGAGAAAAGAGTTCAGTGTGGATTACAGTTCAACTATGTGTTTTGACTGTTGTGAATTGAGGATAAAGTGCTGTTCGATTTTGATTTTGTTTTTCTTTCTTTCTTTTTGCTAGGTAGTTTACCATCATAGCTTCAGAAATACCCAATATTCCCCAAGTTGTGTGGACTAGTTTCGACAAGCTGTGCAAAGCTTGAGACCTTGTTAGTGGTTAGCCCGTGCTAGTCTCATTTTCTCTAGTTGCTCGACAGAGAAAAAATAGACGGTTAATAGCATCAGTACAAAGCACCCCACAAACGCCTGCCCGTTCTTAATCAATCAATTCACCAGTATCTAGTTCACCCAGATTAGCAATGGCACAGAACACAGCACCAAACGTAGAGGAATTCGCTGCCATGATGATTGCTGTCCAAATTATTATGGATACTGTAAACCAAAGGATGGTTGCACAAGATGAAGTCATTGCCGATCTACGGTGTACATTTGGGGCATCAGCATCAATCGTGCATCCGATCCCTACTACTCAGCCAAACCCGGATCTACCTCCGCCAGCAGAAAATCTACCAGTCCCAGATCCTCAGGACATGTTTTCCCTAGCTCCAGCTTATCATCCTCCAGTTCAACCTCCTCTAGGGATTTTTCCTTTTGATATCAATGAAATTGATCCAGCCTTGGTCAAGATTGCTAGATTGGAGAAAGCGTTAAAGAAATCCCAGGGCTTCAACTCTATTCCAGATATCGAAGATGGGTACACTGAGGCTTCGATCAGATTACCGGAGAAATTTAAGATGCCCCACATCGACAGATTCGATGGGAGTAGGGATCCAATCGTACATGTCTGATTGTTTTCAGATGTATTAAGGCCTATAGGTTTGTCTCGAGCATAGAAGCTTTCGTTGTTTGGGAGAACCTTGTTTGATGTGGTCTGGTACGCTAAGTTGGAGGACTCTACAAAGCGAAATTGGGAGGAGCTATCTGAGGCATTTGTCAATCAATACTCATATAACACCCAGATAGAAGTAACCATTAGTGAGCTAGAGGCTACTACCCAGAACCCCAAAGAATTATTCATCGATTTTGTCACCCGGTGGAGAGCCAAGGTAGCCCGAATGACAAATAGGCCTGCTGAGAGAGAACAAGTTCGACTAGTGGTCCAGAACCTAGAGTTGGACATGCTGCAGAGACTGATAGTGGCACCGTTGTCCACATTTGCTTTCTTACATGAGCTAGGGGTCCAGATCGAGAGTGCATTCAAAAAGGGTATTATCCACAGAGCAAGTGAACCAGCAAGAAGGCCATTCTCTCGGAATACTAATGCTAGCAGTAGCACTATTCCGCAGCCTGCAGATGTCAGTAATGTTGTCATAACGGCTAAGATGGTTGATCCCTTTGTTACTGCCACAACCACACAACCTTCACAAAGTACCAGTCCACCCCAAAACCGTAGAGTCATTACCCCTCTCTATATGAGCCCAACCCATGCCCTCTTAATGCAAAAGGGGCATCTCAAGCCCCTTGATACTCGTCCTCTTCCAGACCCATTGTCATCCAAACACGACCCTACCCAGTATTGTATCTTCCACCAACAACATGGCCATTCCACAAATATGTGCTACCGTCTACGTCATGAGATCTGGGATCTCATTGACAACAAAGTCATCGCCCCACCTTCCAAGCCCAACGTAATAACTAACTCACTTCCTGCACATAACCAAGTCCCCTTACCCAGAAATATTAACCACATCCATACATTACTGCCCACATTCAACCTTAGCATATGCATTACCTCATCCCACCTACCAAAACCGGAGGTGGACATTCTAGAAGGCACAAACATGTGCATGATGGATCTAACACCATAAACCCAACCCATGCCCATGGCTAGTAGAAATGAGGAAGAGAAGAATGCACTAAAGGCAGGGTCATCTAATACTCGTGTCATAGAGAAGGGGGTCTTGCTTGTAAAGGAGTACGATCCTAGCTTATACATTGTGGCCATCAATCAACCAAAGCCAGTGGTCATACTGCCAGACTTTCTCAGCGTCAATGCTATAGGGGAAGACCAAATGGCACAGAATTAGAATGAGTGGCCCGAGCAAGGCCTGAATGACTTGGGAAACTTAGAGGAGATCTGGCAGAATTAGAAGAGCATCTGGAGGATCTTTACATCTTCGAGGAAGAATATACAAGCTGTGTATAGATGGGATGGTGGGACCCGAGCCAGCCAGAAACTAGCAATGGTGGTTGAGTGAGGAAGGGTCCGATGTGGAGGAACAGACAAGAGAGACCGGGAAGAAAAGGAAGTTGCTGTTAAGGGTAAGGCTGAGGTTGTACCTCTTACTAAGAAGGAGCATGCACTGGAATAGTTTTGAAAGGAAAGGATAAAGGAGATCCAAGCAAAGGTAGCTCTGGAACAAGGCAGAGGAAAAGGGAAAGAAGAATCTAAAACAGCGGTGAATGATGCCCAGATAACCAAAAAAGTCGAATGGGATCCCAGTGACCGAAAAAGGATGTTAAGGAAACTTAGAAAGTACCGGGATGTTGAAAACTGAGCTGTGGTAGAAGAAGAATGGTATAACAATGGGGCACGTAATGTTAATATGCTCTAGATAGAACCCGATGCCAATCTGGTCATGACTTCATGAGAGTGGTGGGAAGACAGCGACCTAAGTCATGCATACACTGACGAAGGTTGGAAAGATGATATCTCGAATGACACTTGGTATACCGATGAGATCAATCATATGACTCGAAACGGTCGGTACTTTAAACCTGCAGCGATAGACTAGCCAAAAACCTCTGGGAAGGAGGTTGAGAGAGCAAAAGAGAAGGATGTTGAGGAAAACATGGTCTTAAAACAACTCAAAAAGATTCGTGCCATCATATCTTTCTAGGGACTAATAACGGCATCTCAGGAGCATAGACAAGCCCTGCTCGAAGCAATGAACTGAACGAAATTGCCCATTGACACCACCGCTGACCAATTGGTGTCGTTGGTCACCTTTGGGGATATTATGCCAGTAATATCCTTTCTGGATAAAGAATTGCCTCCCAAGGACGCCAACCACAACAAGCCTTTGTATGTAACCTGGGAAAGCCGAAAAAAGTGGATTCCGGTGGTGTTAATAGATACTAGATCGGCAATCAATGTGTGCCTAGTAAGAACTGCCTATGCCATCGGTTTGAGGCCGATTGACTTTACACCCACGACCCAAGCTGTCTAGGCTTATGACAATACAAGCCGGGATGTTATGGGAACGTTCAAGAGCAATATCCTAATCGGCCTGTCCGAACATGAGGTGGAATTCCATGTCATAGATGTTCCAACCACATTCAACCTACTACTGGGAAGGCCCTGGCTACACCAGATGAAGGTGGTATCGTCAACGGTACATCAGTTAGTAAAGTACCTCTTTAAGGCAGGATCACCACTGTGTACAGTAACTCTACGATCCATCATCCTCAAAGAACCAATGCACCATTATTGGAAATCATACATGGGGAAAATGACGTGTTCCTTTCCGGCTTCTCTCTGGCAGAAGCCCGGTTGGTCCAAACCATCATGGCAGAGACGATGGAGATTATGTGAGTGCGCAATCCATATACATGATGAACAAACAAGGGCATACGCCCGGGTCAGGACTAGGCCGAAGTGGCAGACAGGGAGGTACTGTTGCTAAGAAGCTAAGTCATAACCCCTATGCCTTCGGGCTGGGATACAAACCTATCGTTGCAAATTGACAAAGGAAAGGGCAGGAGTTGAGAGAAAGGCTGAAGGCAAAGAGGACTGGGAGGCTGTATGAGTTAGTCCACAAACCCATACGGGGAACCCTGAATGGACGCTTTGTCCGCCAAGGGGAAGATTTCTTATTTTGTGTATTCCCAGAGCCTTAGTATGACTGGAAAATAAAGACTAGGTATCTGGGGTTCGAGATCTTTTTCAGGCACCAGTTACCAGAAGAGGAGGATGAGCAAGCAAACCTAAGCACTGATACGGATCAAGGAAGGACTGTAAACCTGGACATTGAAGAGGAGGAGCTGTTGGGAAAAACACTGGCTGACTTATTGATGAGTTCCACTGTTAGAGCTGAGACTACCAACTTGGGGGATAGTTTTACTATCTCAATGATCAGGGATAACCCAGTAGTGGATTTCTCTAATCTTATCGTGGATACATCTGAGGCTCTACGCTTAGTTTGGAAGTTCGAGCAATGCATCATCAACAGTTCTGAATCGGATAGCGAGTCCGGATATGATTCCACTGAGTCTGTGGAGTTAGAGTCAGATTCGAGTTCCTCTGACTCTGGTACTTTTGGGAGTGGTAACCCGGATACCAAAATCTTGTCTAGGTCGTCTTTTAGCTTTTATTTTAGAGTCCACTGTAACTAAGGATCCAGACTTTTTGAATGGGAATGCTGTGAATGTTGCCTACTTCTTTGTGCCTTTGGTTTGTTGTACTGATCTTACTTTTCAAAAATTTTACATAAATGAAGAAGAAGAAATTCCTCAGGTTTTGAAAAATTTGGTTGATCATAAGGAGGAGAGGCGTGTTAAGTCCTATACAGATGAAATCGTATCAATTAATATGGGTACTGAGGAAGATACTCGCTTGGTCCAGATTGGGTCTACGCTGTCTTCAGAGGAATGCGAGCGTTTAATCGCTTTATTAAAAAATTTCAAAGATGTTTTCGCGTGGTCCTACGAAGACAAGCCTGGAATTGACCCTAAAATTGTACAGCACCAGATCCCTCTTGACTCTTAGGCCCAGCCAATTAAGCAAAATTTACGTAGAGTTCGCCCAGATTGGGCTTTGAAGATCAAGGAAGAAATGAATTGAGGCAGCGTTCTTGCTTGTGTCTGAGTATCCAACGTGATTGGCCAACATTGTTCCAGTCCCAAAAAAGGATGGCAGAATCAGAGTTTGTATCGACTTCAGGGATCTGAATAAGGCTAGTCGAAGGATGATTTTCCATTACTACATATTGATGAATTGGTAGACTTCACCGCGGGCCATGCATTGCCCTTGTGTATGGACGGATTTTTCGGGTATAACCAACTTTTGATGGCACCCAAGGATAGGGAGAAGACCGCTTTCACTACTCCATAGGGGACCTATTGTTACCGAGTCATGCCGTTTGGGCTAAGAATGCTGGGGCCACTTATCAGAGGGCTGCAACCTCCATTTTGTAAGACATGATCCACAAAGAGGTTGAGGTGTACGTAGACGATATAATTGTCAATCCCAAAGATCGAGAGGGCCACTACACCACCTTGGAGAAATTCTTTCAGCGGATCAGGTAGTATAGATTAAGGTTGAATCCGCAAAAATGCACTTTCGGTGTAACAACAGGAAAAATGTTGGGATTCTTAATTACACAGAGAGGAATTGAGGTAGATCCTTCCAAAATCAAGGCCATCTTAGAAATGCCACCACCAAGGATTGAAAAGGAGGTGCGCGACTTTCTGGGTAAAGTGCAATTGATAAGACGGTTTATTTCAAAATTAACCCCTACTTGTGAATCACTATTTGGTCTTCTGAAAAAAGAAAAGAAGTTCTTGTGGGACGATCACTGTCAGTTCGTTTTTGAACAGGTCAAGCAATACTTGTAGAATCCACCTGTGTTATCACCGCCAGAATCGGGAAAACCGTTGATCTTGTACCTGTTAGTGACAAACTCAACTATGGGGTGTATGTTAGCTCAAGGGTCGAAGGCCAAAGTGGAGAAATCCGTTTACTACTTGAGCAAGAAAATGCTAGATTACAAGACCCGTTACACTCCCCTTGAGAAATCTTGTCTAGCCTTGGTATGGGCTACCCGGAAGTTGAGACACTACCTGTTAGCTTACTCTGCAATCCTAGTTTGGAGATTAGATCCCATCAAATATATCTTTGAGAAACCAGCGCTTACGGGTAGGCTAGCCTGTTAGTTGCTTCTTCTCTCGAATTTGATCTTATATATATTACACGCAAGTTTGTTAAAGGGAGAGCTGTAGCAAAATTCCTAGCAGATCACCCAATAAGGGGGGAAGAAGAAGTGGAGTACCTTTTCCCAGATGAAAATATTCTACAAATAGAGGAGAAAACGTGGACGATGTACTTTGATGGAGCAGCCAATCAGTACGGTTATGGGATCAGTGTATTGCTGATAGCACCCGATGACTCCCATATACCCTTAGCCTTCAAACTCCGAGTTCAAAGTATCCAACAACAAAGTAGAATATGAGACGTGTATCGTTGGTTTAGAAGCCGCCCTGGAACTAGGGGCAAAAAGGTTGGACGTCATCGGGGATTTGAACTTGGTTGTGTCTCAAGCCAATGGAGATTGGCGGGTTAAAGAGGAGAAAAATAAGGTTTATCATCAGGTCTTAGATATGCTGATTCTGAGGTTTGAGAAGTTAACGTTTACCCATAACAACCGGTTCACTGACGCACTAGCAACTCTATCTTCTATGGTAGACATTCCATTGGGAATTAGGATGCGTCCAATTATTATTGAACAGAAGTACACATCGGCCTATGAAACTATCGCTGCAATAGATGAGGCTTTAGACAAGAACCCCTGGTATTATGATATCTGGAATTTCCTGGAAAAGGAAGCGTATCCGCCGGGAGTGAATGCCAAGGACAAAAGGGGAATACAGCGTTTGGCCGTTCAATTTATCATCTGTGGAGGCAAACTGTACAAAAGAGGCCATCTGAGAATGCACAAGTTATGTGTTGAAGAAGAGGAATCAAAGCGCCTTATGGAGGCCATCCACGGGAGAGAGTGTGGAGCCCACATGAACGGTGTGATGCTCGCCTGAAAAATCCTTAGACAAGGCTACTACTGGTCAACCATGAAAGATGATTGTATTGGTTTTGTTCAGCGATGCCACAAGTGCTAGGTCCATGCCAATTGCATGAACATACTGCCGTCGTAGCTCTATAACATGACTTCATCATAGCCATTCTCTATTTGGGGAATAGACGTTATCGGCGCAGTTACGCTAAAAGGATTAAATGGGCAGAAAATCATTCTGGTAGCAATCGATTACTTCACAAAATAGGTGGAGGCCCAGTCTTACTCTGTACTGAAAGTATCGTATGTAGCTAATCATCAAAAACAATATCATATGTTGGTATGGGGTGCTCAATGAAATTATTTCCGATAATGGGACGCACTTCAAGAAAGAGGTGATAGATTTGCTCGAAAAATATAACGTGGCTTTCCATAAGTCATCAACCTGTAGGCCGCAGACTAATGGGACTGTTGCTGCTGCAAACAAGAATATCAAGAGAATTCTGCAGAAGATGGTGGAAACCTACAGAGACTGGCCAAATAAATTTCCATTAGTGCTCTGGGGCTACAGAATCTCAATCTGAACATCCATAGGGGCAATCCCCTATTCTCTTGTCTACAGGATTGAGGCTGTTTTGCCGATCGAAATTGAAGTGCCCTCGCTACGAATTATGGCTGAGTGTTAGATAGTAAAGACAGATTGACAACAAAGTAGGTTTGAGGAGTTTATGTTGTTTGATGAAAGAAGACTAAGAGCATTCTATCATGTCCAAGGCTATTAAAGCCGGATTGCTAGGGCTTTTAACAAGAAAGTGAAGTCCAGAAATCTTCAAGAAGGGGACATGGTATTGAAAGACAACCGAACTCCCATTCATGACCCTAGGGGCAAGTTCAAACCTAACTGGACTGGTCCTTATATTATCAAGTCAATCTGATCAGGAGAGGCGGTTATTCTTATGGACTTGGATGGCCTGGAGTTCTCTGCAACCAATCAACATGGACAAGTTGACGAAATATTACCCCTGAGAGGCTCGCTAGGCCGAAAACCTGAAAGGGCGACCTAGGCAAAAGTTAGAGCATGAAAAATTAGAAATAAAGAAAAACTGAGCTCGCAAGGTTGAAAACCCTAAAGGGTGACTTTGGCAAAAGTTAGAGCGTAAAATGAGAGAGTTAATACTCGAATGAACCTGAACCGAACTACATAAGGCCTGATTCCCATTTTTGGGATACGTAGGCAACTTCATCCTGAAGTTTGGCTGTAACTATCTCCAGTTCAACTGTCCTATCTGTTTTCTTGATCAGGTCATCCTTGTTCATCATCTATTAGTTCGGTTGTGCTTTGTATTTTGGGCAAAAAAGTTGAATACAGAATAACAGTAATGATATGCAGCTAGGGGCAGTTATGATTTCTTTTGATTCAGAATTGTACATCTTGAGGATCGACTCTATGCATGTCAGGTGGTGATTATTTCCGAAGATTGTTTTGGAAAGTTTTAATAAAAGTTGATTTTGTTTAAAATTTTATCCTTTTACAACTTGGACCATTTTTAGGACTGAAAGTAAAATTTTCAGTGCTCGCAACTTTAATTTTATTGATTTCAACACAAGTACATTCTCCAAACTCTTTGGTTCAGATCAAAGTTTCTTTTACATCTTTAAACTTGAAAAAAAAAAAAGATCAAAGCAATAAAACTAGGGGCACAGTTGAGTCTGGTGGCTCTATGCCAAAGCCGGCCCAACCTCTGCCTCATCTTCAAGCCAAGCCAAGCCAAGCCAAGCCAAACATTCCTCAGACAGGGTGTAACTAAAACTAATAGCAGGGGCCAGAATCTCTCTTGTCCTCCAGGCCGCGAGATACCGAGGTAGGTGCAAGGCATGAACTAGAAATGAAGCAGTGTATTCCACTCCCTCATTTGGTTGTATCTGATCATGCCCCAATTGATGTTGGAACCGGAATGGAAAATATAATACACAATGTGTGAGGCCAATCAACTCTACACTCGACTATCGGGACATGCTATAGCTCATCCCGGCCAAATTAAGCTAAGGGCAACGCCAAGTTATGTCGGCTACGGACCGGCTGCACATCCAATTACACCATAAACCCTCTGAAGGGAAATCCACTAGCCGTTGATGAAAGAAGTAAGCTCAGGGCAAATACTTGGGACAAGGAGCAGCTACTTGCAGTTTATCCATAAGCCATACCTAGGGAGGGATGAAAAATAAGAGAGATTAAAGAATAAAGAGGTGTACGATGAGAGAAAAAGTAAGGAAAGGGGTTTAAGAGAAAAACAGAGAATGAGTGTTGAGTGATGTAAAAATCATAAATTAGAAGGGTGGAAAATAATACTTGGAGAAGTAGCGAACTCTCTGCCAGCCGGGTGGTCTCTCCTTGGCAGAAGGCATCTAAACCCATCAAGGTTTCGGCCAGTTCCAAACCCATGCAACTCTTACCTTCTTTCAAACGCTGAGCTACTTCGATCAACCGGATGCTAAATCTGCCGAAACTAAGGGCATGGAGGAATTGTGCAATAAGGCATAAATAGAGAGCTTGTTGCCAGTGGCCTCACGAAAGAAGGTCATTCCTGTCTCCAACAACGAAAAATCCATAAACTAAACCAGGGATATCTGGCTCCCCATTATGTACCAAAGATCGAGCCTCATGTAATGTTAATCCACACATCCGTCCCAAAGCTTAGGTATGGCCAAAACAAGGCTGCGGTGTGATTTTTTCGTCGTGCCAAGACTCCATCAAGGCTTGAAATTCCTCGAGTGTCGAACACACCTCTTGAGATCTAAATTGAAACACATACGTGACCGGGTTCCAATATTGAACAGCGGCATGAAGGAATGGAAAACAAAGAGAAGTGCAACTCAAAGGAAAAAGGGCATTTAGGCCAATAGCGTGAAAATTCACCTTTTTCGAGCCATTCAAAGTGGTTATCTAGTCTCGGAGCCTATTGTTGCACAATGTCTCCATTTTGAGAGCAAAATATCAAAGACTTGTTATTCTGCCAGAAAAACAGCATGGGAGCATTATTTATAGAAGATGGGAAGGTGTAGTGCATGACAGCTGGGCAGCTGTAGACGCGCCCTTCGTGGGCCTCATGTTACAATTCGGACTCAAATTAGTCACGGTTCTTAATCTGATCTTGCAAAGTGCAATGCGAGATTGATAAATCACCAAAGAGTCCAAATCCGGCAAATCATTTTGGAAAACAGATTTTTTTGAAAGAAATGCCAAATATGGACTGCTTTGCCAGATATAGAGTCACCACCTAAATATTTTTTAAGGGGGAATTTAGGAAACCCTGACTCGTTTGCCTAAGGCCACGTGTCCGTCATCACCAAAGTTGCCTCGGCTCGGGAACTTGGGTACGATTGAGGAAGGTCAGCTATGAGCACCCCCTCTCGCCCGATCGAAGATCGGCTTCTACTAACCATGATATCTAGTTTTGAAAACATTATGTGTTCTTATTCCGATTAATTAGCTAATCTTACTATGTGATGCGCACAACACAAAAGTATAGACTAGATCGCCTAATTTGGAACAAAGCATCGCATATCCGTTTATTTGGAAAATGGTTTGAAATTTGCTACTCGCAAGCAGGCTAAAACACAGATTCTAATGAGTCGTTCCAACTCAAACAATGCAACCTTCACCCACAGGCATTCAGGCAGTTTATATCACATAAGCATATAGCCACATGGTAAGCATGCTATCATGTTAACATTCACACACATGCGAGATGCTAAAGCATAAAAAGCTTACCGAGTACTCCGAGCCAAAACAAAGAACTCGTTAGCAATCAATGTATGATCCAAGTCCATGTTAAGTGGTAATGCATCGCATACAAAATGCAACTAGAATAGGCTCGGCTAATCCTAGGATGGCATGTGGAATGCAACAGATAGCACGTATTCAAGTGAAATATTATATAATTAGCATGATGCGCCGAGCCCGGTGCATGCAATACAAATGAATGGATGCACGCATGCATAGCATAAGGATGCTAAATGAAATATGCCCTAATACTAACCATCAAAAGCAGGTAAGTAAAAGGGAGAAAGAAGTGGGGGTTGGAAGACATGCACACACGCACCCACACTTATTACAAATTCGCCCTCGCTCGGAGGGACCAAAAGAATAATACAATTTAATTAACTAACAAGCTAATTAAATAATTACAGACCAATTAACTAGTTAAGCAAATTAACTAAGCTAATAAAGCGGTAAAACAGCCTCGGGAAGAGGGCCCAATGCACGCACGCTCGATTCCGCTCGGAAATCCAACGCCATGCACAAGCTGCTTCTGCTTTCACTGTTTTCCTCCTCTGAAGACTGCACAAGTCCCAAGGAACACTCTCTGAACACTGTGGGGTGCCACCAGCCATGAGGAATGATCACCGGCCATGGAGAAGTGGTCATCGACCATCTATTGAGCTCTCGGCCACCAATTAATGGCCGGCCGGCACTTAGTGTAGTCGGTCGGCCATCTATGCCTGCAAAATCCTGTTTTGACAGCAGCAGAGGGCAAACATGGCATGGCAATGCATTTCAAGCAAATGTGTGCACCAACACCCTCCTTATCATGTTCATGACTCAAAGGAGGATGGTCCTTGATTCTCGGACCACCAATCGCGCATTTCAATGCGTGATGGCCCAAGAAACCAAGTGTGCCATTTCAATATCAAATGAAATGTAAACCAAATAAACACATAAGGCTCAAGCTCTATCATGGTGATTTCAAGAGGCAAGGCATGCATACTCAATGCAATACAACCTAGGCTTGCAAGCTAAGTATGCAACATGACAATGCAAGCAAGTAATGTGCACTATGCACGCAACCTAAGCAAACAAGCATACAAGGCATGTAACAATATATGCAAGTTAATAAGCATGTAAGATGCAATGCAAACATGCAAGACACATAACATGTTAAGCAACCAAGACAAAAAGGAAGAATGCATGCCAAATGCGATGTGATTCAAGCATGCAACACACACGATAGGCCAAGTATGCAACACCACATAAGGCGAGCATGCAACAATATGCAAAGGATGGTCTTAAACTTGTTTAGGCAACTCTCAAACAAGTCCAAAACAGTGGCCAAATGCTATGGAAATGAGGTACAAATGTACATGCAAACATGCATACGAATGGACCAACACTTAGGCATAAAGAGGGGACTTTTAAGCACACTTAAAAGGGACAAACATGGACATATAGCATGCATACTAAGCTCTGAAAATCATGTTATAAAGGTGTCGAACCAAGTAAACAAGACAAGCCAAGCATGCAACAATGTCCAAGACTCAAGGGGGCTTAAACCAAAGCGATATGAAGCAAGCCCCAAAAGGCCATGAGGACCTAAAACAGGTCCGATGTAGGTCTAAACAAGACCAAAGACACACCTAGATGGCATCTAAATGGTCTAAACATGGAAGCATACATAAAGGTCCAAACATGGAGCATAAGACACAAGCCTTTTAAAGCATTAAAGGGGCATCAAATGCAAGCATACAAGCATACCACAAGGACTGAAATGATGCTATAAGTGGTGCCAAACCACTGAAACAAGCCAAGTAATGCATGCTCTACACTCACACGCCCAAGGCTAACAAGCCAAAATGCAAGGTGGCTATACAAAGCATGTCATGGATGGCCAAAACAGCCACAAACAAACCTTAGGCATATTAAAACATGCATAAAAGCTTCACAAAGCTAGGCCAAAACAAGTGAGCATGGTAGTCTAAATGCTAGACACATGTTAAGACAATTCATGGCATTACAAGACAAGTATGCAAAGCAAGCATGGTGTGTCTAAACCAACTTAAAGCAGTGCTATATCATGGAAAAATAAGCACAAATAACACTTAAGACATGGCCAACATGCACTTAAATAAGATGCTCACACATGAGGCTAAAATGGCCAACATCGAAGGCAACAAGGAGAGGGGATGGCCCTCTCCTTCTTAGAACCTTAAAACACCATCCCGAGGGATTTCAGTGGTGAGGAGGCCCAAACAAGGTGGTCCCGGAGCTCACAAAAAATGCACAAAATGGGGACCAAACAAGACCTAAGAGGGGTCAAACAACCCCAAACAACAAAGCAACCTTAAACAACTATTTTAAGCACTTAAAATCAGAACTTTAATATGTTATAAGTTAAGCTTAAAAATAGATGCAAGATAGGTTAAAAGCTAGTACAAGAATGGGGAATAAAGGAGATAGGTTCTTACCCTTGAAGAACACTTCAAGAACACCAACCTTAGACCTCTCCTTGGATCAAAATCAACTCAAAAACCTTGAAACCAGCCCCTCAACACTTCTACAATCGGAGTATGGTGTAACACTAGGTGCCTTAGTGCAAAACTAAGAATAAAACACCCATTTGGAACACCAAACACACACAACTATGTAGATATATATATATATATATGCCCTAATCTCAGAGTTGTTCAACCTCTGGAAATGAAGGGGAGGCCTTCCTCTTATAGGCAAGGCCAATCCAAGCTTCCAAGGGAAGCTACGTCAAGGAAGCAAATCCCTTCCATACACGTGTATGGAGGGGGTGCAAAGTGGGTGCCAGCTATCATAGCTGGTACAAAATATCTGTCAAAAGCAGATGCACAGTGGTCGGCCAGCCAAAAATGACAATTTGACCAAAACAATGGTCGGCCAACCAAAAAGAGTGCCGGCCGGCCAAACATTTGGCCGATGGCAACAAAACAATGGCCGGTGGCCTCAAGCCATGGCCGGTGAGCCATTCCCTGCCCCTCAAAAGCAAAACACAAGTGTTTGGTACAAAACCAAACACAAAACAATCGAGTTAAGAGGTCTTGAGGCAAGGCGCGTGGCCGAGACCTCTGGGAACTCAAGACGAACACAAAGAAGGATGATCACCGAGTGTTCAAACAATGACGTCCAAGTCTTGAGGACGGTCAAAAATGGGGTGTCTACAGCAGCATTGACCAACCTCACATTGAGGCTCGACCATGCCTCAGTGAAGCCCGACCGTGCATATTAAGGCCCGGTCAGGTCTAAATGGTGTTTCAAAATCAGTGCAGTTGCAAGAAAGACCAATCTTTGTCTTGACGTACCACAAGTGTATTTTGAGTCTTGTTTTGTTTGTACCAAGTGTTTTTCGATATTTTCGAGTTATTTTTATTTTGTGTTCCTGTTATCGAGTTATATTTCACAATTTTGTTCGGTTATGGGTAGTTATCCGATTCAAATAAATGTAAGAGCAGGTATTATGTAAAGTTATCATGCAAGGACTATGCCATTCATCATATACAAATACCATTCATCACATTGTGCAAGGAAATCTTTCAACAAAAATTTGTCTTTTATAACTGGCAGGTCCAACCCCGATCATTGTTTTATAGAGCAATAAAACAGAAGAAAATTTTTCAAACAAAAATGAAAGGGTCCATTTGAATCTAGTCTTTAACTACAAAGCCAAAAAAAAAAAAAACCACTAAAACGAAATCATCATCCTCATCAATAGCCCATCCTCGCTCTCTTCCTCCTCGACTGTGGAGAAAGTCCATCACTATCATTGCTAGGCCTGCTGGACTGTAAGTCAACCTCCTCTCTCTCGTCCTCGGGGGTTGTAGACCTGTCAAAAGACTCCTCGAAAGGTGAGCGTTGCCTTGCTCGGCCTCTTCCTTGATCAGCTCCCCCTCGGCCCCTCACTGGGCCCCGTCTCTATCTACTGGCTGCAGAAGGTCCTGCAGGCCCTATTGGCGCCAACTCAAGCTGAAAACAAGACAGGTATCAATATGAATTAAGAAGAGTGTACAATATGACAACAACAGTAAACTGCAAATAGAATGTACCTTGATCCCATGGAAGACTAAGGCAGCCTGCCTCCTCCATACCATAAGGAGCAGTCGGTCGATTGTACGAAGGAGGTCATCAGCCGGGGTACCTACAAAAGGAACAGAATCTGAGAAAGGCAAATAAAGGTAATAGAGAACAATAAACAGAAAATGGTAGAAAACGAGATAAAGTGCAACAAGTAGAAGCATAAAAGAATGTATACCTGCTCGAAGCCAAGAGCAAACACTAGTCTGTAGTCCCTCTCCCTGATGCACTCAAGCAGGATCTACTCGATCACTCCATCCAGACGCATGTACATGATCTTAGTGGAGATCACAGGAAATCCATGAATGGAAGCAACGACAGGGGCACCTCTAGCAGGTGCATCACCAGTCACAGCAGCAGCAACAACAACCTCCAGCACAGCTCGAGCCATGCCTAGGGTAAGAGACGCCATCACCTGGGTGTGTAAGAAGGTAGTAAAGTCGCCAGGCTCATAATGATGATCGTCATCCTCGCCTAACATCAGGAAGTCGATCTGAGGACCGTCGTATAGCTCATCAACTACCCTCATAATCGGAGGATGGAGATGTGGGATGTCGGGGTCAATAACGTCTCGCGTTTGGCGGGTGAACCTTTCTCCCAGGTAGTACGCCTAGCCAAAAGGACCCTTGAATATAATCCGCATGGTGAAGGCATGCCATGCAGTGGCGTAGGTCATCCTCGACACTTGGGGAATGCCCGCCCAAGGATGCTAGTCAACCTATGAAATCAGTGTCAGAAATTAGTGCAATATGAGAATGACAGTGCAATGTCAGAAATAGTGCAATGTCAGATGGCAATGCAGTGTCAATATCAGTGTAGTGTTAGATCAAGTCAGAAATCAGTACAATATCAGAAGTTAGTATAGTGTGAGAATGGCAATATAGTACAACAGTATGAGAATAACCATGTAGTGTGGGAAACAGTGCAGTATGCTTATAGTAGGTAAGAGTTAAAGGTTGGTATTTTGCTACTTGGTCTGCCATGATCGTGTCAAAGAAGCAGCAGAAATAGGGGAAATCTCAGTCTACACCACAGCGGCGCTCAAATCGGGAGTTTTAATACCGTGAGTGGGGTACTGACAACTCTATCGGCCTCATCGGAACAAGAGCCAAAGAGGTGAAGTAGGTATAAACCCAGAATACAAACAGAAAGACATGGCTGAAGTCAATAAGCAGAAATGAAATGTAAATGAGCAGAAAATGCAAAATAAACGGAATGAACAGAAAAGATAAGTGTGAGGCATACCTCCCAGACTGTCCAATAGTCGCTGAGTGAATCCGTCTTGTAGCGGGAGACGGAGCTCATATAACAGTATGGGGTGGCCAAACCAGCGCCACCCCAATCGTACTCTGCCACCTGAGGGAGGTGCACCAGTGCCCCTAGAAGATATAAACCCCCCAGTATTTTCCTGTTCACAAATAGGGTAGTACCGAGGAGATACATAAGGAAGCCGCAGGTGTACTGTGCGACCTCATCTGGCGTAGTGGGCTGAAAGTCGAAGAAGTACTTGAAGAACCAGCTGTACCTTACCATCCCATGGCTGGAAGTGTCTAGGATTGCTCCAAGAAGCTGACGTTGTGCAACTCTCTACTGTGTCATGTCTGGATCATATGGGATCGGACCGCTAACTCCAACCAGTAAGCCGGTGAGCATCGTGAAGTCGTACAGGGTCAAAGTTATCTCCCCGATCGATGAGAAGTGGAATAAGTCTGTGGTGTCCCACCATCTCTCGACCAGGGCCCCATACAACAGTGACTTGGCTCTCATCTGTATGAGTCCTGAGCAGAAGGGTCCAAAGCCAACTGCGTCAACTAGTGCGCGGACCTCCGCGGGCAGTCTCTTATAACAACGCCGGGGCCCGAATATGGATCCGTATCTGCCAATCCTCCTAGCTATCACCTGTAAATGGGAAACATATGGCATTTAACTAGTGGGCTACTTGTGAGCTTCAACAATACATCAAAACAAAGGGAAGTTGCTTACCATCGAGGCAGTCGACAAACAAGTGCTCCGTGGGCTATCGCAGCAAGACATCCTCGTCTATCTCGGGGATGAGGCCCTTGAATCTCAAAATCTCGCTCGGGGGCGGAGCATATATGCATAGTCAGTATGTGGCCGCATTAAATGGCCGATCAACAAGGGGAGGGAGGCAATGCAAGAGCGTCCTCGACCTCCATATCTATGCCTAGAGCAGCCCCAATACCAATGGCGGGGTCTGGAATGGGAACTTCATCACTAGCCATGGAGAAGAATGAGGGAAATGAAAAGAAAATGAGAAAATGTGAGGGGCTAAACCCTAAGAGAGAGAAAATGAGATGCGAAAGTGAAAATACGAGAGTGAGTCCCCAAAAAAACCAAGAAAACTCATGAGAAGCAAAGCAAAAACAATGAGAAACCCGAAAACTTGGCTGAATCAAAATCCAATCGGTTTAAAATGTAGAGGAGAGGAAAGGTCTCGAAGAAAAAGTGGCGAGGTTTGTTGGGAAACGCAAGGAAAAGAGGAAATCTAGAGAGAGAGAAAAGCTAGAGAGAGAGAGGAAGTGATTTCGAGCAAGAAGGTATGAGAAAATAGGGTTTGGATTTGTTTTAAACACATAAGTTGCGAGGAAAGGCCGAAACTACCCCTGTTGCTATCGAGGCCTGGCTGGCTGTGTTAATGCCCAGCCGTGCTTCATTGAGGCTTGGCCAGCCTTCAATGACAACATAGCACAGTTTTGTTCTTTCCCTCTTTCTCTTCCTTTTTGTTATTTATTTCTTGTTTTATGGAGTTGAAAATAAGAGGGTTCCAAAAAAATAAAAAAAAAATGGAAAGAAAAGAAAAGAAAAGAAAAAACAGTGAATAGAAAGAAAAGAAAGAAGGGCAAAAAAATAAAAATAAATAAGAGGGTTCAAAAAACAAAAAAGTGAATGAAAAAAAAAAAAAAAAGATAAGAGAGAGAAGGAAGAAAATAATGAATAATAAGAGAGAAAAGAAATGTAAAAATAAAGGAAAGGATTTCTTTGGTTAATTATATGAGTGCCTTTGTGTTTGATTAATTTAATTTGATTTATTTAAAGTTTACTTGTTTAAACTCATTTGTTCAAAGCTCTTAATTTGTGTAAACTATTCCATATAGTTTATAATTTTCTTTCGTAGTTCCTTCTATTATTAGGTTCTATAACTAGACGATATTGTATGTATAGTTCATTCAGAGAAGTTCCAGTTAAAATCATTCGTGCCATAGTAAAATCATCATTCGTTTCACAACCACATGTAAGCGCGGTGTGTTGCGTTTATTATTTCAACACGTTGGTGAATTCTCTTTCCCACTGCTTTGTTTGTTTTAATTCCTGCTTGTGTGATTTGTTTCACCTTTCTTCCTCTCGCGTGTGACATGTTAGGATTGTATCCTTTCGTTAAAAACAGCAGGCGCGCTTATTTGTTCACACCATATTTCCTTTTCTCGCGTGTGACGCATTAGGATTGTACCCTTCGATTAAAAACATCGGGTGCGCCCGGTGTTCACACCACCTTTCCTCCTCTCGCGTGTGACGCGTTAGAATTGTACCCTTTGGTTAAAAACAGCGAGTGCACCTGTTTGTTCACACCACCTTTCCTCCTCTTGCGTGTGACACGTTAGGATTGTACATTGGATTAAAAACATTAAGTGCGCCCGATGTTCACACCACCTTTCCTCCTCTCGCATGTGATGCATTTGGATTGTATCCCCTGTTAAAAACAGCAGGTGCACCTATTTGTTTACATCACTTTTCCTCCTTTCATGTGTGACGCGTTAGGATTGTACCCCCGGTTAAAACCATCAGGTGTGCCTGTTGATCATGCGCTAATTCATGGCATTTTGATGATCCTCGAAGCGTCTTTACTTCTTTTTTTTTTTGAGTTCATTCCATGATAAAGAGGGAAGAGTGGTCATATTCATTGCATTTCATTGATTTTTGTCCAAAAATTGTATCTGAAATCATCAAGCAATCAATTTTTTCATTGATGGTTTTGAAGACAATTCTAACCTTCTCTCGATGCTTTTCCATGACAGAGAAGGAAAGAAGGGACAAACAGAGCTTAAACAACTCTGTCTGCATTGTTTTCACTTCAGAACACAAAATAGAGTTTTGCACAAAATTGAGGCACGGTCGGCCTTCTTTAGGCCCGGCTGAGGGTCAACCGGCCCTCAATGTTTGGTTAGCAATGTATTTTTTTGCAGAAAACAAAGGGCGGTGGCTGAGGTGAAACAGAGCAAGCTTGGGGCAGACAGAGCTGTTCTTGAACACCGTACATGTGCATGCATGCAATTCTTACGCATCCTCGCTTATATTATGATCATTGTAATTAATTTAATTTAATGTTGTTTGTTGTAATTAGTCTTGTTAATTATTAAGTGTTGTTACTATTATTTTTTATTTGTAATTGTTGTAGTTACTTAGCTTAGAGAGCTAGTTTATTTATCTTGGTCAGTCCTTGTTGTAATAGCCTAGTTAGCTAGTTAATTAGCCTCGCTTATTTATTCATTCGGTTTTGTAATAATTAATTTAATTCAGACTTTTTGGACTTTGATTCGCACCCTCTTGCACGAGGGCAATGTTGTAATAAGTTATATGTCTTCCAACCCCACGTATTTTTCCCTTTATTTACTTGCTTACGATGGTTAGTATAAGGCATCACGTTTCATTAGCATTCTTATGCTTTGCATCCATTTGTCTTGCATGCATCCAAGGTTCGGCTCATCATGCTAACCCAGTATCAAATTGACAAATTCATTTACTTGAATACCTACTCTCACATGTCTTGAATGGAATCATATGCTATGTTCATAGCCGAGCCTATAAAAATACATAATGCGTGTGTCGAATTAGTTATTTTGTATTTAATTAGGAATATGCATATTTTTATAGCTCTTGCCCCTATTTTGGCTCGAAGTACTAGGTGAGTTTTTATGTCTTAGCATCTTGCATCGAATGTTTGTATTACCATATCCAAAGCATAAATACCATGAGGCTAATTGCTTAAATGATATAATTGTTTGAATGTCTGTAGATGAAGGCTAGTTGCTTGAACTGGGATGGTTTGATTAAATGTTCATTTTAGCCCACTCAAAACCATTTTCAAACAAGACATGAAATCAAATGTTCCAATTCTTGCAAGTTAATCTATATTTTTGTGCGCGTCACATAGTAAAGAATAGCTATAATCAGAACAAGAACATATGCTGTAAATAAGAAACACATTATGATTAGTAAAGGCTGATCTTTGATCGGGCGAGTAGGGTGCACAATTCATGACCTTCCCTTCCCGTACCTAAGTTCCCGAGCCGAGACACTTTGGTGACTAATGGCCTTTGGCATGAGTCTCGGGTTTCCTAAGTTTTCCAAAAATATGTAGGTGGCGACTTTGTAATGTGGCAAAGCAGTTCATTTTTGACATTTCGATTCAAACGTTGATTTTCCAAAAAGAATTGTCGGATTTGGACTCTTTTTGTATTTTCATTATTTCACATTGCACTTGTGAAATCAGATTCAGAACCACAAGTGGAGTCCGAACTGTAGGGCTATTCGCCATCCGAAAGGAACGCGAAAAGTCGGGCTACAGGGGATTTGGAGATGAGACGTCATCGTTGGCTTGCAACCTCAAGTATGATGACTAAAGGGGAAGTGGATTGGAGGTGGCGACCACCAGGAGCACTAATTAGGGTTAAGATTTGTTGAAAAAGATAAAGGTAATTTGAATCTAAAAATAATTCATGACGTATATTGAAACAAAATCAAAACATTCCACGAGTCTAAAAAAATATCTACTTTCAGTATTCTCTTTTGAAACAATAGATTTTAAATTCATATTTCGTGTTTGTTACTACATCAAGTATATAATAAAAAGAATCATCAAATGAAACCAATGTGGATCCACAGTGGGGCAACAACATATCATTTAGAAATAGTGAGAAGAGGTTCGCTGGTAGAACAAGGAAGATGGAAACTGTAGACACGCCCTTGGGTCTCATGTTACAATTCGGACTCAAATGTCACGGTTCTGAATATGATCTCGCAAAGTGCAATGCAAGACCGATAAATCACCAAAGAGTCCAAATCTGGCAAATCATTTTGGAAAACTAATTTTTAAGAAAGAAGTGCCAAACATGGATTGCTTTGCCAGATAGAGTTGCCACCTAAATATTTTATTTTTGGGGAAATTTAGGAAACCCTGACTCGTTGCCTAAGGCCACGTGTCCGTCATCACCAAAGTTGTCTCGGCTTGGAAACTTAGGTACGATTGGGGAAGGTTATCTATGAGCACCCCTGCTCGCCCGATCAAAGATCGGCCACTACTAAACATGATATCTTGTTTTTGAAAACACATGTGTTTTTATTCGGTTAATTAGCTAATCTTACTACGTGATGCGCACAACATACAAGTATAGACTAGATCGCCTAATTTGGAACAAAGCATCGCATATCCGTTTTTTTAGAAATGGTTTAAAGTTTGATACTCGTAAGTAGGCTAAAATGCGGATTGATGAATTGTTCCAATTCAAGTAATCCAACCTTTACCCACAGGCATTCAGGCAGTTATATCAATTAAGCAAATAGCCTCATGGCAAGCATGCTATCATGGACAACACTCACACACATGCACTATGCTAATGCGTAAACACTCACAGTGTACTCCGAGCCAAAACAAAAACTAGTTAGTAATCAATGCATGATCCTAGTTCATGTTAAGATGGCTAATGCAACACATGCAAAATGCAACTAGAAATAGGCTCGACTGTCCTAAGATGGCATGTGAATGCTACACTTGATACATGTATTCAAATTGGAATTGAAATAAAATGCAGTTAGCATGATGCGCCGAGCCCGGTGCATGCAATATAGATGAATGGATGCACGCATGCAAGCATAAGTATGCTAATTGAAACATGACCTAAAACTAACCATTGTAAGCGGTTAAGTAAAAGGGAGAAAGACGTGGGGTTGGAAGACATTCACACACTCACGCACACTTATTACAACAATTCGTCCTCTCGACGGAGGGTCCGAATAAATAATACAAATCAACTAACTAACTAACTAACAAGCTAATTAATTATTACATAACCGAATGAATAACTAGCTACAACTAATTATTACAAAACTTAATTAATTAACAAATTAACTAATTAATTTACAAAATCAAAATGCTAACTAACAAGTAAGCAATTAAACAATGCTGCCTCGGCAAGTTGAAGAAGGTGAACATGCATGCTCGGTTCCCGTCCCGGTAAGCTCTCTGGTTGCTCTTTAGAGGCTCTGTCTGCAGGGTGTCCTCAAGGAATTCCTGCTGAACCTTACCAAAAACCAGTCTGGGGAATGCATCAGTGGCCTGTCGGCCATGGAGAGATGCTGTCGACCACCTGCCGGCCAAGAATGAATGTTTGCCGGCCAAGGATGAGGAGGTGCCAGCCATCTATAGGGCATTGTCGGCCACTGATGTGCTGGAACACCAAGCTACAACAGAGCACAAAATAGAGAAAATGGAGGGTCTCCCAAGGGTATGTACGCACTATGCCACCCCATATCGCCTCGAAACATCAAGGGGGAGGCATAGTTGGATCCAAGGCCATCAATCACGCATCCCGATGCATGATGGCCAAAGATCTAACTTGTGCAAATCAATGCAAAATGAATGCACAAATAAAACACATAAGTGCCTAGAACTCTATCATGGATAATCAAGAGCGTCGACGATCGAGAATTGAGACACGTTTCATCACTTGAAGTATGAGACGTCCCTCGTTTCTCGTGCTCGGATTAATACTTAATCCAAACAACGATGCAATGCAAGGATGGCATACATAATGCTAACTCGAACATGCAATCATGCAATATGACTTAAGCATGCAAGATGCAGTGTAATAAACATGCAACAACATGTAATGGAACTAGTATGCGACAACATGCAAAGATGGCGCGAGCATACAACAATATGCAAGACAAGCATGCAACAACATGCAATGGTGGACTTAAACCAAAATGGGTAGACCTCAACTATGCCTAAATCAGTGGCCAAAATGCATCAAAACTAAGTCATGAAAGCATATATAAGCATGCACAATGCAATGGCTTAACAACTAGACCTCAAAACACAAACCTCAATCATGATAAAGAAGCGATGAACATGGAAGTGTGACAACACTAAAGGCTCTGAAATCAAATGTGAAATGATACCAAATCATTCAAACAACACAAGTAAGGCATGCGAAGGTTCTTAAAGCATGGAGCTATCAAAGAGGATTACAAAGGAGGCATGCAATACATGGCACAAATGAGATGAGGGCCCAAAGACCTAGGCATGCAAGCATACAAGTTAAGCCATAAACTAGGCAATAATGCACAACACTCAAAGGTACTTAAAGCATGATTGAAGTGGGAATATGGCGATACTATAGGCTCTGAAATGAAGTATTAAGTGATGCCAAATCATCTAAATAGCTTAAAGATAGCATGCATGAGTCAACAAAACACAAAGCTTACAGGCCAATTACACTACAGCTATACAAAACATGAAGGATATGGCAAGGGCAACCCAAAATAGTCCTAGTACATGTTAATATGAGACTAAAACATGCATGGAAGGAAGCCAAAACAAGTTAGCATGGTGAGCATAAGGCATGATGCATACAAGGCAAATAAGGTGGATTACACTACACGTTTTAAGACCAAGCATGGGATGACTCAACTAACAAAAATCAGAGTTATATCATGGCATAATAACTCCAAAAACCCACTGAGATGGCATCCCAAAGACCTAAGCATAGAGACATGCACAATGATCCATTCATGAGGCATAAAACACAAACTCTCTAAGACATTGAAAGCATGTCAAATGTAGGTGTATGACCACATTTCATGGACTGAAATAGCATTCAAAATGATGGCAAAGCACGGAAATATCACATGCATGGCATGGTAGGGGCCTCAAAACCCAAGGCTAGCCAAAGCATTTACACTATAGCTATACAAAACATGAGTGATATGACCATGGCAGCCCAAAACAGTCCTAGAACAGCTCAAAATAAGAATAAAATCATGCTAGAGCAAAGCCAAAACATGCTAGAATGATAAGTCAAAACATCATGCACATAAAGCTAGTAAGCAAGATTTGTTCTTCAAGTATATGGAGCATGCAAAATATGACCAAACCCACTTTAGATAGAGTTATGTCATGGCAAAACATCACCAAAAACATGCTAAAATGGACTCAACATATGCTAGGCAAATATGCTACTTTGATGAGCCACAAATGGGATTACACTACACATACAAGAAGCATGAAAAATATGACCAAACCAGCCATGGAAAGGGTCAAGGCAGGTCCTAAAAGTCACAAAAAAGGGCCCGAACAAAGCCTCAAAAGTAAAGGGATACATGCTCCTTTGATAGGCCAATAACTCAAGCAAACAAAAACAAGAAGAGAGGGGGCCACCCCCTCTGATTTGAGACCTCAAAACCACATGTCTACCACTAAAAATCCACTAGATTTCAGTGGCCAAAAGGCCAAACAAATCCTAGCTCAAAGGCCTTAAGGCATGGCCCAAAACAAGGCCAAACAAGGCAAACAAGAGGGTTGCACACCTCTAACACCAAAAAGACCTTAAACAAACTTCAAAAGAACTTAATACAGAACTTTTTTCAGTTGAAAGAAAGGTCTAAAAAAATATGCAAGGATGGCCAAAATAAGGTACAAATAAATGCTAAAAATGGAAAGAAACTCACCCTTGAAGACCAACTTCGAAACCTGCAATCTCGGGGGCCAAAAAATGAGTTTCAAAGCTCAGGTAACCCCCTCAAGAACCTCAGCTCAAAGATGGTGGTGTATCTCTATGTGTTGTAGTGCAAAAGTGCAAGAAAAATGGACTTTAGAGCACTATTCTATGCAATAGAGAGAGAGAGAGAGAGAAAGAGTGAGAAATATATAGAGAGATAGGTACAACTCCTTCAAAAAATATTTCAACCTCTGATATAGAAGAAGGCTCCTTCCTTATATAGAAGAAAGCAAGAAGAAGCTTCTTAAACAAGCCTGGCAAGAGCTTCATCCCTTCATACACATGTATAGAGGGGAGATGAGTGAAAACCAGTTGGCTCAAAAGATCTGGTGTGAAACCTGCTGAGACAGGGGGTCTGCCAGCCATCAGTGGTGGTCGATAGTGGCTCATTGATAGCCGGCAGGCATCATCAATGGTCGGTATTGGCAAAGACATGGCCGGTAGGGCCGAAAAGGGGCCAGCAGTGCCTTCCACAAAGCATGAAGAAAGGGCCAATACAAGGTCCAAAAAAAAAGGGGTAGGAAGGATACAGGGTTTGGAAAGCTCAAACCTGTGACGTTCCGCCGCTGGCAGTCAAGTACTCAGGCGAGCAATCGAACTAGTTGTTGGGTGTACCTGCAAGCACAACCAAGTCTTGAGGACGGTCAAAAATGGGGTGTCTACAGATACCAGTAGTTCAGTAGAGAAGAAAACAAGGATACCAAGGAGTAGGATTAGAGGGATATGGTCAGGATTGTTCACACTATTTGTGGACAATTTAACTAAATCAATAGAGTCAAAAAGTCTTCACAGATTATTCTCAAACTTTGGAATTGTCAAGGATACATTCATCCCACAAAAGAGAAGGAAAGCAACGAACGCAAGATTTGGCTTTGTGAGATTTGATTGTCCTGTAGCAGCAAACATAGTTACCCAAAAAGTTGATGGCTTGTTGGTGGGGGGATAAAGTTTCCGTAGTTAAGAATGCAGAGCATGGCTAGGTGAACGATAGAAATAGACAACCTATTGCAATGAAAGGGATGAAAAATGAGGTCGGCAGATTTTCTGCATATCAACCCCAAAAGGAATGGAAGCAGGGTATTAATAGGAGGACTTTTGCAGAGGCTACAAGGGGAGTGGAACCACTAGGGACATTAGTAACTACTATCAAAGTGAATGAGATTAGTAATGGGTGGTTATATGAAAGTGTATTCATAAGATTAAAACCACATTACTCTGCTAATAATCTAAAGGATGAACTCAAAGAAGAGGAATGCAGGACGTATTAGTAAGGGAAGAAGGCGGTCAAGATGTTGTGATAACATTTAAGTCAGTGGAGGACATGAAGAACAAGAAACGAATGCTTGAGGAATGGACTCAGGGGTGGAGTGAATGCATTACGGAATGATCATCAAACCTTCAACTAGAACAGGAAAGGCATGTGTGGCTGAGTTTCTTTAGCATTCCCCTCAACTTATGGAATTCGGATACTTTCAGGAAAATTGAAGAATTTGGGGAGAGGTTACCAACTTTGATGGTGATATTTGTCAACAATCATCCTTCCTCGACGGTAGGGTAAGAATTACTACAAGCAATATGGAACTGATCAATAAAGTCGTAAATTTGGAGTGCAAATGGAGGGTCTATCCAGTGCAAATATGTGAAGAACAGATCGTACAATAGGTAAGGATCAACTGCAGGTGCACTTCACATCAAGGGGATGAGGAGATCTTTAGTTCTAACTCAAATGGTGTGCAAAACTCTATGGAAGAAAACATGGTGGTCGAAAAAGGTGATGACATGGCAGATGATGTGGATGCTAAAATGGCAGCTAGAGATTTGCTGGCAAATAAAGATGTAAGAGATGGCAAGGAGGAAAGAAGTGCAGGCCTAGGTAAAAGCACTTTGGCAGAGACATTAATGGTTGAGGAGACAAAAGATAGCATGGAGAAAACAACTAGGGCTGAGACACGCATACAAGAGACAAGAATAATGGAGGATAACAGACGTAATAAGAGTGCTCATGAAGCTCTAAATGTGGTTGGCAAGATACTCACACCTGGTTATATTTAAAGTCTTAATGGATATGGGAAGGTAAAACAAGGCATTAATCTAGAAGTGGCTTTGGGTCAAGCCCAATCCAATGCACAAACTAGTAGGCTTTGGGGCGTTAATAATAGGCCCAAAAGACTTCAATCTTAAAGGCTATGTAAGTCTAGCTTAGGCCCTTCCTAATCTAACAATTAAGTGGACCAATGAATGGGAGATTGACAAGCCCATCACAGTGTGTTCTAAATCTGGGGCTAACTCATTAACCAACAGATTATTGAAGATGAATTGGAAAAAAGGGAAAATAAGAGATCAAACTAGCAGCACTATAGTCTTGGGAGGATTCATAGGTCTAGCCAGAAGAATGGGGCAAAAAGGGATAAGTTCAAGCAAGGCAGCCCCACAAAGGAGTTGTGATTAGAGCAGTAGCAGCAGCACTCTCAAAATCAAACTCATCTGATTCCAAATCTAGCAAGATTAAAGTCAACCTAATTGAAGCTCAAGCAACACTGCAACTGGGAAGATGTTTAGGCATGAACTGCAAAGAAAATGACTCTGAAGCTCTAAGAAAAATTGTGCAACTTGAAAAGAAGGATAATGATAAGATCAAGGAAAGGAAAATATGTGATGTATAATCAGCAAAATCTGGGTGGTTTAAGAGATAAAATTTGTTTTAATGAAGCTTATATCTTGGAATATTAAAGGTATGGGGAAGCCTGAGAAGATGAGAAAAATTAAAAATCTAATTAAGCAGAGAAAGATTGATATGGTGTTACTTCAGGAAACAAAAAAAAAAAAAAGAAGCAAATTTGTCTATGATGGATGTTAAACAAATCTGGTCCAGGGACAAGATGGAGCTCATGAGTGTGGATGCTGGAGGTTCTGCTAGTGGTTTACTATATATCTGGGATCTTGAGATTTTTTAGCTCGGATTGTCGTTACAGCAAGAATTTTATCTTACTTTCAGGCACAGTTCTTAACACTTTCCAGTGTGTTATTACAAATTTATCTGCACCTAATGATGCAGTCAAAAAGGGTAGACTCTGGGAAATTTTATATAATTTGAAAGCTGGATTTCCTTATCCATGGTGTTTGGGAGGGGATTTCAATGAGATTAGAAGTGTGGGTGAAAGAGTTGGATGCTCTAGAAGAGACAGAGGCATGAAAGATTTTAATGATTTTATTAATAATTGTGAACTAGTGGATATACACATGCTGGGCGGGAAATTTACATGGAGCAATGCACAAAGTGAAGTAAAATAGAGTAGAATTGACAGATTCCTTGTTAATCCTAAGTAGCTTGATAGATTCAAATTTTAAGTTTTGGGGCTTGCCTAGAATTGTCTTTGACCATTGTCCATTAATTGTAAAGGAAGATGTGAGGGATTGGGGTCCTAAACCCTTCAGATTTTTGAATGCTTGGATTTTGCACCCCAACTTCTTAGCTTTGTTTAAAAAAGTTTGGATAGAAACTCAAGTGTGTGGGAGGTCTGGATATATCCTTCAAACAAAACTATGTGCATTAAATATGGCACTCAAGGAATGAAGTAGAGATATGTTTGGGGATATTACACTCAAGCTTTAAAAAGTTGAGGAGAGACTACATGAACTTGATTTGCTTGCTGAAGTCAAAACACTGGAAGAGGCAGAAATGAGTCAAAAAAGGGATACAATAAATGAGGTTGGGTAGCTCAATAGAATGGTGGAATGGTAATGGCTACAAAAATCCAAATTGGATTGGAATTTGAAAGGTGACAGGAGTACCTGATTTTTCCATATCACAGCCAATACTAGACAAAACAAAAATGCAATTAATTCTATTTCTGTTGGAGGCACTCTATATGAAGAACCAAACCAAGTAAAGCAGGAAGTGTGTTCACATTTTATGAATCAATTTGCTGAGGAGTGGAAATACAGACCTGTGCTATCAGGTTCATTCAAGAATGTGGGGAATAGTGCTTCTATTGAGCAGTTGGAGGTAGAATTCAGTGAGAATGAGATATGGGTAGCAATCATAGACTTCAATAGGAACAAAGCTCTTGGGCCTAATGGTTTTAATCTTCTTTGCTTCGAAAAATTCTGGAATGTAATCAAACATGAGGTAATTCATTTCATAAAGGAATTCCATAACTTTAGTAGATCGCCTAAAGGAATCAACAACTCATTTATCACCCTTATTCCAAAGTTGGATAATGTAAGCTGCTTGAATGATTTTAGACCAATAAGCTTGATTGGCTCTATGTACAAAATTCTCGCCAAGGTCCTCTCAAACAGATTGAAGACAGTGCTACATGAGGTGATAAGTGAAACTCAAACAACCTTCTTGAGTGGTAGGAACATAATTGATGGGGTTTTGATTGCAAATGAAATAGTGGATGGGTGGGAAAAAATGAAGAATAAGGGGCTGCTTCTCAAACTTTATTTTGCAAAAGCATTTAACTCTGTGAACTGGGAATTTCTTTTTTCAATACTTTCAAATTTTGGGTTCGGATCAAAATGGATTTCTTGGATGAAAGAGTGTGTCTCCACCTCTAGAATTTTAGTGCTAGTAAATGGATCACCAACACAAGAATTTAGCCCTCAGAAAGGACTCAAACAAGGTGATCTGTATCACCTCTTCTATTCAATTTGGTTGCCGAAGGGTTAAACATTTTAATGCTAAAGGAAAGAGAGTTGGGACTATTAAAAGGAGTTGAAATTGGTTCAAAAGGAGTGGTTGTGTCACACTTGCAATTTGCAGATGACTCACTATGCTTTTGTGAATCCAATTGAGAAGAAGTAGCAAATATTAAAAGGATTCTAACATGTTTTGAAATTCCATTAGGGCTTAAAATTAACTTTCACAAGAGTGTGGTTTGTGAGGTTGGAATTTCTGAGTCTTTGCTTATCGAGTTTGCAACCAAGTTAATTGCAAGACTTCGAAATTGCCACTAAAATATCCGGGGTTGCCTTTGGGTGCTAGTCCAAACAGAAAGAAGATTTGGAAACCAGTCATAGACAAAATGAAATCCAAACTTGCTGGGTGGAAGAGGAGATTTTTATATTTTGCTAGAAGAATAACCCTCATAAAATTAGTCATGTCTAGTTTGCTAGTTTACTATCTATCTCTGTTCAAGATTCTTGAAGGAGTGGCCAAACAAATTGATAGAATCCAAGCTGCATTTCTTTGGGAAGGGGGGGGGGAAGGGATCTGATTTAAAGAGGAAGGTTCACTTGGTTAAGTAGGATGAGATAACTATGAGTACTAATCATGGTGGACATGGGAGTGAGGAGATTAAGGGATGTCAATTTTTGCCTCTTGATTAAGTGGTGATGGAGATTTCCCAATGAAGATTATTCACTTTGGATAAAAGTATTATGCAGCAAGTATTGCTTTGAGGGAGGTGATTGGCATCCATTTATCAACTCTAGATGTAGATTCTCAAAAATCTGGGGGACATTGTCGCTGTTTCAGAGCTTAGACCCAATATGTTTCAATTTTATGTGAACAACTTCCAAATTGTGGTGGGTGATGGAAAAAGGGTGTGGTTTTGGTTTGACAAATGGTGTGGTAATGTATGCCTTAGAGAATAATTCCCCAGACTCTTTAGAGTAACCAATGATAAGGTAGGCTATTTGAAAATGTTCTATGATAGGAAAATGATTCAAGGGGAGTGGGACTTCAATTTCCAAATAAAGCTTTTTGAGTAGGAAAAGCTAAAGTGGAGAGACTCATACACATACACATCCTCAATTCGTCTATTGCACCTGGACAATGTGTTAAGGACATGCCTAAGTGGGTAGCAACTCAGGCTGGTCAATCTATGGTCTTAACTTTGTACCAACAATGTGACTTAGCTCTTAGTCTTCATATCTTTTCCTGCAGGTAGGTGTGGAATAGCTTTCTCTCACCCAAAGTCCAATTTTTTGGTTGGCTTGCTTGGCAACATAAAGCCAAAACATCAGTCTTTCTTCAGAGGATTGGCATTCTTGATGGTAATGCTTTTACCTTATTCATTTTCTATAAAGCAAAGACCGAGTCAATCAACCATGTGTTGCTCTTTTGTTCCAAAATTTGAAAGGTTTGATCTGATTTATTGAACTGGTGGAGAACACAATGGGCAATGCCTGGAACAATTGAAGAAGTGTTGATTTGGCGTACTGGGTGCCAATTGAAGAAAACTAAAATGAATATATGGAATGCCATTCTATTAACTACCCTGTGGTCGATTTGCAAGCACATAAATGAGTATATCTTCAAAGGTAAACAACCTGATTTGGGTGTATTGAGAGACAACATTACAATCAGGATAGCTATATTGTTGAAAGCTTCTTCCAAGGAACTCGAGTTCTTGATCCATGATTTTTTGTTTAACATCAAGCAAATTAGAGTATGCTTAGGAGGTGCAAGCTAATTTTGAGCTCTTCGCTTGTATTTGTTTTTTCGAGTTTGAATCTCTCCAACTCTTCCGGTGGCTTTGGGGCTGCACATGATTGGTTGTACCTTAGGTGCCAACTTAGTTGGGATGTGTTGTATTGACAATGTTGCAACTCTCGTAAGCATCTTGGTATTTTTCTTCCCCTTTATTAATAAAATTTTCTTTGATGGCCGTTCAAAAAAAAAAAATTTACAAAAATTATTTTTACAATGAAAAATAAATGCATTTTGTCTTATAAGTTTTGCAATTTAGTTTATTTTATGTCAGAGATAGTACAATCATATAATAAATTATATTTGTCAATTTATTAACTAACCATTGTCTATTTTGTAAAAATTTAAAAATATGTCTACTTAGGCATAAAATTATAGTTTCTCCTACGCCATAATTCACAAATACAAAAGAATAAGAGTTGGCTTGAGGACTTATAATTGTGCTAGAAACTAAAACTTACATAATCTAATTGATTCAACATTTATCTCAACTTGGCCATGACCTAATAATTAGAGAATTGTCTTAATCTATGCCAAATATGAACCACTTAACTCATTTATTTATTAAATTGAGGAATAAATATATATTACTATTTTTTTATAATAAAATAATAAATATGTACATGTTTATGCATAGTTATTAAAAAAAATTAAAATTTTGATAAAATTTTATATTTATATTTAAAATTATTGAGGATTTATAGTTGTAGTAGACACTAAAAGTGACATAATTTAATTGACTCAACATTTATTTCAACTTGGCTATGATCTAATTATTATAGAATTGTCTTAGTCTATACCTAAATATGAATCACTTAACTCATTTATTTATTGAATTGATGAATAAATATATGTTAGTATTCTTTTATAATAAAATATGTAAGAGTTGGCTTAAGGATTTATAGTTATGCTAGATTCTAATAATGACACAATCTAATTGACTCAACATTTATCTTAACTTGGCCATGACCTAATCATTAGATAATTGTCTTACTCTATACCTAAACATGAGCCATTTAATTCATTTATTTATTAAATTGATACATAAATATATGTTAGTATTTTTTATAATAAAATAATAAATATGTACATATTTATGCATGGTTATTAAAAAAAAATTAAAACTTTGATAAAATTTTATATTTATATTTAGAATTATTAAGAATTTATAATTGTGCTAGACACTAAAAGTGACATAATTTAATTGACTCAACATTTATCTCAACTTGGCCATGACCTAATTATTAGAGAATTGTCTTAGATTATGCCTAAATATGAACCACATAACTCATTTATTTATTAAATTAGTGAATAAATATATTAGTATTTTTTATAATAAAATATATAAGAGTTTGATTGAAGATTTATAGTTATGCTAGACACTAAAACTCACATAATCTAATTGACTCAACATTTATCTCAACTTGGCCATGACCTAATAATTAGAGAATTGTTTTAATCTAAGCCTAAATATGAACCACATAACTCATTTATTTATTAAATTAGTGAATACATATATATTACTATTTTTTATAATAAAATAATAAATTTGTACATGTTTATGCATAGTTATTAAAAAAATTAAAACTTTGATAAAATTTTATATTTATATTTAAAATTATTGAGGATTTATAGCTGTAGTAGACACTAAAAGTGACATAATTTAATTGATTCAACATTTATCTCAACTTGGCCATAATCTAATTATTAGAGAATGGTCTTAGTCTATACCTAAGTATGAACCACTTAACTCATTTATTTATTAAATTGATGAATAAATATATGTTAGTATTCTTTTATAATAAAATATGTAAGAGTTGGCTTAAGGATTTATAGTTATGCTAGACTCTAACAGTGACACGATTTAATTTGACTCAACATTTATCTTAACTTGACCATGATCTAATCATTAGATAATTGTCTTACTCTATACCTAAATATGAACCATTTAATTCATTTGTTTATTAAATTGGTACATAAATACATGTTAGTATTTTTTATAATAAAATAATAAACATGCACATATTTATGCATAGTTGTTAAAAAAAAAAAAATTAAACTTTAATAAAATTTTATATTTATATTTAAAATTATTGAAGATTTATAATTGTGCTAGACACCAAAAGTGACATAATTTAATTGACTCAATATTTATTTCAACTTGGTCATGACCTAATTATTAGAGAATTGTCTTAGTTTGTGCCTAAGCATAAACCACTTAACTCATTTATTTATTAATTTGATGAATAAATATCTATTAGTATTTTTTTTAATGAAACAAATAAGAGTTTGATTAAGGATTTATAATTGTATTAGACACTAAAAGTGACGTAATCTAATTGATTCAACATTTATCTCAACTTGGCCATGACTAATTATCTTAGTCTATGACTAAACATGAACCACTTAACTCATTTATTTATTAAATTGATGAATAAATATATATTAGTATTTTTTATAATAAAATAATAAATATGTACATGTTTATGCATAGTTATTAAAAAAATAAAAATTTTGATAAAATTTTATATTTATTGAAGATTTATAGTTGTGTTAGACACTCAAAGTGACATAATTCAATTGACTCAACATTTATCTCAACTTGGCCACGACCTAATTATTAGAGAATTGTCTTACTCTTATGCCTAAATATGAATCACTTAACTCATTTATATATTAAATTGGTAAATAAATAAATGTTAGTTATTTTGAAAATAAAATATATAAGAGTTGGCTTGAGGATTTATAGTTATGTTTGACACTAAAAGTGACATAATTAATCTAAATAACTCAACATTTATCTTAGTTTGGTCATGACCTAATCATTAGGGAATTTTCTTAATTTATGCCTAAATATGAATCACTTAACTCATTTATTTGTTAAATTGGTGAATAAATATATATTAGTAGTTTTATAATAAAATAATAAATATGTACCTGTGTATGCATAGTTATTAAAAAAAATTAAAACTGATAAAATTTTATATTTATATTTAAAATTATTGAGTATTTTTAGCTGTGATAGACACTAAAAGTGACATAATTTAATGAACTCAACATTTATCTCAATTGGGCCATGAGATAATTATTAGAGAATTGTCTTATAGCTTATTGTAGACACCCCATTTTTGACCGACCTTAAGACTCAGACATCACCGATTGAGCGCTCGGTGATGTTGCCTACTGTGCTCGTTCAGAAGTCTCAGAGTCGCGGCCGTGCGCCCTACCTCCGGACTTCCGAACTTTCTCCTGTGTCTTGTCTCGGTTTGTGAACCAGACTCGGTTTTCTCTGTTTTCTTTCCTGAGGGGAGGGAGTGGTCCTGTAGGCTATCTCTCAGTGGCCGTGAGCTACTTTTCGTGGCCGTAGGCCATTTTGCCCATTTCGGAGCCCGGTTCCCGATTTTTGGAGCCGTCAGGCCGTGTGCCTTGGTTCGAGACCGCCCAACCATCTCCGATTTCTCCGGTTTTCGGCAGGTGCCTCTGTTTTATCATTCCGAGGGACACTGGGGCCTCTGGTACCCACTTCGCGGCCGTGCGCCACTTTCGGTGCTTACAGCCGGTTTTCGGGACCCCGAACTGCCCGGTTTTGGCCCCAAGCTTTCATTTTGTATCAGTTTTTGTTCATTTTTGGCAGGTACCTCTATTTTAGCATCAAGAAGATCACTGGAAGGTGGGAGGCCAGCAATTGTTCCAGAAAACCAGTTTCGCTCCTCCGGCGCCCGTTTTGCTCACTTCCGGGCCAATTTTGAACACCCTGGGGATATTTTCTTCGAGCCGGGACTACATAGTTGTGATGAGGGCACATGGGAGGACACTAAAAAGTGGTGGTCGGCCAGTAATTCAGATTTTCATTTTTGAGCCTCTTCTTCAAGTGCAATGTTGTGACTCCTGCTTCAGTGTTGCCAAGTTCCAACCCTAGGGCCTTATTCTACACACCTGGGAGGACCCTAAAACATGGTGGTTGGCCAGCAATTTTTTTGTCCCATTTTTGGCCATGGCCGGCCGGCCAGGGGGAGTGGCTGGCCGACCAGTTGGGGTGGCCGGCCGGCCACCTTCCAGAAAGCCACCTGGCCGGCCAACTTTCTGCTTTTCACCTCTTTACAGCTGTCCAGCTGCTTTTCAAAATATCCCTGTCCTCCGGGGGATATTTTGGGAGGGAAAGCTTGGATGCATTTCCCTCCCCCTTTACACCCTTTTTGGTCTACTTAAGGGGCTGGACAGCTCCTTCCCTAGGGTTACAAATTTTCATCTCAAGAGCCACTCTTCCAAACCCTCCATTTCCATAGCCAAAAACCCTAAAAAGCTTCAAGGTTCTAGCTCAATCCTTCATCAACCCTAAGCACCACCATCATCAACTCCATTCCAGCAGCAAAGGAGTGTTTTCCAGAGGTTAAGAAGCAGCAAATTGAAGCTAAGAAGCCACCAAAGTTAGATCTTCAAGGGTAAGCCTCTAATTCCCTTTTTCTAGCATAATTTTCTATCAATTCTTTACCCTATTTCCTTTTTGTTTTGGGCTCCGAACCCTAGTGGTTTTAGGCTTATTTTGAGCCCCTCTACAACTTTGTAGAAGGGCTCAACTCTGTTTGGTGTCTCCATGATGCACTTCTTTCAAAATCACCCTTTATGCCAATTATTTGCATGCTTTGTTTGGCTTTTGAGTGATCTGATTTCGAGCCTGATGTAAACTGTTAGTGGGATTATTTTGAGCCCCTCTTCAACATTTAAGAAGGGCTCAACCATTTTTGGCCCCTCTATCATGCACTTTCTTTGTAATCCTCCATATTTTCCGTAAAATTGCATGATTTATTTGGCCTATTTTTGATCTGATTTGGAGCATCTCATGAACTAATATTGTGCTTATTTTGAGCCCCTCTTCAACTTTTAAGAAGGGCTCAACCTGGTTTTCATCCTCTACATGCCACTTGCTTTGGATTCATGTTCTATTCCTATTTTGCATGCATTGTTAGACTTATTTGGCTTCTGATTTCAGCCTTCATCAGGCTTAGAAAGAGCCTTATTTTGGTCCATTCTTCATGTTTTGTTAAGGGTCTTAAGCATTTTGATAATTTCTTTTGGTACCTCATGTTATACCCACTATTTGATTCATTATTTTGCATGCTTTGTTAGGCTTGCTTAGATTTTGTTTTCAGCCTTCATCAGGCTTAGGAAGTGTCTTAAAATGACCCATTCTTCATGTTTTTTTAAGGGTCCAAAGTTGTTTTCTGCATGCTTTTGATACCTCATGTTGTAGCCTTTGTTGGCTCATTATTTTGCATGCTATGTTTATCCTATCTACCTACTGAATTGGGGGATGTTATCTCTTATAAATGTGCATATTTTTGGTCCCTCTTTAATGTTGTAGAACTGTTTTTTTTGGTTTGAGCATTGTATATACTACTTGCTTTGTAATTCCCCTCTTTTTCCCTATTTTTGCATGCTAATTTTGCCATACTTGTGGTTGTTGTTTAGCCTTGCTTTGTACTGAAAAAATGTTATTTTAGGGGCTGCCTTGCTACTGTTTTACATGTCATGTGTCAATTATGCATGTTTAGTAGGGCTGTAGGCCATTTCGGGTGCATTACATCGCATTTCGGGCATCGGGTGTAATTTTGTCATAATTCGGGGGCTATTTGTGCATCATTTTAGCTGCTGAAATTTGCATTTTCCATATGCCGTATGCCACGTTTCATTTGCATGCCATTTCATGCCTTCGGGCCATGCCTCGGTTTGCGTGCCCGTGTGCACGCATTTCGAGGCACTTCATTTTTCATCCATCGGCATCTTATGTGAGTGCGGCTGAGGCTCTCTCATGTTAGTGTAAGCCCAATTTGCATTTTCATGCCTCTATATCGTTGCCTCGGTTTGCGTGCCCGTGTGCACGCATTTCGAGGCACTTCATGTTTATTTCATTTTCATCTGACGGCATCTTATGTGAGTGCGGTTGAGGCCCTCTCATGTTAGTGTAAGCCCAATTTGCATTTTCCATGTCATTTGCATTGCGAATGCTGTTTCATGCTTTAGGGCTAGTGCCTCGGTTTGCGTGCCCGTGTGCACGCATTTCGAGGCACTTCTTTTTTATCCGACGGCCTCTTACGTGAGTGTGGCTGAGGCTCTCTCATGTTAGTGTAAGTCCAATTTGCATTCTGTATGCCATTTCATGCCTGTATGTCACCGCCTCGATTTGCGTACCCGTGGGCACGCATTTCGAGGTATCTCATTTTAGTCCCATTGTACATCATTTTTCATGTCATTTCATGCTTTCATGTCATCACCTCGATTTGCGTGCCCGCACGCACGCATTTCGAGGTACCTCATTTTCCATAGCATTGTGCATGCTAGGATCATATTTTAGTTGCATTCATGCATATCATGCATATTGCATCGTGTTCGGGATAGGAGTTAGCCCGGGCACGGGAAACGAGGCACGTTTCGTACTCCGAGTGACGGAACGGGTCTCAATTCCCAAGTCACCGACACTCCGGATTACCCATGATGGAGTTAGGTTTTGTTGTAGCATTCATCTGCATTCATCCTATATTGAATTGTGCAATTCGGCTCCTCGGCCATCATGCATCGATATGCGTGATTGGTGGCACGAGGATCGAGGCATGCATATATTTGTGAAATACATTGCTATGCCCTTTTCCTGCTCTCTGTTGCAGTAAAATCAAGAATCAGCAGCTTTTCGGGACTTGGCACGCATTTCGAGAAAAATTGCAAACAGAGGCTAATTGGGGCATCCCAGTGGATTTCCGCGCCAGAGCAGCCCAACATGCATCATTCGTCAGAGTCAAGGCAGCCCCTGGCTTGCACGTCAATTTTACAGCTTTCTTAGTTAATCTGTTAATTAATTAGGAATCTGTATATTTCGGACTGTAATATTCTTTTATTTTGGACTGTATTATTATTTATTCGGACCCTCTGCGCGAGGGCATAATTGTAATAAGTGTGGGTGAGTGTGGTGTATGTCTTCCAACCCCCATTTCTTTCTCCCTTTTATTTACCCGCTTACGATGGTTAGATATAGGGCATATTTCAATTAGCATACAGTATGACAGCATGTTTGCATCATTCATCTGTTTTGCACGCACCGGGCTCGGCGCATCATACAAACTGCATTTGTATTTCAATTCCAAATTGAATACGTATTAGTTATTGCATTTCACATGCCATCTTTAGAATAGCCGAACCTGCTATAGTTTGCATCTTTGCATGTGTTGCATTAGACATTACAGTATACTTAGGATCATGCATGATTTCTAATCAGCTTCTGTTTTGGCTAGGAGTACTCGGTAAGTTTTATGCTTTAGCATCCTTGCATGCGTGTGAGTGCTGCCATGATAGCATGCTTACCATGAGGCTATATGCTTATGTGATATAACTGCCTTGAATGCCTGTGGGTGGAGGTTGAGTTATTTGAATTGGGACAATTCATCAAACGTTTGTTTTAAGCCCACTAGATAGTGGCAAAATCATGTTTTCTAAGCCCACCTGAGGGTGGCAAATCCGCGTCTTAGCCTACTTGCGGGTAGCACCATCAAACCATTTTCAAACAAACAAACATGAAATGTTTTGTTCCAATTCAGGCGACTCAGTCTATACTTGTATGCTGTGCGCATCACATAGTAACCTAGGCTAATAACCGGAATAAGAACTCACAATGTTTTCAAAAACAGGTATCATGGTTAGTAGAGGCCGGTCTTTGACCGGGCGAGCGGGGGTGCTCACGATGTGACCTTCCCCAATCGTACCCAAGTTCCCGAGCCAACTTTGGTAATGACGGACATGTGGCCTTTGGCACCGAGTTAGGGTTTCCTAAATTTCCCATTTAAAAAATATTTAGGTGGCGACTCTGTATCTGGCGAAGCAGTCCATGTTTGGCACTTCTTTTAAAAAAATCTGTTTTCTCAAAACGATTTGCCGGATTTGGACTCTTTGGTTCAAGATTTGGAACCGCGACAAAATCGAGTCCAAACTGTAGCGAGGTCCCTCGCGGGCTTGTTACACTTATACCTAAGCCAACATTTATCTAAGTATCAACTACTTAACTCATTTATTTATTAAATTGACAAATAAATTTATGCTAGTATTTTTTTTTATAATAAAATACGTAAGAGTTGTCTTAAGAATTTATAGTTGTGCTAGACTCTAACAGTGACACAATCTAATTGACTTAACATTTATCTCAACTTGGCCATGACCTAATCATTAGATAATTGTCTTAGTCTATACCTAAACATGAACTTCTTAACTTATTTATTTATTAAATTGGTACATAAATATATGTTAATATTTTTTATAGTAAAATAATAAATATGTACATGTTTATGCATAGTTATTATAGCGATTCCGGTTTGACCTGACCTTTGTTATATTTCAGACTCGGATTTCGTGATTTAATATTGTTATCCATGTCTTGTTTCCCCTTATTTATCTTTGGGTTTGAGTATTGGAATATCTTGGGCATGTTCGGAGCAGGTTAGTTGCCAGTTATTCAAGTTGTTATCCAGAAACTTGCTTCTTCGCTCGAGCGAGTTTTGTGAAATTTGTTTCTTTACTCGAGCGAGACTTCTTGCATTCGAGCGAGCTTTGAGTGCTCTCAATATTTTGCCCAGACGTAGAATTTTTGGGAAGGTTGAGGTCTTCGCTCAAGCGAGGCTTCTTGCGCTCGAGCGAGGGTATACTTCTGTAAAATTTCTGAAGGCGTGTATTCTGCGCTCGAGCGAGGTCACTTGTTGTGTCTGGTAGCTCAAGCAACAACTTCTTCGCTCGAGCGAGCCTCGCGTATATCAGTTCGTAGCATCTCATTTTTGTGCAGAAATTTTATATCTTTTTACCCCAAAACCCTAATCCGACACACTCTCTCTCTCTAAAACACACACTTTCTCTCTCTCTCTCTCTCTCTCTCTCTACAAATACTCAGCATCTCTCAACCCTACTCCTTTTGATAAAGGGTTAGAGCATATTGTGGGCTTCCTCTTGATCCGAGCAAAGTCGAATTTGGGGCACTTTTGAGATTCTTCTTCATCTCCTTTGAGCTTTTACACTTGAGGTAGGGATATTCTACACTTTAATATGGTTTTTAACTCAGGTATTTGTTGTTTTGGTATAAATGGTGGAGTTTGTGTGGATTTGGGTAAAGTTAGGGTTTGGTTTCAAAATTTAAAAGAGGGATTTCTATGTTAGGCTCTATAAATGAATATGGGTTTGAATATGAGATTAACTTGGATTAAAATGGTAAAATTTGGCCTTGGGTTGGTATTTGGAAAAAGGAAGAAAATTGCCCTAATTTGTGTTAAATATTTATTTTGTATAAATAATGAAATTAATATGAGAAATATGAAATTGGGAGGATGTGTGAATGAATGGTGTAGTTGGATTTGATAAATCACTCACCTAAGGAAAATTGGATAAATTGTACATCTGTTTAGAAATATTTATTTTGGGCTATCGGTGAAGGATAACTATAATTATTGTAGAAATTGCATGAGGATTAGGTGAATTAAAACTAATCATTTAAATTATGTCATTGAATATGACGTATGATTGAAACATTGAATATGTGTTGTGGTTAGTCATTGTATATGACGATACTTTTAATACATTATATATGTATAATTGTTTGGGAGGAGAAAGGGGATATACTCTATTGCTTGGGAGGAGATAGGGGATGGACTCTATTTAAAATTAAGTTGGCCGGAGTGTCCAGGGTGAAAGTCCCGAAATCTTGTATATATACGGGTGCTAATTCCCTCATATGAGAATTCCATAAAATGACAAAGTTGAAATGTTGAATTATGGTTGTTATTGAATTCTGAACCAAGGAGTTGTAATCTCATTTGGGTTGTTTAGACAATAATGAATTAGACTCATGAACTGATCTAAAATGAATGAAAAAGGATTGAGGTGTGAATATTAATATTGAATGGTCATGGAAAGAATGTGAGATGGTTATGTGTATTGAATATTTATCTGACACTCATATCTTAGTTAAACTTTATATATTGTGTTAGTATATCTCTACTAGGCTTTGGCTCACTCTACTTGAGAAACCATTTTCAAATACATGTGACATACTTCATCCAAGGACGTAGCTTGGGAGGACTTAGGAGCTAAAGGCTCTGTTTTATTATTTTTGTGTTAAATGTTTATTCAAGCTGAGGGCTTTACATGTATAGAGCCTATGACTCTTTTTGTAGTAACCAAGTGATATCTTGGAAAGATGTAAGCCCATAGGGCATTTATTTTGTTGTTATCAACTAGTGTTACATGCTGTAGTTTCAGAATGAACATTTATGAAAGTGTAATACATATAATATCTTTTGTAATATAAACTCTAATGAATGAAAGTATAACATTTTCATTACGTTCATAGATCTTATGAATAGTTTATTTGTATCATATTTTGGGGGCGTTATAGTTATTAAAAAAATTAAAACTTTGATAAATTTTTTTTTTATATTTATATTTAAAATTGTTGAGGATTTATAGTTGTGCTAAACACTAAAAGTGACATTATTTAATTGACTCAACATTTGTCTCAACTTGGCCATGACCTAATTATTAGAGAATTGTCTTTGTCTATAGCTAAGCATGAACCACTTAACTCATTTATTTATCAAATTATGGAATATATATATATATTATTTTTTATAATAGAATATATAAGAGTTTGCTTAAGGATTTATAGTTGTGCTAGACAGTAAAAGTGACATAATTTAATTTACTCAACATTTATCCCAATTTGACCGTGACTTAATAATCATTAGAAAATTGTCTTAGTTTATAACTAAACATGAACCACTTAACTTATTTATTTATTAAATTGGTGAATAAATATATATTAGTATCTTTTATGATAAAATAATAAATATGTACATGTTTATGCATAATTATTATAAAAAAAAACGAAAATTTGGATAAAATTTTGTATTTATATTTATAATTATTGGGGATTTATAGTTGTGTTAGACACTAAAAGTGACATAATCTAATTAACTCAACATTTATCTCAACTTGGCCATGACCTAATTATTAGAGAATTGTCTTACTCTATGCCTAAGTATGAACCACTTAACTCGTTTATATATTAAATTGATGAATAAATATGTGTTAGTTATTTTTAAAATAAAATATATAAGAGTTGGCTTGAGGATTTATAGTTGTGTTAGACATTAGAAGTGATATAAACAATCTAATTAACTCCATATTTATCTTAGTTTGGTCATGACCTAATCATTAGAGAACTTTCTTAATCTATACCTAAATATGATCACTTAAGTCATTTATTTATTAAATTGGTGAATAAATATATGTTAGTATTTTTTATAATAAAATAATAAATATGTATGCATAATTATCAAAAAAAAATTAAAACTTTGATACAATATTATATTTATATTTAAAATTATTACATGAATAGTCAAGTGTATTTACGTGTGAAAAAACTATTCAAGGTCAACTTAAAATATGGGCATTGTTTCAACCATATTTTGTAACTAATTTAAAATTTGGTTGATCAATTAATAGAAATAATTGGTAATAATCAATTTAAATTTTATGTTTAAAGTATATTATAATTTCTCAAGTTTTGAATATTATGAACTAATTTGAGGAATGATACTGGCATTAAAGTTGTTTAGATGTTAAATTAAGATCAATTTTTATTCCTACATTTAAATTCGTGGAGAACTATCTTCATTCATACCCAATTCATGATCACTTAACCCACTTTTTTTTTTTTTCTTTTTTTCTTTTTTTAAATTGGTAAATATATTATGGTTATTTTTTATAACAAAAATAAGAAAATGTATGTATATTTTTGACATATTTATATATATTTTTAAAAAATTTATATATTTATATGAAAAATTATTAGACAAATAATTAAGTATATTTATGTATGAAAAAATTATATAATACTTAATCAACTTAAAATACAGAACTTGTTCTAGTTCTACCTTGGGCTCGATTTAAACATTGATCAATTAATTACTTAAAACAGTTAATAATAATTAATTTAAATTTATGTTTTATAATTTGTTAAGTTATGGTGGGTATGAGCTAATACTGGATCAAATACTAAAAGTAGTGTACAAATTAGATTTGGTTGATTTTTATGCTATACATCCAATTTTTAGATAATCATTTTGATTCATGTCCAACCATCAAATTGCCCACTTATTTAATTTTTAAAATGATAGAAATATTGTAAAAGTTTTTATAACCAAAATAATATATATATATATATATATGAATATATATTTGGCATATTTATTAATATTCTAAAACTTCAATTAAGAAATTATATATTTATTCTTAAAATATGTCTAATATTAAATTATATTTACATCTAAAAGAATTATTTAAAATTAGATTATAGACTTTATTTTTAGTATAGGACTTGATCAAAGAAATGAAGTCTCAAAACAAATCATAATTTTCATTTTCATTTTATTAAATTTTTATTTAATACAAATTTTCACGTAAAATGTTTTAATATTTTAAAAATAATTGATTATTTTTTAAATGAAGTTACCATTATAAAAAATACTAAAAAAATTGTCTTTTAGTAGTGTTTCATCCATTAACTAAAGAATTAAATTGATGAGATATAGATGTTTTTTTTTTTTTTTGGAAAAAAAAATCAATGAATGTGGCTAATAGGAAGGGTGCTTATAATTATACATATTTAATTTCTTTTCACACCCATCACATGTATTAAAAAATATATAATTTAGGCATAAATATTAGTTCATATAAGTGTACAAAATAAATCAAAAAAGAAAAAAAAAAATGTACAAAAGAAATTAATGTGTGTAATTAAATCAAAACATTTTGAAAGTTCTTAATTTTTATCATGAATTTCAAAGATTTAAGAGTAATTATATATGGTATGAATAATATAGTAATATAGTAAGAAGTAGTTTTTAATTTTTTTAAAGGAAATAAAAATCAGTAGGAGAAGATTAGGTTGGAAAACTATAACATATTTCTTTTATCTTTCCTTTGAAAAACTTTAAATTACGAAATTATTAATATTTTAAAACTATTACCTTAATGGATTAGCCAATACTATTTTTTAAATTTATTTTTTAATTTGATAAATCCACAAATTATGTCACGCCCCAAACCCGCCCCTAAAAGTTTGGGCATGACCACTTCAGAAACGGACACTTAACTCGATGTACATAAGATATGGGGCCTGAACAGAAGCATTAATATAAAAAATGAACATATAACAATATCCATTGAGCCACCACTACTATGCCAAGATCACAACATTGTATAGGGTAGATGAACGTACAGTGACACGCATCTGAGAATTTAGTTATGTACATATACTTATACAGAACAGCCCCATGATTGGGCGTATAACAAAAGTATTAGTGAGGAAGAGGTTATACACATCTCAAAATACAAAGTCAAAAGCTTAACAAAACTTCACAAAATGAACAGCTTCATCTAAGTGCCTGGAGACACTGCATTTGACAAAAAAGGTACGGATGTCATGGATTAAGACTGGCCTCCAGGTGAAGTGCCTACAGAAACAGACATAACATAAAGTGAGCGAAACTCAGCAAATAATAGTACGTGATAATCCAATAAATAACTTGAATCACAAAGTATATAAATGCAGAGAACTTATAGTTAATCTTATCCTGCAATTGTTTCCAGAACGGCATTGGGCCCAGTCTTTAAACAGAGTGGCTTTAAGCCCAGAATACAGAATGCCTTTAGGCTTGACAGATTTTGTAGATTGGCCATAGGCCTAATAGATATCACAGATTGGCCATAGGCCCAGGTTTCACAGAACAGCTGTAGGCCTCACAGATTTCACAAATCGGCTTTAAGCCTAGAATACTAACAGATTGGCTTTAAACCCAGTTCATGTATGTATGGACTCAAGAGGTGTCTCGCACGGATTCTAGAGGTGACTCACACTGTAGTACTTAGTTCCGTATAGCACTTTGTTCCATACCAGAAAACAATGGGTCTTACAGATTATACAGAATGGCCATAGGCCCAGATATTATTAGAGTAGACTGGTCTCAGAGTTATACAGAGGCACATAAATTGCTTCAATCATTCTCATGTGTTAACATAGTTAACTTGCGTTTAACAGAGTGCTAATGATAACTATTAGCAATACGTAAAGCATATTTTATAGATTGACACAGTTGTCTTGCGTATAACAGAATAATAACAATAACTATTAACACGAGGTACATATATCGTTACACTACGCTTAATAAGGACAGAACGATTCACATTCTAACGTGGGTCACATAATGATGTTAGACCTTTACACTTATATTATAGGTTCTAAACGACCTCAGGTCCATGTATAACACAACAGAATAACCTTAGATTCACACAGATACTATTGTTCAAGAATGAACTTAAGTTCCATTTATTCGTTAAGAAACGACGTAGTTTGCTTACGAATAACAAACGTTAACATTAATTATCAATAGTACACCAAAAGTATTACACAGTACTATTACTCACTATGCTGTAGTGGGGTGTTAGTTCCTCCCGAGTTGCGACCTACAAGTACACATAACTTGCAAATTAGTTCATTTCCCTAGTTAAGTCATTTTCTGCCTCGCTTCGCTTCGCTTCGCTTCGAATGAAATTACAAATATCAAAAAGACATCAAATACAGATTTTAAAAATATCCGAGGGTCAAGCACGTAAAACGAGCAGACCAATTTTTCCAGCATGGGCCGCGCGTGCAGCTGTGAGCCCTGCACGTGCGGCAAGGGTTCCCACACGTGCGGCAATAACCCCTGCGCGTGCGGCGATTCTGTCCAGCTGCAGTCCGAAATTTCCAGTAACACTCAATTTTTGGTAAACTTTTTCAAGGCCCAAAATAGGTTCTTTAATTGCTAGAATATGATTCAAAAATCATGTACATAGGCATCACAAACATATATCAATCTCAATATGAATTGGATCTTTCTTCTTACAACTCATAAACATAACTTAATTCCCTAATATTTCCAATTCCCACACACAAAGTTATACATAAAGCCATTGTTCACATAGATGAGCTCAACTTAGCAATTGAAGAAATAAGATGTAATCTTCACTAAGTATTCAATATAATTCCCAACTTAATCAAGCACAAGAGTCATCACCCCAACAATACATGTTTGACCCACATTATGAACCTTAACTTACATAATATAGAGGAATTCTGTAACAACCCTCACTTTGCCATAGTCATGCTCACATGCATTTATATGATTTTGTCTTGTTAAGTTGCATTCATGAGATCCTGTTTTGTTTTATCTAAGTGTTGTTGCATGCTTGTTCCGTGTTTGGTGTGTGTTTAGTCGAGGTCATCTTAAGCCTAGGTTTCACCTTTGAACCTCTTACACCTTGGACCATCTTGGAACCACTTTGGTTAACCTCTGCCTTCCTCCTAGCATGTTGGCTGAGATGTCATTATCTAGGCTGAGGTGTTCATCACCAAGGCCGAGATATGTATTATCTAGGCCGAGATGTTATCCTTGCACCTGGTGATCTTGTTCCTAGACTGATATGACCTAGACTAAGGTGTGGCACATCTAGGCCGAGGTGTGGCACAGCTAGGCCAAGTGTTATCCTTCCTAGCCGAAATCATTGAGACCTTAGTTGCCGAAGCCTATGTCTTGATCCAAGGTCATTACCTGCAGGAGTACCCATGTCACCTTACTTATTATACACACTTTGTCATGCTCTTATCTTGTCAGTCAGTCACCTTTTTTAGGCAACCCAATCCAGTGGTGCCACGTGTCCCAGCAGAGGGTTAAGTCTGTTGGCAGTAGAGAAAACATATGATTTTGTGATATCTTTGTCCTAAGAAGATAGAGAAGCTCTAAGAAGAAAGGAAGAGGAGTTCTTGAGAGAGAAGTAGATTTCCAAGCTTGATCCTTATTGCCTAAACCGTTTGATCCGAGTCTTGCGGTTAGATTCTTGATTTCCTCTTGTTATTCTTTATGTTTATGCGATCGCATTGCATGATCTTGCATGATTCTTGGGCCATGCATTGATTTAAAGTTTGTTTTAAGAAGAGAAAATGATGTTCATGTGTTCTTGAAGAAAAGCCACGTTTTGATCCGAAAGTTTGTACCAAGATTCATGTTTTTGTGTTTGTTTTCATAAGATCTTCAAATATGTGTACCCAGGTCCATGTTTTTGAACTCATATCATGAAATCTCAGATTTTCAATAAAGAAGTTAAAATTTTAGCATTCATGTTCTTTATGATTCTTCATGTTCATGTTCTTCATGTTCTTCAAGGAAGGAAACCCAAATTTCCAAACTTCACCCTTCCCTAGGTATGGTCACCAAGACCACTCTTGCCTAGATCTCACATTTAGGCCAAGCATCGTATCTCACCTTGGCCTACCTTGCACGATCACTTACACCATTAGTCTATCTTGTATGAGCACCTCGGCAGTCGGCCGTTCGCTGAAGCCTTAGTAACCACACCTCGGCCAAGAGGTGTGGGGCCTCGGTAAAGACCTGGTTGGTACCCAGCATGTTCCCCGAGATGAAAAACAGTGTTTTAACTTCCAGCGTGTTTTGTTCTGACTTGACCTAGTTTTGAAAGAAATACCGAGATCATTTGCACTCATGAAAAGCTTGTTTTAAGAATGCATTTCATACCTATCTTTGAGCATCTCTTCTTGTCTTCTTGAAGTGCATTCAGTAGACTTTATTATCTGTTTGTAGGACTTGGACCCTTGCTTTAACCCCGACGTTTAAAGAGCTATGTGAGTGGTATTTTTAATAAAGTTATGTTATAAAGTTTTGATAAAGCCTTGTTTCGTCTTGGAAAAGTGTTTATTCAAGCATGAATGATTATCCTTAATTTTTGTATCAAGTATTATCTTGTTTTGATGACATTTTAGGAAAGTCCTTAGTGCCAGGGGACTATAATGCAACTGCACCCATGTTTTGAAAGTCCGTAGTGCCAAGAGACTATAATGTAACTGCACCCTTGTTTTGAGATATCTCCCTTGTTTTGCCACTGACGGTTTTCCGCGTGGGTTTGTTTGTCCAGAATATCATCGTTTGGTATTATGTAGATGTTATTAACATCCAAGAAGCTTGAAAGATTTGATAGATGAACTTGGTTCATCCCTTTGATTTGTAAAGTTATGATATGTATTGTTTTGGAAAAGATATCGGATATCATTCATTCAAACCTTTATTACCTATACCATTCACTGAGTATCCAAGCTCACCCTCTCCTTATATATATGTAGGTGACGAGCAAGAAGGCGGTGACGCCTAGATGTGTTTTGCAAGATGTTTTGGACTCATATTTCGTAGCATCTTGAAGATTATGCTTCTTGGCTTTGTAATTCATTTCTTTTGTATATGTCGGCTCGAGAAACCTTTTGATCAAGATGTATCTTGTACCTTGTTTTATTTGAATTCAGGTTGTAAAACCACGTTATGTATGCCATTTCATTTGATCTATGCACAGCTCTTGTTGACTATTTAGATTTAACTTTTATTGCTTCTGCACATGTAAGCCCCATATGTATACTCTGATTGTGTGTGACTTTGTAAGTTAGCCTTTGGTAATCTTGGATTACTGGCCATCATGGCACCATTCTACTAGGGGCGGAATGGGGTTGTGACAGATTGGTATCAGAGCACCGATTCTTTATAGTACGTTATTCACACACTTTGAGTCCTAAAGAGCATAGGATGTCCCTTAGAATAATGTTAGGATTGCATCATATTGCTTGCTACTTGACAAGGTGTGCATCATCTCGGCATGATCATTTGTTACTTGCATACATGTCTATTTGCTCATTTTGTTTTAAGAGTCACATTTTGTATACCTCTAGCATCACGAGAAGGGGTAGACCTCCAGTTGGCCGAGATCATGCCGAGGATAGATTAGACAGATTAGAAAGGTTGGTCGAAGGTTTGGTCCATGAGTTGCGATAACCTAGGCCACAAGACGCTAGTACTACCTCCACCCAGGCCGAGCAGACAAACGGCCGACATGCAGTTCCGCCTCCACCTCCTCTAGTGCCACAAGTGCCTCCGCCGCCAGCTCTATATGGGGATGGCACGATAACTTTGATCAAAGAGTTCAAGAAGATGAATCCGCCAAGATTCCAAGGGGGTATAGAGCCAATGAAAGCTGAAGCGTGGGTTTTGGAAATGGAGAAGTTGTTTGAGATTTTTCCCAGCACTGACGCTCAGAAAGCGTCATTGGCAGCATTCACGTTGGACGACGACGCACGAAGATTGTGGATGATGATCCGAGAAGGTAATCCAGGCTTGACTTGGGCCAGATTTTTGGAGTTATTTTATGACAAGCATTTTCCCCTTAGTGTCCGAGATCGCAAGACCACAAAGTTTCAGACCCTGATGCAGGGCAACAAAACAGTGGTAGAATACGACCGTGCATGTACTGAGTTGGCGAGATACGCACCTCATATGGTCGCTGATGAATATAGGATAGCTAGGAAGTTTGAAAGTGGGCTTCCTGGGCTAATACAAGATTGAGTTAATATGCTCAACATGCCGACTTACACCAGAGTATTGGACAAGGCCATCCTTGCAGAAGCTAACCTGAACCGATACCAGAATTCAGGAGAGAGCCAGAGGAAGAGGCAGAATTACGACAATCGCCGAGGAGCATTTGATGCCAGGAATAAAACGAACATAGGTAGTTCAAGCAACTCAAGACAGGAAGATGGTACTAGGCTGGCATGTTCAAGTTGCGGGAAGCCACATACTGGAGTTTGTCGTTGGGCGTCTGGAGCTTGTTTTGAATGTGGAGAGATAGGTCATTGTGTGAAAGACTATCCGAAGACAAATGTTAATGATAGCAAGAAAAATGGGAGTACTTCGGGCTCTGCACAGAAAAGCAACGTCGGCAAGGCGCAGATAAGGTAGGGCAGAGTCTTTGCATTAGTGCTAGGAGACACCCAGAGTGCTGAGATAGTAGTGTCAGGTACCCTTCCAATTTGCTCTCAAGATGCATACATATTGATTGACTCGGGTTCTACACATTCATTTGTATCTGCTAAATTTGCCGAGAAGTTGAATAGGGAACTAGAACCCCTTGGTTATGTGTTATCTGTATCTACTCCGTCTGGGAGAACTATGACTGTCACATCCATTTATAGAGCATGTGTAGTTATAATTGAGAATGTTGAATTACTTGTTGATTTGATGTCGTTGAACATGACTCATTTTGATGTCATATTGGGAATGGATTGGTTAGTAGTTAATCGTGCATCCATTAATTGCGTTTCCAAGAGTGTCACCTTGAAACCCCCAAACCAAGCCGAGGTTACGTTCCGGGGTGAAGGAGTAGTACCCACACCTTACTTGATCTCATCCATGAAAGCATATAAGTTGATCCAAAAAGGGTGTCAAGGTTATCTGTGTAGTATATTGAGTGATCTAAATGGAAATGTTGAAATAGCCGACATCCCAGTCGTTAGAGAATTCCCCGACATCTTTCCAAGTGAATTGCCTGGCCACTTAGTCAATAGAGAAATAGAATTTACTGTTGACGTCATTTCAGGAACTCAACCTATTTCCAAAACACCCTATAAAATGGCCCCAGCCGAGCTTAAGGAATTGAAACTACAATTACAAGAGTTATTGGATAAGGGTTTTATTAGGCCGAGCACTTCACCTTGAGGAGCACCAGTTCTATTTGTTAAGAAAAAGGATGGTACACTTCGTCTTTGCATTGATTACAGAGAACTGAACAAGGTAACCATTAAGAATAAGTATCCATTGCCGAGGATTGATGACTTGCTTGATCAACTACAAGGAGCACGAGTCTTTTCAAAAATTGATCTCAGGTCGAGCTACCATCAGCTCAAGGTTAAAGTCGAGGATGTTGAGAAGACTGCTTTTTGGACGAGGTATGGCCATTACGAATTTTTGGTAATGCCTTTTGGAGTAACTAATGCTCCTGCAGCATTCATGGATTTGATGAATAGAGTCTTTAAGCCATACCTAGATGAGTTTGTGGTTGTTTTCATCAACGATATATTGATCTATTCCAAGAGTAAAGTTGAGCATGAGAAGCATCTGAGACTTGTTTTACAGATTTTGAGGGACAGGCAGTTGTATGCCAAGCTTAACAAGTGTGAGTTTTGGTTTTCCAGCATTTCATTTTTGGGGCATGTGATTAATGAAGAAGGTATTTCAGTTGATCCCAGCAAGGTTGAAGCCGTTGTGAATTGGCCGAGGCCGACTAATGTGTCTGAGGTTCGTAGTTTTCTCGGTTTGACAGGTTATTATAGGAAGTTTGTGAAGGACTTCTCGAAGATTGCAGTACCATTGACACAATTGACTCAAAAAGAAGTGACATACGAATGGACCGAGGGTAGAGAAGCAGCCTTCCAGGAACTCAAGACGAGGTTAGTTACTGCACCAGTTCTCGTACTACCATTAGGTAATGAAGAATTTCAGATTTATAATGATGCATCGCATAAGGGTTTGGGTTGTGTATTAATACAAGGGGGTAAAGTTATAGCATATGCATCTCGTCAATTGAAACCCCATGAGAAGAACTATCCCACCCATGATCTGGAATTAGCAACTGTAGTATTTTCTTTGAAGATTTGGCGTCATTACTTGTATGGAGCTTCTTGCCAAGTTTTCACAGATCACAAGAGTTTGAAGTACTTGTTCACCCAGAAGGAATTAAATATGAGGCAAAGAAGATGGCTTGAGTTATTAAAAGACTACAATATGCAGATTCAGTACCATCCGGGTAAAGCAAACTCGATGGCCGACGCTTTAAGCAGGAAATTAGTTGGGAGTTTGGCATGTTTAGCAATGATTTTAGTGGAGCCGATTATTATTGAGAAAGTGAAGACCAGGCAGATGGAGGATGAATTCTTAAAAAGGGTGATTGATGAATTTGTCACCAAGCCGAGGTCAGGGTACACCATTGAGAATCAAGTACTTAAGTTTGAAGGAAGATTGTGCGTGGCCGACGTCCCCGAGTTGAAAAGAAGAATTTTACAGGAAGCTCATGGTTCTAGATTTGCCATTCACCTAAGAAATACCAAGATGTACCAAGATGTGAAGCAAACTTTTTGGTGGTCGAATATGAAAAGAGATAGCCGAGTTTGTATCTCAGTGTCTATATTGCCAACAAATAAAAATAGAGCATCAGAGGCTAGCAGGACTTCTTCAACCTTTGTCAATTCCAGAGTGGAAATGGGAACACATCTCCATGGATTTTGTAATCGGGTTGCTGAGGACGCAAAAGGGTATGGATTCAATTTGGGTTATAGTTGATAGGTTAACTAAGTCAACACACTTCTTGCCTGTTAAGACTACATTTAATGCCGATTGACTTGCTTCATTGTATATGACCAAGATTATGAGACTTCATGGAGTGCCAATATCCATTGTTTCAGACTGCGATCCAAAGTTTGTTTCTAGATTTTGGCAGAGTCTACAAAGAGCTTTAGGAGCGGAGTTGAGGTTTAGCACAACTTTTCATCCCCAAACCGATGGGCAAACAGAGAGAACAATTCAGACACTTGAAGATATGCTTAGACTACGCGTATTGGATTTCAAGGGAAGTTAGGAAGTGCATTTGCCACTAGTAGAATTCGTCTACAACAACAGTTATCAAGCTAGCATTGGCATGGCGCCGTATGAAGCTTTGTATGGAAGGAAGTGTCGATCGCCGATATGTTAGACCGAGGTAGGAGACAGAGCTTTGATTGGTCCCTGTAGACACCCCATTTTTGACCGTCCTCAAGACTTGGACGTCACCGTTGGAACACTCGGTGATTATCCATGTTGGTGTTTGTTTTGAGTTCCCGGAGGTCCCGGCTGCGCGCCGTGCCTCAGGACCTCTCGACTAGTTTGTTCTGCGCTCGGTTTTGTACCAAGACTTGTGTGTTTTTGCTTCCGAGGGTAGGGGGAGGCTTGTTAGCCATCCCTGAAACCCACCGGCTGCCCCACACCTCCACCGGCACCACCTAGTGGCCACCGGCACTTATTTCTCAAAACCTTTGGCCGGTCGGCACTTTATTATGCCGACCGGCAAACTTTTGTGCCGGTGACTGTTTTGGTTGGTCGGTGTGACCCCTTTGCACCCCCAGGGATGGTGCATACCAGCTGTGACAGCTGGAGTGCACCATCACCACTCCCCATGCCCGGGTTTGCACCCTTTACACCTTTGAACCCCATAAACCTTCTAGAAGGTTGAACCCTTGGCCAAGCTTCTTGGAGAAGCTTGGCCAGCTGTCTTAGCTTCCTTTGGAAGCCAAGACCCTCTTGCACCTCTTGAATCCCCCTCTCTTTGCTTAACCACTAAGTTAAGAGCTTTATGTGGCCTATATAAGCTCATCTCTTCCCCTTGTGTAGGAGGTTAGCCATTTTTAGGTCAAAAACCAGAGCTTATATCTATATATCTGTGTGATACACTTTCTCTCTCTATAATGTCCCTCTCTCTCCTTTTTTTTGTGTGTGTTTTAGGCCTAAAAAGTGTGTTTTGACCTTACTTTTGCACTTGTACACATGCTATTACACCTAGCTCCGAGATTGAGGGACTTGGAAGGTTGATTGTTGTGATTTTGGACTGGTTTTGATCACTAGAGGAGGGCTGCTCCACCTGTTCTTCAAAGGATCTTCAAGGGTGAGCTTGTTACTTTAGTTTCCCCATTCTTGCACTAGCTTTCCACCCCTCTTGCTTTGTGTTTTTGGATTTGTGTTCAACATAAAAAAGGCTTATATTTTCATGCTCTTGAACATTCATTAAGATTGATTTGTGGTTTGGGTAGAGTCTCACCCTCTTAGGCCTTGTTTTGGCCATTTTGGTGTCTTTTCTTGAAGCTTTGCTTACTTGGTGTTCTTGGTCTTTTCACCACTGAAAACCAGTGGGTTTTCAGTGGTGAGGAAGGTACTTCCAAGCCTCAAATAGGGGAGGGACACCCCTCTCCCCCTTGTCCTTTGCTTGCCTTTATATTTGGCCTAAAGAGTAACATGTATGCATACTTGCATTTAGCTTCATTTCAGAATTTTTTTGAGTGTTTTGGAGCATGTTTAACCTCTGTTTTTGGTCAGATTTGTAGCTCTTAGTATGTATCTTATACTTGCTTTGAAATGCTCTATTATGCTAGGAAGAATGCCTTGCATTTAGGCCATGTTCTTTGCATGTATTAGCCTCACTTCATGAAGATACTAGCATTATTTTGCCACATTTAAGGGCTGTGGGCCACTGTTTTTGTCATATTTAGCATGCTTGACATGGTTGTTTTGCATGATGGCTTGTGAGCCTTGGGTAGGTGGTCTATGTACATGCATTGGTTAGGCTATTTAAGTGATTTGGAGTCATTTAACATGCTATTTCAGTCCCTATACCATGCTCATATGTCTCCATTTATCACCTCTTCCATGTCTTGAAGTGTTGGTCTCTTTTGTTTTAAAGAGGGCATTGTGCATGCTTGTATGTTTAATGCATTTTTGGGGCTGCCATATCAAGGTTTTTGGGTTTATTTTTGCATGATGGAACTCTGTTTTTGCTTAAATAATTCATGCCATGATTGGTCTTGGTGGTGGTGGAAGGGTGCTCCCTTTTTGTGCCTTAATCTTAGGCCATTTGACTTGCATGCTTGCACAAGTATTGGTCACCACTTTGGGCATGTTTCGCCACTGTTTTGGGTTGGTTTGAAGGCTGCCCCATTGTGGTTAATTCTACTTTTTCATGCTTGCATCATGTTTGTTGCATGCTTGAGTAATGAGGTCTTGTCACATGCTAACTCTATTGCATAAATGGTCCATGTTTGTATTACACTTTGTACCTTGCATGCTTAGTATTGCACACTTGCCATAGTATGTTGCATTACATTTGGTATGCCTTGCATTTCACCTCATATTGCATCATTTAAGCCATGTTGCATACATGCATTCCATGTCTTGGTTTGGGGTATCAAACCAAGTGTAAGGGTTGAGAGGGGTTCACACTTCAAGTGGTGCAACTCGTCTCAATTCTTGGTCACCAAGACCTTTGACTAACACATGATAAGGCCTTGGATTTCATTTGTTTGTTTGCATGCATTACCATTAAAATGCAACCTTGGTTCCTTAGGCCATCATGTATCAACATGCATAATTGATGGCCCAAGAACCAAGGGTCATGCTTCCTTGAGTTCCCAAACATGATAGGAGGCAATGGCCATGCATACACATGCCTAAAAATCCATGCCATGCATTGCTGGTCTGCTGTTGCTGTCAAACTGTCCCCTGCAGGAACTTTCTGCCGACCGGCAGTATAATGTCCCGACCGGCACTGTACTTTCAGCCGATAGCCTCCAGAGCAGCCGGTGGTAAATTTAAGTGGCCGGTGGTCATTTCCTCTAGCCGGTGGTGCACTGCACTTCATTTGGAAGGTATTCTGGGACTTTGGGAATTTTTGGAGAGGCAGGGCAGTGGAAACAGAGGCAGCAGTGGTGAGGTATGGGCTTTCCGGGCAAGTCGGACTCGAGCATGCATCATTCACACATCCCGAGGCAGGGCTGGGCCCCTTTTATTTCATGATTAATATTAATTCGATAAATAGAAATTTCTGTAATGATTAATTTATTTATTATTCGGACTGTAATATTTATTCGGTCCCTCCGTGTGAGGGCGTAATTGTAATAAGTGTGGGTGAGTGGTGTGTATGTCTTCCAACCCCCATTTCTTTCTCCCTTTTATTTACCTGCTTACGATGGTAGATTAGGGCACGTTTATTTTAGCATACCTTATGCTATGCATGCGTGCATCCATGCATTTGTTAACATGCACCGGGCTCGGTACATCATATAAACTGCATTGTATTTTCAATTCCAAATTGAATACGTGCATCAAATAAAGTGCATTTCACATGCCATCTTTAGGGTTTGCTGTCACGACCCAAACCCGCCTCTATAGGTTCGGCGATGTAACCGGCCAATAATCCGTGGATTACCTACGGCCTGTTAACATAATAACCAATAATAAGGGGCTGCGGAAGCAAATACTGAAAGTAAACAAGGTCCAATGAGCTGTGATGACGTACATGGGACGGAAAATTTAAAACTTATTTATATACATAGCATGCTAGTCAATGTGCACCAATATTTACAAGATATTTACATAAGTATGCCCCAGGATCCGACATTACAAAACATAACCATTAACTAGCACGATGTGCAAAACTGCCCAAACAACAGGCTTCCAACGGAACCTCCTCGGGAGGCGCGACAGGTGGCTTGACCAACACAAAAACAGAACAGAGGGCCATCAACTCTGGCCAGGGTCCGGTGCCAGCTCACCTACATATATATAGTAAACTGTGAGCGAAAGCCCAGTGAATAATAAACAGAGTAAAGGGGTTAATGAATGATGTCCACTACAGAATTACAACAAAGCACAGCCCTAACAGAATCAGAGTCTTATGCATAATTAGACGTCAAATCAGAAATAGATTCAGATTCATGTTCATATTCATAATCACATTCAAACTTTGCATAAGATCATATGTGGTACACCCATTCAGATCAGGCAGGTCCTAAGACCACAACAGGCAGGTCCGAAGACCACAACAGGCAGGTCCGAAAACCACAACAGGCAGGTCCGAAGACCACAACAGGCAGGTCCGAAGACCACAAGGATCCATATCTTGCGCGCAAGTAGCCATGGTATTGTTACCCCCAGGCAAGGGCCATAGGCCACGGTATTGTTACCCCCGGTCGAGGGCCATCCGAACTAAGGGTGCCACAAATACTTTTCAGAAAAACTGGACATTCATTCATTCATTTCCAACATATCATAGCTTTTCAAGAATCAATCATTTCGTATCATATTATACTGAAAATACATAACATTGAACATAACTTTACAAAGTTATTACTCACTGTGGGCGTTGATGCAAGTAGACGAAGTCAAGAGGGTCAAACGGGTTGCGGCACGTGACCTACATAACACATTACGGATACACACTTGAAATACGCACTTCTAAATGCACGAAACTCACACCAAAGATTCTAAGTGTGTATCTAACCCCTTACCCTTAATATGGAGTCCTAATCATGGCCTAGGAATGCCTAGGATGGAATGTGGATGCAAAAATGCCTTAGAAAACATTTTACAAAAGTTGCTAAAAACAGGGGTCTCGCTCGAGCGAGCCTTCCTTCGCTCGAGCGAGCTTCCAAAATCAAAGGGTTCGCTCGAGCGAGGAGTCCTTCGCTCGAGCGATCTGATGAACTGAAAAAGTACTGGTTGTTGATTTTTTCCGCGCGATGCTCGCTCGATGCTCGCTCGAGCGAGCTCCCAAAATCAAAGGCTTCGCTCGAGCGAGAACTCCTTCACTCGAGCGATCTGATGAAAATGCAAAAGTACTAGATGCTGCAATTTTACGCGCGATGGTCGCTCGAGCGAGATTGCAAAATAAAAGGGCTCGCTCGAGCGATCAATCCTTCGCTCGAGCGAGGAAGCAAAATCTGGAATTTCTAGATTTGTCTTCCAAGTTCGAACTAAGCATTCTTCGACCAAAAACTCAACCTCTTGGGCTCAAGTTTTGGAAAAACATTTCAAACTCATAATACAACAAGTTTTAAAAGCCAATTTATAAAATCATTGCCCAAGAGTGAGTCCATTTGAGCACCATTTCCACAAATTTTCAAGAACAAGGAGTTAAACCAACATGCATGAATTCAAGTGCATTTTAAAGCTTCAAAACATGATCCAAAGCAACATTAAACTCAGAATTTTGATGAATTCATGGACTTTAGCAAAAATATGCACATGCATGTGGAAATTTGATACAAAAACAACTTCATATGCCAAGAACAGGTACATGCATGCATGAACTAGGCTCCAATTCAACATTTTTGGACCAATTCAAGGTTCCAATCACTAAAGGCTCAAGAACTAAGCATGAACAAGTTCAAAGACATTAAACAAGGGTTGGATTCTCTTACCTAAGTTTTCAATCACTAGCCTTGAAGTTCAACTTGCCAATGTATACTTCAATTTCCTCAAGATCATCAAATTGTAGCCAAAATCCCTCTCAATTCTCCCCCCTCTCTCTCTAATGTCGATTTTGGGCTCAAAATGGGCTGAAGGAAGATGTTTGTTGAAGTGTATGAAGCTCAAGAACAAGACTAAACATTGGCCACTCAATGGCAGTTCTGTAATTAAGCTAGGTTCATTATTAAAATGTTATTTAATCAGTTTTAAACATTCAAAATCGCATTTTAATTGAACCTACCATAAATTCCCATAAAATCTAACTAGTCTAAAACTCCAATCAATTTCAGAATCGGGTGCCGATAAGGCTTCCAATTTGCGAATTAAAGTTTAAAACACGAACAGATATTTGACACCGAACAGATAAAACACGTAAGTCATGCGATGCACATGCCAATAAATTCCAGATTTTTCCCTTAATTATTATTAGACATAATTAAGTCCCAATTAGCGCTAATTAGGGTCGGGGTTATTACATTTGCCGAGCCTACTTTAAATTGCATCCTTGTCTGTGTTGCATTAGCCACTTAACATGACCTAGGGACATGCATGTCTGCTAACTAATTTCTTGTTTTGGCACGGAGTACGATGTAAGTATTTACGCTTTAGCATACCACATGTGTGTGAGTATTGCCATGACAGTATGCTTACCATGCGGCTAAGTGCTTATGTGAGATAAACTGTTTGAATGCCTGTAGGTGGAGGTTGGATTGCTTGAGTTGGGAAAACTCATTGAAATCCGTATTTTAGCCTACTCGCAAGTAGCAATTTCAAAACTATTTTCAAAACGAACGGATATGCAATGTTTGTTTCCAAATTAGGCGATCTAGTCTATACTTGTTTGCCGCGCGCACAACATAGTAATTCTAGGTTAATAATTGGAATAAGAACACATAATGTTTTCAAAAACGGATATCACGGTTAGTAGAGGCCGGTCTTCGGACCGGGCGAAAGGGGGTGCTCATAACTGACCTTCCCCGATCGTACCCAAGCTCCCGAGCCAAGACCACTTTGGTGATGACGGACACGTGGCCTTTGGCACCGAGTCAGGGTTTCCTAAATTTTCCATTTTAAAATATTTAGGTGGCGACTCTGTAATCTGGCAAAGCAGTCCATGTTTGGCACTACTTTTCAAAAATCTATCTTCTCAAACGATTTGCCGGATTTGGACTCTTTGGTTCAAGATTTAGAACCGTGACACAAATTGAGTCCGAACTGTTAGATGGAAGCCCACAGGCGCGTCTACAGTCCCGAGTTAGTTCAAGTGACAACCGAGAAGATTAAGCTTATCCAGCAAAGAATCAAAACTGCTCAAAGTCGACAGAAAAGTTACGCCGACCAGAGAAGAAGAGAGTTAGAATTTGAAGTTGGAGATCATGTATTCCTGAAGATTTCGCCGACGAAAGGAGTTTCAAGATTTGGGAAGAAAGGTAAATTAGCACCTCGTTATATTGGGCCATTTGAAATTCTTGAGAAAGTTAACCCCGTTGCTTACAGACTTGCTTTGCCGCCAGAACTAAGTCAAGTCCACAATGTATTTCATGTTTCGATGTTGATGAAGTATATTCGAGACCCATTGCATGTGATTTATCATTTTGGAATTGTGATTAATGAAGATTTGGGTTACGAGGAGAAGCCGATACGAATTCTTGATAGGCAAGTGAAGCAGTTAAGGAACAAGTCAATACCAATAGTGAAAGTTGAATGAAAAGAGCATTATGGCAAATATGCCACATGGAAAATGGAAAAAGAAATGAAAATCCGACATCCAGAGTTGTTTGTGGGCAAGGTAACTCAAGTTTGGGAACCAAACTTGTTTAAAGGAGGGAGGATGTAACAACCCTCACTTTGCCATAGTCATGCTCACATGCATTCATATGATTTTGTTTTGTTAAGTTGCATTCATGAGATCTTATTTTGTTTTATCTAAGTGTTGTTGCATGCTTTGTTCCGTGTTTGGTGTATGTTTAGTCGAGGTTATCTTAAGCCTAGGTTTCACCTTTGAACCTCTTACACCTAGGACCATCTTGGAACCACTTTGGTTGACCTCCGCCTTCCTCCTGGCATGTTGGCCGAGATGTCATTATCTAGGCCGAGGTGTTCATCACCAAGGCCAAGATATGTATTATCTAGGCCAAGATGTTATCCTTACACCTGGTGATCTTGTTCCTGGACTGGTATGACCTAGACTGAGGTGTGGCACATCTAGGCCGAGGTGTGGCACAACTAGGCCAAGTGTTATCCTTCCTAACCGAGATCATTGAGACCTTACTTGCCGAAGCCTATGTCTTGTTCCGAGGTCATTACCTGCTGGAGTACCCATGTCACCTTACTTGTTATACACATTTTGTCATGCTCTTGTCTTGTCAGTCAGTCGCCTTTTTGAGGCAACCCAATCCGGTGGTGCCACGTGTCCCAGCAGAGGGTTAAGTCTACTGGCAGTAGAGAAAACATATCATTTTGTCATATCTTTGTCCTAGGAAGAGAGGAAGAGGAGTTCTTGAGAGAGAAGTAGATTTCCAAGCTTGATCCTTAAAGGTTAAACCGTTTGATCCGAGTGTTGAGGTTAGATTCTTGATTTACTCCTGTTATTCTTTATGTTTATTCGATCGCATTGCATGATCTTGCATGATTCTTGAGCCATGCATTGATTTAAAGTTTGTTTTAGAAAGAGAAAATAATGTTCATGTGTTCTTGAAGAAAAGCCACGTTTTGATCCGAAAGTTTGTACCAAGATCCATGTTTTTGTGTTTTTTTTCATAAGATCTTCAAGTATGGGTACCTAGGTCCATGTTTTTGAACTCATATCATGAAATCTCAGATTTTGAATAAAGAAGTTATAATTTTAGCATTCATGTTCTTTATAAATCTTCATGTTCATGTTCTTCAAGGAAGGAAATCCAGATTTCCAAACTTCACCCTTTCCTAGGTGTGGTCACCAACACCACTCTTGCCTAGATCTCACATTCAGGCCAAGCATCGTATCTCACCTTGGCCTACCTTCCATGATCACTTGCACCATTAGTCTATCTTGTATGAGCACCTCGGCAGTCGGCCGTTCGCCGAAGCCTTGGTAACCACACCTCGGCCAAGAAGTGTGGGACCTCGGCAAAGACCTGGTTGGTACCCAGCATGTTCCTCGAGATGAAAAATAGTGTTTTAACTTCCAGTGTGTTTTGCTCTGACTTGACCTAGTTTTGAAAGAAATGTTGGGATCATTTGCACTCATGAAAAGCTTGTTTTAAGAATGCATTTCATACCCATCTTTGAGCATCTCTTCTTCTCTTCTTGAAGTGCTTTCAGTAGACTTTATTATGTGTTTGTAGGACTTGGACCCTTGCTTTAACCCCGACGTTTGAAGAGCTATGTGAGTGGTATTTTTAATAAAGTTATGTTATAAAGTTTTGATAAAGCCTTGTTTAATCTTGGAAAAGTGTTTATTCAAGCATGAATGATTATCCCTAATTTTTGTATCAAGTATTATCTTGTTTTGATGACATTCTGGGAAAGTCTTTAGTGCCAGGGAACTATAATGCAACTGCACCCTTGTTTTGAGATATCTCCCTTGTTTTGCCACTGACGGTTTTCCGCGTGGGTTTGTTTGTTCGGAATGTCATCGTTTGGTATTATGTAGATGTTATTAACATCCAAGAAGCTTGAAAGATTTGATAGATGAACTTGGTTCATCCCTTTAATTTGTAAAGTTATGATATGTATTGTTTTGGAAAAGATATCGGATATCATTCATTCAAACCTTTATTACCTATACCATTCACTGAGTATCCAAGCTCACCCTTTCCTTATATATATGTAGGTGACGAGCAAGAAGGCGGTGACGCCTAGATGTGTTTTGCAAGATGTTTTGGACTCATATTTCGTAGCATCTTGAAGATTATGCTTTTTGGCTTTGTAATTCATTTCTTTTGTATATGTCGGCTCGAGAAGCCTTTTGATCAAGATGTATCTTGTACCTTGTTTTATTTGAATTCAAGTTGTAAAACCACGTTATGTATGCCATTTCATTTGATCTATGCACAGCTCTTGTAGACTATTTAGATTTAAATTTTATTGCTTCCGCATATGTAAGCCCCATATATATACTCTGATTGTGTGCGACTTTGTAAGTTGGCATTCGATAATCTCGGATTACTGGCCATTATAGCACCATTCTACTAGGGGCGGAATGGGGTCGTGACAAATTCCTACCTTATCTAAAGGGAAAAGTCAATTAAAATAGGTTAAACACACCTTGAGTTGGAATCTCCATGAACCTTCTCAATTTCCCCAATCTTCTTCCTTAAAGTACTTCCCCTCTTCCTCTCTAACTTTTCTCTTCTAATTTGCACTTAGGAGATATTTTTGTTAAAACTTATTTCCATGTCAATCATCCAAGAGGCATATATATACACATAATATAAAAAGGTTGAATAAGACAAAACTCCATCAATTTAATCATTCCAAATTGAAATTTCACAGAAAATCCTATTATGGCTTAAAAATCATGTTGATCGTAGATGTCAAATCAATTTCAAATTATTAAGCTTCTAAGGCTTCCAATTTCTGATCCAAACATTCTAATCGTAACAGATTATTCTCTTATTAGAAAGATATGGATCCATAACCATAAGTTTCACTCAATTAAATTTAATTTCACATGACTTTCACAATAAGCATATAAATGCACGGAATAAAGGACTGAAAACATACCAGAAAACATAAAAAAATTATTGGAAAGTATGTACGAGGGTCGGGTCATTACAAATTCATTATAAGGTTTTGGAACTCTCACAATGTGCCTCACAAAAACCCCATTTTACTTATATATAATATATATATATAGATAGATTTAATAAGAATTTATATTTGTTTTAGATATTTTTTTTAATAAACAAATTTTTTATTTTAATTTTTTATAAAAATAATTTAACAATTTCATCACTAACCATAATGTGGCTTTTTGGGAAGATGGTAAAAGTGACTTTTTGGCTTTTAACCAAGCTTTTGGCTTTTTTAGACAAATGATTTGGGAAGATAGTAAAAAGTGACTTTTGACTTTTTTTTATTAATGTTTGTTTATGATGTCAAATCATAATAAAATGACCAAACTACCCCTATTTATTTAAAATATTTACAACTTTACCTATATAACACTTTTTAACCAAAGAGGGGTAAAATTGTAATTTCACCATTGGCTACAAACCAACTTCCCAAATGAAAAAAAAGACAAAAAAGTCAACTTTTGGCTTTGGCTACTAACCCAAAAAAAGTGGCTAAAAACCATGTTGCCAAAATGGGAGAAGTTGAAAATGGTGTAGCACTAGGTATGAGAGAAGACAAAAAGACTTGTGGGCTAGGAGAAGTCAATAAATGCTGAGGTTTTTTTTTTTCAAATCAAAAAATTAGAAAATTAAAATTGGGATATGGGAACTCTCACAAAGTTTGTGGATTAGAAACCTCATTTTCCTTATATAATACTAGCCTATCACCCGTGCTATGCACGGAATAATTATAGATATTTATATTTGTTTTAATTTTTTTTAATATATAAATTATGCTTTTTAAGATTTTTTTTATAAAAATAATTTAATAATCTTATCACTAACCATAGTGTACAGAAGAAATTAAAAAGGCTACTGCAGTAACTATGCACAAGCTGTATCTATAATTATTTGTATGAGGAAATTTTAAATACTAATGAGGGATTTTGACCAAATCAATAAATGCAGGCATGTGGATTGGAAAAAGTTAATAAATGCTAATCAGGAGATTTTGACCAAATCAATAAATGTTGAAGTTTTTTTTTTTTAAATCAAAAATTTAGAAAATTAAGATTGAGAGATTGGAGCTCCCATAAGGCTTGGGGTTTAGAAACCCCATTTTCCTTAATATATTTACAATTATCTGTATATGTGAATTGCGATTTTTAAATGTCTTCTTTTTTTTTTCTTTTTTATATTATATTAAAGTTTAATATTTTGATAATAATTATATGTGTTGGACTTTTCAAGAAATTTTTTTTATGCTTGTTTTTAATGCATTAAAGTGTTATTATAAAGGATAATAATTATATGTGTTGGATTTTTCAAGGAATTCATATGTGTTGGATTTCAAAGAATTTTTTTTATGCTTGTTCTTAATACATTAAAGTGTTATTATGAGGGTAAGACTTGGGGGTTATGAGAAGTTAATAAATGCTAAGGTTTTTTCTTTTAAATCAAAAAATAAAAAAATTTAGATTGGGAGATTGGAGCTCCCACAAAGTCTGGGATTAAAAACTCCATTTTGCTTAATATATAGTAAGTATAGATAGATAACCCAATGTCTCAGTATGAGAATCAAAGTTTCTATCAAATAAATGACCAAATATCTCACTTAGGTGTGGCTATATGAGACATTTGATCATTTATTTGATAAAAAATTTGGGGCCTATAACATTTTCTTTTCAAAAAATTGAGTAAACTTTTTAAAAAATTTAAAATATATATTTTTCATAATTTTTGTTATTAAATTTTTAAATATTTTATGTAAATATTTTATTTTTTAAATACATATAATCTAAATATTCTTAAAAAGTTTAATATTTGTGAAAAAAACGTTAAAAAATTTCATCAAATACAAAAAATATAATGAAGTTTTTTAGATACACCTAATCATATTTTATGGGATTCAATAAATTTTTTAAAGATTTTTGCATAAATGTTTTACTTTTTAAGTATATTAAGATTAAGTAAATTTAAAAATTCAAAAAAAAATTAAAATATTTTTTAAAATTATTAAAAATATAAAAAAAAATAAATTAAAAACTCATAAAACTGTTTTTGAAAATAGAAAATCAAACAAGGTGAATATACAATGTTGGGTATATAACTCTGCTTGATTTTCACAATTTACATTTCGTTTCAAGATGGTTTTTTTTTTAAAGTAATTATTTGATTTTTTTTTTTTAAAAAGTGTAAAAAATATTGAAAATGAATTGATTTTTCGTACTAGATTTTATTTATTTATTATTATTATTTTTTGGCTATTTTAGCCAATTGTCAAACATCAGGCTTGTTTTAAGGAAAAGCTAAAAACAACCCTTATTAGTGTTAAAAAAATATGTAAAAATATGTATAAAAGTGTAATACGTAAGATGATGATGGGATATAATATGTTATAGGATATGAGATGGATTATATATACTGTGAAGTCACTTGTACTATATTTAGTTAAGATAAGATATAGGATGGGATAAAAGGAAAGTAATTATTTTGACATTTGAATGAAAAATAAGTTATATCTGACAGTGGGGGATATACAATATCATGGGGTGGTATTGCATATCCCCTTTTGCATTATATACGTTTCGAACTCCTCATATCCAGAGCAACCAAGCACCTAATATAGGGAGACAAAAAGACATGTGAGACCCACCTCATATTATGTCTAGTTCCACACCCATATCTAACTTTTATATTTGGTAAACAAACAGAGCGTTAGTACATTTACATTTTTATCAAAATTTCATTTTAATCCCTTCACTATAAATTGTAACAATCAATTCCCTACACTTTAAATTAAGTTGCAATCTTACCCTTTCCATCCGTCTATCGTAACAAAGTTGACAAAACTTGTCATGTGAAGCATGTGTGACATTTTGTTATTTTAATAGAATCCTTATATTTTTATCAAAATCTCACTTTGATCTTCACACTTTCATCAAATCTCATTTTAGTTCATTCACTTTCAATTTTCATTAGTTTTATTAACAATAAATGGATAAAAGGCTGAGATTGAAATTTGATTTAAAGTGTAAGAGCATCTCCAATAGAGCTCTCAAAACACTTGCCAAAGTTATAATTTAGTAATAGTAATAAAAAAAATGGGTCTCCAATGGATTGCTATTTTACTTGCCAAAGATGGCATATGCCATATCTGTTCTCAAATTTAGCAAGTAAAATAAAAATTGCCAAACATGCCACATCAACAAATATAAATATATTTGTAACTCCAAATTCAGTTGAAAAAAAAAGAATTGAAACAGTAGAAAACCAAGTAATTTTTCAAATTTAATTTTTCTATTTAATTTTTCAAATTGAATTATATTTAATTTTTTTTATTTTTTATATTTATCTAGTCGGGAATAATATAAATATATAATTTTTTTTTACAAATAGTTAAAAAAAAGTCATAAAAGACAAAAAATAAACAAAAATAAAATCACAAAAAAACTTATATCCAACCAACACCTTCAAACTTGGAAGGAAAGTTGGTTGAGAATTGCTAAAATTGCAAGTGACCATTGGAGCACCATTGCCATAATTTGAAAAAATAGCATTATTCATTGCCAAATTATAGCAATAGCAATGGTATTATAGCAACAACCATTAGAGATGTTCTAAGAGATTGACTATTACATTTGAAAATGAAATGATCAAAGTAAGATTTTAGTAAAAATACAGAGATACTAAATGTATAAAAGTATATTAAAATATGTAAAAATATTTTAAAATGTGTACAGAATGTATTGAGAATATAAACTTTAATTTTCATTTTTTGGGATAAAATTTATGAAATCATCATAACTGGTTTGATTCTTTTTCAATTTTGCTACATATTTTTACTAAATTTATCAGTTACAACATAACAAGTGTGAGGCCACACTTCGGCTAGGTTTGGCTATATGGGTTGGATTGAGTTGGGTTGGGTTAAATTAATCACTAAAAAATAAAATAAAATAAAATATTATATTTAGATCTTAATTATTTTACTTTTTTCTCTCACAAAAATTAAAATGACCACAAAACTTTTGCCAAACAAATTTTTTAGTCCTAACTAAAAAAGTCTTAACTAATTTTTTTTTCTCTCATGTACAAATTTTTTTTTCTCTCATGTACTCACTCAGGAACCTCCATGCAATCTCCAAAAAAACATGAACACTTTGATATTTCTCTCAACCCACTTTCTCTTCCTCCTCCTACTTCTCTATATCTTCATTCACCGAAATCTACTTCCCAAGTTCAATCACACCATGTTTATTAACTTGGCTTTTTCCATTACCAACTTCAATTCAGCTTGGAATTTCTTGTTTCATCACTCAAAATCTCATAATCTCAAGAGCCATGTGCCGGATAACCAGGAGGATATCAGAATCCGGCGATCCGAGCATGAGCCGGGGTCTGAAGGAGCAGCACCTGAATGTGCAGTGTGTCTGAGTAAGATTGAAGAAGGAGATGAGATCAGAGAGCTGAGGTGTGATCACCTCTTTCATAGGGTGTGTTTGGATAGATGGGTTGGGTATAATCATGAAACATGTCCTCTATGTCGTGGTTCTCTAGCTCCACGTAGAAGTGTTGCAGAGCTTGGAATGGAAGTGTTGTCTTTCAAGTTTTGTTCTTTCAGTTCAAGCAACCGGGATTCGAGGTGGCTGCGCTGGGTAAGGGTATTTTTAATATTTTTAAATTTTGAGGAGAGGTTAGTTTGATAACTGTAATCTTAATTATATATATGTGTAGTTGAGGGAATGGTTAATGTTATACCTCGCTTGTAATTTTTTCTCGAGAGATGTTAGAGATCGTGAAAATTTTATCATGAAAATGATTAAGAAAAATTTGTGACCCTTAGATTACTTTGATTAGTGTGTTGTGCTTTATTGTAAGTGTAATTCAAAGGTCACAAATTTTTCATGACCATTTTTATAATAGACTTTTCATAACACCTAATATCGTTGTTTTTTCTCATAGTGAAATGGTAATGACAATAAATGCAATCCTATTTTAGAGCATGAATGAAAAAAAAAGTGTATTCATCGCATTTAAAATTATGAATTAAACTTGTTATTGTACCAAAAAGTGTATTGATTTCTACCAATCATGAACAAAGACATTTGGGGAGGGGATATAAAAAAATCTGATAGCACTGTTTTGAGACTATTGGCAATGGTTTTGATATTGATTTTACCTAAATTGTAATTCAGTGGAAGTTAGCCCCAAAAAAAATTAAATTAAATTAAATTAAATTAATTATAATTTTTATCAATTTTAATAGTTAATTATAAATTTTTTGAAGAATTTATAAATATTTTGTGAAGATTTTACTTATTTGCAATTTTCTCTTGATTTTACAAAGATATTAGGTGGCTGCTCGACACTTCATCACGTTGAAGGCAAAATATTAATAGGAACTCTATTTCTTTTTTCTTTTTCTTTTTTATATTTGTATAATAATTTAAATTTTTTAGTTAATTTTTTTTTTTCTCTTTCTGTAATTAAAATTTAAGATTATTGACAAGGGATTTTTTTTTTTTTTTTTTTAAATTTTATGTGGGGGGCCCTTAAGGCTAAGTTTGGCAAGTAAGAAAAAAATTTAAAAAGTTATAAAAAAAATTAAAAAGTTATTACTATTTATTAAAAAAAATATTTTAAAAAAATTAATATATAAATATTAAATACAAATCCACTTTTTGTTCGATCAATGTAGGTGACGTCAGGCAACATTAGGCCAACTTTAGTGAAAGGAAAGGGAAAAAAAATTGCATGGTACATTCAATCAATTTGAATTGTAAATTTGGGTCCATAGGGGCTTACCATGTGTCTCATTTTGATAATTCCACTACAAAAAAATTGACATATAACAACGTTTATACAACATCGTTTTCAAAAAAACGCCATTTTTAATGTTTTCCGTATTTTACATATAAAAAAAAAAGAAGAAAGTAAAGTCACTTAACAGATCTCACTTTCTCATACTCGTATCTCCGTCATGTCCGTCTCTCTCATTCTTACACTCATATCTCACTCTCAGACATCACTCCCTCTCACTCTCTCACACACCGCTCCTCTCTCTCGTAATCGAACATCGATCTACATTCCTCAGTCAAACATCGATCTCTGTCGCTCTAGGGCTTTGCTGTAGCTGTTCTTCATCGAACTCGAACTTGATCTCGATCTGTGCTTCATCTCAGATCAGATCATTATCATTTTTCGATTCTCTTCTCTCTTCGATCTCTCTGCAAATCTCTCTCTCTCTAAACTCTGGATCTATCTGTGTTCGATCATGGAGATGGAACGTGTGATCTAGTTTCCACACGCGGACATGGATCGTCGTCCCAGAAAGAGACCGCGCTTGGGTTGGGATGTTGCTCCTCAAGCCCTTAAGGTATCAAATCTGTTCTCTAGATCTCTAATTTCATAATTTTTTTTCCTTCTCTTTTTTGGTTCTATTTTTTGCTAGATCTGGTTGAAATTAGGTACGTGGTAGATCAGGTATGAGAAAAGGTTTATGCTTTTATAAATCTGTAAATTTCATGGTAAATCGGGTTAGGAAAAAGGTTTATTATTATTATTATTATTATTATTATTATTATTATTTTTTTTTTTTTTTTTTATGTATAATCGATTTTTATGTATGATCTGTAAATTTCTGTCTTCCTTGGTGGAGATGCGAAGTTACTTTAGCTAGAAAAGCTTGTTCTCCGTCTTTACTTGAGCGTATATCTTCAAGATTATTTGAATCCCTCTGATCTAAATCGATCTAGGGCTCAAGGTAAGGGTTTTCTGACTTAGATTCGCTAAGTTCACTAAAAATTTGTAAAATCTCATGGTTAAAACAACGATTTGGAGTATATTTATGTTGATGTTTGTAAATTTGCTTGCATTTTTTTCCCCAATCTAGCTTTTTTGGCATTTTTCAAATCTTTTTTTTGCTTATGTTTTTGCTGATTCCACTTGTTCACTTTTTTTTTTTTGGTTCTTATGTTTGAATTCTGAATTTTTTAAAGTCCTATACGGAATTGAATATTTGAGAGAGAGCTTACATCTCTTTTCTTTAGTTCTAAACTTGGCGGGTTCGTAAATATGTAATTTTTTAACTTCTAATTTCAATTTGATACTTGTCAATATGATATGCTGAAATTAATGACATGTAAATTTCCGTCATTTGATTCCATAAAAATTCATTGTTATTTTGCCGGCAAATTTTAAGGTTGGGCAAGTAGGTAACTTTGATTCACAATTGACTTTAAATTTTTTATTTTTCCTCAATTTCTTCTTAGGATATGTAATTGGTATGAACAAAGGCAGATACCAAAATTTTCAACTCTTTAGTTTTTATGTAATTGGTTAATTGGTTAATGATGTGGGTTTTGTGTTTCTTCCTTTGTTTGTTTGGTTCTTGATTGATCAAATCTGTGTCAATAGTCTTGAGATATTTGGGATTAAAAGTCAGCTTAATGTGTGCAGGAAGTAAATGAGATGTGGGCAAGCTTGGGCTATTACAGGTTTGGGCAATTTCTTGTTGGAGAATCTACAATTCCTTTACCCAAATCTGCCAATAAATAATCATATGCCATTGTTTGGTTGTTTGTTTAACTATGGCTCTCTTGGTCTAGGATTGTAATTGCTCTTGGTTGGACCGTTGGAGTATGAATAATAGAAAAATGGTAGGAATGAATAGTAAAAGAGTAACAGTCAGTCATAGAATTCGACTATAGAATTAATAATTGTTAATGAATAATGCGATTTTTCCTTTAAAATTTTGATGGCTAATTATATTATTGCATTTCAAAGTGTTAACTACTATTTCTCCACAGGCAAAGAATGCTATTGTCTCACAGGAGCAGGTAATTTTTTCATTGCCTATACATTCGGTATCTAACATAGTTGAATTTGGAAGGCACAAAAAGTGATGTGGCATTCTCTTATTTAGGTTTTTGTCAGAAACTGATGTTGCAAACCACACTCTATTTCACAAGGTTTGTTTTGGAGAGTTGTGTTTCATGGTTCGGGTCCTTTGCTGATAATTATACATTTATATTTATAAAGTCAGAGTTTTGGTAGTGTTGTTAATAGTAATAGCATTCTTGGGTCTCAAACCTTTATTCCTACTGTAAACTTCTCGCAGCATAGTAACCAGCATAAGCAGGAGCCAAGCCAACAGATGCATTTTCCTTGTTGATCTCTCTATCATATAATATAAAGTATATTTTGGTGTTGGATTGCATGCTGTTAATACCTGATAGTGTTAAGGATATATGAATGTACATCCCACAGGAGAAGTGAGATTGTACTATACTATTTGGTTACTTGTTAGTAAGATGGGTGCTCTATAACACTTAGATTTTTTGAAATTGAATAATGCTTTTGTGTTCTAGTAATTTTGTTATGAACATAATTAAGGCTTTTGTTTGTTCATTCAGCCGAAGCCTAAAATAGATTATACATTGAAGGCCGTCGGTGGAAGCTTAACGGCCATTCCTGGACTTTCAGATATGATTGATGTAAGTGTTGATTATGATATCAAAATCTTTACTGCCGTTGGTTTTCAGAATGGTTGGTATTGTTATGTAGACTTAGTTGTGCTTTTTTTGCCAAATTGGATAGGATACTGTGGATTCAATCGTTACAGACAAGCTCCAATGGCCTCACAGGATTGTTGTGCCTATAGGTGGTATAGCTGTAGATACAAGGTAATCACACACACATATATATATTTTAATTAAGAAGGGTTCTTAGTTGTACTTGGCTAATGATTTGCACCATAAGAACAAGATTTATTTGCATTGTTTATGGTATATCGTGATTGACACTTTTTTCATCGTCAGGTTCAAGTATTTTTTCATTTTTAGATGTTTTGTTCATCACATGAATTGATAGTATAACACTTTTTTTTTTTGTTTCTTTTTTGTTTCTTTATTTTATTTTATATGGCAAGTTGGAGTTAACACTTCTTTGTGCCTTTTATGCAGTGAACTATAGCTTAGACCACAGGGAAAGCTTATGGTGACAGTAGTGAAGGCAAATGATCTTAAGAACATGGAAATGATTGGAAAATCTTACAGAATTTAGGAATCAAAGTTACAGATTCCAGAATCAAAGTTTGGCAGCAGCTGTTTAAATAGGAAACCATATAAAGAGAACTTCTAAGAAATACATATGTACTGCATGCATATTTTGTTTTTTGGGTTTTGGTTTTTGTGATAGTACAATGTTGCCATCGTGCTCTGTTATAATCTATTGCCTGCTAGACTTTTATGAAATCCTTTCTCTTTCAGCCAGTGATTTAATTTGTATTCCATTATGCAGAACTTGCCATATGGAAAATGTGAGGATTTTATACAATATATTTGGCTTCTATGTGCAATATTTGCCAACGTACGTTCTCTGTCACTATTCCAACTTTTAAGATTTATTTCCCAGTGAAAAGCTTTTTAAATATTTTGGTGGTGACGTCTTGTTCAGAATTTTGGGGCATATAGAAGATAAGAGAAGAAGTATCGAGAAGGAATTGAAAAAACTTTTGAACCTATGCCGACGGGAGCTACCTGAGAGTTATGTTTCCATAGAAAGTTCAAAAGGGACCAGGCTGAAACTTAGGAAGCTCGTACAAAAATACACTGTAAGTATCAGTATCATATTGGATATGTTTTGTTCATTCTCATCATTCGAAAATTATGTGCATTAATATAGATATACGCATCTAATCTTATGGTACCGTGTTTGTGTGACCCTCTAGTTAAGGGCGGTACAGGCAAAAAATTCTAAACAGGCATGCTTTGAGTTTGCTTTATCTTTAGAATTTTAGTGGATTTATTGCCCTATTTGTGTTATTTGAAAAATGTATCAATATAGTTACACATATAATTATAATTATAATTTGCTGCCTCCACCACTGATGTTTATGTTCATCAGAGTTTCTTTTGATATCTGTCATCACTTCGTTCTTGTGAATTTTCAATATGGAAGTTTCAGTGCTTAACCAGCCTAGTTGCATACAGATATCCTTGGTTTATTGATTTAATAGGTACAGGATCTACTGGAACAACCCATAATGCTTATTATCAATAAAGATGCTCCACAAAATGGGATAAAAGCGCAATCTGTGCCACAAGGTCCAAAACTTCACACTGATTCTTTTGACAAGAATAGGGAGATGCTGAATGTTGCATGTGATCAGATTCTATCCAGAGATAAGGACAGGTGTGCTTTGTCTGTTTTGCAAATCTGTATTTTGCAGTGCTGTTAAATTCTCTTGCTGAACTTTGTCTGATTTCTTCTCTTCAGGTCCACATGGTTTATAGATTGGAGAAAGAAAGTAGATTATGCTTTGCAGAAGTTGCAGCTTGAGAGGACACCTGGGTCTACATGCATTGCATACCAGAAAAGAAAGCAAGCAAGTGTGGTGTACCATTGAGAATATTAGCAGAACTGCAATTGATTGTTCTGACCTTTGGAAGGAAGAAAACAAGAGTTTGGGAAAGAGGAGGACTTTGGCTAACCTTCTGAAGCTTTTAGAAAGCTGTGGCTTGTCTAATAAGCACAGGTCTACAGATTTCGAGGTACATGAGCATACTCAATCTGTGGATTTTAGTCTTAAATTTGACGAGAACTTTATTTCCAACAATCTTTTTGCATCTTCAAGCTCAGTCCTTCATATTTCTTGTAAGCTGTCATGTTTTTTGTCCATTGTTTGCTTGTTTCAAGTCCGATGATTGTTTTTTCTGTGTTGGATGGCATTGTATAGGATCAATTCGAATCCAACCAATTAATTTGGTGGATTCTTAAGCCTTCATATGATAGGAAGCATTTACTGATGAAATAAGGTGGTCCGTCTTCCAAGGATTTGTTTGCTGCTCTGTGCCAGCAGCATCCGGGTTTGCCCCTTGAAAGTTTGGACAGGGAATGGGAAACAGCAAACCAATACTACTTTAGGAGCATGGCATTGGTTTACCTTCTGCAACAGATTTGCCTGAATTTCCATAATGACTTTACTCTTGAACAGGTACATCTTTTATTTGAAGGGCATGGTTCCATTAGACTAGACTCATTATTCAACCCCAACCTAATTCTAGAGGGAGCAAAATTTAAAGTTCAAGATGGTTTTGATGGACACGGGGCTCCTATAGTTCTTGTCCGCAGTTGGTTTGTCATGAATTTTGGATGGAATATGTGTAATTTTTTATTGTTTGAGTGTGTGCGCACGCACGTGTAGCTTTTTATTTTATGTTATTATTTTTGATAAGCAGCAAAAAGATTTTATCAAAAATGAAAAAGAAGGTACATGTTTGTGCGGAGCTTCTATATTGCATGTATGTTTCATTTGTTGATTGGGCATTTTATGGCACCAAGTTTTGGGGACTAGCCAACTAGGTTTTTCCCAGTGGATATTATTTCGCTTATATGTTTTTGCTGGGAATCCGATGGGGTTTGGATAGAGAATTGCAGCTTACTAGTGAGAATTGCTGGAACCTTGGTAATCTTGTCAGATGGGGATGCCCTGAATTTTCACTGCTGGACCAGTCCTTTTTCTGCACTCCACACTTACGAACTCCACTCAAGTCAACAAGCCTTTGCACTTCACACTAGCAGAAAATGTTAAAAGTGTCTTTATTTTGAGTTCAATATATAGATTTAAACTCGGATGTCATCATATCCTGGTCTGAAAAACATCTTGAGATTATAATATCTGGTAACATTGTACTTGACATGTATGTACATTTCATGTTTTATGCAGGTTAACAGATCAGGTTCTTTCCTTGACCATCTTATGGTAATACAACAAGAGCAACGGGCTGCTGCATACAGTTTTGTGGAGCATCTTGGGCACTTAAGGAAATGTGTCTCACTTTTTGAAAATTTATTGCCCAGCTCCCTTGCTTCTGATACTGTAAGTCGTAGAGAGTTCTCTTTTATCCAGAACCAGCATGCCATGTTTAATTGCATGTGGCAACAAAAGGTAGGCTTTCTCTTCGAATTGGAAATGGTGTCCATGAAGACATGGTTCATAAATCATAATCATTTTTTTCTTTATGCTTCTGCAGCCGAATGATGAACAAGATGACTTAAATGAAGTTCCAGGCAAAGATGCTAAAGGTATAGAGATGGAACAGGATTTTGCTGCTGATACATTCAGTGTCAGTGAGGAATCTTGGAGATGATGACAATGAAGATGATGAGGATGGGCAGCTGGAGTCTGCAATGGGGGAAACTGGAGATGATGGTGAAATCATTGATGAGAAACTTTGGGATAAGGATGATGAAGAAAACCCTAATAGCGCAAAAGATAAATATGAATCTGGTCCATCAGTTAAAGACACAGATTCTAGTGGTAGAGAGCTTAGAGCAAAGGAAGATTCTGATTCTGCCACTCCTGCTGATGAAGCTGGAGAGCTTAATCCCAATGAACTCGACAAGCAAGAAGCTGAGAATGAAAATCAAGATGATCTTGACAATTCTGAGAATCTGGAAGACATGAACATGGACAAAGAAGAAGCTTTTGCAGATCAAACGTGTTGAAGGTTGATGAGCCTAATCAAGGATCTGAAGATATGGAGATGGATGAACAATTTTTTGTTAAAATGAGAAAATATTAGTAATTTTTTATTTTTTTTATTATTATTTTTTGGTTGTGGAAAATTGAAAAATGAATACTCCATATTAGTAATTTTTTATTTTTTATTTATTTTTATATATTTTGAAAATGGTGATATGGATGGATGGTTTGCTTTGAACAGCATTAAAAAAAATCAATAATTATGAATTTTTTTTTTAATAGCAAAGAAAAGTTGGTGGCGTTTTTCATGAAAACGTTGCAAAATGTCGTCATGATTACGTCATAGTTAACTCTGACGGAAACAGTCCAACAGCTGTTAAGAATTAGTGACGTTTTAAAAAACGTCATCTAAACTCTATAGTGGCGTTTTTAAAACGCCACAAAGATATGACGGCGGCCGTATCAGCGACGAATGTTTTAAACGTCGTATTATCTTTTTGCGGCGTTTTTCTGGTTTTTTGCGGCGTTTTTAAAACGCCGCTAATTTACGATTTTCCTGTAGTGTTCGAACCGTTCAAGATGTAGTCGTCTAGTATTATATGGTTGTAAAAAATCACATCTATCGGATATCGTTAACTATATGATCAAATCAGTTTTGTATAAAAATTAGATGGTGTTATAGTTAACCGTTGACAAAAAAACTAACACGATCAGATAGTTATCGATATCCAATTAAAGTAATTTTTTACAAACATGTAGTACTCGACGTATTCTATATATTGAACGGTTTCGATTAGAAAAAAAGGACCCGTGGTAGGCCCCCATAAGCCGAATAACACTGTCCAATCAAAGTTCAAAAATGAGGCAATATTTTCCATGTCATACCAAGCCGACTGGCTGCCAATTCCGTACTGTGTCCTAGACTATTTTCTCTTACACACTTTTTTATATAATTTTTTAATATATATTTTTTTATAAAAATTTAAAAATTAATTTAAATATTCATATTCTTTTTTTAAATTTTTTAATAAAAAGATAAAAAATATATTTATTTAAGACACCACAAATAATTCTTAAAAAAAAAAAAAAAAAAGGAGGTGTACTTATTCAACGGCTACGAAGGGAATTTTTTATGTTGTCAGACTCAGACACAACATCTGCTGAGGTTTCCCATCTTTAATCTTGCTTTTAAATTTGTATATTAAAATGTGGTGTAATGATTATAAATACAAAAATGCTTTAGACCACTAATTAGTGGTGGTTCTAATGATGTGGCAGTGGGTCTCACCTACTGTCACATGTGTTTTGTGCCTTGTTTTTTTTTTTTTTTTTTTCAATTACCACCTTATTAGTGATGGAGTTAGTGATAATAAATTAATGGTATGTAACATTGCTCATTTATATAAGCCTTAAGTTTTTATGAATTTATTTAAATTTGTATTTAATTTATATATTTTATGAGATTATTTATATAAATTTATGGAAATTTATATAATTTTATACTAAGATTATATATCATATGCATCGTGTACTGAAACATTGCTCAAAAATGTATTACATATGACCAAAAAAAATATAAAACGTGGAATTCAATTATGTTTGCTAAATGTTTGATAGCGTAAAGAGTAAGGTCAAGTTTGACATAATTTAAATAATACAAAAGTTAAAAAGTCACTATTCTATTTAAGTCACATCATCTTATTTAAATCACATCACCTCTCTAACATATCCCATCAAACCCAATCCAAACCCAACATATACAAGTCAATAAGTCAAAAAGTGTATTTTTTTAAAACAATCCAAACCAACCCTAAGTAGGTTGATTTGAAAAATTCGTTAAATTTTTTTTTTTTTTTTTTTTTTGTCTTTTTATGTGTAAAAAACGTAAGAGGTGATGTAATTTAAAATGGGTTAAAAGCTAAAAGCTAATTTTTTATTAACTTTCCAAATTACCCCAATGTGTACCATTAAGTAGGGGTGGTCGTGGTTTGGTTTTGGACGATTTACGGATCGGTTTGGACTCATCCGCATGTATGCAGTTTAGGAAAAATTCAATCCACAACCGCCTGTAATGCGAGTTGCGGTTTGTGCAAATAGAGTTCGTGGATGTACGGACATTTAGGGATAGTTTGCAGATTCGACTTTTTCTTCAAAAAATTATTTTGGAGCTTTTTTTTTTCATTTTGTAAATATTTATTTTGGATCATTTTTTCTCCATTTTCTAAAATGCTCCAACATTAATAATTAATGAATTAAAAATTATAAAATTAAGAACACAACTAAATCAATTCCCAACACAAACAAATCATTCAAAATCCTAAACTTTTAAATCAAATCATAAACTAACACAAGCACATCTTTCAAAATCCTAAACTAGATAATCAATCTCATTTATTATCTACTACCTAACAATATAATTAAAATAAAATCATTCAAAATCCTAAGCTTACCTAAGCCTTCGTTTGGCATGCCAAAAAGCCCGACTTTTTGACTATTTTAATCACAAAAAAACAAAATAAGCTAAAAAGTCAATAAGACAAAATGTCACATACAAACTATAATCATTTCATATTTTCTCTCACAAAAGTCAAAAAAACCAAAAAGCTTTTCTCAAATGAAACTTTTTAGTCCTAGGCTAAAATAGCCAAAAAGTTAAAAAGCCAAACCCATAATCCAAACGAACCCTAAAAGTAATAAAATAACAATGGTCCGGGTTTTAAAAAAAAAAAATTCAAAGTGCAGGCGGGTACTTGTGGGTGCGATTTAAACCCACAACCCACAACCCACAATCATGCCATATTTCAAACCGCATTTGCCCACATTGTGTCTAGGAAATTGTCTATTTATATATGGATCGGTTCGGGTTTAGCGAATTGTACGATTTAGATAACCTTATACCTAGCCTTACCATTAAAATGTGTTATATAAGTGCGAGATCTATCCATATATATATTGATGATGTTGCTGATCCAAGAGAGGGCGAGTCAGGCAGACCCATGCTTCCTACACCTTTCACCAGTCACTGAGCTCGCTGGTGTGCCTGCAAAAATGCCCAATGGGGAATGGGAGTTCCCCAGCGGACTCTCGGACGATCAAGTTAGGAGATTTGACGATGTAGAGAGAGGGAGAGAATAAGAATAGAAAACTTAACCTTTTGATGTGTCTTGGAAGCCTCTTTATATCCCTTGTCCATCATTTCCTTGTCCATTCCGACCTGTCGTGTTAGCCGAAAGTCTATACTCTAGCTTGCATTGTTCATGGTGAGGTTGTCCGTTCCGACGTGAAGGGGTTGTTGCATTTAATGCTGCAGGAGCCTCATTAATAGCTGATGTGTGGTGCAATAACTCTGCAGGATCTTTGTCTGCTTACGTGGCTAGTTCCCTTCTTGATAAGTATTTAGATGCCATTGGTTCCTGGGGCAACGTTGGGTTCTTAATGGTGTTGGGCTTTAGTGTTTGAACCGTGAATTGGGCTCTAAGTAGTGAGCCAAAAGCTTTTGTGGGCCCACCGATGTCAGTAGTCCCCCATTTCCAAGTGCAGCTTTAGCCCGACGAAGGGAATAAAAAGAACGGTGGGGGGTGGGTGGGGCCGAACGAGTGGACCGATCGAGAGGAGAACCAACCGCGAAGAGGGGGTGGAGCGCGGAGGTCGACCTAAAGGAGAGCCAAACGCGAAGGAGGGGTTGAGCGCGGAGGCCAACCGAGAGGAGAGCCGACCGTGAAGGGGGTCGAGTACGGAGGCCGACCAAGAGGAGAGCCGATCGCAAAGTGGAAGGGTTGAGCGCGGAGGTCGACTGAGAGGGAAGCCGACTGCGAAGAGGGTCGAGCGCGGAGGTGGCGGTGGCACGCGAGGCTCGAGGTGTGATGAGGTACGTGATGATATAAAAGTGGAATAGACAGGAAAGGGGAAAAAGATGGGGAATCGTGGTTATACACATGGTATGATCTAAACCAATGGTGAGGGAGGTGATGCGTTAGTAGGAAGCGAAAGGTTAGGACTAGGATATGACATGGAAAAGGCGGGGGTTGTGACTTTTGAAATTTCAAACTAGCGAAATTTAACCTTGATCTTTGACAACTAGGCAAACTGTGGGCATTTGGAGTTATCCGTTTTACATATCTTATTGCGAGAAACCAACACATCTCAGATCTGACCCCATTCGTTTCGTGTGACGCTTCCCTCTAACAGTTAGTGAACTTCTTCGCACCTGAGTCTGAAGCAATATACAAAAACGTAAAAGAGATGGCTCGAAACAAAACACCAGCCATGAAATTAGAGGCGTTGGGTGAAGATGATGCGGTGGAGTTGGCGGAGCAATATAAGATGGAGAGGCGAGAGGAAAGGGGGGCGAAGCAAGCAGTGCGACCTCGTCTGTCCACAATGACCATGGCCGCAAGGCCGATTAGCCAACTGGGACCTGACCACTGGCACACTAAGGTGGACAAATCGACGTTTACAACAGATGAGTTTGAGGAGGTGCATAGGAAGCACCAGATTCCTGCGGAGATAGAGTTGAAGTTGCCAACGTCCAAGGAGAGAGCATCGGATGCGGGTCCGATGAAGTTCACACTGTACGAGGAGCCGTTGCGGAGGGTCTAAGGTTGCCGCGCCCACAAATAGTGGTAGACATGCTGAACTGATTGGAAGTGGCCCCAAGTCAGCTTATGCCTAATGTATGGAAAATACTGCTGGCCTGCGCGATCGCATGGCTATAGGCGACCCAAAGGGGGGGGCAGCGATGACAGTGGATGAGTTCTTTTCTTGCTACAAGGCCTCTGGTCAACAAGAAACATAGGTGATGTTGCAGGCGATGGCAGATAGGGGATTAGTGGCGGGTTTGCCATCGTCGGTGAAGGGGTGGAGACCAAGGTGGTTTTACGTATCAGCAAATAGCGGGAGGAGGGTGCACACAATGTGGAAGAAACCTATTAAGTCGATGGAGCCAAGGCTGGAGGCAGAGGCAGAGGATAGGGTTAAACGGGTGAATGAGTAGAGGGAGAAGGAGAGAGTGAAGTGGGATAGCCTTATCCAGCTTTCAAGCTTGTTTGCCTTAAGCCTAGGGCCACAGCCGACGAATAAGGGATCCTGCGCCGAAAGAGTTGTAGGCGAGAAGGAAGATGCAGGAGGTAGAGGATAAAAGGACCTTCGCCAAGGCAGACAAGTATAAAGAGTCGTAGTTAGGTTAGGCGCCTAAGCTGGTCATGAAGGAATGAGTCTGACCGCATCCCAAGCCTCTGGACAATAAGGACCTGACTGATTTTACGCCATTACCACCACTAGTGGATCCGCTAAAGGATAGGAGCAAAAAGGAGGTGGGGGCGGTGTTGATAAAGAAGAAGAAGAAGAAGAAGAAGAAGAAGAAGGCAGCTGCGAAGGAAAGTGAGGAGGGGTAGTTTTGAAGAAGGTGAAGGAGAGGGTGGCAGGGGCAACCCCAAAAATAAAGATGGGGAAGACAAGAATGGGGTTATGGGAGGCCATGGGCCTAAGTGCTCAAATGGTGAACAGCACAGCTGAGCCAAAGGGGTTGGCAAGGGACGAGATATTGGGAGAGCCATCGCCCAAGATGGGGCTTTGTGCTAGAAGTGTCCCCAAGTCTTGGGAAAGGGAAAGGGGGAGTGAGCAGATCAGAGATGAGTGCCATGTTGAAGACCGCTACGTATCATGTTCACGCGGTGGCCGATCGATCGGCGGAAGAAGAAGAGAAGCCAGGATCGCCGCCGATTGTCTCCTGGGGGTAGTGGAGGATGCGGCCATGCTGAATAAGGCAGCGGGCGTAAAGGTAGAGGCAGAGCTGCTAAAGGCCGGGTTGGAAGGGGTGAAAGCACAGTTGCAAAACCTAAGGGTCGAGACGGCGGGTTGGAGAAAAGCCGCGCGAAGTGCCTGTGCAAAGGGCCTGAAGTATGCGCAAAGTGCTAAAAAGATGCAAGTACTGGCGATGGTGTAGAGCTATTTGGCAGAACGTACTGCCTCCGAGCTCGCCGTGACCAAATCAAAGCTGGAAGTGGTGCGCCATAAGGCGGTATCGCTAGAGTTTGAGTTGATGGGCGAGCAAAGGAAGGTATGCGAGGTCTAAGAAGCCTGCACCACTGCTAAAGAAAGGTTGGAAGAGGCTCTCGTCAACAACGAAGATAGGGATGGCAATTTGAAACCGACCCGACGGGGATCCAATCTCCCGACCCCAATTTGAACGGTTTTTCTCTGAAAAATATCCCCGACGGAACGGGGATGGTATTAAAAAATCATTCCTTAATTAATTTCGGACCGGGGACGGTGACAAGTGCGTTGGCCTCGACCACGGCCCGACCCCAATCCCTTTTGTCCCGAAGTGGTACATACATATATTATAGACATGCTTTTTGATTTGTTTCCTGAAGTGGAACATATATATATATATATTATATACTTATTTATTAGTTTCTCTCTTATTCATTTCAAGTTTCTCTCTCTCATTCATTTCATCTACTTTTTGACTAGTTTGTCTCTGATTCATTCATTTCATCCACTTTTTTTATTACTTTCTCTCTCTTTCATTCATTTAATCTTTTCATTTCATATATTCTCTCTCTCTCTCTCTCTCTCTCTCTCTTCCTTACCTCTGATCTCTCTATCTCTTCCTTATCTTCTAGTCCGTCTCTCATCACACACACACACACACTTACTCAATCAAAGGGAGAGAGAGAGAGAGAGAGCACAGAATTAGAGTCGAGCAGATCTCTCTCTCTCTCTCTACTTAGATCTGAACAAATCGATCTCTCTCTCTCTCTCTACTTAGATTTCTCTCCCTCTTAGTGATGTTGATGATGTTGTTGTTGATGTTGGTCAATGATGTTGATGATGTTTGTTTTTTTTTTTTTTAATTGGATGTTGATGATGTTTGTTGTTGATGATGTTGAGGATGTTGAATGTTGCTGCTTTTTTTTTTTTGGTCCGGGCAATTTTTAGGGTCGGGGAAACCCGATCCCTGTTAGGGGTCGAGCACGAGGATGGTAATAGGTTTCCCGTCGGGGATCGGGGCCGGAGACGGGAAAATGTTTACCATTGTGGATCTGGGACGGAGAGTGCGATCCCCGGCCCCGCTTCGTCCCATTGCCATTCCTAAACGAAGATCTACACGACCAAGCGCTTAAAGACAAGAAAAAGGCAAATGGGCGCATTGTGGAGTTGGAGAGGGTGTTGGAAAAAGAGAGGGCCAAAATGGCCTTTGAGAGGGCAGCATACCCCGACTTATGTGCGACGGTGGTGGAGCAATTTAAGGGGTTTGCCAAATTCCAGATGGCCATTGATGCGGCTGTCGCCAGGAGCTTGGCAAAGGAGGGCGAATGAGGGCGAAGGGGGTGCTGGGCCGTCCGGAGTGGCTGCTGAAGGTAGGAGCGAAGAAGAAGTGATCCAAAGCTTTCAGCAGTCAAACTTCTACAAGCACGAGATGAGCCAGTACTGGGATAACGGCTGGATAAGCTTCACGTATAAAGCGCAAGAGCTGTTTCCAGATATGGACTTCAGTCTGGTGAAAGTAGGAGAGGACGACGTCGCCTAGATTCCCTTGGATGAGGCGGTGAAAAAGGAAGACCTTGCATCCAACGAAAGGGATTAAGGACTGGGTGTTCTTCTTCTTCTTTTTTTTTTTTTTTTTTTTTTTTTAGTGAAGTAAATGTAGTTTCTGAAATGAAATGTATAATTGTGCAAATTGTTAATAAAAGTACCAGTTCTGTTATTATTGTTGTTGTTTTTTGAATGGTAAAGTTTATCAATAAAGTGTATGAATGGTAAAATTGGATAAGTAACCTAACTTGTATAAGTGGTAAAAATGGATAAGTAAGCTAACTTGTATGCATGGTAAAAATGGACAAGTAAGCTAACTTATATGAATGGTAAAAATGGATAAGTAAGCTAACTTGTGTGACTGGTAAAAACGAACTGAGATTTAACTAAGTCTAGTTGAGACTAGTTTTAACTGCATGCTTTGTCTGGGTGAGACTAGTTTTGACTCAGTCTAGCTGAGCTCTTCGTGCTCAGTCTGGCTAAGACTTAGAGGGCTTAGTCGTTATGAGGCTTTGGTTAACTCAGTCTAGCTGAGGCTTGGCTTAACTTAGTCTGGCTGAGCTCTTCGTGCTCAGTTTGGCTGAGGCTTGGAGGGCTCAATCAGGCTGAGACTTTAGTTAACTCAGTCTGGCTGAGCTCCTTGTGCTCAGTCAAGCTGAGGCTTGGCTTAACTCAGTCTGGCTGAGCTCTTCATACTCAGTCGGGCTGAAGCTTGGAGGGTTCAGTCGGGCTGAGGCTTTGGTTAACTTAGTTTGGCTAAGCTCTTCATGCTCAGTCTGGCTAAGGCTTGGAGGGCTCAGTTGGGCTGAGGCTTTGGTTAACTCAATCTGGCTGAGCTGTTCATGTTCAGTCTAACTGAGGCTCGGGGGGCTCAATCGAGCTGAGGCTTAGTCTAAAACTTGTCATTGAGACACAACACAGATAAATGAAGATGTGAAATTGTTGTCATTAAGGCACAATTTGTCGATCACAAATTTACACCGTGTATGGAAATGGCAAAAAATGAAGAAGTGCGCAGATTGGCAAAAGAAAACATATAACAATTGAATGATACAAAAATAGGAGACGCCATTTTATTGGAAATAACGCTTCAAGTGCTTGGCATTTTATGGATGGGGGAGGTCTCTGTCTTCCATATCTTAGAGATGGTAAGTACCTGAGCAGGGTTTACTTTTGACAACATAAGATCCTTCCCATTTGGCTGCTAGCTTGCTCTCAGTCAGATTTTTAGTGGCAAGGGTTACTTCGCGTAAGACTAGGTCTCCCACTGCGAACTCTCGAGGTCGGACTTTGCGGTTATAATGTGTTCTCATTTTTTGCTGATATGACGCCCGTTTGACAGCAGTTGCCTCTTGGAGCTCTTTAATTAGGTCCAGGTCAGCCCGACGCAACTCTTCGTTTAGTTCCAGATTTAGGTATAAAACCCAAGGGGTCGACAGACCGATTTCCACTGGAATGACTACTTCAGCACTGTATGTTAGGCAAAAGGGGGTCTCTCCAGTAGAGGTTCGAGCGGTCGTCTGATAAGCCCAGAGTACGTTCGACAATTCCTCTGCCCAGAGTCCTTTAGCGGCCTACAAGTTAGTCTTGATGATCTTCAGAAGGGAGCGATTGGTGACTTCGACTTGTCCATTAGCTTGGAAATGGCCTGAGGAAGAGAAACATGGTCTAATGTTGATCTCTTCACAGAATTTCCTGAACTTGGCATTGTCGAATTATTTGCCATTGTCCGAAATAATGGCTTGGGGGATTCCAAATCGGCACACGATCGACTGCTAGATGAACCTGGTAATGTTTTGCTTAGTGATCGTAACAAAGGGTTCTGCTTCCACCTATTTCGTAAAGTAGTCAATGGCAACCACAACGAACTTGGTTTGGCCCCTATCAGTGAGCAAATGACCGACTAAGTCGATGACCCACTTAGCGAAGGGGTAGAAACTGCTGAGTGTAATCAGTTCTGTTGGTGGAGCATGGGGGATGTTGGCAAAGTGCTGGTATTTATCATACTTAAGAACAGATTCGCTGGCATCTTGATTGAGAGTAGGCCAGAAGTAGCTGGTGCGAAGGATTTTGTGGGCCAGAGATCTTCCACCTGAATAATTATCACAAATGCCCTCATGGACTTCTCTCATCACATAAGTCGCTTGAGCAGGACTAAGACACCTGAGGTATGGGCGTGAGAAACCTCGTTTGTATAGTCGACCGCTGATAAGGACGTAATTAGACTACCGAGCTCTGACTTTGGCGGCCTGCTGTTTATCGTCTAGCAACTCCTCTCGTGTAAAAAATGGAAGGATGTCTTGAGCCCATGGGATTGGTTCGTTCTAGAGGAAGTGAACTTCCAGTGGGTTTGGCGAAGTAGCCGAATGGGTCAAGTATACAATGCGGACGCCATGGCTGAAGTCTGACTGGTCGGTCAAGGCTAGTTGAGCCATTTTGTCTACCTTGGAGTTTTCTGATCTAGGAATGTGTTTGATTTGGAAAGTATTGAAGAGGCAGATAAGGGGAAGGGCAATGTCCCTGTATGCTCGCATCGTCTTTTCCTTTGCGTCGAACTCCCCAATAATCTGTCTGACAATCAATTAGAAATCACTGAATACTTGGATATGGCTTACACCACTGTCTTTGGCTAGTCGAAGACCTGCTATCAAGGCCTCATATTCGGCCTCATTATTGTTTGCATCGAACAGGAAACAGAGGGAACATTTGAAGTACACATCCTCTGTGGTGGTAAGGATTAGACCGGTTCCACTACCTTCTTTGTGGGATGAACCATCAATACTAAGGGTCCAGAAGTAGAGGTCTTCTGCATCAGCGGTGAAGTGTCTTGGCGGAGGGGGTACGTTCGGAGTGAGATTGGTGAATTCCAAGATAAAATCGGTGACAGCTTGACCTTTGATTGCTGTTTGATGTCGGTAAGAGATGTCAAATTGATTTAGCTCGACGGACCATTGCATAAGTCTGCCTGATGATTCTAGTTGTTGCATGACCTTTTTCAGAGGCTGGTCAATGAGAACCACAATGGAGTGAGCTTGGAAATAAGGTCAAAAGCGTCTGGAAGCTATAACCAAGGCAATGGCCATTTTTTCCAGCAAAGGGTAGTTCTGTTCTGCCCCCTTGAGAACGCGGCTAATGTAGTAGATTGGACGTTGTACTGAGCCGTCTTTCTTGATGAGGGCAGCACTGGCCGCATTGTTTGACACAGCTAAGTAGAGGAAGAGGGTTTCGCTTGGCAATGCTTGAGAAATGAGGGGAGGGTCGGCCATGCACTGCTTCAGTTATTGAAAAGCCTCCTCAGATTCGGTGCTCCATTCGAACGCCTATCGGAGGACTTTAAAAAATAGAAGACACTTATTAGTTGCCCGGGAAATAAAGCGGTTGAGGGCAACAACTTTGCCCATGAGCCATTGAACCTCCTTGACCGTTCTGGGAGACCCCATTTCTATTAGTGCCTTGATTTTTTCAGGGTTAGCCTCAATGCCCTATTGGCTAACCATGAAGCCTAGGAACTTCCCAGACCCTACGCCGATGGCGCACTTCTCCGGATTCAACTTCATCTGATATTTGCGTAAGGTTTCGAAGGTCTCTCGCAAGTCTGCCAAGTGATCGGAGGAGAGTTTACTCTTGACTAGCATGTCATCGACGTAGACTTCTATGTTTTGACCTATCTGGGCTTGAAAAACAACATTAACCAGGCATTGGTAAGTTGCTCCGACATTTTTCAAGCCGAATGGCATAACACGATAGAGACGATGAGAGTATTGCGTTTCGGGTGAAAAATACGCTGCCTCAGTCGGAAAGGTCAGAAATGGGGCTCAATATTGAGACGATGAGTGATGAAAAATGGATTGATACTGGCATGTCTGAATAGGTCCAAGCAAAGACATCGTTGTGCTTGGCTAAAAGAGCTATGAGATCAACCTTGGCCTGAGAGGATAGTTGGCTGCCAATCTTAGCTGTTTTGACTGAGTTGGTAGGATCGATAGGCACTTCGACAAGTTCCTCCACTAGTTCCCCTTTGACCAACTCTTCCTTGTCTCTAGCGTCGATACCTTCGATGATCATAGCCTCCTTCATCTTGCCCTCTTTTAGTGAGGTGATATAGCATTCTCTGGCCATTGTCTGCCCACCCCTCAAGGTGTCGACCCCGAGGTCGGTCGGGAATTTCATGGCCAGATGATATGTGGAGGTGACAGCTTGGAAAGCGTTGAGAACCGTGCATTCGAGGATTATGTTATAAGCACGAGGACAGTTGACGACGAGGAAAGTGAGTAACTTGGAGGTCTGCCGTGGATATTCTCTGATGGTAATGGGAAGGTCAATAGAGCTTATGGAGGTTACCCAATTGCCAGTGAAGCCAATTAGCGGGGTTTGGAGAAAGGACAACTTTTCTTCTCCGATCTTGAGTTGGCGATAGGCGTTTAGGAAGATGATGTCTGAAGAGCTGCCGTTGTCGACAAGCACCTGTTTGACTTTGTAATTGAATAGGAGAGCAGAGATGACGAGGGAGTCGTCATAGGGGTAATGAATGCCTGTGCAGAAGGCCTCTGTAAAGGTGATGGGTTTAGACCATTGCTTGGGGTGTTTGAAGGGCCGATCCAATGTCGTAACTTTTTTGTCGGAGCCTTGTCTGATTTTTTTGAGTTCGGCTTGCTGGGCCGAATGAGATGGCCCTCCGCATGCGAGCCAGCCAGCGATGACTCTGATCTCCCCGACCGGGGGAACGGGATTGCTCGAGATGGCCTTCTGGTTCAAGACTTGTTCAATGGGGAAATTGAGGGGGGTGTATCGCTCAAACCGACCGAGCGATCGGGTTGGGAGCGGGTCGGTCAGCCCGAACGGGTCGGTCAGCCCGAACGGGTCGGTCAGCCCGAGCGGGTCGGTCAGCCCGAGCAGGTCGGTCAGTATATTGAGGGGGTTGCTGTGTATATTGGGAGGATCTGGTTTCGGATTCCTTTCTTTTGTCCTTAGAGATTGGATTTTTAGGTGTAGAATCTTTGCAAACCGCTAGAGAGTCTTCGGCATTCATATATTTTTGGGTTTTGGAAAGGATGGTGGCCATGGTGGTCAGAGGGTTTTTAGAAAGGGAGAAAAGGAAATCTGATGGTTATTAACCGGCCATGAAGGCTGTGAGGATGACCTTGTCGTCATTTTTCACCACCTATAGGGCCTCGGTGTTAAAGCGAGTGACAAAGCTACACAGTGACTCCCCTCCTGTCTGTCGGATATTAAGCAGTTGAGTAGCCGGACACCACTGGTGCTGAGCACCAATGAAATGGCTCAGGAAGGAATCACTTAGGTGTTGGAAAGTAGAGATAGAATTCGGTGATAGCTAACTACACCATAGTCGGGCTGACCACTTAAGCGTCATGGGGAAAGCCCGACACATGATCTCGTCAGGAAAAGCATGGAGGATCATGAGGGTCCTGTAGGCCTCCAAATGGTCAACCGGATTCGTTGTGTAGTCGAAGAAGTCGATCGAGGGCATTTTGAACTTAGAGGGTAGGGGTTTGTCCCTGATGGAGGTGACGAACGGGGAGTTAGCTGTTGTGGAGGGTTTATTTTGTATGTTCTGCATGACTCCTTGAAGTTGGAGTTTCATGGCTCAGAGTTCTGCATCCCAAATAGGAACATTGTCCTCTCCAGAGTGTAGTGGGGGCTGAACACTACTAACTTCTCCTTCAGGGGTAGGTGCTTGAATTGATAGATGTAAACCCCGAGGTGGTGGGTTCATGTTTAGAGGTGGGGCTTGCAGACCCTCTAAGTTGGAGAGGTGGGCTTGTTGGAAAGGATGACTCGGGGTCCGTTCTCGGTTGGGAGGGATATCTTGTGGTGGTGGAGGGAGTATAGGGAGGTTTCGCTGAAACAAAGCGTTGATCAAGGCCTGCTTTTGCTCGGCCAAACGATTGATGCTGTTGGTGAGTTCTGTGAAGTACTGAGGTAGGTTGTTTGGGTTGAGAGTGTCGGCTTAGGGGTCGACGACATTGTGTTGAGAAGCCATGGATCTCGTTGTAACTATCCACCTCGATGGTAGGTGAGGAGAAATTATTGGGAACGGGTCTTCGGCAACAATGAGCACAACTGTCACCCGGAGTGGTGTTCCCACAAACAATGCTAACTGATGATGTTGCTGATCCAAGAAAGGGCGAGTCGGGCAAACCCACGCTTCCTACACCTTTCATCGGTCACTGAGCTCGCTAGTGTGCCTGCAAAAATGCCCAACGGGGAACGGGAGTTCCCCAGCAGACCCTCTGACGATCAAGTTAGGAGATTGACGATGTAGAGAGGGGGAGAGAATAAGAATAGAGAACTTAACCTTTTGATATGTCTTGGAAGCCTCCTTATATCCCTTGTCCATCATTTCCTTGTCCACTCCGACCTGTCATGTTAGCCGACAATCTATACTCTAGCTTGCATTGTTCATGGTGAGACTGCCCGTTCCGACGTGAAGGGGTTGTCGCATTTAATGCTACAGGAGCCTCATTAATGACTGATCTGTGGTGCAATAACTTTGCAGGATTTTTGTCTGCTTACGTGGTTGGTTCCCTTCTTGACAAGTGTTTAGATGCCATTTGTTCCTGGTGCGACGTTGGGTTCTTAATGATGTTGGGCTTTAATGTTTGAACCGTGAATTGGACTCTGAGTGGTGGGCTAAAAGCTTTTGTGAGCCCACCGATATCATATATATATATATATATATATATATAAAGTAAGATTATTATAATTATTTTAAACGTTACATATCATCATAGCATGATTTAAAACATAAATAAATAAATACGAGTACATGGCCTAATGGTTAGTGACACCCTCCTTTTTCTCTCTTCCCTTTAAATATATACGTAAAATTAAATTGTTATAATTATTCAAAAATTCAATGTCAATATAACTTGGAGTTTGGGTATGTGTTCCGTATTCAATAATTACTTACTAGTTGTAATAAATTTTTTGGGGACAGTCTATATAGAGTGTTTACTCTCACTTTAAATAGAACCTTCACAAGTAAATAATAGAATTAGTCTTTTGAAATTAATTGAAATGCGTGTAAATTGGTTCGAAAATGCAATTTTCAAAAAAAAAAGAAAAGAAAAGAAAATCTCCCCGTAATGTACTCACCACAATTAACCTCATTGTTAGCAACAACTAACCAATGACTTAGCAAAGGTACCAGGGCATCTCCAATGAAATAGTTAATTTTGTGTATTAAAGTGTGTTATCTGACATAAAATAATAAAAATGAGACCAATATTGTCGAATCATGATACGTATTGTGTATCGTTGTTCTAATTTTATATATTGTATATCATATCATATCATGTATTGTAAGATTCATTAACATATAAAAATAGAAGTTGAAAAAAATAATGTTATAGCACAAACTATAAAGATATATTACCAAAAAGAAGTTTTGAAAATACAAAATTTGGTGTCTCCCTTCCAACCAGATACACAAATATTTTAGCTTATTACAATAACTAAAAACTAACTTCCCAAACACTCACAAATATAGAGCTAACAAACATAGCAAAAAACAAAAAAAAAAAAAAACAAAACAAAAAAATCAAAAAACAAAAAATAAAAAACTGTTTTAAATAAGAAATCAAAATAATAAATATGCTGACAGTGCAAAGCTTTTGAGACTTTTGGAATTCTTTTACAAAAGCTTTTGGGATTCTTTTTTTAATAAAAAAGTAAACAAAAAATAATAAATAAATGGACCAGTAATAGCTGTTTTCCAGCAGCACCATATGTTTGTGTTAGAGATTTATCCAATGTCATATTTTAAACCACCCAAGTTTACTTCATCTAATTTATACCTTATTCCACCCAAGCCCAATTTGTTTTGGATTAGATGTTAGAGATTTATCCAATTTCATATCTTTAAACCACCCAAGTTTTCATCATCTAATCTAGACCTTATTCCACCCAAGCCCACTTTGTTTTGGATTAGATGTTTTTAGGATAATTTTACTTTATCCCATATGGTTTGGGTTATGTGCAGTTCACCCCCTTAATATTTAAAAATAATCACATAACCTCTTATGGTTTGTAAACTAAAATGCACCGTTATACTGGTTAACGATTTAATAATAATAATAATAAAAATACCGTGCATATAAGTACCTTAACTGTATGAACTACAGATATTTTCATCATTTGTGTGGAAGAAAAAGTGTACTTTAACCACTTATGTTTTATTCGATGTGCGATTTACTCCTTCAAAATTTAAAAATGAGCATATAACCCTTTTTTGTCTACCACATGTTTCATACTTACTGTTAAGTTGGACGAAATGTTTAATAGTGCACTTCAGTCCACAAATTACATGGGATTATGTGATCATTTCCAAACTTTAAGGTAATAAACTACACATGACCCAAACTATAAAGGGTAAAGTGAAATTTGTCCACATTTTTAATAATTCTAACATGATATTAAACTAGTTTAAGGAGTTCTAGGTTGAAGTCTCCTTGTTGTCTTTGTTATTGTGCTTTGTTCTCGCTCAAGTCTCGACAATTTGGTTCTCCAATGATCACTATTGTGTTTGATCTTGTATAGTATGAATATTTGCTTATTTTTGTTAAAAAATTAATTTCCAGATATTTTGTTCTTATTTTTAATTTACTAATTAATTTTGTCAATATAATTAAAAATATATGTAATTCAAAGAATATTAAGTGAATATTAATGTTAATAGATTGTATAGAATTAAAAATATGAAATAATAAGATTAATAATGAGTTGTTTAATGACCCAGCTTATTGAAATTCCTAGCTCCTCGTTGCAAATATGTAATGAAAATGATTTAATATTACCTGTTGTGTGTACAGTGACTCGCTGGAAGTAGCGAGATACTATAACATTTTTCTACCGTAACGATCTTTGCTCGAGGCTGCTTGAGTGACGTTTTTGGCACTTTGGCTCAGTAAAATAGTTAAAACAGTGTAATTGACGAGTTTGCTGCAGATGCTCTGACAATACAGTTAATTGATTTTTTTAAAATTATTTTTAGATAAATTTTTATTTATTTTTAATGAATTTTTTTTATATTTTAATTAATTCTTTATACTTTTTAAATGCACTTAATCAAGATACATCTAAAAAGTAAAATAAATTGACTAAAATATATATATATATATATATATTTTTTAAATACTAACAACAAATAAAAATTCAAACAAAAAACTATGTGCATTTTTGTTTGGATTTTTATTAGTTTTTAGTAAAAAATTTCATATTTTAATTAAATATTTTTAATTTTTAGATGTATCTAATCTTAATATATCTATAAAATAAAAAATAATAATTAAAATATAAAATAAAATTATAAAGACAAGCGAAAATCTGTTTAAAAGTAGTTTATAAAAATTATTTTAACCAAAAAAGCCTAAAAGTTTGGTAACTGTTATTTCTTACACTAGCAATGAATTTTGCAAATCCATTGGAGATGTATTTAGAGTCAAAATCAAAATTGCTACTTAACTAAGGCACTATTTGGCATCCTCTATTACAGTGTATTTTTTTTTTTAATTTTATCTTTTTATTTTTTTTGAGTCACATCATCTCTCTATTTTTTTACACATCTTTTCATAAAATTAAAAAATATATTTATTTAGATCATTCTAAACACACCCTCTAAGTCAAACAAATCATTAATGGGTTCTTAATAAATCCAATGGAGATGAGATTTTGAAGATAAAAAAAAAAATTACACTAGTGTTGGGACAATTATGTGTTAGCAAAGAAGGATGGTGGAATGGGTTTTTAGGTTTGGAAGATTTTTAGTAAATAGGAGTATTCTCACTCCATTTTGACTCGGGTTATTGTGCAAGGAAACAGTCTTTCTATTTTGGATGCAAGAAATATTGGGTATGTAGATAATTTTTAGCAAATAACCGGAGGGGTGAGGGTTAGGCCCCCCACGACGCATCACAAGGGCTTATAATGTTAGTTTTGACCCTACAGTTTTTATTCTATATAGTATATATTCGAGGGTTAAAAAAGATAGGCTGTTGCAATTTTCAGTGAGTGAAAAATGAGAAAGAGCGTCTGTCAATACAGTGAATTGGTGTGACTTTCAAAGACGTAGACACGTTGTCGAATCTCATATATTTGTATGTTCTGTCAATTTTATTTTTTGTGATTCATAGTTTTTAAGATTCATAGGGTATGTTTGGTTTGCATTTGGGAGATGAATTTAACGTGTAATATTTGAATTCAACGTGTGGTTTAAATCCCAACAATAAACTTCATTGTGATTTTTTCCTTTTTGTACGTTTGGTTTGTGATTTTTTCCTTTTTGTAGGTTTGGTTTGAAAAGTAATATTTGTAGTAATTTTTAATTTCTTTAATTAAAATATAAATGAAAAAATATATTTTTTAACTTTTTACAAAAAAAAAAAAAAATTGTAAAAAGTAAAAGGAATTAAAAAGAATATTTCACATTGGGCTAGGTTTCTCTCCAATTGAGCCTCCGCAGACCCATCATGAAGCCCACATCAATAATTCAAATTGTTCAATGTGTAAGACTGATCGAGCATTTCATTCTTACAAAAAATTACATTGAGATCATATTTATGTCAATAATTTATTTTTAAAATCATACTTAGTATTGACATAAATATGATATGATCAAATGACTATTAATATCCAATCAATATAATTTTTTTCAAAAATGAAATATTTAATAAATTTTACATATTAAATAATTTAAATTATTGATGTGTGCAACAACACCCTATAATCGTATATCAATAGAAAAGAAGTCTCCCTTTTTAAAATTTTATATAATTTGTAAATTTCTTTTAACTATTTTGGTAACTTGTCAAATGGAGCCAATTTGTTAAATTTGTTTAAGTAAAATGAAATAAAAAAACAAAACAAAATGTGTGATCGGATCTCATTTATGGCCATGAAATCCTAGGAGCAAATAATTGAAGTAAATCATGAAAAACGTTGTACAGTAACCACGCGGTGGCCCTTGCGCCACATGGAAACAAACAACGTATGGGCGGCGTCAAATGACAAACACCAACCAACGTCATGTCTCGTGAAGTGGAAACTGAGAAAAAAAATTATTAAAAATTTCACCCAATGTAATTATTTTGTTTGGTTTCAGTTTTTGGAATTTATTTTTTTTAAATTTTATTTTTTTATTTTTCATATTTTTTATTTTCACTAATTTTTTTTAATATCTTATGTAATTTTTTTAATTTTTAGACACACCTAACATAAATATACTTTTTTAGGTGAATAACATAAATACACTTAAACAATATAATATTTGTGAATTTTTTTTTTTAAGTTCACTAGATACCAAAAAAAATTTAAAAAAAAAATACAAAAATCCAGTACATATTTTTTTGTATTTTCATGTATTTATTAATTTTTTAAAATATTTTTCACAAATATTTTATTATTTAGATACATCTAAATAAGGTGCATTTAAAAAAATAAAACAAAAAAAAAATTGCTTAAAATTTTTAAAATATTCTTTGAAAACAAAAAATAAAAACCGAAAAATAAAAAATTCAATTTCTAAAAAATTAAAATCAAACACACTGAATATTATTTTTGTTGTTTGGTTTGGTTTTTTTTTTTTTTAAGTGAAAAAAAAAAGTTGCATTTCCATAACTTTGTAAATATTTGTAGTCAAATAGGTCGAATTATAATTTTCACAAATATCTTCCTCACATGTTTAACTAATTCTGTTTGCACACTACTCTCTTTTTTTAGTACCCTTCCATCTTTTAATTTAAAAATAGTAATTTGTTGAGAAATCCATTTTTAAGATGTATGGTATTAGATCTAATGATTATTTTATTTTGATTGTAAATGCATGATTAATGAATTTATATTTTTAATCGATAAAAGACTAATTTCAAATGTAAGAAATATTTTATGAAATTGACTACTAGTCCAACAATAACTACAAAATCAACAATCTCTAGATCAAACCCAAACCCATAATGAAAGAGAAATAAATGCCATCACAAAAAATATCAAACTCCTTTTACTACAAGAAATAACACCTTTATCGACCAAAAAATTGGTCACTAAAAGCTCATTTTTAGTCGGCAAAAGTTATCCGCAATCAATTTTTTTGGTTACTACTTTGGTCGCCAATTGAGGGTCGGCAAAAGTAATTCGCGACCAAAATTTTGGTTGATCGGGAAAAGTTGGATTTGCCGACTAAATTTTTGATCACTAAATATGTCATTATTGCGACTAAACCATTTTGCCGCTAAAACACTTTGGTCGCGAAAAGTGATATTTTCCTGACCAAATATTTTAGTTGCCAATTGTCATATTCCACGACCAAAAAGTTTGGTCGCCAATTAACACATTCAACGACCAAAAAGTTTAGTCGTCAATTGTGACATTCCACGACCAAAAAAATTTGGTCGCCAATTGCGACATTCTACGACCAAAAATTTTGATCGCCAATTGTGACATTCTACGATCTCTTAGTTTGGTCGCCAATTGTCACATTCCATGACCAAAATAATTAGTTGCCAATTGTCACATTCCACAACCAAATTGTTTGGTCGCCAATTGTGACATTCTACGACCTCTTAGTTTGGTCTCCAATTGTCACATTCCACGACCAAAATAATTAGTCGCCAATTGTTACATTCCACAACCAAATTGTTTGGTCGCCAATTGTCACATTCCACAACCAAACATGTTTGTCGCCAAAAGAAATATTTGCACAACTAAAATTTTAGTCGACAACAGACCTATTCACGACCAAATCCTTTGGTTGCCAAAATTAATAATTTTAACGACTAATTATTTAGTCACCAAATGTGTTTGGTGATACACCAACTACTTTATTTAGTCGGTAAAAGTATAACTTATCTTTCCCGACTAATCAATTGGTTGCCAAAACTAGAAAAACAAAACCAAAACCAAAATTTAGTCGCCAACATCCAACAAAATAAACTTGTAATTTATAATAATCCATCCAATTTATTCAATATAATCTGTAATTTGCAAAAATCATTCAAACCAACAAATAACTTGAATCATGAACATTCAACAAAATACATATATCAATCATTTCTGAACCTGTTTAATTAAAGTCAGCAACTATTATAAGTTTTTATTCACAAATAATTCAAAACTACATATTTCATCTAGCATAAAAATTAAAACATAACAAGTACTTATTATTATGTTTTAAATTTTTATCCATGTGCATCAACCCAAAAATATAACTAGTAGTCTACCAAATATTTTCCATACACACCCATCCAAAAATATAACTACTAGTATATCCAAAAATATAACTACTAGTCTACCCTAATATTTTCCATATACATCTATACAAAAATATATAATCCTTCCAAAAATACAAAAAGTGCCAATTTGTCCTGTACAATTTGACTTTGTGCACGAGTTCATCCATCTGTACCAAAGAAAAAAAGAAATAATGTCAGGTAAAATTGGACAAATAATGAAAAATGTCCATGAAAAGTTAAGGTCACATTAGCAAATTAAATGATTATCATTATCAAATTGTAAATAAAACAACAGCATTCTTATATCTATAGCATTACCACTTTTGTATTTCATTGTTTAGTTTTTTGAATGGACTTAAATGTAATTCAAAGAAGAAAAAGTCAAAAATAATTAAATAAAACAACAGTTTACAATAATATGCAATGGACTTCTCAACTAGCAAATATAAACTATACATATTGGCATACGTGAGTGTCTAACCATACTGGAGGGGAAAATTGAAGCGGAATTCAAATGGCTGGTGTTTGCATTTTTTATCACATTGTTTAGAGGCAGTTACATCTAGCTAATTAATATTTAATAGAAACCAGAGATCAAGTTCCCCTCCTAATTCTGAAGACTTGGGGCCAATACTAAACAGTGTCTTTTCATTAATAATTTTTTAATTTTGTTTGGGTAAGAAATTCATTTTCATTAACTTAAAAAATATGATAAAATGTTTGTTGTGGATCACCGAGTGGAACCTCAATTAAAAATTCATTGCATCAGTTTATGTTCTTTTCGAATTTAGTCTTACAAAGTATTGCAGAATTTGATAGCCCACTGTTTGGGTATGTTGGTGCACCTGCCTAAGCTACCACATTGTCCTTATTCATTTACTGGGTTACCTAAAAGCATATTGCATTTGAGATTTATGTATCTCCTTTAACTAGCCCACTAAAATTGTACAAAGATCATTGTAAACCCTATACTACCCCACGTGTTATATTTTAGTTTTGTAATGTTATGGAACAAAGACTAAAAATTATTCCAATGAGCAAAAAAAAAAAAAATTCACCTTTGCTTTGAAATTAGATAAAAAGGTATGGAAAGATAAGTGGTGTTCAATTTTTAACCCCAAATGGCCTATTTTTGCCTTTTTTCATCACATTTTTTTTTGTCTAAATATCTAACCGTGCGTCCAAGTATGCTTCCAAATGTCATCAAAAATCAATTTGCAAAGAAAATAAAAAAGGAAAACATTAATATATTATCAATTACCAATTTAGCAAAAATGCATTTTCTATCAAAATTTGACTTTCATCTGTACTAAATCACAAAACAACAGCTAATCTAATTGGGGGCAAGCTCTTGCAAGTTATATGAACAACTATGAACCTGCTAATATTGAGAACAATCAAGCAACATGATGAGTTTTATTGTCATATAGAATGGTTCAATGAAACTTGGATCTTTGTTCTACTAACTCCAGTTATTTCCACAAATTTCACTATCTACCAGTGGATGTCCCTTTGATACAACTTTACTATCTCACTCACTGTTTCTCCAACTTTGCTTAGAAAGAAATGAGAATACTGATATGGGTTGATTGTTTTTAATGGGTTTTCAATTTCACAAAATTTGAACTAAGATAGATCAACATAAACAATATAAAACTAAGCATTTTAGTATGCTACGATCATTTTCAATGTTTCAAAGTTTGTAATAGCAATTTAACAATGTTGCAAGTGTAACTTTCTTAAACAGTTGTGTTTTAACCAATATATACTAACCAACATGAGAAAAATGAAAAGATAAAGCAAGATAGACTTACCAAAAAGGCAATCTAGGGATGCCCCTCCCCTAAATTGTCCGTTGAAACCTTGTTTCTTAAGAAACTGGCAACTTGAGTTAGCAATTTAGCACGCTCCTATGGGGTCATGTCTCAAAGGGTCTTGAAATGTCCTCACTTTCTGCATTACATAACAAAATATGATATTACACATTACGAGCTTATGTTTTAACGTCTATATATATATATATAATGTGAGAAGGATGAAGAAACAATTGCACAATTGCACACCAAACTAGGATATTTGTTAATTTGTGTCAATTTTTTTTATTTTTCCAATCCTTTGTAGAAGGATGCAAGTAAATTTTAAAAAAAAAAATTCACTAAAGACCGACAATAGCAACAGCAACAACAACAACTAAACTGAATTTATTGTCTTTAGTAGATTTTTGTCTAATTTTTAAAAACCTTTCAAGTTTGTCTAGTCGAGTAGAATTTAAACGTGTGAAAAAAAAAAAAATTACTAAAGAAGAAAAAAACCGACAAAAAAGTCACATAGCATATCAACGTTACAAGTTCTAGTCATATAAACGCAGAAAAGAAAATTTTACTAGAGAAAACTATATAGAACATTCACATTGGTGTAAGTCTCACATAACACTTACATGTTTTTTTTTTTTTTTTTGTACATTGGAAATAAACATAACACTTAGATGTATGTGTGAGGTCTGCACCCATGTTACATGTGAATGTTCTGTATATTCTTCTCCTATGGATGTAGAACTGAAGCGCAAAAATGCACGAATCGTGGTAAAGGAAAAAAAATCACTTTTGATTTTGACATCTAAAAATAATATTGCCCTACTTTGCAACAGAGAAGATATATGGTTTGTCAATAAAGTTACAAGCAGAAGCACCAGCACCTCAAACTTTACAGTGTTCATATTTACACGAGCGAAAGCTCTCTAGGAGGAATAGATCTCTTCACAAGTTTAGCCCAAGATTCATTGGTCTCGATGATTACCTTAAGAGCATAATCCTTTTTATTCCAAAACAATTAATTTCACTAATTAAACAACAGAACAATATCATATAATAGAATTCAAAATATAATCTATAAATAAATAATTTTTTTTTAAGGACAATAAAATAACAACAATATGGAAATTTCATTCTTAAAGAACGACATAATCAACTCTTGTTCTTGGATTCAGTCCTTTCTAGTGATTTGACAAGTACTTCAAATTCATGAGCAAATTGAATATGTTCAATGCACATAAATTTGTATGTGTTATGTACTTATGCTACATGACACACAATTTCCTAGTCAAACACCCTTCAAGATGGCCAGAATTGCATCTAAACAATGTAGATTGATTGAAGCATAGAAATCATAATACCTTGTTTGCTGCCTTGTTGCCAAGACCAAATTTTTTTGCAGGTTTTCCATCAGGGATCTTGTAGTCTCTGAACCAGTCTCTGACTGCAGTGAGAGTGCCCTGGAGAAGTTACCCAGTTAGGCCCGTGACAATTATGCAAAGCAATTAATTTACATAGGTGCCAAATCAATTTTTAAGCAGCCTATGTCAACTTATATTTCTATTAACCAGGGACTACCATAGTTTACTAATAAATAGAACACCTTAGCCCTGATTACCGACATTGCAATGTAATTAGAATGATGTACATATGCACCGCTGATTACTAACATTGAAATCTAAATCACACCTTCATTCACATTGATTGAATTTAATGGCTTTGAGTAACCAACACCGTAAAATATTGACTTTCACACCAATCATTGGTCATGCCCTTATTAAGATAATTAAAAATAAAATAAAATAAAAGGAAGAAGAAAAAGATGAAAAATGCTGTATAGCTCAAATGTACTTAAGACATAGATATTGTATATAATAAAACCAGTACATTGCTAGTGCTTCTAAGACTATATTTGTCTTACAAAATTCCATACCTTCTAGTGTTCTACACATTATCACATTGCCATTGTTAAAATTAACAACTAAAACATTTTGTGCAATGAGTAAGTTTGACCAACCCAACGAATGCTCATCCTAACTAATTGGTGTAAGCTTATTATTATACAAGGAGATGTTAACCAGTTATAGATCCATCCCTCAAAGGAACCAGACAAACAAAGAGCATGAGAGCAGATGATATGTCACAGATGTTACAAAAGTCTCAGCATATATATCTACAATAAACTCTCTTTTCTTTACTAGTATTTAGAAGAAACTAAAATAAATTATTGCCTAGTTCAACAAAAACATTACCGGCAAATGATTTTCCATGTCATCAATATCATTAACAAGTGAAGCTCTTGGATCATCCAATGAAATTGCAACTATTTTCCAGTCAAGTTCCCCTTCATCAAGCATTGCCAAGGCAGCTAATGGCTTGACCTTCATAATCTGTCCTATCTTTCCACGAGTTTGACCAATCTCAACAACACCAACTACAATTTGAAGAAATTGGCAAATTAAATTAAATTATTTTATTCTTTTGCTTTTGGTAGAAGAGAATGCTTAGTAAGGAGGTAAAATGAAATGAATGATCAACTAGTACCTGGATCGTTATCTCCGAGTGCCCCCTCAACTTCAGAGTTTGCAAATTATGGATCTTCCCACGTTTGTGGAAACAATCCATAATTCCAATTTATATTGTAACTAAGAAAGATAAAATAAAATGATTCAGGAGCTTAGACTTTAAGAAACTCAAATTCCAATATAAAAATTATGGAGAAGTCATGTAAAGAGAGAATCCAGGGTTTTGTGATTAGATCAACAGTGGTAAGAAGTATCAGAGATCTGGCAAACATCAATTTATTAAAAGAAATAAAAGGATAAACAAGTTGGCTTAAAAGTTCTCATATTAAAGTTTTAAACGATAAAATGAAAATAAATTCACTCTATAAGAGCATGCACATGACATGAAGGTCGCTAAAGCTAGTTCATTTTTTGACACTGATTATATATCTCAGGTTTACAAGGAAATATTCCCTAGGATCAGCCTTACATAGCCTATTTATTTGACCTCCTCTCCAAAATCTAAGTTGATTATTAGGATTTAGAGCAATTACCCAACTGCGAAAAATAGTCTCAATGGAATAAAACTAGCATAATGTTTAAACCCAGCAGATTTCAGCATCTGATATCCACCATTTCCATCTTCTTGATCCATTTACATTAAGAAATATTTTTTTACGCCAAAATCGGATTACAATTAAAGGACCATGTACGAACAACATTACTCAACATATGTGAAGCCTATAGGCTAGGGTGCTTGCCATTTGATAGAAATGCCACAAATCACCCTCAGAAAAGCAAACATTATTAGGTAAAGTTTGACAGAAATAGCATGAAGGCACTAGGATTATCAATATGGATGAATTCTATACTCCAAATTCCCATATGAGACAGGTAGTACTCGACTCCCAACAAATGAAAACGTATTTAGATGCTTAGTTGGACATGCATCAGCGGAAAAATTGAGCAGTCTGTTTGATAGCTTAAACAGATGCTTATACATGAAAACGAACAACAGAGCCTGATTCAAGCTCTTATAGAACAACAAAACTATGCATGAAGAAGTTATGAAACAAGAAAAAAAAGGGAAAGGAAAAGTGAAGGTAAAATGGCACATCTTACGGATAATATCGAAGTTTTCCTTTCTTTGTATCTTGCTTTATGGGAGTGTATGACTCGTCAGTAACAACCTCCATCTTTGCACTTGTTTTTTTAGGTATTTCAACAATGAAATTAAAAACACCATCACCCAAGTGTAATGGTATATCATGCCAGGGAGAAACCTGCAAAGTAAGCAAGCACTTGCAAGTAAATATATGCCTTACTAACAAATAAATATTTGAAATTGTAAGAAAAAACCCATATTAACAAAAAATTGACACAAATTAACAATTGCACACCAAACTAGGATTACATTTCTAATCTCAGTTTAATTGGAAGATGAAGAAAGTATAGGCATGCCATGGCACATAGACCTCAGAAGACATCATCCTCAATATCATCACGTATCCTGCCACAATTTGCTAATGACATAAGGCTGCAAGTAGACTGATAGTGATATAGAAACGCTTACACTTGGCAAGGCTATGTCTGGCCAACAAATTTTAATGCATAGGGTACATCCACAGCACATACAACGTAACAGGCTCCTCCATAATGACAGTCTATAAAGATAAAATTATGAACACATGGACAGATTTACCATAATCTAGGGACAATAGGTTTGTCTTTTCCTGACACAATGAATGAGAATGTAAAAAACAATTAAATGACAGTGTGCAACAATATATAAATGACCATCAGAAATCAGAATTTATTTGCATCATTTCATTTTCATGGAGCATTATTTAGCAAAAACTAAAAACATATTGCACAGAGAGAGAGAGAGAGAGAGAGAGAGAGAGAGAGAGAGAAAATGAAAGAAGGGGGAATACCAAACTCTCTATCCCACTACCAACACCTTCAGTAAGTCCAGAGAGCAAGTCCAAAGAGCACACAATGAATTCTTTATCTTATCATACTGAACCCCAGCTGAAATAGGATCGACCTGCAGCCACAGTGTCAATCAATACGTAAATGATGCTCACAGTATAAGAATTCAAATTTCAGAGGGAAAAAATGTGTTCGTGAGCCAAGATAAGGAATGCAACCAGCAAAGCAAACTGCAGAATTCATGCTCGCATATTGAACAAAGAAGCTTGGAGTCTAGGCTTGAGGTTCATGTATTTGACATAATACAAGTTTGGCAAAACTCTAAACAAACCGAAGCTAGAGCTTCTCAAAGCAGCTCAGTTCATCTTATAGTCTGCTTATTGAGAGGCAATTGCATAGCATGGACGATAGCACCTAAGCAAAAACTTGTAGCCCAACCTAGGAAACCTATAGGCCATTGGTAGCTTAGTGAAAAATAGTAAGTGGATTGCAGTAGATTGTCTTTAATTTATTGAAAGCAAAACTTTCTATACTAATTGTCAACCTAAAAGGATAATAAATACATCGCTGCCAACTCTTCCATAATAATCATTTTATTCTATTCCATCTCATTTTAGTAAATCTAATAAATCATTATAATATTAAGCTCACAAGTGATAACTTGGAACTAAATTCAACCGTTGTGATTGAAACTAATTGTAATAGATTCTACTTCCAATATTAAAATAAAATACAAAATATAATTAAAAAAAACACAATATTTTAGAATTATTGGGAGAGAAACAAAATAAAAATGAAAAAGAAGAACACATAAAGAATGGGACTTTGGAGTCATCAAATCCAAAGTTTCAACACAGAGAGAAGGGGGTTTAGGGGGAAAAAAAAAAGGGGGTTCACTTAGATATATCACTCCGTTGAAACTATTAAAATACTACAAATTTAATATTGATCTTCAAAGTTCTAGGGATTCAGTTGAAGTCACTAAAACAGCTACCTCATCCTAAATAAACCCCATTGTCAACAAGTTCCCATTGACATTTGTGACAATATTTTCTTAAACATTTGAAAATAAAATTATTTAAAATATTTTTTCTATAAACTGTGTGGTATTGCATATACAAAAACTTGCCATTGCACATACAAACATGCAAAACTTGTAGAACGATCTGGAGAAGAAAAATAAATAAAAAAATACAAAATAAGTTGCTACAAGTCGATGCAGAAGATACATATGCTTGGCAACATTCCAACTAAACAAACCTATGATGACAACATATACACAAACACCTAAATATATGGACGTATTAAATAGAATAAAAACTCAAATATGATAATATACATATGAAAGATAGATACATATACAAAATCCCAATATGTATATAAACCCAATACATATACATATACAAAATCCCAAATCAATACATATAAATATACAAAAATCCAAGACATATACACAAACCCAATCAGACAATGTTCAGAAATCCAAATCAAAAGAGAAATATGAGGTTCAATTACATAAGTGACGGAGTTGCAAGGAGGGGGAAAGGGGAAACAAGGAGGTTTGTTCAATATAGGGTTTCTCACAGATTGGGGGAGATGGGGTGGTAGGAAGGGACAAAGTTGAGAAGTGACAAGAAAAATAAAAGATTTAGCAAGCAGAGAGAGAGGGAGAGAAAGAGAGAGGGGTGGTAGGAGGGAGGGAGTACCATACCTTGAGAAAGTGTTGTTAGAGAGAGATGCGACGTTAATGGCACTGATGCTTGCTCGGAGATGTGACGGCAGCGTTGACGTCGGCGGCAACGTTGAAGGAGGCCAAGGGGTGCTGAAGAGGGAGCGAGAGTGTGTTTTTAGAGAGAGAAATGGGAGGAAAACTAAGAAAAACACAAAAAAAAAAAAGGGGGGGGGGAGGGAAATTAGTAGCCAATTTTTTTTTCATTACCTGCTCAATATTTCAAAATTCTTCCTCCAAAATTTGTGACAAAATAATTTTCCCACCAAAAGATCTCAAAATATTAAAAATTATAGGCTACGAAAACATACTCCTCACCAGATGATATCAAAATATTTAGAATCATTGTGACGAAAATATATTCCTCACTAACAATTTTATAATTTGTGACAAATTTTTTCCTCACCAAAAATCTCAAGATTTTAGCACCATTCGCAAAAAATTTAGACGAAATTTTTTTTATGATGAAACTTAATTTTTCCTCACCTAAAAGGAAGTATTTATTGACGAAAATAAATTTCCTCACCTATTACTTTTTTTTATATTATATGTGACAATTTATAATTTGTCACAAATTAATCTTATTTAGTGATGAAAATTAGAAGGACAAGGGGTGCAAAACAAAGAAAACTAACTTGTGTTTTGTTTTGAGAGAGAGAGAGAGAGAGAGATAAAAGGAAAACTGATAAAAACAAAAAAGGGGGAAAAAATTAGTAGTCTATTTTTTTTCATTACTGCCCAATATGTCAAAATTCTCTCCAAAATTAGTGACAAAATAATTGCTCACCAAAAAAACTCAAAATATTAAAAATTATTAGTGACGAAAATATATTTTTCACCAAATGGTCATAAAATATTTAAAATCAAGTTTCTCAAAAAAAAAAATGTAAAATTATTGGTGACGAAAATAAGTTCTTCACAAATAATTTTATAATTGGTGACAAATTGTTTTCTCACCAAAAGTCTCAAAATTTTGGTGCCACTAAAAAAATTAGTGGGAAAACCTTCAGTAACAAAACTTAATTTTTGCTCACCTAAAAAGAAGTATTTGTTGACGAAAATAAATTTCATCGCCTATTATTTTTATTTTTTATTATATGTGACAAAATTTTATAATTCATCATGGATTCTTCTGATTTAGTTACGAAATTTATTTTCTTCACTACTTTTCGTCATCATAAGTTACTTTTGTTGTAGTGCGAAAATGGGTTTGTGATGTTAGCTCCTCGTCAACTGATGTTCACCGGAGAGAGATGAAAGAGATAGAGAGAAAGATGAGGGAAGGATGTCGACTATGAGAGACCGATCGACAACAAGAAGAGAGAAAGTGAAGGGGATCAGCGATGAGAAAAGACCCCTGCCGATAGTCCCTTGTTCATTGAAGAGAATAATGGAGAGAGAGAGACTCTCATAGTCGTTGATGAGAGAGAGTGAGGGGATCGGTGATGAGAAGCTTCTGCATCGGGAGAGCACAAATGAGTGAGAGATGAGAGAATGAAAAGGATGAAGAGAGAGAGAGAGAGAGAGAGAGAGAGAGAGAGAGAGACCAAGTGGTCTGATCCCAAAAAAAAACTTTAAGTAATTATTTTTTTCAAACAATAATCTCAAGTGATTTTTATTTTTTTTAATGGTGGAGTGAATTATATATATTTTTAAATTTTTAAATTTTGCTTAGTTAGGTATAATATAAATATTTAATTCTTTTTATAAAAAAAAATTTAAAACTCATAAAAGACCAAAAAAAAAGAGTGACGTTGGTGGCGGCATTGAAGGAGGAGAATGGGTGACGTCAGTGGCGACGTTAAAAGAGGAGAACAAGCTGAAGAAGGAAAAGGGGGGCTGAAGGCAGAGAATATGTGTTTTGCAAGAGAGGGGTGAGAGGAAAACTAAAGCACCCAAAAAAAAGGAGGGGGGAAATTAGTAGGGTTTTTTTTTTTTCATTACCGCCAATATCACAAAGTTTTCTCTCTAAAATTAGTGATAAAATAATTTTCTCACCAAAAATTTTAAAATGGTAAAATTATTGACGATTTGAATATGTTCTTCATCAAATAATTTTAAAATATTTAAAATTATTATTTTTTTTAAATATTTAAAATTATTGGTGATGAAAATATATTCCTCATTAATAATTTTATAATTGGTAAAAAACGACGTCGTTTAACAATCGGCGAACAAATTTTTTTTGTTGCAAAAAAATTTCAATTCCTGCCCCCACGTTTCAAATTTCCCTCCCAAACTTTTGGCGACCAAAAGACCAGATTAGTCACAGAAAAGGTACCTTCACCGACAAACTTTATTAGTTGCCAAATCTCAATTAACGGCGGCTAAAATATTAGTCGCTAAAAGTACTAATTTGGCGACTAAATTTTTTTTCGCTGTTGAAAATAAATTTTTGGCGATCAAATTTTTGGTTGCCAAAGAAAAAAAAAAATATTTTCCATTCGGCGACTAAATTGCTTTAGTAGCCAAAACTCAATATACGACAACTAAAATATTTTTGGTCGAGAAAAATAAATTTTTGGCGACTAAAATTTTGATCGCCAATTTCACAACCAACTTATTTTTAATCTTCCGCGACCAACTTATTTTTTTGCCGCCAAAATGTGACTTTTCCGTGACCAAATTTGTAGTTGGTCGTCAAAAGCATACCACTTTCTGCGACCAACTCATTTTTTGGTCGCCAAAATATGACCTTCTGCAACCAACTCATATTTGGTCGCCAAAAATAATGATCATTTGCGACTAATTAATATTTGGTCCCCAAAAAGTAACTTTTAGCTACCAACTTTTATATTGGTCGCGGAAAGTGGTTGCTAAAAGTACAGATTCTTATAGTGTTTCTAGAGTTAAACCCGAAATCTTTCACTACAAAGTCGCCAAACCACCCTCGATTGCCAAAAAAGCCTCCAAAAAAATCACCGAAAAAGTCGCCAAAGACGACCAATGGCGATTGGTGGTGGTGGTGATATAGACAGATAAGTAACATTAGACATAAAGGTGAAAAATAGGTAGAATAGTGGAGAAATAAATAGATAGGTAAAGATAATATGGTCTTTATAAATTATTATTATCCCTATGGCTCCAAAAGTTTCAAAATTAGATTTATAGCCCAAGTGCCCTTAATTTTTTTTAATTATAATTTTGTTCCTAAAATAAATTACTCTTCTAAACAAAATTTTAAACCTTAATTTCTCAATATATATCCCTTACACACCACTGCCATCCAACACTATAACCTACCATTCACCGTCGCACCTCCAGCTCAAGCATTACCTCTATTCCAACCCCCATCGCCCTTTCACATCCCTTCACAACACTATCTTCTCCTCTCCTTCATGACTCCTTATGATCCTCTTTCTGCACTCTCTCTTTTTCTTTTTCTTTTTTTCTCGTTGCCTGAAACCTTAAATCTTTCCCTCTCTCTCTCTCTCTCTCTCTCTCTCTCTCTCTCTCTCTAGGGTAAAACTCATTAGAGTATGGGCTACAATGGTTGTGGTGGTTAGGGGCAACCAGAGTGGTAGGTCGCAAGAGTTAGGGTTACAATGGTGACTAGAAAAAAGTTCGTAGTGTATATGGCTAGTGCAGGTGGCTAAAGATAGAGAACAAGAAAATAAGAAGAGAGAGAAAGAGAAAGAGGAAGTGAATGAGGGGTTCTGGAGAGGAGACATCATTATTGGCTTGCAACCTCAAGTATGATGACTAAACAAGAAGTGGCTGGATTGGAGGTGGCGGCCACCAGGAGCACTAATTAGGGTTACGAGTTGTTGAGAAAGATAAAGGTAATTTGAATCTAAAAATAATTTATGAGGTGTATTGAAACAAAATCAAAACATTCCACGAGTCTAAAGAAATATCTACTTTCAGTATTCTCTTTTGAAACAACAGATTCTAAATTCATATTTCGTGTTTGTTACTGCATCAAGTATATAATAAAAAGAATCATCAAATTAAACCAATGTGGATCCACAGTGGGGCAACAACATATCATTTAGCAATGGTAAGAGGAGGTTCGCAGCTAGAGCAAGGAGGATGGATACCAGTAGTTCAGTAGAGAAGAAAACAAGGATACCAAGGAGTAGGGATTAGGGGGATGAGATCAGGATTGTTCACACTATTTGTAGACAATTTACCTAAATCAATGGAGCCAAAAAGTCTTCACATGTTATTCTCAAACTTTGGAATTGTCAAGGATGCATTCATCCCACAAAAGAGAAAGAAAGCAACGAACACAACATTTGGCTTTGTGAGATTTGATTGTCCTGTAGCAGCAAACGTAGCTACCCAAAAAGTTGATGGCTTGTGGGTGGGAGATAAAGCATTGGCAGTTAAGAATACAGAGTATGGCCAGGTGAACGATAGAAGTAGACAACCTATTACAATGAAAGGGAGGAAGAATGAGGTCGGCAAATTTTCTGTACATCAACCCTAAAAGGGATGGAAGCAAGGTATTGATAGGAGGACTTTTGCAAAGGCTACAAGGGGAGTGGAACCACTAGAGACATCAATTACTACTATCAAAGTGAATGAGATTGGTAATGGGTGGTTATATGAAAGTGTATTCATAAGATTAAAACCAAATTACTCTGCTAATAATCTGAAGGATGAACTTAAAGCAAGAGGAATTAAGGACATATTAGTAAGAGAAGGAGGCAGTTGAGATATTGTGATAACATTCAAGTCAGTGGAGGAGATGAAGAACAAGAAACGAATGCTTAAGGAATGGACTCAGGAGTGCAATGAATGCATTACGGAATGGTCATCAAACCTTCAACTAGAACAGGAAAGGCATGTGTGGCTGAGTTTCTTTAGCATTCCCCTCAACTTATGGAACTCGGATACTTTCAGGAAAATTAGAAGAATTTGGAGAGGTGTTACCAACTTTGATGGTGATGTTTGTCAACCATCATCCTTCCGTGACGGTAGGGTAAGAATTACTACCAGCAATATGGAACTGATCAATAAAGACATAAATTTGAAGTTCAAATGGAGGGTCTATCCAGTATGAGTATGTGAAGATCAGATCATACAATAGGTGAGGATCAACTGCAAATGTACTTGACATCAAGGGGATGAGGAGATCTTTAGTTCCAACTCAAATGGTGTGCAAAACTCTATGGAAGAAAACACAGTGGTCGAAGAAGGTGATGACAAGGCAGATGATGTGGATGCTGAAATGGCAGCTAGAGATGTGCTGGCAAATAAAGATGTCAGAGATAGCAAGGAGGAAAGAAGTGCAGGCCTAGGTAAAAGCACTTGGGAAGAGACATCAATGGTTGAGGAGACAAAAGATAGCATGGGAAAATCAACTAGGGCCCAATCCAAGGCATTAATCTAGAAGTGGCTTTGGATCAAGCCCAATCCAATGCACAAACTAGTAGGCTTTGGGAGGTTAATATTGGGCCCAAAAGACTACAATCTGAAGGGCTATATAAGTCTAGCTTAGGCTCTCCTAATTCAACAATTAAGCAGACCAATGAATGGGAGACTAACAAGCCCATGACAGTGTGTTCTAAATCTGGGGCTAGCTCATCAACCAACAGATTATTGAAGATGAATAGAAAAAAAGGGAAAAGAAGAGATCAAGCTAATAGCACTATAGTTCTGGGAGGATTCATAGGTCTAGCCAGAAGAATGGGGCAAAAAAGGGCAAGTTCAAGCAAGGCAGCCCACAAAGAGTTGTGGCTAGAGCAGTAGCAGCAGCACTCTCAAAATCAAACTCATCTGGTTCCAAATCTAGCAAGATTAAAGTCAACCTAATTGAAGCTCAAGCAACACTGCAACTGGTAAGATGTTTAGGCATGAATTGCAAAGAAAATGACTCTGAAGCTCTAAGAAAAATTGTGTAAATTGAAGAGAAGGATAATAAGAAGATGAAGGAAAAGAAAATAGGAGATGTATAATCAACACAATCTAGGTGGTTTAAGAGTTAAAACTCGTTTTAATGAAGCTTATATCTTGGAATATTAGAGGTATGAGGAAGATTGAAAAGGGGAGAAGAATTAAAAATATAATTAAGGAGAGAAAGATTGACATGGTGTTACTTCAGGAAACAAAAAAAGCAAATTTGTCTATGGTGGATGCTGAGCAAATTTGGTCCAGGGACAAGATGGAGCTCATGAGTGTGGATGCTAAAGGTTCTGCTAGTGGTTTACTATGCATCTGGGATCCTGAGATTTTTCAACTCTCAGATTGTTGTTACAGCTAGAATTTTATTTTACTTTCAGGTACTGTTCTTAGCACTTTCCAGTGTGTTATTACAAATTTATATGCACCTAATGATGCAGTCAAAAAGGGTAGACTCTGGGAAATTTTATATAATCTCAAAGCTGGATTTCCTCATCCATGGTGTTTGGAAGGGGATTTCAATGAGATTAGAAGTGTGGGTGAAAGAATTGGATGCTCTAGAAGAGACAGTGGCATGAAAGATTTTAATTATTTTATTAATAATTGTGAACTAGTGGATATACACATGCCGGGTAGGAAATTTACATGGAGCAATGCACAAAGTGGAGTAAAATAGAGTAGAATTGACAGATTCCTTCTTAATCCTGAGTGGCTTGAAATATTCAAATTTAAGTTTTGGGGCTTGCCTAGAATTGTCTCTATCCATTGTCCATTAATTGAAAAGGAAGATGTGAGGGATTGAGGTCCTGAACCCTTTAGATTTCTGAATGCTTGGATTTTGCACCCCAACTTCTCATCTTTGTTTTAAAAAGTTCGGATAAAAACTCTAGTGTGTGGGAGGTCTAGATATATCCTTCAAACAAAACTCTATGCATTAAAGACGACACTTTAGGAATGGAGTAGAGATGTGTTTAGGGATGTTACAATGAAGCTTAAAAAAGCTGTGGAGAGACTGCATGAACTTGATTTGCTTGCAGAAGTCAGAACACTGGAAGAGGCAAAGGTGAGTCAAAAAAGGGAGATAATAAATGAGGTTGGAAAGCTCAATAGATTGGTGGAATGGTGATGGCTACAAAAATCAAGATTAGATTGGAACTTGAAAGGTGACAGGAATACCAGATTTTTCCATATCACAGCCAATAGCAGACAAAACAGAAATGTAATTAAATTTATTCATGTTGGAGAACCAAACCAAGTAAAGCAGGACGTATGTTCAGATTTTATGAATCAATTTGCTGAGAAGTGGAAATACAGACCTGTGCTATCAGGTTCATTCAAGAATGTGGGGAATAGTGCTTCTTTCAAGCAGTTGGAGGCAGAATTCAATGAGAATGAGATGTGGGTAGCAATCATAGACTTCAATAGGAACAAAGCTCTTGGGCCTGATGGTTTTAACCTTCTTTCTTTCCAAAAATTCTGGAATGTCATCAAACATGAGGTAATTCATTTCATAAATAATTCCATAACTTTGGTAGATTGCCTAAAGGAATCAACAACTCATTTATCACCCTTGTTCCAAAGTTGGATAACGCAAGCTGCTTGAATGATTTTAGACCAATAAGCTTGATTGGCTCTATGTACAAAATTCTCACCAAGGTCCTCTCAAATAGATTGAAGGTAGTGCTACATGAGGTGATAAGTGAAACTCAAACAACCTTATTGAGTGGTAGGAACATAATTGATGGGGTTTTGATTGCAAATGAAATAGTTGATGGGTGGGAAAAAATGAAGAATAAGAGTCTGCTTCTCAAACTTTATTTTGCAAAAGCATTTGACTCTGTGAACTGGGAACTTCTCTTTTCAATACTTTCAAATTTTGGATTCAGATCAAAATGGATTTCTTAGATGAAAGAGTGTGTCTCCACCTCTAGAATTTTAGTGCTAATAAATAGATCACCAACACAAGAATTTAGCCCTCACAAAGGACTCAAACAAGGTGATCCTTTATCATCTCTTCTATTCAATTTGGTTGCCGAAGGGTTAAACATTTTAATGCTAAGGGAAATAGAGTTTGGAATATTAAAAGGAGTTGAAATTGGTTCAAAATGAGGGGTTGTGTCACACTTGCAATTTGCAGATGACTCACTACGCTTTTGTGAAGCCAATTGAGAAGAAGTAGCAAATATTAATGTTTTGAAATTCTATTAGGGCTTAAGATTAACTTTCACAAGAGTGTGGTTTGTGGGGTTGGAATTTCTGACTCTTTGCTTATCGAGTTTGCAACCAAGTTAAATTGCAAGACTTCGAAATTACCACTAAGATATCTGGGGCTGCCTTTGGGTGCTAGTCCAAAAAAGAAGAAGATTTGGAAACCAGTCATAGACAAAATGAAATCCAAACTTGCTGGGTGGAAGAGGAGATTTTTATCTTTTGCTAGAAGATTAACCCTCATAAAATCAGTCATGTCTAGTTTGTCAGTTTACTATCTTTCTCTATTCAAGATTCTTGAAGGAGTGGCAAAAGAAATTGATATAATCCAAGTTGCATTTCTTTGGGGAGGGATTTGATTTAAAGAGGAAGGTTCACTTGGTTAAGTGGGATGAGATAACTAGGAGTACTAATCATGGTGGACTGGGAGTGGGGAGATTAAGGGATGTCAATGTTTGCCTGTTGATTAAGTGGTGGTGGAGATTTGCCAATGAAGATAATTCACTTTGGATAAAGGTATTATGCAGCAAGTATTGCTTTGAGGGAGGTGATTGGCATCCATTTATCAACTCTAGATGTAGATTCTCAAAAACCTAGGGCGACATTGCTGTAGTTTCAGAGCTTAGACGCAATCTGTTTCAATTTTATGTGAACAACTTCTAGATTGTGATGGATAATGGAAAAAGGGTGTGGTTTTGGTTTGACAAATTGTGTGGTAATATATGTTGGAAATGGTTATAAAATTTTGGGTAAAACCAGAATTTTTTCCTAAATTTGGTCTATTTTTTAGGTGGGCCCCGTGCGTCGATTTACGCGAGTCAAAGTGGTAACACATTCTATGCCGCGTTGTGATTCACGTGGTATATTTGGTTGCTCAAAACCATTAACGAGTGAATGGAAAATTGAAGCCAAAGTGTGCTCCATGGAAATGGAGTTTTGGTGGAAAATCCTTAAAGGTTTGAATAAGGCTTGTCCCACATTAATTTAGTGGGAAGTTTTGAATGGGTTTATAAGGCATGGGTTTGGTACTTGAGGTGTGCCCCAAGGGGTACCCAAGTGTTTTAGAGGGAGAGGTTATGGGCAAAATGGGCTAGACCCATTGGACCCAAAAATCACCACACACGCGCCGTCGTCCGGTTGGGCGGGCTGGGCTTGAGCGCGGATGCGTGGTGTGTGGTTGGGTTAGGCTTGTTCGGCCCAATACTAATCTTTTTGGGCCAAAAACATTTGAATTTAATTTTATTTTTGGTAAAATAAAATCTAGAATTCAAATTAAATCGGAAATAAATTTTACTGTACATCCAAACAGGGCCCTTCCCGTTTTTGTTATCTGTTTGAATTGTGAACTCAACCGATTCAAATCTGTTTAAATTCAAAAACCAAACATGTTTCATACCTGTTCAAATAGGTTTGCACCTGTTTAATTCAAAACCTGCAGCCACCAATCCATCTATAAATAGGACAGCCCTCATTTGGATTTGGTAACTCAAAATTTTCGTCCTTCATAATTCTGTAAACATTCTCATCATATTGCTGCATTATTTTCTTCTGTGAGAGAGTATAAACACTTAGTGTGTTCGTTAGGCAAACAATTTGTAGTGCTGCTATTGTTTGTAGTAGATCATTTTATTCTGGGAGATAGACGTCCAAATTCTGAAAGTACTGTAGAGTGGACGAATCTGTCTTAAGGACACAGTGTCAAACACTGGACTTGATCAGATAATTATTCAAAGAAATTAATCAAGTAAATTGTTTAATTTATTATTCTGTTTTATTTGTTTATTTAATCAGATTTTAATTTTGTTTTTGTAACAAAATAAAATCTGTTTTTCTTTATTTATTTTTGTTTCGAGTTTGATTTTTGTAATCAAACAAATTCTTTCATTTCTTTTATTTCTTTTATATTCTGGTTGTTGTTAAGTACACAACAGAATTTAATCTTTTTAAATACAGTGAAGATTGTCTAACAATCTTAAGACATAATTATTTTTGGTGTCTTCATTGTAATTAATTTTCTGTGTTTTCAAAGTAATATTCTGATTGGAAAATACAAATAGTATTTATAAACTATTTGATGGATAGTAGTAATATACTGTCTATTTTCTTTCACAACTAGTAGTAATTGTCACGCCCCAAAATTTAAGACCAAAAAAATAAAATAAAATAAATAATAAATAAATATATAAAGTGCAACTCCAACAAGAGAGGTAACCACAATATTTTAATATACACATATATACACATACAATCAGAGTTATAACATAGATAACTTATTGAGTTCCACTAGAGGTTTACAAACACTGTCAAACCAAAAGGTAAAGGAAGAGAGAACACAAAAACAAGCTACTAGTCCAAATTTTCAAGTGAACCAAGGCTCTAAAACTTCATCTTGATTGTCTTCGGGATAACCTTCCCCATCGTAAGCTGCTTCTTCACCTGGCATGACACGCCATGAGCTTGGAATGCCCAGTAAAAACACACACCCCCATATCTTCTATCAATCAATCATACACAAAACAAATCAAGTAACATAACATACTTACATTAAGATTTTATGAATTAGTAGTTAGACTAGGCGTTTAGGACGACCCTCCCAAAGAGATCCTTCTACCCAACCACAAGGATTGAACACCAGACTATTCAGAACTCCCCCTTTTGCTGTTTTGCAGACCTTACCACCTATGCCCACCTTCCGATTATTTACCTGTCAGTGGCATTGATGGACCTCAAAAGGAACGGCCAACAAGTGGGCTCGCTTACACCCAAATCGTGCCTTGGGCTCGCTTACACCCTGCACATACCATACCAAAGGGCTCGCTTACACCCTGCACATACCATACCAAAGGGCTCGCTTACACCCTGAAACCACCGTATAGAGTCTGAATACGTCCGTGTCAACCTAGGGGCTCGCTCAAAACGCTTACACAAGGCTTAACCCATTTGGTATTAATCCCATCATAATTCATGTCATGCATATGTATAAAATTGTTCTAAAACACTAAGATAAACGTCACCCATTGCCAACCCCTTATCATTTCTCGTTTATTAGATCTTTTGCTAGGTAAGTTAGTCACATTCGGTAATTCGGTCATTTAAACGAGTATGGGAAAAACATACTAGAGGAAATATAGTCCATGATCATCATACATAAGTATAGTCAAGCAAGAAAATAACATTAAAAAGGCTTGAAACACTTAGAGACAAATCACATAGTAGAACACAATTTCCAGCACCGGTCGGTCCTGCAGGGCTAACAAGAACGTTTTGGTAAAAATACTTCTAGGTCAAATTAGGAGCTGAAATTGCACAGAAATAATAATTAACCTGTCTAGTTTCAATTCCAATTCACAGAATGTGCATAGCACCTCCAGAAATTCATCCACAAGCTGTATTCAAAAACCTGTCCAGATTTGTCACCCATTGGGAAAACTAGCGTTTCTCTCAATCTACCTGATGGTTTTCACTCAAATAAAATCTGTTGGAAAGAGGACTCAGAGTTCTAAATTTTGACAAAAGAACCAACACGTAGAATTTTATAAAATTACCAAAAGTGGACTGTTTTTCAGAGATTCAGGACCAGATTTTTCAACAAATTATCCAAGCCCTAAAAAAACACAATTAGGGGCTAATAAAATTGTCACAAGCTCTAAACACACCAAATATCTGACAATAAATTCAGATTTGAGAAATAAACAGGTTTGATATTTCTTTTAAATATTAGAATTTGCAGCAGTGCATATTTTGAATAAAATTGTAAGACAAACACACCAATTCACACCCACACATGCATACACCACAAAAACTTAATTTACCACTAATACATAACCCAAGGGAGCATCTAGACAATATGATGGGGTGGGTAAAAAAAAAAACAAAATTGAGAAGACAAGGGAGAGTTGTATTTTTACCTTCTAGGAGTCCTTTTCTCTTTTTTTTTTTTTTTTCTTCTTCGTCTCACTTCTCTACTCCCCTTGACTTCCCTTGAGCAAACTCTCCCTCTCACCCTCTCCTTGAGCTAATGGAAAAACGTGGGTGTGAAGTTGGACAACTCTCAATTTATATAATATAGGTAGCTTAATGGCTAAGGATATAAATATCTAGATATTTATTTATTTTATTTACTTCTTTGTTATTATCAAGCCACTCTTCCACCAATATTATATATATATATATATATATATTTAAACTATGTATATATTCAAGTACACAATAGTATTCCATGCAAATAAATAATTAATGAAAGAATAATAATAAAAAAAAAATAGAGATAAGAATAAAATGTGTGAATTAATTTAGAAATTATGAGGTAAATAAATAAAACCAAGTTTTAGGATAGTTCCAATCATAAAGTGGTGTTCTATGATTTAATTATGGTAACACACGGAGAAATTATTCTTCACTTGGGCCTTTACACAGATTTTTTTTTTTTTACGGAACTAGGGCTAAAATGCTATTAACCTAAGGCTCAGGGTTTCAAGTGTAATTACAAAAAAATTAGGGTCTCTACAACCTATCCCCCTTAAATAAATTTCGTCCTCGAAATTAGATCATACCTTACGTCTCAAATAGTTGTGGATAATTTGCCCGCATCGCGTCTTCCCGTTCCCAGGTGAACTCTTCAATACCATGGTGACGCCAAAGTATCTTAAGAAGGTGAATTGTCTTCCCTCACAAGTTCTTTTCTTGTCTTTCTATAATTGCTACAGGTCCCTCTTCAAAGGTAGCGTCCTCATTGAGTTGGATTTCTTCCCAGTTGATGATGTGAGAAGGGTGCATTATGTACTTTCGCAGCATAGATACATGGAAAACATCATGTACTCCAGCCAACTGTGGGGGTAAAGCCAACTTGTACGCAACCTCTCCGATTTTCTGAAGTATCTCGAAGGGTCCAATATATCGAGGTGATAATTTTCCTTTCTTTCCAAAACGAATGATCCCTCGACGGGGCTGAATTTTCAGGAAAACATAATCACCGACGGTGAAGGTTAGCGGTCTTCTCCTTTTATCCGCATTACTCTTCTGGCGATCTTGAGCTGCCACTAATCTTTGTCGAATGAGTTTCACCTTTTTTGTAGTTTCTTGCACGATCTCTGGGCCCAATAGACTCACTTCTCCAACTTCAGTCCAACAAACTGGTGATCTGCAAGGCCGACCATACAGTGCTTCGAATGGAGCCATGCCAATACTAGCCTGGAAACTATTGTTGTATGTGAACTCTACCAACGGTAGGTGTCGCTCCCAATTCCCCTTGAAATCCATCACACAAGCTCTTAACATGTCCTCCAAAGTCTGAATAGTACGTTCCGACTGTCTATCAGTTTGAGGATGAAATGCGGTACTGAAACATAATTCGGTCCCTAACGCTTCCTGTAAGCTTCCCCAAAATCGGGAGGTGAAACGCGGGTCCCGGTCGGACACAATTGATACAGGAATTCCGTGTAATCGGACAATTTCTTTAATGTAGAGATGACTCAGCGATGTCAAAGTGTCGAAGATTTTATATGGCAAAAAGTGCGCAGTTTTCGTCAAACGATCAACTATAACCCATATAGCATCATATCCTCTCGGTGACCTGGGTAGTCCAGTAACGAAATCCATTGTTACATGCTCCCATTTCCATTCTAATATCGGCAAGAGCTGAAGCATCCCTCCAGGTCGTTGGTGTTCTGCCTTTACTTGCTGACACGTAAGGCATCTGGCTACGAATTGAGCCACATCTTTCTTTATTCCGCTCCACCAATATTGGCGTTTTAAGTCTTGGTACATTTTCGTCCTTCCTGGGTGCACTGCGAACACCAAATGGTGGAACTCCTTCAGAACTTTTTCTCTAAGCAACTCATCTTGTGGTACAAACACTCTACCCTGATGTCTCAAACTTCCATCTGAATGAATCGTCCAATCAGGGCAGGGATAGGATCGCCGGATGCTATTCGTGCTTTTATGAATGCCACCTCCTGATCATACTTTTGTGACTCTATTACCTCATTCAGTAATTTGGGTGTAGCGATTTGAGCGCAAAGGTATACCTTCTCGTCCTGAGCTTTCATCTGTACTCCAAACTCATTAAGTGTTCTGACCATGTTCCATTCCTTGAGTGCCAAGCTAGCAATAATTTTCTAGTTCTTGCGACTTAGGGCATCTGCCACCACGTTAGCTTTGCCAGGATGATAGGATAGAGTAAAATGGTAATCTTCGAGGTATTCTAGCCATCGTCTTTGTCTCATGTTCAAGTCCTTCTGCGTGAACAAATACTTCAAGCTCTTATGGTCTGTGAAAATCTCAAATTGTTCACCATACAAATAATGACGCCGCTGCTTTAATGCAAAAACCATTGCTGCGAACTCTAGATCGTGTGTCGAATAATTCTTTTCATGCGGTTTCAGTTGCCTGGAGCCGTAAGCCACCACCTTCCCTTTTTGCATTAGCACACAACCTAGTCCATCCTTGGACGCGTCGCAATATACCGTATATCCTATGTCTCGCTCCGGAATGATGAGTATTGGGGCACTAGTCAATCTCCTTTTGAGTTCTTGAAAGGATTGTTCACATGCTTCGTTCCAATCGTATTTTACCCCTTTTTGCGTTAGACGAGTCATCGGCTTAGCTAGTTTAGAAAAGTCTTGAATAAACCGTCGGTAATAGCCGGCCAACCCTAAGAAACTACGAACTTCGAATACTAAGGTTGGTTGCTTCCAATCTAATACTGCTTCTACTTTGGCTGGGTCTACAGCGATTCCATGCTCCGACACGATGTGTCCCAAAAATGTGACTTCCTTCAACCAGAACTCGCATTTACTTGCTTTTGCATACAGCTGGTTGTCTCTTAAAACTTGGAGAACTACTCTCAAGTGTCGCTCATGTTCCTCTTCCGACGGTGAATAGACTAGAATATCGTCGATAAACACCACCACAAACTGGTCCAAGTACGGAGTAAAAATCTTATTCATCAAGCTCATAAAAATCTTATTCATCAAGCTCACAGCATACTGATGCATTTGCCTTTCATGTTTTTTAGCCTCCCTTCCCACTTCCTCCGGCGGGTGGCGTTGCTCCATCTGGACCTCCCATTTCTGCTCGGGATGGCAGGATATATCCCCGTACCAGAGGGGGACGCACTTACGTCTGGAGCAACTCGCGGGCTCCAGTTCCAGACGACGAGTCCGAGGAGGAGACAGAGGCGGAGGCGGGGGCGTCGGAGGAGGAGACAGGGGATAGCTCGGGCTCAGACGGCGAGGCTTCTGGTGATGCTCCTGGGCTCCTGCCCAGGAAGAGGGCGAGGACAGATCCCCCGGCGCGAGGCCATTGATGATGCTGATGACCCAGACTTTTGCTGTTTCTTTTATTTCTTTTCTTGTGCTTTTCTCTTTTATTGGTAGATAGAGTACTTTGTACTGCCGTAGGCAGATTTTGTTTCCAAAACTATGTACTTGAAAAAGATGATATGAAATGAAACAAACTTTTTGTCTGAAAAGAATGTTATATCTGTACATATCTGCATCTTTCATACTTCGCACTGCATTGCGTCATGTTACACCTCAAATGTAAATGATATTGATCTGTTGTCTGAAACTTGAGCAATTATACTGTGGTAATCAGATAGTCAACCAATTAATCAGCAAAACAACTCATACAAACCACTGCTCAAACTGGATAGACAGCCCACACTCTACTAGGGATTGATCTGCATATAGCCCATAACACAGCATTTGGTTCATTCTGCACACAGCCAACCCTGAACAAATAACCCAATCTGACAAGACGGACCACAAAAGCTGACACGGTTGCAGTTGAAACACACTCGGATATCCCAAATTTTCTCTTCTCTTTCTCCTGCTTCGCATGAACGTAGAGAATGGCACAACATTCTGAGCACAAACAACGATTTTTGAAATAAGGAAGGGTTTTCAACCAGGGTATCGAGCCTACCACAGAACACAGCGAGACAGACTCAAACGAAAAAACAAAAGGCACACAACCTAAAAGAACGAGACACGCTCGGAAAAGGCTCAAAGCCGAAATCGAGACCGACAAATCAAAAGACACGACACACGGACATGTTTACAAAGAGACCTCAGATCTCAAGGAGCTAATTCCTCCGGGTATAATTCCCACCCTTTCTGATTTGTGACTCTCACATCACTCGGCCCTCAAGCTCGGTTTTTCTCTCAAAACCCTTTTCTTCACTTTTCTCTCAACTTACTCCTCTCTATTCTTTATTCTCTCATTTTTCATCCCTCCCCAGAGTGGTTGACGAGTAAACGAGAGGTTGTGGGTTCACGCCCGATACAGCTAGCTTGCAGCCACTTCTTCTGGTAGATAAAGTGCCTCTCGGGCAAGTGTGTTGGCGACGAGGGGGAAAAACGGAACACCCGACTCAACCGTGCCCCTAGTTCGTCATTTTGATCATTTTTTGTTTTCTAAAACAGCTTTGATCAAAAATGAGAGTTGGATTAACGCACTTATTCGATTTTTGATTTGAAAGTCATGCGAATCAGGCTGTGAACACTGAAAATTCTCCTCTTTGGGTCCAAACATGGTCCAATTTTGGAAAATGAAATAGTTTTCGAGAAAATAGTCAACTTCAGTAAAAATTTTCAAAAACTATTTTTGTAAACAGTCAATGCTCAAACGAGCGTAGAACTTACCCTCGAGACATACAACCTCGGATCGGAGACGATGGAAAATTGCCCCTGGCTTGAAGGGGGGGATAAAGCAACAGAAAGTTGCCCCTGGTTTGGACAGCAACTCAGGGCAACTTATGGCAATGCATGGCAACGGAAAGTTGCCCCTTGTTTGGATGATGCCTCGGCACGTTGTAAGCCAGTCTTTGTTGGCGACGATCGGGCCCTCGGGTGCGGAGGAGTCGAAGACGGTTTGAATCAATATATGGACACAGTCACCTGGAAGGTGTTGGTGGTTTGGACTTCAAGAGGAAGTTAATCACGTAGTTCCGGGTTGCTGCAATCGAGACATTGGATTCAGAGGAGGCACAAGTGATCCAAACTTATGACATGGACTGAGACGCTATGGAAGCGTTGGGGGCTGGACTTCAAGATGAAGTTGCCTACGTATCCCAAACATGGGAATCAAGCCTTACGTAGTTCCGGTTAAGGTACACTCGGGTATTTAACCTCTCCTTTTTAGGCTCTAACTTTTGCCAAGGTGCCCGATGCGGGTTTTCGACCTTGCGAGCTATGTTTTTCTTTTTCCTTCTTTTTTCTTTTCTTTTGCATTTTTTTTTCTATTCTTTTTTCTTTCTTTTCTTTTGCTATTCTTTGTTCTTTTCTTTTCTTTTTTTTGCTTCTTTTGTATTTTTTTTTTATTTTTTTTTATTTTTTCTTTTCTTTTTCTTTGCTCTAACTTTTGCCTGGACCGCCCTTTCGGGTTTTCGGCCCAGCGAGCCTCTCAAGGGTAAAAGTGTAGCTAGCCCATGCCAAATGGTTTTGAGATTGAAGCCTCTCCGTATCCAGGAGAGCGACTGTTGTATTGACTTGCAAGAAAAGTCCATCACGGTTGCTTCTCAAGCTTTGCTTGGTGGGATCTGATCTCCTTGATCTAACTTTGACGCCTCTTGCTCGAGGGCTGCCTCGAAATGGGTCACACAGGCGTTTCATGGCACTGAATGTTTTGAACGGATTCCAGTTTACAACAGATAAATTGAATCTCTAGGCTGAGAGCGATCCTGGACTGCACAATCTCAAGAGCGATTCCACACAGGTCTTCGCAAGACTGCGCAAAATATTTTGTTTTTGAAAGTTTTTAAGAAAGCGACAAATCATTCGCGTTGAAGATAGTGTAAAACCAGTCTGGATCGGACCAGGATCCTTCTCAGTACTCATGCCGACAAGTATGATTTCATTCACTAAAAGCTTAGCAGGCCTCTCTTTCTCTCAAAATGATCAAAATTTTACGAAACCCGAGGAATTACTTCCTCTTCGTTTTCATCACTGCAGTGTTCGAAATGGGGTTTTATGAAAAGGTTAGGTCATCATAACGATGTTCAAGGCACAAGAGAGCAGGCGGAATGCACTGTCGTTCCATTCACATCTTCTGGCACGGCTAACTCAAATAGTAACAAATACGGAACGTGATAACCACAGCTGTTTCATTCAGATTTGCTGGTATAACCGGCCCCTCGGCAGCAACAGGCTCAAAAAGCAAAAGCAACTAATTACAAGACAAAATGGTGTTTGAGGCAACAACCCCGAAATCACCTGGTATACTATATAAGAGGGACTGACTCGTTACAACAAGACAGACCCTGTAAGCAAAAAGACTGACTCAATACAGAGAGACAGACTCAAAAACAAAACAAAAGACTGACTCGACACCCAAGTCAGGATTTACAAAACTAGCATTGGCAGGTGCTCAAAAATGCGTGCCAAACGCCACATCCAAAAATGTACCAGACACTGCCCGCAGGCGGTTCACCTTCTGATTACATACTTGCAGTATCTGTATCCTCAAAACCCAACAACTGAGTGGTGACGGACTTTGCTGAGGTAGGCGGAAGGATAACCTCGTTGTCAATCAAGTCTTGTACCTCATGACGGAGGCGGAAGCAATTATCAGTGGCATGGCCAGTCTGCTGATGGTACGCACAGTACAGGGAAGCATCATGCGTAGCGGGGAGATTCTTCGGGAGGGGCCGAGGCTCCAGGGGTTTAAGGTGTCCCCTCTCGGCAAGGATTTGAAGTGCCTTGGACAATGGCATATAGAGAGCATGGAAGACCCTGCGCCCCCGGGGTAGGTACTTTGGGGCCTGAGCACTCTTGCTAGATGCACTAGCGAACGGATCAGCGGGTACGGCCTTGGATTTCTGATCCTTTCCGGATGCAAGGTTGGGAGTGGGAAGGACTGTTTTGGCATGACGGGGCCTATCCCGGTTCTCTGATTGACTGGAATTGCCCTCAGACGGAGTGGGGAAAGCATCCTCCACAGCTTTTGACATAACTGTGGATATCTGTTGCTTGTTCATTCCCCCGGCTTTCAAAGCCTCTACTGCCCACAGCAGTTGTTCGGTAGGGTCGGCATCTACCTTCATCTTGCCTTTGTCTCTGGCCTCGGCTTGATTTAGAACTTGGTTTGATGCGTCGTTGTCATAGCTGGAGGCCATCTCCGGTTGATTGAGTTCAATTACAATTCGTCCCAATAGTGGGGGCTCCTGGGGTATAAAGCCTCCGGCATATGGTGCAGCTGGTGGCAAAACAGACATTCCATAGGCGAGATCCGCCACGGATCTTTGAAGATCACCTATCATTCCCATTAATTCAAATGTAGTAGGCTCGCGAGCCTGATATAGTTGAGGGGTCCAAATTAGATGTGCGGCAGGCGACCTGGGTGGATGCGGCATGTCAACAGTAGCTTCATCCTGTGGGGTGATTCCTTGACTTAACGCGGCTGTCATGACCACGATCTCTTCTGAATTCTGCGTCATGTTCAGTCTTGCCTCAGCAAGGAGAAGACACTAGCTATTCTAGATCGACCCTCTGGATTTCTGAACTGAAACGGAAAACAAGCAGTATTTCAGCCCCAAACAGATCAAACACGGGTGTAGTCGAACAACTGTACTCTACTACTGAACACTGTTCCCCTGAATCACTATTCAAAACTGAACTGACACCCGCAGATGCGACTGATTCTCAACAACACTGATACCGGTGCCCTCCGGCCGGATACTCAAATTTTGCAAACTAATATATGCGTTCCCCTGCAGAGATACACTCTAAAAAGCACATAGTAGGCAAAAGAGAGCCAATACATCCCTATGTTGGGGTAGGGTTTCCCTGTCCTATTTTGCCAGGAGCTAGGGTTTCACTATGCACACAGCGGTTTCAAACAACCTATATCGGGTAAGCAACCTGTCCTAATTTGGAATGGTCACTATGGATCCGAATATGCACTAGGTCGAATGGTCAAGAAGGGTGCCCCGGTAAAACCGGGGTTTGTGTTCCCATACTGGCAGAGCCCGCAACTGGTCAGCCTTATGGTCATGCCTTGACAAGACAAGCCTCCAGCAAACCACTCAGGAATAGCAGATGGCCAACATGGTGTCCTAGGCGCACCAATGCACATGCAATGCAAAGAAACACACAAGTATAGTCAAAACAAGATATCACGAGTTCGAGTCAAGCTCTCTAAACTCCCCAGCAGAGTCGCCAGAAACTGTAACAGTGCCCGTGGGCCTCTATGCTACAGTTCGGACTCCCTTTTTGTGTTGCGGTTCTAAATCTTGAACTAAAGAGTCCAACTCTGGCAAATCGTTTTGAAGAAAAAACAGATTTTGAAAAAGTAGTGCCAAACATGGACTGCTTTGCCAGATTACAGAGTCGCCACCTAAATATTTTAAAATGGAAAATTTAGGAAACCCTGACTCGGTGCCGAAGGCCACATGTCCGTCATCGCCAAAGTTGTCTTGGCTCGAGAGCTTGGGTACGATCGGAGAAGGTCAGCTATGAGCACCCCCTTTCGCCCGGTCCGAAGACCGGCCTCTACTAACCGTGATATCCGATTTTGAAAACATTACATGCTCTTATTCCAATTATTAGCCTAGAATTACTATGTTATGCGCACAACAAACAAGTATAGACTAGATTGCCTAATTTGGAAATAAACATTGCATATCCATTTGTTTTAAAAATAGTTTTGAAATTGCTACTCGCGAATAGGCTAAAACACGGATTTCAACGAGTTTTTCCAACTCAAGCAATCCAACCTCCACCCACAGGCATTCAAACAGTTTATCTCATATAAGCATCTAGCCACATGGTAAGCATACTATCATGGCAACATTCACACGCATGCGACATGCTAAAGCATAAATACTTACATCGTACTCCATGCCAAAACAATAAACTAGTTAGCAATCATGTATGCCCTAGTTCATGTTAGAGTGACTAATGCATCGCATGCAGGATGTGATTAGGATAGGCTTGGCTAACCCTAAGATGGCATGTGAAATGCAATCATTCGATGCACGTATTCAAGTTGGAATTTAGAATACAATGCAGTTTGTATGATGTACCGAGCCCGGTGCATGTCAACAAATGCATGGATGCATGCATGCATTGCATAAGGTATGCTAAAATAAACGTGCCCTAATCTACCATCATAAGCAGGTAAATAAAAGGGAGAAAGAAATGGGGGTTGGAAGACATACACCCACTCACGCACACTTATTACAAATTTGCCCTCACTCGGGGGGACCAAAAGAATAATACAAATAATTAACTACGCAAGCTAATTAAATATTACAAATTGCCTAATTAGTTGACAAACTAACTAAACTGAGAAAAAACAGTAAACTGCCTCGGGAGGAGAGCCAAATGCAGCACGTGTTCGGGCCTTGCTCGGAATTGCACTGCCATGCCTAGATTGTCTCTGTTTTCCCTGCTTTGCATCTCAAAAGACTGCCAAAGTCTCAAGAGTGCCTCCCAGGACACTGAGGGACATCATCGGCTGAATAGGACTTCCACCGGCATCAGCATGAGGTCACCGGCACAAAATTCATCCATCGGCCATCAATGGACTGCCGGTCGGCACTAAATACTGCCGGCCGGCACTGAATGTCTGCAGAACCTGCAACTCATAGCAGCAGAGGGCAAAAACTTGCATGGCAATGTAACTCCAACAATGTATGCACCAAACACACTCCTTATCATGTTTATGACTCAAAGGAAGATGTGCCTCGATTCTCGGGCCACCAATCACGCATTTCCATGCATGATGGCCCAAAGGATCAAATGTGCAATTTCATGTCAAATGAAATGCAATGCAAACAACAAACCAAAGGGTCCTAACCTCTATCACACTCACTTCAAGAGGCCAAGTATACACAATGCAATGCTATCCTAGACATGTTGGCTAGCATGTGGTATGGACAATACAAGGCACTTATACAAACATACAAGCAAACATGCAAGGCAAGCATGCAAACCAAGTAAAAGAGGGACTTAAACATGACTTAGGCAACTCCAATTAAGCCTAAAATCAGTAGCCAAAAACCAAGGAAATGAAGGCCAAAATACACACACACATGCAAGCATTCATGATCCAATACTTAGGCACTAAACAAGCAACTTCCAAGCACACTTGAAAGGGGATATCTTGGACAACTAGCATGCAATATAAGCTCTGAAATTCATGCTAGAATGATGCCAAATCATGTTAAACAAGACAAGCAAATGCATGCAAGAGGGGCCAAATATTCAAGGCTCATCAAGGAGGTAATAGACTACACTTAACACAACCATACATGGCATGCAATAGGCGACCAAAACAGAGTTTCAACACATAAAACTAAGTCCAAAAGACCACTTAGATGGCACCTAAGGCTCTCAAATTCAAAGGCATGCATAATGGTCGAAACAAAAGACATGCAACATATGCTTTCAAAACAATAAAGAGGCGACTTAGGCAAGCATATGAGCATGCCAAAGGGACTAAAATTACATGTTAGGTGGTTCCAAACCACCGAAATGATGCAAGAAACACAAGCTACACATTCACATACTTGAGGCGTACAAGCCCGGCAAGCCACAAATGCAAAGGAGCTATACTAAACATGCCAAAATCAATCCAAACGACCATGGACAGACCTAAAGCATGGCAAAATAAGCACGAAAAATTCATAAGTCTGAGCCTAAATCATGCTCAAATAAAGGCTAACAACCTAAGACATGTTAAAGGCATTACAAGGCATTACATGGCAACTATGCTAAGCATGCATAAGGGACCAAAACCAACTTAAAATCATGTTATATCATGGTATAATAAGCATGAAAAACAGTCATGGCATGCTCAACACACACTTGAACATAGGCTTCCTCAAGAGGCCAAAACTTGTCCTTTTCAAGGACAACAAGGAGAGGGGGTGACCCTCTCCTTCTTGGGACTTCAAGGCATCATCTTCACCACTAAAATCCCTCAAGATTTCAGTGGTGAAGAGACCCCAACACCAAAATCCCGGAGCTCTCACAAAATAGCACAAAATGAGGCCTTTCAAGGCCTAAGAGGGGCCAAACTTCCCCAAAGTACAAAACACTCCTAACCAACAATAAAGAGGACTAAAAAACAGAACTTTTTTGTATTAAATGCTAAGCACAAAAACAGTTCTAAACTATGCAAAAATGGAGTGCAAAAATGGGGTAAAAATGGGTAGTTTCTTACCCTTGAAGACCACCTTCACAGAGGTTGATGTTGTTGCTTCCTTGAGCTCAAATCCAACCAAAAACTTCAAGAACCAGCCCTTAGAACCTCAGTAACCAAAGGAAGGTGAAACACTAGGTGCTTGTGTGCAATAATATGGATTAAAGCACCTAGTGTAGAAACAAGAGAGGAAAAGAGAGATAGGATAGATACACAAGTTCTAACCTAAAACCAGAGCTTCTTCTCTGTCTTTTCTCTCTAAAAATGTCTAACTTTCCTAACCCTTGAGCCAAGAGAAGAGAGCCTTCTCTTATAGGCAACAAAGCTTACAAGCTAAGCAAACCAAAGGCTCATCCCTCCATACACGTGTATGGAGGGGAAACAAATGCTATACAGCTGCTTCAAAATATCTCAAAAAGCAACTGCACAGTAGTCGGCAGGGCAAAATTGTCATTTTGACAAAATTGACTGCCGACCGGCACAATATAGTGCCGATGGCAACACCAACCAGCCGGTGGCCTCTAGCCACTGCCGGTGGTGTGTGGGGATGCCTCAAAAGGCATTCCTTGCCCCTCCAAGGCAAAGCACAAGTGTTTGGTGCAAAACCAGACACAAAACGGTCAAGTTCAGAGGTCTTGAGGCAAGGCGCGTAGCCGAGAACTCTGGGAACTCCAAACGAACACGAACATGGATAATCACCGAGTGTTCAAGCGGTGACGTCCAAGTCTTGAGGACGGTCAAAAATGGGGTGTCTACAATGGGTTTGGTACTTGGGGTGTGCCCCAAGGAGTACCCAAGTGTTTTAAAGGGAGAGGTTATAGGCAAAATGGGCTAGACCCATTGGACCCAAAAGTCACCACACGCGCGCCGCCATCGCTGTCCGTCCGGTCTGGCGGGCTGGGCTTAGGCGCGGGTGCGTGGTGTGTGGTTGGGTTGGGCTTGTTCGGCCCAATACTAATCTTTTTGGGCCAAAAACATTTGAATTTAATTTTATTTTTGGTAAAATAAAATTCAGAATTCAAATTAAACCGGAAATAAACTTTACTGTACATCCAAACAGGGCCCTTTCCGTTTTTGTTATCTGTTTGAATTGTGAACCCAACAGATTCAAATCTGTTTAAATTCAAAAACCAAACAGGCTTCATACCTGTTTAAACAGGTTTGCACCTGTTTAATTCAAAACCTGCAACCACCAATCCATCTATAAATAGGACAGCCCTCATTTGGATTTAGTAACTCAAAATTTTCGTCCTTTATAATTCTGTAAACATTCTTTTCATATTACTGCATTATTTTCTTCTGTGAGAGAGTATAAACACTTAGTGTGTTCGTTAGGCAAACAATTTGTAGTGCTGCTATTGTTTGTAGTAAATCATTTTATTCTGGGAGATAAACGTCCAAATTCTGAAAGCACCGTGGAGAGGACGAATCTGTCTTAAAGACACAGTGTCAAACACTGGACTTGATCAGATAATTATTCAAAGAAATTAATCAAGTAAGTTGTTCAATTTATTATTCTATTTTATTTATTTATTTAATTAGATTTTAATTTTGTTTTGTAACAAAATAAAATCTGTTTTTCTTTATTTATTTTTGTTTCGAGTTTGATTTTTGTAATCAAACAAATTCTCTCATTTCTTTTATTTCTTTTATATTCTGGTTATTGTTTAGTGCACAACAGAATTTAATCTTTTTAAATACAGTGAAGATTGTCCAACAATATATGCGTTAGAGAATAATTTCCCTGACTCTTTAGAGTAACCAATGATAAGGTAAGCTCTTTGAAAATGTTCTATGATAGGAAAATGATTCAAGGGGAGTGGGACTTCAATTTCCGAATAGAGCTTTTTGAGCGGGAAAAGATGAGGTGGAGAGACTCATACACATCCTCAGTTCACCTACTGCACCTGGACAATGTGTTAAGGACATACCTGAGTGGGTAGCAACTCAGGCTAGTCAATCTATGGTTTGAACTTTGTATCAACAATGTGACTTAGCTCTTAGTCTTCACATCTCTTCCTACAGGCAGGCGTGGAATAGCTCTCTCCCACTCAAAGTCCAATTTTTTGGTTGGCTTGCTTGGAAACATAAAGTCAAAACATCAGTCTTTCTGCAGAGAATTGGCATGCTTGACGGTAATGCTTCTACCTTATTCATTTTCTATAAAGCAGAGAATGAGTCAATCAACCATATGCTGCTCTTTTGTCCCAAAATTTGGAAGGTTTGGTTTGATTTATTAAACTGGTGGGGAACACAATGGGCAATGCCTGGAACAATTGAAGAAGTGTTGATTTGGTGGGCTGGGAACCGATTGAAAAAACCGAAATGAATATATGGAATGACATCCCGTTAACCACCATGTGGTCGATTTGCAAGCACATAAATGAGTTTATCTTCAAGGGTAAACAACCTGATTTGGGTGTATCGAGAGACAACATTACAATCAGGATAACTATATTGTTGAAAGCTTCTTCCAAGGAACTCTAGTCCTTGATCCATGATTTTTTGTTTAACATAAAGCAAATTAAAAATGAGGAGGTGCAAGCTAATTTTGAGCTGTTCACTTGTATTTGTTTTTTCGGGTTGGAATCTCTCCAACTCTTCCGGTGGCTTTGGGGTTGCACATGATTAGTCGTACCTCGAGTGCCAACTTAGTTGGGATGTGTTGTATTGACAATGATGCAACTCTCCTAAGCATCTTGGTGATTTTCTTCCCCTTTATTAATAAAATTTTCTTTGATGGCCATTCAAATATATATATATATATATAATAAAAAATTGAATTAAAAAACAAAAATGTTTATAATAAAAAGAATTTACAAAATCTTTACACATTTTATAAAATCTGACTTCAAGAATATAGATTATAAAATTTTGGGTAAATTACAAATGCACCTTCTTAGATTTGCTTAAAATATGGATGGTCCCATGTAATTCTAGAAATTACAAAAACCTCTCTGTCATAATTTTTTGTTTAATAGAAATAAAAGAAAAAGTAAAATTCTTAACTATTCTTCTATGCAATAATAAAATTATCCGCATTTTTAATTCAAAAATATTTCTGATATCATTAAAAACTATTAATTGACTTAATGATTTATTAATAACATGGGTCATTTGTTATGTGATAAGAAATTTGAAGGGGCAAGATGTAATTTTCAAAATTACAAGGAGCAATTCATATTTCAAGCAAAACTTAGGGAGTGTATTTGTAATTTACTTTAAATTTTTATAGGTTAATTATACCTTTAACCCTTGTAGTTTGACCTAAATTTCACCTTGATCCATGCACTTTAAATCTAGTTATAGTTTGATCCTTCTATTCAAGTTGGAAATTAAAATTAATAATTTTGGTACATTTTTCAATCTCTTAAAATACACAGATAAAAAAATTCAATGAAAATTTGGACGAAATGACCAAATTAAAACTGGACTTAAAGTTTAGGGACCAAATTATTGAAATTAAAATTATAAGGATCGAAGTAAAATTTGTCAAAATATAAGAATAAAAAGTTGTAATTAATCCAAATTTTAGGCATGATTGTTGATATTTTTGAAATGTTTCTATTGGTAGGATTAATTTTTGTTAAATTGATATTTTAAATTTAGTAATAAATTTTCTATCCTAAAATCTTGAAATCGAACAATTTGTGCAAGTTTAATTTTAAAGTTTATTCAGTTTGATTTTTTTATTTTCTGAAACTGATAAAAAAAAATACTAATTAATTTTTAATTTGTCACAAATCTACACCAATATGGTCCGTGAGTAGGCTTGCTGAAAAATCCAAAGATATAAACGCAGGTCATGATTAATTGCTTGATTAGGTTAATAAGAATTGTGAGTATAGCGAAATTGAGTGATGAAATTATTAGTGTATTAGTATTAAATTAGAGATATAAGATAAAATAGTTTTGTTATATATATAGTGATATTAAAAATTTAAAATTAAATCTATCAAATTATGTAAGAAAATTTGGATAAATTATACCATTAGTCCTTATAGTTTAAGTGAAATGTCACTTGTAGCTTCAATTTGAAAAATTTGTGCTCTACAGTATCAATTTTGTTGCAATATGGTAGAGAATGCATGTGGGATTATATAGGAATGTTTGGCATTCAATTTAATATATATATATATATTACGTTTTTGGTCTTGATTGATCCTTTTTTTTTTTAAATTATGTTAATTTTTTTACTTTTTAGGTCCTTATGTAAACAAATTTAAAACGTAAAAAAAACAAAAATTAAAAAATTAGAAAGATTTTTAAATAATTTCAATGGAGAGATTTATTTATAGATCCCATTTAGAGGAGTTATAATCCAATAAGTGCATAAAGTTTTCTTGTATTCCACCTAATCCCATATATATAGACTTATGTTTGTAATGACCCTCACACTGATTACCGATTAATTACCGATCATGGCTAAACTGAGATTGATTGCGACTGATAATTAAAGTAATTGAATTGACTGACTGAATCTAAACTGAATCGATTGAATATATATATATATATATATATATGTGTGTGTGTGTTTGAATTGCATCCTATCTGTTTGACTGTGTGATTATTTGTTCATGTTTATATGCTTAAACTGTAAATTGAAGGCCTTATCGGCGGCCGAACTAGAAATTGATTGGTGTTTTAGGACCATCATAATTTATGTGATTTTATGGTGTATTTAATTAAAATGTGATTTGGTATGATTAAATTAGATTAAAATAAGTTAAATTGCATAGGTTGGCATATTTACCACTTTGCCATCTAGTGGGCCACTACACCAAACATATTAGAGCCTTTGTATATTTGATTCAACACTTTTCATCAGCCAAGTTCCCTTGTTTTTGCCGAAGTAGAGAGAGAGATAGGAGGGAGAGCTTGAGTTCTTGAGATTTGGCTTGGAGGTTGAGAGAATTGAAGGGATTCTTGCATTTTTGGACCTCTACACTTGAATTCAAGGCTTAAGGTAGAAATTCATCTTCTCATCCTTGTGTTTAAGTTAGTTCTTGCATGGTTCATGCTAAATTGAAGGATTGAGTTAAGAATTGGTCTTGTAATGTTGAATTATGGCACATATCATGCATGCATGTCTCCATTGTTGCATTTTGAGGTTGATCACATGGAAATCTTGCGTGCATGTTCATGTTTATATGTTAAGTCCATGATTTTATCTTGAATTTGAAAGAATGAGCTCATTAGAGCATGTTTTGAAGCTTGAGAGTTGTTTATAGTCCATGCATGTTCATTTGAGATCTTGTTCATGAAATTGGGTTTGAAAATGGATTTAATTAAACACCCTTGGGCCTTGATTTTTCAAGTGAGCTTTAAAATCATGTAATATTATGTGTTTACAAGAGTTTTTCAGAAAATTGGCCCAAGAGGATCGGATTTGGAGCATCAAACTTGAGTTTTAAACTTGAAACTCAAATCTGGAATTTCCAGATTTTGGTCGTCCGCTCGAGTAGGGGAAGTGCCGCTCGAGTGGGAAAATCGAGCTCCCAGCATCTTGCACTGTACATCAGTCCGCTCGAGCGGAGGAAATTGCGCTCGAGCGGAGGACTGAGTGACACGCTCGAGCGGGCATCGAGTGGAGATTTCACCTATCCAGTACTTTTTGGTCCGCTCGAGCGGGGACCTTTGTTTGCCTGTCCGCTCGAACGGGGAAACCTACGCTCGAGCAGGAAACTATTACACTGAAATTCTGAAATTGTTTTCTGTGCACATCTTTACATCCTCATTCCATCCTAGGCATTCTTAGGCCTAGTTTAAGACATCTTAATGAGGATATAAAAGTAGAACACACCAAGGCAAATTAGGAATTAAATTATTGTCTTTCCCAACTGTGAAACTTAGTGTGTGTTCAATCTGTTAACTGTTTAGGGTTGGCTTTCCGAGGAGACGCTCTAGCCTACTGTAGCCCAGAACTCTGTGAGTAACAATTGTGTAAAGATATGTTCAAAATGATTATCTTCTGAATACTGAACTGAACTGTTTACTGAACTGATATTGTTTACTGAATAAATGTATGTCCTATATTCTGAACTGTACTGTGGCATCCTTAGCACCTACTGTTTACTGTTACTGTTACAGATATATCTGTCGGTTCCCTTGTGGAACCACCACTGTTACTGATTGATGGCCATCATTACTGTTCGGTCTTTTAGACCTACTGTTACTGTTATGCTAATGGATGTACCACATATGACTGTTTACTGTTCTGAACAATTGAAATACTGATTGAAATGAACTGTTTTCATTACTGTAAGAACATTCATTCTCAACCTCTTTACGCATTATGTTATTCACTGGGCTTTAGCTCACTGCTCATATATATATATATATATAGGTGTTCAAGCACCGGATCAAAGCTAGAGGCGTCGGGGTAAACTCCCAGTTTTGTCAAGCCAACCACTATGCCTCACTGCGAGGTTCCGAACTTGCCAAGCTAAGGCTTAGGGGTGTTTTAGCAATTCCCTCGTCCGTACTGTTTTGTAATATTGTATAGACTGTATGTTTGCACCGTACTGTACTGTAATAGGGATTAGGTCCCTATTTCACTAATTGATATGTATGTATATATACTGTTCTGTAAATATGTATGAAAAATCTTTTTGGCATACAGACTGTCACAGCTCATTGGACATTGTTTAATTACTATATTGGCTTCCGCCAAGTCCCTGTACTCCGTATTACTGTATTACTGTTAAGCAGGCCTTCGGTAATCTCGGATTACTAGCCGGTTACGGTGCTAAACCCATAGGGACGGGTTTGGGTCGTGACAGAGTGGTATCAGAGCGATACTTAACCACGAGTTATACCGCACACACGTGTCCAAATGGGCTATAGGGTGTCCTGGAAAATCAATTAGGGCATTACATGAGCATGAAAAGTGTGTGGTTATGGCATGACTGAATACATGTTAATGTAATAAACTATTTAAGTATGCAACTGTTTATGTTGTAATTGTTGTAACTGCTTATAGTGAAATGGATAATGCAAATGAACCTGAATCCTCATCTACTGAGGCAAGAATGGCAAGAATGGAAAAAATGATGGAACTGATAACTGCAAGACTAGAGCAACAACAAAATCAACAGCCCCCACCTCCTCCTCCGGTACAGCCGGAACCAAATGTGAATGTTAATGACGGGGACATAATTGCCCTCACCCATAGGTTCAGCAAGATGAAACCGCCATCCTTTCAGGGAGGCCTTGAACCGTTGAAAGCTGAAGCTTGGGTACTTGAGACTGAAAAGTTATTTGAGGTGTTTCCGTGCTCGGAGGCAAATAAAGTATTGTTAGCTACCTTCACCTTGTAAGAAGAGGCCAGAAGGTGGTGGATGCTGGTCCGTGACACCAACGCAGTAGTGACTTGGGCTCAGTTTAAGGAGTCCTTCTTTGAAAAGTACTTTCCCCAGTGTGTCAGGGACAGAAAAGTGACAGAATTTGAACAACTGAGACAGGGCACAATGTCTGTTGCTGAATATGAGACAAAGTTCACCGAGCTGGCTAGATATACACCACATATGGTGGACACCGACTATAAGAAGGCCAGAACATTTGAAGGCGGCCTTAATGTTGCAATACTCGACAGAATAAGTGTTTTAAAGCTACCGACCTTTGTAGGTGTTCTTGACCGAGCTTTGATGGCTGAGTTAAACATCAAGGCAGTGAAACAATCTGAATCATCAGCGTCTGAATGGCGTGGTAAAAGACAGAATTTCAAGTTCAAGAAAGGCAAGTATAACCCGTCAAATAAGAAACAGAATACGAGGTCAACCACTAGCCCCAGCCAGGGGAGTGGTTTCATTCCATCTTGTTCTGAATGTGGCAGGAAGCACAAAGGGGTTTGTTACAAAATATCTTGAGCCTGTTACAGGTGTGGCAAAGTGGGTCACATGGTTAAGGACTGCCCCTCTGCTCCGCAGGCCAGTGGGAAAGCTGCACCTAGCGCAGCAGCATCAACTATAGCACCAAAGCCTAACCCCAAAGCTACCAGGAAAGAGCCTATGAGGCAGGGCCGAGTGTTCGCCCTAGTACCAGGAGACGTGAAAAATACTAAAACCGTTGTGTCAGGTATCCTCTCTATTTGTGCTCAAAATGCATATGTACTAATTGATTCGGGGTCTACACACTCATATGTATCGCATGCTTTCTCACGGAAACTGAATAGACCCTTAGAACCCATGAATTACTTGTTAGCTGTATCATCACCTATTGGGGGATCCATGACATGTGCATATATGTACCCTGCATGTGAAATCATTGTTGGGGATATGCATCTATTTATTGATTTACTGCCATTGAACATTGATCATTTTGATGTAATATTGGGGATGGACTGGTTACAAAAGTATCATGCTACCATTGACTGTGCAACAAAGCAAGTTGTTTTTCGTCCACCTGGTTTGCCTGAATTTGTGTTTAATGGGGTTGGAGTAGTACCTCCTCCGTATTTGATTTCCTCTGTGAAAGCCGTTAAATTGATTAGAAAGGGGTGTAAGGGATATCTGTGTTCTGTGTTGACTGTGCCTACTAATGTTAAAACTGATGTGAACTGTATTCCTATAGTCAGAGAATTCCCAGATGTTTTTTCGGATGATCTGCCAGGGGATTTGATTGACAGGGAAATTGAGTTTGCTGTGGATGTGATTCCGGGTACATAGCCTATATCGAAAGCTCCTTACAGAATGGCTCCAACTGAACTGAAAGAACTGAAAGTGCAACTACAAGAACTGTTAGACAAAAAGTTCATCAGGCTCAGTACCTCACCATGGGGCGCACCGGTTTTGTTTGTAAAGAAGAAAAACGGCTCACTGAGACTGTACATTGACTACCGTGAACTGAACAAGGTAACTGTGAAAAACAAATATCCATTACCGCGTATTTATGACTTATTTGATCAGTTACAGGGTGCTCAAGTGTTTTCCAAGATTGATCTCAGATCTGGATATCACCAACTGAAAGTTAAACCAGAAGACATTGATAAAACTGCTTTTAGAACGAGGTATGGACATTACGAATTTTTAGTTATGCCTTTTGGAGTTACCAATGCACCTGCAGCATTTATGGACCTCATGAATAGAATCTTTAAACCGTACCTTGATGACTTTATTGTGGTATTCATTGATGACACATTGATTTACTCCAAAAGTATAGGAGAACATGAACATCATCTGAGACTTGCCCTGCAGACCCTAAGAGAATAGAAACTGTATGCTAAACTGTCTAAATGTGAGTTTTGGCTTGATCATGTTATGTTTTTGGGGCATGTTGTTAGCAAAGATAGGATTTCTGTTGATCCGCAGAAAATTGAAGCTGTAGTGAACTGGCCTAGACCAACAAATGTGACAGAAGTCCGAAGCTTTTTGGGATTGGCTGGATATTACAGAAGATTTGTCAAGGATTTCTCCAAAATTGCCTTACCATTGACCTAACTGACACAGAAGGGGACATTATTTGACTGGACTGACCAGAGGGAATTAGCATTTCAAGAGTTGAAAACTCGACTTGTGACTGCACCTGTTCTTACCTTACCCTCAGGTACGGATGGTTATACTGTATTTAGTGATGCTTCTCATAAGGGTCTGGGATGTGTTTTAATGCAGAATGGGAGAGTTATTGCTTATGCTTCCCGACAACTGAGACCACATGAAAAGAACTACCCGACCCATGATCTGGAACTTGCTGCAGTAGTGTTTGCATTGAAAATCTGGCGTCACTATTTGTATGGGACAACATGTGAAGTATATACCGACCACAAGAGTCTGAAGTACTTCTTCACCCAAAAAGAACTGAACATAAGACAGCGGAGATGGCTAGAATTGATCAAAGATTATGACCTACAGATTCTGTATCACCCGGGAAAAGCCAATACCGTTGCCGATGCACTGAACCGGAAGTCGATTGCAAATTTAGCTTGTTTGCTCACCGGACAGAAAGAGTTGCTTTGTGACCTTGAAAGATCTGGAATTGAAATTGTTTTGAAAGAACAAGGCGGAACAATAGCTGCTATTTCTGCTCAATCGGCATTGATCGAAGAAATTAAAGAGAAACAGCAAACGGATGACTTCTTGAAGAAGGTCATCGAAGAAAGGGAATCTAAACCGAGACCGGAGTTCAAATTTGAAAACAATGTACTGAAATTCCAAGGAAGACTGTGTGTACCGAATGATTCTGAATTTGAAAAGAAGAGTTCTGCAAGAGGGTCACAATTCAAAATTTTCTATTCACCCAGGGAACACGAAGATGTATCAAAATCTGAAACTGAATTTTTGGTGGGCGGGAATGAAGAAAGAAATTGCTGATTTTGTATCAAAATGTCTTCATTGCCAACAAGTAAAAGCTGAACATCAACGACCCGCAGGCTTATTGCAGCCCTTACCGATACCGGAGTGGAAATGGGAACATATCACTATGGATTTTATCGTTGGGTTGCCTCGCTCCAATAAAGGTATAGACTCAATTTGGGTTATTGTTGATAGACTGACCAAATCTGCTCACTTCTTACCTGTCAAGACAATTTATAATGCGGATAAGGTGGCTGTAATTTATATTGATGAAATTGTTAGACTGCATGGAGTGCATGTGTCTATTCGAAGTTTACATCGAGGTTTTGGCAAAGCCTACAGACTGCATTGGGTACTGAATTGAGGCTGAGTAGTGCCTATCATCCTCAGACAGATGGACAGTTAGAAAGGACCATCCAAACTCTGAAGGATTTATTGAGAATGTGTGTCATTGATTTTCAAGGAAACTGGGAAAGCCATTTGCCATTGGAAGAATTTGCCTACAATAATAGCTTTCATTCAAGTATTAGTATGGTGCCTTTCGAGGCATTGTATGGCAGGAAATGTAGATCTCTGATTTGCTGGGCAGAAGTTGGAGATGGGCCTTTGCTTGGGCCCGAGATTGTATATGAAACGACTGAGAAGGTAAAATTGATACAACAGAAACTGAAAACTGCACAGAGCAGACAGAAAAGTTATGCAGATGTCAGAAGACGAGACAGAGAGTATGAAGTGGGTGATCACGTTTTTGTGAAAGTGACACCGATAAAAAGCTAGACTCGTTTTGGAGTCAAAGGCAAGTTAGCGCCAAGGTATGTCGGACCGTACGAGATTATTGAGAAAATCAATCCGGTGGCGTATCAAGTTGCGCTTCCTCCTGAAATGGAGCATATGCATAACGTCTTCCACATTTCGATGTTGAGAGACTATCTCTGGGATCCATTCCATGTGATTGAGCCTACTCATGTAGTGCTGAGTGATGACTACACTTACGAGGAACGGCCCATACAGATTGTGAATAGACGGATCAAGAAATTGAGGAACAAAAAGATCCCGTTAGTGAAAGTTGACTGGCAAAACCATGGTAGTGTGTATACCACTTGGGAAAGGGAGGATGACATGGCTAAGAGATATCCTGAATTGTTTCCACTGAACCCTGTTTTCCTCCAGAATGAAGGTAATTCGAGTTTAGAGAACTAAACTCTTTTTAAGGAGGGGAGACTGTAATAATCCTCACACTGATTACCGATTAATTACCGATCATGGCTAAACTGAGACTGATTGTGACTGATAATTAAAGTAATTGAATTGACTGACTGAATCTAAACTGAATCGATTGAATATATATATATATATATATATGTGTTTGAATTGCATCCTATCTGTTCGACTGTGTGATTATCTGTTCATGTTTATATGTTTAAACTGTAAATTGAATGCCTTATCGGCGACCGAATCAGAAATTGATTGGTGTTTTAGAACCATCATAATTTATGTGATTTTATGGTGTATTTAATTAAAAAGTGATTTGGTATGATTAAATTAGATTAAAATAAGTAAAATTGCATAGGTTGGCATATTTATCACTTTGCCATCTAGTGGGCCACTACACCAAACATATTAGAGCTTTTGTATATTTGATTCAACACTTCTCATTAGCCAAATTCCCTTGTTTTTGCCGAAGTAGAGAGAGAGATAGGAGGGAGAGCTTGAGTTCTTGAGATTTGGCTTTGAGGAGAGAATTGAAGGGATTCTTGCATTTTTAGACCTCTACACTTGAATTCAAGGCTTAAGGTAGAAATTCATCTTCTCATCCTTGTGTTTAAGTTAGTTCTTGCATGGTTCATGCTAAATTGAAGGATTGAGTTAAGAATTCGTCTTATAATGTTGAAATATGGCACATATCATGCATGCATGTCTCCATTGTTGCATTTTGAGGTTGATCACATGGAAATCTTGCGTGCATGTTCATGTTTATATGTTAAGTCCATGATTTTATCTTGAATTTGAAAGAATGAGCTCATTAGAGCATGTTTTGAAGCTTGAGAGTTGTTTATAGTCCATGCATGTTCATTTGAGATCTTGTTCATGAAATTGGGTTTGAAAATGGATTTAATTAAACACCCTTGGGCCTTGATTTTTCAAGTGAGCTTTAAAATCATGTAATATTATGTGTTTACAAGAGTTTTTCAGAAAATTGGCCCAAGAGGATCGGATTTGGAGCATCAAACTTGAGTTTTAAACTTGGAACTCAATTTTGGAATTTCCAGATTTTGGTCGTCCGCTCGAGCGGGGGAAGTGCCGCTCGAGCGGGAAAATCGAGCTCCCAGCATCTTGCACTGTACATCAGTCCGCTCGAGCGGAGGAAGTTGCGCTCGAGCGGAGGACTGCGTGACACGCTTGAGCGGGCGTCGAGCGGAGATTTCACCTATCCAGTACTTTTTGGTCCGCTCGAGCGGGGAAACCTACGCTCGAGTGGGAAACTGTTACATTGAAATTCTAAAAATGTTTTCTGTGCACATCTTTGCATCCTCATTCCATCCTAGGCATTCTTAGGCCTAGTTTAAGACATCTTAATGAGGATATAGAAGTAAAACACACCAAGGCAAATTAGGAATTAAATTACTGTCTTTCCTAACTGTGAAACTTAGGAGACGCTCTAGCCTACTGTAGCCAGAACTCTGTGAGTAACAATTGTGTAAAGATATGTTCAAAATGATTATCTTCTGAATACTGAACTGAACTATTTACTGAACTGATATTGTTTACTGAATGAATGTATGTCCTATATTCTGAACTGTACTGTGACATCCTTAGCACCTACTGTTTACTGTTACTGTTACAGAGATCTCTGTCGGTTCCCTCGTGGAACCACCACTGTTACTGATTGATGGCCATCATTACTGTTCGGTCTTTTAGACCTACTGTTACTGTTATGCTAATGGATGTACCACATATGACTGTTTACTGTTCTGAACAACTGAAATACTGATTGAAATGAACTGTTTTCATTACTGTAAGGACATTCATTCTAAACCTCTTTACGCATTATGTTATTCACTGGGCTTTAGCTCACTGCTCATATATATATATATATAGGTGTTCAGGCACCGGATCAAAGCTAGAGGCGTCGGGGTAAACTCCCAGTTTTGTCAAGCCAACCACTGTGCCTCACTGCGAGGTTCCGAACTTGCCAAGCTAAGGCTTAAGGGTGTTTTAGCAATTCCCCCTTCCGTACTGTTTTATAATATTGTATAGACTGTATGTTTGCACCGTACTATATTGTAATAGGGATTAGGTCCCTATTTCACTGATTGATATGTATGTATATATACTGTTCTGTAAATATGTATGAAAAATCTTTTTGGCATACAGACTGTTACAGCTCATTGGACATTGTTTAATTAATTTATTGGCTTCCGCCAAGCCCCTGTACTCTGTATTACTGTATTACTGTTAAGCAGGCCTTCGGTAATCTCGGATTACTGGCCGGTTACGGTGCTAAACCTATAGGGGCGGGTTTGGGTCGTGACAATGTTCTAGGAAGCCTTTTTTTTCCTTATTTATAATATTTTTTAGACTATTATACCATTTGTTCTATTTTTGATAATATGTATTACAGACAATTGTAATCTTCACTTCTTTTTTTTTTTTTGGCAATTTTTGTGATCATTGATTGAGCTTTTCCCATTAGAAATCAACTTAAAAAGTGAGTCTTAATTCAAAAAAAACTTCAAAATTCCAAGATGAAGACTTAGAAAAATCATAAAAAGTGGTGCCATCGTCTTTAACGAACCAACTTGCTTTGAAACAGAGAGCCTTCATGACCTCATTGTTGTCGTAGTGTTTGGGAAGCTTGTAGTTTTCCTGAGCTCTGAGACCTATAAATATCTTCGCAACAATGGCTCTTTTACTCATCACTCGCCTCTTGTTATTTTCTCTTTCTCTTTCCAAGGTAACCGCCATGATAATCCATCGGCAGTCATTATTCCTCCAATGACCTCTCTCTCTCTCTAGGGAAACGAACATTGCTCACGAGAATAACACTTTGGCTAGGTTTGGCATCCCTTAAAAAAGTCAAAAAGTCACAATCCTATTTAAGTCACATCATCTTATTTAGGTCACATCATCTCTCTACTACATCACTTCAAACCCAATCCATTTTTAATAAAAAGTCAAAAAGTGCACTTATTTAGATCATCCCAAACAACCTCTTTATTTTGATTATTGGGTCATAGAAAATGCAGAGGTAGTCTACTATTTGCTAGCTTTATTCTCTCATCTCGCTAGCTTTCTCTCTCATCCCCTCACAATTGCCTTTGTGTATTGTTTTAAATATTTTAGACAAGTGATTGTATGATTGTTACACAATGTGAATGTTCACATATCACTGATTATTGTACAAGTTTGCATAATTTTTACATGATTATTATATGCTGTGAATGTTCATACTGTATGGAGTCATTACTTGTTAATATTCACATTCAAGAATAGTTATACATGGGCAAACAACAATATGTTAATATTCACATTCAAAAATAGTCATACTAACATAAACAACAATGTATTATTTTGGTCACAAACATAATGTGCATATAGAGATGTGAATGTTTACATTAATTTTGTAATACAAATAGGTAGTCGCACCCAATGTTAATGTTCACACACTTATGTAACATTGAGTATGTATATAGTTTCATGAGGGGATGTTATTTACCAGCATCCATTTGTAATGTGAAAGTTCACATCAACATTTAGTGAGAGATTTTCAAAAGATAGACGATTTAAGATTTTGAAGATTTAAGATTTTGAAAATATGAGAGATTTTTTTGCAGAATAAAGGAAAGATCTTCTCCATGGAACGAGGGAGAGATTTTCTCCATAGAATAAAGGAGAGATTTTTTTTTCCCTAAAATGAGGGAGATTTTCTCCATGCAATGAGAGTCTTGTTATTTTTTATTGTGTATTGGTTTCAAAATGGAAACATGTGTTGAAAGTTAGAAGGGTGGTTTGGTCATATTATACTAAACGGTATCTAATGAAATACTAAAAAAGAAGATGGATTAGATAGAATAAAACACTTAAAAAATGGATTTATCAAAAAATGACCCTTCACTAAATACCAAAAAAACAAAAAATAAATAAACTATTTTTGCTTTTCATTGTCCTTTCTGAATTTTTTTTTCAAAATCTTTAAGTTTTTCTTCGATATGCCTAATTGAGTAAAATTTCTAAGTTTAATTTTTTTTAAATAAATAATAATAAAAAATCCCTTAACAAAAAAGAATTACAAGACAAAATCAACCCCACAACACACCCCCACTAAAATGTTTAGTATTGTGTGATCCTAATGGTAATTTGGTCCTTCTCAATAGATTAAGGATGCTGCTGCGCGGGGAGCATCTATTTACACACACCACTCTCTCTCTATACACATCCTTCACACAAAACTTCCCAACACACTCTCAGTAAGTGTGTGGGAAGATGGGATATGGTGTGTGCATATAGAAGCTCCCTGCAGTGCGTCTGCTGCGAGATTAAATGACATCATTTTTTTTATTGTTTTGAACCCTATCTATCTACTGCACCTCTTTCCATTTTATTTCTCAACTCTTGCTATTGAACCTCTCAGTTAGACTAAAATAAAATATGTGTAATGTTTAAAAAAAAATAAAATTTTTGTTATATTTTTGATATAATTACACTGACAATTTTTAAGATTTTAATTTGTATAACAATTAAGGTATTTTTTTATCAATAATTCTTTAATTGTACGAATGAAAAAAAAAAATGTTATCTTCTCTTATCTACTCAAATATATATTTATTTTTATTCATTTCCATATTTAGTCACCATCTATTAAAATATAAAAATTGAGGAAATTTATGTTAGAAGAAATAATATTTCAGTGGAACAATCACAAAGTAATTGTACATGATTTTTAAAATTTTTTTGGTGCAAGTTTGGCACATAAAAAATAATTGCACCAAACTATTTAGGGTAAATTACACTGACACCCCCAGAGGTTTATGTTTATTACAGTTCCCCTCCTCACATTTGAAAAATTACACTGACCCTCTTGTCAGTGTAATTATTTGACGATGTTAACTTTTAAGTTAAAATAACATATTTACCCTTAACCTTTATATATACTTTAAAGGGTAAATTACATTAACACCTCCTGAGGTTTCAATTTAATACGGATCCCCCCCTGATATTTAAAAAAAAATTAATTTAATAAAAATAAATATAAAAAAATATATTTAATTTGTAAAAAATTATTTCTAACCACCCGAAAGATAAAATTTATATAAAAATGATATTTATTTTTTATTTCTTAACCAAATTAATTTTTAATTTTTTTTAAAAAAAAATTCTAAAAATCAAACCATACATAGCCTAAGAATCTTTTGATAAGCCATTTTTTACGTTGGTAACTTATTTAATTATTTGTTAATTTTACGACATTTTTACTATCTGATGCCTGTTTGGTAACCATTTCGTTTTCAGTTTTCAATTTATATTTACAAAAATTAAAAAAACTGTCATAAAAACTTGTTTGATAATTTTTTTGGTTTATAAATGGTTGTCTTAGTTTATAAATTTGAGGAAAAAAACATAAATTTTAAAAATAAGTTTACGTTGGTTTTTAAACAAAAATTCAAAAGTTTGACTAACAATTTTTTTTTTCAAATAAATTTGTTTCCAATTAATTTTTCTTTCAATGAATTTTTTTTTCAACTAATATTAACCGAGGGGGCAAAATGCTACTTTAAACTTTGGGGAGGGATTGTAATTTCTAAAATATGAGGGATGTAAATGTAATTTACCTAGTGAGGGGGAAATTGGTATTTTAAAAAAATTAAATTACTGACATTAGCAAAATCTGTTATTTGGCTTAATAGTCAACTAACTCAGTGAGTAGTCTGTAATGAAATTTTAAACCTCATGGAGGGGATGTAATTTCCAAAAGGTGAAGGAAAAATTATAATAAACATAAATCTTAAAGAGTGTCAGTGTAATTTATCCAAATATTTATAAAAAAAAATTACACCATACACACTTAGGACTTGCATCCTATAAAAATGATGAGATTATTTTTCTGTTGTGCAACTAAAATGAAAATTTTCCTTTATGTTATGCATTTTTAAAAAGACATTTTGTAGTGTTAATTATCTCACTTTATAATAAAAGTTATGCCGGAGTGAATTTGAAGTGTGCACGTGAATTGAAAATTACGAACCATTGTTTTCATGTTATGAATTATGTAGCCTAAATTTTAGGAAGGGTAAATCACACTGACACCTGAGATATATATTTATTAAAGTTTTATTATAGATTTTTTTTTTCAGTAATTTAATTTTTTTTAATATCAATTTTGTCTTTATTGGGTAAATTACATTGATACCCCTCACATTTTAGAATTACAATCTCCTCCTTAAGGTTTAAAGTAGCATTACCAATTGCTTCCTTGGTTAATATTAGTTGGAAAAAAAAATTATTGAAAAAAAAATTCATTGAAAAAAAATTTTGTTAGTAAAATTTTTAAATTTTTGTTTAAAAATCAACGTAAACTCATTTTTTGAATTTACGTTTTTTTCTCAAATTTACAAACTGAGACAATCATTTATAAACTAAAAAAATTATCAAATAAGTTTTTATGACAGTTTTTTAAATTTTTGTAAATATAAATTGAAAACTGAAAACGAAATGGTTACCAAATAGGCCTCAGATTGTAAAAATATTGTAAAATTAACAAATAATTAAATAAGTTACCAACGTAAGAAATGACTTATCAAAAGATTCTTAGGTTATGTATAGTTTGATTTTTAATTTTTTTAAAAAGAATTAAAAATTAATTTGGTTAAGAAATAAAAAATAAAAAAATAATTATCATTTAAGGGTAAAAAATAATTATCATTTTAACTTTTGGACAGGTTATATACATACGTATGGTGTTTCAATTTAATTTGTAAAAAATTATTTCCAACCAATCGAAAGATAAAAATTATATAAAAATGATAATTATTTTTTATTTTTTATTTCTTAACCAGATTAATTTTTAATTTTAAAAAAAATTCTAAAAATCAAACCATACATAGCCTAAGAATATTTTGATAAGTCATTTCTTACGTTGGTAACTTATTTAATTATTTTTTAATTTTACGATATTTTTACCATCTGAAGCCTGTTTGGTAACCATTTCGTTTTTAGTTTTCAATTTATATTTATAAAAATTTTAAAAACTATCATAAAAACTTATTTGATAATTTTTTTGGTTTATAAATGGCCGTCTCAATTTATAAATTTGAGGAAAAAACGTAAATTCAAAAAATGAGTTTATGTTGGTTTTTAAACAGAAATTTAAAAAATTTACTAACAAAATTTCTTTTCAAATAATCTTTTTCCCAATTTTTTTTTTTCAATGAAGTTTTTTTTTTTTTCAAATAATACTAACTAAGGGGGCAATTGGTAATGTTACTTTAAACCTTAGGAAGGGAATTATAATTTCTAAAATGTGAGGGGTGTCAATGTAATTTACCCAGTGAGGGAAAAATTGGTATTTAAAAAAATTAAATTGATGAGGGGGGAATTTGTTATGAAACTTTAAACCTCAGGAGGTAGATGAAATTTTCAAAAGGTGAAAGGGGAACTATAATAAATATAAACCTCAGGGGGTGTCAGTGTAATTTATCCTTTTAGGAATAACATAAGAAATTAAAAAATTAAAAAATTATATAAAAAAAACATGTGAAATATTTGAGAATCATTTTGGTGAAAATGCAGTTAATCACATATTTTTGACATAATTAAATTAACATTCATTTTAGTGAGATTAGTGCGACTGAAACTAATGTAAATGATGTGTAAGCATTAAAATAAATAAAAATAAATATATATTTTAGAATAAAAGAGATTACAATATCATTTCTTTTAGGGAAAATTATGTAAATAGTCCCTGTACTTTATATGATGCGTCAATTTGGTTTAATTTGCTCGATTTTGCCCCTTAATTTAACGGATTGTGTCATTTTAGTTCAATAAATAACGGTTGTTAAGCTAATTTAACAGAAAGTCAAACAATGTGTCAATTTGGTTTCTGTATTTTTCACAATATGTCAATTTAATCCCTATCAAAATTGAGAAAATCGAAACTACAGGGACCAAATTGATACATCGTGTAAAGTACAAGGACCAAATTGACACATTATTTAACCTTCCGTTAAATTAATTTAACAATCGTTATTTATTGGACTAAAATGACTCAATCTGTTAAATTAAAGGGCAAAATCGAGCAAATTGAAACTATAAGGACTAAATTGACACATCGTGTAAAGTGTAGAGGCTATTTGCATAATTTACCCTTTCTTTTACTAATAAATTATTGTTTAAAAATATCTTAACTATTATATAAGTTAAAATTTCAAAAGAAATCAATATAATTACTTTTAAAAAACTTTTGTTATTTTTATTTTATCTTTTAATTTTTAGCCAAACACTGGAAAATAAAAATAATGATCAAACTTTTACTGTAAAATGGTTTTACATATTTTTCAAAATAAAACATTTAACGTCGAAACAAACAGAACCATAGAAGCAAATCACTTTCTTTGTAAACCCCCCCTTTTTTTTTCTTTCTTTCTTTTGGCCCTAGTTTTGGTGTATATTATATGCATCATTACACTTTCTGATTATCTATATGTTGTTTCCCTTGGATTCATGATAATCTATGTGGCAAATTATGGAAGCTATATTTCATCTACTAGGCAAGTTTTAATTTTTATATGTTGTGCTTAGTGTCTGAAATCGTTGTCTTTGTCAAATACCACAAGAGTACGAATTGCTTTAGTTCATATAGAGACCCTTCATGCTTTTTAACTAGAACATATTTGAGATGGCAAAAGATCAACAAGGTTTTATATAGTTTTAAACTTCTTAGTTTTTTTTTTTTTTTTTTTGATCAACAAAAGAAAAGATTTATTAATGATAAAAGCAAAACATGCAAAATTACATCAACAAATCAGGGAAGTGCACAAAGCAGCATAGCTATCCTCCACAATCCCAACTAGGTTGGCACCGTAAAGGGAGCACAATCATTTACTAGTACTTGACTCAAGATTGGTGAGAAACCAATCTAAAGGAACCAAAAGCAGAAAAAACAAAAGCACAAAGCCGCATCCCTGAAGTCACCTCAAGGAAGAAATATTTGCTCAGCCAACATAGTTGAAGCCTCTCAGTAACAACAGGGCAAATCACACACCAAAGCAAAACACACTCTAGAATCAACCACAACAGCAAAGCAAAACAGATCACAGAACAGAACATATGCATACTTTAACCTGCAGCAGATTAACTACAAGCAGCAGACATCATGAGTCCATAATGCATACTTTAACCTACTGCAGATTATACATCATGCCATTAACTGAGTAACTAAAATGAATTCCCCTAAATCTGCATTAACTTTAGATTTAATTCCATAATGAATTCCATTATGCATACTCCATAATAAATTCCATCTTAATTTATCTAATAGACCTTCCAGAGCAAGAGACAGAAAACAGTCACCAACTTCTTCTCACCTGCTTGCAGCCAGCTTCTTCCCAAACCATAAAACAACATAGCAGCAAAAATCACCAAGACTAAGTAGCCACAAAACTATAATTGAACATAGCAACAAAGCAGCATAGTTAGAAACTCAACCACCAAGACTATGCAGCCACAAACTCAACGACTATTCCAGAAACACAAGATCAGCAGGCCTCACTTCCTAATGTAAACCAGAACCCTCTATAGCAGAGGACTATCAGCAACAGACCAAAACCCTCTACAGTAGCGACAGACCAGAGACACACCTCACTAGCCATGAACACCACCTCACCAGCACTTTCCAACAACAAACAAACAGACAGCTATTGCAGGACACCTGACATAATCCAGATCATTCAACTTCTATTTCTGATACAAAACTACACCTGTTGCAAATTAAATACCAGGTCATATATAGAGTACTCCACCTGAAGTGGCGAAGCTTTGAGCCACATAGCTACCCTAACCTTCACTAATTCACACAAATCTTCCAAATTTGGGTGAGAGCCATTGAAAACACACTTGTTTCGAAGCTTCCATGCAGACCAGAGAATAGCCCAAAGTAAAACCTTCCAAATTTTCTTCTCTAGCTTCATTATTTTACAACCAAACCACCAGTGCAGCAATTCACTAATTAACTAATTAACTAATTTTCTTCTCTAGCTATTTTAACTATTTTAACTAATTAACTATTTTACAACCAAATTTTCTTCTCTAGCTACAATTAACTAATTAAAGAGTACAACACTATAACAAGTCCGCGGGGGACCTCGCTACAGTTCGGACTCGATTTGTGTCACGGTTCTTAATCTAAACCAAAGAGTCCAAACCCGGCAAATCGTTTTGAGAAAACAGATTTTTAGAAAAGAAGTGCCAAACATGGACTGCTTTGCCAGATATAGAGTCGCCACCTAAATATTTTATTTTTGGAAAATTTAGGAAACCCTGGCTCGTTTGCCTAAGGCCACGTGTCCGTCATCACCAAAGTTGCCTCGGCTCGGGAACTTGGGTACGATTGGGAAAGGTCACTTCGTGAGCACCCCCGCTCACCCGATCAAAGATCGGCCTCTACTAACCATGATATCTAGTTTTGAAGACATTGTGCGTTCTTATTCCGGTTATTAACCTAGATTTACTATGTGATGCACACAGCATACAAGTATAGACCGGGTCGCCTGAATTGGAACAAAACATTTCATGTTTGTTTTTGAAAGATGGTTTGGCTACCCGCAGGTAGGCTTAAAATGCAGATTTTGCCACCCTCAGGTGGGCTTAGAAAGATGGTTTTGCCACTATCTAGTGGGCTTAGAACTCACAGTTGATGATTTGTCCCAATCCAAATAACCCAACCTTCACTCACAGGCATTCAAGGCAGTTATATCACATAAGCAAATAGCCTCATGGTAAGCATGCTATCATGGTAGTCACTCACACACATGCAAGGATGCTAAAGCATAAAAACTCACCGAGTACTCCAAGCCAAAACAGAAGCTAATTAGAAATCCATGCATGATCCTAACTATACAGAAATGCCTAATGCAACACATGCAAAAAATGCAACTATAGCAGGCTCGGCTATTCTAAACATGGCATATGAGATGCAACAGTTATCAAGTATTCAACTCGGAATTGAAATACAAATGCAGTTAGTGTGATGCACCGAGCCCGGTGCATGCAAAACAGATGAATGAATGCAAACATGCTATCATACTGTATACTAATTGAAATATGCCCTAATCTAACCATCATAAGCCGGTAAATAAAAGGGAAGAAAAACGTGGGGTTGGAAGACATACATCACACTCACGCACACTTATTACAACATTGCCCTCGCGCAGAGGATCCGAATAAATAATATACAGTCCGAATGAATAGTACAGTCCAAATAATTACAAAATCCTAATTAATTAACAAATTAATCTAGGAAAGCAATAAATTGGCATGCAAGCCAGGGACTGTCTCGACTCTGCTCCGGATGATGAATGATGTATGTTCGGGTTGCTTTTGCGCGAAAATCCACTGCGATGCCCCAATTAGCCTCTGTTTGCAATTGTTCTTGGAAGGCACACCAAGCTCCGGAAGGCTGCTGATTATTGATTTGCTGCAACAGAGAGCAGGAAAGGGGCATAGCAATGTATTTTCACATATGTATGCATGCCTGGATCCTCGTGCCACCAATCACGCATCTCGATGCACGATGGCCGAGGAGTCGAATTGCACAACTCAATATGAAATGAATGCACGTATAAACACAACAAGACCTAAACTCCATCATGGGTAATCCGGAGTGTCGGTGACTGGAAATTGAGACACGTTCCGTCACTCAGGGTACGAAACGTCCCTCGTTTCCCGTGCTCGGGCTAACTCCTATCCCAAACACAATGCAATATGCATGACATGCATGAATGCAACTAAGATACAACCTAACATGCACAATACTATGAAATGGCATACACGATGCATGAGGTAACATGGCATACACAATGCGGTAACATATAACCTAGCATACACAGTGCTATGAAATGAAATTGCATACACAATGCATAAATGGACTTACACTAACACAAGTGGACCTCAGCCACACTCACATAAGAGGCCATCAGATGGAAATGAGACACTCGAGATGCGTGCACACGTGCGCGCAAACCGAGGACCGAACCTAAGGCACGAATGCCACTCTACCAAAGCATGGCAAGGCATGGAATATGGCATACAAGCATGGAAGTTTCAGCACTAAAATATGATGCTAAACAGCCCTGAAACATGGCAATATGGCACCCGATGCATGAGATGAACCCCGAAACTCAAAATTAGGCACATGAAATGACTTATAGCTATACAAAGCATGCATTATTTGAACATGAAGTGTAAAGACAGAGTCGAGACAGTCCCAAAACATGCATTTTTCCAGTTGAGAGTGTGACCAAAAAGTGCTAGCAAGATGGCTTAAATTAGCATGCAATTTTGACTAGTAAACATGGTTTACATGGCAAGTCTATGAAGCACATGGAATCTCACTAAACCAGAAAAAATCAGTGAACTAAACATGCCGAAATATGCCCAAATAACCATGGAAATACAGCTAACACATGCACAAACGAGGGGCTCCTTTAGAGGACATACAAAGGGATTCTTAAGCACATACAAAATAGACATGTGGAAGCCTCAAACCAACTTTCAAAATCAAATATGGTAGTCACAAAACTCAACAAATTGACTCTAGAATGTGACTAGGAAGCATGCAAGATGGGGTTGCTTTGAAAGGCCAAGATGGCCATCAAACAAGCCAAGGTGAGAGAGGGTCACCCCCCTCTAATTTGGAGGCTCAAAATAGCATCAAAGCCACTGGAAATCCACTAGATTCCAGTGTCTAGAAGGCCAAATAAGGCATGCAACAAGGGCTAGGGTGTAAGGCTCAAAATGGGAGGCAACCAAGCATACAAGATAGCATATGACCTCAAAAAAAATGGAATCTTAATAAAACATGAAGATTATGTTAAAAAAAGCATTTTCTAAGTTTATAACAAGTCTCAAAAGCGATCACAAATATGACTTATCTATCATGCAAAAGTGACCCTAAAAGGGGGAAAAGAGGTAAGGGACAGCAGCTAGCCCCAAATGGCAAGTATCCCTTCAACAAAGTTCAAGAAGGGCTCAAAGAAAAGCACTTTACAGTTTACATCAAGCCACGAAAATAAACACAAGTGACGCTAAACTATCATGCAAGAAAAAGGCCAAAAGAGGAACAAAGAGGCAAGTGGTAGCTGCTGGCCTCAAACAGAGGAGGGCCCTTCAACAATATTGAAGAGGGGCTCAAAACATGATATTTTACAGTTTATGACCAAGTCTAAAACAGCTCACAAATAAGCCTAAAATACTATGCAAAAATAGGTCTAAGAGAGGGTTTAAACACAAAGGGTAAGAAGGAAGCCTCAAACAGGGAAAGGCCCTTAATCAAACATGAAAAAGAGCTAAAAAAAAACTATTTTCAGTTAGGGTCAGAGCCCAAAAATGTAAGCACAAGGAGCTAGGATATAGATCAAAATAAGGCAAGAAAAGAGGAAAAGAAGACTTACCCTTGAAGACCAATGAACCAGCAGTTCTTGGACCAAATTCTGAGCCTTTAACCTCTTCAAAACAATCCCAAAGTGCTGGAATGAAGGATGGAGGTGTGGTGCTATGGGTTGGTGTAGAAGTGGTCAAGAACCAAGGGTGTTTTGAGGGTTGGAATAGAGAAGGAGAGAGATTCAATGCAAGAGCTCCAAAAAATTTTTTTTAACCTCCCAAAATGAAGCTGGAGCTGCTGGTTTTATAGGCAAAAGAGTGGAGAAAAAGGGGGAAAAATGGGAGGGAAAATCAAATTCAAATTTCCCCCCCAAAAGGTTGACCCTCGGGCATAGGGCCTAGAGGAAAACAAATTGCACATCTAGAACACACTTGGGGAGGGGGTCATGGCCAGCCATCTCAAAAGGGCAAAAAAGGTCATCCAACTAGGTAAGTGGCCGGCCTGCTACATTTTCTGGCCGGCCTGCTACTTTTCAGGAAAAAAAATGGGTCTGCCGGAAAGAAGGGTGGCCGTCCAGTGATAGGGAAGTCCAATGGTGGCCATTCAAGTGTCCAAATTGAAGCCCCGGAAGTTAGCTTTCCAATGGCACAAACCTTGCATTAAAATTTCTCCTGTGGAAAAAGTTATGCCCTTTTTGGTGAAGCTGCGCAGATTTCGGTCCAACCGGAGTGATACCCTACTTCAATCAACTATATCTCCTCCGTTCGGAATTGGATTTAGGAGAATCTTGAGTGAAAAATGAAGCTCCAGAAGTCTTATTTCCAACAGTGGTGGCCTCATAGCTTGATTCCAAGTATGCAAATGAATAGGCCCGATTCGGCGAGGGTTGTTCGACTCTTTCTTAACGGTTCATGCCCATTTTCTCCCCCAACTGGATTTCTTCCCTCTTCTTCTCTTTTCTTCAACTCCAAACCCCTAAGTAAGGTGTTTTGAAATATTTTTCAAAGATTTCATCTCTCTTTCATTCATTTCCACTTTGTCCTTGCTCGGTTTACCGAAAAGCGCAACATTTGACAAAATGCGAGCCTCGAAACATTGTAAAAACTTTATTTCAAAGACGTTTTGAAAAAGAGGATTTTAAGACTAAAATATTTTGATCAAGATTGTTTTGGTCCAAAAAAAGGGGTATGAAGTTGAGATTTGACTCTCTCTCTTTGCCGAAGAAATTGAACCTTTGCATTGCACAACTTCTAAAACCATCAGTCGCGTCCAAGTCTTAAAGATGGTCAAAAATGGGGTGTCTACAAACACAAACTAATTAAATTACAAAATAGGTTAATCATAGGCTAAGTTAAACTAATTAACAAGATAACTCGTCTGGGGAAGTGAGGGAGGCCTATGCATGCTCGATTTCCATCGAAAGAACATCTTGTTTGCCCTCGGAAGCCTCTGTTCGCACAACCCTTGCACTGTTTCCTTCTCCAAATCAACTCTGCCATGCCTCACAAGCATACTGCTCAAAATTCATTGGTGGCCGGTAGGCCAGAAGTGGTGGCTGGTCGGCCACCACTAAGGGGTTGTCGTCCAACATTAATGGCCTGCCGGCCAATAACAATGACCGGCTAGCCACTGATGACACACATTTCCTTGCTGTAACAGAGAGTAAACAGGGCAAGGAGTATTCTCATAGGTTGTTTGTACTCTGTATCCCTCCTTATCATCAAAACAATCTCAAATGAGTGATACACTTGATTCCAAAACCACCAATCAAGCAATTTCATTACATGATGGCCAAAGAACCAAAATGTACAAGTTAATGAATGCACAAATAAAACTCAATAACCATCACACTATCATGCATGATCAAAGGCAACGGAGACCTTGGAAATTTGCCACATTTCATCAATTTGAGTATGAAATGCCCCAATTCTCCTTGTGTTCAATTAATGTCCAATTGAACACATGCAATACAAACAAATGCTTACCTTTCATAATTTTACTTTTCATTTTTATTTACTCATTTTAATTACCAACCATTACGTAGTCAATTAAGTCCATTGGTGAGAGTTTTCTAAAGTGAAAGAAGTGTCAACCAAGGGGTGGTTTAAGGCATTAGAGTAGTTTCATGTCATTGGTAATGAACCCTCAAAAGAGGATTAAACTATTAAGCATGGACCTCAATCTCAAGCTTAAAGAATCCCAAGTTTGAAACAACCTTCAAAGCAAATAAAGAGTGAAGAAATAAAGGAGGTTGCAGAGCTTTAGGTGCTGATATGAAGTGTAAAACAACACCAAAACATGTAATCAACTCAAACAAGGCGTGTTTAATGGCCTAAAACACCAAACTTGTGAGGACTTTTACACTACAACCATGCAAAACATGACTTAAATGACCCAAACAACCTAAAGCAGAGCTAAAGCAGTCTGAAACAAAAGCAAAAACATGTTGGAATGTAGCTAAAAAAAGGCTAGAAAATCATGCTAACACATGGAGTTAACTAGGCTAGCAAACAAGACACAAGGAGGGGAGGCTAACCGCTCCAATTTTGGACTTCAAAACATGTTTTTTATCACTAAAAATACTCAGAAATTTAGTAGTTAAAGGCCCAAAAAAGGTTGGTTTAAAAGTGGGAAACAAAGGTGCAAAAGCCTTAGAAGTAAGGAATAAAGAAGGGTGAGACACCCCCTAACCTTAAATGGCTTAAAACACCAATTTTAGCCCATTAAAACAGAGATTTTTACAGCTCAAAAATAGCCAAACAAACAGTGGGAAAAGATAGAGAATCAAGTGTATTAAAACAAGTTTAAAAGACAAGTGTTATACCTCTTGAAGTCAAATACAACTTTAGGCACAAATACAAGTCAAAACCACCTTCAAGAGCTCCAACAAGACCTTAAGAGACCTCAACTCAAAGGTGATCAATTTTGGTTAAGGATGTATATGCAAAAGAGTGATATAACTAGGCAAGTGTGCACAAAATTGCAAGAGAGAGAGAAATCTAGAGAGAGAGGGAGATATTTTGGTCCCAAATTTTCTAACCCTCAAAAATAGGGGAAGACACCCCATATATATAGAAAAGCATGCATTTGGCTGAGGTAAATCAGTCCATGCACGTGTATGGTGACAAAACTCATTGTGCCAATAGCTAGAACAGCTGTCAAGAAAATATCTCCAAAAATGCATCAGTGGCCGACAAGCCACCAATGATGGCCGGCAGGCCACATCACTGGCCGACAAGGCACAATGGTGGCCGACAAGGCACAAAAGGAGGCCGGCAAGGCGCCAGAGGTGGCCTGCTAATCCGAGGGTGTTCAGGTTTGAAGAACTGGAGTTTTGGGTGTGAAAAACTAAGGTTTTGGTGCAAAACAAGGCACAAAACAAACACGGTTTTAGGGTTCAAAGGCAAGGCACTCCGCCGAGGACTTCGAGCACTCAAAACAAACATATGCAATCACAATCATCGTGTCCACAAACGATGATGTCCACGCTTTCTACGCGTTTTCCAACGCTTGACGTGAAGTTTATTCGCTAAACCCTCTTTATTTACTCCGTTTTGAACTGATTGAAATTTGATTTCGGTGCTTTTTCTTGGAGTTTCACCTTTTGAGACTTATTCCCCTCGAGTTTCTCTTGGGTTTCGCACCTTTTCTTGGACTTTGACTTTTTCCTCCACTTTCTCTCTCTTAGGGTTGACTTTTTCTAAGCTTTCTCTTTTCCTCCATTTTTCGGCTACTTTCTCATCTTCTTTCCAGATGGCAGACGACATACCTCAAGATGGAGCTCCCCCGGAGGTCTCACCCTAATTATCTCCAGAGATGGAGGCAGAGCCTGAGCTAAAGCTACTACCACTCTAGATTCGACCCTTTAATCCGATGACGTACCATCCTCAGGCACTTCAGAGAGTTCGCGCGACGTGCGCTAGAGGATCTCTTGCTATAGAAGCCAGGCTCCCACTTGTTGTACGGCGCCACAGAGGTATACACTATATTCTCATGTTTTCTTCACTATACATTGCATTTCTTGCTTTAACTGTGTTCCTTACTTCAACTGTAATGCTTACACTGCATTTCTTGCCTCTTACTGCATTTCTTGCCTTAATCACACTCTTGCACTGTATTTCTCACTGCTTTTTCATTTGCTTGTTCTCATATCACTGTATATCATTGTTCTGATCACATGAGGACTTTCGTGCTATTAGGGGCTATGGAGCCATGTCCACGAGGGACTGGTATATGGAGCTCATATCACTGCATATCACTGTTTTGATCACAGAAGGACTCTCGTGCTATTAGGGGCTATGGAGCCACGTCCACGAGGGACTGGTATATGGAGCTCCCTACCGGTGTCCGTTACATTATCGATGAGGCCGACTTCAACTTATTTTGCATGGGGCTATTGCACCATATCGCGAGTCACTCACTTCTTGGTGCATTAGTGGAGCGGTGGTGGGATACCACCAACTCCTTCCACTTCTTTGCTACTGGGGAGATGACAATGACTCCCTATGACTTTGCCATGCTCACGAGTGTATAAGTAACGGTCATCGGATCCCTTACGATATGGACATAGACGAGTGGGAGGCCGCCTAGCTACACCTGCTAGGAGCACGCCCACCTCTCTTCCGACCGGGGATGGTACGATATAGCTGGTTCACCGAGCGTTTCCAAGGGAGAGAGCTAGAGACCCCAGAGGAGACCGAGCATTACGCCCGAGGCTTCTTGATGTTCCTATTCAGCACCACCTTGTTTGCAAACAGGTGGAACACTATAGGGTTATATCTTCTGAGCGCTCTGGTGGACTTATCTCAGGTCCGGCTCTATGATTGAGGCGGTGCTGGCCTAGCTACAATATATGGCTATATGAGCTCGACATCCCGCAAGAGGGGAGACAGAGTCGGAGGCTATTGGCGGGCCTGGGAGGTACGCTTTACATTTTTTATTTACATTTTCTACCCGCCATTTCTGTGCTTTCTGCTTTGCACTTTCTGTACACTGCATACTGCATTGTTTACACCTGTATACTGCACTCTCTATATTGTATATTTTGTATCCTCTGTATCTGTATTTTCTGCATACTGTACTACACATTCTGCTTTCTGCATTCTGTATTTGTACTTTTTGCATACTGCACTACACATTCTGCTTTCTGCATTCTGTATTTGTACTTTCTGTACACTGTACACATATTCTACTTTCTGCATTCTGTATTTTTACTTTTTGTACACTATACACACATTCTACTCTCTGTATTCTGTATTTGTACTTTCTGTACACTGTATACTTACAGTTGCCTTTTCTTTGTAGCTATGGGTATACGCATATTTCTCGACCCTTGCCCCAGAGCCAGAGGTAGAAATGCCTCATGTTGTGCCATACTCTCACTGGTATGATGGCAGATGTCTGCGGAGGACCTGGGAGACCTTCGTATTCTTTCATCGGTACTTCGACACAGTAGCTGTTGAGGAGGTAACCCAAAATTCACAATTATTTTTGCTTTATTAATAACTGATGATGACTAACCATCTGTATAACCCCTGTTTGCAAATCACTTGGCAGCCTTGGGTGTTGATGCTAGCTGGAGTTAGAGACCAGTATGCTGGTGCCCGAAGGGCATCCCATTTTTGACTTGTGCAAGAGGGCCTGGTTTGTCGAGCTTTGTTTTTAGGCGAGCAATTCGTGTGCCAGACCTTGGGTTTGCCTGAGCTAGTAGTTCCCATGCCACCTCCGGCATCTATAAGGGCCACAGAGAACCTCTCTTCCTAGGAGATGATTCAGGTCACCGGGGGCCTGGATGCCGACTACTTCCTCGGGGAGGGAGATTATGCGATATTCATCCAGACACACCTTATGCCTCCCTTGACGGGCACTCGTGCAGGCACAATAACAGGTGCCCCTATGGCAGGTAGGACTCAAGCGACGAGGGCCAGGGCTGAAGAGCTTCCTCTCGCGGGACAGGTTGCCGATTGGCCAGAGATTCTGACCATGCTGACATGCTGGAGATCGGCCGGGATGTCCTATCAGATTCTGATCGAGCCAGCAGAGGGCAGACATAGATATGTCAGAGCTCGCAATGCACCTCCGGTATGTACCACATCTTTCCCAGTTTTCCATTCTCTTTCTGATATTCGTTCTTTCCGGATACTGACCATTCCCAATGCATTTGCAGACACCCCTTGGGTACACTGAAGGATTGCTCAAGCTAGTAGCGTCATTCAAGAGCATGATACTGAGGAGGGAGGCACTGCTCAGTCTTCAAGGCATCCAGGTATTTTCCCTATTCTCTGCCCACAATTTAGTATTTTCCATATTATTGTACACATCATTCTCACTGAAGCACTAATACTCATACTACGGTATATATTATGCCCCTTGTCTCAGCACACTTACATGTTGCACCAACATACTGTACTGCACTTGCACTTGCACTATATCTAGCTCATTGCATTCTTCCACTTCATCATATTGCATCTGTAACCATATTTCATATTTGATGCGTCAATACTATATTTTTTCCAGTTCCAGCCTTACTGAAAGCACCAACGGTAGCGGCTGCGCCTACACCATCACCACCTTCTCGAGCAGCAGAGGGGAGTAAGAGACGGACCCTAGCATGAAGTTGAGAGAAGTGTCGTGGTCGAGGCCAAAGGAGCCCTTTGGAGCCAATGTTGAGTGACAACGATGCTGAGATGAGTGGCTCCAAGGAGGCAGTGAGTCTGTAGTCTGAGTCCTCCGAGAGTGGAGATGACGATGGCTCTAGATCTGAGAGCAAAGGCGATACTGAGTCGGGCTCTGAGGCGGAGAGTGGTGATGATTGAGCCAGATAGTGGTACTGATGGTGACAGCTCTGAGTTCCCACCCAGGAAAAGAACGAAGAGGGCCGCTCGAGCCTGAGATGGCTGGTGCTGATTTTCTTGTATTTTTTTGTTTAGCTTCTTTTTGGTTAGTAGCATTAGCATATGCATAGCTTCAGACAGGTTTTATTTGCTTTAAAAATTTGTATTGCACTTTTGTAAAGACAATCGTGATCGAAATGAAAACCATTTTTTATGAAAAAGTGTTGTATTTTGTATCATGAGCACCGCATTGCATGAAAATGAGATATTTGATAATGAAAACTGAACACTTGTATTGGCACAATGTTTTTAATCGAGTAATGAACCGACCAACATTTGAAAATAAAATAAATGAAAGCAATATACAAACTCGATAAACAACACAACAACAACTCAATAAACAAAACAAAGACAACTCGATATACAAAACAACATTCAACACGATAAGCAAAACTATACCACAACAAATGACATACAAAAATAACAAACTTGCTAAAACCAAAAGAACTCAAAACAAACAGACTAAAAGCAGAACAAAACACATGCTTCAAGCATTGTTCAACACAAATGTGGATAGCATATCAAAATGAGAGACTGCCGGCCATAAAAAGGGGTTGTCGGCCACATGCCGACCATGATAGAGGGCCTACCGGCCATCAATGTGCAAAACCTCTAGATTGTTGATAGCTGGCTTCCACTCACTGCCTTATCTTCTACAAAAGGTTGAGCCTCGTAGTTTCTTCATTTTAGCCGCAAATTCTTCACAAATAGAGCCATTTTTCGCTAAAAAACTCCTGAATTAGACTGCAACTCTGGACGGCTTGAAAAAGGTGAATTTCTGGGGTTTCGGTTTAAATGCACTATTCCCGGTGAGTCGTTCTCCACTTTGTTTTCCATTCCTTCATGTTGCAGCTAGATACTGGAACCTAATTACACATGTCTTTAACTTCGAGGGATAAGAAATATGCCCAACAATTGAGGAGTTTCAACTGCTAATAGAATCCCGGCACAATGAGCAAATCATATCTCAGCCCCGTTTCGGCCACATCCAAGCTTTGGGACGGATGTGCGGGCTTACTCTACACGAGGTTCAATCTTTGGTCCACATCGGAGAGCTGGATATTCCCAGCCTGATTCGTCGATTTTCTAAGGTCGACGACCGAGGTAATCTTCTTTGACGGGATTTTCGGCAACACGCCCTTTGTTTGTGCATGTTGGCTCATTTCCTTCTTGCCCCTAGTTTCAGTGGGTCTAGCATTCGGCTAATTGAAGTGGCCCAAGGTTTGAAAGAGGGCAAGAGTTGCATTGGTTTGGTATTGGCCGAGACTTTGATGGGCTTAGACGCCTTCCATCGGCGAGAGACAAGCAAATTCGCGGGAAGTCCACTACTTCTTCAGGTAATGTTTCCTACCCTTTCTAATATGTGTTTCTCACATCACTTGGCATTCATGCTCCATTTTTCTCTCAAAGCCCTTTTCTCACTTTTCTCCCAACATACATTTCTCTATTCTTTAATCTCTCTTTTCTTTCATCCCTCCCCAGGTGTGGCTAATGGACAAGCTGAAAGTGGTGGACTCTTGCCCCGCATACTCAGCATAGGGATATTTCTTCCGTCACCGCCTAGTGGATTTCCGGAACGAAGGATGGTGGTGCCATTGGATGTGCAACAGGTCTGCTGCTGACATTGCTTGGCATTGCCCCTGGCTTAATCTAACCAAAATGAGCCACAGTATGATGTAGACACCCCATTTTTGACTGTCCTCAAGACTTGGACGTCATCGTTTGAACACTCGATGATCATCCATGTTCGTGTTTGTTTTGAGTTCCCGAAGGTCTCGGCCGCGCGCCTTGCCTCAAGATCTCTCAACTTGCCTGTCTTCTGGTTGGTTGTGGACCATGGACTTGTGTTTTTGCTTCTGAGGGAAGAGGGTGGCTTGTTGGCCATTCCCTCAACCCATCGGCCAAGGCATGAAGCCATCGGCCAAAAGTGTTGGCCGATAGACACTCTTTTTGGTCGATCGGCCCTTGTGTTGGTCGATCGGCCTAGTTTTCTAGCCGAACCCTGTTCATCTGCTTTATGCAGATATTTTATGCCAGTTGTCATAGCTAGCATGCACAATTTCCATCCTCCATACATGTGTATGAAGGGATTTGCACCTTGTTCTAGCTTCTCCAAAAAGCTTTGGAATTGAATTCCTAAAAGAAGGGAGCTCCTCCTCCCTTCTCGAGGGTTTTGGAATTTGATATAGAGTTTATATATCACTCTCTCTATATCTCCCTCTCTCTACATTTGTGTGTGTGTGTTTGTGCCTAAAAGGGTGTTTTGTTCATACTATTGCACACAAACACCTAGCAATACGCCATCCTCTTGTTGCTGAGGTACTAGGGAGTTGGTTTTAGAGTTCTTGGGCTGGTTTTGATCAGAGAAAGGTGCTGGAGTGGTGTTCTTGAAGGTGTTCTTCAAGGGTGAGCAAACTTGCTTTTAAACCCCCATTCTTGCTTAAGCTTTTAGACCTACTTGCTTATTGTTTTAAGCTTAACTTTTTACTGATAAAAGTTCTATTTTTTCATGCTTTAAATCTTTGGTTAAGGTCACTTTTTGGTTGGGGGTGATCTCCTCCCTCCAAGGCCTTGTTAGGCCTTGTTTTAGGCCATCCCTTTTGGCCCTTGTTTTAGGTTTTGCATGACCTTTCTACCACTAAAATCCAAAGGATTTTTAGTGGTGGAAAGGTGGTTTTGGGATCCCAAATTGGAGAGGGTCATCCCCTCTCCTTGTTGTCTTGTATGCTAGTATAAATGGCTTATATTGGTAGCATGTTTGCTTAGCTTGTTTTAGCTTCATGTCAGTATGTATTAGGCTTTGTTTTGCAATGATACAACACTTTTTTTGCTTGGATTTTTCATTCCATGCATGCCTAATACACTTGTAGTGTAAATCACACACACTAGTCTTGTATGTTCCATGAAGTAGCATGTCATTCTAGCCTATGTTGTATCCACTTCAGCATGTATTTGGTGTTGTCTTACCATGTCATACCTCTGTTTAGGTTTGGTTTGGTTAGCCTTTGTATGCCTCATGCACTTGTAGTGCATTTCTATGAAATTGCCTTAACATGCTTTGTGCTTTAAGCCATGTTTTTAGCATGATTTTGGCTTGACCCAAAGAAGCTTTTAGCCTTGTTTTACCATGCTTAAAGTCTATTTGGTGTTGTTTTGGTCATGCTTGACTTGCTTTGTATAGCCTTGGTTCAACCTAGCTTGTTAGCTTTGAGTATTGAGTCCTCTAGCATGCTTTATTTGGACTATTATCATGATTTGGCATCATTTGAAATGTTATTTCAGTCCATGTTTCATACTCAAATGCTTGCAATTATCACTCCTTTAATGCTTTAAAGAGTTGATGTTTTATGCCTCATGAATGGACCATTGTGCATGCTTCCATGCTTAGGTCTTTGGGATGCCATCTAGGTGGGCTTTTGGTCTTGTTTTACCATGCCATAACTTTGTTTTTCATTGGTTAATTCATGCCATGTTTGGTTTTGATAGGTGTAGTATAACACCCCTTTGTAGCCTTGCATGCATCATGCCTTTTGGTGTTGTATTCTAGCTTGTGTTAGCTAGTTTCGAGCACGTTTTTGGTCTTGTATTGACCTATCTTGGGACTGTTTTGATAGCCCTTGGCCCTTTGGGGCTTGCCTCGCATGGCCATGGTTTGAGTCCCTTAGCTAGTTTTAAGTTTTAAGCCTTTTTGCATGATTTGCTTGCTTTGTTTGGTTGGTTTGGCACCTTTCCATGTGTGATTTCAGAGCTTACCATGTTTGTCACATGCCCATATTTGTTCCCTTTTAAGTGTTCTTGAAAGTTGTCCTCCCATGCCTAGGTGATAGGCCAACATATGTGCATATTTGTATGTGCTTTTGTCTATCATTTCTTAGCATTTTGGCCACTGATTTGGGCATGTTTAAGAGCTGTCCACTTAAGTTTAAGTCCATCTTTGCATGTTGTTGCATGCTTGTCTTGCATGTTGTTGCATGCCATGCATGTTTACATGTTTAGGTTGTATGCCTATTGCATATTAGATGCATTGCATGATCTTGTTGCATACTTGTTGCATGCTTGAGTTGTTTGCATCATGCTTGTATGTTTGCATTGCATTATGTGTGCATCCCTTGCCTCTTGATCAAACATGATAGAGGTTGGGGCTCCTTATGTGTTTTGTGCATTTCATTTGATATTGAATTGCACACTTGGCTCCTTTGGCCATCATGCATTGAAATGTGTGATGGGTGGTCCGAGGGTCGAGAGCCACACACCTTTGAGTCTTAAACATGATAAGGGGTGTGGCTGCAAACATTTTCTTGCAAATGCATTGCCATGCTCTGTTTGTTCTCTGTTGCAATAAAAGGAGCAGCCAGCAGGAATAAATAGTCGATCGACCATATTCAGTGCCGATCGGCTAACAATGTCTAGCCGAGAGCCTTATTTTTGGTCGATGACCTTCATCTCTTGGCCGATGGCCTTTCCATTTGGCCGATGGCCTCTCAGCATGACCATGAAGTGGTTCTGGAGCATCACAGAGACTTGTGCAGTTTTCAAAGGTGCAAAACAGTGCAAACAGAGGCAATATGTGGCATGGCAATGGATTTCCGAGCGGAGCCGACCAAGCATGCATTTGTCCCTCTTCTCGAGGCCTCTTTACTGCTTTTTGTAGCTTAATTAATTTGTTTAATTAGTTAAGAGTTGTGTAATAATTAATTAGCTTGTTAGTTGATTAATTAGTTGGTTTGTATTATTCTTTCGATCCCTCCATCGAGAGGACCAATTGTTGTAATAAGCGTGCGTGCGTGTGATACATGTCTTCTAACCTCCATTTCTTTCTCCCTTTTACTTAACCGCTTACGATGGTTAGTTCTAGGGCATATTTCATTTAGCATCCTTATGCTATGCATGTTTGCATCATTCATCTGTATTGCATGCACCGGGCTCGGCGCATCATACTAACTGCATTGTGTTTCAATTCCTACTTGAATACATGTATCGAGTTGTCGCATCTCATATGCTATTCTAGAATAGCCGAGCCTATTTCTAGTTATATTTTGCATGTGTTGCATTAGCCATCTTGACATGAATTAGGATCATGCATTGATTACTAACTAATTCTTGGTTTTGGCTCGGAGTACACTGTAAGTGTTTATGCTTTAGCATCTTGCATGTGTGTGAGTGTTAACATGACATCATGCTTGCCATGAGGCTAATTGCTTATGTGATATAACTGCCTGAATGCCAGTGGGTGAAGGTTGGATTACTTGAATTGGAACGATACTCATTGAAATCCGTGTGATAGTTTACTTGCGAGTAGCAAACTTCAAACCATTTCCAAACAAACGGATATGCGATGCTTTGTTCCAAATTAGGCGATCTAGTCTATACTTGTGTGTTGTGCGCATTACATAGTAATTCTAGCTAATTAACCGGAATAAGAACGCATGTGTTTTCAAAAGCAAGATATCATGCTTAATACAGGCCGATCTTTGATCGGACGAGCGGGGGTGCTCATTGCATGACCTTCCCCTCTCGTACCCAAGTTCTCGAGCCGAGGCAACTTTGGTGATGACGGACACGTGGCCTTAGGCACGAGTCAGGGTTTCCTAAATTCCCCCAAAATAAAACATTTAGATGGCGACTCTGTATCTGGCAAAGCAGTCCATGTTTGGCATTTCTTTATAAAAATCAGTTTTTCAAAACAATTTGCCGGATTTGGACTCTTTGGTGATTTATCGGTCTTGCATTGCACTTTGCAAGATTACATTCAGAACCGTGACATTGAGTCCGAACTGTAGTAGCTAGAAAACAAAACGAGATTTTCTCGGGAGTTCTCCGAGCACGTCTATACATGACTCGGTAACCTGGCATTAAGCTGGTTGGCCTTACACACTGTGTATTCTACTTTCCATTCCTATTCAGACGTCAGTTTGGACATGACCAGATCTACCCAGAGGAAGGGGTAGAGTACCCAGATTCATTCCCCATCCGAGGTTCACATTTGGCTAGGTACCTCACTGCTTGGAGGACGAGAGAGCTTTTGGCCCCTGCCCCTAGTTTCAGCTGTGCCCTTTCTGGTGAGTGCCTAACTTGGCTTGACAATGAGACACAAAACGGGCCCACTTTGGCATCAGAAGCTTCCACAAGTACAAGTGGGGGACGCAGGAGCACCTAACTCATCTATACCCCTAGTTCATTGCTTTGATCTTACATTTCAAGTTTTATGAATGTAATAAAAGAAACTTTGATTAGTATCGAGAGTTGGAGAACTTTGTATTGAAATCAATGAAATTAGAGTTGTGGGCACTGAAAATTTTCCTTTTAGTCCAAAAATGGTCTAAGTTGTGAAAGGTAAAAATTTGAACAAAGTCAACTTTTATCAAAACTTTTAAAACCATTTTCGATAAGGATCACCACTAGACACGCACAGAATCTATCCTCGAGATATACAACCTTAAATCCAAAGATCACAAATTGCCCCTTGTTCAAATGACACTGCTCGGCACTGTAACCAACTCTCAGAACAAAGATCACAACTGAACTCTCAGATAAAGAATGGACAAAGATGACCTGATCAAACACATGGACAGGACAGTTGAGTTGGAGGTGTTTACGGCCGAACTTCAAGATGAAGTTACCTACGTATCCTGAAGATAGGAATCAGGTCTTACATAGTTCGATTCGAGTTCGCTCGAGTATTAACACTCTCCTTTTGCGCTCTAACTTTTGCCAAGGCCGCCCTTTAGGGTTTTCAACCTTAAGAGCTCAATTTTTCTTTATTTCCAATTTTTTGTGCTCTAACTTTTGCCTAGGTTGCCCTTCCGGGTTTTCAGTCTAGTGAGCCTCTCAAGGATAGTATTTCTTCAACTTGTCCATGTTGATCGATTGGGAAAATTCTAGGCCGTCCAGATCCATGAGAATAACAGCTCCACCCGACCAGATAGCTTTGATAATGTAAGGACCAATCTAATTGGGTCTGAACTTGCCTCTAGGGTCATAGATAGAAAATCGGTTGTCTTTCAATACCAAATCCCCTTCTTTGAGATTCTTGGACTTAACCTTCTTGTTAAAAGCCCTGTCAATCCTGCGTTGATAACCCTGAACATGGTACAATGCTTTTAGCCTTCTCTTATCAAACAACATCAATTCTTCAAACCTACTCTGTTACCAGTCCGCCTCTGCTATTTGATACCTAGCCATAACTCGCTGTGACGGCCCTTCTATTTTGATTGGCATAATAGCTTCCCTCACATAAACAAGAGAGTAAGCAGTTGCCCCAGTAGACTTCTGGATTGAAGTTCTATAGCCCTAGAGTGAAAACAGCAATTTGTCTGGCCAATCCTTGTAGGTCTCAACCATTTTCTACAGAATATGCTTGATGTTCTTGTTGGTGGCCTCAACAGCTCCGTTGGTTTGCGGCTGGTATGTGAATGACTTATGAAAAGCCACGTTGTATTTCTCCAACAAGTCGATCACTTCTTTCTTGAAATGAGAACTGTTTTCTGAAATGATCTCATTTGGGACTCCATATCAATAAATGATGTTGTTTCGGATGAACTTAGCCACATGCGCTGCCTTTAACACTGCATAGGACTGAGCTTCCACCCACTTTCTAAAGTATTCAAATGCCACCAGAATGTATTCATGCCCATTTGACCCTTTCGATGTGACTGTGCCGATAACGTCGATTCCCCAGACTGAGAAAGGCCATAGTGAAGTCATGTTGTACAGCTTCGACGGCGGGATGTTCATGCGATTGGCATGAATTTGGCATTTGTGGCATCGTCGAACAAAACCGATGCAATCCTCCTCCATAGTAGACCAGTAGTAACCTTGCCTGAGAATCTTCCGGGTTAACATTACTCTATTCATATGTACTCCGCACGCTCTCCCATGGATGGCCTCCATCAAACGCTTTGTTTCCTCTGCTTCGACACACAACATGTGCTTTCCCAGATGACCTCTCTTGTATAGTTTACCTCCGCAAATGATAAATTGAACAGTCATCCGCCATATGTCCCTTTTATCTTTGGCATTTGCCCTTTGTAGATAAACATCATTTTCCAAGAAGTTCCAGATATCATAGTACCAAGGGTTTTGATCTTGTGCTTCATATATTGCGGCAATAGTCTTCTAGGCCGGTGTATATCTTTGCTCAACGATGATCAGATGCATCCGGACTCCAAGTGGGATGTCTATCATGGATAATAGAGTTGATAAGGCATCAGTGAACCTGTTGTTCTCTCTTAGTAGATGTGTGAAGGTTAGCTTCTCAAACCTAGGAATCAGAACGTCCAGGGTTTGGTGATAGATCTTCATCTTTTCTTCCTTGACCTTCCAGTCTCCTTTTGCTTGAGACATAACTAGGTTTGAGTCCCCGGTTACATCCAACCTTTTTTGCCCCTAGTTCCAGGGCGGCTTCCAAACCAGCGATACACGCCTCGTATTTTGCTTCGTTATTGGATACTTTGAACCGGAGTTTGAAGGGTAAGGGTATATGGGAATTGTCGGGTGTTATTAGCAACACACTTATCCCATAACAATATTGATTAGACGCTTCGTCGAAGTACATTGTCCAAATCTCTTCCTCGACTTGTAGAATAGCTTTATCCGGGAACAGGTATTCTACCGTTCCATCCCCTTTTACTAGGTAATCTGCCAGGAACTCCTTTATAACTCTCTCCTTAACAGACTTTCAAGTAACATACTTCAGATCAAATTCGGAAAGGAGAAGTAACCAACAAGTTAGCGTACCCGTAAGCGTTGGTTTCTTAAAGAGATATTTGATGGGATCTAATCTCGAAACCAGAATTACGGACTGAGCTAACAAATAGTGCCTCAACTTCCTGGTAGTCCATACTAAGGTTAAGCAAGCTTTCTCCAGTAAAGTGTAGCGGGTCTCATAACCCAGCATTTTCTTGCTCAAGTAATAGATGGCTTTCTCTACCCCATGCTCAGATTCTTGAGCAAGTATGCATCCCATCGTCGTGTCGGTTACTGACATATACAAAATCAAGGGCTTTCTCGGCTCTAGTGGCGACAACACAGGTGGATTCTGAAGGTACTGCTTGATCTGCTCAAAAGCGAATTGACATTGATCATCCCATTAGAACTTCTTTCCTTTCTTCAAGAGACCAAAAAGTGGTTTACAAGTCAAGGTTAATTTAGAAATAAACCGTTTTATGAATTACACTTTACCCAGAAAGCTTCGCACCTCATTTTCAGTCCTTGGTGGTGGCATTTCTAGGATGGCCTTGATTTTAGAAGGATCTACCTCGATGCATCTCTGTGTAATCAAGAAACCCAGCATTTTCCCTGCTGTTACACCGAAAGTACACTTCTGTGGATTCAACATCAGTCTGTATTCTCTGATCCGTTGAAAGAATTTCTTTAAGGTGGTATAGTGGCTCTCTCTTTCTTTGGACTTGACAATCATGTCGTCTACGTACACCTCAACCTCTTTATGGATCATATCATGCAGAATTGTGGTTGCAGCCCTTTGATAGGTAGCCCCGACATTCTTCAGCCCAAACGGCATCACCCTGTAGCAGTAGGTTCCCCACGGCATAGTGAAGACAGTTTTCTCTCTGTCCTCGGGCACTATCAGAATCTAGTTATACCCAAAAAATCCATCCATGAAATAGAGCAATGCATGACCCGTGGTGAAGTCCACTAATTCATCGATGTGCGGTAGAGGAAAATCGTCCTTCGAACTAGCTCTGTTCAGATCTCTGAAGTCCATACACACTCGAGTTCTACCGTCTTTCTTCGACACTAGAACGATGTTGGCCAACCAAGTTGGATACTCAGATACTAGCAAGAACCTTGCGTCTATCTGCTTAGTGACCTCCTCCTTGATTTTCAGTGCCTAATCCGGGTGTATTCTCTATAACTTTTATTTGACGAGTCGGGCCTCGGGGTCAAGATGGATCCAATGCTGTACAATCTCAGGATCAATTCCAAGTATGTCTTCGTAGAACCACGTGAAAACATCTTTAAAATCTTTTAATAAAGTGACCAAGCGTTCGTGCTCCTCCGAAGACGTGGACCCGATCTGGATCAAATGCAGATCCTTCTCAAAACCCACATTAAAAGCAATGATTTCATCAGCGAGGGGTTTTGCAAACCTGTCATCCGTTTGATTAATCAAGTTTTTCAAAACCAAAGGAATTCCTTCCTCATCATTTTCATCAAAATTTTGAAAATCATGATCAATGCAATAAACAAGAAGCATAGAGAAATACTCGGAATCTGCAGTGGCATTCTCATTCACAAGGTCAAGCTCATCCAATTCCATGGTTACAACCGACTCAAAGGAAAAAGAAAAGGACGACCTGGACAAAACCTCGACATCCGAGTTATCAACCCCAAGAATACCGAACCCAAACTCAAAAGAATCGGAATCTGATTCCAACTCCACAAACACTGTGGAATCAGATTCTGGTTCACTAACCGACTCAAAACTACTAGACAGGTAGCCCTCCTCTAACTGCCAAATGAGATAGGGTGCATCAGATGCATCCAGAATGTTACTAGCAGGGTTCACACCCGGTTGGTCCCCGATCATGGAAACGGTCAGGTTATTTGAGTTGATTGGAGGATCTGAAAGGAGACATGCCAGTACTACTCCTACTTCAAGCTCGTTGCTGTCGGAATCACTTTCTGTGCTCTTCGCAGCTTCAACAGTCGGTTCAACCATTTACTCCATATCATTATCTTACAGTTGCAAGTCAAAGAAAATTTCAAAGCCAGGAACCCGTTGCCTCTCAGAGTTGAACCAAGGTTCGGGGAAACCACAGAATGGAAAGTCTTCTCCCTCCCGAACAAAATAACCATTTAGGGTTCCCCGAATTGGTCTGTGCACAAGTTCATAGTGCTTGTCGGTCTACTTAGCTCTAGTTCTGCCGAACATCTCTTTCCCTTTCCTAACTCAGTCCTCTTTGGTGGGTGTATAATCAAGACCAAAGGCATACGGGTTATATGGCACATCGGCCAATGCAGTGATGCCTTTCTAGTCACTCCTTCTCAATCCCATTCCTGGCACATGTTGGAGCTTGTTCTTGAAGTATACAGATTGGGCGCTGACATACAAGCCCTCATCAATAGCCAAGATATTCTACACTACCCGGGCCTCAGCCAAGGTAAACCCCAAAAAGAAAACATCTTCTTCGCCATGCACAATCTTCAACACAAGTGTAGTGACTTCTGGCGGAGGATAAATAGATGAATTCCTGAAGACTATGGCCACCCCTTTTTCGTGGGAGTACTTCAGCATTTGGTGGAGGGTGGAAGAGACAGCTTTCACTTGGTGCGGCCAAGGTCGCCCAAGTAATAAGTTGAAAATGACCGGTACATCCAGGACATGGAACTCAATATCCTGTTGAGCTGGGCCGACCTGTACTCTGATCTGTACTGTTTCCATTACCTCTCTGCTGGTATTGTCATACGCCCGGATCACTAGGGCTGTAGGTACGAAATCTGTTGGCCTCAGGCTAATAGCATAAGCCGTGCGACAAGGACAGACGTTGATTACTGATCCAGTGTCGACCAATACCACTCGTACTCACTTTTCTTGGCACTCCACTGATATGTATAGAGGCTTGTTATGTGCAAAGCCTTCCGGCGGTAGTTCCTTGTCCGAGAAGGTTAGAGTTGGCGCAACGCCTCCCGGGAAGACTAATCCTACTAGTTGTTTTGGGGCAGTGTCAATGGACAACTTGGTTTTATCCATCGCAAACAATACAACCTATCTGTGCACTCGCAATCCATAAGCAAACCCCAGATAGATATATTGGCTTGAATCTTCTTCAACTGTTTCAACACAACCTCTTCTTCCAACTATTTTTCCTTCTGCTTCTCGACTTCTTTATCCTTCTTGGATGCCTCGGATTGGTCTAGATGTAGTGGTTTGAAATATCGGCCACTTCTCGTCATATGGTCGACCTCTTCCACATACCAAGTGTTGTTAGAAAGATCTTTACCCTAATCCTCATCAGTATGAGCCAGGTGTAGGTCGTCGTCATCCCACTAGATTCCTTCGGCAACCGACGAGCATTTGTCCGGCTCCGTTCAAATTATCTTCTCATCACAAATCTCCCCCACAGGATGTTGTGTCTTTCTAGCTTTCCAATTGTTTTCACCAATTTCCTGCTCAAAACGCTTCAGTGCGACTTCTTGCTCTGTATGTACAGTACTAACAATGCCCAGTTCCTGAGCCAATTGTTCTACACCAGTGTTTTCTGGTAGTTTATCCTTCTCATCAGCCATTCTGGCCATTGCAGCGATTCCCGCTTTCTGTTCTTCCGACTTCAATTCAGTTCCCTCATTTCTATCGGGTTCATCACTTAACCACCTAGAATTGTCTGTCGACCTGTTCAGATCAAACCAATCAATATGCACGTCCCCTTGATCTTGCTCCTCAAAGAACTACAAATTGTCTATGTCCTCCTCTAGGTCAACCAGATCATCTAATCCCTGACTTGGGCCATCCTCTCGAACTACACTGACCTCCATCCCAACCGACAACACCACTTTTGGCTTAGCTTGATTGATTGGCACAATATAGCAGTACGGGTTGTACACCCCTTCAAATAAGTCCTCAGAGCCCTAGGGCAACGGACTGACATTTTCTACCAAGGCCAACCTCCCTTCATTTACCACTGTCACCACCACAGGTTCAGGTTAGAGTGTAAGCGTGTTCATCATACACAAGTCCGTGCTCTCAAAGATGAACAATATCAATTTAGGTAGGTGGAAATGGGTGATATATATACTGGGGTCATAAGGAACGGCCAATGTGTGGATGAGGTTTATATGCCGAGGTGGAGGGACTTGATTATGTGGTAGAAGAGGATCTGTAGTAACATCGGGTTTTTGGGAAGGTGCTATCACCTTATTGTCGATGAGATCTTGAATCTCATGACGCAGCCTATAACATTGATCAGTGTCATAACCATGCTGCTGGTGAAAAGCACAGTATTTGGCCGGGTTGTGTTTCGGAATGAGAGGATCAGGTAGAGGGCGAGGCTCTAGTGGCTTCAGATGCCCTTTTTTTATCAGGATCCCGAAGGCTTTGGATAAAGGGATGTAAAGTGGGGTAAAGATCCTTTGAGATCGGGCCTAGCTGGTTGAGGTTTGTGGAGTTGTGTTGGATGTGCTGGTGAAAAGGTTGGCAGTTTTAGGTGTAGTGGTGACCATGCTCACATCCGAAGGCCGTGCAGAGGTACTACCACTCGTGGTTGCATTAGAACTGCGTGTAAAGGGCCTCTTGGGCTGTTCCTTGTCGTCGGCTATCAGCCCCTATTTCATTGCATCTTCAATCTGAACCCCTATCTCGTGAAGCTCAGTGAATGTAAACAATGGCAAGACTATCATCTTCTACAATAATTTCCCTTACAGATTGCGAGCCATCGTTCTGATTTGATCCTTTTCGGACGACCTGATAGTCATCATCGAGGCCTTAGCCCTCCATCGGTTCACAAAGTCTGAGAAGCCCTCATTTGGCTCCTGACGGGTCACTTCAAGATCACGGGTTGTGACCTCGATCTGGGTATTGTAAGAGTACTCCGCGATGAAGGCCTCAGCCATTTCCTCTCAGCTCCGTTTCACAGAGTATTCAAGTTTTGCATACCAGATAGCCACTATACCTAATAAGGTCCAGCCAAAAAGCGACAACTTCTGAAGTCTAGTGAGGCCCATTGGCCGCAGAATGTTTGAGAATAATCGCAAATGGACCATAGGATCCCCAGAGCCATTGAACTGATCTATGTGTGGCATCTTGAATCTGTCTGGCAGAGTTACTGCAGAGTCTATGTATCCATCCTCGATGTTAGGGATTGAATTCAAACCCTGTGCCCGCTTGAAAAGCTTTTCTAGCTTGTTGACCTTCAGTGTAATGGGGTCAACCTCGAATTCAAATGGCGCCTCAGTTTGGTACATTGGTGCCTTAGAGGTTTGAAGTGGGATTGGATCTACCGGAATGCCCAGCTTCTCTTGGACATTGACAGTGACTCCGGGTGCTGGAATACCGACAGGAGGTGCATAGGAAGTAGAAGCTGTTGCTTGCGGTGGTTGCTGTTACTAGAGCCTATTTATCACTTCTGCTTGGTGGGCTATAACCTTAGCTTGGCGGGCAACATCTAGCTGCATGGTTTCCATGCTTTGTTGGAGATGACAAAGCATGTCCTCCATGCCAACCGGGGGATGTTGAGCCATCAGAACTGGCGAATAATCTCTCACTGGAATGGAAGTAGAAGACTAAGCCTGACTGGGCGCAGGTGAAGTAAAAGGTGGCTGATGGACTGGTGAATTATGCCTAACCCCCCTCTGTCTCGTAATTGATGGGAGTAAAGCAAACACTGGTTGTCCCCTAACAAGATCCCTGGATCTGTAAAGTCTCCTTACATGGGTCTAGAGTGCTCAGGGGTAACAGAATCATCTGAAGCAATTGTGATAAACTACCTTGCAAAAAGAAATAAAGCAAAAGAAAGCAAAAAAATAAGACACCGCACGTCACCTCAGCTCAGATATCAACAAGACACAGTTGTAATCATAAGTTGTAGAACTGCACTCAACACTGATTTATGTCCCCAAAAACCGATACCTAAACTTGCAACTGATACATACATTCCTGTAGAGTTTCACTCTAAAAGCACATACCAGTTAAGTGAGAGCCAAAACACCCCTATGATGGGGTAGGTTACCTTGTCCTAGTTTTGTCAGGAGCTAGGGTTCACTATTTAAGAAAAGTGGTTTCACACAATCCTGCATTCAGGTAAGTAACCTATCTTAGTTTGGAACAGTGTCTATGATTTCCGATATGCAACTAGGCCGATTAGTCAAAAACGGGTACCTAAGCAAGACTACCTAATATATCTCTCACACCTAACATCGGGAAGTAAAAGGAAGATCAAATGGTATAGCGGTAGTCCAGATCCAAGGGTTGTGCTCCTATCGTAGCAGAGCCCGCAACTAGTTAGCCTTTTGGCACGCTTTTTCAAGCATGCCTCCAGCAAATCGTTCAAGAATAGCAGATGGAAAATACAGTGACTTAGGCGCACCAATACAAATGCAAATGCAAAGAAACACATAAGTGTAGATAAAATGTCATATCATGAGTTCGAGTCAAGTTCTCTATTTCCCCAGCAAAGAGAGGGTATTCTCACAAGTTGTTTGTACCCTGTATCCCTCCTTATCATCAAAACAATCTCAAACAAGTGATACACTTGATTCCAAAACCACCAACCAAGCAATCTCATTGCATGATGGCCAAAGAACCAAGATGTACAAGTTAATGAATGCACAAATAAAACTCAATAACCATCACCATATCATGCATGATCAAGGGCAATGGAGACCTTGGAAATTTGACACATTTCATCACTTTGAGTATGAAATGCCCCAAATCTCCTTGTGTTCAATTAACGTCTGATTGAACACATGCAACACAAACAAATGCTTACCTTGCATAATTTTACTTGCCACTTTTATTTACTAATTTTAATTTCCAACCATTACTCAGTCAATTAAGTCCATTCGTAAGAGTTTTCTAAAGTGAAAGAAGTGTCAACCAAGGGGTGGTTTAAGGCATGAGAGTAGTTTCATACCGTTGGTAATGAACCCTCAAAAGAGGATTAAACCATTAAGCATAGACTTCAATCTCAAGCTTGAAGAATCCCAAGTTTGAAACAACCTTCAAAGCAAATAAAGAATGAAGAAATGAGGGAGGTTGCAGAGCTTTAAGTGCTGATATGAAGTGCAAAACAACACCAAAACATACAATTAACTCAAACAAGGGGTGTCTAATGGCCTAAAACACCAAGCTTGTGAGAACTTTTACACTACAACCATGCAAAACAAGACTTAACTGACCCAAACAACCTAAAACAGAGCTAAAGCAGTCTGAAACAAAGGCAAAAATATGCTAGAATATAGCTACAAAATGCTAGAAAATCTTGCTAACACATAAAGTTAACTAGGCTAACAAACAAGACACAAGGAGGGAAGGCTAACCCCTTCAATTTTGGACTTTAAAACATGTTTTTTGCCACTGAAAATACTCTAAAATTCAGTGGTTAAAGGCCCAAAAAAGGTTGGTTTGAAAGTGGAAAACAAATGTGTAAAAGCCTTAAAAGCAAGGAATAAAGGAGGGTGAGACACCTCCCTAACCTTAAATGGCTTAAAACACCAATTTCAGCCCATTAAAACAGAGATTTTTACAGCTCAAAAATGGCCCAAAAATAGTGGGAAAAGATAGAGAAACAAGTGTACTAAAACAAGTTTAAAAGACAAGTGTTATACCTCTTGAAGCCAAGCATAACTTTAGGCACAAATACAAGTCAAAACCACCTTCAAGAGCTCCAACAAGACCTTAAGAGACCTCAGTTCAAAGGTGACCATTTTTGGTTAAGGGTGTGTATGGAAAAGAGTGATATAACTAGGCAAGTGTGCACAAAATTGCAAGAGAGAGAGAGAGAGAGAGAGAGAGAGAGAGAGAGAAATCTAGAGAGAGATATTTTGGTCCCAAATTTTCTAACCCTCAAAAATGGGGGAAGACACCCCATATATATAGAAAAACATGCATTTGGCTGAGTTAAATCAGTCTATATACGTGTATGGTGATAAAGCTCATTGTGCCAACAACTGGATTAGCTGTCAAGAAAATATCTACAAAAAGACATCAGTGGCCAGCAGGCCACCAATGTGGCGGCAGGCCACCAATGTGGCGGCAGGCCACATCACTGGCTGACAAGGCATAATGGTGGCTGGTAAGGCACAAAAGGAGGCCGGCAAGGCACCAGAGGTGACCTGCTGGTCCCAGGGTGTTCAGGTTTGAAGAATTGGAGTTTTGGGTGTGAAAAACTAAGGTTTTGGTGCAAAACAAGGCACAAAACGGACATGATTTTAGGGCTCAAAGGCAGGGCACTCTGCCAAGGACTTCGAGCACTCAAAACAAACACATGCAATCACAATCATCGTGTGCACAAACAATGACATCCAAGTCTTGAGGACGGTCAAAAATAGGGTGTCTACAGTTTGCTAAATACATTATCAGGCTTTTCTAATTATATAGTTGCATTGTTAGTGCCTCTGAAAGAATGTTGATCAACTTAGGACAACGTTTTGAAAATAGTCTTAAGATTTAGGTTGAACACGCTAGTTTAAAGATGAATTGATCATGCTTTACATAACCAAAACTATCTCTTTTTCAAACGCATAAAATCCCCTTTAGACCATTTCAATTCCCTTTTTCAATGGAAAATTAATTTTTTACTCTTTAATTTATTTGAATCAAAATTGCAAAATTAAACAAGGTTTAGTTATGGATAAGAAGGCTGAAATTGATCTTCACAAGTAATAATGAATAGTTTGTCGGTAGTGAAATAGCTACTTTATTTTATTATTTATTGTTTCTACATAATTAATGTGTTCTTGCATTAATAACATTTTTTTTTACCTTTTCACAAGTTCAAGTGGTGCTCTCCATACTCGAGCTGTCAGTAATCTCTCTTATGAGTATATATTTATGTGATGAACGTGTCACGACCCGCTCCTCATACCCAAAGGTTAAGTATCATGATGGCTAGTAACTAAAGTTACCTCCAGCCAATTCTTGAACAAATCAATAAATGCGAGCGGAAATAATATTTAAGTGAGGGTACCAAAATAATCATCGGAGTTTCTATTTTTATTACAAAATGTATTGACCAAAGAGGCCGATATTTACCTAGAAAAATATCATAAAAGTGCTGTGTGTGTCTATTTCGCAGCCTCGCGTCTAAGACTTTCCAAAAACTATTCCTGAATTGCACTGTTTCCTGAAAATTGGTAAACAGCTATAAGCACATGGCAGAGTGAAAAATATTATGCCAAGAGTATAAGGAATACAAAATAACCATGGATAGTTATGTAACTAAAATATTTAAAATAACTTACTCTAAACAAATAATCATTTAAGTAGCAAAACTGAGATTATATAAATATATAACCATAAACACGGTATCAAACAGAATGGAATAGAGGCCTCAGGAGTGACAATCAAAACAGAGATACGGATTCAAGAGGTGGCTCGTACGGACTATAGAGGTGGCTTCCACAATAGTGTAGCACCTATCTCCGCACAGCACTTTGCTCCGCATAGAACAGAGGTCAATAGATCCATGACAACAGAGGGTCACAAAGTGGTCAAACAGAGGTCAATGGTTATTTAAGTCCCCTAAGGCATGGGACTCCCATGGTGGTACTTATAAAACATAATTGTTTATAAGGTTATTGTCAAATATTCTTTAAAATATAAACAAACATATCAATGGGTTTCATTTTAACAAATAGAGTTCAGAAATTAATCCACGTAATTGAAATATTAATATAATTTATAAAACATAACTTGTATAAAATAAATATGGTAAGTCAAAACATACGTAAAATATATTATGGTAACTCAAGGTATAATATAACTCACCTTAATATTGACTCTTAGTCTTGCTTTCCACTATCACAACCTTTTTACGATAAATTTTTACTTCCAATATCTTACATACCTCTCCCTCTCTCTTTTTTCCTTTCCTTCTCCCAGATTTTGATTCACTCCTCCCTATTTATGGCAGAGGTAAAGGCATCACCAAGCCAACACATGGCCAGCTCGAATCCCTCCCTAGATTTGCTCATAACTCACCAAGATTTATACTTATTTTAATAAATATTTAAGATAATTACACTTTGACCTAATTTTCTAATATAACTATATAAATTAATTAATTACTAATTAAATTACATTCTATTGTATACCAACAGAAAATTAATTATTTATTTTACTACCACGCCCACTATTATTATTATTATTGGTATTTATTTATTGTTTTAATAATATTTATCACATACAACCACAATACTAGTATAAAATTTAAGGGACAACTTTTATTTTCAGGTTGTTACAGAACGTGAAGTTTTTTGAATGTGGGTGCTTGCAGGTGGTAAAGGCGAGAGTTTTGAACCTGGATTGCGATTGATGTGCTAACTTTTTACTAACTTTATTATTGGCAATGATTATAATTTGCTAACTTTTTATTTCTTTTTTTTTTTTTTTTTTTTGGTTGATTTCTCTATTTTTTTTATGACTAATTACAGTGTTTTTTTGTAGGAGCATTGGCTAGCTTGTTCCTTGAAATAAGCATTGGCCCATAAATGAGTTAACCAATATTTTGATGGTTTTATTAACATTTTTTTTGGGGAGGGGGGGGGGGGGGGAGGGGTATGGTTTGTGGTTAAATATAAACAGGTTAGAAATGTTGCAATTTTTCTTCTATTGTTTGTCAAATGTAAAATTGTAGCCATCTGGAAGAGGAATTAAACTTGTTTGGTTTATTTTTAGTTTATGTGTTTTTTGTATAGAATCCTTGACTTTCATATTTGACCTTATTTAGCTAATAGTGCAATTTGACAATTGAATCCTTATTTTGTTGATTTTTTTTTTTTAGAAGCATTATTTTGCAGATTTAGCGCAAATGAAAGTTATTTATATTTTTTCTTTCTATAAATAGCAGTGCTATTTTTTTATTAAAAAAAAAAAAAGGAGAAAAGATGGCATTTTTTAAAAAAGGTCACTAAATGTCGTCATATGACATCAACTTTTAACTGTGACGGTTTTCACATAACGGATGTATGAGAATCTACAGCGTTTTAAAAAGCGCCAGCTAAAGTCATTAACGACGTTTTATAAACGTCATATACCTAAGACGACAACCCTATCTACGATGAAAGTTATAAACATCACTTTAGCCTTTAACGGTGTTTTAAGGCTTATAGTGGCGTTTTTTAAACATTGCTAATTCCAAAAATTCCTACAGTGAGATCAGTAGAAGTTTTAAAAATAAACTATAAATTAATAAAAAATAATAATAATAATAGTTTAAAATTCTTTCATATATTTGTAATATTTTTTTGAAAGTATGATTGGATGATAATTCCCTCTAGAATTTTTTAGATGTTCTTAAAGTAATCTGTTAAATTATTTATGTACGCATTTTTATTCTTTACCTTCCAACTTTTTGATGAAGTCCTCAAATTTTTTACTACTTCATTAGTTTAAACCATCACATGAGCTATTTATATAAACAAAAAAAAATTTATATTTTTGGATAAATTACCCTCACCTATTTTAAAGTCTAAAGAAAATATAATCAGTTCCACATTTTTAACATAACTATTTCTCATACGTTTTTAATTCACATAATAGTTAAGTCTTTTTATCATAAATTTATTAGTTGTTTGAATAAAAATTGATATTATCATTTATTTTTAATTAAAATATATATTTATCAATAATTATTTCACTATTTACCGACCATCAACTTTAGTTTTAGTCACTTTATTTATACTAAAAAGGAGTTAGTGTAATAACGTAAAAAACGTCCAAACTTCACACAAAGTGAACGTAATATTATTTTTTATTTTTTTTACGTAAAATTACAAAAAGACCCTCAAAATTTGGCCATTGTAGCAAAATAAATTCAAAATTTTTAATTTTGTCAATTTAAATTCTAATCTTATAATTAGTTTTTAATCTAAACCATCAACATAATTCTGTTAAGTAAAATCGACCAAAAAGTATATTTTAGTCACTAAACTCACTGTATGTATACATAAAATGTCTAAAATTTTTCATTAAGTTTAATCAATGGCGTAGCCAGGAATTCAGTGGAGAGGAGGCACAAATAAATGACAACATTAATTTTTCTTTTTTCATAATAAACAACAATGAGATATTACTAAACTTAAATATTAAGAGTTCATTTGGATAAATGTGAATTTTAAATTAAAACATTTGAGATAAAATTTTATAGGTGGATTGGAAATTTAAAAAATAAGATAAGTTGAGATAGAAATGATATATTTTAGTAGAGAAATTCTATGAAACATACTGCAAAAAAAAATGTCTATCATATGTCGCAATTATGATTTTCGTGGTCTTTAGTTATAAAATATTATAATAGTAGATATAATTTAGTTATAACTTCTTGTGATTGTTATTTTGGTTATAACTATATATCAAATAATAGTTAGTTACGTCTCGTTCTAATATTAATTATGACCTATTGTAATTTTTTTTTTATTTTATAATTGAAGATATGTTGCTTGATTATAATTTATATAGTGGTCATTTTAGTTATAATGAAAAGAAAAACATAGAGGATAAACTCCACATGTCAAATGTAACTAACAATCTAATAAATTTCATATCTTCATTGAGATTAATTATATTTGCATGTCAATAATGATAGACACCACCATTATATTCAAATTTTCATAAATAATAATATGACTTATCATAGTCTCTTTATTTTCAATCAAAATAATCATTATTATTCTCATAATTTTAAAATGTCATTGGCATTTCACTTTGAATAATATTTTATAAATTTTTTTATTTAAAATATTTTCTTTATGTTTGAAAAAAAAAATTCCCAAAACCCGGGAGCACGTGACCCCCCGACCTAATGTGCCTCCGCCACTGAGTTTAATGATTAAAATATCCTTCTTTCCATTAGTTTTATCTAGCAAAAAATAAACAAATGGTTTAAATTTTAAAAAAAAAATTTTAAAAGATTAGGATTTAAATTAACAAAATTAAAAACTTAGGATTTATTATTTTGTTACAATGGTCAAACCTTGATTTTTCTTTATTTATTTACTTTTTTTTGTAATATCTCATTTTTTTTATTACTAGAAATAAAGAAAGTAGAGTTTACATTAATATATACTCCAAAAAAATTTAATAAAAAAAAAAAATTATTTATAAATCTCATTTAGAGGAGTTAGAGTACAATAACTTCACAAAGTATTCATGTGTTCCACTTAGTCTCATACATTTGGACTATTTTACCTTTATAAATTTTTATTATAATATATATATATATATTATATCATATATCTAAGTGAGTGAGAAATCATTTATTAGATATATTTCAGTGGTAAAATCTTGACCTAATAACCTTAAGGTTATAAGTTCAAATTTCAGGACAACCACTTTGTGCATTATGTCAAAGATTAAGTATATACCTAATTTTTTTCCTCCCAAACACATACTAATGTGATACTAATTGAGCGTTGTTTTTTATATAAATAAAATATTGTATATAAATATAGAAGGGAGATTGACTTGATCAAAAATCTTCCTTCACCATTATTTTACAATAATTTTCTTAGAATTCTCTTATTGATTGTTAAGAGTTTCATCGTTCTAGGTTAGTTTAACTGGATATCTGTATATATTCATATTCAAATTATTAGATATCAAATTTGATATTTTAAATTGAAGTGGGTCATAATTTACAGATGAAAATGGATTAGAAAGAGATGAAAATTGATGAACCATTATGAGATACAAAAAGGTTAGTTTCTAATTGCTAAACCAATTGACGAAAATTGATAAAAATTGTTGAACCATTAGGCAAGATGGACCTGTTTTTTAGAGAAAGAAATAGAGAGATAGAGCTTTAATTTCTATGTTGTTTAATTTGTATATAAATATTTACTCACTTTGTTATCCTACCATACAACATAACATGTCGTGTATAGGACACAAAACAATATACATACTATCAACCACGCTTCCATAGGAATTTAATTTAATATTCACTCAGTTTGTTATCCTTTCTATTGTTATATTTTTCTTAATGTGGATACTGATACATGTTTAGGAATAAGATTAGATGTAATATGAGTTTCAATATGGACTACGAGATTTAAATTGTCGTCAAAAAATAAGAATTTTTTTTTATCATATTTGTCGTGCCCAGCAGTTTTGGCATGGACTGCCGAATTTGTTCCTCCATGTGGGAGATTTTTTTTCCCCCACACGTGGATAAGTGGATATTGACCCAAGAGCACAACAAGATGGATGATTTGATATTTATGGATTTTCTTTGTTATGTTTCATTTTTTTTTTATTGGTTTAAATGCATTTGTAATTTCTAAAGAAGATGCAAATTTTGCCTCTAAATTAATTTATGTTTTCATTTTTCAGGTCAGAAATTACTTGGAGAGATGCAAAATATGGTCAAAGAATTCAAGAATTTTGTGGTTCAAGTTTTTTTATTTTTTTAATATATGTAATCACAGTTAATTTTTTTTATTAATTCCTTTGTATATACTTTTGAACATTCAACTTTCATTTATGAAATATATGACGTTATTCCATTCAATATGTGGTTGTAATTCAAAAGATAGTATATATATTATGTATTACATTCTTCAAATGCATACAAAAATAATATTGATTATTTTTTAAATATATCGAACCCTTTTTTTTTTATCACACTGTGATCTTATCTTATTATTAATCACATGTTTTATTAGTTATACATCACACATAAAAAGTGTGATCTAAATGTTTATTATCACATGTAAAAAACGTGATCTAAATATTTATTATCACACACATAACGTGTAATGAAATCATCTTTTAATGACATTTAAAATGTGTGATTAAAAATGACCATTTTTAATCACACTCTCAAAAATCACAATTTGACAAAATTTAAAACGTGTGATTAAATGACATATATCACACATAAAAAGTGTGATCTACGTATAATTTTGTAGTACTGATTTATTAGCTTCCATAATTTTAAAAGAATAAAATTTTAAATAAGATATTTATTAACTTCCGTTATTTTCTCCTAATGTATAGTATCTAATTCAAATGAGGTACGTATTCAAATTAGATTGATTTTCTCCCAAAATATGGATTTAGTTTCTATTTTTTTATGCTAAATCTAAAGTTGAGATTTTTGGTCTTTTAGATAGTTGTAGGGCTAAATGAGTTGTAACTTAGACTAATTGATATATAACTATTAGAAATAGGATTTTTCAAAAAGGAAAAAAAATATATGAAAAAGCGCCTTATATGCAGTGGCAGAGTTAAGAAAACTAAATTAGAAGGGACACTTATTAATTAAAACTTTATTTATTTTTTTCATAACAAAGAATAAGAAGATAATAATAATTTTTAAATTAATATTAAGTACAAAAATTTAAATAAATTATTACAAAAGTATTTCACATAAAATTTTATAATTAACTTTGAATAAAATCAAAAAGAAATTATTGAATGTAACTTGTATATCATGGACAATAAAAAAAATTCATATATTGAAGTCTTAAAATAAATTATTTAATGGTAAGATAAATCAAATTTTTACAAAATTTAAGTAAAAATTTCATATAATAGTGATATCACGTCATTATTGATATATGATATCACTAATTAATATTAAAACAACATATGGAAGGTGAACTCCATATACAAATATAACTAATACTCTAGTAATTTTGAGTTATGTTAAGGACCTCAAATAAATTACAAAACCTCTCACATGGATATAAGACCTGCACACATGTGATTTTGTGTGAGTCTCACACCCATTTGAGAGATTTGATAATTTATTTGGAATCCATAGCATTTTTTAGTAATTTTTACATATATATAGTAAGATTAATTATATTTACATGTCAATAATAATAGATATTACCTTTATATTGAATTTTTTTACAAAATTTTCATACGTAAAACTATAATTTGTTGTAATCACTTCATTTTCAATAAAACAATCACTATTGTTTTCATAAATTTAAAAATACTTTCACATTTTATTCTAAATATTATTTTTATTTAAAATTTTATTTATATATATATATATAATAAAAAAATCATGGGAGCACGTGACCTCTGATCACCACGTGGCTCCGCCACTGCTTATATGTATGACAATTAGGAGCTAGCCTCCCCAATGCAATCTCCAAAAACATGACCACTTTGGTAGTTCTCTCAACCCACTTTCTTTTGCTCCTATTTCTCTATATCCTCATTCATCACCTTCTACTTCCCAAATTCAACCACACCATGTTTATTAACTTTGCTTTAACCATCACCAACTTGAATAATTCAGCTTGGAATTTCTTGTTGCATCACTGAAAATATCATGATCTCAAGAGCCATGTACCGGAGAATGAAAAGGGGCTCAGAATCTGGCGATACGAGCCTGAATCGGTGTCTGAAGGAGGAGCACCTGAATGTGTAGTGTGTCTGAGCAAGATTGAAGAAGGAGATGAGATCAAAGAACTGAGGTGTGATCACCTCTTTCATAGGGTGTGTACGGGAAAGACATAAACCTTCTCGTATAATCATGTTGATCAAGTCTGCGCTCCTTCGTACGACGTCGCTTTACTTCCTGAAAACACAAACGTGAGCTAGTCGGCGGGTGTGTGCCGGAAACCTCTCCGATGCCTAAGTCAGCAAACTAGACAAATAGACAAAAGCTCTGTGTATTCAGAAATCAAAGTTGTGTTACCTTTCCATAGGTGATATTTGTGAGCTTTTATAGGTTTCGTGTGGCATAATCCAAGTAGGACTCTTACTCTTCCATGTAGAGTTCTCCTAGGATTCATACTCCTGAAAGATAATGCTTATCCTTCCACACCCCCCTCACAGCTTAAACTAAGTGAAATGGTTTTACCATGGCCGAACTACCATACGGCCGAAGTAAGCATGGCCGCGCCGAGCCACATAGTAGACCGAACTATCTTCAGTTCGGTTCTTCCTTCAGTGCCCTTACCTCAGTTCCTTTTGCACAAACCGTGGTAAGTCTAAACTGAGCTAACTTTTAGCAAGGTTTTAGACCGAGCTAACCATACTGCGCCATAATCGGTATAAGTTCTAGTATGGTGACCGAGCTAACCTCTATGGGACCGGAATAACTTTATGGTCTTTTTATTCAGCCCTTCGCACTGAGGCCCACAACGGCCCAGCTCGGCCCAATTTGTATATAAATTACCCTCTCAATTGCTCCTTAATTCCATCTGCATAGCATGATAGGGATTATCTGTCTATCAGCCAAGCTAGACTTCTCAAGCCTCTCCAGCCGTGTTAAAGTTTAAGCCTTTCCAGCCGGGCTAAAAATCCTTTAGACTTTCCAACCGAGCTGAACTCAAGCCGAACTGAGATTGTCCGATCAAAACGTCTCTTCAATCACAGCAACTGAATCGTTTCTCCTTCCCATGACACATGGCACGCTCTCATTGGCCTACTGCAGCTGTCACGCCACCCTCGTGCTCCGCAAAATTTGAACAGTTCCCGCCTTTAAGTCTTTTCACCAAAACAAAACCCTTTCGCCTTTCAAATCGTTCCCCTTACTATTCAACCTTTTCTCTCTTCAAACCTCCATTGTTCTTCAATCTTGCAATCTTTGAAGCTCGCGTTTTTCCGCTGCTACTGCTTCCATCTTCAAGTCTTTCCTTTCTACCTGGTAAGCATCATAAATCTGTTCTTATTTTTCTTTGTTTTTGTACTTTGTTCAATCCACTGTAGTTTGCTTCGTGTGTTTTTGCAAAACACATTTTCCTTTCCATTTTCTGCTGGTCTTGCACTTTCTCAGGAAAAACTTTAGCAATGGATCACTTGAATTCACGAAAAAACCTGTAGAACACTAGTCTTGATTCAAAATCAAGATACAACAGGACTAAAGAGTTGTTTGTAGTTGATGCTGGTTTAGGCAGACTATTAAACCGAACCAATACTTCTTGTTACCCCATTAGTCTCAACAAGCCAAGGTACCATACTCCTTTCAAACGATCTAATGAACCGGACTAGGGCCGTACAATAGTATACTGGGAAACCTCAATTCCGACTAAGCTGTGCCTCGGGGCTAAGCCAACATTTCTTAGTTTTAGACCGAATTAAGAAAAGCTGCCCTTAGAAGCTCAACCGGGCTAACGAATCCTTGCAAAAAAACCGGGATAACAAAGCCCATTTGCACAAACCGAGGTATCGAACCCCTTGCTTAAACCGAAATATCAATCCTTGCCCAAATCGGGCTAGGACACGTAGCATTTCACATAGCCGAGCTAAAACTTGATATAACTTGCCTTTATTTCTTTTTAGCACGGTCCAATGGTCTGCACTTAACATTTGTTTTCTTTCACCTTGCAGACTTTAGGTTGCCCAGGCACTCTTTTGAGCGCTCAACCAAGCTACTCAGCCCACTTCTGCAACCGATTTAACACTTGGCTTTAATTTATTTGTAATTTAAAACATAAATGGGGAAGTATAGATTCTTAATAGAGACACCTGGTGGTTTGGCCGAATTCCGACGGGAGTACAACATCCCTGACGATGTCCATCTTACCCTAGCCGAACAAGATATTGTTCCTTGGGAAAACCTTGGTTTCGTTCCCTTCACCCTCCTTTCCATAGTAGAGACCGGACTAAGATTCCCGGTTCAACCCTTGCTTTGTGAATTCCTTAGGCAAACCAGAATATGCCCAACCCAGCTTTCTACAAACTCATATCGTATAATAAATGGTATAGCCGAACTAAACCGCTGAGCTGGCATTAACCTTGGCTTAGCCAAACTATTCCACCAATATTCTATAGGTTCAAAAGAAGACGGGTGGGTTTACTATTTAAGAATACGACGCCTGGCGTGAGAAAATAATAAAAGACACACCGGACAAAGACTTGAACGATGATGATTTTTTCTGGGTATCTGGTAATTTTGAAGACCACCAAGCCCAGATCCCAGGCCGCAGTATAAATTGGAATAAAGAAACCCCTGGTATAATTATTTCGGTTTCCTTTCATTCTTCTCTTTTATTTCAGTTTCCCATTCTGAACCGAACTAACAGTTGTCTTTTTTATACAGATTCAGCCCATCTTCAACCCTTGTACAGTTACCCCAACCTGAATACTCTCCGCGCCGCACTACGCTTCCCAGAAAGAAGTTGGGCCAAACTTCTGAATTTTGAGCCGACATACTGATATAGCAGTCGACGCAAGGCCAGAGTAACAGACTTTCTACTAGAGGACGCGCCTGAACCGGACCCCGCTTTGCCCCAGATCAATCTCGTCCCTCTAACTGTCGAACAAGAGATAGCCAAAAGGAACAGAGTAAGGGCCCTTCTCACTGAAACAAACCGGGCCGAAGTACCGCCACCAACCCAGACACAAGAAACCGTGGTGGCTCTCCCATCTCAACAGCCTTCGACATCTCGGGCGAACAAGCGTGCCCGAACTAGCCAAACCGAGCAATGCCTTGTTGACGAAGATGAGACCATTCTTCCGCCACCGAGCCCCCCACTGAACCCTCAGCCGGAGCGGTCCGACCGATCTAGCTCCTCCAAGTGGACACCCAAGCTCACTTTCTAGAACCGAGATATACTGGACACTGACTCGGTGGTTGTAGAGAAGGATCACTTAATGGCTTTCAACCTTGCCAAAAGTGTTTGCCTTCCAAAAGATATGGAGCACCACAATCAGCTGAACACCGAGTTGAAGGCCATCCGATCATCAACGAAATCAATGATCTTGGTAAGTAGCTCTTTTTTATCTTTCTAATTTTTCCAACTCTCAGCTCGGCTATAGAGAAAGTTACTATTCTTTTGCAGGCCATTCAGAAAAACAACATTGCACACAAGCGAGTGTTGGAGCTCAGGAGAACAACAAGACAGGCTATGGCAAAAGCTGAAGCCAAGACCGCCGAGCTCAAACAATCCCAAGTGAGGATGGCCGAGCTGGAGACCGAGGTAACTCGTCTAACCGGACTAGTTACCTCGGCTAATGCTAACAAAGAGAGAGCCCTAACCATGATGAAAGACAAATATTTGTGGGAGCTGGCAAAACTTAAAGGCACGAAGAATGCCGAAATAAAGGAGCTAAAAAAGAAGGCAGATGATGCCGAGCTCAAGGGTTTTAAAGAATGCAAAGCTGCTTATATTCAGCAATGTGAAACAGCAAAGGACCTATTCTTCAAGTGCGGCTGGAGAGGTGCTGTGGAGCAGCTCGGTTATGGGCCCAAGACCGAGGTCTACAAGCCTCCTCAATATTCCATTCTGGCCTCACTGGCGGAGTATGTTGCATCCGTTCAGCAGCAGTTCCTTGAGGGTTCTGATGATGATGAAGAAGAGCCAACTGTTACCCCGGTCGTCAACGATCTAGCTAGTCAATCAGCTCGGTTGGAGCCAACGGTGGAAGACCTGACTGTTGAGCCGCCGACTAACACCGTGCTGCCAGTTGATACCAAGCTCCCAACCGAGACCGATCTTCCGTCTACAACCGGTCTTCGAGTTGACATTGATGCTGATCTAGATGATCTTTTTAACTGATTTTGTAATTTCTTTTCTTTGTTTGTTGGATTTGTAACCGGGCTGGGGACCCCTTGTCTATAATTTGCTTTGAACTTCTATCAATGACAAAATCTTCTTTTGCTCTAACTGTTATCTCGGTTTGCTCTTGTATTTGCTTTCTAACTGCAATTTGAACGAAACACAATATTCTTCGGCCGAGATATTTTATTCCGGTCTTTTAGCTGAGCAATCTGACTGAGCTTACTAGCCAACCACTCTTTAGCCGGTATACTTACTTCGGCTGAAGAGTACTAAGAGTTGGTTTAATCCAGCCAATCACTCTTCAGCCCATACCCTTACTTCGGCTGAAGAGCACTAAGAGTTGGTTTAATCCTGCCAACCACCCTTCAGCCCATACCCTTACTTCGGCTGAAGAGTAATAAGAGTTGGTTTAATCCAACCAACCACTCTTCAGCCCATACCCTTACTTCGACCGAAGAGTACTAAGAGTTAGTTTAATCCAGCAAACCACTCTTCAGCCCATACCCTTACTTTGGCTGAAGAGTACTAAGAGTTGGTTTAATCCAGCCAACCACTCTTCAGCCCATATCCTTACTTCGGCTGAAGAGTACTAAGAGTTGGTTTAATCCAGCCAACCTCTAAGTTGGTTTTTCCAGCCAACCTAGAATAAAGTGTTTGGTTTATTCTGACCAAACGTCCTGCAGCCTGGATCCTTATTCTGGGTATAGGAGGGGTGTTGGTTTAATCCAGCCAACCTCTGAGTTGGTTTTTCCAGCCAACCTAGAATAAAGTGTTTGGTTATTACGACCAAACGTCCTGCAGCCTGGATCCTTATCCTGGGCTTAGGAAGGTTCGTAGTTGGTTATTCCGGCCAACTGTGTTTTTAATGCCCCTAATTTACCTAATTTATTAACACAAATTTTTAAAGAAAGAAAACATCTATACTGAAAAGAAACTACTTGTTTTATTGAGAAAGGAAAAAATTACACATACTTTAGGAAAGAAAAAAGCTAAAAATAGAATAACTTGAGATTGGCAGTGTTCCATGGCCTGGGAATTGCCTTGTCGTCCTCATCTTCTAAGTGGTATGCCCTTTTGCCTGCTAATCCAACCACTTTGTACGGTCCTTCCCAATTAGGCCCTAACTTGCCATCTCCTGGTACCAAGGTGTTTCCCATCACTTTGCGCAGTATCCAATCTCCGATCTTGAATTGTCTTGGATGCACTGTTTTGTTATATTTCCTTGATAACTCTTGTTGGTATGAGGCAATGTGAACCAATGCTCTTTCTCTTCTTTCCTCTGCAAGGTCGAGCTCCAATGTTATGGCTTCACCATTCAAGTCTGGATCAAAATTCTCGCTTCAAATTGTGGGGAGGCCAACTTCTAGTGGGATTACTGCCTCCATACCATAAGCTAAGGAAAATGGAGTTTCTCCTGTTGACCGCCGAGGTGTGGTGCGGTAAGCCCATAAAACATGAGGGAGCTCTTCCGCCCACTTGCCTTTTGCTTTCTCTAACCTTTTCTTCAATCCATCCAAGACTACCTTGTTTGATGCTTCTGCCTGACCATTTGCTTGGAGATATGCCGGTGTAGAATTGTAGAACTCTATCTTGTATTCTTCACAAAAACCTCTGAAAATTCTGCCGTCGAATTGAGTGCCGTTGTCGGAGATTAGGGCTTTTAGTATGCCAAACCGAGTGATGATGTTTTTCCAGACAAATTTCTTTACATATTTTTCCTTGATTGATGCCAATGCTTCTGCCTCCACCCACTTTGTGAAGTAATCGGTTGCTGCAAGAAAGAACTTCCTGTTGCCTGGTGCTATTGGAAGTGGTCCTACTATATCCAATCTCCACATTGCGAAGGGCCATGGGCTAGTTAGAGGTAGAAGTTCTCTGGCAGGTTGGTGTATTTGGTGTGCGAACCTCTGACATTTTTCGCACTTTTTGACATATTTTTCGGAATCTGCTTGCATGTATGGCCACCATTACCCTTGCGAGATTGCTCTGTATGCTAGTAATCTTCCTCCTTGATGGCTTCCGCATACGCCCTCATGTATCTCGAACAAGAATGCTTCCACTTTGCTGGGATGAACACACTTTAGGTAGGGTCCTGAGAACGACTTTTTATACAATGCTAGAGAAGGGGAGAGCCAAAATCGCTGCGACTTCGCTCTTATTCTATTGGCCTCTTTCTTCTCTTCTGGTAAGATGTCGTCTTTTAAGAACAAGATGATGGGATCCATCCAAGAGGGGCCTAGCTCTGCGCAACATACCTCTTCTGCTTCGGGGTCTTCAATGCTTGGTCTAGGTAGGTAGTCGATCAGTAAGGGATGAGGGATGGAAGTATCTGCCATTGAGGCAAAGCCTGCTAGTTCGTCCGCTCTGCTGTTTTCCTTCCTGCCGATTTGTTTTATCCTGACTACTTCAAATTTCTTGATCTCTGTTCTGACCAACTCTTGGTATTTGGCCATTCTGTCATATTTTGCTTCGTAGTAACCAGATATTTGGTTTACCACCAGCTGTGAGTCACTGTAAACCATTAGTTCAGTGGCCTTCATGTAGAATGATGATTTGAGGCCTACAAGAAGCGCTTCATACTCCGCTTCGTTGTTTGATGCTAGGAAGCGTAGATTGACTGCTTACTCCACTACTAGGCCGTCTGGAGAGATGAGGACTATGCCAAGTCCTGCTCCATGCCGGTTGGATGCTCCATCCACGAAGAGCTTCCATATCTCTCCGACGAACAACTTCCAGCAAATGGAGGGATCAGATGATGCCTTGGGGTCTTCCGTGTTACTGGTGTCTTCTTCATGATCCTTGCCTGTTGTGTGCGCCTCGCAATCTGCTTGTACCAAGTCTTTATTTGTTGGTGAGTCCTGACTTGGTGTAGCATGGTTTGCTTCTTCCTCCCTTACTTTGCTCTCGTCTGCCGTGGGGGCTGACTGGGTAACTTGCACTAGGGGTTGCGTTATTCTGACGTCAACTTCCATCCCTAGTTCGGTTGTTTTAGTCAGGTCGATTAGGCAAATATGATGGCTTCCTGGGGTGAATTCTGCAACAAAGTCTGCCAAAGCTTGAGCCTTTATCGCGGTTCTGGGTTGGAACTTGATGTCATATTGTCCCAACTCTACTGCCCACTTCAAAATTCACCCAGAAAAGTTCGCCCTTTCAAATAAAACTTTTAATGGGAAAGCTGTGAGGACGACTATGGTGTGGGCGTGAAAGTAGTGTGTCAACTTCCTTAAGGCCATCATCAAGGCCAATGCCAGTTTTTCCAGTGGCAAGTACCTTGTTTCAGCGCCCAGTAATGCCTTGCTGACATAAAAGATTGGTAGATGTTGGATTCCTTCCGCACGGACCAACACTGCGCTAATTACGTGCTGTGAGACTGCCAGGTACAGGAAGAGTTCTTCTCCAGGTATTAGGGTTACCAGTAGTGGTGGAGAAGACATGTATTCTTTTAAGCTTTCCAGAGCGCGGTCGCATTCTGCGTCCCACTCAAATTTGGCTTTTAAAGTAAGAAAAAATGGTCGCAATCTGTCTGACGACCGGCTTATGAACCGATTGAGCGCAGCTGCCATGCCGGTGAGATGCTGCACTTCCTTTGCTGAATTTGGCCTCTCCAGATCCTGAATTGCCTTGATCTGAGAGGGGTCTGCCTCAATACCCCGGTTGGTCACCAGGAAGCCTAAGAATTTGCCAGATCCTACTCTGAACACACATTTAGACGCATTGAGGCGCAACTTGTGCTTCTTCAGGACCTCAAACATCTCACCTAGGTCTTTGAGATGGTCATTCTCATCTTTGCTTTTGACCACCATGTCGTCAATGTAAGCTTCCATTGTTCTGCCTAACAATGGCTCAAACATCTTGGTAACCATCCGTTGGAATGTCGCCCCTGCGTTTTTTAGGCCAAAGGGCATGACCTTGTAACAGTATAGTCCTCTTGGAGTTGTAAAGGGCGTCACCTCCTAGTCCGGTTCATACATGGCGATTTGATGGTAGCCTCTGTACGCATCCAGAAAGCTAAGTCAGTTGTGCTCCGCCGTTAGGTCTACCAGTTGATCTATCCGTGGTAGAGGAAAGCTGTCTTTTGGGCACGCTTTGTTGACTGTTTTGTAGTCGACGCAGACACGCCATTTGCTATTCTTTTTTGGTACTACGACTGTGTTGGATATCCATCTTAAGTAGTGCACCTCTCTGATTGCTCCCGCCTTCAGCAAGTTTCCTACATCTTCCGTCATTATCTCGGCGTGGTGGAGTGCCAATCTGCGTGTGCGCTAAATGATTGGTCTGGCGGATGGGTGGACATTGAGTTGGTGACAGATGAAGTTGGGATCAATGCCTGGCATGTCGTATGGTGTCCAGGCAAACACTTCGATGTTAGAGGTCAAGAATTCCAAGACCTCTAATCTCTTAGTGCTGGACAACGACGAACCGAGCAAAAAGAACTTATCTGGGTTCTTTTCGTCTATTCTTACTTCTACCAATTCTTCCACCGCTTTTTGATTAGCCGCTTTGCCAACATCAGCGAATAGTTCATTACTCTCAGGTTCTTCCACCGAATGAACATATCCCTTGGCAGCGCGGCTACTATTCACCGTGACAAAGCATTGCTTTGACATGATCTGATCTCCATAGACCTCTTCAATTACCCATGTTTTGTTGGAGAACCGCATTACTTGGTGGTAGGATGACGCTACCGATCGCATGGCATGCAACCATGTTCTTCCCAAGATGATGTTGTAAGTGGAGGGGACCTTCAATACCCAGAACTCCACTTGTTTCGTCACGCTTTCTGCTCTAACTGGAAGGATGATTTTGCCGACTGGCCATTCCGGCATTGAGTTGAATCCAATCAGTGGAGACACGGCCGGTGCCAAGTCTTTGTCTTGTAGCTTTAATTGTTTGAAGGTGTCGTAGTACATTATTTCACATGAACTGCCTTGGTCTATCAAAATTCGCTTGACGTCAAAATCCTTGACTCGGAGAGTGACAACCAAGGCCTCATTGTGAGGGCAATATATCCTTGCCAAGTCTCTATCTGAAAAAGATATGACGTTCGTGGCCTCTGTCTTTCCCTTCTTGGTGGTAGGTTGGGCACTTAGTACGTCTCTTAAGTGCTCAGCCTTTTTGATTGATCCTCTGAGCTCGCATACACGCTCAGGTTCGAAGACTCTATGTATCACATTGATCACGCCTTGAGGTGGGGCATCGATTGGTATCCCGTTGGGGTTACTGAGATCCTGGGGGGCTGGTTGCGTCCCTCCTTCAATGTATTTATCCAGGTGACCTGCTGCCACCAACTCCTCCAAGTGCTGTCTTAATGGTGTGCAATTTTCAGTGCGGTGCCCCTTTTCCTTGTGGAAGGTGCACCGTGATCTTTCGTTATAGTCCTTCTGAGCTTCCCCTAGCTTTGCTGGCCATCTGACAAAAGGCGCATCTCGTATTTCACTTAGAATTCGGTAGATCGGTTTTTTGAATACCGTGGTTATGGCAGTGCGGACTCTCAACCATCTTTTATCCTGGTCCTCTCCGTTGTCTCGTCTGCCACGTCCGTTTCTGCTCGAACGATCTACCGCGTTGACCTTTGCTGAGGCCTTCTTCTCTGGTACTGCGGTCGTGCCAGATTTTTTTTTGGCACGTGTGCCATCCTCTTCTACCCTGATGTGCTAATGCACTCTTTCCATCAAGGCTTCCATGGTGAGGGACGGTGTCATGGTGATTGAGTCCCTTAGTCTATTCCCGACTGGAAGGCCTCTTTCGTACTGTGCAATGGCGAGATTGGTGGGACAATCCCCAATCTGGTTGAAGGTCTCCCGATAGCGACTATTGTAGGATCTTAGGGTCTCCTTGTCACCCATGTCGATGGAGAGTAGCTGGTCGATCTCCACCGGGGTTTTAGTGTTTGTTCTGAATCTTGTTACGAACGCTTCCGCCAATTGCGCCCAGGAGGTTATGCTGCCTTCTGAAAGTTTTTCAAACCAAGTCAAGCCTAGGTTGCCAAGGCTAGATGGGAAGAGGATGCACATCAAAGCCTCGTTTCACCGGTATACAGCCATGACCTGGCGAAAGTGGCTCAAATGTGAATAGGGGTCCGTCTTTCCCTCATATGTAGTGAATTTGGGCTGAAGGAAGCCTAATGGTAGGGGCGCGTTTTCAATTGCCAGAACGAACGGCGAAGTCTGCAGCCTCGCTAATGCCTTGTCCGTCGGTTCGTAAGCAGGGCACGGTATTGGCATTCTAACCTCGACGCTTTCATGCGTCCGAGGAGCCAACCGTTGAATGGCGGACACTTTGTATGGATCGCGTGCCCTAGCATCCTCCTTCCATCGTACCCTTTCTTCCAACACGGTTCGTAAATCGGACGATCTGGGTAGCTCCGTCTGTCTGGATCTTGTTTGGTGCATATGCGAGGGCTAATAGGTGCTTCTTTCAGTGTACGACCTCTCAGATCTCGTCCTTTCAGACCTGGATTGGGTATCACCTGTCTCGAGGCTTCTGTTCTCTGCTTGTGAGGGTGTGGCATTCCTACTACGATTTTCCGAGTAGCGAGGGGGCGTTTTACTTGTGCGCCCCTCTCCTGTCGCCACTCATTTTCCCTTCATCTAGCGCTTTAGAGATTCCATATCCGCCGCCATCCGTCGTATCAATTCGTCCTGCTCCTTGACGCGATCCTCCAAAGTTTGAGGATCAATCCTCCGCCTTTGTCTCTCTGAACTTTGCGAACGAGAGTGATGGGGGCTGTTAGTTCGCCTCCTTCCCCTTGCATCCCTCCTGGGATTCTGTTGTTGTGGCTCCAAGTCTGTCATAGGAGGAATAAAAGGTAGACCTTCGTGCCTCGCACCCCCTTCTGGTGTTTGTCCGTCGATGGCGAATTGTGGCAAATCTTCGTTGTACGCCATTGATTCTAGAGAGGAAAAGCTTGATCAAAAGGTTTTGTTCTTGTCTGAATTCCCACAGACGGCGCCAATTGTACGGGAAAGAAATAAACCTTCTCGTATAATCCTGTTGATCAAGTCTGCGTTCCTTCGTACGACGTCGCTTTACTCCTTGAAAACACAAACGTGAGCTAGCCGGCAGGTGTGTGCCGGAAACCTCTCCGATGCCTAAGTCAGCAAACTAGACAAATAGACAAAAACTCTGTGTATTCAGAAATCAAAGTTGTGTTACCTTCAAATAGGTGATATTTGTGAGCTTTTATAGGTTTCGTGTGGCATAATCCAAGTAGAACTCTTACTCCTCCATGTAGAGTCCTCCTAAGATTCATACTCCTGAAAGATAATGCTTATCCTTCCACACCCCCCTCACAGCTTAAACCAAGTGAAATGGTTTTACCATGGCCGGACTACCACACGGCCGAAGTAAGCATGGCCGCGCCGAGCCACATAGTAGACCGAACTATCTTCAGTTCGATTGTTCCTTCAATGCCCTTACCTCAGTTCCTTCTGCACAAACCGTGGTAAGTCTAAACCGAGCTAACTTTTAGCAAGGTTTTAGACTAAGCTAACCATACTGCGCCATAACCGGTATAAGTTCTAGTATGGTGACTGAGCTAACCTCTATGGGACCAGAATAACTTTATGGTTTTTTTATTCAGCCCTTCGCACTGAGGCCCACAACAGCCCAGCTCGGCCCAATTTGTATATAAATTACCCTCTCAGGGTGTGTTTGGATAGATGGATTGTTGGGTATAAGCATGAAACATGTCCTCTGTGTCGATGTTCTCTAGCTCCACACAAAAGGGTTACAGAGCTTGGAGAGGAAGTGTTGTTTTTCAAGTATTGCCTTTTCAATTCAAGTTCAAGTCACCGGAGTTCATGGTGGTTGCGATAAGACACCAAAAATTCTACTAAAATTTTATTAAATGTCTACACAATGTGGGTTCCATGTGGATCCTACACTTATGTGAGAGATTTGGAAGATTTTTTGATAAAATTTTTGAGATCTCTAATATTTTTGAAAAAACATTAAAAAAATTGTAAATCAATCCGATCCAAATTAAACCGCACGGTTTGGTCTAGTTTGATTTTCTTAAAATATGCCAATGTTATTTTATGATTCAGTAATTGATTTTATAGTTATGGTTTTGATTTATAATAACCAAACTACAGCACTGAGTGTATATATATTGTTATTTATTATAAACACTTGAGTACCTTATTAGTGTTCCATATATATTCATAATTGTTAAACATCTACTCTTGTAAATGTACTCTGTATAATTGTAGATCTAATTTTAAACAAATATTCAAACAATTCTTATTTATAATATGATGATATATGTGAGGGGTGGTTTTGCAATACTCCTCTATCCTAAACTAGCCCTTTAGAGATCTTCGCTCCGATAACTGAAACAGGAAAAACATTTCAGTCAGTGATGCTGAAATTAACACTCTAACAAGCAAGTTAGTTCCTTAAAGAAAGGGAGAAGAATTTTTGTTTATCAAAGTGTGGGTGTGTTCTCTTACCTTCCTTCTTCCCCTTCCCCTTCTTTTATAGCCGTCCTCATAGATATTTTCTTATGGTAGCCTTTCATCATTGTTTTTTCGTAGCCTATACTTCTACTGCATTTCTAGAATGGTACAGCTTCAGCCCATTCATTATGCCGATTTTTCTCTATTCCCCCGGCTTTGCCTCATATCCTGGTTTTCTATTCGGATAATTCCCTTGGTTAATCCTGACCTACTCAGCGCTATGTTCCAACCCAATGGGCCTTTAGCGAATTTGGCCCATTTTAGATGGGTTTGGATACGCTCCGTTTGTCATTTACTTCATATGTTTTGTATTCGGCTCCCACATTTACTTCATATGTTTTGATGTTCAGAAAGTCTACAGACCTAGACTTCGGGTCCCAAATTTGCATCAAGAATGATAATATGCGGTACAGATTGAAAGTGTATACTATGACTGAAAATTCAGTATAACGATATTTCTAAGGACGTGGTATTACCAATACATAATATAGCTACATAATGTGGAAGATAAACTCCATTTTTTAAGTACAATTACATTGTCACGTATACACGAAAGGTAAAATATAAGAAATAATTAGATGGTGATATCAATGACATGGCATCACCATTGTAGTCAAATTTTTTTCATATATTATGGGGTCCTTGTGTACATTGATTTGAACCACATATTGATGTTTCTAGATAGATAATTTTTGAATAAAATTTTTGGGTTCATACTATTATTGTTTGATATTTGAGCATGTTGAGTTCATATTATGAATAATAATAAGATTTTTAAAAACCGTAATTTTAAATTGAACTGAACCATATTTTCATAATTTGAATTGATTTTATTATTTTCAAAATTCAATTTAGTTTCAAATTACATCATAAGTAATAATTTAGTCTTAATTTACTCCAAAATCAAACCAAACCAAACGAAGCCATACTCAAAGTACTCGGTCACAACTACTGCTCTATCATGAAATTGACCCAACTAGGAAATGGACAACTTTCTTCTTTTTGTATTTTATTTTACATATATCAAATTAGACAATTAAAATTTAGGGTAATGCTATAGTGTGCAACTTACACATTACACCTTTTTGTGTTCACTTACACCTTACACTTACACCTTTTTTACCTTGCACTTACACATTTTGTGTAAGTGGCACATGGTGTTCAACTTATACATTTTATTTATACCTTCCACTTACACTTATACCTTACACTTACACCTTTTGTGTGAGTGGCACATGGTGTGCAACCCACTTACACCTTTTGTGGGTTGCACGCCTAAAAAAACTCCTAAAATTTAACAATGCATATTTAGAAATCCACAATCATCACAAAGAATAGTACATAATCGGTAGAAAAAATAAGAGATCATTATTAATTGGTATTATTAACCGGACGTCTCTACTCATGAATGATTATTAATTGATTTTTTTTTTTTTTTTTTAACGTATTTGCCTCTCATTTTGATAATGAGAAAATTTTAAAAATTTTTAAATATAAGTTTTGTATTTGTAGAATGATCAGTTGATGATATAATAATAATACTAAACAAAATTATCAAATTAATTAATAAATGATTGGAGTATTTTAGTTTTTATTTATGAGTTTTTATTTATTTATTTTTAATTTATTTGTGTTAGTTTACATGAAATTATGTGGGAAGTGTAGTTGAATTTTATTTATTAAAATGTTTTTATAGTGATAAATTTAGAAAGAAAAAAAAAACTGTTGAAAAGTCTAGTACTCCCTCCGTTCTTTTGTTATTTTGGAAAACATTTTATTTTCAATTTTACCCTTTAAACTATCTGTTGAAATTTTTTGATTGTCGGTTTAATTTTTTAACTATTTGTTCAAACATTTTGTTCAATTTTACCCTTTAATCTATCTGTTGAAATTTTTTGATTGTCAGTTTAATTTTTTAACTATTTGTTCAAACATTTCTGTATCTGTTCAATTTTTTAACCTTATTTGTTCCAATGTTTTTTTATTTGTTTAATTTTTTTTGACTTTTTCAAAATTTTCATTTATCTGTCCAAATTTTACTCTTAAAAAAAATTTCTTATCTATCCAAATTAACACCTATCTGTTCAATTTTTTGAACAAATCTGAGCTTTTTGGGACTGATCTGTTTACTCACCCACACCCAAGCCTCCATCCCCACTCCCCACCCACACCTAGGCCCTCCATTGTCATGCAAACAAGCATACACATACAAATACATATACGATGCTACAACTGCCAAAATTTCAACGAGTGAACTGCATAGCAAAGAAAAAGGGGATCAAATCGAAACAAATCAAATTTCCATTCCACACATACAAAAAAAACAGAAACAAAAACAAAAACTCCATTCCAATCAAGCACTGATTTTAGCACAGTGGCTAGGGTTTGAATGGAAAAAGGCTGGGGTGTTACGAGATCTGTCAACAATACCTTGGAAAATTTGAAGAAAAATGAACCTTGATTCAATAATCTTCAAAAATCGAAAGAACTATACAAGATCATAAACGAACCTGTTGATAGAAGAAGATGGAGATTGAGGATGAAGATTGTACGGGGGCGAAATATCCTCTGCTTTCCGTACTCCTTGTACTCCAAGCTTCTCTTGACGGTGTCTAACCTGGCAACACAGAAACGGTGAGCGGCCTGGCGGTGCTGTGCCGGATAGACCCTCCGACGGTCAAGTTAGACCACTTGAAGAAGAAGAGGGGGACTGTTAGAGAGAGAGAGAGAGAGTATTTCAGATGGCAAAAATGGTTTCAAGTTGCATACCTCTAACGTTCGTCTTCCTCCACTATTTCTAGGCTGACCATGCAGCCTCAAGATCGTGCGCGCACCACCTCTGTTGTCCTTCCATGGACAGGTGGCGGTGCTCGCCTCTCACCACCTTACGCGTGTAAAGGTTTTGTCCTCTAACCAGTACATGCAGAACTGCCAACGGTATTGGCGCGTGCCTGGAGCAAATTTCCTCTTTCTCACGCCATTGGCCCAGGTGGCACACTTAACCGGAGTACCACGACCGGCCTATCCGTTGTGGAAAATTGCCAGAAGCTCACAACCGAGCTAAGAATCGCCGAACTGTCCCTTGGCGAAAAGGCAGACGGCTGGTTCTCATAGCCGAGCTATGCTTGACCGATCCACCCCGGTTAACCGGCCGCGAGGCATGCCGGCCTCCCCTGTTCTACCTTTGTTCTCGGTTGTACAAAGTCCGTCTATCTCGGCTGACCGAGTAGAGGCAAGCCAGTCCTAATCTAGCCCGGGTCACTCTTAGCTCGGTTGCCAGACACCAATGCGCGCATCAACAAATGCCACAGCTCGGTCAGGCCTGGGTTCGTGCTTGATCGGCCGATCCCTTTAACCGTGCAATCACAGACCACGGATCGTGTCAGTAGAGGAAACGGTGTGGCACCGTGAAGTCTGTCACAACCCGCGCTACCGTAGCTCGGCCGTACTAACAGTGCAAATCTCCCCTCTCAATTGCCCCTTAATCCCATCCGAGCTATCGTGATTAGGGTTATCCCTGTGACCGAGTTAACGGTCTGAGTTGCATCATTTCCAAGCCGAGCATGATTGGGGTCAAAGCAGTTGCCGAGTTATCCCATTTGGTCGGTCATCGCTCCAGCAGTCTTGTCAATGGTCGTACGACCGTACTAACAGCTGCGTTCTCAATGCCACGTGGCTTCACGCCATTGGGACCGTACAAACTCCACAGCTGTCTTCCTCTTGCTTCGAAATTCAAACGGACGCCGCCATTGGACTTCCCAACGCCTTTAATACATATTCGAAGGGGCACTTTTGCCTCCTTCACTGTTCATTCTCACTCAGAGCTTCAAACCCTAGCCTCCAACCTCCAAACTTCCACCATTGTTGCCTTTGCTACGCTCCACATCATCTTCGTTCGTTCCTGCCATTTCCGAAGCTGCAATCGAGTCTGCGAGGTCGAATCTTGCTAGGCATCTAGCACTGGTAAGTTTCTTCATCCCTCCCTCGTTTCTCATCTTTGTGTTCTTCATGTTCTTAGCTTTTGATTTTCTGGCTTTGAACTAAAACGCCAAAACCTTACTGATGCCCCTTTTTTGGGGCAATATTTGCACACCCTAGGGTAAACTTGGATCGGAAAGGAGGATGGGGCTCCCATGGCCCTGCTCCTTCAAACATCACATCATAAACTTCGAACTTAGGATGAACAACTTGAGTCTAGGTAAGACCGAGCTAAGTAGGCCACTTAGATCTATAAATGACGTTTCGGCCGAGCAAAAACTTGTTTGTGGCTTCTCGTAGAGGCTACAACCGAGCTGAATGACCAATTAGATCGGTGATAGGACTGAACCGGGATAAAAGCCTGAGATCTTTACTTGGGGCCTTGACCGAGCTGAAAGCTCAATTAGATCCGTAAATAGAACTGAACCGAGCTAAAACTTGCCTTGCCCAAGCCGAAACAAGGACCAAATCAGGAAGGCTAAATCAGTCATGCTGCTAAGCCGAGATAGGGCTTAGACCGACCAAACGCCCAAGAACCTATCTCCAAGCTAGGAATTCCAATATGAGCCGAGCAATTCATGCCGTGCTAACCCTTGGACTTATATTTCAACGATGCAGAACAAACTAGGACCGATCAGGCCAGTCCAGAATCAGCACTGGTGAAGCTCAAAGTCCGAGCGAATACACCAACATTTTTGACCGAGGTACAAATTAAGTCGTCAAATAAAACCGAGATAGATGGGGAAGTACCGATTCATGGTGAGCTCGCCCGGTGCATTAGCTGAGTTCCGTAGGGAGTACAACATCCCGGACGACGTCATCATAGAGCTTGCCAAGAAGGGAGATACCCCTTGGGGCAACCTAGACCGGTGCCCCTTCACGGTCGTATCTAAGTCGAGAGGGGGCTTCACTTCCCGGTCCAACCCTTGATCTGCGAATTTTTGAGGCAGACAAGGCTTTGCCCAACCCAAGTCTCCAACAACACGTACAAAATAATAAACGGTATCGCCGAGCTGAACCGGAGGCTCGGTCTCAATCTCGGTCTTGCCAAAATTTTTCATCAATATAGCCTTAGTAAAAATAAAGGTGGGTTTTGCTGGTACCTGAAAGTAAAGAAGGGCCGAGCAAAACTCATTGAGGGCAACCCGGACAAAGAAACCAACGATGATGACTTCTTGTGGGTGTCCGGTAATTATGAGGACACCGAGGCGCCCATACCGGGCTGCTACACTAGGAAAGATTTTGGCAGTGCTTGTGAGTAGCCCAGCTGACTGCACTATCTTCTTTCTGTAGGTTATTATTATTATTTTTTACCGGTCTAACACTTATCTTCTTTTTTTAGATAAGCACTTAGCAGCAGACTACTACCGGGTTAACCAAGAGGCCATCTGAACTCTGTTGCGCCACCCAGCCGAAGAGAGAGATTCACCGAAACTGCTCGGCTTTGAACCGACCTACCACTACACCGCGCCGCGCAAGAGCCGGGTTACCGACTTTCTCCGTGCTCCCTCCCCAAAACCTGACCCAACTCTTCCGCCGATCAAACTTGTTCCACTCACCGCCGAGCAAGAAATGGCGAAAATCCGGGCAATCAAATCCATGATCACAGGCGAACCGAGCGAATCCCAGCGCCCAGAAGCTTCTGGGGGGACTTCCTCCACACCAACCGGGCAACAAGAAGGTGCTGTGCTAGCTTTGGCCAGCGAGCAAGCAGCTGGCCGGTTAAGGAAGAGGCAGAGGAAGGGCCAGCCTGAGCAACATTTGGTTGATGAAGAATCGACCGAGCACGCCTCCACCGAACTGGGTGACTAGACCGAGCAACCACTGACCGGGCCATCCAAGAGCCCAGCTTTCCCCCTGGTTTGGGCGCTGGAGTTCAAATACAAGGGCCGTGCTGTTTCAGCAGAAGACTCAGTTTACACAGACAAGGACTACTCGCTCGGTTTTAACTTGACCAAGGGGTTGATCCTGCCTGCCGACATGAAAAAACACGACGAGCTTTCTGACCTGAAGGTCCTCCGCTCGGCGGCAAAATCCATAGTGCTGGTAAGTTCCCCATTCTTTTCCTCCAAGTTGTCGCTCGATTTTTGCTCGGTTTCCTGAATATTCACAATCTTTTACTTGTTTCTGGCCGCACAAAAGAACTATCGGGCCCACGATCGCATGATCGCTGTGCGGTAGAGCCTGCAAGATGCCATAGCTGAGAACAAGGCCCAAGCAACCAAGATAGCTAAGCTGAAGGCCGTGCAAGAGGCAGTTGCGGCCGAGCGAGATGACCTGCGTTTGAAGGTTGACCGAGCTGAGGCGGATAAACAGCGGGCCGTGAAGTTAACTAAGGCCTGGTACCTCGCCGAGCTGTGCAAGCTGCGCGATGCCCATAAAGAAGAGAAGGACAAGGCCGTTGATGATGCCGAGGACCGGGAATACGCTCAGGGCGAGAAGACTTATGAGCGGCAGGTCCAAGCGACTAAGAACATCTTTTTCCAGTGCGGTTGGAAAGCAGCCGTGGAAAAAGTTGGCCTTGGTCAGGACGCCGATATGTTCCTGAATCCCCCTGCAGCCCATATCCCAGTCTACATGCAAGCGTATGCCAGTGCAACTCAGAACCGGCTCATCGCAGAGACAAGGAAAGAGGCCAAGGAAGAAGCCGCTGCCGCGCAACGAGCCGAGCAAGCTTCTCAAGAAGCATCCCAAGATGCGGAAGATGAAGTGGCTGATCGGGATGCTACCGTAGTGGATGGAGCTGATGATGAGGCCGAGGAAAACTTGCCCGAGCAGAATGTTCAGATTGCTGAGCAGACGACCAACGTTGCCGACCAAACCGTCAACCTAGAGTTGGACTGATGATTTCCCTCCTTGTTCTACTTGTTTTCTTTTTTTTTCTTTCCTTTGTTTTGATGTAACCAGGCTAGGCCCCCACATTTTGTAATGAACCTCCCTGATCAATGAAATTTCAACTCTTTGCTCATTCGGCTTCTATTGCTGTTCGGTTGACACATGCAAAAATTTCTCGATTTAAACTCTAATAAATCACAACTGATAAGTCGACTTTGCCATGCAATATGCTGAGCTAAAATCAGAATTGCTTGGACTTAAACTAGCTTGGCTCTTTGATCTTTCGAATGAACCCATACATTTTCATGAGCCGAGCAAAATCAGCTCGGTTTGAGCAAAAATTACCTCCGCCATTCAGGCTTTGACAATACTTTAAGTCTTGTATTTGGGCGGGCAGAAATCAGCTCGGCCCTAATAGGAAGTTGGGGAAATCACCAACAAGACTTCAGCCGAGCAAAATCAGCTCGGCATATATTGGATAAATCACTAATATTCCAGTGTGGCCGAGCAAAATCAGCTCGGCCTTTGGGTTGGACAGGACACCAACATTACCTTCGCCCAAGCAAAGCCAGCTTGGATCTTGTAAGTCGGGAAATTCACCAACATATCTCTTGGCCGAGCAAATTCAACTCGGCTCCTATCAGTTGGACAAAACACCAACATTACGTTTTGGCCGAGCAAAATCCGCTCGGCCTTTTCATTGTACAGAACACCAATATTCCATTTAAGTTGGTCATGACGCCGACACAACAATTGGGCAAGCAAAAGTCAGCTCGGCCCGTACGCGAATTCGACAACACACCAATTATTTCGCTGGAGCCAACTGTTCATGCGGTCCTTGTCTATACCAGCGGGAGAAAGTCAGCCCGGCCCCGTTCAGGTCGATCTCCTTGCCCCTAGCATTCGTAGTGGCCTTGTATCCTTGCGGTGTCATCGCACAGAAAGATGGAACAAAAAGCAACAAGAAGGCTATTTTCCATTACAAAAAGCAGTGCTATACATACATTAAATGCCAAAAAAGCTAACGGGCTAGAAAGCTAAACAAGCAATTACATCTTAAAAGTAAAAGATCTTAAGGTTGGCTGCGTTCCACGGTCTGGGGACAGCTTTGCCATCTAAATCTTCCAGATTGTATGCCCCTTTGTCGGCGAGACCAGTCACCTTGTATGGTCCTTCCCAATTGGCACCGAGCTTTCCTTCGCCTAGGACCACTGTGTTGCCCAGCACTTTTCTTAAGACCTAGTCCCCGATCTTGAACAGCCTGGGGTGCACAGCCTTGTTGTATTTCTTGGAGAGTTCTTGCTGGTAAGCCGCTATGTGGATTAGTGCCCGCTCCCTTCTTTCCTCGGCGAGGTCTAGCTCCAATGCTACTGCTTCATTCTTCAAATCTGGTTGGAAGCTTTCGGACTGGATGGTTGGCATGCCAATTTCCAGCGGAATGACGGCCTCCATGCCATAGGCCAAGGCAAACGAAGTCTCTCTGGTCGACCGCCTTAGCGTAGTGTGGTATGCTTAGAGCACATTGGAGAGTTCTTCAGCCCATTTCCCCTTGGCTTTCTCAAGCCGCTTCTTCAGCCCGTCCAAGATGGTCTTGTTTGAGGCCTCTGCTTGACCATTTGACTGAGGGTAGGCCGGCATTGAATTGTAGAATTCGATCTTCAACTCTTCGCAAAATCCGCAAAAGAGTTTCCCATCGAATTGAGTGCCGTTATTTGACATGAGGGCCCTGGGTATACGGAAGCGAGTGATGAAGTTTTTCCAAACAAACTTCTTCACATCTTTTTCCTTTATGGTCGCCAGTGGGTCGGCCTCAACCCACTTGGTGAAGTAGTCGGTAACGGCGATAAAGAACTTGCAATTGCCCGGTGTTGCTGGGAGTGGTCCAACAATATCCAACCCCCAAAGCGCGAATGGCCAAGGACTTGTAAGAGGGAGCAAATCTCTAGCTGGCTGATGGATCTAGTGAGCAAATTTTTGACACTTTTCACACTGGCGAACGTATTTCTACGCGTCCGCCTGCCTGCACGGCCACCAGTAACCTTGGGAAATTGCTCGATACGCCAAAGATCTGCCCCTAGTATGGCTTCCACAGATGCCTTCGTGTATCTCATAGAGAAAAGCTTCCACCTTGGCGGGGTGGACACACTTCAGATACGGCTCGGTAAAAGACCTCTTATACAAGGCTCCGGATGGGGAGAGCCAAAACCGCTCTGACTTTGCCCGGATCTTGTGGGCCGCCTTCTTTTCTTCCGGTAGAATTCTATCTTTCAGAAAAGCGATGATAGGATCTATCCAAGAAGGACCCAAGTCGGTGCAAAGTACCTCGGTCATTTCAGGTTCCTCTATACTTGGCCGAGGTAAAAATTCTATCATCAAAGGATTAGGAAAAGCTGTCTGAGTAGAAGCGAGCCCGGCCAACTCATCTGCCGTGTTGTTTCCTTCGCGGTTGATCTGTTCTACTCTTATGGCGTCGAACTTCTTGATCTCTGCACGCACCAGCACCTGATACTTGGCCATTCTTTCATCCCTGGCCTCATACTCTCCTGAGACTTGATTGACCACCAGCTTGGAATCGTTGAACACCATAAGGGCCGACGCTTTCATTCGCAGTGCGCTTCTTAGTCCAGCAAGGAGGGCTTCATATTCTTCCTCGTTGTTGGTCGCTGGGAAGCCGAGCGTAATTGCTTGTTCGATGATCATCCCATCTGGTGAAGTCAGTACAATACCCAGTCCGGCCCCATGTCTGTTGGATGCCCCATCGATGAAGAGTTTCCACATCTCGCCAATGAACAACTTCCAGTAGTCAGAAGGGTTTTGGGAGATTCTTAATTCCAAGTCTTTGATCGGCTTATCTTGGTCTCTTTCCTTGTTAAGGTTGACCCCGCCCTCCAACGAGTCACTCGCCTTTGCTAGTTCGGTCACTCTTTGCCCTTCCTCCTCTTGCACACCAACACTTGCTTCTATTGCCTGAACCATGGGCTGTGCTAAATCCGCACCAGCCAAATCAACCAGGTAAACTAGATGCATTCCAGGGGCAAATTTCGCCACAAAGTCTGCAAGAGCTTGAGCTTTGATTGCGGTGCATGGGCGGAACTTGATGTCGTACTGTCCCAATTCCACGGCCCATTTCAGAATCCTCCCAGTGAAGTCTGCCTTTTCAAAGAACACCTTAAGTGGAAACTAGGTCAGCACCACTATGGTATGGGCATGAAAATAGTGTGCCAGCTTCCTTGACGCCATTATCAGGGCCAACGCCAATTTTTCCAATGGGAGATATCTCGTCTCGGCTGGGAGCAAAGTCTTGCTTACATAGAAGATGGGCAAGTGTTGGATGCCTTCAGCGTGAACCAGGACGGCACTCACCACGTGTTGAGAGACCGCCAAGTAGAAATACAACTCTTCGCCTGGTAGAGGTGTGACCAAAATAGGAGCAGAGGAGAGCTATGCTTTTAGGTTCGCCAGTGCGCGGTCACAATCATCATCCTAGAAAACTTAGCCTTCAAAGTCTTGAAGAAGGGCCTGCAACGATCCAAAGACCGGCTGATAAATCTGTTCAGCGCGGTTGCCATCCCGGCAAGATGTTGCACGTCCTTCGTGGAGTTTGGGCGCTCCAGTTCCTGTATCGCCTTAATTTGGGATGGGTCGGCTTCGATTCCTCGGTTTGTGACCAAAAAGCCCAAAAACTTTTCGGTGCCAACTCCAAAGGCGCACTTGGAGGCATTCAAACGAAGTTTGTGGTGCTTAAGTATGGCGAACATCTCTGTTAGGTCGGCGAGGTGTTGAGACTTCTCCTTGCTCTTCACCACCATATCGTCAATATAGGCCTCCATTGTTCGGCCCAAGAGAGGAGCGAACATTTTTGTTACCATCTGCTGAAAGGTCGCCTCGGCGTTCTTTAGTCCGAACGGCATGACTTTGTAGCAATATAAACCTCTGGGGGTGGTGAACGACGTGATCTCTCTGTCCGGTTTATACATGGCTATCTGGTGGTAGCTGCGACATGCGTCCAGGAAGCTAAACCTCTGATGGCCAGCGGTTAAGTCTACCAGCTGGTCAATTCGAAGGAGGGGAAAGCTATCCTTCGGGCAAGCTCGGTTGACAGTCTTGTAGTCAACGCAGACTCGCTACTTGTCGTTCTTCTTCGGAACAACCACTGTGTTGGATATCCACCGAGGGTACTGCACCTCCTCTATGGCCCCAGCTTCCAACATATTCTTCACTTCTTCTGCCACCACTTCAGCATGGTGCAAGGCTGAGCGGCGCGTCCTTTGAATGACTGGTCGTGCATTGGGAAAGACATTCAACTGATGGAAAATAAAGCTCGGGTCGACGCCAAGCATGTCGTAAGGCGTCCAAGCGAAGGCCTCCAAATTGGAAACCAAAAACTTGACATAATCCATCCGCTCAGCGCTAGACAAAGATGATCCTAAGAGGAAGAATTTAGTTGGATCGTTCTCGTCAATGCGCACTTCCACCAAATCTTCGACCGAATTTTCCTCGACATTTCTTCCCACATCATCAAGGACTTCCTGCCCTTTAGGTCCCTTAATTATTTGGACAAACCCTTTGGCTGCTCGGCTGCCATTTACCACAACGAAGCATTGTTTTGCCATCACCTGGTCTCCCCAAACTTCCTCTATTTGTCCGCTCGGTGCCGGAAAGCGCATGACCTGGTGGAAGGTCGAAGCAACTGCTTGCATGGCGTGCAGCCAGCCCCTACCCAAGATCAAGTTGTAAGTGGATGGAACTTTGAGCACCCAGAATTCTACTTGCTTTACGACCGAACCCGCTTTGACCGGCAATAAAATCTTTCCGATCGGCTAGTATGGCTGAGAGTTGAAGCCGACCAAAGGGGACGTTGTAGGGACCAAGTCCTTGTCTTCTAGCTTCATTTGTTTGAACGAGTCATAATACATAATTTCGACCGAACTCCCTTGGTCGATCAAGATTCTCTTGATGTCAAAGTCTTTGACGCGAAGAATCACTACTAAAGCATCATTGTGCGGGCATCTGAACCCTTTCCAGGTCTTTGGTTGAGAAAGAAAGGATGTCCCTCTCTTCGGTCTTCCCCTTCTTTATGGCGGGCCGAACAGAGAGCACTTCCCTCATGTGCTCGGCCTTCTTGATCATCCCTCTAAGCTCGCAGACCCTTGTTGGTTCAATGATGTCGTGGATGACGTTGATTACACCTTGTGGGGGCACATCTAGGGCGGCCAAGCCGTTTGGCTCCGCTTGTTCCGCGGGCGTGGCCTTGATGCCCCCATCTATGTATCGGTCAAGATGCCCCGCCGCCACCAATTCCTCTAAATGTTGTTTGAGCGGCAAGCAGTCCTCTGTTCGGTGCCCCCGTTCTTCATGAAAGGTGTAGCAATAATTTGAATTGAAGTCCCTCTACACACTTCCCAACTTGGCTAGCCATCGGACAAAAGGCTCACCTCGAATCTCGCTCAAAATGAGGTAGATAGGGATTTTGAAGACCGTGGTGATTCCAGTCCACGCCTTTAATTTTCTCTTGGCATCTTCTGCTGCATCACAGGGAGCGTCAGTTCGATCGTTCCTACGACCCTTGTTTCTGTCATCGCGGTTTGGGCCACGACATTGGTCTTTTGACCGGTCGTTTGGGCGGTTGTCCTCCTGCCCGACCGAGTGAACTTTTCCCACCACCCTTCTGTCCGCCGCGACTGAATTATCCTTCTCGGTTGTGGATGCGGCATCGTCCTCCACACGAATGTGCTCATTGATCCACTGCATCAAGGACTCCATAGTTGTGGGCTGATGCATTGTGAGCGAATCTCGCAGTCTATGTCCGACTGGGAGACCCCTCTTGTACTGAGTGATCGCCAGATTGGTAGGACAGTCGAGGATCTCGTTGTAGGTTTCCTAGTACTTCGCATTGTATGCCTTCAATGAACCCCCCGATTCCATCTTGACACCCAGGAGATGGTCGACCTCCTTCGGTGTTCGAGTGTTGGTTTTGAATCTGGTGACGAAGGCTTTCGCTAGTTGCTGCCACCCCTCAATACTCCCCTCCGGGAGCCTTTCGAACCACTTCAAGCCCAACTCTCCCAAGTTTGCTGGGAATATGAGGCACATCAGGGCGTCATTGCGCCGGTGGCCAGCCATTACTTGCCGGTAATGACTCACGTGTATGTACAAATCCGTCTTGCCGTCGTACAAAGTGAACTTTGGCTGGTGGAATCCGGCAGGAAGTGGCGTACTCTCGATTTTTGGAGATAGCGACGTGGCTGTAAGTCTCGCTAACTCCTTCTCCACCAGCGCAGGGGCTATCACTCTGGGAGCTAGCATTGCCACTTCTTCGCTATAGCGAACTGGAGCGCTCAACCTCTGCAATGCCGGTACTCTTTGGGCCTCGCGACGGCGAGCCCTCTCCTCCAACACATTCCTCAGGTCACCAGAACGGGAGGAGAAAGAGTATCTCGACGTCGATGACGGGCGTAAGGGGCAGTATGTACTGTCGCGAGTGAGGGATCTGCCATCTCTTTGGTCGGAATCTCCAACCCCATAGTTCCTGGTGATGGAGAGAAAGTGAGTCCTCTCCTGGTAGCGACTGCAAGAACGAGGGGACGGGGTGCGCTCGCTAAGGTTGCCCTCTCCAGCAACACCCTTTCCTTTAATCTAGCGTTTCAGTATCTCCATCTCTGTCGCCATCTTGCGAATGAGGGCGTCCTGGTCTTTGAGTTTGTGCTCCAGGCGTTGCGCACGGGACTCTTCCCACCACCGACGGCCCTCTGGACTCTTCGAGCGATCAGAACTCCTCACACGTTTGTCTCGCGCACCTTGCGAAGAAGTTTCTAGGCCCGCCATAGCCGGAACATCTGAGGGGCCATCTCTCCTTCGGACATACTCTGGAGTGACACCATCGACGACGGACAGCGGAACTTCGTCATTGTTAGCCATGGAGATGGTCGAAGAGGCTTGAAAAACAAGGGTTGAATTATCAAAGACTTCCCACAGACGGCGCCAATTGTACGGGGGCAAAATATCCTCTGCTTTCCGTACTCCTTGTACTCCAAGCTTCGCTTGACGGCGTCTAACCTAGCAACACAGAAACGGTGAGCTGCCCGACGATGGTGTGCCGGATAAACCCTCCGACGGTCAAGTCAGACCACTTAAGGAAGAAGAGGGGGACTGTTAGAGAGAGAGAGTATTTTAGATGGCAAAAATGGTTTCAAGTTGCATACCTCTAACATTCGTCTTCCTCCACTATTTCTAGGCTGGCCATGCAGCCTCAAGATCGTGCGCACACCACCTCTATTGTCCTTCCATGGACAGGTGGCAGTGCTCGCCTCTCACCACCTTACACGTGTAAAGGTTTTGTCCTCCAACCAGTACATGCAGAACTGCCAAACGGTATTGGCACGTGCCTGGAGCAGATTTCCTCTTTCTCACCCCATTGGCCTAGGTGGCACACTTAACCGAAGTACCACGACCGGCCTATCTCTTATGGAAAATTGGCACAAGCTCACAACCGAGCTAAGAACCGCCGAACTGTCCCTTGGCGAAGGGGCAGACAGCTGGTTCTTATGGCCGAGCTATGCTTGACCGGTCCACCCCGGTTAACCGGCCGCGAGACATGCTGGCCTCCCCCGTTCTACCTTCGTTCTCGGTTGTACAAAGTCCGTCTATCTCGGCTGACCAAGTAGAGGCAAGCCAGTCCTAATCTAGCCCGGGTCACTCATAGCTCGGTTGCCAGACACCAATGCGCGCATCAACAAATGCCACAGCTCGGTCAGGCCTGGGTTCGTGCTTGATCGGCCGATCCCTTTGACCGTGCAATCACAGACCACGAACCGTGTTAGTAGAGGAAACGGCGTGGCACCGTGAGGTCTGTCACAACCCGCGCTATCGTAGCTCGGCCGTACTAACGGTGCAAATCTCCCCTCTCAAAGATATATATATATATAGAGAGAGAGAGAGAGATGATGACGATGATGATGATGGTTAAAAAGAAAGATATAAGAATGTATCTGGGTGAGGCCTTTGGTCAAACAGTTTGGATGCATCATTGAGAGCATATGGAAAGTGTATTTCAAACGGCTCCATCTTCGATCTGTAAAGAGAGATGAGTAGAGACAGTGGGTTTCTTTATTAAGCCGAAGAAGAAATCCCAAAAAATACACAGTTTGCAATATCAAACAAATCCACCACAAAAAAAAAAAAAAAATCAAATGAGGACGTATACAATCGCAGGACAACGATGACAACCGATGGAAAAGCTTACAATTCCTCAAAAAAAAAACGCTATCAACATATTCTCTCTCTCTCTCTCTCACTCTCTTTCTACTAATCAACAGGGTTTCATTCTCTCTCTCTCTCTCCCTATAGAAACCCTAAGTCAATGGCGGTGGTTCATCCTCACTCTCCTCTCTCATATCCTCAGCCTAGATGCATCATCAGCGCAATGGTGTTTCTCTCTCTAGATTTGTAAAGAGACTTGAGTCAGGTTAATAGACAAATCCACCTCCACCGTCGCCGAACACCTCATGGCTTTCCATGTCTACTCCTTCAACTCATTCCTTTTCTCCAGCCTCGTCGCCTCCGCCCTCAAACTAACCATCAAAACCGAAGAGGACGAGCCACCACATCAGCCACCGTAGAGACGACGAGCCCACCTATTCTAGTGGTCAAATTCAACATTCGAGTTATGCATTCTACAAATCAAAGTCGTGTATGAATATGTATGTATATCTATATCTCAGCAAAATTAGATCGATCGATCTAGAGAGAAACCTAGAAGGAGAGAGAGAGAGAGAGAGAGAGAAGGAGGGAGAGAGTTACCAGTCTATCTTTGTCAAAGATTGAGTGCCATGGTTGAGTGTTGTAGAAAACTTCGTAGAAGAAACAGGAAGACAACTGTGGCATTGTTGTTTATGGTAAGGCTCCAATTGGACGCCATCGCTAGCGATGCCATGAATGATTGAATCGAAGAAAAAAAAAAGGGTTGAGGATCGTGAAGAGGCGAGGCAAGACAAGACCCTAGGTCTCACATAGAGTGAGAGAGGAAAAACAGAGAGAGAAATAGGTTTGATCTGTCAACTTATTGGAGAGATAGAGAGAGAAAAATGGAGAGAGCGAGAGTGGATTTGATTTCAACAAATAAGAAAAATGCAGAGAAACAACCGGGAATCTAATGAAGAGAGTTTGACGAAAGGGGGTTAGTTTGGTCATTTCATAGAAGTTTGTCTATCTGGACTTGACATTTTACTGCATAGACCTTAGATAAATAAAATTTAAATTTGGATTTATCGCTCAAGTCCATTGAAAAAATTGTTGAAAAGTCTAACTTAAGAAGAATTTAAAGCAAGGGTGATTATTCAGTATTTTTGGAATATGGACACATTGTGTTTCATAAAGTTTTGATTGGTAGAAACAGATAGAGGCCCGTGATTTATGTTGGGAATGGGGGAACAACATGAGAGTTAAGTAATTGGTGATTGGCTTGTGATGGGTCGTTGAACACACCAAAAATAATCACTAAACTATACCAAATTCTATCAGAATAATGGCAAGTCCAGGTATCAATCCACAGGGACAATTGCGAAATTAAACTAATTTAATTATTAAATTCCTAAATTAATTTTGATAAAAAGATTGATTGTTTCATAGCTTAAATTAATAACAAATAAATTAAACTAAGGAATTAAATTATCAATAATAAATGAAATTGGGTTTACTGAATTGGGAAAAAAACTAGGGCAAAGCGTCTACCACTAGCCACGTAATTAGGGTTTCCAATTGAAATCAATTATGCTATGGTTTGAACGGATTAATGCTTCGCAACTATAAGCTCAAAGCATTTAACAAGAAGATCATCACATTCAATGTACGAGCACGAACCATCTCAAGTAATATGAATCGTTCACTCTAAACTAAGGTAGTGATATGACTCGTTCCTCGTAGCATGGTTCGTCTCATACCTTGAATGTGAAGGAATAGAAAATTCATGTATGGATAACATTCAACAATCATAGAAAGTCAAATATTCGAAGAAATAATGAAAAATATATAAAAGAAACTTCTAAAACACCATACAAATGTTCAAACCTTTACATAATTAAAAATCAAAAAGAAAACAAAATAATTACATGGCTAAAGTTTCATCAAAACCCTAGAAAAGGAGATTAGCCACTCATGGAAGAGTGGAATGAGGTAGATGGAGAAAAAACCACCATGGGAGACATCCTTGAAGCTTTTTGTTTCTCTTCCCTTCCAAACCCTAGCCTCTCCTTTTAGGTCAAAACAAGTTCAGAACCCTAGAAAAGTCTTTTCCTTGCCTTTTTATACTTTTACTCACTTCCAAACAGGTTTAAAACGTCAGTTTGACTTTCCTAGAAAAAGTCAACGCACGTGCGAAAAAGTCGACGCACTTGCGAAAAAGTCAACGCACGTGCGGAAAAAGTCAACTCTGTCCAAATTCTGTCTTTTTGCCCATTTTATGCTCCGACGATGTACAACTTGATTGACATTCAACACACATAAAGTATACAGTTTGACCAGCAAGTGAAGTTTAAGAGATTCTAATTAACGACCTCAATGATGTACATTTCAGCCTTAATCACATCCGCCAACTTACTACTTGCTAGTCCTCAAGCAAGTAAAATAAAATAAAATTAAACAAAATCTATCTATTTCCTCTTTCGTGGGAAAACGGTTGCATTTAGCATATGCAACAAGCCTTTAAACCACAAGGTTACCCCAAGTGGACGAGTAAAGTCTCGTAAGGGTTTCCAAAAATGATACCCACAAACATTAACATATTCATATATACTCAACAACAAATGACCACACTACTCCACCTAACAATCAACTTATGTGCCACTACAGTGTGATATTGAGACATCATGAGTCATTAAAGGCACAGTGGACAAGCATGAAGGAACCTATTGAGTTGAAACCACAATTCAGTTAATACAAAAGTAAAGTTCTCTATACTTGTGCATGCTAGTAGACAAGTCATGAGTACCCTCGGTGTAAAGTGCAATTTCCATATTAGTTAACTATCCACTATAATAACCCAGTGTAACTCATAATAACACCCAACATATATAGAAAAAATAACCTATTGCAGCCAAGATTCTCAAAAGTTTTTTTTTATTTTATTTGTTTTTATTTATTTATTTATTTATTTATTTTTATGACTGTGCAATGTCCTAATCCGTTAAGCTTTCTAATCAACCCATGTAACAAGCATTGGGCCAATGACTTCCACACCAGACAGTTTTAGGGCACCAAGTGTAAAGACCCCCTACGGGCATAATAACTCGAGTTGAAAAGGCTACGAATCCGAACTAGTTATTCTTCTTATTTTTCCTTAACTGTGCAATGTCCAAGTCCCTTAAGCTTTTTAATTAACCCATATAGCAAGTTTTGGGCCAATGACTCCCAAACCAGACGATTTTAGGGCATTAGGTGTAGAGACACCCCTACAGGCTTAATAACTTGAGTTAAAAATGCTACGAACCCAAACTAGTTAAGTGAATTTTTTTTTTTTTTTTTTTTAAGAATCTTGGCTCCTCATTTATTCTTTTCTGCAACTCTAGCTATTATCAATGATGTACACCAGAGATTATAATAAAAAGATCACCGCTATGATAGTGTGTTCATGTGAATTAAGGCATACTCATGACAAGTGTACTAATACCACAAACACAGACAACTCTCTGTAGACACCCCATTTTTGACCGTCCTCAAGACTTGGACATCGCCGTTTGAACACTCGGTGATTACCCTTATTCGTGTTTCATTTTGAGTTCCCGGAGGTCTCGGCTATGCGCCTTGCCTCAGGATCTCTCAACTCGACTGTTCTGTGTTCGGTTTTACACCAAACACTTGTGTTTTTGTTTCTGAGGGTGGAGAGTAGCTTGTTAGCGACCGCTGGCACCCACCGGCGATGGCTTGAGGCCACCGGCCGTGTTTTGAGGCTACCGGCCATTGTTAAAGTATACCATTGGCCGGTTGGCATTCAATATGGCCGGCCGGTCATCTGTTTGGCCGGTGGCCTCCTTTTCTGGCTGGTAGCACTTTTTTGACTTTTTCAAGCATGGTGCATGCCAGCTGTGCCAGCTGGAATGCACTAACCCTGCCCCCGTGCATAAGTGTGGTTGTTTTGCTCCTTTTGTACCCTTTTGGTCTAGCTTCTTGAGGAAGCTTGGAGCTTTGTCTTAGTTTCCCCAAGAAGCTTGCCAGCTGTCTCAACTTCCTCAGGAAGCCTTGACCTCCTTGCCCCCTTTGTCCTTTTTTTTGTTTAGCTTCTTTGAGAAGCTTCAAACCTTTGCTTTGTCTATATATAGAGCCTCTCCTCCTCCATAAGGGGGTTGAACAAAAAAACCAGAGCTTATACATACATATATCTATCATATACTCTCTCTCTCTATATCTCCCTCTCTCTCATCCTTTGTGTGTGTTTGGAAGCCTAAAAGGTGTGTTTTGACCTTGGTTTTGCACTAAGACACACACCATTACACCATACTTCGACCTTGAGAGGCTTTGAGGGTTTGTTCTTGAGTTTTTGGACTGGTTTTGATAAGAGGAAGGTGGCTGATCTTGCTGTTCTTCAAGGGTTCTTCAAGGGTAACATTCTTACTTTAGATTCTCCAATCTTGCACTAGATTTTTTCCTATCTTTCTTGCTGTTTTAGACTTTGTGTATAACTGAAAAAAGTCTTGTATTTGCATGCTTAAGATACTTCATTAAGGTTGTTTTGTGGTTTGAGGTCGACCCCCCCCCCCCCTCTCGGGCCTTGTTTGGCCCTTTTGGTGCTCTCTTTGTTAAGCTTTGATTATTCTTGTGTATTGGCCTTCTCACCACTGAAATTCAGTGGATTTTCAGTGGTGAAGAAGGGGTCTTCAGGTCTTGCATAGGGGAGGGACACCCCCCTCCCTTAGTCTCTCATTTTTGCATGTTCTTGGCTCATATGGGTAGCATACATGATTAGGTGTTTTTGGTCCCATTTCAGAGGGTTTTGTATGTTGTTAGGTCATAATATGCCTCTGTTTTTGGTCGGATTAGTGGTCCCTTTCATGCTTAATACACTTGCTTTGTATCCCCTCATTTTGCCTAGAAGTGCATCATGCCATTAGACCACCATGCTCTCATGTTTTGACCTTGCTTTGCGAAGTTCTTGGTCATATTTTGCCATGCTTGAGGTCTATTGGTTACTGATTTGGTCATGTTTGACATATTTAATATGGTTGCTATGCATTTTGGTTTGTGAGCCCTAAGTAAGAGAGTCATAAACATGCCTTAGTTGGTCTATTTCAATGGTTTGGAATCATTTGCCATGCCATTTCAGTCCATGTTTTTATGCTTTCATACTTGGAATTGTTCTCCTTTTATTGCTTTGAAGATGTGTCCTTTTGTACCTAGAAATGAGCATTGTGCATGCTTAAGTGTTTAAACCTTTGGGGCTGCCATATCAGTGGGTTTTGGAACTTATTTTGGTGCCTTAAAACTCTGTTTTGGTTGTATAGTTCATGCCATGTTTGCTTGGGGGTAGTGGTAGTAGAATGCCCCTTTGTTATGCCTTAATCTTGGGCCTATTGGTGTGCATGCTTACATGAGTGTTTATCCATCATTTTAGGCATCTCTTGTCACTGTTTTGGGGTGGGCTGAGGTATGCCCCTTTGCATTGCTTGCATATGGTTAGCTAATTGCATTTCATGTCATAGTTTGCATGATGAGTTACATGATATTACATCTTATATGTTTGGCATATTACATTACTCATGTTGCATCTTTGAGCCAAGTTTGTATACATGCATTGTATTGTTTGGATTGGGGTGTCAAGCCAAACTTGAGGGGTGAGGAGTGTTCGTACTTTAAGTGACAAAACACGTCTTAACCCTCGGTCGCCAATCCCCTTGACCCCAACATGATAGGGTGTTGGCATTCATCTCTTTTGGTTGCATGCATTTACATTGATTTGCAAAACTTAGCCTCTTAGGCCGTCATGCCTAATTGATGGCTTGAGGGCCGAGGGTCATGCTTCCTTGAGTCCATTGCATGATAGAGAGTGTGGCCATGCTTATATTCGCTTGAAATTCCATGCCATACACTGCTTGCCCTCTGTTGCTGTCAAAAACCAGTTTCTGCAGGGAGTTTTGACCGGCCGGCCATCTCCAGTGCCGACCGGCCATCCATCAATGGCCGATAACTTCATTAGTGGCTGGCGGCCATTTTCCATGGCCGACGGCCATTCCTACTAGCCGGTGGTGTTCCACAGTGTGCAGAGAACCTATCCCAAGACTTGTACAGTCTTTAGAGGAGCTAGGCAGTGTAAACGGAGGCAGCAATGCTATGGCAGCGAGTTTCCGGGCAGTACGAGTCAAGCATGCATCATTCGAATATTTTGAAGGCGGGGCTGTGGCCATTTTAATTATGCATATAATTTGTTAATTAAATAAGAGTTTTGTAATAATTAATTAAGTAGTTAATCATTTATTCGGTTATGTAATATTTATTCGGACCCTCCGAGTGAGGGCAATTGTGTAATAAGTGTGGGTGGGTGTGTGCATGTCTTCCAATCCCACGTCTTTCTTCCCTTTTATTTACCTGTTTATGATGGTAGACTAGGGCAGATTTAAATTAGCATACCTTATGCTATGCATGCGTGCATCCATACATTTGTTTTACATGCACTGGGCTCAGTACATCATGCTAACTGCATTTGTATTTCAATTCCAAGTTGAGTACTTGTTAATTGCAGCATTTCACATGCCATCTTTAGGATAGCCGAGCCTATTGTAGTTGCATCTTGCATGTGTTGCATTAGCCATCTTAACACGAACTAGGATCATGCATATGATTACTAACTAGTTTTTGTTTTGGTTTGGAGTACTCGGTAAGCATTTATGTTTTAGCATCCTTGCATGAGTGTGAGTGTTGCCATGATAGCATACTTACCATGAGGCTATATGCTTATGTGTTATAACTACATGAATGCCTGTGGGTGAAGGTTGGGTTACTTAAATTGGAACAATGCATTGAATGTAAGTTTTAAGCCCACTAGATAGTGGCAAAGCCATCTTTTTTTAAGCCCACTTGAGGGTGGCAAAAATCTGCATTTTAGCCTACTTGCGAGTAGCAAACCATTTTCAAAACAAACATGAAATGTTTTGTTCCAATTTAGGCGATTTGGTCTATACTTGTTTGTTGTGCGCATAACATAGTAATTCTAGGCTAATAACCGGAATAAGAACGCGTAATGTTTTCAAAATAAGATATCACAATTAGTACAGGCCGATCTTCGGATCAGGCGAAAGGGGGTGCTCATAGCTGACCTTCCTCAATCGTACACAAGTTCCCGAGCCGAGGCAACTTTGGTGATGATGGACACGTGGCCTTTGGCACCGAGTCAGGGTTTCCTAAATTCCCCCATAAAAAAAATATTTAGGTGGCGACTCTGTATCTGGCAAAGCAGTCCATGTTTGGCACTTCTTTACAAAAATCTATTTTCCAAAACGATTTGCCGGATTTGGACTTTTTGGTTCAAGATTAAGAACCGTGACAAAATCGAGTCCGAACTCTGGCATGCATAAGTCCCCCTCCCTCGAGGCGCGTCCACAGTTTCTGGCGACTCTGCTCGGGATTTTAGAGAGCTTGACTCGAACTCGTGATATCCTATTTTGACTACACTTATGTGTTTTCTTTGCATTGCATGTGCATTGGTGCATCTAGGACACTGTGTTGGCCATCTGCTATTCCTAAGCGGTTTGCCGGAGGCTTGACTTTGTCAAAGCATGCCATAAGGCTAACCGGTTGCGGGCTCTGCCAATATGGGAACACAAACCCTGGTTTTACCGAGGCACCCTTTTCGACCATTCGACCTAGTACATATTCGGAATCCATAGTGACCATTCCAAACTAGGACAGGTTGCTTACCCGATATAGGTTGTTTGAAATCGTTGCGTGCGTAGTGAAACCCTAGCTCCTAACAAAATAGGATAGGGAAACCCTACCCCAACATAGGGGTGTTTTGGCTCTCTTTTACTTGCTATGTGCTTTTAGTGTATATCTCTACAGGAACACACATATCAGTTCGCAAGTTTGAGTATCAGGCCTGCGGGCATCAGTGTTTTTTGGAAATCAGTTATCTGCGGGTATCAGATTCAGACATGGGGGCAACGATTTGGAAACAGTGGTCAGTGATTAAGGAACAGTGTATTTAGCTTATTGGCAAGATGTTATGATACCCAACTGTGTGTTGTGTGTTTATTTTACACCGTTACACTGTCCATTTGTCTGTTAATTTATTTTATACGCTTTATTTATCTTCTTGCTAGGGTAGTTGAGCACGATTGCTTCTGACCCAGTAGATATTCCCCAAGCACTCTGGACTAGAGGTCGTCGACTCCATCGATCTGAGGATCTGGTAGACGGACAGCCAGTGTACCACTCTCTACCCTTGGTTACTAGACAGAGGGCAGTTAGGCAGAGGGCATCAGTTCAGCAGTCAGTTCAGAGGGCCTTATCTACCCTACCTGAGTACAATAGGGATCAGGGTTCTGTTTCCCCTACAGAGAGGGAATATATACCGGTAATTCAATCAGATCAGAACAGTATGGCCAGCTTAGAGGAGATGGTGCGCCAACTCCAAGAGAGTATGAAAATGATGCAGTAAAATGCTGTCCGGCAGGCAGAGTTCGCCAAGCAGCAGGCCATAGTTATGAATAAACAAGCAGAGTTAATCGTGAGGTTACAATAGCAAACCGGAGCATCTGCTTCGCAGCAAGCTCCTCCCCTGCCAGGAGTTCCAACCCTCAGGGAGACAGCTAATGTTCAGAATGATACAGACATGCCCACAGGACTGCCTCCACCCCCGATGCTACCCCCAATCCCACCCCAATTATCCAAAACACCCACCAACCTACCGGACTCTCCCTTTGAGTTCGAGACAGATCCCACGGCACTGAAGTTGAGCAAGCTTGAAAAGCTGTTCAAGAGATCCCAGGGAGTCAAGACCATCCCTGACATTGAAGATGGATATACCAACGCAGCTGTGACACTGCCCGACAAATTCAAAATGCCCCATATCGACCGATTTGATGGATCCGGGGACCCCATGGTGCACCTGAGGTTGTTTTTGGATATTTTAAGGCCGATGGGCCTCACCAAACTGCAGTAGTTGTCTTTATTCGACCGGACCCTGTCGGGTGTGGCGGCTATATGGTATGCCAAATTAGAAGATGACGTCAAAAGAAATTGGGACAAGATGGCTGAGGTCTTTATTGCACAATATTCGTACAACACACAAATCGAGATTACGACCCGTGATCTTGAGACAACGAGACAAGAGGCTAAAGAGAGCTTCTCAAAATTCGTGACCAGATGGAGGGCCAAGGCTTCGATAATGACCTTAAGGCCCACAGACAAAGATCAGATTCGGATGATTGTGCGCAATCTCCAGCCGAAGTTAATGCAGAAGATGATTGTACTCCCTTTTCCTACCTTTTCCGATCTACATGAAATGGGGGTACAGATTGAGGATGCCTTGAAGCAAGGCTTAATTGATAATGACCGGGAGCAACCCCGAAGAACTTTCAACCGCAACACTAATGCGGGCCCGAGTGGCGCTACAACTACAAGAGCCTCCGAAGTGAGCATGGTCACCACCAACCCCCCTCCAAGAACCATGGCAGCTACGCCATTCTCCAGCGTGTCCAGAAGCCATACACAAACAGCCAAACACCCACCCAAAAACACAAGAACCTTCGTTCCACTATATATGCCCCTGTCCAAAGCTCTGGGAGTTTTAATCAGAAAAGGGCACTTGAAGCCCCTAGAGCCGCGGCCATTACCGGAAAAACTTCCCCCTACCCACAATCCAGCCAAATATTGCGCATTTCACCAACAGCACGGTCATGACACCGATCCGTGCTACCGATTACGTCATGAGATTCAAGATCTCATCGATAACGGGGTGATTCTGCCTCCCGAGAAACCCAATGTTACAACAAACCCTCTCCTCACACATAACCAAGCTCCACCTCCCAAAAGAATCAACTTCATCCAGATTGGGGTCGTGTCTTATGATCCCAGCGTCTATATCACTCCTTCCCATTTGCCTAAACCGGAGGTACTCCTTCCTGATTACACCGACTTGTGTATGATGGACATCTCCATAACCTAACCTAAGCCAATGGTGGTGACTGTCAAAGACAGGAAAGGGGAGATTCCAGAGGAGAAGAGGATTGTTGAGCCAGAGCCTGTGGAATCTGGAAGTTGTGTTGAGAAGACATATAGTCCGAGTGTCTACATTTCGTCAATAGGCCAGGATGGGCTAGATGTGGAATTGCCGACGGAGGCAGAGCTGTGTGTGATCCAAGGGGATGGTTTGGGACAGAGGACGGATGATTTGACGGCTGTGGAAGAAGACCTTACCAATCTCCAGTTTTACAGTGACCAAGATCCAAGGGGATGGTTTGGGACAGAGGACGGATGATTTGACGGCTGTGGAAGAAGACCTTACCAATCTCCAGTTTTACAGTGACAAGATCCAAGGGACATAGTAATCAACTGGTTTGATTATAAGGAATCGACAGAGGCTACTGGGTGGTTGGATGATCAACCGGATGTGGTGGAAGAGTTCCAACCAGAACAGGGCCCTACAGGGGCAAGAATATTAGTGACGGCCGGAAGGGTTGGAGAACAGAGTACATCGCCGGAGAGCGCCGGCGTCAAGAACTTCGCTCAGGATTGGAGCATTTCAAATACGGAAATTATTGGACAGTCAGCTGTATTGACACAGCCTGAATAGGAAAGATTTGAAGATTCCGAGAGAATCAAGAAGGCAAAGGCTCACGTGGGGACTGAAACTGCTATGTGCACAGAAACAGAGAATGCTGCGAGCATATGGATGGAAGGTACCGCGAGTACGAGAACAGTCATACTAGAGCCGGACAGGAGTCTGTCGGCTGCTGATGGAATGTGGTGGGAGGATGAGGATTTATGTCTTGCCCGCACATATGAAGATTGGGGGAACAACTAACCCGATGACACCTGGTAACTTGGAGAAATCGACCATATGACACGGAGCGGGCTGTACTTCAAACCCCCGCACCTAAATCAACCAGAGGCTTCTGGAAAAGATAGGGAGGCTAAGAAACAAAAGGAGAAACAACTTGAAGAGGAGGCTGTGCTCAAACAGTTAAAAAAGATACAAGCAGACATCTCCATCTGGGGACTGCTTATGGCATCACAAGTGCACAAACAGGCTGTCTTATCAGCCATGGACAAGGCCAAGCTTCTGATAGAAACCACGCTAGAACAACTGGTGGAATTAGTCTTTCCGAGAGGAGCTACCCCGACGCTGACTTTTTTCGACAAGGAATTGCCACCTGAGGGGGCAGACCATAACAAACCACTCTACATCTCTGTGGAGTGTAGGAATAAATGGATACCGGTGGTTCTTGTTGATACCGGATCCGCCATCAATGTCTGCCCGGCAAGGACAGCGTATGCGATCGGTTTGAAAATCGCGGATTTTGTACCAACAGCCCAGGTGATTCGGGCATATGACAACACGAGTAAAGAAGTCATAGGGACGGTGAAAATTCAGACTAAAGTTGGGACAGCATGAGATAGATTTCCATGTCTTAGAGGTTCCTGCAACTTTTAACCTGCTTTTGGAGCGGCCGTGGCTGCATCAGGTAAAGGCAGTGTCATCCACTTTGCATCAAATGGTGAAATACCCCTAAGGGAAGGAAGTAGCCATTGTTTTTTGGAATTCATCAATTCATCCACCACCGAAGGTATCTACGCCTGTTCTAGAAATTGAGCATGGTATGGAGGATGTGTTCATATTAGGTTTTACCTTAGCTGAGGCTCGGGTTGTACAAAACATCATGGCTCCTAACGAGGGGATATATGTCAGTGCTCAAGCAGTATATCTCATGAACAAGCTCCAACACATCCTCGGGTTGGGATTAGGAAAGAGTGGCCGGAAGGGCATCGCAGCATTGGCTGAAGTGCCACACAACCCACACACCTTTGGCTTGGGTTATCTACCCACCAAGGAGGATTGGGTAAGGAAAGGAAAGGAGATGGCTGGGAGAGCCAGAGCGAAACAAATGGGGAAACCTTTTGAGTTGATGCACCGGCCCATCCGGGGTACCCTAAACGGACGCTTCGTCTGGGAGGGGGAGGACTTTCCATTCTGTGGCTTCCCAGAGCCGTGGCTGAACGCGGAGAGGAAGCGCATGCCGGGGTTCGAGATTTTCTTTGACCTACAATTATCTAGGGATGATGTTTCCGAAGAGCAGGCAGACCCGACGGTTGAGGTTGAGTAGAATAGGAAAATGGAGTCTGAGGACACCGAACTTGAAATGGGGGTAGCACTGGCATGTCTACTTTTCAGATCCTCCGATCGAACAAAAGTGTTTGGGGGATAACTTCTCGGTGTCCATGATTGGGAGTGAAACGGCTGCGGGCCTACCATCAACTATTTTGGATGCATCCATCGCACCCTCTCTCGTTTGGCAGTACGAAGAGGGATTTTTGTCAAACAGCACCGAGTCAGGTAGTGAGCTGGAATCTGATTCCACCGAGTCTTGTGAGTCGGAATCAGGTTCCAGCTCAACTGAGTCTGAGTCCGGTATTCCTGGGGGTGATAACCCGGATGCCACAGTCCTGTCCAGGTCGTCTTTTTCTTTCTCTTTTGAGTCTGTTATAACAGAAGAATCGGACGGTTTGGAAGTACATAATGAGAATGATATAGATGTGGTTTCTGAGTACTTTTCTGTGCCTTTGATTTATTGCTTGAATTAGGACTTCCAAAATTTTGACAAAAACGATGAGGAAGAAATTCCTCCGGTTTTGCAACGATTAATTAATCAAGAGCAGGAAAGATTTGTTAAACCTTTAGTTGATGAAATCACTACTGTGAATATTGGTACTGAGAAGGACCCGCGGCTGGTCTAGATCGGGTCCACGTTGTCTTCGGAGGAACGCGAGCGCTTAGTCGCTTTATTAAAAGATTTCAAAGATGTTTGTCCTACGAAGACATGCCTGGAATCAATCCTGAGATTGTACAGCACCGGATCCCTCTTGACCCCGAGGCCCGACCTGTCAAATAGAAACTCAGAAGGATCCGCCCTGACTGGGCCATCAAGATTAAGGAAGAGGTCACCAAGCAAATCGATGCAAGCTTCCTGCTGGTATCTGAATACCTGACTTGGTTAGCCAACATTGTTCCGGTGCCAAAGAAAGATGGCAAGATCCAAGTATGTGTGGATTTTAGAGATTTGAACAGAGCCAGCCCGAAGGACGACTTTCCCTTACCGCATATTGATGAGTTGGTGGATTTCACAGCGGGGCATGCTTTGCTTTCGTTTATGGATGGTTTCTCAGGCTATAATCAGATAGTGATGGCACCTGAAGACCGGGAAAAGACTGCCTTCACCACCCCGTGGGGGACTTACTACTACAGAGTGATGCCATTTGGGTTAAAGAACGCTGGAGCTACATATCAACGGGCTGCGACCACGATATTGCATGACATGATCCACAAAGAGGTTGAGGTGTACGTGGACGACATGATTATTAAGTCCAAAGAAAGAGAGGGCCACTACACTGCCTTGCACAAGTTCTTCCAAAGGATCAGAGAATTTCGGTTGCGGCTGAATCCTCAGAAGTGTACGTTCGGTGTTACAGTAGAGAAAATGCTAGGGTTTCTGATTACACAAAGGGGCATCGAAGTCGACCCTTCCAAAATCAAGGCCATCCTAGAAATGCCACCACCAGTGACTGAAAAGGAAGTGTGAGGCTTTTTGGGTAAAGTGCAATTCATAAGACGGTTCATCTCAAAATTAACCTTGACTTGTGAACCACTTTTTGGTCTCCTGAAGAAAGGAAAGAAATTCCAATGGGACGGCCGATGCCAAGCTGCTTTTGAACAGATCAAGAAATACTTACAGAACCCAGCCGTGTTGTCACCACCAGAGCCAGGGAGACCGTTGATATTGTACCTTTCAGTGACTGAAACTACAATGGGCTGTATGCTCGCACAAGAATCAGAGGACAAGGTGGAAAGAGCCATCTACTATCTAAGCAAGAAGATGTTAGAGTATGAAACTCGCTACACACCGTTGGAGAAGGCTTGTTTAGCTTTGGTATGGGCTACCAGGAAGCTGCGGCACTACCTATTAGCTCACTCTGTAATGTTGGTTTCACGGTTGGATCCCATCAAGTATCTTTTCGAGAAACCGGCACTTACAGGTAGGCTAGCTTGTTGGTTGCTTTTGCTTTCCGAATTCGATCTAAAATATGTGACACGCAAGTCAGTCAAAGGAAGAGCAGTAGCAGAATTCTTAGCCGATCATCCAGTAAAAGGGGGTGAAGCAGTTGAGTACTTATTCTCAGATGAGGCCATTTTGCACATCGAAGATGAAACTTGGACGATGTACTTTGACGGAGCGCCAAACCAATACGGGTATGGGATAGGAATGTTGTTGATAGCACCCGATAATTCCCGTATCCCTCTAGCATTCAAACTTCGATTCAAAGTCTCAAACAATGAAGCAGAATATGAGGCATGCATTGCCAGTCTAGAAGCAGCCCTGGAACTAGGGGCAAAACGGTTGGACGTCATCGGGGACTCGAACCTTGTTGTGTCTCAAGCAAAAAGAGATTGGAAGGTCAAAGAAGAAAAGATGATAATGTACCACCAGGCCTTGGACTTGTTAATTTCCCGGTTTGAGAAGCTAAATTTTGCTCATCTAGCAAGAGAGAACAACTGGTTCGCAGATTCACTAGCAACTCTATCTTCCATGATAGACATCCCGTTTGGAGTCCGGATGCGTCTAGTCATCATTGACCAGAAGTTTGCACCAGCATATAAAGCGATCGCTGCCATAGATGAGGTTCAAGATGAGAACCCCTGGTATTACGACATTTGGAACTTCTTGGAGAAAGAGGCGTATCCACCAGGGGCAAATGCCAAGGATAAAAGGGCAATCAGAAGAATGGCTGTTCAGTTCATCATCTGCGGGGGTAAGCTGTATAAGAGAGGTCATCTGGGAATGCATAAGCTATGTGTAGAAGCCGAAGAATCGAAGCGCCTAATGGAGGCCATCCATGGAGGAGAATGTGGTGCACATATGAATGGGGTAATGTTGGCTCGGAAGATCCTCAGACAAGGTTACTACTGGTCTACCATGGAGGAGGATTGTATTGGCTTTGTTCGGCGATGCCACAAATGTCAAATTCATGCAAACCGCATGAACATCCCGTCGTCGAAGCTGTACAATATGACTTTGCCATGGCCATTTTCAGTTTGGGAAATCGATGTGATCGGGGTTGTTACTCTGAAGGGGTCGAATGGGCATGAGTTTATCCTGGTCGCAATAGATTACTTTACAAAGTGGGTCGAGGCCCAATCTTATGCAATGTTGAAGGCTTCACATGTCACGAAGTTTATCAGAAACAACATCATCTATCGTTACGGAGTCCCAAATGAGATCATCTCAGATAATGGTTCCCACTTCAAGAAGGACGTGATTGACTTGTTGGAAAATACAACGTGGCTTTTCATAAGTCATCCACCTACCGGCCGCAAACCAATGGAGCGGTTAAGGCTGTTAACAAGAATATCAAACACATACTGCAGAAGATGGTGGAAACCTACCGGGATTGGCTAGATAAGCTGCCGTTTGCTCTATGAGGCTACCGGACTTCGATTAGAACTTCTACTGGGGCGACTCCGTATTCATTAGTCTATGGGATGGAGGCCGTTCTACCTATCAAAATTGAGGTTCCGTCTTTGCGAGTATTGGCTGAGTGCCAGATAGCTGAAGCAGATTAGAAGCAGAGCAGATTTGAGGAACTCATGCTATTTGATGAAAAGAGATTGAAAGCACTGTACCATATTCAAGGTTATCAGCGCAGAATTGCCCGGGCTTTCAACAAGAAGGTGAAGTCTAGGAATTTAAAAGAAGGAGATTTGGTACTCAAGGACAACCAAGCTCCCATCCACGACCCAAGGGGCAAATTCAGACCCAATTGGACTAGTTCCTACATCATTAAGTCTATTTGGTCAGGTGGAGCTGTCGTTCTGATGGACCTAGATGGCGTAGAGTTCTCACAACCGATCAACATGGACAAGTTGAAGAAATATTACCCCTGAGAGGCTCGCTAAGCCGAAAACCTGAAAGGGCGACCTAGGCAAAAGTTAGAGCATAGAAAATTGGAAAATATAAAAACTGAGCTCGCAAGGTTGAAAACCCACAAAGGGCGGCCTTGGCAAAAGTTAAGAGTGTAAAAGGAGAGTGAAAATACCCGAGTGAACCCAAGCCTGAACTACGTAAGGCTTGATTCCCATCTTTGGGATACGTAGGCAACTTCATCCTGAAGTCCAGCCATAAACTTTTCCCCGATCAACTTTGTCCATTTGATCAGCTCAGTCATCTTCGCATATTCAGTATTCAAAAGCTTTGATTGTAATCTCTAGTGCAGTGCTATTCAGACTAAGGGCAACTTTCCGTTGCTATGCAGTGTTGCGGTACTATTCAGACTAGGGGCAACTTTCCAGTTGCCGAGATTCGAGGTTGTGCACCTCAGTGACAGATTTCAGGCGTGTCCAGTACTGATCCATACCGAAAATGGTTTTGAAAAGTTTTAATAAAAGCTGACTTTGTTCAGATTAATCTTTTTACAACTAAGACCATTTCTGGACCAAAATGGGAAATTTTCAGTACCACAACCTTCAATTTCATTGATTTCAATACAGAGTTCTCCTGCTCTTGCATACAAATTGAAGTTGCTTTTTATTACATTCATAAAGAAAACTTGAAAGTACTAATAAAAGAAATAAATCCGAGGCATAGTTAAGTTAGGTGTTCCTGCGCCCCTTCCCCGAGCTGGTCGAAACCTTTGAGGCCGAGCTAGGCCCAATCTGTGCCTCCTCATTAAGCCAATCTATACACTCATCAAACAAAGTGCAATTGAAAGTGGGAGCGGGGGCCAGGAGCTCTCTAGTCCTCCATGCTGTCGTATACTGGGCAAGTTGTGTGCCTCGGATCGGGAATGTAGCCGGGTACTCTATCCCTTCTGGCAGACAGGTCTAATCATGACCAAACTGGCGCTGGAACTGAAATGGGAAATAGAACACACAGTGAGTCAAGCCAATCAGCTGAATCCCAGGTTAGCGGGTCATGCTATAGCCCATTGCCAGTAGATTGAGCCAAGGGCACCGCCAAGCAATGCGGCCTGCGGACAAGCTGCACATCCAATCGAACCACCAACCCTCATCAAGGGCATCGACTAGACGTTGCCTGAAGAAGTAACCGCAAGCTGAGTAGGCTAGGCAAGAGTCTGCAACCTGCAACTTATCCATCAACCACACCTGGGAAGGGATGAAAAATGAAAGAATAAAGAATAGAGAGATGTACGATGAGAGAAAGAGTAAGAAGTGGGTTTTGTGAGAAAAACTGAGCTTGAGGGCCGAGTGATGTGAGCAATACATATGTGAGATTGGGTGGGAAATATTACCTGTAGCAGTAGTGGACTACCCGCAAATCTGGTCGTCTCTCGACGATAAAAAGCGTCCAAGCCCATCAACGTCTCAGCCAAAGTCATGGTAATGCAGCTCTTGCCCTCCTTCAAGCCTTGGGCAACCTCGATCAATTGGACACTAGATCCTCCGGAGCCTGATGCAAACAGGAAATAAGATAGCATGCACAAACAAAGGGCGTGCCGCCGAAAGCCTTGCCAATGATGGTCACCGCGGTTGCCGGCACCTGAAAAACGGCAAATCAAACTCGGAATATCCAGCATTCTGTCACAAATCAAAGATCGAGCGTCAAGTATTGAGAGCCGACACATTTGTCCTAAGGCTTGGGCATGGCCAAAACAAAGTTAGGATAGGATCTCTTCGTTGCACTCGAACTCCATTAAAGCTTGAAAATCTTCAAAGGTAGGACATACCTCTTGCCCGCTGAAGCTAAAAACATGTGTCACCGGATTCCAAAACCTTGTCGCGGCATGGAGAAACGGAAGGTGTAGTGGGGTACAACCCAAAGTGAATAGTGCGTTTACGCTGAAGCCCCAGAAATTCAGCTTTTCCAAGCCATCCAAGTTGTTAATCCAAGTTGTGAGATTTGGGCAAGAAGCGCTTCCATTTGGGGAAAATCAGTGTTAAATTAAGAAGAACCACGAAGCTGAGGCCTTTTTGTAGAAGATAAGGTTGAGTGGAGGATAGATGTCAGCATTCTGCTGGTTCTGGCAATTCATGGCCGGCCGGCCAAATATAGTGCCGACCGACCACCATTTTTGGCCGGTGGCCATTTCGCATGGCCGATGGCCTTTACTTCTAGCCGGCGGCCTTCCTCCTTGTTCCATGAGCTGTTTATGAGTTGAACATACTAAGGGATTGTGGTTGGAACCTCTACCGATGCCTTCTGGTGATCGATTCCTGCAGGGTCATACCCTTTTGCTTATCAAGTTGTTGTACATTTGATTATCGAGTTGTATTTCACACTCTTTAAGTCTTTGATTTGTTTATCGGGTTGTACTCATACTTGGTTGGTTTTATCGAGTCTCTCTGTTTTGCTTATCAAGTTGTAAGTCGGTTCACTACCTGATTATTACGATGCAAGTGCTCCATTTTCAAATGAATTTTATGATTTCATTCACAATGCTGTGTAATGTAATGCGATGCGATGCGTAGAACGTGCAAATGTATCATCTTTTGAACAAAATAGCTGTTTCATTTCCATCATCTGTTTTGTAAAAAATGCACAGTTTTGAGAAAAAATAAAACCTGCCTGAGGCATTGCAATGTGCTTAAACTACCAGTAAAAAGAAAAGTAAAGCGAAAAGAGAGTAGGGCAGTGGAATATTAAGATTGGTACTAGCAACCCCTCCCTTGTGATCAATGCGTCTCTCGCACCCTTGTTCAGGTCAACTACGTGTTTTGGCACCTTCGTTACGCAAGGCAGTGCAAGGAAGGGCACTTTTGGAACATTGATAGACTTTCAAGTTAAGTTCAAGTTGTGCCTGCTATGAGCGATGATCGGTGCGTGCGAGAAACATCCCTCCCCGTATCCTTTTGTGCCTTGCGAGTTCCGCAAATCGCTTCAACTATACTACGCTACAGTGTTTTGCATTTCAACATCATGAATAACATGTCTTTACCATACTTCAAGTTGAATTTATCCCTCTTTTCCTTCTATACACATTGCGTGCATACGTGCATTGCTTTACTTACATGTGTTCAATTTCAAGTTTCTTTCTATACACATTGCGTGCATACGTGCACTGTTTTACTTACATGTGTTCAATTTCAAGTTTCTTTCTATACACATTGCGTGCATACGTGCACTGTTTTACTTACATGTGTTCAATTTCAAGTTTCTTTCTATACACATTGCGTGCATACGTGCACTGTTTTACTTACATGTGTTCAATTTCAAGTTTCTTTCTATACACATTGCGTGCATACGTGCACTGCTTTACTTACATGTGTTCAATTTCAAGTTTCTTTCTATACACATTGCGTGCATACGTGCACTGCTTTACTTACATGTGTTCAATTTCAAGTTTCTATACACATTGCGTGCATACGTGCATTGCTTTACTTACATGTGTTCAATTTCAAGTTTCTATATACATTGCGTGCATACGTGCATTGCTTTACTTACATGTGTTCAATTTCAAGTTTCTATACACATTGCATGCATACGTGCATTGCTTTACTTACATGTGTTCAGTTTCAAGTTTCTATACACATTGCATACGTTGTCGCTTTATGCTTTACTTACATGTGTTCAAATTCCTTTTATACACATTTCATGCGTTGTCGCATTATGCTTTACTTACATGTGTTCAGTGTCCTTTTATACACATTGTACATGTTGTTGCGTATACTTTACTTACATGTGTCTACATCCTCACACATTACGCACGTTGCCCCGTGTTCTTTACTCACATGTGTTTGCACTTTCACAACATTGTTATGCATCCCCCTTGTTTTGCGTTGTCACGCACTTTCAATTGCATAGATGCGCATGTTGCTAACAATATTGTACCTGTTAAGTTACTTTCTTTTGCAGGCACGATATTGTATGTACGGTTCACTTGAGGCTGGTGCAACCAGACGAACCAGACAGGTATTGTATTCTCTAAGTGAGACACATTGAGAATTGCATAATTCTCTTACATCCTTTCTGTATTGCAGTGTAGTTTGGTCTATGATTACTTAAAACTGTCGCATGTTATGCTTCGTTACAGCTTTCTTTGAATGTTCATAAGTTATGCTCGGCTTTGTGCATTGTCTTGCATTTTGCCCCTACCTTCAGGCGCATATCTTTGTCTGCCCGTTGTATGCTTTGTCCAAGTCTTTGGCCTTGTCAAAAATGGGTCGTCTCTGGGCTTTGACAATCACTCCCGTCATTGTTATGACTTTCGAGTTCTGTCAAAGAAGGGCAACTGTAGACACCCCATTTTTGACCGTCCTCAAGACTTGGACGTCGCCGTTTGAACACTCGATGATTACCCTTGTTCGTGTTTCGTTTTGAGTTCCCGGAGGTCTCGGCTACATGCCTTGCCTCAGGATCTCTCAACTCGACTGTTCTGTGTTCGGTTTTGCACCAAACACTTGTGTTTTTGTTTCTGAGGGTGTAGAGTAGCTTGTTAGCTACCCCTGGCACCCACTGGCCATGGCTCGAGGCCACCGGCCGTGTTTTGAGGCTACCGGCCATTGGTAAAGTATACCATTGGCCGGTCAGCATTCAGTGTGGCCGGCCGGTCATCTGTTTGGCCAGTGGCCTCATTTTCTGGCTGGTAGCACTTTTTTGACTTTTTCAGGCATGGTTCATGCCAGCTGTGCCAGCTGGAATGCACTAACCCTGCCCCCGTGCATAAGTGTGGTTGTTTTGCCCCTTTTGCACCCTTTTGGTCTAACTTCTTGAGGAAGCTTGGAGCTTTGTCTTAGCTTTCTCAAGAAGCTTGCCAGCTGTCTCAGCTTCCTCAGGAAGCCTTGACCCCCTTGCCCCCTTTGCCATTTTTTTTTGTTTAGCTTCTTTGAGAAGTTTCAAACCTTTGCTTTGTCTATATATAAAGCCTCTCCTCCTCCATAAGGGGGTTGAACAAAAAAACCAGAGCTTATAGATACATATATCTGTCATATACTCTCTCTCTCTCTATATCTCCCTCTCTCTCATCCTTTGTGTGTGTTTGGAAGCTTAAAAAGTGTGTTTTGACCTTGGTTTTGCACTAAGACACACACCATTACACCATACTTCGACCTTGAGAGGCTTTGAGGGTTTGTTCTTGAGTTTTTGGACTGGTTTTGATCAAAGGAAGGTGGCTGATCTTGCTGTTCTTCAAGGGTTCTTCAAGGGTAACATTCTTACTTTAGATTTCCCAATCTTGCACTAGATTTTTGCCTATCTTACTTGTTGTTTTTGACTTTGTGTATAACTGAAAAAAGTCTTGTATTTTCATGCTTAAGATACTTCATTAAGGTTGTTTTGTGGTTTGAGGTCGACCCCCCCCCCCTCTCGGGCCTTGTTTGGCCCTTTTGGTGCTCTCTTTGTTAAGCTTTGATTATTCTTGTGTATTGGCCTTCTCACCACTGAAATTCAGTGGATTTTTAGTGGTGAAGAAGGGGTCTTTAGGTCTTGCATAGGGGAGGGACACCCCCCTCCCTTAGTCTCTCATTTTTGCATGTTCTTGGCTCATATGGGTAGCATACATGATTAGGTGTTTTTGGTCCCATTTCAGAGGGTTTTGTATGTTGTTAGGTCATAATATGCCTCTTTTTTTGGTCGGATTAGTGGTCCCTTTCATGCTTAATACACTTGCTTTGTATCCCCTCATTTTGCCTAGAAGTGCATCATGCCATTAGACCACCATGCTCTCATGTTTTGACCTTGCTTTGCGAAGTTCTTGGTCATATTTTGCCATGCTTGAGGTCTATTGGTTACTGATTTGGTCATGTTTGACATATTTAATATGGTTGCTATGCATTTTGGTTTGTGAGCCCTAAGTAAGAGAGTCATAAACATGCCTTAGTTGGTCTATTTCAATGGTTTGGAATCATTTGCCATGCCATTTCAGTCCATGTTTTTATGCTTTCATACTTGGAATTGTTCTCCTTTTATTGCTTTGAAGATGTGTCCTTTTGTACCTAGAAATGAGCATTGTGCATGCTTAAGTGTTTAAACCTTTGGGGCTGCCATATCAGTGGGTTTTGGGACTTATTTTGGTGCCTTAAAACTCTGTTTTGGTTGTATAGTTCATGCCATGTTTGCTTGGGGGTAGTGGTAGTAGAATGCCCCTTTGTTATGCCTTAATCTTGGGCCTATTGGTGTGCACGCTTACATGAGTGTTTACCCATCATTTTAGGCATCTCTTGTCACTGTTTTGGGATGGGCTGAGGTCTGCCCCTTTGCATTGCATGATCATATTGTATTGCTTTGATTTCATGCTTACCTAGTATCACAATTGCATGCTTGCATATGGTTAGCTAATTGCATTTCATGTCATAGTTTGCATGAAGAGTTACATGATATTACATCTTATATGTTTGGCATATTACATTACTCATGTTGCATCTTTGAGCCAAGTTTGTGTACATGCATTGCATTGTTTGGATTGGGGTGTCAAGCCAAACTTGAAGGGTGAGGAGTGTTCGTACTTTAAGTGACGAAACACGTCTCAACCCTCGGTCGCCAATCCCCAGGTCGCCAATCCCCTTGACCCCAACATGATAGGGTGTTGGCATTCATCTCTTTTGGTTGCATGCATTTATATTGATTTGCAAAACTTGGCCTCTTAGGCCATCATGCTTAATTGATGGCCCGAGGGCCGAGAGTCATGCTTCCTTGAGTCCATTGCATGATAGGGAGTGTGGCCATGCTTATATTCGCTTGAAATTTCATGCCATACACTACTTACCCTTTGTTGCTGTCAAAAACCAATTTCTGCAGGGAGTTTTGGCCGGCCGGCCATCTCCAGTGCCGACCGGCCATCCATCAATGGCCGATAACTTCATTAGTGGCCAGCGACCATTCCTACTAGCCGGTGGTGTTCCACAGTGTGCAGAGAACCTATCCCAAGACTTGTGCAGTCTTCAGAGGAGCTAGGCAGTGTAAACGGAGACAGCAATGCTATGGCAGCGAGTTTCCGGGCAGTACGAGTCAAGCATGCATCATCCGAATATTTTGAAGGCGAGGCTGTGGCCATTTTAATTATGCATTTAATTTGTTAATTAAATAAGAGTTTTGTAATAATTAATTAAGTAGTTAATCATTTATTCGGTTATGTAATATTTATTCGGACCCTCCAAGTGAGGGCAATTGTGTAATAAGTGTGGGTGGGTGTGTGCATGTCTTCCAATCCCACGTCTTTCTTCCCTTTTATTTATCCGCTTATGATGGTAGACTAGGGCAGATTTAAATTAGCATACCTTATGCTATGCATGCGTGCATCCATACATTTGTCTTACATGCACTAGGCTCGGTACATCATGCTAACTGCATTTTTATTTCAATTCCAAGTTGAGTACTTGTTAATTGCAGCATTTCACATGCCATCTTTAGGATAGCCGAGCCTATTGTAGTTGCATCTTGCATTGTTGCATTAGCCATCTTAACACGAACTAGGATCATGCATATGATTGTTAACTAGTTTCTGTTTTGGCTTGGAGTACTCGGTAAGCATTTATGTTTTAGCATCCTTGCATGAGTGTGAGTGTTGCCATGATAGCATACTTACCATGAGGCTATATGCTTACGTGTTATAACTGCATGAATGCCTGTGGGTGAACGTTGGGTTACTTAAATTGGAACAATGCATTGAATGCAAGTTTTAAGCCCACTAGATAGTGGCAAAACCATCTTTTTTTAAGCCCACTTGAGGGTGGCAAAAATCTGCATTTTAGCCTACTTGCGAGTAGCAAACCATTTTCAAAACAAACATGAAATGTTTTGTTCCAATTTAGGCGATTTGGTCTATACTTGTTTGCTGTGCGCATAACATAGTAATTCTAGGCTAATAACCGGAATAAGAACGCGTAATGTTTTCAAAATAAGATATCACGATTAGTACAGGCCGATCTTCGGATCGGGTGAAAGGGGGTGGTCATAGCTGACCTTGCCCAATCGTACCCAAGTTCCTGAGCCGAGGTAACTTTGGTGATGACAGACACGTGGCCTTTGGCACCGAGCCAAGGTTTCCTAAATTCCCTCATAAAAAAAAAATTTAGGTGGCGACTTTGTATCTGGCAAAGCAGTCCATGTTTGGCACTTCTTTACAAAAATCTGTTTTCCAAAACGATTTGCCAGATTTGGACTCTTTGGTTCAAGATTAAGAGCCGTGACAAAATCGAGTCCGAACTCTGGCATGCATAAGTCCCCCTCCCTCGAGGCGCATCCACACTCTCCTCGTGCAAACATCACATGCAAGTATCTACCCAATAAACCCTTTTCATACAAGTCTACTATGCTCTCCAATTAACATATGCAAATATCATCACCCTACTAGCAAAAAGTCACATCAAGTGAAGTAATGCAATCAAGTGAAACAGGTATAAGCATGGATTATGAGCCAAATAGAAATGCACAAAAGAAAATATAACCCTCATTCCCCAACTTGAATATAACATTGTCCTCAATGGAAAAGTAAAGAGAAATAAGAGAATATTTCCAGAATTGTAGGTGCACATCCAGGTAGGCAGAGAGTAACATATACACACTTCACACTTTTTTTTTTTTTTTTTTTGAAGAAAAGAAAGAACTAAAAATAAAAATAAAAATAAAAATAAAAGAGACAAAGCAATATACAAGCGGGTACTACGGGGAAGCCGGTCGTAGTGGGGCGGGAAATGCTGGGCAAACAAGGCATGCATCAAAGAGCGCGTCTCAAAGGCGTCATCCTGAACCTGTTGCTGGATGGCGAGGTTGTCGGCGTGTAGCTAGTCAAAACGCGACTGAGAGTAGTCTCGATGCGCCTGAAAATCCGTGCGTAACTCCATGAAACTCTAGTGGTGATCATGAAGAGTACTGTGGACCTGATCCACAGAGTGCTGAAGCTGTAAGTACTCCTCGCGAGTCATGTAGAGTGGGGTCCCTTGGGGAGGCACTGGGGGAACAGGATGAGCTGGGTGGTCATGTACGGGGTCCTAGGCCTCATCAACTGGGGCCCCAACCGGCTGCGGGATGTGAGATATGCTATGCTGCCATTCCCGCTGGCCGAAAGGCGAATACCCTCTATCAATATCCTCATCCTCAGCAATGGAGAGGTGGTTCAGCTCAAACACAAGTGTCAACAAATTGGCAAATGGTAGTGGCCAAGTCAAGTTCTGCATAGGATCATGTCGAACTGCCTCCCATAGAAATTTCCACAAATGCATCCAGATGGTATGCGCAAGCGGGACCTGATAGCCATACTGATACCCGTGTAAGACCCGAACAAACTCCAAACGTCGCTCAGCTCGATGCCCAAGTGGAAGGACATTCTTATGGACCACGGAATCAAGGAATAGCAAGCGGATAAGCAACTTGCTCCGCCGCAAGCATGTGAAACTGAGGTCACCGTGGGCCCCTGGGAAGTATTGCTGGATGAGGCTATGTATGGGCTGTCGATCCTCAATTGCCGGGAAGGGCTGATAATCGGGTTTGGCAAAAAACCCTAACACTATGGCAATCATAGATGAGGTGATGTGGACAACCTGACCATCAATGTTCGAGAGCAGTCCATCCTCGGTGGGTGTCTCATACAGGTTCTGGTAGAATAGTCGTACCAGACGAGGATAAGTGGGCACTGCCACAGCGCAAATGCCCAACTGTTGCCGGTGTCGGAGCTACTCAACGGCCCAAGTAGTGTCCTCGTCACGTTGGAAAAATTGCATACTGAACTACGTGAGCTTGTGAAGAGGGCGTGAAGCCCACTTCGGCTGTGGCAAGTCACCCGGTGGTGGTGGCGAGGATGGTGGTGACGGTAATGGCGGTGGCGTCGAAGATGAGGGACTCCTGGCCTTTTTGGAGGCCCGAGCAAATACACGACTACTCATATCCTGCACACACCAACAATAAATACAAATACCTATGAAACCAGCATGAGAATCAAATAAAATATGAAAGCACAAATTTGCCCACTAATGTACCACATGCAATTCCCACCAATGGTTTTTTTTTTTTTTTTTTTTAATGACATTAAACTAAATGAGCTAAACTATAAAATAAACTAAACTAAACTAAACTAAACTATAAAATAACTAAACTACAAAAGAGACTAAAGTATAGAATAAAATAACCTAAACTAAAAAAAAAAAAAATTAATATATATAAAAAAACAAAATTAATTAAATAAATGAATTAAAATGACATTAAAGTAAATTAACTAAACTATAAAATAATTAAATGAACAATTACATCAAAGAATTAAAAAAAAAATAACAGCACTAACTAAACAAATAAAATTAAAAATAAAAATAAAACCAAAACAATCTAAAACTAATTAAACTAATCAAAATCACTAACAAACAATTTAAATTAAATAAATAGAGGAAATAAAAATAAATTAAATTAATATTATTAGTAGCAACCTTTTTTTTTTTCTTTTTTTCTTTTTTCTCTTTTTTTGGGCTTGGCCCGCACGTGCGCCATAGAGGGCCGCACGTGCGGTGCTCATCTTCCTCCTACGCAGAGTTTGGTTCTTTTTTTTTCTTTTTCTTTTTTTGAATGAACAAACTAATAAACATGCATTCTACAACTAAAGGAACACAAATAAAATTAAAAAAAAAATAACATAACAGAAAGAATGAACACTAAAAATAATAAAAAGAAGTAAATCACTTATGAACAAATTTATTTATGTTTATATATATATATATATTTTGTTTGTTTGTTTGTTTTGGATGAACTATAGATCAACAATACACAAAAACAAAAACAAAAGCTCTACAAATTAACTCCTACATCCACAAATCTACATAAAAGAAAAAAAATTACCTGGAAAAAGTGGAGAAAAAGAATGGAGGTACGCCGGAAAAATGGTGGTCGCCGGAGTTTCGTCGGATAGAGAGGGAAGTGATGCCGGTGGTGAGAGGATGGTGGTGAGGAAGAAGAAAGAAGAAGAAAAAGGAAGAAGAAGAAGAAGAAGAAGAAGAAGAAGGTGGGTTTATGTGGGGTTGTGAAAGAGAGAGAGAGAGAGAGAGAGAGAGAGAGAGAGAGAGCACGAAATCTCAGATGGAGTGAGATTGGGAGTGTGTGGTAGGTGTAGATAAGGTTTGGTTTTTTTTTTTTTTTTTTTTACGAAAATAGAAATAAAAATAAATAAATAAAATGATTTATATATATATATAAAATTATAAACAAAATAATTGCATATTTATTTATTTATATTTAAAATTTATTTACTTAAATAAAAAAAATGAAATAAAAATAATAAGAATAAAACAAAACAAAACAATTTTTTTTTTTAATTTTTTTTTTTTTAAATTTTTTGTTTTTTTGGAAAAATTTCCGCACCATCTTGCGCTCATGCTTATTAAGCAGTGTGCTAACTTCAGAACCATCAAACTTTCTGCACGTGCGGGGCCCAGGCCGCACGTGCGGCAATTTCACCCCCTCGCGCAATTTTTTTTTTTTTTTTTAAATTGTCGCCCCGCACGTGCGGGAGTCAAGCCGCACGTGCGGCTTGGTCATCGCCCCACCGCCCGCACCTGCTTTTAAAGCAGTGCGCAAATGTTTATTTCACCAAAAGTAAATCAAACTAGGAACTTTCTCAAATCTATCTTGCGCTAATCCATCTTAATTTTTGTTATGCCCAAAAATCTTAACCCCCACATGTATTGAAGTTGATCTCACTGTCCATGCTTTTCCTTGCCTTTTTATACTTCTACTCACTTCCAAACAGGTTTAAAACGTCAATTTGACTTTTTCAGAAAAAGTCAACGCACATGCGGGAAAGTCAACGCACGTACGGGAAAAGTTAACTCTGTCCAAATTCTATCTTTTTGCCCATTTTATACTCCGACGATGTACAACCTGATTGACATTCAACACACATAAAGTATATAGTTTGACCAGCAAGTGAAGTTTAAGAGATTCTAATTAACAGCCTCAATGATGTACATTTCGGCCTTAATCAGCTTGAAGTATAATCACGTGGTGTTTTGAGATAATTAAATAATTTTCCTTAAGGCATTAAGTCCAATGGATTTGTTTTTGTTGATAAGAGGTCCATCCTTTGTGAAATAATTTGGTAAGAGGCATTTTTGTTTGTTTTGAAGAACATTTTGTTTTCAATTTTACCCTTTAATTTATCTATGGACTTTTTTGACTATCTATTTAATTTTTTTAACTATCTGTATAAATTTATATCTGTCTATTCAATTTTAATCTATCTGTTCAAAAATTTTGACTACTTATTTAAATTTATATCTATCCGTTCAAATTGTTTTCTATCTATTGAAATTATTTTAATGTATATGTTTTAATTTTTTTTTATCTATGCAAGTAAGAGAGGAAAGTGAAGATTATCCATTTAACCAAACTATCTGTTCAAATACAAAACTATTTGTTCAACCAAACTTTGTTTTTGTTGAAATACAAAGCTATCTATTAAAATACCAAGCCAATCTTTCCTATCTGTTTATTTTATTATCTATTCAAATTACATACATTCATACAAACATGCATATCTATATATTTCCGTTACTTGTGTAAATTACATATATACATATCTATATCCATATCACTGAGAGACTGAGATTGGACAAAAAAAAAATAATAACACAAACATAGATTGATCTATTTCAATATAACAAATCAATACAGATCTGTGTAATTTGTTGTTCTTGATGAACTGATGATCAATAAAGATCAAATCTAGGGTTTTTGAAATCCTAACTCGCGGGAGAAGAGATAGTTGAAATGAAAGTTTGAAACCCTAGAGAGAGAAATTCAAGAGAGAGAAATGTGTAAATCTACGAATGTGTGCTTGGCTGACAAAGAATGAAGGAGATGAGTAAAAAAACAGTATAGCTTTGGATGTGTATGTGTTCGTACATACAAAGTGACATCAAATCCATCACAGTCACTGGTGCCATCTCTACCTTTGAGCGACGACGTCTGGCGTAGATTGAAGTCAACGGTGGTGTTGGCGACAACAGAAGTAAAGAGGAAAGAAGAGAGCCAAGAAGAGAGACGATTTAGGTTAAGGTTTTCAATCATTTGGTTGTCACCGATGACATAATAGAGGCCAAGAAAGGTGGCGGAAGCAATGGTGGTAGAGCGGCAGAAGATGAAGGGAAGTGGTGGTGAGAGAAGAAAGAGTGTTCTTGAACAACGATGTAAGATAGTGGTAGATCCGAGATCGTGGAGGTTTCCAAAGACGGAAGGGGTGTCATCGGTGATGATGACGGTGCCACCGCTGATGGGCGATGACAAACAATGAAGTAGAGAGGGAGAGAGATTCTAAGGGTTTAAAATGAGTTTATACTATATATATATAATTGTGTGTATGTATTTTATTCATTTTATGAGAACTTGTCCTTGTGGACAAAACATTTAAAGCATGAACATTTGAAAAAAGAAAATTCAAAATTAGATTTTTGGACAAAGTGCCCAAAAACTTTTTTTTTTTTTTCCAATTGGTAGGAATTAATCACAATTATGAAAAGAACTACAACAAATTGACAGTTACTATAATTCAACAATATATAGCTAGGAACACAACGCCACCACAAAAAACAGCCCATAAAAATTTTCCACAGCTGTTTCACTTGATCCACGTTCGGAAGTGAAATTTCTTCAGAATTGTTTCTGGAAAAATACAAACCATTTGTCAATGAATAAATATTAGAGAGAGATGTCTAAGAACCCACTCAATTTCTTATACAACTTACATCAAAAAAAAAAAAAAAATTCCCGATTTACACATGAATAACCAATCATTTGGATGTCAAGCTACTTGATTGTAAACAATAACTGAAAGCTCCTACTAACAAACTAAAACAAAGACAACCAAACTAAAGCAATGATCGACAACTCAGCTTTACAAACTCAAATAGGAGTAGATTCGGCAAGAAAAACAAGGTCACTTTTTTAGTCAAATCAGCCAAAATTTTGCACGCTGACAAACAACACTCGGAACAACAATCAAAATCTTCACCGATTTAGCACCATTAGAACAGCATTTTGCTGAGGCTTTGTCAAACTCTGCAAATTACAAATGGAATAAGGGATTTTGGTAATGCAATCAATTAAGAAACAAGGTCGCTAAAAAGCAGTTCAGGCAGACCTGACAAAGATGATCAAACAATGGTCTGTCGCTTTGAGAAAACTTCCCAAAAAAATCAAATAGATAATTCGCCAAATTAATCTGCCAGAAGTTAGTGTGAAAGCTTAGATTAATAAAATAATAGTCACATGAAAAATTAAATAAATAAAAGAATAGACACCTCGTTAAGGGGGTCAGCATCACTTAGTAATTCATCTTCATCACCGTCATCTTTGTCCTTAAAATTTGTAAGTAAAACAAATGAACAAAGTTCATTAGAAAGTACCACACACACACAAACACACACACACACAAAGATACTGATAACAAGCATGTAATAGACAAAAGAAATATAATCTTTTCACACACCTCATTGAGAGCTTTTGCCATTGCATCAAGATATTCATAAGACGGTCTCGTATATGATGTAGCAGCTGCTGAATGTAGCAAATCTTGATCTGCTTCTAAATCTCCTTGAACTTCCTCCCATTCACTATCCTGCCACAAACATTGGTCCAAAGTTTAATATTTACAATACTAGTTTGCAATGTGGATATTACAAGAAGTTAAAAGGCCAAAACTACCTCATCATCACCACCCAATACTTGTTCTTGAATCTCAATCAACACATCCGCCAATAGAGCCAATATCTGTCAGTACACAATAAAAGTGGGGTTGAGAGGCCATTCAATCCAGTAGTCTAAGTGCATGCACATATGTACATGTGTGTGTGTGTGTGTTACATGGACTCAAGTACATGCATCCGGTGTGGTGCATATCTAGGGATTAGATGCATCAAACCTCTAATACAATTACATTTAAATATATATATATATATATTTGAATTCATGGATATACATGCCAAGTGCTTATTTCATGGGAAATATCAGAGACATATATTTCACACCTTATCCGTGTGTCAAGTGTCCGACATGAGTATTTGGTTTATTTTGAAAAGTCCATGTAACATATATACATATATTGCTACAGTGTTAACTAAACTTTTACATAGTTTCCTTTCTTTCATTATAATTATGGGAGTGTTTGGAGAAAGCTTTGACAATATTATATGTATAACTGAGAAACAGAGGTATAATGCATAACTTGAATGTATGAGAGTTAATATCATGTCAACCCCTCCTCAACACAAAATTTTACTGATATGATACAACGAAAGTTTTCCTCCATGAGGTGATCACTTGCGGGATTTCATTTATAACAAACAATGAAACAACAATGTGTTCAGTATGGATTAGGAAACTCTCTATCACAATATGATCCACATTCTGTTTGATTGTAACCTTGTTCATCAAAAAGACATCTTTGGCAGACTAGTCGAAGTACCTTTGCAGGAAGCAACATCGACGACCATTGATCTGGAGCTAATTTAGCCTTTGAGCGAGTGGTTATCCCTGTAGTTGACTTCACATGAAACTAAATAAGTTCTTGAACAAATATGACCCCTACAAGCTGAAATTATGAATATATGAACAACCTTAATTAGATGGCCTTGCACATTGATTTTCCACAGTTCGATATGCCTCGTTGATAGCAATAAAGCCAATGCAGTTGTTGTGACTTTAATTTCGTATGACCCCTGAATCTCCCCTGTACTCAGTTACCGTTTGGGTAGAAATATCATTTTAGTCTCACAATTCATTTTCAGCCAAGTGACTAGATCATATAAACGCCAAGTCTAACAAGTTTCTGTTAATCAATAACAAGAGTTTCTCTGTCTCTGAAATTGCAATGAAATGTCCATCTCCATGAGATGTGAATCAATGGTGCTTAAATTTTAAATTGAACAATGTTTTTTTTTTAATCGGCAGCCAAAGAAAATTTTATAAACACAAGAAAATGAGTACAAAGGGAGGACAAGATGTCCTCCACACCATCTACCAAAAATTAAGAGAAAATTTAACTATCACAAATTGCTTTCCAATCTCTAGAAGAAAAGAGGGAAAAAAAAATCTTTTTTAACAGAGTCAAAACGGAAGCTCAAAACAATGTCAAATGACAAACTCTACTGCACAAAGATGCCGGATCTTCAAACTTGTCTTAAATTGAACAAAGTTTTTTAGAAGATTCTTACAAGATAACAAAGGCTAAAAGGCAATTAATTGTTACTTCATATTCTGCGACACTAATGACCAAGGAAACATCAAATTCCGATCAATTTCAAAGATATTTTGACTTTATCTTCACAAATAACTTTTTATTAAAAAAGAGAAAAGAAATTCAGATTCAGATAAGACAAAGAAAATCATTCAGATTTGCAACTAAACCGAACAAACAAAAGAGAGACAAATTTTGATACAATATGCACTTTGGGTTTAGATATGGTAATGATATTGAACTTCAAGTAGACCACATTATGCTTGTTATCTGATAGTCATATGATGCATCTATGGCTAAGTTAAATGATGCAATTAATGAACAAAATGGATTAAGACAAATTAACCTCAACCAATTTACTAGGAACTTTTTGGGGTACAAATCATGGGATTTAAGAATATTGGTCTTCTCTTTAACGCCAGTTAGTGTAATTGCACAGCAATAATACATAAAGTATTCATGAAGATATCAAATCTATGACTAACAAGAATCAGTAGAAGTTTGGCTTCTTGTCATGATAAACCAGATCATCAGTCTTAAAAAGAGGTAAAAGAGTGGGATGTAAAATCTCATTTGCAAAGGGCATTTTTTGTACTTATTAACTGATAGAGATTATGATGCAACCAACATTAGACTATAGTGGAGAAGGAACATACATTTGGTGAACTGCATGTGAGAATCATAAATAAAACAACCAATCTACAGAAGTTAAGCTTCTAGAAAGTTATTGATGAAGCATGATAATATTATTCACCACACAGACTGCATAAATAACAGTTCCAATGAAAGTGACCCACCTTGCTGCTTGGTCCATTCTGACATCACATAAACAAAAGAATTGCTATGGCCTTCAGCAGGGACTGAGATCAGCAAGTCAATAAATTGTTCTACATGTGGCGCACTCATGTGGACCTACATTAAAAAGGAAAACTAAGTTTAAAAGGGTAGGGCAGTTTCTGTGACAGCCCGTCAGGTCTCTGCTTCAAAAAGATAATGAGAACAATTTGAGAATTTAGATACGTGTCCTTTGTGGCACAACTTTTACAGTAGCTAAATATTACTTGTTTCCCAATTCACAAATATATATAGCAGTATGAAAGCATGATCATGCATTCGTTTATAAATGCCCTAGGCCTTGCCAACTAATACTTACTTAGAGGTCCATGCTAATAAAATAAATGCTGTTATTGAAGTGGAGATAAAATCACTATTTTTTTACAACAATTAAAGAGAGTCACACTAGAGTAAGTTACAGAAGTTGGATTTTGAAAGAAATCCAGTTCCATTAAAAAAGAGTTAAAGTAATATACCAATCTAGCAAAAATAAGTATCAATGAGCTTCGCAATCCTGCAATTTTAGAAGATTGCATGCGCCTGACAAGAGCAGCAACCAGGTCTCTTATATGCGGTGCCATCTGTGACGGCAGATGCAAAATAAGTTGGAGAATGTAGCTTCCAACAAAAAGTGATCCAGAGCTTTCCAAATCAGGGTCTAGAAGCCTGCACTCAGACTGCCCAACATTAAGCTCAGAACCCAAAAACCAGAAACAACAATGGATAATTTGAACACCCAAAAAAATTACAAAGATAGGGGGGGGGGGGGGGGGGGGGGAGAGAAAGAAAGAAAGAAGAGAAAAGAAATTTTTGAACTAGCAGAATCTAGACTTCAACTTTCATTTATGTGCCAGCAAACATGCACCCTATTTGTCATATCTAGATGGAGCATTAATCTCATGATCTGATTGAACACCAACATACAAACAACTCAGCCACAAAAATCTATGGATTACTTCATTCCATAGAGTTTCAGTTAAAATCAGCAGTACTGTACTCGTTAACATGAAAGCAAAAAACAATCAACTTTAAAACCCAACCTCTTAGGTAATGTTTGGTAGAGTTTTAAAATTATGATTTGATAATAGAGTTGTATTTTGAGTTTGTGAGTGTTGGAATTATATTTGAAAAAGAAAATTTGTTTAGTTATGAGTTTTGAATTGAGTTTTGAATTTTTGATACGACATATGAATAGAGAAAAGTTGTTTGGTTATGAGTTTTGAAAAGAATTTTCAAATTGAAAAACTTATAACTCATAACCAAACACACAACTCAAAACTCTATTAAAAATTTATTCAACACTCATAACCAAACTCTTTTTAAAATTCAATTCAAAAAAATAATTTATCATTTTGATCTAAAAAAATAATTTCTATATTTAAAAAATATTAAAAACAAATGTTTTTTTTTTTTTCTCCCAAATAACAGGTGGCGATTGGCAATTGAAACAAAATAAAAAAAAATAAAAAAGAGTACTGTGCCGTTCAACTGGCTGACCGGACATCTAGGAGGATGTCCTGACGGATGACCGGGTAGACCAAAAATTCAAAAATTGTCTGCTTTACCAAACATGTTTTCAAAATACATTTTGAAAAATTGATTTGGAATCATGATTTGAAAACTCAAACCAAACATAGCATTAGAATGTAAAGGTGGAATTAATTTTAGAAAACTCTACCAAACACATATTTGGTTTTTCAAGGAACTGCATTCAGGCTAAATACTATTCAAAGAACCTTAGAATGCATCTCAGGAATCCCTAGTGACTTAGATCAGCATCAACAAAATAATTGGAAAAAAGCAAGTTAAGAGACAAATAACACTCCTTAGCAATCACAAAGCCACCCAAAATGATCTGTGCCAATGAAACTTCTAACAATAGAATATGTGACAGGAAACAGTTGAATTCCCACCACACTCAAAAACATCATCCAACTATTTTTGCTAGAACCTATAATTGGTCAATCAGGATAGCCTTGAATTATATAAAAAAACTAGCCGCAAATTCTCATGGTTCACAGAAGGTTGAAACAAGATAAAAGAATGAGCAAACCACCTTGAAGCTACATCTAGTAAACTTTTCATCGTAAATCCAGGATTACCGCCCCAAGCAAGCACTTCTTTTTTTCCAACCGATAAAAGAGAAGCTAAGCACTCCGTTGCATTCTGGTCAAAGTAGTCAGAACAAATAACTCATTTCTACAATTCAGGTGCAACTAGCACATTGACTACTGAAAAAGAGGGGAAAATAGCTTGGGAAACATGATAAGAAGAATGTAAATTTAGTAAAAGAAGAAAACCTGCATTTCACTATGATCATCTGTTTGAAGGACTATCCTGACAACAGAGTCAAAACAAGTCTCATATACAGCTTTCACCACATCACTAGGCGAATTCTGAACAATGTAGACACATAATATCATCAGAAAAATATCAAACACACTGAAGATGCACTACAATTATATATAACTGATTAGCCAAATAAATAAATAATTAAGTATAACGCCAAGTGTGACTCACCTTCAGTAACATTGTCAAAAGATCCAATGCACCAGCAACTAAACCATCAGGTTGCCGTTGGGGCTGATGGATGTCAACAGGATACATTAGAAACAGAAAAAACTAGGATATAACTATTTCTCCACCCTGAATGTGACTTATCTAAGATATACATACTTTATTTAGGATTGGTCCAATATAAGGTAGAACTCGAGAAACAAGGGGTTGAATACAACCAGGAGCATTTTTTATTGCCTGGAAAAAGATGAACAAAAAACAATTATTAATGTGAATCCATAAGGTAACTCAACAGCATAAACAATGCATAATCTCCATTTAAGAGTGTTTCCTGATATTGTTTGCCTTAGCAATTTATCATAATATAACGATTCACAATTTTATGTAATTTAAGCCTTCTTCAATCCAAATACACAGGTTGAACTTGAATCTTATATTGTAATGAAACTCAATGAATCCATGTGAATCGTAAGAGAATCATATCATTCATGATTCAAAGACTATGAAGCATGGACACAGACACGGACGCAAACACAGGGCACAGTGATTTTAAAAAAATGGGGACACGGACATGGCGGGGAACACGGCAACTTTTTTTTATTTTTTATTTATACATATTTGCTCTATAGATTAATATTATGTTACCAAACAATCAAAATTAATAAAAACTAACATTAATTCAATATACATATAAATCACTATATTGTATTTATAGAAGTAAAAATAAATAAATAGAGAAATTAAAAAATATATATTAGAATAATCATAATTTAAAATTTAAAAAAAAAAAGATATAAACTTATAAAGGAAAAAAATTAAATATAAAAATATAAAATATATAAATATAAATATATATATAGAGAGAGAGGTGTATAAATCAGAGGAAATAAAAATAAAAATAAAAAAGGAAGAGAGAAGAGAGAGACTCGAGTGAGAGGAGAGACAACAACTCAGAGAGGACTGAGAGTGAGAGCGAGAGGAGAGAGGCGATAAGGCGAGACTACCTACCCGATCAAGAGGGGAGAGCTTCTTCTTCTTCTTCTCCTCCTCCTCCTCCTCCTCCTCTTTTTGTGCTGATTCTGGCCTGATTCTAAACATACGTGTCCCCGGCATATCCCTTACAACAAAAAATAATAAAATTAAAGGGACATGCCAAATGCCATGTCCCGTACATGTCCCCTACGTATCCCCGTGTCCCTAGCGTGTCCCTATGTCCAACACCACTACGGCACCTATTCCGACATGTCCGTGCTTCATAGTTCAAAGATGATTCACGCAATTCGGTAGCTTGTCAATTTCAACAACCAAAAAAAATCCCATAAATTTTTCCCTCCTCCGAAATACACCTTTTAAACACATAAGCTCTTTAGGATTGAAATATTGTGCTCTTTTCTTCTCTTCCCTTTTTATGCTACTGGAGATATCTAATATCCATTAATCAACAGTACTCAGAGGCATAACGATCTAAAATTCTATTGTTGAGCATTCTTAGGGGACAACGAGGCCTCGTTTGGGATGCAAGTTTTTGGCTAAAATAGCCAATAAAGACAAACAAAAAAAATGCTAAAATAGCCAACAAGACAAAATATCACATCTTGTGATGACCGGTGTATGTTTTGCCTTACTCTCTTGAAACTTCGTTTGAATTATCGATGTCAAGATGCCAGGTAAGTTTGTGTTGAAAATTTCTTCTTGAAACTTCTTCTGTTATGGTTGTCTCAGTTCTGGGTTTTCACTCATTTCGGAGGGTGCGGATCAGATCCGGGGTGTCGGGAGCGAAGTCGGGGGTTTTTCCGGGCTAGAGGCCAGTGCCGCACGTGCGGGGGCCTTGGGCCACACGTGCAGGAGGGGCCGCACGTGCAGGGGATTAGGCCGCACGTGCAGGGGATTAGGCCGCACGTGCAGGAAACTGAGTAAGGGAGCTAGGTGCACACTGCTAAAAAGGAACATGCAGGAAGGAGATGCAGGGGAGGACCGCACGTGCGGGGGTAAGTGCCGCACATGCGGGAGGGCCGCTCCGCACGTGCGGGGAGGTGCACTACACGTGTGGCGTTCCGCATTTTTGCTCCGTTTTTCGTGCCTTCCAGCTATATTTTACATTTTTGGTCCCATTTCTCTTATTTTCAGATGTATCACTCTCTCTCTATATTGTTTCTCTCTTTTTTTCTCTCATCTCTCTCTACCCAAACCCTCAAAAAGAATTTTCTATCTTCTTTGATCTCAAGAAATCCATTGGGATTTTGGTGCTAGTCCCTTATATCAAAATGATGAGCATGTCGAGGGCTTCATCTTGACCGGTGGAGATTGTTTTCCGGTGATGTTAATTTTGGAGTTTTTCTCCTCTTCTCTCTTGAGGTAGGGATTTCCTTGATTTTCTTCAATACTTCCCCTATAGATAGACATGTGGTATTTTCTATTGCATAAAAATCATGTGGTATGGATTCTTTTCAAAAAAATCATGATAGAGGGTATAAGATATGGGTGTAGAGATTGAAATTTCATGAGATGGGTTGAGTTGGGTTAAATGTGGAGTGTTATTCAATATGTTCATGATTAGAGAGAGAAAGCCCTAAATTTTGAAGTAAAGTCCTATAGAATAAAAAGGGAGTTAAAATTGTGGAATAATTATGTTATGAGTTTAAGAAATGTGGTGAATGAGTTGATGATTGATTTATGCTAAAATTGGGTTTTTATAAATTGAAACATTAACTTGTGTTGGAATGGTCATATTTAAACATGAATAATTGTTGAGTTGTAGAGATTAATTGGGCCTCATAGATTCTTAATACTGACTTAGTGTTGTGTGTTCAATGGTTGGTTGTAGTGCTTTGGTAATGAGCATATTAAAGAGAATGAAATTAATCACGAGATTAGGAGATCCTTGAGTACACAACCGTTAAATAGAAATTGTGTAAATTATAACTTGCCAACCATGATAAAAATCCTTTAATTAAAAAAGAAAGAAATCGTATTGGTCATGTCATTGTGAAATGAAGCAAAATTTGATTGAGGCATAAGGTAGAGAATATTAGTACGAAAGAAATAAAATAATTGATTTTGAAATGGAAGAATTGGAACACTAATACTATGCGAATGTCGGAAATTTACTTGGATTGAATCGTGAATATGTTTTGTTCTATCGATGTGTAATTGGAATCAAAGCCTCACGAGAATTGGTTAATGGTATCATGCTTGTAACATATGCTGCTTAGAAGTTTTGTCCTTGGTCATCGGTCGAGAATGATATTGTGAATGCTGAAATGATTATGTGTCTGTAGTACACTTATGTTATCTGTGAAAATGGTTTGAGATGATGGTTGGGAGAGGTGTAATGCACTGAGAATCAGAGGCAAGGTTCTGAAAAGCAGTTGCGGCCGCCGTAACGGTGGTGGTGACGCGGTTGCGGTTGCGGGGTGTAAAGGCCGTAGTGTAACGGTTGCGGTAACCGGAACCGTGAATTTTTTTATTTCTCGCACAATTTAAAAAAAACTTACCAATACGCATATTTTTTTCCCATGATCATATTTATTGGGTTAAAAATAAATATTGATTAATTTTTGTAAATTTTTAAGTATGATCCAATATATTTTATATTTTTAAATCACTATAAACTGAGTTTTTTACATTTTATTTTGATAATTAATGACTTTATATTTTACAAAAAATTAATCACTAACTATTATATATAAGATAAATAATGACAAAAGTAAAAGAATAAATAAGAGCCTAAATATATATATATACATATTTTAACCAAGCCAAATAGATAATGACCACACTTATTATTATTATTATTTCAAACAATATATAGATAGATACACACAAACAAAATGGTTTAATGATAGCAGCTGAATAGAATAACATAGGTCTTATAGTTTCAACAAATCAATAACATCTTCTTCATCTTCCCTTTTCTCTCTCTCTCTCTATCTCTTGCTCCTCTACTTTCTCTCTTTATCTTCCCTCTTCTCTCTATCCCTTTTTTCTCCCATTTTCAGCTTTTTTTTGCGTGCTTTTTCGAAAGAAACAGTTTGGAACTGTTACGTAACGGTGCATAACAGGCCGTTATGGCTGTTGCGGCACTGTTACGACCGTTACGGCAACCGCTACGGCCGACACACCTGTGAATCTCAATCACATTGCAAAAGCGGCCGTAACGGGTGGCGGTAACCGCCAAAACCGTTACGTAACGGCGTTACGTAAAAGTTGCGGCCGCTTTTTAAAACCTTGATCAGAGGTATCATTACCTTCCAGCTAGCGCTTGGAGAATTGGCTGCACTGAGAATCAGAGGTACCATTACCTTCCAGCTAGCGCCTGGAGAATTGGCAAAGGTACCATTCCCTTCCAGCTGGTGTCCGGTAAATTGGCATGTTGTTATGTGAAGTGTATTACTGGCTTACCATGCGGCGGGCAAGTAGAGCAGAGGTTATTTATCATTGTTGTTTCAATCTGGTTATGTGTATCATGTGCTTTGATAATTGTGATTTTGTAAGGTAAATTGTCTCATATGTTGAGTAGAGGTGTTTATGTAAACTTGGATGTACTAGAGAGTGGTTGAGGGAGTTTCCACCATAAGTTATTTCATTGAAGTTATTTCTTGAATTTTGAGTCTAAGTTGTGAAATGTGACAAACCCGTCGAGACGGATTATGTTTATATTTGGGTTACGAATAAAGTGAAGAAAACGGATTTAATGAACGTGTTTCCGAACATAAAATGAATGTTATGTGGTGCTTTGTCGCAAATGGAAAACATGGTTAATGAGTAATAATTGTTTGAGATGGGAAATGGGTAAAGGGAGCGAAACTTGGTTGTGGTACAAACTGAATGTTTTTTAGAAAAGTATTATGTAAGTATACGTTGATTATAAAACGTCGCATTATTTATATGGTATGAGATTAGCATTCATGATCATAGCTATCTGTAAGTTGTTATTATTGAGGATCATGTTGAGATCCCTACTAGACTATATGTTCATCCCACGTTGTTAATCTTTTTCAGGTGAACATAGAGAAATGCTTCAAGGTCATGGATCTTTCTTGTTGGCCACGGGGCCTTTTACGTGTTGGCGGAATGCCATTGGTGTAAAAAGGGTTAAACCCTTCTTGTGCTTTAAAGATGTAAGCCGGCGGGCAATCTATTTAATTATGTTCATGTTGCATCCATTTTATATTTGAATGAGAGAATCCTTACTTATGTATTTCTTGTACATATATTGAGCTTCTGCAATGCTATCTCTGAAATTGGATTTAAAATAATGGCTTTGGTAATGGATTTTGAGTAATAAAAGTAGGGCGTGACACATCCAAACCATAATCATTTCATTTTCTCTCTCACAACCATCAAATCAACTACACAAAAATAAAAATAAATAAATAAATAAAATTCATCTCAAACACAACTTTTTTAATCAGGCTAAAATAAGCCAAAAACACCAGGCTAAAAAAGCCCATCCCAAACGAGGGCTGAATAATAGTCAAATTAATAGCAAAAGAAATGAGCAAAATAATTTTTAATGTTTAAAAACCTGTTCTCTTCTTTTGGGGGTTTTCTAAGTAAGTTAGTAATGCAAGAATCAATTTCTAGTACAACTATTTTTATAGAGGAAGGCCTAGGAGAACTTGGGTTGAGGTGATAAGAAAGAACATGAATATCTTAAACTTAAATGAAGATATAACTACGGATAGAACCAATTGAAGAAAACAGATCCATGTAGCTAATTGCGGCAAAGGTTAGTTGGGTTGAGTTGAGCAAGTGGATTGACTCATGGTGACAATACATAACTTTTAAACAATATTAAAATAATATTCATATATTGACCCAACAAACAGTTCCCTCAACATCAAAGGTGTTTCCAGCAAAAAATGCTTCGGTCTTCTGTACATAAAAACAGTAGAGGATCACGTCTATGTACCAACCAGCCTAATGTGTACACTGAAGTGAGAGTTTGTGGAAGGTAAAAGGTTTTCTTGAAGGTATTTAGGTGCTGAAGTGTTAAGCACAATTTACATCATTGTTTAAGGTACAAAGTAATACTCTTACTAAAATATTTAGCGACTGCAAAGTTGAAAACTTCTAATTGGTGTTATACTTGAGGTGTACAGTAACAAGACACATATAAGGAATGCCAGCAAATCAATAATCAAGATCATTAAACTAAGAAGCATGGGCATGGGCATGGGCATGCGACACAACACAGACACATCGAAACAACAATTTTCAAAAAATGCACGACACAACACATGGGGAACATGCATAAAATATATAGTTAATAAAGAAACGCAATATATAACACTAATTTATATTGCTTTTCTTTTATTATTTTATCTTTAGTTATTTTGTTCAAATTTATAATTAGTTTCATGTGTCTAATCGATAGACACGTGTTTAAGTGACGAGCAAGTGTGTCCTCCAAGTGTCTAGGACTAGATTTTTTTTTAAAAAAAAATCGGACATATGTTTGACAAGTGTCAGACACATGGCAGAAAGTCTCCGACACAGACACGACAGGACACGCCACCATCTTATAGAAGTGTTTGTGCTTCTTAGTCTAATTTAATAAAATATCCACTTCGGTTAGCCATGCATGTAAAGATAAACATCTCATTGTGGGAACACGTGTCACTTGCAGTTAGATCAACTTTAAAAACAAAAATTTTAAAAATCCCTGAAAACAAGCTTTACCTTTCAAAAACCAGATAACAGCTTTCGAACAGAATTATTAGTATTCATTTTATCAAACTTTCCATCCTATTTGGATTGCTGCTAATCACTAATTTAAAAATAATAATAACAAATAAAAAAATCACACATAACAAAACAAGCACAATTTCTTTACGAAACAAAATATAGCGAATGCAAGTTGACAGGACAGTCATGCAATCCAACATAAGTCCAACAAGACTTGGTATGATTACCTCCAGAACCTCAACAGCATCAATGCTAATGAAAGGGTCTGAAACATGTGATGCCCACAAGTTAAGAATGATTGGAGAGATAATTGGCTCTATAGATGTTGGTGCTTCATCATCTACAATATGCAAAACACAAAACAAAGAGAATGATACTCAGCAAAAGGATCATGAACACCAAAGCCAACATCCAAAATCACTAGATCTCCAATGAATTTGGAAGACCATTGATTCTAGATTTAAACTGCATTGATGCTGACCTGCCTTTATTGCTGCTTGTAGTGTTTCAAGTACCAGATGCATGGTTTCATCAGATGCCTACAAAGCAGGATAACATTTAAGTATTAGATGCATAACTTCGACAGTAGAAGGAACTATTGTATCGGTGCATTACTTGATTAAGAAGATCTGCAAGTGACGAAAATAAACCCATTATATGAGGCTGCAGCATTCCCTTGTTTGCATCAGGTAAGAGCTGAGAAAGTGCTCGACAGGCACCAACTTTCACTGGTGGGGGCCTGTAGACAGCAAATTATCACCAATAGTGTCATTATCTTATCGATAATTAAAGAGCAACATACAGATACAAGCACTTACACATCCATGCCAATTGCCTTAATAGCAGCATAGAGAAAATGCTCAACAACCCCACGACTGATCTGCACAAAACAATATAAATTCAGTGTGAGAAGATTATGCTGGAGATAATCATAATAACAATAAGGACTTTTTGTGATAGTTACCACAGAGGAGAACTTAGCAACTGATGAAAACACACGTGCAAACAGAAAGGGATATTCATGAACCCCTGCACAATAGGCGTATAACCAACTTTATTAATGGCTAACAATATGAATGCAATTCTGAAAAACGACTTACCTGTTCCCACATCTTCGGCAATTATTTGCTCAAAAAGGTTTCCTAAATTGGTCCTAGTATGTTGAGAAACCTGTAAATCAAATTATATTAATTAAATATACCGAATAGAGTTTCCTGTGAGAAATGCAACTATAATTCTGACAAAGTGAATGATTGAGTTTGACATCCTGCTCATTATCCTTACAATTGTCCTAGAATCTTGCACATTAGCACTATACAAGTACTTTGCTCAATTATAAAGGGGTAATAAATTTATAACAGACCTCTGCTTCAAGCAACTGATCTGACAGAGAAGCCAAACCATAAAGTGTAGCCTCCCTCATCTGCCAAAATTTACAATCCGAAATTGAGATAGGAAGTTCAATTATCATAAATACAAATATAATTGAGACGGCCAAATAACTCACTCTCCACCAGGCAGCAGAACCAGCAACTTTTGCTTGTTGAGACTCAGCGAATCGATTTTTTGCAGCATCAATTATAGCATCAATAGCCTCTATACCACAAGAGTTAATAACCTCTTCCAGTAAAAGAGCACCTGCAAGAAACAATAAATAGGCAAGAGTGCTATAAATTTCAAGAAACCGTCAGAAAAATTCAAACTAAAATAAAAATGAAAAGAAATAGAGGCAAAATACAAAATGAACATAGAAAGAAGAGATTCCACATTTTCATCGTTGAAAGTTTTCATACATTAACCAAACATACTAATCCAGAACAATGAAATACCATACCACAATTTACACACATACACAGGCAGAGAGAGAAGACCATTTAATGTAATGACTATATACTTCATTAACAAGCTAATAATTGTGATGATGGAAACGTATAGATGACAACAATAAAACACAAACTACATATAAGTTCAGCAACCAGGCCGCAAGAGCTTAAAACAATACTTCAACAAGACTATGATTCAAATTATTGTTTCTGCAAACCAAGCTACTAATACACGTACAAATCTTGAAACAAATGGATGGCCTCAACAAGAGAGAAATTACAAATAATTAACAATTCCCAAAGCCATGAAAGAGATGATAAGAATAAAATATTCAAATCAGTCTTGCAGAAAAACACTAATTCACAAAAAATAGAAAGAAAATCTCAGTGCAAGTAAAGCATTTTCATGATAGATGTATCAAGTTGGTTGATATAGTAATGCCAAAGTCCTGCTCTGATGTAATCCTTACTGAAGCTAGTTTTGTACTTGGGTCTGAGAAAGGTTTCTAGCCAAAGAATTACGTTTATCAGAAAACCTTTTCAAGTTTCTTCTCTTTGCACTGTCCATCTCCTGTCGCATCACAACACTTCACATGCATCAAATCCCAAGTATCAAAAGAGTTTCTAGATCAAAAGGAGCCAATAAGTTGCCACAAAGAACTCAGAACCTTAGTGACATCAGAGTCCATACTCTGAAGCCAGTATCTTAATGATAACACCACCTGGTCATCATCCTCATTATAACTAACACCCGGGGTATCTAACTTAACAATACATTGGTAGGAGGGTAAACTGGAAGGAACCTGCAGAGGGGGGAGGGGCGGACTCGGAAGCCATGGAGACATTTTCCTGTCTGTTTGGACAGAAAAAAAAAAAAAAGGAAAGCTTCAGGGAAATAAATCCCTACAGACCTAACCAAATCAACCACCCAAGCCAGAACACAGGTTGAAGACAAAATACCTCAAGAAATATCTAAATACCTCAGAAACAACTTACCAGAAATACGACAACTATAAGTATTGTCATCTTCATCAGCCACATATTGGTTGGCATCCAGTGACCAAGTATGAACCTAGACACAAGTCAGATACGATGAGAAGAAGTAAATAGTAGAAATGGGGATTAAGGAAAAAAATAGTAGCAAATTTAAATATTTAGATTCAAATACAAGCCAGAAAAAACTATCTACCCAAAAAAATAAATAAATAAAAAGAAAGAAAAAGAAAGAAAGAAAGAAAAGTAAAAAGAGATTAATCATTTCTTGCGATTGCTAAAAACTGTATACAGTAGCAAATAAGAAGATAGGATAAGTGAGAAAATCAAGAGAAAGGTATTTAATTCAAAAGTTTTCATTCTACTCAGAACTGCATCGCAATCTGCTCCTCCTGAATTCTACAATTTTCCAATGAATTTGAAAATCATAGAATTTAAATATCTTGTATTAATTTTTTTCCCTGATATCACCAAGAGAGCCAAATTCACCAAATTTCTGAAAAAATCAGCCAAACTTCTATTCGGATAAATAAACAGCATTTACATTACTAGATTCTGAAATTGAACTTTGCAAAATTTAGCCAAATATCCATTCAACAGCTTTTCAGCTGAGCTCTTTATTAACTTGAATTTGACTATATTCCTAGAATTGGAATTTCACCTAATGTAAATTTTTCACAACAAATTTAAAAGCCATACAATCAAGAGGAAAAAACATCAATGTTTGGATGATTTTCATTTGAACTCACAAGTATAAAGCCCAGCACCTTCTAATTGGACAAATAGGTCATCTATATCTATTTGCTACATGGGAAAGCACAGGTCTTTAAGCATGAATCATGTCACCGTTCACAAAAAGGAAAGCATGAACTCCTCTCCATTCTTTTGATTTCTAAAAATTCAATTGTTTGTAATGAACAAAGAGATCTGATGGAACCACTTTATTTATTTTCTGCTGGATCTTAGTTCTCAAATGGTAGGGTTATAAAACCTTACACCAGTCATTTATTTTATGAATCACTTCACTATTGTCTCAATCGTCCTACTAATTGCATGTTCAATTGTTTAATCTCACAAAAAAATCTGTACGAAATATGAGTAGCAAAACAGTGTGCAAAATATGAAAGTAAACATGTCTATTAATTTTTGAATGAAAAGAAGTATATGTTTAAGTATATGCCTATCAGCCATTATAACAACAAAATTGGTCCAAGGCATTATGGCCAGAAGCAAATATACAGCAGCATCCCAAGTAGCATAGAACAGACACTCAACATGACACAGACAAGCCGACAAACCAATTTTCCAAAAATCCATGACATGATAAGCCTACAACACATTAAAATTTTATTTTCTTTAAATTTATTATATGTCAAATATATGAATAGTTCATTCAAAGGTATTGAAAAGAAGCAACACTAATTAAAATTAAAAAGTATTCCATAAGTTAAACATCAAAATATCGTTCATGTAACAACTGCATTCTACAAAATACAAAACAATCGTATAACTTGGAAATATATATGATATCGTCATCTAACAAATTTTTCATAAGATATTTAGAGCGCATAGATTGCATTCTAAAAAATGCAAAGCACTGTTACTATGAAGAGATTCATCACATAAGTCGAGGGTTCAAGAATCGTCATGGAATGTCTGAAAAGTGTCTTCAAAATGTTTGATACTATGAATTTAAATTTGTAATTAAGACACATTAAAGAAGAGTCGGACACGCTTTTAAGAGCGTCCGTAGAGTGTTGTGTCAGACAACACGCGTCTTTTGTAGAAGTGTTTGTGCTTCTTAGGCATCATCTTGCTTTACAGCCACCATAAAACCATCGCATGCCCATCATCACATGAACCCTATAAGAGGGTTCAAAGCCCCTTCTTTATTATCCACATTTCTTGTGTTCCAAATGTGTAAATTTCTAGAGAAAAATCTGAAAATTCAAGGAAAAGTACAAATCAAAGAAACAAAAAAATGTTACATCGCTTAGATGTCCCAACTGCAAGATCAATTAGGTGGTTATGATCAATCAATGCTTTCATAAGGATAAATATTCAAAATCTGTCAGATTGCTTAAATAGAGAAAAATCAGGTACATTTTTTGTTATGCTCTACGCAGTGACTATTTATTTAAATTGATAAATTAGCAGAAGTAAATAACAAACACAACTATGTAAGTAGACATCTAAAAATAACAACTCGAATGTTGATGAAGTAGAAAATCAATCACATAGCATGGCTTGTATGAAGTATGAACCAAACTAAGATAAGCTAATTACAAGATTACCTGTTGTTCTGTCATCTGCAGAAAAGCAATAGTATAATATGCCAACTCTTTAATATTATTGGCAACAACCTACATAATTCACCATGTCATACAATATGCAAAGAGACAAAGCAACCAAAAGCAACTTCAAGATTAAGGATTTTGGAACACACCTTTACAAGTTTTGCGCTACCCACAATGGTCAATAGAAACTCAAAAAGCTGCAGATTCAGATTTATTTAAGAAATTAATTGACCACAAGGCCAAAATTGAAAGGACTTAACTGGCAATCACATACACGTCCATACTCGCAATAATAATAATACCAACAACAATAGGAAGTTGTTTGAGATGGTTTTTCCATGTGCAATGTAGACAAACCAACACATCAGTTTGGAGCATAGTTATCAAATCGAGAAATCATATCATGAATTGAAACTCCAATTTTGTGAATCGTGAATCATAAGATTCAACATAAACTATAAAAAATGACGCGAAAAAAAATTAATTCATTTTGGCACATGTAGTAATACTATAATTCTTATATAAGAACATGATGATTGGTAGTGAGCTAAAATGGTGGTGGTGATTGGTTTAGAAACCCAAAGTAATGTGACTAACAGAGAAGAGTAAGAAGGTGGTGGTGGTGGTGGTGGTGGTGGGTCCATGTGTGTGGTAGTTATTGTGGACTAAAGGCAGTAATTATTGTGAAAATATTGATGCGTGTCATAGTTATTGCGAAAATGTTGATGTGGTCCAAACATGCAATAAAATTGTTTGAGAGCTTTAAAATGATAGGAAAATTGTGATCGAATCATAGTTGTCAAGTCAGGTTACAAATTGTGTATCGTTTTTCTTCTTCCCCTCCTTTTTTTAATTGCATATTGTATTGTATCATGTATCCTAAGATTTTTTAATGTCTTTAAAAAATAGGTAGAAAACTAAATAAGGTTATACAAAACACAAATATCTTGCGAGTATAATCCTTAAAATTGCAAAGTCTTTGAAATAAATATTTGCATGAATCAATACTTCATGGATATAAAATGCAGACAAAAGATAAAACACTTCACTACATTAGTATATCCCCAAATCAAATTTGCACTCAAAAGTTTTCTCATTCTTAGTAATTGAATAATATGTTTTTCATATTGTCATCACTCACCATTTAGGTTTTAATTTAATTTACAACTTTTAAGTTCTCAAATAGCTTGCCCATGGTAGAAAACTTTAAACTTTAATAGGTGTATGTAGGCATAAATCAATAACACAACATACTTAGTATCAGCCAAGTAGATATTTGTCAAAAAGGTAGAGAGAAAAAATTACCCTTCTCATCTCAAAAATATTCTTCTTTTTTTTAATAACTAACTCAATAACAATTTCTAACAATATTAATTCACATAAAAATTGTTCAATTATTATTTTTCAAAATTGCTTAAGAAATTTAATATTGTGTACCATATTTAGCATTATCTATTGTATATCTATCATTTTGTAAAATACATTTAATTTACAATGAGTATTGATTATACATATCGATTTACCTCTGAAGATATTGAATCATAAAATATGTATCATGAATTGGAAGATACTAACAACACTTCTAGGGCACTTGTTAAGAAGTAATTAATTGTTTTTATTGCATTTAATGAGTCTTGGAAATTGTTAAATAATTATTTTTATATATTAAAAGGTGAAATATTAACTATAAGGTAGTTGTATACAAATTCAAAAGTCATCGAAACATTCAATAATAAATGCAGTCAATTAATGAGTAGCTAAAAATAGAAACTTAATTTAATTAGTTAAAATTATAAACTTATCAAAATCAAGGCAAGTTAATACAGCATTAAATACACCTTAACTAGTGCCCCAGGCCACTTGTTAGCATTAGCCATAAATAAATCGATAAAAGGTCTTTTATTCACTTCCAAATGAAAAAATGAAACCCTGCACATTTATTTTCACAAAGGGATCTTGTAAATTTTACTGTGTCAAATCAGTCCACTATTTAATGGATCAAAGATGCACTTTGTGTGTCTTGATGATGTTGGGATTTACGCTGTCAAACCAATTGGATTCCTGCATTTATTTATCCAGTGAAATAAATATTATTCTGAAATGTTTTCATACATAATAGACAAGACATGATTTATGAGAAAAATGGTTTAACCCTTTAGTGACATTGGATGTGATTTATGTAGACGAAAAAGTTTCACTTACAAGATATATAAATCACAAGTTTTATAACTTCAAAATTTCGCAATTGCTAATACACTTGGAGACTCTATTAGGATAAGTGCGACATTATTAACCCCTGTGCAAGAGGATGGTCATTGAAGTGAAAATCTCTGGGTGAATATGTTGGTTTATTTGAAATACACTGAAGGAATACAATAAGAGTTACACCAAGCAAAACCTACTGTCAACTTTGATGTGAATTTTATAGTACCCACTGCAATAGACTCTTAATCCTAAGAGATGTTATGAACTCAAGTTCCTAGTCAAGATCACTTTGATTAGTAATGATGAGGTTTTATTTCTTAGCCAACACCTCACTATATTGGATGATTAAGGTGAGTTGTGGGAATAATTTTTTCAAGATGGAATCCACCCTTGGTGTAAAAACAAAGTAAATTTGAGTTAGTCCACTTGTTTAGTCATTTGAATCCAAGACTGGTCATTCTTATGATTTGTTCATTAGAATGCAAGTGGTGACTATGTTGTGTTGAACTAGTACTCAATGTAAATGAGTAAATTTTGATTAGATAAAAAATTTATATTTACTTCATTGCTAATTATGGACATGGCTATGGTGGAGGGGTTGCATTATGATATTGAAGCACATAGATTATTATTATTATTATTATTATTTTAATTAACTCTTTGAAGACTAGAGTGCAATTTCAATTATAAAGTGGAGTTAATTACAATTAATTGGTAATTCATATCCTTATGAGATAAGGTCTAGAATCCAACTAGAGCAACAATTTAGAGAGGCCATTGAAGTCCCAATCCAAGCCTCCCTGGGAAAAGATCATAATACCTATATGTGGCACATGCGATGCATGTGCATTATTTTAATACTAGCGGGTGACACACGCAATGCGTGTGCAATTCAGATAAGTAAGAATAAAAACAAACAATAAAGAAATTAATATCATAATATGTATGTTGCCTAAGTGATAATAAGAGTGTTCTTAATGAAATCCAAGGTCTTGGGTTCAAAGCTTGCTTACGCCTTTGAATAATAATTTTTTATTTTAGGCTAGATAAAGCTGCCATCCGACATGACGTGAAGGCTTGGACACCAAGTCCAGCCTTCATTTAATAATAGTATATAGAAGATATATAAAATAGGTTTGTCGGGCCCACTAAAGATTTGTGTCACCATCCCACGAAGCCACCATCCCACTAGCCTCAATAATGCATTACCTTCATACATCTTCCATTATAATATTATATACACATAATATTTTAATATTAAAATACTTCACACCAACAAAAATCTTTTAGGTACTGTGTCTATTAATTTTATTATTATTGTAATTTTATAGGAACCAATAGTTGATTCTTAAATATGGCATTGACTTTTATATTATTGAGTATTTTTAATTACCTTCTAATGATTTTTTATTTTTATTTTAGACATATAATAAATAAATATAATTATATCTATTGAGCATGTCCCCAACGTATCGTGTCCCCTTTTTTTTGAAAATTTGTGTGTCCGCGTATCCGTGTCATGTCCCATGTCCATATCCGTGCATCGTAGGAGGTCCCTACCTATTATTGAAACACAAGGTAGTTGAGTGCCACTACCACATTACAAAACTTTGGGGGAGATCAATGAGATAATCCTTAAAATAATACCTCTTTCCCTTTAGGATTATTTATCCGAAAAAAAATTACCTCTTCACTTTAGGATTGCAAGCCATTAATTTTATTTCATTTTTTTACATATGAATTTATTTAATTTAACTAAGCGTATAGCCCTTTATAGAGCAGAATAGGAAAAAAATATTCATATAGCCGATTACACTTGCTTGGGACACAACACAATGCTTAGTTTGGTTTGGTTTGGTTTGGTTTGATAAAGGCAAATATAGGCATCAAATTGAAACTACATAAATTCACGACATGTATTTGATTAAAAATGTCAAGTTACTAAGCTGAAAAGCCACTAAGTAGAAAAAAATGTGAATGTAATCTTGGGACGTCTATTATCACAAACCTTCAATCAAATGTTTTTTCAACTAAAAAAAAAATTAAATCAAATTTGCAAAAATGGACCATTTACCTGGATAACAAAGGACTCAAGGCTTTGCTCTGCACCATCAGAATCATATCTCCCTTCATAGGAATCTTCTGTACCCTCAATTGCTGATCGCTCATATACTCTAAGAGATGATACAAATGTCTGCCACAACGGTCCCATAACAACTGAAATAACAAAGCACCATAGAGAGACAGATTGAATGAAGCAGAGGAAGAATCAAGAAGCAGTACTCAAAGGCATCTGGAATATATGGTTCATCGACTGAGAAAGATGAAATGACAAACATACCCATGAATTGCATTTCTGTGAGGCTCGGGAAATTCTGAACAAATTGATTCAAGCACTTCAAAACCTGATGTTGAACAATGTAAAAAAGAATATTATGAACTAATTGTTCATTCTAATTTACATACATGATGATGGTAGATTTTGACATCAAAACACAAACCCAACCTCCATTCTGATGCTCCAGTCATCAGGATCTTCAGATTGAACTGGAGGTTCCATGATAATAGAGAACTGATCCATCCATGTTGCAACCATTGGCGATATTAGTGCACTGGTTTCTGTCTAAACATAGAGAATTACCAGATCAGTCATTTCATAATAACAAAGACAAACTTTATGCAACGTCTGACTATAGACATTGTAAAATTCAGTACTAAGAAAATACCTTATACACACCACTCATTGCCCCCAGCATAGCAGTACAAGAATAAACTATTGAAAGAGCCTTTCCTCGCAAAGTTTTGTCATAGATCTGCACAAAAAGTTCCACAATCACATGGAGCTGCAAGGATGCTTATCTACATAATGGCCACGAGAAACCAAGAGTCCTCAGGAAGGTTCATTTAAGAAGAAATTATCTTTTAACTCTCAACAATTCTCACGAAGTTATGCTTATGATCAATTCCTGGCATCCCATCCATTCTCTTGCAAACCACACCTACTTTTAATCACCTGACATAAAACAAAGTTTTCCTTTTCCAGATATGACTACAAACCGTTACCAACAAGGGCTTTATTCTGACGGACCACACTGCCAAAGCCCAATCTCTCACTAATGCTTAACTAAACCCTATACAAAAGAAAATTACTTTGAAGCCCTTCTAGGTCAATAGCAAAAGCAGCAGGGATTTGAAACCAAGAAAAAGACACAAAACAAACGGGTTTTTTTCAGTTTTTTTTTTTTTTTTTTGAATACCAACAAAAGACCATGAAACAGTATAGGCGTTAATACTTCTCTAACAACCACTTCAATATCTCAGGAATCTGAAGGTAAGAAATTTCCTTCAGCATTATATGATATCGCAAACACTAATAGGCAATGTATCCCACCATAAAATATGAGAAGGGAATGAAAAAAAGCTGGAAATATAATCATGTAGGTTCTAACATGATTCTACTAAATGGGGTAGCAACCAATATCAGCATCAAAACAAAAGGATAAAATATATGAACCAATATCAGCATCAAAACAAAAGTTCTAACATGATTCTCCTAAATTACACTCCTAAAAAAAATGAAAAAAAGTAAAACAAAGCTAAACAAAACAAAAGAGATTCAATATCAGCATCTCCCATGCACCCTCTGTCTTCAGAAATATAAACCTATGAGAACCTTGCCCATATAGCATGCATTTGAATCCAACAATTATATGAAACAGGTCTAATAACAGCAGAAAAACAGAAGCAGGAGGGCAGGGAGAAAGAGAAAGAAAAGACTGAAGCAAAACATATCACTAAAGAAAATAACAACATGAATGCAAGAATACAACAAATAACCTGAGGTGACGACACAATAGTATGCAAGCATGGGAATAAAACAGGCACTAGTGTTGGCACCACCATATCATCCAAGTCCCCTGAGAGAAGAGCCAAGCATCTTAAAGCCCCATGCACTGCACAATTTGAGAACAAAAATTATAGATCTGCAGCAAAACTTGTCAAACACCCCTCCAATGACCAAAGGCTCATGACAAACGATTCGTAGCAGCCAAACAAGATAATATATTCATTGCGAACATGCACAAATTATTAGGGAAAAAGCTTATTTCATGAACATATTGTTTGTCTTCTTCAAGGAGGAAATTAGATAGAGATGCAATGGCCCTAAGGACTTAATTATACAATGTGCTAAAATATATACCTTGAGCAAATAGAATCTATCCGTTGTTTAGTTATTTTTCAAAGTTATAGAGTTGGAGTTGATAATATATTAAGCATTTTGATGGACTAATACCTAATAGTGTAATCAAAAAGTGCAGCAGCACATCAGTCCCTATTGCTACCAAACAAATGTTGCACATGTTAGCCGTTTTGATGGAAACAAAATGAAATTTTGCTTCTTGCAAGGAGATAAGTACATATTCAAGATATGATCGACATGTGTGCTGAAACCACTTGTACTGTGGGAATCAGGATTCCTTGTGGCTGCGTCCATTGAATTTCCATATATAAGGTGAAAATTTTACCAAGGTACTGGTTGTAAATTCTTCTTGGGTGTTATATTAATATCATGGAATAGTGGTTTATCTTGCTCAGCTAGGTGCCCATGTTTTACCCTCTTAAGAGAATTTCCACCTAAAAATATGTGTGCTTACTTGTGTAACTGCACACAGAATTTAAATTGGTTGATATGTTGTCAAAATCTACTTGCATCCACCTAGGGAAAAAATACAAGGTTTTTTTACTAGTTGAAAATAAAAAAATAAAAAATAAAAAATAAATAAAAGAAGCATTGCACAACCATTTCCAGAATAAATAGATGCAATTAAACAAAAAGGGTCCAGACAACACAAACTAAAAGAACCAGCCGTCATGGAAACTCAAAAAGAATGGGTAAAGAAAGGACCATAGGCAATCGTAGGAAATTTAGATCACAATACACAAACTAAAACCAATAAGACATAGAAGAAGTCACAGCAGAATAGACTGAACAAAAATATCCCAAGAAAGATCAGGATATAGTATATGCTACCAGAGATTATGAAGCATCCATGCATAAAAGAAGTTTATAGTGGGCTAAGTGAAACAAAAATGCACCAAAGGATTTACCTCCGTTAATATTAGTTTGATCACTTATCAACTTTAGGAGCAGTGGCATTAAGTCAGGCCAATCCTCGGGCCAATCATAATGCGCAATGGATGCCACAGCCATACTAACTGCCGTGCAAATTTTTCTTTGAGAGTCATCCAACAACAATAATAGAATTCTACGTATGGCTGCCTGATAACAAGACCTCAAACTTAGAGAGCCATGCATAAAGAAGGCAAAAACAGGAAGAGAGAATTGGGGGCAAGGGGAGTTTAATGTTAAACAAGCAATAAATTAAGAAGGCAAAAAGATCTACACATTCACTTAATGTTGAAACAATTAAAACAATGTTATCCATGTATAGCACACACCATGAAACCTTTTCTTAAATAATTTGACCAGATCACAATTCATCAATGAAGTACAATTAAGAAGGAACAGGTATAAACTGCAGCATCATATGACTTGATATTAACATATCAAGGTACCCTCGATAACCCCCATGAGGATATTAAGTCCAAAATAACACATAAATCTATAGTTAAACGTCAGTAAAATCCAAAATTAGCAACATTGAAAAGCTGATTGCCAACTAGGCAACATAAAGTAGACCAGAATCCTTTTTTTAAACATGGAAAGTAAGTGAGAGTGATCGAGCAATAGAGGAATATTGAACCATGTTTGTTTAGTTAATTTTTTATTATGAGAATAAAGAAAGAGAAGTATGAAACAGAAGAGGAAGAAAAAGGTTAAGAGATAAAACCATGAGTGTCAAAAGGGAGTACAGTTAACAGGAGCTGCCTTGTTGTAACTTGTATTGTAGTGAATGGTTTTCTGGATTCTTTCAAAAGAAAAACTGTCACTCCTAACAAAATTCTCGAACTGCTAAAGTTTAATAAGTGCATTGGGCACTGATCTAGGTTCTGCCTAAAAACAGCAATATCTTTAGACTTTAACCAAATTCCTTCCCATGCATATATAAAATCCAAAGGCAGTCTTTTATCAACAAAAAAAATAATAATAATCCAAAGGCAGTCAGTCTGCCATGAATTATAATTTTAGTTCATCAAAAGCACTACATAAAATGAGAGAAAAGACAACTTGGCATGTCTCTTGTGTGTTCCTGGCGTGTCCCCTGAAAATAAATTAATTAAGGGAAAACGCCATGTGGTTTGTCCCATACATATCCCCGCCATGTCTGCGTGTCCCCGAAGTGTCTGTGTCTCCTACACGGATACAACACTTGTTTTGAAGTGTCAATGCTTCATAGGATTAAAGGAATTCTGGTGAATTCTACATCTAAAATCTTGCTGCCCCAATTTGGGATCCCAAGTCAATCCTTCCTCGAGAACAATAAATTAATTCATAGCAATAGCAACCAACTGCATCATCCCTCAAATGCCAAAAATTCTTCTCATCAGCAAAGGAGACAAAATTGAGATCCTACACAACTACCTCACCAAAAGGGCATTTCATCATACTGACCATAGACACAACAGGCATAACCTCATTCCTCAACTAACTTATCAAACAAGTAAATGATTTTATTCTTCAACTGTCTGCAGTATGAAAACTTTTTTGCCTCAAGAAGTACAAAAGAGTAAACATACTGTTATTGGCCTCAGAGTCCAACAATATATATATTCACATAGGCACATGGCTGCCTCTTTCTGGGCACTCCACACCAGAGAAATTCTTAGCCCTCAACGATCCACTCCTTTTGCCCACTAATCCAAAGACGAGTTTCAGTATATTTGATTATCAAATGTCTGTTAACACAGTGATTTGATAAAAATCTTATTTCAAAAACCAAAACTTCCAAAAAAAACAAACAAATATACAAACAAACAAACAAAAAAGGAAGACACCATTTTAAAGTGAATCTCATAGCTTACGGATAATCCAAATAAATAAATAAATGATACAATTCAAAAAATTAAAAAAAACACCTTTTCTTCACTTGAAACAACAGGATGTTCAAATGTCTCCTCATCCTCCTGCCAGTGTTTCTTAATGAACTGCTTTAGAAGGACAGCTGCTAGGTAAAAGCATGTTAAATCTTACAAAGTAATAATTATGATTTTAATTCAAATAAATAAATAAACATTACATATTTCTTTCATGGAAGGTTAGAAGAATGCAGCTGTCGATACATTAATATTTTCTTCTGTGAAAAGAGAAAAAAGAAGGAATAGCTACAAGTTATGTCAATTGTGACAAAAGGATATCTGGCGCAATCCCAATGGAAGTTCCCTGTTTGCAGCAACCTTGGCTAACGCACTTCCAAAACCTTCAAAAAAAGTACACAAACATCAGCCAGTCGTAATTGTGGCACACCACTATGCAAATCCTTTAAGACACCAGAAAAAAGCATGTAAACATACATGCAACTCCTTGAAACATCAAGCAAGCAAGGTGCTCCAAAAGAGGCATGTAAATCATTGACTGGAGATGCCATTAAATATGAGAAGTAAATACTAAATAGTGTAAGTGGAATACAAATAATTCAATATACATAAATAATAAAATCAAATAAAATAAGCACAGATACGACATACACATCAATAAAACAAATTTTCCACTAGGGTTAATTACTCTTTTAGTCCCCAAAGTAGGCAATTTGGTCAGATTCCCAGTGTTTAAATTGCATCAACTTAGTCCCCTATGTATAAAAAAATGTTTCAATTTGGTTCCCCAACCCAACTCCATTTATAGATGCCACTAAAACCAGGGGTAAATGTGGAAACCCAATTCAAAAAATTACACTTCTAGTCCCAAAATATGCAATCTGTGCTATTTTGGTTTCTAATGTTTAAATTGTGTCAATTTAGTCCCCAATGTATAAAAAGTGTTTCTATTTGGTCCCCCAACCTAATTCTATCTCTTTCCATTTGAACTAGGCGTAAAACGTGGAAACCGCAAATATACATCAACAAAAAAATGAAAAAAAGAGCCAACATCTTGGGAGGGAAATATGCCCCCCATCCAACATGTATACATATGTTACTTATATGTCAAAACATATTGAATGGCACACTACAAGAACCAGCTCCTTTTTTTTCCGAAATAAATAGTTGACAAAAAAATCATTGACGTAAAAAATTAGCGATGAGGATCTCATTTCATCACATAAAAGGAGCTTCGGATGACATTTTTTTTTGGAGGGGGGCAATTTGAAAAGTTGTCACAAAAATTACATTTTCTTACAATGTCAAGAATATTTTCCTCCAAAGATGTTAACTCTTTTTTTTCCATTTTCTAATGGATGTGTATTTATAGTTTTCATGCTTTACCCCCAGATTGAACACACATGCATGCGCGTGCGCACGCACACACACAGAGAGAAAGAGTGAGATAGAATTAGGTTAGGGGACCACATTGAAACTCTTTTTAAAAAGGATTTATTACACTTTCTACCCCTGAACTATCGTCAAATTGTCTATTTAGTCTATTGTACGGGGGCGAAATATCCTTTGCTCTCTGTACGCCTTGAACGTTAAGCTTCCGTCAACGGCGTCTGTCTCTGCAACACAAAAAGGGGTGAGCTGCCCGGCGGTGATGTGCCGGAAAGACCCTCCGACGATCAAGTCAGTTCACTGAGGAAGTAGACAATAAGGAGAGAATGTTTGTGAGAGTGAGTTCACATACCTCCAACGTTCGTCTCTTCCCCTATTTCTAGGCTGGCCATGCAGCCTCAAGGTCGTGCGCACACTTCCTCTGCTGTCCTTCCCTGGACAAGTGGCAGCACGCGCCTCTCACCACCTTACGCGTGTAAAGGTTTTGTCCTTTCACCGGTACACACTGAACTGTCTAACGGTATTGAGGCGTTCGTGGAGCAGATGTCCTCTCCTTCACACCATTGGTCCAGGTGGCATCCTTGACCGAGACACCACAACCGGCCTGTCGCTTGCGGAAGATCGCCAGCCACGCCACATACTGCCAAGTTGCCCCTCATCATCACATGGAAGACAGACCACCTCTGCCGAGCTACTCTAGACCAGCTTATCAGAACCAACCGGTTGCGGGGCGTACCGGCCCCCAACCAATCCATCTGAATTCCCGATCGCACGAGCTGTCCATCTCGGTAGGCCGGTCAGAAGCTGGCCGACCTTGCTGCGATCTCTGCCCAAACCGGGTCGCCCTATAGCTCGGTCATCACTCGCTGTTCGGAATTCTGCCCGGAACACGGCTTGGCTAGGGCACATTCGCACTTGCTCGGTCAACGTCAACGACCGTGCAAGTCAGTCGCGTCAACTAGATTAGCTCGGCTGTACTACCGCGCAAATCTTCCCTCTCAATTGCCCCTTAAACCCATCCGAGCTATCGTGATTGGGTTTACCACCGTGTCCGAGCTAAGGTTGAGTCGCTCCATCCCCCGACCGGACTCGAATCAGGAATGCCTGCCATCGCTCTATAGCACAATCGAGGTCACTTCTTTCGCCGAACAATCTCAACTTGGGACACTCGTGTCGCCGAGCCATCTCGACTAGGGACACTTCAGTCGCCGAGCTATCTCAATTAGAGACACATCAGTCGCCGAGCTGTCACAGTAGCCCGGCCAACACCTCCGCAGTCCCATCAAAGGTTGTACAACCGTACTGACAACCACGTTTTCAGTGCCACACGTCATCGCGCCATTGGATCGTGCAACCAGCTGTTTCTCACGCCTCGAATTTCAAACGGCTGCGCCGTTTGGGTTGTTCCCTCCATCATTAAACCCTCGAAGGGTTTTAACCCTTCACATTTCATTTCCTCTGCTCTAGCTCCAGAAACCCTAGCATTCAAAATTTCCCCACTTCCTTTGCTACTGCCTCATCTCATTGCAGTCACTGCCCTTGCTCCTGTTTGCCATTTCTGACGCTGTGCTCAAGCTCCCAAGGTCCACGTTAGTCTTTGGTAAGTCTCTCCACCCCCTCACTGTTTTTCCAGTTTCCATTTTCGAATTCTTCGAGCATGTTCTTCATTTCTTGCACCGTTGTTCTTTGCGTTTGTGCTTTGGGGTTATTAGGAGTTCCTCCCATTGCTTAGAACCATCACACCCTAGGGCAAACGAAAACTGTGGGAGTGGATAGGGCCTTCGTGCCCTGGTTCCTCCTGGGTTTGAGTGGATTCATCTCAGAAATGGGATGAACAGCTTGAATCTGGGTAGGACCGAGCTAAATGCTCATTTAGATCCTCAATTTGGGCTTCAACCGATCAAAAAATGGTTTGTGCCTTCTCGTAGAGGCCGCGACCGGGCTAAATACTCCATTAGATCAGTGAGAAGAGTTAACCGAACTAGAACACTGAAACCTACGCCCAACCTTGACCGAGCTGGAGGATCAACCAGATACTTCGATCGGTTTCAACCGAGCTATAATCAAACTAAGAGGCTAAATCAGCCATGTAGTTAAACCGAGCTGAAACCGACCAAATCCTTCCCTGAGCTATTTACATTAGGAGCCGCGCAATATTTGCCGTGCTAACCCTGGACTTATTTTTCAATATGCAGAACAAGTAGGACCGACCAATCCAGTCAGCACTGTTTCTGGTGGGGCTCAAAATCTGAGCGAACACACAACATTTTTTACCGAGATAAACCTTAGATCAAATCAGACCGAGATAATGGGGAAGTACCGGTTTAAGGTCAGTTCGCCCGGTGCAATGGCGGAATTCCGTAGAGATTATAATATCCCGGACGACGTAGTTCTAGAGCTCGCCAAGAAGGGGGACACACCGTGGGGAGACTTAGACCGGTGCCCCTTCACGGTTGTTTCCATAGTAGAGGGCGGCGTCCGCTTCCCGGTCCAGCCCTTGCTCTGCGAATTTTTGAGGCAGACAAGGCTTTGCCCGAGCCAAGTTTCCACCAACACATACAAGATAATAAATGGCGTCGCCGAACTGAACCGAAGGCTCGGTCTCAATCTCGGCCTCGCAGAAATTTTTCACCAATACAGCCTCAGTAAAAATAAAGATGGGTTTTGCTGGTACCTCAAAGTCAAGAAGGGCCGAGCAAAACTCATCGAAGGCAACCCAAACAAAGAAGCCAACGACGACGACTTCCTCTGGGTGTCCGATAATTATGAGGACACCGAGGCACCCATACCAGGGCGGTACATTAGAAAAGACTTTGGCCGCGCTGGTAAGTAGCCCGGACGACCGCGCAATCTTCTTTCTGCATTTCAATATGATTTTGTTTAGCCGGACTAACACTTGGTCTCTTCTTGCAGATAAACACTTGGCAGCGGACTATCACCAAGCCAACCCCGAAGCAATCCGAGCTCTGCTCCGTCTCCCCGAGGAAGAGAGAGAAGCCTCAAAACTGCTCGGCTTCGAGCAAACATATCACTACCAGGCACCGCGCAAAAGTCACGTAACTGACTTTCTGCGCGCTCCATCTCCAGAGCCAGATCCAACTCTTCCACCGATCAGATTGGTTCCACTCACCGCCGAGCAAGAGATGGCGAAAATCCGAGCGATCAAGTCTATGATCACCGAAGACGAAGGCGAGTCCCAGCCTCCAGAAGCGGCCGGGGGAACTTCCTCCACCCCCGCCGAACAAACTGAAGGGGCAGTGCTCGCCCTGGCAAGCGAACAAGGGGCTGGCCGGCCAAAGAAAAGGGCAAGGAAAGACAAAACCGGTCAGAGTCTGGCCGATGAAGACTCCACCGAGCTACCATCGAACGAGCTGGGCGACCAGGCCGAGCAACACAAGACCGGCAAATCCAAGGGCAAGGACCCAGCCACCCCCCCGGTCTGGGCGCCCCAGTTCGTATATCAAGGCCGAGCAGTTTCCGCTGGAGACTCGGTCCAAGATGACAAGGATCACTCACTTGGTTTCAATTTGACCAAGGGGTTGGCCTTGCCCGAGGACATGAAAAGACATGACGAGCTATCTGACCTTAAGGTCCTTCGCTCGGCAGCAGAGTCAATAGTGCTGGTAAGTAGAACACTCTTAGCTTCAAGTTTTTGTTCGGTTTTTTTTTTTGGACGACTTCCAAACGCTAACAATCTTTCATTTGTTCGCAGGCCGCGCAGAAGAATTATTTTGCCCATGATCGCATGATCAAGCTGCGCCAAAATCTGCGCAATGCTATCACAGAGAACAAGACCCAGAAAGCCGAGATAGAGAGGCTCAGGGCCGAGCAAGAGGTCGTCAAAGCCGAGCGAGACGAAATGCGCCAGAAGCTCGACCGGGCTGAGGAGGATAAAAATAAGGCCGCGAAGAAAGCCAAGGCACGATACCTGGCCGAGCTCCGCAAACTGCGCGATGCTCACCAGGCCGAGAAGAAAAAGGCAGTGGAAGATGCGGAAGACTAGGGTTACGCCCAGGGGGAGAAAACATACGAGCATCAAGTCCGGGCTACCAAGGACATCTTTTTCCAGTGCGGCTGGAAAGCCGCCATGGAGAAAGTTGGCCTTGGTCGTGATTCCGATATGTTCAATAACCCCCCTGCCGCGCATATCCCGGATTACATGCAGGCCTACGCCAACGCCACGCAAAACCGGCTCATCGTAGAGGCGAGGAAGGAGGCTAAGGAAGAAGCTGCCGCTCAGAAGCAAGCCGAGCAAACTCCCGCCGAGACACCGGCCGATCAAACTCCATCCGATGCATCCCCAAATGCGGAAGATGCAGTAACTGATCGGGAGGTTATCCCGGTGGAGGGCACTGACACCGAAGCCGAGGAGAACCTGCCCGAGCAAACGACTTTGAGCGCCGAGGTGACGATTGAGGAGACCGAGCAGAACCTTTATCTTGATTGAACATTTTCTTCTTTGTTTTTTGTATTCTTCTTTTCTTTGTTTTGCAATGTAACCGGGCTACGCCCCCTTTTGTACTGAACTTTTTCTATCAATGAAATGTTGACTTTTTGCTCATACATCTGTTGTTTCTGTTCGGCTTGTGCATGTTTGAATTTCTTGCTCGCACTTTAATTAACTGGCAGGTCGGCGAGACCGCACAAACAGTCAGCCTTCATGTAACCTTGCGATTCCTTGATTTCCAAATAAAATGATATTTTGTACTTGGCCGAGCAAAATCCGCTCGGCTTTGTTCGGTTGGCAACAGTTAGTCGGCCGAGCAAGAACTAGCACGCCTTTTTGAAGTTGTTTAATATGCCAATATTTCCTTTCGGCCGAGCAAATTTAGCTCGGCCGTATAACTGCTGGACAACTCACCAACATTGTCAATTCCACCGGGCAAAATCAGCTCGTTTCCCATATTGGACAACCCACCAATATGCTGGATGGGCCGAGCAAAATCAGCTCGGCTCCTACATTGGGCAAAACACCAATGTTTTGGCTAGGTTGGTCATGCCGCCAACATTCCCACCGGGCGAGCAAAACCAGCTCGACCCTAATGCGCGTTGTTCCGTAAGAACTGTTTGTGCGGTCTGCTCCCATTCCGAAGAAAACAGTCTGGTCATCTTCAGGTCGGTTCTTGCCCCTGGCATCCATAATTGCCTTTTGTGTCTTGTGATATCATTGGACAAATGTAACACCAAACAAAAAGAGACTAACTTTCATTATAAAAACATTGCCATCTCTTACATCACATGCCAAAGGGCTAGAGGTCTAAAAAAGCTAAGGAACATAAACAAATTACATTTCAAAAGTAAAAGACCTTAAGGTTTGCTGCATTCCATGGTCTGGGGACAGCCTTGCCATCTAAGTCTTCCAGATGGTATGCCCCCTTGCCAGCAAGACCAACCACCTTGTATGGTCCTTCCCAATTTGCACCGAGCTTGCCTTCGCCGGGGATCACTGTGTTGCCAAGCACCTTCCTGAGGACCTAATCCCCAATCTTGAATAACCTTGGGTGCACTGCCTTATTGTATACGCGCTCTCGTCTTTCTTCAGCAAGGTCCAACTCTAGTGCCACGGTCTCATTGTTCAAGTCTGGTTGGAAACTTTCTGAACGGATGGTTGGCATGCCAATCTCTAACGGGATGACGGCCTCCATACCATAAGCCAAAGCGAACGGTGTTTCTCCGGTCGACCGTCTTGGCATAGTGCGGTATGCCCATAGCACATTAGGAAGCTCTTCAACGCACTTTCCCTTTGCCTTCTCCAGCCGCTTCTTCAGCCCATCCAGGATGGTCTTGTTTGAGGCCTCTTCTTGACCATTCGATTGAGGATAGGCTGGTGTTGAATTGTAGAACTCAATCTTCAACTCTTCGCAAAATCCGCGAAAGAGTTTTCCATCGAATTGAGTGCCATTATCTGAGATGAGCGCCCTGGGTAAGCCGAAACGAGTGATCACATTTTGCCATACAAATTTCTTAACGTCCTTCTCCTTAATAGTTGCCAGTGGCTCGGCCTCCACCCACTTGGTGAAATAATCAGTGGCGGCGATGAAAAACTTGCGATTGCCCGGTGCGACTGGGAGGGGTCCAACAATATACAATCCCCAGAGTGCGAACGGCCAAGGACTTGTGAGAGAGAGCAGCTCCCTGGCTGGTTGGTGGATCTGGTGAGCAAATTTCTGACATTTTTCACATCGGCGAACGTATTTTTGCGCATCAGCCTGCATGCATGGCCACCAATAACCCTGCGAGATTGCTCGGTAAGCTAAGGACCTACCCCCGGTATGGCTGCCGCAGATGCCTTCATGGATCTCATAGAGGAAAGCTTCCACCTTAGAGGGGTGGACACACTTCAGATACGGCCCCGTGAAAGATTTCTTGTACAAGGCTCCGGAAGGTGAGAGCCAAAACCGCTCTGACTTTGCCCGGATCTTGTGGGCCGCCTTCTTTTCTTCTGGTAGAATTCGATCTTTCAAAAAGGCGATGATGGGGTCCATCCAGGAAGGTCCCGAGTCGATGCAGAGTACCTTGGTTGTTTCTGGTTCCTCAATGCTTGGCCGGGGTAAAAATTCAATCATCAAGGGATTGGGAAAGGTCGTCTGAGTTGAAGCGAGGCCGGCCAATTCATCGGCTGTACTATTTCCTTCGCGGTTGATCTGTTCAACTGTGATGGCATCGAACTTCTTGACTTCTGCTCGCACCAGCGCCTGATACTTGGCCATTCTTTCATCTTTGGCCTCATACTCCCCTGAGACTTGATTGACCACCAGCTTTGAGTCACTGAACACCATAAGGGCTGTGACCTTCATTCGCAGAGCGCTCCTTAGACCGGCGAGGAGGGCTTCATACTCCGCCTCGTTGTTGGATACTGGGAAGCCAAGCGTAATTGCTTGCTCAATAGTCAGCCCATCTGGCGAAGTTAGCACAATTCCCAGCCCAGCCCCATGCCTATTGGACGCCCCATCGACGAACAGCTTCCACATCTCGCCAAGAAACAGCTTCCAGCAATCAGATGGATTCTGGGAGCTTCTCAATTCCAAGTCTCTGGTAGGCTCAATCTGGTCTCCTTGCACGTCTTTGCTGGGTTCTTCTTTCGATGAGTCATTGGCCCTTGCTATTTCGGTTAAGCTTTGCTCTTCTTCCGCTCGCGAGCCATCACATACCTCTGTTGCCAGAACCCTGGGTTGTGCTAAATCCGCATCAACCAAATCAACCGGACAGACAGGATGCGTTCCTGGAGCAAATTCCGCCACAAAATCTGCAAGGGCTTGAGCTTTGATTGCGGTGCGGGGTCGGAACTTAATGTCGTACTGGCCTAATTCCACGGCCCATTTCAGAATTCTCCCAATAAAGTCTGCTTTTTTGAAGAGCACCTTGAGCGGGAACTCGGTTAACACCACTATTGTATGGGCATGGAAGTAGTGCGCCAGCTTTCTTAACGCCATCATGAGAGCCAACGCCAATTTTTCCAAGGAAAGATATCTCGTTTCGGCCGGGAGCATAGTCTTGCTTACATAGAAAATGGGCAAGTGCTGAACGGCCTCAGCGCGGACTAGGACAGCGCTCACCGCATGTTGAGAGACCGCTAAGTAGAGATATAACTCCTCACCCGGCTGAGGTGTAACCAAAATAGGTGCTGAAGAGAGATACGCTTCCAAGTTCGTTAGTGCATGGTCGCATTCTTCATCCCAAAAGAACTTGGACTTCAAAGTTTTGAAGAAGGGCCTGCAACGATCCGAAGACCGGCTGATAAATCTGTTCAGTGCGGCTGCCATCCCGGCCAGATGTTGCACGTCCTTCGTGGAGTTAGGGCGTTCCAATTCTTGTATTGCCTTGATTTGCGACAGGTCGGCCTCAATTCCCCGGTTCGTGACCAGAAAACCTAGGAATTTCCCAGTGCCAACTCCAAAGGCGCACTTAGAGGCGTTCAGGCGAAGCTTGTGACGCTTGAGTATGGCAAACATTTCTGCTAAGTCGGCGAGGTGCTGAGACTTCTCCTTACTCTTCACCACCATATCATCGATGTAGGCTTCCATAGTTCGGCCCAAGAGAGGAGCGAACATCTTTGTTACCATCCGCTGAAAGGTTGCCCCGGCGTTCTTCAGTCCGAACGGCATGACCTTATAGCAGTATAAGCCTCTGGCGGTGGTGAAGGACGTGATCTCCCTGTCTGGTTTGTACATGGCTATCTGATGATAACCGCGATATGCATCCAAGAAGCTAAACCTCTGATGGCCAGCGGTTAAGTCCACCAGCTGGTCAATTCGTGGGAGAGGAAAGCTATCCTTTGGGCATGCACGGTTGACAGTCTTATAATCCACGCAGACTCGCCACTTGCCGTTCTTCTTAGGAACTACCACCGTGTTAGATATCCACCGCGGGTATTGCACCTCTTCTATGGCCCCGGCTTCCAACAGATTCTTCACTTCTTCTGCCACCACTTCAGCATGATGCAAGGCTGAACGGCGCGTCCTCTGTATGACTGGCCGCGCATTGGGGAAGACATTCAACTGGTGGCAGATGAAGCTTGGGTCGACACCAGGCATATCGTAAGGCGTCCATGCGAAAGCCTCCAAGTTGGAAACCAAGAAGTTGACATAATCCGATCGTTCGGCGTTGGACAACGACGATCCCAAGAGGAAGAACTTAGCCGGGTCGTTTTCGTCAATGCGCACTTCCACCAAATCTTCCACTGACTTTTCCTTGGCCCTTTTGCCCACGTCTTCAAGGACTTCCTTTCCCTCGGGCCCCTCGATCATCTGAACAAACCCTTTGGCCGCCCGGCTGCCATTTACCGCAACGAAGCACTGTTTGGCCATCACCTGGTCTCCCCAGACTTCCTCTATTTGCCCGTTGGGCGCCGGAAAGCGCATGACTTGATGGAAAGTTGAAGCAACTGCTTGCATGGCATGCAGCCAACCTCTGCCTAGAATCAAATTGTAAGTCGATGGAACTTTGAGCACCTAGAATTCTACTTGCTTCACAACCGACCCCGCCTTGACCGGCAAGATAATCTTTCCAATTGGCCATTCTGGTTGCGAGTTGAAGCCGACCAAAGGAGATGTTGCAGGAGCCAAATCCTTGTCCTCCAGCTTCATTTGTTTGAACGCGTCATAATACATTATTTCGACCGAACTCCCCTGGTCGATCAATATTCTCTTGATATCGAAACCTTTGACGCGAAGGGTTACCACCAAAGCGTCATTGTGCGGCATCTGCACCCTTTCCAGGTCTTTGGTAGAGAACGAAAGGACGTCTTTCTCCTCGGCTTTTCCCCTCTTTACCGCGGGCTGGGCCGAGAGCACTTCCCTCATGTGCTGGGCTTTCTTAATCATCCCTCTCAGCTCGCAGACCCTTGCTGGTTCAATGATGCCGTGGATGACGTTGATCACACCTTGCGGGGGCACTTCTAGGGCGGCCATTCCGTTAGGTTCGGTTTGTCCGGTCGGCGCGGCCTTGACTCCCCCATCAATATATTGGTCAAGATGCCCTGCCGCCACCAACTCCTCCAAATGCTGTTTGAGCGGCAAGCAATCTTCTGTCCGGTGCCCCCGTTCTTCATGGAAGGTGCAGCAATACTTTGGATTGAAGCCCCGCTGCGCGCTTCCCAGCTTGGCCGGCCAACGGACGAAAGGCTCCCCGCGGATCTCGCTCAAAATGCGGTAGATGGGAATTTTGAAAACCGTGGTAATCCCTGTCCGCGCCTTCAGTTTTCTCTTTGCATCCTTTGCTGCGTCGCGGGGTGCACCAGCCTGGTCATTACTGCGACCTCTGTTTTTGTCATTTTGACCGGTCCCTCGGCGCTGATCTTTTGGTCGGTCACTAGGGCGGTTTTTCTCCTGCCCGACCGCATGAACTTTCCCCGCTACCCTTCTGTCCACCGCGACCGGATTATCCTTCTCGGGCGCAGAGGCGGCATCATCTTCCACACAAATGTGTTCGTTGATTCGCTGCATCAAAGATTCCATGGTCGTGGGCTGATGCATCGTGAGTGAGTCTCGCAGCCTATGTCCGACTGGGAGGCCTCTCTTGAATTGAGTGATCGCCAGATTGGTAGGACAGTCGAGAATTTCGTTGTAAGTTTCACAATACTTCGCATTGTATGCCTTCAGTGAACTCCCAGACTCCATCTTGACACCCAGAAGATGGTCTACCTCCTTCGGCGTTCGAGTGTTAGTCTTGAATCTGGTGACAAAGGCTTCCGCTAGTTGCTGCCACCCCTCAATACTCCCCTCCGGGAGCCTCTCGAACCACTTCAAACCCAGCTCTCCCAAGCTTGCTAGGAATATGAGGCACATCAAGGCATCGTTCCGTCGGTGGCCAGCCATCACTTGCCGGTAATGACTCACATACATGTACGGATCCGTCTTGCCGTCGTACAAAGTGAATTTTGGCTGGTGGAATCCGGCAGGGAGTGGGGTGCTCTCAATCTCTGGGGACAACGGCGTGGCTGTAAGCCTCGCCAGCTCTTTGTCCACCAGTGCTGGGGCTACGTTTCTGGGTGCCGGCATCATCACTTCTTCACTACAACGAACTGGGGCACTCAATCTCTGGAACGCCGGCACCCTCTGAGTCTCCCGAAGACGTGCTCTCTCTTCCAGCACGTCCCTGAGATCCCTGGAACGGGAAGAGGTTGAGTATCGCGACGTCAACGATGGGCGAGAGGGGCGATAAGTGCTGTCGCGTGTGCTGGACCTGCCCTCTCTCTGGTCCAAGTCCCCCACCCCATAGTTCCTAGTGATGGAGATTGAACGAGTCCTCCTCTGGCGGCGACTGCTAGAACGAGGGGAGGGGGTGTGCTCACTGAGGTCGCCCTCTCCAGCAACACCCTTCCCCCTAGCTTGGCGCTTCAGTAGCTCCATCTCCGCCGCCATCCTACGAATGAGGTCTTCTTGATCTTTGAGTTTGTGCTCCAGACGCTCCTCACGAGACTCCCCCTGCGCCGGCGGCCCTCTGGACTCTGTGAACGATCCGAACTCCTTCCACGCTTGTCGCGCGCTCCTCACGAAGAGGTTTCCAGGCCCGCCATGGTTGGAACATTAAGGAGGCCTTCTCTCCTTCGTACATACTCTGGAGTGACACCATCGACGACGGACAGCGGAACTTCGTCGTTGTTGGCCATGGAAATGGTCGAAGAAGCTTACAGAACAAGGGTTGAGTATCAAAGTCTTCCCACAGACGGCGCCAATTGTACGGGGGCGAAATATCCTTTGCTCTCCGTACGCCTTGAACGTTAAGCTTCCGTCAACGGCGTCTGTCTCTGCAACACAAAAAAGGGTGAACTGCCCGGCGGTGGTGTGCCGAAAAGACCCTCCGACGATCAAGTCAGTTCACTGAGGAAGTAGACAATGAGGAGAGAATGTTTGTGAGAGTGAGTTCGCATACCTCCAACGTTCGTCTCTTCTCCTATTTCTAGGCTGGCCATGCAGCCTCAAGGTCGTGCGCACACTTCCTCTGCTGTCCTTCCCTGGACAGGTGGCAGCGCGCGCCTCTCACCACCTTACGCGTGTAAAGGTTTTGTCCTTTCACCGGTACACACTGAACTGTCTAACGGTATTGAGGCGTTCGTGGAGCAGATGTCCTCTCCTTCACACCATTGGTCCAGGTGGCATCCTTGACCAAGACACCACAACCGGCCTGTCGCTTGCGGAAGATCGCCAGCCGCGCCACATACTGCTGAGCTGCCCCTCGTCATCACATGGAAGACAGACCACCTCTGCCGAGCTACTCTAGACCGCCTTATCAGAACCAACAAGTTGCGGGGCGTACCGGCCCCCAACCAATCCATCTGAATTCCCGGTCGCACGAGCTATCCATCTCGGTAGGCCGGTCAGAAGCTGGCCGACCTTGCTGCGATCTCGGCCCAAACCGGGTCGCCCTATAGCTCGGTCATCACTCGCTGTTCGGAATTCTGCCCGGAACACGGCTTGGCTAGGGCACATTCGCACTTCCTCGGTCAACGTCAACGACCGTGCAAGTCAGCCGCGTCAACTAGATTAGCTCGGCCGTACTACCGCGCAAATCTTCCCTCTCATCTATAAACTATCGATTGAGTCTACTAAGTCCCTAAAGCATATGAATCAAAATCTATTTAGTCCCTAAAATATCGATTGAATCTATTAAATCCCTAAAATATTTAATTCAAACCTATTTAGTCCCTGAAAGCGTTATAAAATTAAAATATATGGCCGTAAGTATTATAAATTAATAAAAGACCCTAACTAATTAAAATTTTCTTACAAAAAAATCTAAAATTTTTATTTTGTTTTTAAAAAGTGTTTTATTTCGTTGTGTGTTTAAATTAGTAATAGAGTCTGATTTCTCAGTATTGCCAATAAAATTATGTGAGTATTAGACATACTAAAAAAGTAGAATTAGATTGTTTAAACAATAACATTTTGCTACAAATAATAATAGAAAAATAATAAATTAATTAAATTATATAAAAAAAAACTTAGCGAAAAACTTAAAAACAATCAATTAGAAATTATTTCTGACATATAATACTAGATAAAGGTAAGCACACGTAGCCATTTTAAAATATAAGTAAGAAAATAGGACAAATTATACTAATAGTCCTTGTATTTTACCTCTTGTGTCATTTTGGTCTCTGTATTTTCAATTTGTTCGATTATGACCCTTAATTTTTAATTTTGTATCATTTTAGTCCAATTGTTAACACCGGTTAAAATTATTGATCGAAAACAAGCACATGAGATGCACATGACCTTTTTTCAAGGGCAATATGGACATTGCACTACCCTTTCCTTGTCTCACCATCTTTTTCCTCTTGGACTCTTTGCAACACAATCACCTACCACCGCTGCTTTCCTCCACCACCAAAATCATCCATAGCCAATCCCAACATCAGCACCATCCACCTCCACCACACCAAACCCAGTACCGTTCGCTACCCAGATTACCAATCTGTTGAATAGATCGTCCTCGTTTAGCTCCTAATTTTTTCTCCATCTCCTTAGTCCACCCGTTTGACCAGAGGAAGAGACAAAGAAGGAAAAGGCACAGGAGGGTTGTTGTCGCTGATCCTGCTATTGAGGAATGAATCAAAGAGCTTGCTAGGGATGGAGGAAGGTGCACAAATCTAGCAATGAAGAAACCCACACAATGTGAGCAACAGAGTCGGATTGAACACATGGGGCCCTCCTCTTCTGATTGCTGCTGTGCCGTGCCCATGCCTCCCTCACTCTCCATGAATTTATAGCCATTGATGGCGGTGGCCACTTCTTCGTTGTCATCTTTTCATCTCCCACCCACATCGCCTACTCTTTCCCTTCTCCATTCTTCTACCTCATTTGTCTCACTCTCTTCTCCATCCTCTTTACTCTTTTCTATTTTTGGGTTTTTTTGATTTGGGTCCAGTAATGGCAGATGATGATTGGGTTATGCTGGGAAGACCTAGAATGAAGAACTTGTGGGAATCCAGCTTGGTTGAAGAGGAGGCTTCAAGGCCTGAAAGTTAGGTTTGGTGGCTCAGTCAAGCACTGGGCTGATGCTATCCCCATTGGAATGGTCGACTCGGTGCTATTCCCATTGGAAGGAGAAGGTGCACAGATCTAGCAACGAAGAAACCCACACCGTGTGAGCTCTGTAGATTGCGATTGCAATCATGATCGCAATCATCCAAGAACAGCGAACGAAAAAACAGTGAAATCAACGACGTTGAACTGCAAAACCCTCATCTTTGTTCTTTTTATTTTGATTTTCACTTTGATTTTGATTTGTGATTGGTGATGTTGTTTGGTGGTAGATGGTGGTGGTGGTGGTGTCTAGCAATGGCGATGGTGAAGTGGGGCTAATGATAGACGATGGAGGAGGAGGAGGAGGAGGAGGAAGAAGAGGAAGGGGCACAGGTGGTGGGTGTTGCAGAGATGGAATGGGGAAGGGTTAGGATTGAAATGTCTATTTTGCCCCTGAAAATTGGTCACATGTTGTGCACATGATTATTTTCTGTTAAATTTTTTAACAAAAGTTATTGATTGGACCAAAATGAAACAAAATTAAAAATGAAAGACAAATTGAGCAAAATGAAAATACAGGGACCAAAATGATACAAGAGGTAAAATACAAGAACTATTAGGCTTGGTTTGACATGTCCTAAATAATACAAAAAGTCAAAAAATCACTATCCTATTTAAGTCACATCATCTTATTTAAATCACATCACTTCTCTAACACATCACATCAAACCCAACCCAAACCCAACCCATATAAGCCAATAAGTCAAAAAGTACACTTTTTTAGAACATCCCAAACCAACCCTTAGTGTAATTTGCCCAAGAAAATACTATAGATAATTACTTTTACCCTTATAAAGGAAATTCACCATAAGAGCTAAAGCCTACTTTTTAAAGACGGAATAAAAATTAAAGGTTTTTTTGAAATAAAATTTTAACTGGATAGGATCTTTTACTAATTTATAATACTTATGAGCTTATATTTTATTTTTGTAACATTTTCAGGGACAAAATAGGTTTGATTTAAATACATTAGGGACTTAATAGACTCAATCGATAGTTTAGGACAAATTGGCGATAGTTGAGGGGTATAAAGTGTAATAAACCCTTCTATAAATTAAAACTACACGATTTAAACATTAGGGCCAAAACCAATATAGATCACATATTTTGGGGCTAAAACATTTTTTTTTTTAATTGAGTTTCTGCATTTACCCCTTAGTTTTACTGTAACTACAAATGGAGTTAGGTTTGGACCAAATTGAAACATTTTTTATACATTGGGGACTAAATTGATACAATTTAAACATTAAAGACCAAAATGACACAAATCGCATGCTTTGGAGACTAAAAAGTAATTAACCCTTTCCACTATTAAGACCATTAAATTAAGGTCGCACACAATGTAACCACTGCTGAGCAATTATGATAGATCACACTTATCATTAACTGGCACTCTGAAAAACATAACATACCATGGTATCAACAATAAGTGTTAGTTCGATGATTATTAGCATAATAACTGAAGCAATTTTAGTAGTCCCATGGTAGGTGCATGCTATCACATTGACGCATATCACTTGATTCCACGCATAGCAGCACAAATATCACACTTACTTATCAACATAAAAAAAATAAATAAATAATTTATTGAAAAATAAAAGAAGAATTGAGTACAAGAAAGGTCAAGTAGAACAAACAGAAAACCACCAAAAAGAAAAGTAGAAAAGCGAAATAACAAATAACATATAACATACCATACCACCTTCTAATCTCTAGATATCATAAACAAAGGAATCCCTTTAATGAAGATGACACTGAAGCCCAAAAAAATAAAAAGATAAATAACAAATCTAATCCATAGATCATCATACTTTCACTCCAATGTTCTTGTATTCTCCAACCAAATGACCCAAAGCACTACATAAAATGATAAAATTACAAAGACCATAAGCCTTCTTATTAGAACCATCTATAACCAATAAGTAGTAGTTAGACACATGAAACTAAAACCACACAATCAACCTCCAGTAATTGAAACAATCAATGCCCTACAATCATAACAAATGCTCAATCCTCTCCTCACTCCTACACATGACGTGCCACTGTGGAAGTAAAGTGCAACAAGGTCTCTTTCTTTAAAACATGTCATTGGTAGTACTAGTAAGTTGCCTATGAACCGAAGACCTTGCAAATCTTTTTAATTTAAGAGGCAGGCATGCATTTCAGATGAACTTACAAGGAAAAGGAATATTTGGATCATCAATAATCTCTTCAGAAAATGAATTGCAAGACAATAAATCAGAAGGAAAAAAAAAAATGCTTTCTTTCTTTCCATTTCCCACAGCTTCTAGGTCACCAAACAGTTGACAAAGTTAAAAACTAACAGTCCATTTGGATTGAGAGATTTTGAGAGAAAAGAAAAGAAATTGATTTCTCTTGGTCCTAATCACTTGTATGGATTATTAAAGAGGTGGAGATAAATTAATTTATCTTAGACCATCTCTAACCCATACTCCAATCTTTCATCAAATTTAAATTTAATGAAAATTTGGTGAAAACGGTGTTCCAAACGTTTCACCAAATTGATATCAAATAAAAGGAGCTCTATTTTTTTATTAAATCAAGAGAAAATTTAACCTTTTATCAAATCTCATAGGTGACCGTTGGTAGACGACTGGATGGATGACCGATCGATCAACTGGGTGGACGACAGGATTGAAAAAAAAAAATTGAAGAAAATTTACACTAGGCCGGTCGACCACCCGGACATCCTCCCGGTTGTCCTCCCGGTCGATTGGTTGTTTGATGAAAATTGAAAATGAAAATTTAGCATTGGAACATTTGGTATTAAATTAAGTGTTTAACCTAAATCTTTACTCAAATTTGATGGAGAAAAAAAAAAAAAAAAAAGTAAACGTTGGAGATGCTCTTGTAAACCACTTTTTGAATCTCTCCAAAATTTCAAGAGACTAGGAAAGAAAAAGAAATGTAATGATTACTAATTTTCTAAAATAACAAAACATAAAAGGCTATTCTGATAATATAGCCTACAAGAATTTCTTTTCATTTCTTCCATGTAGTCTATCCAAACAAAATTGGAGAGAAATCACAACATTTTCTTTTATTTTCTCTCTAGCTTAACCAAATACGGAGAGAAAATGCAATCTTTTCTTTTCTCTCTTAAATTTCCAAACAAAGTGTACGGGAAAAAATGCAAATTCACAAAAATTCAAACTGCATTTAAGCTAAAAAGTAGCAGTTTCGCATTCACAACAACAAGAACTTCAATTGAAGAGGAGAGAGAGAGAGAGAGAGAGAGACCTGGTTGAAGGGAGGCTTGATTGAGAGAGGTTTCAGCAAAGGATCGAACTTGGTGATTAGTGTCGAGAGTAGCATTCAAACAGTTGATTAGCCATTGCTGATCTTGATCGAGGACGTTCGCCATGGAATTCCCGATTCGGCTACTGCGAGAGAGAGAGAGAGAGAGACAACTCCGTTTGCTTTTCCCGCTTCTTAGAGAGAGAGAGAGTTCTACGGCAAAAGAGAGGGACTCACTCAGGTTTGTAACTGGGGAATATATATAGGCGTTAGGGTTTTGTAAGACATTTATGCGGTCCGACCGGGTTCGTTTTGAATCGGAGCTTTTGGGTATGTTTGGTTTGTGTTTGAGAGATGTGTTTTAGAGATAAAAAGTACGAAAACATGTTTGGTTTGGTTTTTTAGAAAATTTGTTTTGGAAAATTGTTTTGAGAGAGAGTTTTGGAAAAAGTGATTGATTTGATGTGTGTGTGAGAGAGATTTGTTTGGAAAACTTGTTTGGTTTGTGTGTTTTGGAAATTTTTTTGAGAAAATTTGTTTGGTAGAAAAAATTTTTGAAATTTGTTTGTAGAGAAAATTTCTGAAATTTTTTTCAGAAACACAAACCAAACCTACCCTTTGTCTTTCGAACCGTGGGACTCGCGGTTCAACCTCAGTATCGAGGACAGGATCCTCTACACTTGGATAACCTACCGTCACGCCAGCTAACCTATCAGCCAGTCTCCCTTTTTACGCTGGGTTTAGTCAACGGATTTGAAAAGAAATTTTAAAAAAAAATATACGAAATTATATGAAATATAAATATATTTTATTACATTTCACTTATTTTTTGTAAATCTTTTTTCAAATCTCTTAATTAAAAACAACGTTAGACTTATTACCTACTAGGTTATGATTTAAATTTTTATGTAGCATCAACGCTTTGTTTGGTTGAAGGATTTGAGAATTAATTTTAAAAATATGTGTGAATAATTCACACACATTTTTTCTTTCCTTTTTTTAAACTCTTTCCCAAATCTCACAACTAAATACAACGTAAGTTCCTAGTTGCCTATACTACTTTCATTGAATTTATTACTCATTAATTTTCTCAATTTTTATTAATTTCTTTCTCTTGATCATTTTTCCAAGACTCTTCTTCTTCCTCATCCATCTCTCTCATTCTCTCTCCTCATATCTCTCTCTCTCTTTTTAGAAAATACCACCACTGTCGTTCGTCACCAATCACCACCACCACTACCACCACCACCTTCGCTAGCCATTGCCACCACTATTGCTCACCAACTATCTCTAACATCTTCGATCTATACTTCACCATCTTCGATCCACCACCACTATATACCAACCACATCTGTCATCGCTGATCTACACTCCAACCTTCTAGATCTACACCAATCTAGTTGTTTCTACAGTGTAATCAACTTCAAACGACTACAAGCAACATTGATTCTCCAAGTCTTACATATCTTTTCCTTCCTCCATCTTTATTTCTCTCAAACCAAATCTGTTTGCAAATAAGGGTTTAATATATTAGTAATAAATTTGTCACTGATATATGTTGTTGAATCTTGTGTTGATTTGTGATGATGATAACGAGATTTTCTTTTTGTAATTTTTTAACAAATAGTCCATGATAATTTTATCATTGAATGTGTCTATCAGTAATAAATTTATCACTGAATATGTCTTTGAATCTTGTGCTGATTTGTGATGATGATGATGACGAGATTTTTTTTTTTGTAATTTTTAACAAAGAGATAGTGATATTTATCACTGAATGTGTCAATCATAAATTATTTTATTAGATTTGTCTTTGATTCTTTGTGTTAATTTGTGAATGTGTAGAATTATTTTTTGGTAAGAACTCCTCATCCCTCTTCTTCTTTTTCTTCATTCTTATTCTTTTTCTCTTATTGCCACCATATCTAAGGAGGTGGTGGTGGTATTGACATGGTGGAGATGGAAAATAGCCACCCAAAAAAAATATTGTCAATGGTCGAAGATAGTTGTTGGAAGTCAGTAATGGCTATCAACAGTCAAAGATAAAGGCTAAAGGAGTTACCGAAGGTCGGTGGTGATCACCGGTAGTCCGAGACAACGACCAGAGGTGGTCGTTGGTAGTCATAAATGGTCTTCGGTGGCCAATTGAGAGAGAGAAAGTCGAACAGTTGCGAGAGAAAGAGAAAGTGGAACAGTTGAGTAATTTCTTCGTATGGGTCGAATGTCAAGGGTAAAATAAGAAGATGTGCTAAATTATTTTGGGTCAGTGCCTTATGGGAAAGGACTAGCCTGTAACTCCCTAGAGACTATTCATTTAATTTTTGATTAATTAAACTTTTCACCTCTATAGTTTGATCTAAATTTCACTTTAGTTTCTATAATTTCAATTTGAACAATTTCGTCCATATACTTTAAGTCTAGTTTCAATTTGATTCTTCCATTTACATGTACACCTTAGAAAATTGATAAATATCTCAAAATTGTTAATTTTAACCTCCAATTTAAATAAAATGACCAAATTGAAATTAGAGTTAAAGTGATAATAGTGTTCAAAATTTGTTAATTTACCTTCAATTTAAACAGAATAACAAAATTAAAACTAGACTTAAAGTGTAAGAACCAAATTGTTCAAATTGAAACTATGGGTTCGTTTGAGATGTGAGTTGGCCTTTTGGCTTTTTGCCTTTTTGGCTATTTTAGCCTATAACTAAAAATCCTCGTTTGTGATAGGTTTTTTGGCTTTTTTGACTTTTGTAAGAAAAAAAACGAATGATTATAGTTTGGATATGATATTTTGTCTTATTGGGTTAAAAAGCCTATTTTACCTTTTTGATACTATTTTAGCTCCCGTTTAGCTTATGCCAAACGAGGGCTATAGGAACTAAAGGAGGAGTAATGTAAGTAACCCTTTAATTTTATTTTATATTTAATAGGACAATTACAAAAAAAAATAAAAAAGGATATGTGCCTTTTAACAAAAGAAATCTTGAGTTTTTAATTTTGTCAATTTAAATGCTAAGTTTTTTTTATATTTACAATTTAAACCATTTGCCTATTTGAAAAGTAAAAACATATATATATATGTGACTAAAATATGAAAATAAGTTAGTAAAGACAAACAAAAACCTATTTAAAAATAATTTCTGAAATTGTAACCAAATAAAGCCAGGTTGATGGTGATAAGCAACAAATTTAGGGTTGTTTTGGATATATATGAGGCAAAAGAGAGGAAGAAAAAAAAAAGAGGGAGATCTACCGAGTTTTTCATGGAGATTCAATTGAAGATTTTGGATCGTTTTATCATGAGAAACTATATTCTCCATCTTAGGATTTGATGAAACTTCAATCAAGTAATTAGAGTTTTGCATTTTCTTCATGGATTTGATTTATTATGATAATGATTATATAATATTATAGATTTTCAGTACAACCATCTTCTTTATTCAAATTTGTATGTATTTAATTTATGTGATTTTAAATACATAGTTATACAATGATATTTCTCTGCATATATTGAAATTATCGAATGAGTCATACCTAAGGAAGACAATACGTGCCTATAATTGTAGTTTAATGCAGACGTTTTGTGTCAATCGATAATGATTCATGCATGTGATTTGAATGTATGAATAATCTTGATGATGCTATTAGGGTTTGTAGCCACAATACGTCATTATCATCATAATAGTAATTTTTCATGAAGTGAATTATTAAACTTCAGTTAGGAGATTGGTGGTGAATTCAATAACCTTAATACCCTTACATTCATATCTCAATTCAATTTTACATTGCTTTAGTTTACTTTTAGTTTTTAACTAATTTAGTTATCATCATATGAACCAATGTTTTCGAACTCGGACCAGACCAACTGGTCGAACTGGTGATTAGACCTACTTCCGGTCCGGATGACCCTCTAAACCCGAACTATGCTTAAAACCGGCTTATAGAATTTGAAAACTAGAAGAATCACCGGTTCAATTAAACCGATCACTGGTCAACATAAGAACTGGTCGGGTTTAAAGAATTGAAGTTTCTTCTAAAAATATGTTGTGGAAAGGGGTTGAACATGGAACTGAGGCAGTATGGACTGTTGTGCACAATTAGCATTGGTATTTACAGATGATTGATGAAACTTAGAGAAATTGGTTGATCTCCAACTCCAAAACAAATGCCAAATTTGGTTCCAAATCTGCATGGAACACTGTCTTCTTGGTCACACTTAGGAAAATCTAGAAAAACAGGAACCTTAAAGTTTTTGAAAACAAATTGGCTACCCAGTTTGAGAGTTTGAAGTTTATTCTTGATTACTCCACTGAAATTGATCTTGCTTTTATCTTATCTATTATTAATCCTAGACCCCCATTTAGACTCATTAAATGGTCTCTTCCTCCTGTAGGTACTCTAAAGCTGAATACAAATGGAAGCAAATGAAGTAGGGGACCAAATGGATTTGGAGGTCTCATTCGGGATGAGAGGGAAGATTGGATATGCAACAACTATGGAAAGATGGAAAGATGTACCAGTCATGAAGCTGAATTATGGACAGTATATAAAGGTCTCACAATTATTCTCCAAAAAGGCTTCAACAAAGTGATTGTGGAAACTGATGCCCAAGAAGTTGTGAAGCTGCTAGTAGAAGGACCTGGTGAGAAACACCCTTACAGAGGTCTGGTGGAAGATGCGAAGATCATCTTCAATGGCTGCCAATGCACTGTTCAACATGTCTATCATAAAGGCAACCTCTGCACGGATGCTCTTGCCAAGCTGGGAGCTACACAACCAAAAGATATCTTAGTGGTCAATGACCCCTTTACTGAGATTAGGGAGCTGCTGGTTGTAGACATGCTAGGGATAGGAAGGGAGAGAGTTTAACTCTTCTTTTTGTTTTATTTTCGTTGCATCAAAAAAAAAAAAAAAAAAAAAAACATGGAACTAAGTGCATAAAAAGCAAGCGCTTAAACCATTATGCCATTAATACAATTGTTGACAATGTAATAAGTATATATACTATATATTCAATATTATCTTAATTATTTTTACTAAAAATCAATATAAAAAAAGTAAAACAAATTTTAAGAAATAATTTTTTTGTAAATGTTTATTATTTATTAATTTTTGTAATTTTAATATCTATATTTTTTATACTTATAAATTTTAATATATTTATGACATAATTATGACATCACAGTTCAATTCTGATTCACCTGCGATTGAACCAGTGACCCATCCACCTGGTTACTTTTCCAGTTCGCTCACCGGTCCGGTTTTCAAAACATTGATATAGACAATCTTTATTGAATTAATTTAGGAATTGATCTAAAAATAGGGGAATTTTTTTTAAGATCCCTAATAATAGTAATTTAGAGGATAAAGGACACCAAAAAACGAATGATGTCTTAGGTCCCTCAACTAATAACGCGCGCTTTTTATTTACTTCTTGGACCAAAATACCCTTCACAATCAACGGGGAATTTAAACTACATTTCGACGACTGATCAGTTTCACACTTCACAGCTAACCATCTTTACGAGCAAGAGAAGAGCAGAATTAAGGTTTCCGAATCATCTTCACTATCGACATTAGGGTTTCATCATCTTCTGCGAAAATCTTTTCCATTCCTTCCTCACAAATTTATCTGACCCGTTTTCACTGTTCATCATCATCTCAGTTCATCTTCATCATAGTGTATCTTAATCTCAAGGCATATCAGTTCGTAATTAGGGTTTTATACTCACTCTAGTAAGTTTTCCTACAATCCAACAAGTTTTTCTCTGGAAACACAATTAATTGCATTTGATATTAGCCTTCCATTAATTAGGGTTTCAATTTCATAATAAAAGCTACATAAATTTGAAAATTGTTATTTCTCGACATTTTGAACTTATTCTTGAACATTGTTATGTGATTTTGTCTGTAAATTTCTCTAGTTTCAGAATTTCTTTGGCATTTTCTTGATCTATGTTTATTCTTTGAATTTTCTCTGGTATGTTTATTCCCCATTTGTTTTTGTTTATTCTCTTATTTTCACTGGCATAGTTAGGCTGTGTTTGGTTGTGCTTTGGAATCATGATTTTACATGTGTGTTTGAGCTCCATGTTTGGTAAGAGTTTTGGAATTAATTTTCCAAAACTCTGCCGAAAGCTCTGTCTTTTCTGCGTCTGTTCTGGGCGTTGTCTGCAATTTTTTTTTCCGTTAGGGTCGTCCGGCCGGTTGACTGGCCGGCTGACATTTTTTTTTTTTTTTTAACAATTGATATGTTAATTAATTTATAATCGAAAAAAATATTTTCTGAATTTTTTATGTGCTTTAAAATAATTTTGAGTTATATGTTTAGTTATGAGTTGTAAATTTTTGTATCACATATCAAATGTCACATCAACAATTCCCCACTCAAATCAAAACTCTTTTCAAAACTATTTTCAAAACTCTTTACCAAACAAATTTTCTACACTCAAATCATAATTCCACAACACACAAACTCAAAATACAACTCATACTCTCAAATCACATTTACAAAACTCTACCAAACGCTACCTTAAATTCTCTGTATTTCTCTGTGCAATTTTCAAATTCAATTTATTCAAATTTCTTTGCTCTATAAATTTCTCTGGCATTTTAATTTTCTCTAGAATGTTTAATTTTCTCAGGTATTTTCATTTTTTATGCTTGCTAAATTTATGTTTCTTTTTTGAATTTTCTCTAGCTATATTTTATATCTATATGTAATTTTACTCTCTTGTCTGTGTCTATGTTTCTATGGCATTTATCATTTTATTTGGCCACACCACTTTTCTCTCTTGTGTGTGTTTGTCATATTTAATTTTCTCTGATTATGCCTGTAAATTTCTCTGCCATTTTCATATTATGGAATGGAAATTTTCTCTGTCTTGCCATGTTTAATTTTCTCTGTCATTTTCATTTTCTGTGCTTGTTAGATTTATATTTCTTTTTTGAATTTTCTCTGGCTATATTTTACATCTATATGTAATTTTTAGCAATTATTTAAAATTTCTTTGTCATGTTTATGTTGCTTTGTTTATTTTCTCTAGGAATGGAAATGAACTATGGCTGCATGTATTCCACATTACTTTTCCCCCTTATGTCTGTCTGCCATGTTTTTAATTTTCAGTGTCTAATTTTCCTTGACATTTATAATTTTCTCTGGCCACCTTAGTTTTCTCCCTTGTGTGTAATTTTCTCTTGGAATGGAAATGGACTGTGGTTGTATGTATTCCACGTTACTTTTCTCCTTTGTGTTTGTTTGCCATGTTTTTAATTTTCTCTAGCCACCTTAGTTCTCCCTTATGTGTAATTTTCTCTGGGAATGGAAATGAATTGTGACTATATGTATTCTACATTACTTTTCTCCCTTGTGTTTGTCTACCATGTTTTTAATTTTCAGTGTCTAATTTTCTCTAACCACCTTAGTTTTCTCTTTATGTGTAATTTTCTCTGACATGTTTAATTTTCTTTAGCATGTTCAATTTTCTCTGGGATTTAATGTTGACATCTTTATGTTTTCATTATCTAGAAATGGCGAAACGTAAAACCAGCAAAACACCAGAAGCACCAAAAAAGAAACAGAAACTCTCTGAGTCTTCTTATGATCTTAGATTAAAAAGTAGCAAAACATCGCAAACTCCTCACCAAAAAACACAAGTCTAAGGTGATGAAGCAACAAGCATCAAGATGAGTACCCCAACTTCAAAAGACTCAAGCTCAAAGGGAAAAAAACATGTTAAACTTCAAAGAAAGAGAGCTCATTACAGCATTCAATACCAATCCAACCTCTTATCTGTTGTCTCCTTTTTTGAAACACTTAAATTTAATTCATACCACCTTGAAGAGCTTCAAAAGACTCTATTCTAGTATTTGATCCAAGCTCTAACCACTGGAAGGATGGATTCAAGGAAGTCTAGGAAATTTGATAATGATGTAGTTGCAATAATCCAACGTTACAATGAAAAAATGAAAGCATTCACAGTTGGTAAAAAGAACTTGACCTTTACAACCAATGACATGACCTTGATTTTTGGTTTGCAAGGTGGTAAAAGAGCCATGTCACTAAAATACTCAAAAAAGCCAAACACTGCATTCCCAAGGCAAAGATTTCCAAAGGACACAAGGCTTACTAGTCATGTTCTTAAGAATGCCTTGGTTAAAGTAATGAAAGACAAGCAACCAACTGACTTCAAAGACGTAGATATCATTATTACCTTGTACTTGTGTCTCACCCTATTTTTTGCAACAAGTGGGAATTCAATAGGGCGGGTTTTTATCAAGTACGTATAACCTCTTGAATTAATAAAGCAGTATGATTGGCCAGAAGCAATGACAGCAACATTGATCGACTCTATCACAGCATTGCACAAAACTACAGAAAAAGTTACAGAGTGTGTCATTGCATTACTGGTAAGTAGAATTTTCATTCAAATTTACAATTATGATACTTACAAATTTGTGTGTTTAGAAAAATTAATTATTTCAATTTCTATGACAGTATTGGCTATGTGAACATGCAAATATCATCGATTGGGAAGGCAGTAACACAACTGAATTCCCAAGATGTACCAAGTGGAACCTGCAAAGCTTGACCAAATAGCTATAGAAGACACCAGTCCACTCTCTTGCACCTCGACAGGTTAGATTCCTATTGCCACTAAAATCTCAGTGAAATTCCAAAATTTCTCTGACCATTGGTTTGTTTCTCTCATTGTGCCTTGCTTGATTTGATCAATTTTCTCTGCGATGCAATATCTTATATGGAATAACTTATGTGCCTTGACTAATTTAGATCAACTTTTCCTGAAATTTCAATTTATGTTGCTGCTTTGATTACCACTGGTTTATTTCTGCTCTTGTAATGAATTCTCTCTAAAATCCAAATTTCTTTGACCACAATTATAATAATATTAACTTATATGCCTTGATTGATTTTCTCTGATATCTAAATTATGTTGCTTGTTTAATAATTTGCTCTGGCCCGTAAAATTATTTCTCCTTAATTGGTTTTCTCTGACCACTGGCATTTGGTTGATCTTATTTGAATTTTTCTCTCAGTGAAATTTTAATAATTCTCTAATAAAAGAGCGTCCTGTTACAAATAGATAACAAGGAATTAGTTAAAACCCCATCAAAAGAGTTTTGTCTTAGTAAAAAGAAGAAGAAAGAAGCAAAAAAAGCATTGGCCAAATTTAAGGAGACATTAGAAGATTCATCTGAAAAAGAAGTAGGGAATGAAGAAAGAGAACGCAACAGAGAAGAAAAAGATCAAGCAAGCAATACAGAAGAAGAAGCTACAAAAGAAAACGAAGAAGTAAAAGATAAAGAAGAAAATGAACAGAAAGAAGAAGAAGACAATGAAGAAGAAGATGAAGGCACTAAATCTAAAGAGGAAGAAGAAAACAATGAAGAAAGGAATGAAAAAGAACATAATGAGCCGATGGACAAACATCATGATAGCATTTGTGGCTCAACAATGCATTAACCTTAAGAATCTAAGGAATCGAAGGATGCTCAAATTGCCAATCTACATCAAAGACTGAAGACACTTTCTAAATCCAAAATAGAATAAGAGAAAAATTGGAATGAATTACTTCAAGAAAAGGACATTGCAATAAGAACCTTAACATCAATTAACCCTGAACTTCAAGAAATAGACAGCACAAACCAAATGAAACTAAGGATGTTGGAAATTCAAAAAGAAGATGATAAAAAAACAATTCAACAGTTGAGATGTTCAATTTCAGAGCTTGAAACTGAAAATGCTAGATTGCATGAACAAATTCAAAAACTATCCGTCCAACTAGCAACACAACCTTATCGACCACTGTGGGCTAGCCTTTTTTCGCGTACCGCCTTTCGGAAAGGGTTTGAAAAGAAGGCCTCACAGTTCGAACTCCTGCGGTTCTAAATCTAGTCTCACAAGTGCAATGTGAAACTAATATCCAAATCCAGCAAATCTTTTTGGAAAATCGATTTTAAATCAAATAATGCCAAAATTGGACTACTTTGCTAGATATAGAGTCGCCACCTAAATATTTTATTTTTGAAAAATTTAGGAAACCCTAACTCATGCCAAAGGCCATGTGTCCGTCATCACCAAAGTTATCTCGGCTCGGGAACTTAGGTACGAAGGGGGAAGGTCATGAATTGAGCACCCCCGCTCGCCTGATCAAAGATCGACATCTACTAATCATGATATGAAGTTTTATAAACATTATGTGTTCTTATTCTGATTATTGGACTAGTTTTACTATGTGATGCGTACAAGCAAATATAGACTAGTTTGCAAGACTTAGAACAATTCAAGTCATATTTGTTTGTGAAAATGGGTTGAATTAAGTGAGTTTAAAGATACGGATTTGCCACAAAACATAGTGGACTTAAAACATGATTTGCCACAACAAAGTGAGCTTAAAACACACATTTGTTGAATCGTTCCAATTCAAACAACAAGCCTTCATCCACAGGCATTCATGTAGTTTAACATTTAAGCATATAGCCTCGTGGCAAGCATACTAATCATGGCAATATGGTAATCACACTCATGTAAGTATGCTAAAGCATAAAACTCACCGAGTACTCCAAGCCAAAACAGAAACTAGTTAGAAAAATACATGATCCTAACTGTATAAGATGTCTAATGCAACACATACAATATGCAATTAATAGGCTCGGCTACTAATATGGCATATGAGTCGATTTGAACAACATGCGATTAAACACGTATTCAAAAAAGTATTGAAATGACAATGCAGTTTGAATGATACACCGAGCCTCGGTGCATGCAAGATAGGATGAATGGATGCAAGCATGCGATATGCTAATTGAAACATGTCCCTAATCTAACCATTAAAAGCGATTAAATAAAAGGGAGAAAGACGTGGGGTTGGAAGACATACACGCACGCACGCACACTTCTTACAATATTATGCCATCCCGAAGGAGGGTCCGAATGAATAAGCATAGCTACACTAAGCTAAGCTAATTATTACAACACAATATGAATTAACTAGCTATTCTAAGATAATTAAATATTACAAATCAAATTAATTAGCTAAACACTTAACTAACTAATTATAAAGTGATTAAGCTAATTAATTACAACATGAATTAACTGACTAATCTATTTGAATAATTACAACGTTTGCATGAATTAGCTACCAATAATTAACTAAGCAAAGCAACTAAAACGTCTCGGGAAGTGAGGGATGCATGCATGCTCGGTTTCTCCACCCGAAAAAAGACACCACCTTGCCACTGAACGCCTCTGTTTACACATTTGAACACCAACAGTGCTGCTAACCCCCAGAATGCTTCTGTTCCACCTTAGCAACATACTGTGCAAATTTCATTGATGGCCGGTTGGCTACCAATGGTGGCTGTTGGGTACCATTGGCACTCGATCGACTATTTCTGGTGGCTGTCGGCCACTGCTGCCCTGAACTTCCTCTTGCTACAACAGAGAACAAATAGAGGCAAAGCAGTGTATTCTCAAGGGTTGTTTGTACTGTCACCCTCCCTATCATCAAACAAGTTCAAAGGAGTGTAACTCTTGGCCCTCAAACCATCAATCAAGCAATTTCCATGCATGATGGCTAAGGAACCAAGTTTGTACAAATTAATGAGTGCAAAACAAGACTCAAAAGGACCATCACCCTATTATGCATGATCAAGGGTAATGGTGACCAAGGAAAGTGACACATTTCATCACTTTTGAGTATGAAATGTCCTATTTTCCTTATGTTCGAATTAACGTCCGATTCAAACACATGCAATGCAACATGAAAGATGCTTATCTTGCCTCTATTACTTGTTTATTTTGTTTACTGATTTTATATTACCGATTTATTCTTTAATCGATTAAGTCCAAAAGTGAGTGTTCTCTAATGGAAAGATAGCTCAAACAACAAGTTGCTTTGAGCATGAAAGAGGCATTACACTGTTCGTGATGAACCCCCTAAGGGATTAAACCATTAGGTGCAACATCTCCATTTCACACTTAGGCAAACAAGAAGTCTAAAGCCACTTTCAAAGCAAATAAAAGAGTGAAGAATGGAAGAAGATTGCAGAGATTTTAAGTGCTGAAATGAAGTGTAAAATAACACTAAAACATAATATTAACTCAAAATAATGATGATTAAAGCATTAAAACATCAAGCTAGTGAAGGAATTAACACTACAACTATGCAATACAAGCCTCAACTGAATGAACCAGCCCAAAACAGAGCCAAAACAGGTTATTTCAGAGGCAAAAACATGTTGGACTTAAGCTAAATTAAGCTAGAAAAAATGCTAACATATGAAGCTATCTAGGCAAGCAAACAAGACACAAGAAGGGGAGGTTAACCCCTCCAATTTCGGACTTCAAAACAAGGTTTTTACCACTGAAAAACCTTTGAAATTCAGTGGTTAAAAGGCCCAAAAAAGTTGGTTTAAAAGTGATGAAAAGATAGTACAAGAGCTTAACAAACAAATGAGCAAGAATGGTGGACCACCCCCTAACTCAAAAAGACCTCAAACCAACACTTTCAAGTCACAAAAATAGAGCTTTTGACAGTTCAAAATTAGCCCAAAAATAGTTTGAAAAGATGACAAAACAAGTATTGAAAGTAAGCTTAAATAACAAGTGTTATACCTCTTGAAGTTAAGGCACAAAATAGGCAACAATCCAAGCTCAAACCTCTTTCTAAAGCTCAAACAAGGCTCCAAGGGACCTAGCTCAAAGATGAGAGTATTTGGTTAAGGGTTGATATGCAAAAGCTAAGAGAAACTAAGCAAATGTGTGCAAAATAACAAGAGAGAGAGAATTCTAGAGATAAAGATATTTTTGTTCTAAAAATGCTAACCCTGAAAAATGGGAGAGGACACCCTCTATATATAGAAAAACAAATCTTGATCTTGTGAAAATCTCTCCATACACGTGTATAAAGATGCAGCTCAGTGAGCAACAGCTGGCATAGCTGGCAATAAATATCTGGAAAAAGAGACCAATGGTCGTCGCCCACGACTGGTGGCCATTGGCCACCACTGATAGCCGACCGGCCACCACTGGTAGCCTACAAGCACAAGCCCTGGCCGATAGCCTAGGGGGCTGGCCGACAGGTAACCCACTCCTCCAGACTAGAGGCAACAAGCTCTTGGTCCAAAAACATGCACAAAACAGATAAGGTTTAGAGGCTCAAAGACAAGGCGTTCCACCGAGGACTTCGGACACTCAAAACGAACACAAACAAGAACAATCATCGAGTGTACAAATGATGACGTCCAAGTCTTGAGGACGGTCAAAAATGGGGTGTCTACAGTTGCCCCTCTTTGACAGAACTCAGAAGTCATGAAATGATGGGAGTGAATGTCAAACCCCAGAGACGACCCATTTTTGACAAGGCCAAAGACTTGGACAAATAGACAAGCAAGACAAAGACGGTTGCGCCCGCAGGCTGTCTACGTATCCCTTTGCAATGAATCAAACCAACGTAGTTCTGGGACAACATGAAAGTGATATACACAACGTAAAAACATAACTTATGATCATGCAATGAGGCTGTAATGAAACATCTAGAGGCAAACATTATGCAAAGAAATGCTACAGTCAAACAAACTGAAGTACGGTATAGGAACCTCTAACAAGAAAAGAAATAATTAAACACGCCACGAGTGAGAATCACAAGCCAAAGCATATTTCATGCAAAAAAGATGTAAGAAAATTATGCAAACTTAATTACGCATCACGCAAGAAATGCAAAGAATAACACAACCGTCGGGCGCGCCCAAGGTGTCAAACACGAACCTAACGCATTGCACGCAGAAGAAGAGAAGGGATGGTGTGAACACCGGGACGCACTCGACTGTTCTTAACCAAAGAAAGCGGTGATAAATATCAGAGCGCATCCAAATGTTTGTAACCAAAACAAAGAGTTGTGATAAACATCGGAGCGCATCCAAATGTTTTTAACCAAAACAGGGGTGGTGATAAACATCGGAACACATCCAAATGTTTTTAACCAAAGCAGGGTGATAAACACTGGAACGCATCCAAATGTTTTTAACCAAGACAGGGAGTGGTGATAAACATCGGAACACATCCAAATGTTTTTAACCAAAGCAGGGAGTGGTGATAGACATCGGAACACATCTAAATATTTTTAACCAAAGCAGGGTGATAAACACCGGAACGCATCCAAATGTTTTTAACCAAGATAGGGGGTGATGATAAACATCGAAACACATCCAAATGTTTTTAACCAAAACAGGGGTGGTAATAAACATCGGAACGCATCCAAATGTTTTTAACCAAGGCAGAGAGTGGTGATAAACATTGAAACACATCCAAATGTGTTTAACCAAAGCACGGTGATTGAAGGACAAGAAAAATCTCACCTAGAACTCCTCTGAATGAACCGTACATGCAATATCGTGCCTGCATAAGAAAAAAACTCAACAAGCATAACATAGTAAGAGTGCATGTTCTATGCACAATACCAAGCATGTTCAATGCAAATGTAGTGACAGCATGTTCTATGCGGGATGAATTGGAAGCATGTCCTATGCATGTTTTATGCATGAAAAAGTAGAAGCATGTTCTATGCAACAATGGAGAAATGTATGTTCTATGTAGCAAACAGAGAAATGCATATTCTATGTAGTGGCAAAAACGTGCTTGATAAAACCAACTCAGCAACTCCTGATTTACCTCTCAGAAGAGTTTCAATATGTTCAAAAAGGATACACCTCATTGATGTGGGTCAACGATGAATCATTGTGCGCTGAAGACATGGTTTGGAGCTTTCGTAGCGGCAATTTGAACTCAAAAGTGAACTTTTCTTGCACTACGTGAAAACAGAAAACACAAAATAGCAACAAGACCCAATGTATGAGCACTAGGAACCTGTCAGCCACAAGAGGAGGTCATCGGCCACCCATTGGCCATACCTGAAGGTTGTCAGCCACCGATGGCAATTCAGGGACATTTCGGTCTTTTTTCCTTGGGTCTTTATATTTACACCCCAAACTTCAATTCCTCACTCCTCCCTAGCCGAAATTCATCCCTTTCTCACTCTAGACCTTTCTTTTCTCCGGATCCAAGCTTTATATGCGTTTTCCAACGCCCCACGCGAAGTTGATTCGCTAAAACCTCTTGATTTCCTTCGTTTTGAACCGATTGAAATTTGTTTTCAGTGCTTTTTTCTTCATTTTCACCACTTGAGGCTTGTTTACCTCGAGTTTCTCTTGGGTTTGGTGCATTTTTTCCGGGCTTTGACTTTTTCTCTCATTTTCTCTTTTTTAGGGTTGACTTTTGGCATTTTCCACCCATTTTTCCCGTTTTCGCCCACTTTTTCATCTTCTTTCCAGATGACGGACGACATACCATATGACGAAGCTTCCCCAGGGATGCATACGGATCCCGAGCCTGTACCACTACCACCCAAGGTTCGACCTTTTAACCCAGAGACATATCATCCTGAGATACATGTACTACTGCCCGACACCATCCGTCATTTCAGAGGGTTTGTACGAGGCGTACCAGAGGATCTCTTGCTACGAGAGCCAGAGTCCCATTTATCCTACGGCGCCACTGAGATATACACCGTGTTCTTACATTTTCCTTAATGTTCCTTGCATTTCTTGCATAGATCATGCTCTTGCATTGTAGTTCTTACACTACCTTTCATCTGTTTGTCTCAAATACATTCTTGCACTGTATTTCTTACACTACCTTTCATCTGTTCATTCTAATTACAAGAGGACTCACACTCTATCAGAGGATAAGGAGCCACATCCACGAGGGAGTGGTACATTGAGCTCCCCGTCAGCGTTTGCCAGATTGTCGATGAGGCCGGCTTCTGCTTGTTCTGCATGGGGCTATCACGCCTTATAACGAGTAAGCCTTTACTTGGTGCATTGGTAGAGAGGTGGTGGGATACCACCAACTCTTTCCACTTCTCTACCGCGGGAGAGATGACGATGACTCCCCATGACTTCACCATGCTCACTAGCATAGAGGTAGGGGGTCATCCGATCCCTTACGATACAGATATAGACAAGTGGGAGGCCACATGGATCTACCTGTTGGGGGCTTGTCCACCTATCTTCCGGTCAGGGATGGTGCGATACACTTGGTTCTCAGAGCATTTCAGAGGAATAGACCCAGAGATCTTAGAAGAGATCAAGCAGTATGTCCGAGGCTTCTTGATATTCTTCTTCGGTACCACTTTGTTCCTCGACTGGGCGAACACTGTCGGGCTATATCTCTTGAGTGCCTTGGTGGACTTGTCTCAGGTCCGGCTTTACGACTAGGGTGGCGCTGGCCTGGCCACCTTGTACGGATACATAAGCTCGACATCCCGTAGAAGCCGAAACAAAGTCGACGACTACTGGAGAGCCTAGGAGGTATGTTTTACTTTTCTACTTTGTATTTCCTACTGTGTTTTCTGCTTTACGCTTTCTGTGCACTATATACACACAATCTGTTCTCTACTTTACACTTGTACTTTCTATACGCTGTACACACATAGTCTGATCTCTACTTTGCACATGTACTTTCTATACACTGTATTATACATTCTGCTTTCTACATTCTTTCTTTATTCTACATTCTCTGCACATTGCACACATATTCTGCTTTCTTCATTGCCTGTGTTTATCTGTTGTATACTCACTGTTGCCTTTTTACTTTTTACAGCTGTGGGTATATGCATATTTTCCCACCCTTGCCCCGGAGCCGGAGGTAGAGATGCATCCTATTGTACCTTACTCTTATCGGTACGATGGCAGGTGCGTGAGGAGGACTAAGGAGACCTTTCCATTCTTTCACCGGTACTTCAACACTGTAACCATGGCAGAGGTAACTCAAAACTCATGGTTATTGCTACTTTACTTCAACTTTGCTTCATATCGCATATCTAATGGCAACTAACAATCTGTGCATTCTCTGTTTGCAAATCTCGTGGCAACCCTGGGCAATGATGCCTGAAAGAGTCAGGGACCAGTTTGCCGCGCTCGAGGGGCTTCCCGTTATCGGCTTGTACTTGAGGGCTCGGTCTGCCGAGCTTGGTTCTTAGGCGAGCGCTTCATACGCCAGACGTTGGGTTTACTGCGACAGGTAGTTCTTATGCTACCTCCATCATCTATGCGAGCCACAAAGAGCCTTTCCCCCTAAGAGGTGATTGATTTTACTTGAGGCGTGGACGCCGACTACTTTCTCGGAGAGGAGGACTATGCGACATTTATCTAGACGCATCTCACGTCTCCCTTGACGGGTACTTGTGCTCGTACAAGGAGGGCAACAGACGTCCCTTTGACGAGCAGGGCTCGAGCATCGAGGGGTAGGACCAGAGAGGTGCCCCTCGCTAGACAGGGCTTTGGTTGGCCAGAGCTTCCAACCAAGTTGACATGTTGGCGGTACATCGGAGAGGCTTATCGGATTCTGATTGAGCCTCCAGCGGTTGGTCATAGATATGTCAGAGCTCCTGACTCACTTCCGGTATCTACTACAATTTTTATTTTTTATTCTCTCTGATATTCATTCCTTCTAGACATTAATCATTTCCAATACATTTGCAGGCACCCGCAAGGTGCACCAAGGGATTGCTTGAGCTGGTCACTTCATTCGAGGGGATGATATTGAGAAGAGGGGCACTGCTCAGTCTTCATGGTATTCAGGTATTCCTTCCAGGCATCAAATTTCTAATGACACACGGACACTGACATTTTAACTAAAAACTTCTCATATTTGCACTGATACACTGCATCTATAGATCACATTTGACACACTACACTCACACACTATATCTGACTTCTGCATCGCATCTGATACATATGTTGTAATTGATATAAATTGCCCTTTTTACGTTCCACCCGTACCGATGGGACCAGTAGCACTAGCAGCACCTGCACCAGTAGTACTTCCTCCAGTAGTAGGGAGGAGAGAGAGACAGGTTTCGACACGCGGCCGAGGGGGACGTCGTGGTTGAGATCGGAGGAGCCCTTCAGAGCCCACTCTGAGCGATGATAACGCTGAGACCAGCGAGGCCGAGGAGACCGCGAGTCAGCACGCTGAGTCATTTGAGAGTGGAGACGATGACGCTGGCTCGAGTTCTGCTAGTGGAGATGATGCTGAGTCAGGCTCTGAGATAAAGAGCGGTGATGACTCTGGTTCAGACTCCGGTTCGAAGAGAGGTGCAGACAACAGCACTGGCAGAGACAACTCTGAGACCCCACCTAGGAAGAGGACGGAGAGGACCTCTCGAGCCTAAGATAGCTGGCACTGATTTATGTATTTTGGCTTTTTTTTTTTTTTGCTGGTAGTGTTAGCACTTTGTATAGCTTTAGACAAGTTTTATTTTTGCTTTAAAACTTGTACTTTTTTGTAAAAAGTGACCATGATCGGAATGAAAATAGCTTTTCGATGAAAAAATGTTGTATTTTGCATTCTGGGCATCGCATATCATCGCATAGCATAAAAACGAGATTGATCTTGATTGAAAATTGCACATTGTATTGGCACTTTCTTAATCAGGTAATGAACCGACCAACACTTAACAAACAAAGTAAGACAACTCAATAAACCACTAACAATAACAACTCGATAAACAACACAACAACTCGACAAGCAAAAACAAAACAAATATAACTCGATAAGCAACACAACAACTTGATAAACAACACAAGTACAACTCGATAAGCAAAACAAGGCGAATACAACTCAAATGAACATGCTCGAGCCCAAAGGGACTGAAAACAAGACCTTGGAATGCGTAAAAAGCAGAACAAAGCACAGGTTCTTAGCACTCTCAACATACAGGTGGACCACAAGATCGACCAAGAGGCCGTCTACCACAAATGGAGATTGTAGGCCACCAGTAGTGGCCGGTCGGCTACAAATGTGGCCTGTCGGCCATCACCACTGGCCGGTCGGCCATCAATGTGAGGGACCTCCAGATTGTTGCCACTTGTCTTCCACTAGGTGCCTTATCTTCTACAAAAGCTGGGACTTCGTAGTTTCTTCATTTTAGCTTTGTTTTTACTATAAATGGAGCCATTTTTTGCCAAAAAACTCTCAAATTGGATTACATCGTTGGATGGCTCGGAAAAAAGTGAATTTCTGGGGTTTGGGGATAAATACACTATTCCCGCTAAGTTGTTCTCCACTGTGTTTTCCGTTCCTCCATGCCGCATCTAGGTGTTAGAACCCGATCACACATGTTTTCAGTTTTGGGGGACAAGAGATATGCCCTACAATTGAAGAATTCCAAGTTTTGATGGAATCCCGGCGTGACGAGGAAATCTTGCCTCAGTCCCGTTTTGGTCACATCCAAGCTTTAGGAAGGATGTGTGGGCTCACTTCACATAAGGCTCAATCATTGGTTCACAACGGAGAGCTAGATATCCCAGTTTGATTCATCGATTCTCTGACGCCGGTGACAGAGGCGATCTTTTTTGGTGAAGTTTTCTACAACACGCCCTTTGTTTGTGCATGTTAGCACATTTCCTTCTTGCCTCAAGTTTCAGAGGGTCTAGCATTCGCTTGATCAAAGTAGCTCAAGGCTTGAAAAAGGGCAAGAACTGCATTGGCTTAGCATTGGCCGAAACTTTGATGGGCTTGGATGTCTTCCATCGGCGGGAAACGACCAAATTCGCAGGAAGTCCACTACTTCTGTAAGTAATGTTTCCCACCCTATCTCATATGTGTTTCTCACATCACTCGGCACTCATGCTCTGTTTTTCTCTTAAAACCCTTTTTCACTTTTTCTCTCTACATACACCTCTCTATTCTTTAATCTCTTATTTTTCATCCCTCCCCAGATATGGCTCATGGACAGGTTAAAAGTAGTGGACTTTTGCCCTACATATTCAGCACGAGGCTATTTCTTTCACCAACGGCTAGTTGATTTCCTGAACGAGAAATGGTGGTGCCATTGGATGTACAACAAGTCTGCTGCTGACATTGCTTGGCGTTGCCCCTGGTTTAATCTACCGAGATGAGCTACAGCATGGCTCGGCAACCCGACATTCAACTGATTGGCCTGACACACTGTGTATTCTACTTTCCATTCCAGTTTAGGCGTCAGTTCGGACATGACCAGACTTGCCCAGAAGAAGGAGTAAAGTACCCGGCTTAGTTCTCAATCCGAGGTTCACAATTGGCTCAATATTCCACTACGTAGAGGACAAGGGAGCTTTTGGCTCCTGTCCCTAGTTTCAATTGCGCACTTTCTGGCGAGTGCCTGGCTTGACTTGAAGATGAGGCACAATGTAACAACCCAGATTTTTAATTATTCTGTAAAATTTATACTAATATTATTTAATAACAGTTAGGGAAAATATATAATTTATTATATATTATTATGTGTAATTTTGTAAAATAATATTATTAAAAATTTAGGAGTCAAACTATAAATAATAATAACAATAATAATAATAATAATAATAATAATAATTAGTGTGGTAGTAAAATAATTAATCAATTTTCTGCTGGTATATGATAGAATGTAATTTAAGTAGGGATTAATTTATTTTTATAGTTATATTAAAAATTTGGGCTACAGTAAAATTATTCTAAAGTTAAATATTTTGGATAAGAATGAATTAATGATAAGCGAATGAGACTTAGACACGTAGCAGCTGTGGCTTGGTGCCCACGGCTCCTTTCTATATATAAGGAGAGAATGTGCTCAGAAGGTAAGCAAGAAAGGAAAAGAAAAGAAAGAAAATGAGAGAAAGAAAGAAAGAAAAAAGAGAAAAAAATAATGGAAGTTGAAAGGGTCTCTAGTGGTAGAAAGAAAGAGTGAGGTATTAAAGTTAAGGTGAGTCATATTATACCTTGAGTTACCAAAATGTATTTTACTTATGTTTTGACTTACCATATCTATTTTATACAAGTTATGTTTTATAGATTATTATAAACTATATTATTATTGTAGTTACGTGGATTTATTTCTGAACCCTATTTGTTAAAAAGAAACCATGGATATGTTTGTTTTATATTTTAAGAATATTTAACTATGACCTTATATACAATTATGTTTTATAAGTACCACCACGAAAGTCACATGCCTTGGGGGACTTAAATATCCATTGACCCTCTAAATTTTTGGTGTGGAGCAAAGTGCTGTACGAAGCTAAGTGCTACACTATGGTGGGAGTCACCTCTAAAGTTCGTACGAGCCACCTCTTGAGTCCATACATTTGTTCGGTTCTGTACCATGGTTATGACTTCTAGTGTGGAGCAAAGTGCTATACGGAACTAAGTGCTACACTATGGTGGGAGTCACCTCTAGAGTTCGTATGAGCCATCTCTCGAGTCCATACATCTGTTCTATTTCGTTCTGTACCATGGTTATGATTATATATATGATTTTCGTATTTGATCTCTGTATTATATATTCTGTATTTTAATATCAAGCTCTGTTTAGCCAATAATTATCCATGGTGAATTTTATGCTCGTATACTCTTAGTATAATATGCCTCACTCTGCTATATGCTTATAGTTGTTTACCACTTTCAGGTGATATGTCAGGGCCAGCATGTGGGGTAAGCACGAAGCACTTTGTAGAGATAGTCCAGTTCTGACAATTTAATTAAATAGGAGCTCCAATGATTATTTTGGTACCCTCATTTAAATATTATTTCCGCTCGCGCGTATTTATTTGTTTAAGAATTGGCCGGAGGTAACCCCAGTTACTGGCCATTATGATGCTTAACCCTTGGGTACAGGAAGCGGGTCGTGACACGCAAACCGGACCTACTTTAGCATCTGAAGCTTCCATAAGCTCTGAGAAGGGACACAGGAACACCTGATTTATCTATGCACCAAGTTTATTGTTTTGATCTGTACTTTCAAGTTTTCCTTTTGAACGTAATAAAAAGCAACTTTGATTTGCATCGAGAGATTGAGAACTTTGTATTGAAATTAATGAAATTGAAGTTGTGGGCATTGAAAGTTTTCCTTTTGGTCCAAAAATGGTCTAAGTTGTAAAAAGATTAATTTGAACAAAATCAACTTTTATTAAAATTTTTCAAAACCATTTTCGATAAGGATCACCACTTGACATGCCTGGAATCTATCCTTGAGATGTACAACCCCGAATCCAAAAAATGAAAAATTGCCTCTAGTCTGAATAACACTGCACTGTACTGTAACCAGCTCTCATAGTGAAGATCACAGTCGAACTCTTGGATACAGAAAAGACAAAGATGACCTGAACAATCTCATAGATAGGACCGTTGAGTTGGAAGTGTTTGCGGCTGAACTTCAGAATGAAGTTGCCTACGTATCTCGAAGATGGGAATCAAGCCTTACGTAGTTTGGTTCGAGTTCACTCAAGTATTAACACTCTCCTTTTACGCTCTAACTTTTGCCAAGGCTGCCCTTTTGGGGTTTTCAACCTTGTGAGCTCAGTTTTTCTTTTTTTTCAATTTTTTGTGCTCTAACTTTTTCCTAGGTTGCCCTTCTGGGTTTTCGACCTAACAAGCCACTCAAGGATAGTATTTCTTCAACTTGTTTATGTTGATCGATTGGGAAAATTCTAGGCCATCTAGGTCCATAAGAATAATAGGTCTACCCGACCAGATAGATTTGATGATGTAAGGACCAGTCCAATAGGGTTTGAACTTGCCCCTAGGGTCATGGATGGGAGCTCAGTTGTCTTTTAGCACCAAATCCTCTTCTTTCTGACTCTTGGACTTAACTTTCTTGTTAAAAGCCCTAGCGATTCTGCATTGATATCCTTGGACATGGTACAGTGTTTTCAGCTTCCTCTCATCACACAACATCAGTTTTTTGAACCTACTTCGTGTAACGCCCTCAAAATTAACCCATAATAAATAATATTAACATGCACCAATATATTAAAACAAGAAATATAATTCCATTCATCAGAGTCTTAAGAAATAAAACATTAAAATAAATGCCCTACGGGCTTACATCTTGCCAAGCCAATACTTGGACACAAATCCATGAGTTCTAACTCAAAAACAAATAAAGCCCTAGGCTTGAGTGTTTACATATAAAAGCAAATAAACTAAAAACAAATCTTCGAGTTCTAATTCCTCACAAGCTAAGTCCTTGGAGGTAGTGAACCATCTGCACCTGAAAAATGAAGTTCCCATATAGGGTGAGCCACAGCCCAGTAGAGAAACACTAAACCAAGTATAAGAATTAACTAAAGCATTAGCATCTGATACATGGTTAACACACTATATTCCAATTACAATTTTTATGACACGAATATCTATATTGCCTATGACACATTGTCTATGGCACATCTTACCTTCCATCTATGGCTCAAAACCTAGCCAAAAACTCAACGGGAATCTCATCTCTCAATGATTTAACAGGGATAACAAATTAAGTTAAACCTCTCTATAACATAACAAATACACATGCTGGTATTGTATCAATCATAACCACATTCACTTCCATACTTCCCAACTGATACACCTAGTGGTGATGTATCATATCAACAATAAATAGAAATACTTCTATTAACAAATAGCATACATATATGTGATGCTAGTGGAGTCCATCCCCTTTCTCCTCCCAACAAATCTGGTTTAGAGGTCCATCCCCTTTCTTCCCCTAAACCCCCCAACAAATTCGGTTTATAAGTCCATCCCCTTTCTTCCCCTAAACCGGGAGTCCATCCCCTATCTCCTCCAAAACCAAATGCATATGCAACATAATCAATACTTGCAATATACAACACATAATCAATACATGTAATGTTCTGTATTAATTCAACAGTCAAATAAATGACTCAATTCCAGTTAAACCTAAGCCACATGCAAGGTCTACAACAATCAATGGCTATCCTCCACCGATAGCCCAAAACAATTATGTCTAATTAGAAATGAATATCACAATATATATAATATCAGTTTACAGATGAGTGATTAAATATCCAACTACATCAATTGATCTCATAATCCCCCAAATTCACAAACCTCCCTTAAATTTATTACACAAATTAATCTAAGTCAAAACCTAGGGTTTCTCCCAAAATTACCCAACCACCCCCATATACCAAAATACCAACACTTATGATTAAAGCGTATAAATGGAGTAGGAAATCCCTACCTTAAAGCGAAGAATCCAAAGGAAGAAGACGAAGATGATGCTCAAAACCCCAAAGTGCTCCAAATCAACAATTGCTCCGATTAAATGAAAGCCCTCACTCTCCTCTACCTTTTTAATGAAGGAACTAGGTTAGAAACGCCCTCTAGATAGATCAAACCCAAGGAAAAGATGAGTTGAGAGAGAAGAAACTCGGAACTAGGGTTTCTGGATCAAAAATTGTGAAAAAGGACGTTTTAAAACTGCTGCTGCGTTTAAATACTGGACAGGCTCGCTCGAGCGAAGGTCTGCTCGCTCGAGCGACCAGACACAAAAGACAACCTCGCTCGAGCGACGAAATGCTCGCTCGAGCCAAGAGCAAAGCAACTCGCTCGAGCGAAGAAAGCTCGCTCGAGCCAACAAGCACTGCTATCAGGTCTAGCACTGGACGCAACCCTCGCTCGAGCCAAGAAATGCTCGCTCGAGCGACGAACCAAAAAGAAGGACCTCGCTCGAGCGAAGAAAAGCTCGCTCGAGCGACCAAGCCAAAAACCGAACATCAAGGATTTGTTTCTAAACCCAACCAATCTGCAATCAACCTGCCCAAAGCATCCTATAACCAAAGAACAAGTAATCAAAGGACAACAGCGACAACAATAAGACAACGGAAATCTACGAAACATAGGTTCGGATACATTAATTTAAATGGGAAAAGACCGGGGTCGCTATACTTCGCTGCCAATCCGCTTCTGCTATCTGGCACTCAGCTATAACCCGCAGCGACGAAACCTTTATTTCGATCGGCAGAACAGCCTCCATCCCATAAACCAGAGAATACGGAGTTGCCCCAATAGATGTTCGAATTGAAGTCCTATAGCCCCAGAGAGCAAATGGCAATTTGTCTGGCCAGTCTCTGTCAGTCTCAATCATTTTCTGCAAAATGTGCTTGATGTTCTTGTTGGCGGCCTCAACAGCTCCGTTGGTTTGTGGCTGATATATGGATGACTTGTGAAAAGCCACGTTGTATTTCTCCAACAAGTCGATCACTTCTTTCTTAAAATGGGAGCCATTGTCTGAAATGATCTCATTTGGGACTCCATAACGGCAAATAATGTTGTTGCGGATGAACTTAGCCACATGTGTTGCTTTCAACACTGCATAAGACTAAGCTTCCACCCACTTCATGAAATAATCAATTACCACCAGAATGCACTTATGCCCATTTGACCCTTTCAGTGTAATTGCCCCAATAACGTCAATTTCCCAAACTGAAAATGGCCATGGTGAAGTCATGTTGTACAGTTTTGAGTGTGGGATGTTCATACAATTTGCATGAATTTGGCATTTGTGGCATTGCCGAACAAAACCGATACAATTCTCCTCCATAGTTGACTAATAGTAGCTATGCCTGAGAATCTTCCAGGCTAGCATTACTCCACTCATGTGTGCTCCACACTCTCCTCCCATGGATGGCCTCCATTAGGCGCTTCGACTCTTCTGCGTCAACACACAGCTTGTGCATTCCCAAATGACCACGTTTGTACAACTTACCCCCGTAGATGATAAATTGAGCAGCCATTCGCCATATTGCCCTCTTATCTTTGGCATTTGCCCTTAGTGGATAAGCCTTATTTTCCAAGAAGTTCCAGATATCATAATACCAGGGGTTTTGATCTTGCACTTCATCTATTGTGGCAGTCAACTCATAGGTCGGTGTGTTCCTCTGTTCAATAATGATCGGATGTATCCGGACTCCCAACGGGATGTCCATCATGGAAGATAGAGTTGATAGGCCGTCAGGGAACCTATTGTTCTCTCTTAGTAGGTGAGTGAAGGTTAGCTTCTCAAACCAAGGAATCAGAACGTCCAAGGTTTGGTGCGATCTTCATTTTTTCTTCTTTGACTTTCTAGTCACCGTTTGCTTGAGAAACAACCAGGTTTGAGTCCCTAATGACGTCCAACCTTTTTGCCCTTAGTTCCAGAGCGGCTTCCAAACCAGCGATACATGCTTCGTATTCTGCTTCGTTGTTGGATACTTTGAACCGGAGTTTGAAGGCTAAGGATATATGGGAATTGTCGGGTGCTATTAGCAACATCCTTATCCCATAACCATACTGGTTAGACGCTTCGTCAAAGTACATTGTTTAAATCTCTTCCTTAACTTGCAGAATAGCCTCATCTGGGAATAGGTATTTTACCACTTTGCTCCCTTCCACTGGGTGATCGACTAGGAACTCCTTTACAGCCCTCTCCTTGGCAAACTTGGGGTGTGACATACTTCAAATCAAATTCGGAGAGAAGAAGCAACCAACGGGCTAGCCTACCTGTAAGCGCTGGTTTTTCGAAGAGATATTTGATAGGATCTAATCTCGAAACCAAAATTATGGAGTGAGCTAATAGGTAGTGTCTCAATTTCCTGGTGGTCCATACCAAAGCTAAGCAAGCCTTTTCCAGCGGCGTGTAGCGGGTCTCATATTCCAGCATCTTCTTGCGTAGGTAATAGATGGCTTTCTCCACTCTATCCCTAGATTCCGGTGCAAGCATGCAGCCCATAGTCATGTCAATGACTGACAGGTACAGAATCAACGGCTTCCTCGGCTCTAGCAGCGACAAGACAAGTGAATTTTGAAGGTACTGCTTAATCTGCTTAAAAGCAAACTGACATTGATCATCCCAATTGGAATTTTTTTCCTTTATTCAGGAGACCAAATAGTGGTTCACAAGTCAAGGTTAATTTTGAAATAAACCGTCCTATGAATTGCATTTTACCAAGAAAGCCTCGCATCTCCTTTTTAGTCCTTGGTGATGGCATTTATAGTGTGGCCTTGATTTTGGAAGGATCAACCTTGATGCCCTTCTGTATGATCAAGAAACCCAGCATTTTCCCTACTGTTACTCCAAAAGTGCATTTCTGTGGATTCAGCCTTAACCGATATTCTCTGATTTGTTGGAAGAATTTCTTCAAAGCGGTGTAGTGGACCTCTCTTTCCTTAGACTTGACAATCATGTCATCCACATACACATCAACCTCTTTGTGGATCATATCATGTAAGATAATGGTTGCAGCTCGTTGATAAGTAGCCCCAACATTTTTCAGACCGAACGGCATCACTCTATAGCAGTAGGTTCCCCACGGCGTGGTGAAGGCAAACTTCTCCCTATCCTCGGGTGCCATTAAGATCTGGTTATACCAGAAAAATCCATCCATAAAGGAGAGCACCGCATGACCTACGGTGAAGTCCAACAATTCATCGATGTGCGATGAGGGAAAGTCGTCCTTCAGACTGGCTCTGTTCAGATCCCCGAAATCCACACACACTTGGATTCTGCCATCTTTCTTCGGCACCGAAACAATGTTGGCCAGCCAAGTCGAATACTCAGATACTAGCAAAAACCCTGTGTCTATCTACTTGGTGACCTTCTCCTTAATCTTTAAAGCCCAATCCGGGCATATTCTCTGAAGCTTCTACTTGATGGGTCAGGCCTCGGGGTTAAGAGAGATCCAGTGCTGTACAATCTCAGGATCGATTCCAGGCATGTCTTCGTAGGACCACGCGAAAACATTTTTGAAATCTTTTAATAAAACGACTAAGCGCTCGCGTTCCTCTGAAGACAACATGGACCCGATCTGGACCAAACGCAGATCCTTCTCAGTACCCACATTAATTGCAATGATTTCATCAATAAGAGGTTTTACAAACCTCTCATCCTCTTGATCAATCAAATGTTTTAAAACCAGAGGAATTCTTTCCTCATCATTTTTATCAAAATTTTGAAAGTCATGATCAATGCAATATACAAGTGGCACAGAGAAGTACTCAGAAATTGCAGTGGTATTCACATTCAAAAGTTACAAGTCATCTAATTCCTCAATTACAACCGATTCAAAATAAAAGAAAAAAGACGACCTGGACACAACATTGGCATCTGGGTTATCAACTCCAAGAATACCAGACTCCGACTCAGAAGAACTGGAATCTGATTTTGACTCCACAGACTCTGTGGAATCAGATTCTGGCTCACTACCTGATTCAGACTAACTGGACAGAAAACCCTCATCTAGCTGCCAAGTGAGGGATGGTGCGTTAGATGCATCCAGAATACCATCGGAAGGGTCCACACCTGATTGGTCTCCCATCATGGAAACGGTTAGGTCATCCTCTAAGCTCTCCAGGTTGTTCTGGGAATCCAAAAGGAGACACGCTAGCGCTGCTCCTACCTCAAGTTCACTGCTGTTGGACTCATTTTCTATGCTTTGTTCAGCCTCAGCAGTTAATTTAGTCTGTTCCTCTGTGGGTTCACCCTCTTGCAGCTGTAAGTCGAAGAAAATCTCGAAGCTGGGTAGACGCCGCTTCTCGGAGTTCAACCATGGCTTAGGAAAGCAGCAAAATGGGAAGTCTTCTCCCTCCCAGATAAAGCGGCCGTTTAGAGTTCCCTAAATTGGCCTATGCTCAAGCTCATAGTGCTTCCCGCTTTGCTTTGCTTTGTTTTGCTTTGCTTTGCTTTACTTTGGCTCTTCCTGCCATTTCTTTCCCTTTTCTCACCTAGTCCTCTTTGGTTGGCGTGTAGCCGAGACCAAAGACATGTGGGTTATGTGGCACTTCGACCAGTGCAGTAACACTCTTCCGGCCACTCTTTTCTAATCCCATCCCGGGTATATGTTGTAGCTTGTTCATGAGGTAGACTGACTGAGCACGGACGTATAATCCCTCATCAATAGCCAAGATATCTTGCACCACCCGGGCCTCAGCCAAGGTAAACCCAGATAGGAAAACATCCTCATCGCCATGTACAATCTTCAGTACTAGTGTAGTAACCTTAGGCGGATGATGTATAGATGAATTTCCAAACACAATGGCCACCCCCTTCCCATGGGGGTACTTCAACATCTAATGAAGAGTGGAAGAAACAACTTTCACTTGGTGCAGCCACGGCCGTCCAAGGAGTAAGTTGAAAGTGGCCGGAACATCCAGGATGTGAAACTCAATATCCTGTTGTGCCGGGCCAACTTGTACTCTAACTTGCACTGTTCCCATCACTTCTCTGCTCGTGTTGTCATATGCCCGGATCACCTGGGCCGTAGGTACAAAGTCTGCTGGTTTCAAGCCAATAGCATAGGCTGTGCGTGACGGACAAACATTGATTGCAGACCCGGTGTCAACCAATACAACCGGCACCCACTTCTCTTTACATTCAACTGAGATGTATAAGGGTTTGTTATGCGCAGAGCCCTCAGGCGGCAATTCCTTATCCGAGAAGGTCAAAGTCAGCAAAGCATCTCCCGGGAAGACAAGTCCTACTAATTGTTCTGGGGTTGTGTCGATAGACAGCTTAGCCATGTCCATTACTGACAGGACAACTTGCTGGTGCATGCGCGAAGCCATAAGCAACCCCCAGATAGATATGTCTGCTTGAATCTTCTTTAACTGTTTCAACATAGCCTCTTCTTCTAACAGTTTTTCCCTTTGTTTTTCAGCCTCTTTGTCATTTCCGGATGCTTCGGGTTGGTCCAGGTGTGGGGGCTTGAAATACCACCCACTTCTAGTCATATGATCCACCTCCTCAGAGTACCAGGTATCATCTGGCAAGTCTTGACCCCAATCCTCATCAGTGTGGGCAAGATGCAGATCATCATCACCCCATTATATTCCTTTGACAATTGACAGGCAATTGTCTGGTTTTGTCCTAATTACTTCCACGTCAACATCACAAACATTCCTCGCAGGGCCTTAGGCTTTTCCAGCCTTTTGATCATTCTCATCCCTTTCCTGTTCAAATTGCTTTAGTGCGGCTTCTTGCTCTGTATCAGCAGTACTAACAATGCTCAATTCCTGAGCCACTTGTTTCAAACTGGCGTCTTCCAGCAGCTTACCCTTTCTATCAGTTATTCCAGCCTTTGCAGCGGTTCTCGCTTCCTGTTTTTCCAGCTTCAGTTCAAGTTTCTCATCTATATCAAGTTCATCACTAAGCCACCCCGAATTGTCTGTCGACCCGTTCAGATCGAACCAGTCAATCTGTACATTCCCCGAATCTTGTTCATCGTAAAACTGTAGATTGTCCAAGTCTTCTTCCAATTCTGCTAGATCATCTAGACCTTGGCTCGGGCCATCCTCCCGGACTACACTGACCTTTATTCCTGTTGGCAACTCTACGTCTGGTTTGGTCTAATTGGTTGGCACAATATAGCGGCACGGGTTGTATTTCTCCTCAGATAAGTCCACGGAGCCCTCAGGCACTAAACTGACATTCCCATGATCCTTCAAGACTAACCTGCCTTCCTCTACCATCATCACCACCACGGGTTTGGGTTGGAATGTGGACGCATTTGTTATGTACAAATCTGTGCTTTCTGGGATGAACAACACCGGCTTAGATAAATAGGAAGAAGTGATATATATATTGGGGTCGTAAAGGACGGCCAGTGTTTGTATAAGGTTCACATACTGGAGTAGAAGGACCTGGTTATGTGGTGGGAGGGGATTTGTAATGACGTTAGGCTTTTGAGGGGGTGTTATCACCTTATTGTCAATGAGATCTTGAATCTCATGACGCAATTTGAAGCATAGATCAGTGTCGTGACCATGTTGTTGATGAAAAATGTAGTATTTGGCCGGGTTGTGTTTCGGGAGAAGAGGATCGGGTAGGGGGCGAGGCTCTAGTGGCTTAAGGTGCCTCTTTTTGATCAGGATCCCTAAGGCTTTGGATAAGAACATGTATAGTGGGGTGAAGACCCTTTGGCCTCGGGGTTGGTGGCTCGAGGTTTGTGAGGTTGTATTGGATGTACCGGCAAAGGGGTTGGCAGTTTTAGGTGTGGTGGTGACCATACCCACATCGGAAGGACTTGCAGCTGTATTACCACTAGTAGTTGCATTGGAACTGTGTGTGAAAGGCCTCTTGGGCTGCTTCTTCTCGTCATTTATCAAACCTTGTCTCATTGCATCGTCAATGTGAACTCCTATCTCATGGAGATCAACGAATGTGAATAAGGGCAAGACAATCATTTTCTGCAGTAATTTCCCTTGCAGGTTCCAAACTATCATTCTGATTTGATCCTTTTCAAATGGTCGGGTCGTCATCATTGATGCCTTTGCCCTCCACCTTGTTACAAAATCTGAGAAGCCTTCCTTCGGCTCCTAACGAGTTGCTTCGAGATCACGAGTTGTGACCTCGATTTGGGTATTGTAGGAGTATTGTGCTATAAAGGCCTCGGCCATCTCATCACAGCTCTATTTCATAGAGTCTTCCAGCTTGGCGTACCAAATGGCCGCTATACCCAACAGGGTCTGGCCAAAGAGTGAGACCTTCTAAAGTCTGGATAGGCCCATAGGCCGCAATATATCTGAGAAGAGCCGCAAGTGGACCATAGGATCCCCTGAACCATTAAACCGGTCTATATGCGACATCTTGAATCTGTCCGACAAGGTCACTGCTGCATCAGTATGTCCATCATTTACATCCGGGATTGTATTCATATCCTATGCTCGCTTGAAGAGCTTTTCTAGCTTGTTTACTTTCAGAGCAGTAGGGTCGACCTCAAACTCAAAGGAGGCCTCCGTTTGGTATATCGGTGCTTTGGAGGTCTGGGGTGGAATCAGATCCACTGGGATGCCCGCATTTCCCTGGACATTAGCTGTGGGAGCAGTAGCTCTGGGTATTGGAAGGTTTGCAGGAGTTGGATGGGATATAGAGGACGTTGCCTGTTGTGGCTGTTGTTGCTGCAGCCTAGTGATTAACTCAGCCTGCTGGGTTGCAATTTCCACTCGGTGGGTGGTGACTTCCGCTTGGTGGGCAGCATCTAGCTGCATAGCCTCAATAGTTTGTTGGAGTTGTCAAAGCATATCTTCCATGTTGGTTGGAGGACTTTAAACTATCGAAACTAGCGAGTACTCTCTGTCTGGAGTGGAAGTAGATGATTGGGCTTGACTGGGCACAGGTGAGGTAAACGATGACTGCTGAATTGGCGAGTTCTGTCGAATCCTCCTCCGTCTAGTAACTGGCGGGAGTAAAACTAACACTAGCTATCCCCTAACTAGATCCCCAAATCTACAAATCCTTCTAACTCAGGTCTAGAGTGCTTAGGGGGTAACAGAATCGTCTGAAGTAATGGTGAAAGACTACCTTGCAAAAAGAAAATAAAGCAAAAAAAAAAAAGAAACAAAAATCAAAAACCGTACAGCACCTCAGCTCAGATAGAAACAACACGCAGTTGCAATCATAAGCTGGACAACTGTACTCAAACACTGATTTCTACCCCAAAACTGATACCTAAACTTTCAACTGATACATACATTCCTGTAGAGTTTCACTCTAAAAACATGTATTAAGCAAGTGAGAGCCAAAACACCCCTATGATGGGGTAGGGTTACCCTATCCTAATTTCGTCAGGAGTTAGGGGTTTACTACACAAACAAGCGGTTTCAAACAATTCCTGCATTCGGGTGAGCAACCTGTCCTAGTTTGGAATAATCTCTATGGCTTCCGATATGCAACTAGGTCGATTGGTCAAAAAGGGTACCTCAGCAAGACCACCTAATATATCTCTCACACCTAACACCGAGAAGTGAAAGGAGGATCAAACGGTACGATGGTAGTCCAGATCCAAGGGTTGTGTTCCCATCGTGGCAGAGCCTGCAACCGGTTAGCCTTTTGGCAAGCTTTTCCAAGCAAGCCTTCGGCAAATCGCTCAGGAATAGCAGATGGCAAACACTGTGACTTAGGCGCACCAATGCAAATGCAATGCAAAGAAACACATAACTTATCATGAGTTCGAGTCAAGTTTTCTAAATCCCCACCAGAGTCGCCAGAAACTGTGGGCTCGCCTTTTTTCGTGCCCCGCCTTTTGGAAAAGGGTTTGAAAAGAAGGTCTCACAGTTCGGACTCCCGTGGTTCTAAATCTAGTCTCATAAGTACAATGTGAAACTAATAAACACCAAAGAGTGCAAATCCGGCAAATCTTTTTAGAAAATCGATTTCAAATCAAATAATGCCAAAATTGGACTGTTTTGCCAGATACAGAGTTGCCACCTAAATATTTTATTTTTGAGAAATTTAGGAATCCCTGACTCGTGCCAAAGGCCACGTGTCCATCATCACCAAAGTTGCCTCGGCTCGGGAACTTAGGTACTAAGGGGGAAGGTCATGAATTGAGCACCCTAGCTCGCTCGATCAAAGATCGACCTTTACTAATCATGATATGATGTTTTATAAACATTATGTGTTCTTATTCCGATTATTAGACTAGCTTTACTATGTGATGCGCACAAGCAAGTATAGACTAGCTTGCAAGACTTAGAACAATTCAACTCATATTTGTTTGTGAAAATGGGTTGAATTTGCCACCCTCAAGTGGGCTTAAAGATACAGATTTGCCACCAAACATAGTGGGCTTAAAACATGATTTGCCACAACAATGTAGGCTTGAAACGCACATTTGTTGATCGTTCCAATTCAAACAACAAGCCTTCATCCACAGGCATTCATGCAGTTTAGCATTTAAGCACATAGCCTCATGGCAAGCATGCTAATCATGGCAATATGGCAATCACACTCATGCAAGTATGCTAAAGCATAAAACTCACTGAGTACTCCAAGCCAAAACAGAAACTAGTTAGAAAAATGCATTATCCTAACTATACAAGATGTCTAATGCAATACATACAACATGTAATTAATAGGCTCGGGTACTGATATGGCATATGAATTGATTTGAACAACATGTGATTAAACACGTATTCAAAGAAGTTCAAAGAAGTATTGAAATGACAATGCAGTTTGAATGTTGCGTCGAGCCTCGGTGCATGCAAGACAAGATGAATGGATGCAAGCATGCAATATGCTAATTGAAACGTGTCCCTAATCTAACCATCAAAAGCGATTAAATAAAAGGGAGAAAGATGTGGGGTTGGAAGACATACATGCACGCACGCACGCACACTTATTACAACATTATACCCTCGCGAAAGAAGGTCTGAATGAATAAGCATGGCTACACTAATCTAAGTTAATTATTACAACACAATATGAATTAATTAACTATTCTAAGCTAATTAAATATTACAAATCAAATTAATTAGCTAAATACTTAACTAACTAATTATAAAGTGATTAAGCTAATTAATTACAACATGAATTAACTAACTAATCTACTTGAATAATTACAATGTTTGTATGAATTAGCTACCACTAATTAAGTAAGCAAAGCAACTAAAAGGCCTCGGGAAGTGAGGGATGCATACATGCTCGGTTTCTCCACCTTAAAAAAGCCACCGCCTTGCCACTGAACGCCTCTGTTTGCACACTTGAACACCAACAGTGCTGCTAACTCCCAGAATGCCTCTGCTCCACTTTACCAAGATACTGCGCAAATTTCATTGATGGCCGATCGGCTACCAATGGTGGCCGTCGGCTACCATTGGCACTGTTGATGGCCAGTCGGCCACTACAGCCCTGAATTTTCTCTTGCTGCAACAGAGAGCAAACAAAGACAAAGCAGTGTATTCTCAAGGGTTGTTTGTACTGTTACCCTCCTTATCATCAAACAAGTTCAAAGGAGTTTAACTCTTGGTCCTCATGCATGATGGCTCAGAAACCAAGTTTGTACAAATTAATGAGTGCAAAACAAGACTCAAAAGGACCACCACCCTATCATGCATGATCAAGGGTAATGGTGACCAAGGAAGGTGACACATTTCATCACTTTTGAGTATGAAATATCCCATTTTCCTTATGTTCAAATTAATGTCCGATTTGAACACATGCAATGCAACACGAAAGATGCTTATCTTGCCTCTTTTACTTGTTCATTTTGTTTACTGATTTTACATTATCGATTTATTCTTTAATCGATTAAGTCCAAAAGTGAGTGTTGTCTAATTTTAAGATGGCACAAACAACAAGTTGCTTTGGGCATGAAAGAGGCATTACACTGTTCGTGATGAACCCCCTAAGGGATTAAACTTTTAGGTGTAACACCTCTATTTCACACTTAGGCAAACAAGAGGTTTAAAGCCACTTTCAAAGAAAATAAAAGAGTGAAGAATGGAGGGAGATTGCAGAGATTTTAAGTGCTGAAATGAAGTGTAAAAAAACACTAAAACATGCTATTAACTCAAAAGAATGATGATTAAAGCATTAAAACATCAAGCTAGTGAAGGAATTAACACTATAACTATGCAATACAAGCCTCAACTGAACTAACCAGCCCGAAACAGAGCCAAAATAGGTTATTTCAGAGGTAAAAACATGCCAGACTTAAGCTAAATTACGCTAAAAAAACATGCTAACATATGAAGTTATCTAGGTATGCAAACAAGACACAAGGAGGAGAGGCTAACCCCTCCAATTTTGGACTTCAAAATAAGGTTTTTACCACTGAAAAACATCTAAAATTCAGTGGTTAAAAGGCCCAAAAATTTTTGTTTAAAAGTGATAAAAAGATGGTACAAGAGCTTAACAAACAAAGGAGTAAGAAGGGTGAACCACCCCATAATTCAAAGAGACCTCAAACCAACACTTTTAAGTCACAAAAACAGAGCTTTTGAGAATTCAAAATTAGCTCAAAAACAGTTTGAAAAGATGACAAAACAAGTATTGAAAGCAAGCTTAAATAGCAAGTGTTATACCTCTTGAAGCTAAGGCATAAAATAGGCAACAATCCAAGCTGAAACCTCCTTCTAGAGCTCAAACAAGGCTCCAAAGGACCTTAGCTCAAAGGTGAGAGTATTTGGTTAAGGGTTGATATGCAAAAGCTAAGAAAAACTAAGCAAATGTGTGCAAAATAATAAGAGAGAGAGAGAGATATATTTTTGTTCTAAAAATGCTAACCCTGAAAAATGGGGGAGGACACCTCTTATATATAGAAAAATAAGTCTTGAGATTGTGAAAATCTCTCCATACGTGTATGAAGATACAGCTCAATGAGCAACAGCTGGCAATAAATATCTAGAAAAAGAGACCAATGGCCGTCAGCTATGACTGGTGGCCGTCGGCCACCATTGGTAGCCAACAAGCATAAGCCCAGACCGACCACCTAGAGGGTTGGCTGACAGGTCATCCACTCCTCCAGACTAGAGGCAACATGCTCTTGGTCCAAAAATATGCACAAAACAGATAAGGTTTAGAAGCTCAAAGACAAAGCGTTCTGCCGAGAACTTCAAGCGCTCAAAACGAACACAAACAAGAACAATCATCGAGTGCACAAACGATGACGTCTAAGTCTTGAGGACGGTCAAAAATGGGGTGCCTACAACCACCAACACAAGTTCAACCCCAAGGTTAGTGAAAATCTTGAACCACATAACTCAGAGAAATTTCTATTTATTATAATTTTCTCTGTCAATGGTAATTTTCTCTGGAAGTTAAATTTCTCTGATCACATTAGTTTGGCCAATTTGATTTCTACTGCTTAATTGATTTTCTCTGTCTATTTGTTTATTTGATTTTTGGGGCTTGTTTGATTTTCACTATGTATAATTGGAACAGAAGTGGAACAACAACCAACAACCCAGCAAGAATAAGTGGTACAGAAATAACAACCAAAGCAAAAGACAAAAGTCTATGGTAACTGAAAAATATTGAATCAAATAAATTTACATATTGAAATATGATCTGTTACTTCAAAAAAATTTAACTTTTACTGATATTTTAAATGTTTACAGTGAAAAAAGATCCTATATCTATGATAAAGAATTTAAAGGCAAAAGAAAGGAAAGAAAAGCAGCAAGATCCAGACTTTCAATATCCCAAAGTTGTGAAGGTGACTAGAGGTTCAAAGCGAGCTGCAAAGCAAACAGAGCAAACCCCTAAAGACAAAGAAGTACTTGATGCCGATGAGTACGTCTTGCCTCAACCAATAAGCATCAGAAAATCTTGGGTTTTTCCACAAACTCTACCGGTGGAAAAATTGGTAAAAGCACATGTAAAAGATATCTTGCAACACATATCAAATGTGTCTAGACTTGAGTAAGTACAACAAATAAAATAGATGATAACAAACAACAATTTACTAACTTATATTGCATTAACAACTATTAAATCCCTTCTTTGTCATCTTGTAGGGCTTTAAGCTGGACAAGTAAGTTGAATCTCATTACTTTTGAAGATATTAGAAACTTAATAAAGGAAAAAGTAAATGCCAATAATGTAAGTCTTTCATCAAAATTTCTCTGCAATGTTCCATTAGCCTTTATAAACCAATGTTACAATTAGAAATGATATTTTTTAGGTCATTGATGGTTATGAAGAGATCCTATTTGCTAACCAAAGGAGAAAAGGACAACAACCAACTTCATTTTTTCACATGCATGAGCTTGGTATGTTACTACTCTTTTATTTAATTTTCTTTGGAATTTACTTACTACTTTCTCTTGTTAAGATACTTCTTGAAGCTAGTTGTGTCACTAGTCTAATTTTCTTTGGCTAATTGTGTGTATTTCAAATTTCTTTGTGTGTATATTTATGAAATTCCTATCATTTCAACTTTCAAATAACCATTTTTTGATTTTCTTTGACCGCAAAACTTCATCAAGATAACTAAAAATCAAACTTTCCGAGTCTCATTATTTGACAAGCATATTGAAACAACATAGTTTCTCCATTTCCCAATAAATACTGGGGGCAATAAGAAGTCAACAGATGGAAATCACAGGACCTTGCTTGTCTTAGACAAAGAAGACAATTTATGGAGGTACTACAACTCACTAAGGCCAAGGAGGGATGATACACAAGACAAATATATCAAAGATGCAAAGCAATTGGTGTAGACATCCCATTTTTGACCGTCCTCAAGACTTGGACGTCACCGCTTGAACACTCGGTGATTATCCATATTTGTGTTTGTTTGGAGTTCCCGGAGTTCTCGGCTACGCGCCTTGCCTCAGGACCTCCGAACTTGACTGTTTTGTGTTTGGTTTTGCACCAAACACTTGTGCTTTGCCTTGGAGGGGCAGAGAATGCCTTCTGAGACATCCCCACACACCACCGGCACCGGCTAGAGGCCACCGGCTGGCTGGTGTTGCCATCGGCACTTTATTGTGCCGACCGGCACTCTTTTGTGCCGACCGTCACTAAGTTTTGTCAAAATGACACTCTTTGCCGGCCGGACACTGTGCAGTTGCTTTTTGAGATATTTTCAGACAGTTGTATAGTTTTGGTTCCCCTCCATACACGTGTATGGAGGGATGACCCCCTTAGTTAGCTTAGCTTGTAAGCTTTGCAAGCTTTGCTTGCCTATAAGAGAACCACTCCTCTTCTTGGTTTAGGGTTACAAAATTTTAGAAATTTTAGACAGACCAAGCTCTGGTTTTTAGGGTTAGAATAGATACACATCCTATCTCTCTTCTTCTCTCTTGTTTTGTACACTAGGTGTTTGTGTCATACTTTTGCTCACCAACACCTAGTGTTTCACTTTCCTTGGGTTCTTGAAGGTCCAGAGGTTTGTTTTGGAGCTTTGGAGCTGGTTTGGTGCTCAAGGAGGCAACCACATCACCATTGTTGAAGAGGTCTACAAGGGTGAGCCAACTACTCATTTTTCCCCCATTCTTGCATTCCATTTTTGCATAGCTTAGAACTGTTTTTGTGCTTAGTCTATAACACATAAAAGTTCTGTTTTTTAAGCCTCTTTATTGTTTATTAAGAGTGTTTTGTGGTTTGAGCAAGTTTGACCACCCTTAGGCCTTGAAAAGGCCCTTTTTTGTGCCATTTTGTGAGAGATCCGAGACTTTGGTGTTAGGATCTCTTCGCCACTGAAATCTTGAGGGATTTCAGTGGTGAAGATAATGCCTTGAAGTCCCAAGAAGGAGAGGGCCACCCCCTCTTCTTAATGTCCTTGAAAAGGGCAAGTTTGGCCTCTTGAGAGAGCATAATGTTTGATTGTTTGTTGAGCATGTCTTGGCTGCATTTTATGTTTATTATGCCCTAATATGACATTGCCAAGAGTTGGTTTAGGTCCCTTATGCATGTTTAGCATAGTTGCCTTGTAATGCCTTTTGATCCTCTAACATGCCTAGGTTGTATGCCTTAGCTTCTAGCATGTTTTAGGCTTGCATTTGTGAAGTTTTTGTGCTCATATTTCCATGTTTTAGGTCTGTCTCATGTTGTTTGAGCCAACCATAGCATGTTTAATATAGCCTCTTTGCATTGGGCTTGTTGGCCTTAAGAGCATGAGTGTGTAGCATGCCTTGCTTGCTTCATTTTTGACGGTTTGGAACCATTTTGCATGCTATTTCAGTCCTTCATACATATTTGTTTGATTGCTTAGCATGCCTCTTTAATGCTTTAAGAGTATGTATTAAATGCTCCATGTTTTGGCTTTAATGCATGCCTTTGGATTCATGTCATCTAGATGCCATCTAGGTGGTCCCTTAGGCTTAGTTTTATGTGTTAAAACTCTGTTTTTAAGTGTTTAAGTATTGCCATGTGTGGTTGTGCTAAGTGTGGTTCAAAGCCTCATTGATTTGCTTTGAACCTTAGACCATTTGCATGCTTTGTTTGGCTTGTTTTGTTGCATGATTTGGCATCATGTTTTGCATGAATTTCAGAGCTTTTCATGTATGCTAATAGTCCATGTTTGTGCCTCTTAGATGTGTTTAAGAGTTGCTTAATTGTGCTTAAGTGTTGGTGCCTTAACTCGTGCATGTGTGCATGTGTGTTTGGCCCTCTTGACTTAGCATTTTGGCCACTGATTTAGGACTATTTGAGTTGCCTAATTCATGTATAAGACCATCCTTCCATTGGTTTGCATGCTTACCTTGCATGCTTGCTTGAACCCTTTGCATGAACATATTGCATAGTCCATGTTGCATGCCTAGTTGACATGTTTAGGGTTGCATTTGTATTATGTATGTTTGGCCTCTTGAAGTGAAGTATGATGGAGGTTGAGCACCCTTGTTTGCTTGTTTGCATTGCATGCATTTGAAATCAAAGTTGCATTCTTGGTTCTTAGGGCCATCATGCATGGAAATGCGCGATTGGTGGTCCGGGAATCGAGGCACATGCCCCTTTGAGTCAATAACATGATAAGGGGTGCGTGTAGTGCATAAATACCTTGAATCACATTGCCATGCATGTTGTTGTCCTCTGCTGCTGTGGGTTGCAGGTTCTGCAGGTGTTAAGTGCCGGCCGGCACTATTTAGTGCCGACCGGCAGTCAATTGCCAGCCGATAACTTCATCTAGTGCCAGTGGCCTCCTTCTTTAGCCGGTGGTGCTCTACCCCAGCCGGTGGTACTCCACAGTGCCCTGAGAGGCACTCCTGGGACTTTGGTAATTTTCTGAGGAGGAGAGCAGAGGAAACAGAGGCAAATCATGCATGGCAGTGCAATTCCGAGCCAGTCTCGAGCGCGTGCTGCATTGGGCCCTCATCCCGAGGCGATTTACTGTTTAATTAGATTAATTATTTTATTTAATTAATTTAGTTAATTTGTAATATTTTAATTAGCTTGCGTAGTTAATTAATTTGTATATTCTTTCGGTCCCTCCGAGCGAGGGCATAATTGTAATAAGTGTGTGTGAGTGGGTGTATGTCTTCCAAACCCCCATTTCTTTCTATCCCTTTTATTTACCCGCTTTCGATGGTAGATTAGGGCATACTTATTTTAGCATACCTTATGCAATGTATGCGTGCATTCATGCATTTGTTTGCATGCATCGGGCTCGGTACATCATACAAACTGCATTGCAATTTTCAATTCCAAATTGAATATGTGCTACTCGCGCATTTCACATGCCATGTTTAGGGTTAGCCGAGCCTACTCTAGATTGCATCTATGCCTGTGTTGCATTAGCCACTTAACATGAACTAGGACACGCATGTTTGCTAACTAGTTTATTGTTTTGGCACGGAGTACGATGTAAGTATTTTACGCTTCAGCATACCACATGCGTGTGAATGTTGCCATGACAATATGCTTACCATGCGGCTAAATGCTTATGTGAGATAAACTGCTTGAATGCCTGTGGGTGGAGGTTGGATTGCTTGAGTTGGAATAACTCGTTGAAATCCGTATTTTAGCCTACTTGCGAGTAACAATTTCAAATTGTTTTCAAAACAAACGGATATGCAATGTTTGTTTCCAATTCAGGCGATCTAGTCTATACTGGTTTGCTGCGCGTATAACATAGTAATTCTAGGTTAATAATTGGAATAAGAGCATGTAATGTTTTCAAAAACGGATATCACAGTTAGTAGAGGCCGGTCTTCGGACCGGGCGAAAGGGGGTGCTCATAGCTGACCTTCCCCGATCGTACCCAAGCTCCCGAGCCAAGACCACTTTGGTGATGACGGATATGTGGCCTTCGGCACCGAGTCAGGGTTTCCTAAATTTCCCATTTTAAATATTTAGGTGGCGACTCTGTAATCTGGCAAAGCAGTCCATGTTTGGCACTACTTTTCAAAATCTGTTTTTCTTCAAAACGATTTGCCGGATTTGGACTCTTTGGTTCAAGATTAAGAACCGTGACACAAATCGAGTCCGAACTGTAGTAAACCCAATATGAACGGAACGAAACTTAACCCTCCCGGGGCGTTCGGGGACGTCTACAATTGGTAATAAGTAAAAATTTCTCTGATCTATGATAATGTTTATGTGATAATAATTTTTATATAATCCCATTAATTTGTTTGTAAATTTCTCTGTTATTTAAAAATTATTTTTTTGCAGCAAGATTATGTGGAGAATTTTTTGAAAGCTTGTCTTGAAAGAGAAGCACAATCACAACCCTCTTTCAAATTGATAAACTCATTAAACACAAATTATGACTTTGAATATGTCGACAATGCTCTACAATAAGCCAGTGATTCGTAAGTTTCATACAACATCTGTAAATAAGATAATCTAATTTGAAAGTTTCTTAAAACTAACTATACCTATAATTTGTATACAATGTGGATTATGGCCTATTTGTATGCTACATAATGAGACAATATACCAACCATGAACCTATTAGCTTGACATTGTCGATACAAGATGTAAGGTTGATGAGGGTAGAAATCATAGAGAAATTTGCAACCGAAGTTGGCCGGTCATGGACAAAACCAGTTCAAATACCACAAGAAGAAGAACCAAAAGTATAATAATGAAAGGAAGGCAATGCTCACAATGTAATTAGGATCATTTTTTTTTTTCATACATTGAAGAAAATATGATGTTTGACATATATGTATATATCTTTTTTTTTTGGTAATGTAAATTTCATAGCTATCAATGGTTAAATATATATATTTTTTATAATGCATGCTAAGTAGTGATTGTTTACACAATCCACACAGAGAAAATTGTCTAAAGAAATTTCTCTGGTATGAAGTTACCAAAATTTTACAAAAAAATTTAACTCGTATCCTGCCAAGAAAGTGCCTATATGATCATGTAATTTGTAATGCACTGTGTTGGTACAAAACAATCATCAAATTCAAAAAACACAATGCACACACTAATTTTCTCTGCTATTGGCAAATTTCTCTGGATGAATTTGACCTCACAAAACACAATGCACGGAGTAATTTTCTCTGCTAGTGGCAAATTTCTTTGGATGAATTTCACTGGTATTATAAACACACTGCCTATAGTTTGCTTCAATAAACACAATACACATAGTAATTTTCTCTGCTATTGGTAAATTTCTCTGGATGAATTCGACTAGTATTATAAAGGCACTCCCAAAGTATGTTTCTAAGAACACAATAGAAAAAGTAATTTTCTCTGCTATTAGAAAATTTCTCTAGATGAATTTGATTGGTATTATATACACACTGTCCACAATGTACATTTCAAAAAACAAAATGCACAAAGTAAATTTCCCTACTACTAGCAAATTTCTCTGGATTAATTTGACTGGTAATATAAACATACTGCCTAAAGTATGTTTCAAAAACACAAGTGCGTTGATCCAAAAATTACAGAAAAAAATTCAAAGAAAATACTAAGCACAACGCACAACAGACACGTTATTTTTGTAATAAGATCCTCTAATATCCTCAAATGTATTATTCAATCAATAAAATGTATTATTTTCAACTATTTAACAAAGGTTCCTTGCATGTCCTCTTATTATGACGACCAATATTCTCACATTGACTACACTTCATCACCCTTTTACACTCTCCAGTAGAAGCAATTCTGTTCTTCTTTGGCCTCCCAACTGGTCTCTTACTAAATGGAGGTAAAATCATAGCATCTTCAATGCTAGACACAGGTTTTTCAATTGTTGGAACTGGGCCAACCGAAAATGAGTATGCTTAACGATACATATCAACATGAAAAAATGGTTCAATAAATGAATTCAAATTCTTTCCACTCCTAAAAATTTCAACAATAGCATGTTGACATAGATACCCATTTATTTATCATTTTCGACATGAACAAGTTCTCAACCCAAGATCAACCACAACCGAAGGAAAACAATGCACTTCAAACACATTATCAGATGATAAACTCACATTCCATGTCTTCCTATCCATGAAAGCCTTCTCCAACACACTATTCATACAAGAACAGAGAACTTTATTTCATTTACTAAAAAGCAGCCTTCTATCAGACCTCATATTCATGATTTGCAACTGTATCATGTCCACCAAATTTGTTATTGGCAATCACTGAGCTTCTCATATCCATGAATTGAATGACTCAGCAACATTTGAATACATTTCACCATAACGTTTCCCTCAAAATATGCATCACTCCAATTGTCATATGGTAAACTTCTCAAGAAAACACTCACAATGTCTCATTCCTCACTTTTTAATTCATTTAACTTGAAATGAAATGATGCCTTTGTTGGCGCATATGCACATTCTGAAAACTTAGACACAATCGTCTCCCTAATCAAATTTGTGTTTCCACATGATAACCTATCCCTCAAATTTCTCTTTAAATGTTCAAGACAAAATCCATGATAGTAATTGGGGAAAAACCTAGCAATTCCTTTCACAATACCACAATGTCGATCTAATATGAAACCTATTACCCTCTTCGATCCCAATACTTCATATAAATGTTCAAGAACCAACACCAATTGTTTTTATTTTTAGCATCAACAACGGCAAAAGCTATAGAAAAAAAACCTACAAAACAAATAGGAACAAGCATATTAGATATACACATGCAGAGAAAATTAGAACAATAAACAACCAAAGAAATTTAACATTGCCAAAATCCAAAGAAACTTCACACAATGGCCAAATCCAGAGAAAATTCACACAGTGGCAATATCCAGAGAAAATTCACTGAAAATTCATACAGTGGAAATATCCAGAGAAAATTCACTCAGTCACTAAGTTCAGAGAAAATTCACACAATGCCAACATCCAAAGAAAATTCACTTAGTGACCAAATACAGAGAAAATTCACACAATGGCACATCCAGAGAAAATTCACACAATGCCCACCTCCAGAGAAAATTCACACATTGGCCACCTCCAAAGAAAATTCAAAGTGTTAGAGAAAAATCACAAAACATAACCACAAAAATAGAAAATTCACTCAATTTTCACAAGTATAGAAAATTCACATACTTAGAGAAAATTAGATATATTTACAATTACCTTCATTCCCATCTTTCCCCATCGCAGTAAGCATAACTCCTTTATATCGTCCTTTCAAAAATGTTCCATCAAGAAACAACAATGATCGACAATATTTGAAACCAGCAATGCATGCATGAAAAGTCACAAACACTCTTTTGAAACGCTTGTTATCTTCAAAATCTAACTCAAAACAACTAGTTAGATTGTTCCTCAATGCCTCATCAAAATACCACCGTAATTGGTCGAATGACAAACAAAAATCCTCATATGTACTACATTTTGCTTTTTCAATCCCCATCCAACCACAGTTATAACTAATCGAGACTCCATACTTGTCTTTCATTTCTTTGACAACATCTACTGGACTAGTTAAAGGTTTTGCACTTGCCTCTTCAAGTATCAGCCCAGAAACTAAGCCGAAAGTCATCCTACCATGTTTACTAGTACGAACCGCCACACCACACATATGTTCATTGTTCAAAGTTCTTATGTAAAAGAACCCATTTGTTTTTTCAATTGAAGCATGAACACACCACATACATCTCTTTGATTCCTTATATGCACATTCTGCCATAACTTTCAGCTTGTCATTTTTAACATACGTAAACTGAAAACCAACCTCAATAGCATACTTGCATAAAATACTACGGAACTCAACCACACCACCTTAAACTTTTGTCTAACACTCGTAATATTATTTCGCCAACCAACTGACAATAACACATTTTCTTGGTGAGAACAAAACTTAGAGAGTGAATTCCTTTCAATATCCACGAGCCTATCACATTCACCATGTGCAACATCTACCCAATTAAACCCCTCTTCATCCTCTTCATCAAAAGTACTACACCTAATAACTGAAATATCAACTATATCAACACCACGTGCACAAACAGCCCTCAACATATTCAGAAAATTAATATTATTTCAAACCATACAATTCTGATGGCTGGTAATAGAATATGAAATACATATTGTCCCAGGTTTCAAATTCTCCCATGTTTTATACAAAATGCCAACCAATTCCTCAAAATTCAATTCGCATAAAACATTAATGACAATAGTATCATTTCCATATTTGCACAGCAACAATACTGCACTGTCCATCTAAACTGAAAGAAAAAACACGAAAAATAACTTGTTCAATATAAAAACACTTCACAAGAACAACATAAAAGTCCAGAGAAATTTCTAATAATTCTAATTTTCTCTGGATTATAATAATAAGTTTATAATTTTCTCTGGACTCAAATAAAAGTTCAAAGAAATTTACAAACTTATATTTACCTTCAAGATAATAAAAACAAAATCACAAAAAAATTAATGAATCTAGAGAAAATCGCAGAAAAATTTAATACTAACTATTAAACACAATCATAGACAAAAATCATGTAGAATATGTATTATGAAATTATAAGTTTCTCTGTGATTTTCACTAGATTACAAGCTTACAATTTTCTCTATGTGATTGTGCAATATTGCACTCAAATCAAAATCCAAAGATATTCACCCAAAAAAAAAAAAATCCAAAGAAATTTATTACTTCAAGATAACAAAAACAAAATCACAAAGAAAATTAATGAGTCCAGAGAAAATTACAGACAAAATTAATGCTAACTATTAAACACAATCACTGACAAAAATCACATAGAAGATCTGTTATGAAATTATAATCTTCTCTGTGATTTTCACTCGACTAGAAGCTTACAATTTTATCTGTGATTTTTGTTGGATTATAATAACAAAAATACAATTTTCTCTAGAATACAAACAAAAGTGCAGAAAAAGAAAAAAAAAAACCTGCAGAATAAATGAAAAGTGCAACAAAAAAAAAAAAAAAAACAGAGTACAAAACTTAGGAAAGAGCAGAAAAACAGAGCTAGTCTCCAAAAGAACAAAAAAATCAACTTCAAAAATCAAACAAAACTACACTAAGCTGGCTTTTCTCTCACATTGATCAAACTGAAAACAAAAACTTAATTCAAAATACACTACAAAAACTTCTCTGAAATCAGAGTCTTTACATACAAATCAAATTAAAAATTAAAAATTTACATTGATTATTAAACTTACTTCATTCAACTCCACTAGAATTCCGAGCTTCAACACGACTTCAACTTCTACACGAGCAACAAAAAACAACTTCTACACGATCAACGAAAATAAACTTCTACACAACTATAAAATCCCTATAAAATCTCCACGAATATCTGCATCATCAAAATCTCCGTCGCCAAGTTTATTCCCAAGTAATCTCCTACAAAAATAGCAACGTAATCTTCAATTTCCAAACTTGAAAATCGTATATTATAAAGAAGGATAAAATAGGTATTTCATAAACTAAAATAACATTGATGGACCTTAGGCATCAAAAAATAATATTGTGGATCTCTCCTCATATTAAAAGTTGGGTAGGGACCTTAGACCAATTTTTTCCTGAAAATAATGTACACTTAGTCTCTTTGTCTCTGTTGAAATGATATTTGGTCTTAACCGTTATTCTAAGGAATAATAGTTTTTACTTAGTTTTAATATTTATTTTTTTTTTGTAAAAAACTATCCATCAGGTGACATTGTCTCTATTGAAATTGAGTTGTTACACAATGTTGACAAAAATAAAAATTTTAAAAATATTTTTAAATTTTAACAAAATTATTTCCAATTCCACAAAAAGATAAAATCATATAAAAATTATAATTTTTATACTTTTGTTCATATTTTCTTACTAATTAATTTGTATTTTTTTGAATATTTGTTCCTCATTATATATATATATTATATGATTTTGTAAATCTTCATATGTATAAATATATATCTATATATATATACATATATACATTTGCATTCATTGCAGTTAGTGTTTGCTTGTTTATTTGTTTGTTTGTTTTTTTTTTTTTTTAAGACCCAATATGAAAAGACAGAAAAAAACGGTTGATTTTGCTGAGATGACAAATTTCTGTGTGTCAAACACTGCGTCGAATTTAACACAATGTATAACAAAGTCAAATATTAGTCAGCTACAATAACAGTTGCATTGGAGCTATTGTTTTGTTCAAAATGCCATAAAATGACTATAGCAGGATGGATAATTCGTGCATGGTAGAAGATCTAAAATATATTCTATGTTAATTTTATTAACGGTTTAAATTGAAAATAAATTAAATATTAAAATTTTAATTTAAAAAAATTAAAAATTATTGTGTTACATGAAATTCTGTTTGTCTAGCTATAAAAAAATAAAAAATAAAAAAGTCTGTGCGGTGGACAAAAGTCAAAAATTTGACTCAAGCATACTTTCTTTTCTGTCATTTATTAAGAGTGTAATTCGGACTGGTTCAAGTGGGTTACAATTGTCCAAACCCAGTCCGAGTTATGTTGAGAGTTGCCCAGTCTCGCTCAAGTCTTAATTATAATATGATGTTGTCTATCAGAGTCCAACCCAAGTTAGACTTGAATTGCCCAAATTGCACATAAAATTTAGTTTCTTTTTTGGCAGCTATTAATTTGTTAATATTCAACTCTATTTACATTTTTTTTTTATAAAATCATTAATAGCATAAAAGTAAATAATTTATATAATTTGAGAGAGATAATAATTGAAGAACCAATGTGCTGCTACAACATTCTCTACAATTTCATAGTGATAAAAATATATGGCGTTGGCTTCTGTCCAGTCCTTAATCGGACTGGATCGTGCTATTGGGCCCGTAGGGACCCATCATGGGTTCCGTTTTAATAATCTGAACCGTTTAATGTGTAGAACTCGTCGAGTACTATAAGCCTGTAAAAAATCACGTTAATCGGATATCGGTAGCTATGTAATCAAATCAGATTTTTGTCAACCGTTAATTTATTCACCGTCTATTTTTTTTTTATACAAAACTGATTTGATCACATAGCTACCGAAATCCAACTAACGTGATTTTTTATAGGCTTATAGTACTCGACGAGTTCTACACATTGAACGGTTCAGATTATCAAAACGGGACCCGTGGTGGACCTCCACGGGCCCAACAGCACGGTCCAGTCCGATTAAGGACTGGACAGAAGCCAAGCCCAAAATATATATAAAATTTTATATTGTGTTACTCGTGTATATAATATATATGATCAAACGATTTAAATTATTTAAAAAATATCCAGTAGTTAATAATTTATATGCATATTTAATATTTTTTTATATTTATATATATATGTCTATATAATTCGGATTTTGAGTTATTTGGATTGTTTGATATTTTTACTTAATCCCACTAAAATTTAATTCATACTTTTAAATTTTTGCCTAAATTTGTTTCAAATTCAAGAATATTTTTTAAGATTTAGATAAAATATTTTGATTGTGTCCGCCGAATCTTAAAATATTCATGCTAGATTGGAGTTGTTTGATTGAGTCCGCCCATATTAAATCCTTAGAGCATCTCCAATGGTTGTTGCTATATTTCCATTGCTATTGTTATAATTTGATAATGAATAGTGCTATTTTGCCAAATTATAGCAATGATGCTCCAATGGTCATTTGCGATGTTAGTAAATCTTAACCAACTTTCCACCAAGTTTGTAGGTATTGTTTGGATATGGGGTTTTTGTGATTTTATTTTTGTTTATTTTTTGTCTTTTGTGACATTTTTTTAACTGTTTGTAAAAAAAATTATATATTTATATTATTCCCGACTAAACAAATATAAAAAATTAAAAAATGGGAAAAAATATATTTAATGTCTTTTTATTATAATAAAATTATTTTCATTTAATGTCAGTTAATAAAATTATCTTCATTTATTATAATAAAATTGCAAATAAAGACTAACAATTATATTAAAAAATAAATGACATTGCAAAAAAATACATTATCCCGTAATTATTTATCAGGAGGCATGGGAAAATAGTGATTTGGGCTGCCGACATTTGGGGACCACTTGGCAAAAATCTAATTTTTTCGCATTGTGTAATATGTTTTTGCCTGAGAGTCCCAATGAGAAATGTCCGTAGTCATTATCTCATGTTCTTGTTTTCTAATCTCAAGTTCTTTCATCTCCTGCAGTGCTTGAATCATTTTTTCTTCTCTTTCATCTTTTTTTTTTTTTTTTTTTCATTCTCAACAAGGTGTTGGTTAACTGTCTCCAATTGTATGCTCATTTTTTGGACTTCAGCTTCAACGACTTGATTTCTCCAAAATAATTCTTTTGAAGTTTTCCTACCCATAGGCCTTTTACCTCTTGTAGAGATGATGCCCTCACCAACAGTTGGCTTGTTACTAACACTTGGATTGGTGTCATCTTAAAGAGAACTGCAGTTATCCATAGGAGAATCGGGGGGCTGAATTAGGGGAAAACAGAGTATGTATCTTTGACTTCACTGTGTTTGTAGTAGTTACATCTTGCCACCTGATATTATTTTGTAAAATTGGCCAACAATGTTCAAAAGTAAAATGTTTGTTTTCATCTTGCGTATAAACAATTTTGGTTGAAGCATCTGTATCAATAAATTATTACATTAATTGATTAGTTCATTTTTAAATAAGACTAAATAAATAAATAAATAAACTAACATAAATAAATGAATATGAAATCTTACTGTGTCAATTTGAGACATTCCACTTGGGTGTAGATTTTCGACTTGTGCCAAACACCTACGAAATTTGTTGCAACATTTCATGATTACACCAAGCTCTACAAATTGCCACATCTTCTTCAATAGTGAAAGATTTTCCTCTCTTTGTTTTTGATGAACCTTTCATAGTGATTGTGTGAAAAAACTAAAAATTTTATAATTTCACAAGTTTATTATGAAATCAAATTGAGATGAAGAAAGAAGAAAAGAAAATTGAAATGTACAATGGTTGCTGTGAAAAAAAATTCATATAAAAAGTTTCTATTTATAAAAATTCAAAATATTACTGTTTCAATATAATAGCCGTTTGAGTTTGAAGACATGACCGTTTGACACAAGGTGGTGTTTATTTTAACTATTTTTTTTTTTAAAGCCAAACAGAGCACAATGGCTCTATCAATTGTCATCACAACCGTCCACATGTTGGTCTTGAATAGTTGAGATGATTTGTGTAGAATCATCCAATATTTTCTTCCTCTCCCTCTCACTATCTCTCTTATTCCTCCTCTATGTCCCTCTCACTCTCAGATTCGTCTCTCACTCTCACTTTCACTCTTTTCTCTCTCTCTCTCTCCTCGATCGGTGATAAAGAATATTGAATCTTCTCACTCTCTTCTCTCACTCTCAAATACTCTCACTCTCACTCTCTTCTCTCTCTCTTTTCGATCGATGATGAAGAACATTGAATCTTCTCACTTTCAGATTCGTCTCTCACTCTCACTCTCTTCTCTCTCACTCTGTCTCCCCCTCTCGCTCATTCTCACTCTGTCTCTATATGTCTTTTGTCTCTTCGATCGTCTATCCAAATCTACCTCTCTCTCACTGTTACTCTATCTCTCATCTCTCTGTCTTCGATCGGCGACGGTGTATGCTCAAAAAGACGATCGGCCACCGTCTACCCCCCACTCCCCTTTCTCTCTCACTTCTCTCTGAAAAAGACGATCGACGGCGGTACAAGATTGAATAGACGATCGGTGACCAGATCTATATTGAACTACCAAAACCAGGTATTTCTTATTTTCAGTTTTGTTAATATTTTCAGTTATGAAATTGCTTGTTGAGCTCATCATGAATTTGATGAATCTGTTTTTTTTTTTTTTTTTTAGTTTTGAATTTGTTTGCATCTGTTTGAATTTGATGAATTTGTTTGAATGTGTTGAATTTTTTTGAATTTGTTTGAATTCGACCAAATTAAAAAAATATTTGTTGCATTTGTTTGAATTTGTTGATTTCGGGTAAATTAAAAAAAAATTATTCAAAATTTTTTTTGGTGAATTCTGAAACATAAAAATGGTAAAACAGTTGCTAGGACAGGGAGAGAGGGAGGAAAGGAAACAGTTGGTTTTGGCTGAATTGGCACAAATGGCAGGTGCTATATTTTGCCATTGGAGCATCAAAATTCAACATAGTTGCTACATTATAGCAATGACAGCTCCAATGGCAAACCATTGGAGATGCTCTTAGTATTATTATAAATCATTGTTTACGAATTCAACAATTTTGGTGAAGAAAACTTGCAGATCATTTGTGAGATTTAACTTCTTATGATACGCATAGCTGACATTTCTATTTTATTTTAGGATAAATTGCAAAATATTGAGATTTACTTAATATATAAATTGTCTCATATGGTTTAAAAATTTACAAATATCCTTTGTTAGAATTTTTTATTTAACTTAATTAACTGAAAAAATAAAATTTTAAACTGCTATCCTATAAAATAATAAGATTGATTGAATTATTAAAATAAATTTCTGACATAATTAAAAATTATTAATTGACTTGATGATTTATTAATAAAAATGATAGTTTGTTATGAAATTAAAAACTTCAAAGGCAATATGTAATTTTTAGAATTACATGGGACAATTTGTATTTTAAGCAAATCTCAGAAAGTGTATTTTTAATTTATCCTTTATTTTATAGAAGTTTTAAAAAATTTTGTATCTGTGTTTTTGTTTGAATCTTAGTATGGTTGTATCGTAGATATTGTATGTTCTTCCCATTTAAAAATTTAAAAATTTAAAAAATAAAAAAAAATACTACACACCTAGAGTCTAATACAATTAACAAAACGGGCTATGTGCTTTCGAACCAATCCACATGGGTATATCCTCATAATTAAGACACGCAGGATTTTCATATAGGGAAACATATATATACTAACCAAAAAAAAAAAAGGGAAAGAGGAAAAAAATGATACAATCAAAGGAAGAGAGAGAGAGAGAGAGAGAGAGAGAGAGAGGACTAGGGATGTAGAGGTCAGATATTATTGAGTTGTTCCGTGGCTTCTTGAACATTCATGTGTAGAAGATGAATCTGGTCTACAATCTCATGGAACATTTCACACATATCATCATAGCCTTCTCAATAGTTGCTTTGGCTTGAATGAGCAAGCTATTAGCAGAATTCAGTTTCTCTTCAATTTTGTTAGGGGTGATATGATGTTCATGATTGAGGATTTCACTCAACATGTCTGATTCTCCAAGACTTGATCAGGTTTTCCTTTGAGTATCTTGATGGGCTTAGTGGCATCGAAAGCCCCAACTTGTTTCTCTTCCTCATTAATAAGCCAGTCGACAATATCGACATTGTCTTCTTGATCGCCTTTTGGGGGTGAATGGGTTGTAGAAAAATCATTTTTCTTCCCCCTTCGGCGGCTCGGTAATGTACACTCCTTCAGCGGCGGTGTACCACCACCCTCCATGCGATGTGATGCTTGATTGACAACTTCAATTTCAAATACTCTATATGGCTCTCTCTCTCTCTAGTTCTCTCTCTTGCAAAATTGGTTTCCAGAGACGTTTGATTTGAATGTTAAAATGATGTTTGATTTGGTGAATATATATACACACATTACTAAGGCCGTTACAAATTATTATTATTATTATTTGTGACAACTTAGTCCCTTAATTCTTTACGGAAAAATTATCACATGATACTCTAAAAAAAAAAAAAAATCTAAGGAACTACCATAAAGAATTAGACAACTAAATTGTCACAACAAAAAATAGCAATAATTTGTAACAACTCAAGTGATATGTATATATATATTCACCAAATCAAATGTCACTTTAGCATTAAAATCAAATGTCTCTATAAACTAGTTTTACAAGAGAGAACCAAAAAAAGAGAGATAGAGTTTTTGAAATCAAGTTGTCAATCCAGCATCACATGAAGGGTGGTTGTACACCACTGTTGAAAGCGTACATCACCAAATGGGGAAGAAAAATGATTCTTCTACTACTCATTCACCCCAAGCCAATCAAGAAGAAGACAATGCCAATAGAGCAACAGAATCGACTATTCTCAATTGGTTCATTAATGTGAAAGAGAAACAAGTTGGGGCTTTGGATACCACAAAGCACATCAAGATACTGAAAGGAAAACATGATCAAGTGTTGCAGATTTTTCACCATTTCCTGGCCGAAAAGGTGCAAGAATCAGATGTATTGAGAGAAATTCTTAGTTATGAACATCATATCAACCCTAACAAAATTGAAGAGACATTGAATTTTGCCAAGAGTTTTACAGATGGCCTATGGTGATCTGTGTGAAATGTTTTCAATGTTAACTATCCTATTGGGGAGATTGTACATAAAGTTATTATATATAGATATTGCTCCTCCTCCTTCTCCTCCTCCTCCTCCTCTTTCACTTTTTTGGACTTTGATGAAATGGGGTGCCCACTAGCACACAACCTCACCCTGAAGCAAACCATCAATTTGGGTCTCACAATTATTACCTCAGACTCAAAAGAGCAGCAACAACGTGGAGGAGACCTGAAGAAGATGGGGGTGGAAGTATGTGTCAATCTACAAAAATGCTTGGGACCTCTAATTAGAGGTGCCACTAGTGATACCCACTGCCACTGCCAGTACTGTGTCTGTTTTTTTTTTTTTTTTTTTCCTTTTTCACCTCATTAGAGATGTGTTTAGAGCTTCTAAATTAGAGGTCTCTAGCATCACTGGTCAACCTATCTTTGCTTTGCCAAACCCTCCATCCCTTTTTTATATTATATTACATTACATCATCTTCTCCCCTTTTTTTTGTTTTTGTTTTTGTTTTGTTTTGTTTTTTTTTTATCTCTTTAAATTCTCTATTGCTCTGCTTCAATATTTTTCCTCTTATTCATAATTTCTTCTTCTGATAGCTTTTGTTTTTTTTTAACCCAATGAACTCTTGTAATTTGGAACCTTCATAACACTAAAAACTATATATGATATTTTAGAGTATTTATTAAAAGAAAATAAATCAATGACAAAAAATAAAATATTAAGTTAGAAAATCATTACCATGAGAAAACACCCAATTAAATGTGGTTTGGCCAACGTAGTCTACGTCCACACTATATTAAATTATGTGATTACAACTCATACACTATGACTAAAATAATAGTGATTACACATTTGTGAGCATTTGAGAAGTGGCTATTTTAGAAGATTTTTGACTTTTTAGTTATTTTAGTAAGTTATTTTAGTTTTTATGTTTGGGAAGATAGGATGGATTTTTATTTGAGTAGTTGTATTGAAAAATGAGTTTGAAATGATGTTTGAGGTTGAAATGACAAATTTGTCCCTAACTTCACTTTTTCCAAAATTGGTCTATAGGGGCAAAATTGTCATTTCAACATGTGGGACTAGGCTGGCCCTACCCACTGCCGGCTACTTTGGTTTTTGTTTTTTTTTTTTTTATAAATGTAAATTATTAGTTTAGGGTAGTATTTGAGGCCATTTGGCTTTTTTTTGTATTTGAGTTCCCAAACACCCCCTAAGTGGTCTACAGTAGCAAGTAATTTCACTAGATTTAAGAAGATTTAAACCCCTGCGGTTGATAAATCCTTCAAAACAATCCAATGCATTGTCTCCCCACTATACAATAACCCAACTATACATCGTTTTGGTTAAACTATCTATGCACAAGAGGTGAAATCCAAAACTCCACCCATTACCTGAAAATCTGTATAAAAACATAACACTAAATAATAACAAATAAATATAAAACCATAGGAGGAGAGACACTTGATCACACAACACCCTCCAATACACTCTAATGCTCAACAAAGATCACAATTATCTAGGAGGAGTAACCGACTTCACCAAGTCGGTGGAGATGGACATAAGATTATTTTATATTTACAATTCTACACAAGTTCATCCTCATTCTCAAGTCTCTCAATTATTCTCCAATCTTCTATGTCTTTCTTTTTGTTTCCATATGAATCTAAAATCTTATCTTCTTTTCTATATTTATCTAAATCAAAATAATAATATTATATTTACAAAATATAATTTTTAATATTAAAATATTCAATTTGCACCAACAGTATACAATGTAGATTTTGCAATTTTGTTTGTCAACTTTCAATACTATGCTTTAATAAAATGGAAATTCCACTCTGTTTGCTTTATGTTTTTGTAAATTTGTATTTGTTTTTTTTTTTTTTTTTAAAAAAATTTTCCCTTGGTCAATATATATACATATACAAGGGATGATCTGCAAGTTTTCATCACTAAAATCATTGATTTGAAGAGCCAGTTTTTAAAAATATTTTCTTTTAATTTTGAGATCAAAATTGAGGTGTTAAACTCTTATATTAGGCTTGGGCTTTCTTATGGAATGAGCTGCAAGTAAGACGCAAGACTGGAAACAAAATTTGTTATCACAAGCTGATAAGGAGATTCTTGTGAAGTCTGTGGTGCAAGCAATTCCTGCTTATGCAATGGCTTGCTTCGCTTTCCCACAAAAGTTCTGTGAGCGTTTATACTCTTATATTAGTAACTTTTGGTGGGGTGGTGACCCCATGGATAGAGGATTGCATAGGACAAGTTGGGACACCTTGGCTTTAGCTGAATCTAAGGGAGGGATGGGCTTCTGAGATTTCAAAGGTTTCAACCAAGCCCTGCTTGCAAAACAAGCTTGGCGACTTCTAAAGAATCCTCACTCCCTTTGTGCTCAAATTTTGAAAGGGGTTTATCATCCTCACTCCAATTTTCTAGCTGCGTCTAGGGGACGAAGGCGTTCCTGGGCTTGGGCCAGTATACTCAAAGGTCGTGATCTTCTTGACAAGGGGTTGCGTTGGCAAGTTGGGAATGGCAAATCAATACACTTTTGAGATGACGAGTGGGTGCCCAAATCTCACAGCTTTAAAGTTGCAACTCCAAAGCCATTTGGATGTCACGTTTAGTTAGTGAAAGATACGATCAACCCACACCGAAAAGAATGGGATTACTGAGAGGGTAATTTATATGAAAATTGGGCCGAGCTGGGTAAATTGTGTTGGAAATGGTTATAAAATTCTGGGTAAAACCAGAATTTTTTCCTAAGTTTGGTCTAATTTTTAGGTGGGTCCCGTGCATCGATTTACACGAGTCAAAGTGGTAACGCGTTCTATGCCGCGTTGTGATTCACGTGGTATATTTGGTTGCTCAAAACCATTACCGAGTGAATGGGAAATTGAAGCCAAAGTATGCTCCATGGAAATGGAGTTTTGGTGGAAATTCCTTAAAGGTTTGAATATAGCTTGTCCCACATTGATTTGGTGGGAGGTTTTGAAAGGGTTTATAAGGCATGGGTTTGGTACTTGGGGTGTGCCCCAAGGGGTACCCAAGTGTTTTAGAGGGAGAGGTTATGGGCAAAATGGGCTAGACCCATGCCGCCGCCGCCGTCCGTCCGGTCGGGCGGGCCCGCACACCCAAACAGGGCCCTTCCCCTTTTTTGCTATTTGTTTGAATTATAAACAAATTCAAATTCAAAACCAACAGGTATCATACCTGTTCAATTCAAAACCAAGAGTCACCTTCAACATCTATAAATAAGACCACCCTCATTTGATATATTTCATTTTTTTTCAGAAATTTCGTATTTCACCTCTGCTAATTCTATTCTTCATCTTGCTGCATTTTATTTCTGAAAGAAAGAGTGTAAACACTTAGTGTGTTTGTAAGGTAAACAATTTGTAGTGCTGCTATTGTTTGTGGTAAGATCATTTCATCCTGGGAGATAGACGTCCAAATTCTGAAAGCACCGTGGAGAGGACGAATCTGTCTTAAGGACACAGTGTTAAACACTGGACTTGATCAGAAAAGTAATTCAAAGAAATTAACCAAGTAAGTTGTTTAATTTTATTCTGTTTTTAATTTGTTTATTTAATCAGATTTTAATTTTGTTTTTGTAACAAAATAAAATCTGTTATTTATTTATTTATTTTTATTTCGAGTTTGATTTTTGTAATCAAACATATTCTCTCCTTTTTCCATTTATCTCTTTATATTCTGATTGTTGTTTAGTACACAACAGAATTTAATTTATTTAAATACAGTGAAGATTGCCCAGCTGGTTAAATTGGGCCAAGCTAAAGTGATGGGCCAGTTTGGGCTGCACCACGAAGGGCTGAGTAAAAAGGCCGTCTAAGTTACTCCGGTCTGAAGAAGTAGCCTTGGTGTTAGACCGGTCACAACCGTGGTAATTAGTTCGGTCACATAAGGCTTATTTCTACTTCGGTTAAGGGATGCGTTGTTCGGTCTTTAGTAATTAGTTCGGTCGTAGCGTATGGAAACCGAGGTGTGCTAAGTCCTTAAGAGGACTTGGCTCTGAAGTTAGTTTGGCTTAACTCTCTTATAGTTAGCTCGGTCTTAGCATGGGAAAGCCAAGGTAAGAGAATGGAAAGTATGGGCCGAACTAACGTTTACTTCGGTCATATTGGAGTTTGGCCATGGTAAAACCATTTCACTTGATTCAAGCAGTGAGGGGGGTGTTGAGAGAAGCATTGTCTCTCAGGAGTATGAGTTCTAGGAGGACTCTACATGGAGGAATAAGAGTCCTACTAGGATTGTGCCACACAAAACCTATAAAAAGCTCACCTACGTCACCTTTGGAGAGGTAACACAACTTTGTTTTCTGAATACACAGAGCTTTTGTCTATTTGTCAAGCTTTCTGACTTAGGCATCGGAGAGGTTTCCGGCACACACCCGCCGGCTAGCTCACGTTTGTGTTTTCAGGTGATAAAGCGACGTCGTACGGAGGAACGCAAATTTGATCAACAGGATTATACGAGAAGGTGTATTTCTTTCCCGTACAATTGGCGCCGTCTGTGGGAACTCAGACAAGAACGAAACCTCTTGATCAAGCATTTTCTCTCAAACATCAATGGCGAACAACGAAGAGTTACCTCAATCCGCCATTGACGGACAAACTCCAGAAGGAGGTGCAAGGCGCGAAGGCCTACCCCTGGTCACTCCCATGGCGAACCTGGAACCACAAAGACATAATTCCAGAAGGGATGCGAGGGGTCGAAGGCGGAATAACAGGCCTCATCCTTCTCGTTCGTAAAGCCCAGAAAGACAAAGGCGCAGGATTGATCCTCAAACTCTGGAGGATCGCGTCCGGGAACAAGACGAATTGATTCGTAGGATAGCGGCAGACATGGAATCTCTAAAGCGCCAGGTGAAAGGAAAAGAAGTGGCGACAGGAGAGGGGCACAATAACAAGACGTCCCCTCGCCACTCAGAGGGTCATAGTAGGAATTCTACACCCTCCCAAGCAGAGAACAGAAGCCTCAGGACAGGCGATACACAGTCCAGATCTTCCAGAACTCGTCACTCCAGGTCTGAGAGGACGAGATCCGTGAGGTCATACACTGAGGGAAGCATATATTGGCCCTCGCATACATACCAGACAAGGTCTAGACAGACAGAGTTGCCCAGATCGTCCGGCCTACGATCCGTGCTAGAAGAGAAGGCACGATGGAGGGAGAACGCCAGGACACATGATCCACATAGAATTCCTGCCTTGCAGTGGTTGGCTCCTCGAACGCATGGAAGCGTTGAGGTTGGAATGCCCATACCGCGCCCGGCCTACGAACCAACGGACAAGGCATTGGCGAGGCTGCAGACCTTACTATTCGTCCCAGCAATAGAGAACGCGCCTCTACCGTCAGGCTTCCTACAGCCCAAATTCACAACATATGAGGGGAAGACGGACCCCTACTCACACTTTCGCCACTTTCGCTAGGTCATGGCTGTATATCGGCGGAATGAGGCCTTGATGTGCATCCTATTCCCTTCAAGCCTGGGCAATCTAGGCCTGACTTGGTTTGAGAAACTTCCAGAAGGCAGCATAGCCTCCTGGGCGCAATTGGCGGAGGCGTTCGTGACAAGGTTCCGAACAAACACTAAAACTCCGATGGAGATTGACCAGCTACTCTCCATCGACATGGGCGACAAAGAGACCCTAAGATCATACAACAGTCGCTACTGGGAGACATTCAACCAGATTGGGGATTGCCCAACCAATCTCGCCATTGCGCAATACAAAAGAGGCCTTCCAGTCGGGAACAGACTGAGGGACTCTATCACCATGACACCGCCTCTTACCATGGAGGCCCTGATGGAGAGAGTGCATCAGCACACCAGGGTAGAAGAGGATGGCGCTCGTGCTAAAGCAAAATCTGGCGCGACTACAGCACCAGAGAAGAAGACCTCAGCAAAGGTCAATACGATAGATCGCCAGAACCGAAACGGACGGGGCAGGCGAGACAACGGCGAGGACCAGGACAAAAGATGGTTGAGAGTCCGCACTGCCATAACAACGGTATTCAAGAAACCGATCTACCGAATACTCAGTGAGATTCGAGACGAGCCTTTCGTCAAGTGGCCAGCCAAGCTAGGTGAGGCCCAGAAGGATTATGACGACAGGTCACGGTGCACCTTCCACAAAGAAAAGGGACATCGTACTGAGAAATGCACATTATTGAGGCAGCATCTGGAAGAGTTAGTGGTAGCAGGCCACCTGGACAAATACATTGAAGGAGGGGCACAGCCAGCCCCCCAGGACCATAACAACCGCAACGGGATGCCGATCGACGCCCCGCCTCAAGGCATCATCAACGTAATACATGGAGTCTTTGAACCTGAGCGTGTATGCGAGCTCAGAGGTTCAATCAAAAAGGCTGAGCACTTAAGAGAGGTGCTAAGTGCCCAACCAATCGTCAAAAAAGGAAAGACAGAGACCACAAATGTCATGTCTTTTTCGGATAAAGACTTGGCAAGGATTTATTGCCCTCACAACGATGCCTTGGTCGTCACTCTCCGAGTCAAGGATTTTGACGTCAAGCGGATTCTGATTGACCAAGGTAGTTCATGTGAAATCATGTACTATGAAACCTTCAAACAACTAAAATTGCAAGATAAAGACTTGGCGCCTGCCATATCTCCCCTTATCGGATTCAACTCCATGCCAGAATGGCCCGTTGGCAAAATTATCCTCCCAGTCAGAGCAGGGAGTGTGACAAAACAAGTGGAGTTTTGAGTGTTGAAGGTCCCCTCCACTTACAACATTATCTTGGGTAGGACATGGCTGCACGCCATGCGCTCGGTGGCATCCTCCTACCACCAAGTGATGCAGTTTCCCAACGACACCGGAGTAATAGAAGAAGTTTATGGAGATCAGATCATGTCGAAGTAGTGCTTTGTCACAGTGAACGGAAGCCGCGCTGCCAAAGGATATGTTCATTCTGTGGAAGAATCTGAGAATAATGAACTATTCGCAGATGTCGGCAAAGCGGCTAGTCAGAAAGCGGTGGAGGACTTGGTGGAGGTCAAAATAGATGAAAAGAACCCGGATAAGTTCTTTTTGCTTGGCTCGTCGTTGTCCAGCACTGAGAGATTGGAGGTCTTGGAATTTCTGACCGCCAACATCGAAGTGTTTGCCTGGACCCCATACGACATGCCAGGCATTGATCCCAACTTCATCTGTCACCAATTCAATGTCCACCCCTCTGCCAGACCAATCATTCAGCGCACCCGCAGATCGGCACTCCACCACGCCAAAATAGTGGCGGAAGAAGTAGGAAACCTACTGGAGGCAGGGGCAATCAGAGAAGTGCACTACCCAAAATGGATCTTCAATACCGTCGTAGTGCCAAAGAAGAATGGCAAGTGGTGTGTTTGCGTTGACTACAAAACGGTCAACAAGGCGTGCCCAAAAGATAGCTTTCCTCTACCAAGGATAGATCAACTGGTAGACTCAACGGCAGGGCACAACCGACTTAGTTTTCTGGACGCATATAGAGGCTACCACCAAATCGCCATGCATGAACCAGACCAGGAAGTCACATCCTTCACCACTCCAAGGGGACTCTACTGCTACAAAGTCATGCCCTTTGGCCTAAAGAACACAGGGACGACGTTCCAGAGAATGGTCACCAAGATATTTGAACCATTGTTAGGCAGAACAATGGAAGCTTACATCGACGACATGGTGGTCAAAAGCAAGCATGAAAATGACCATCTTACGGACCTAAGTGAGATGTTCGAGATCCTAAAAAAGCATAAGTTACGCCTCAACGCGTCGAAGTGTGCGTTCGGAGTAGGATCTGGCAAATTCCTAGGCTTCTTGGTGACCAACCGAGGTATAGAAGCAGACCCCTCTCAGATCAAAGCAATACAGGATCTGGAGAGGCCAAACTCAGTGAAGGAAGTGCAGCATCTCACCGGCATGGCGGCCGCGCTCAATCGGTTCATAAGCCGGTCGTCGGACAGGCTATGACCATTCTTCCATGCACTGAAGGCTAAGTTTGAGTGGGACGAAGAATGCGACCACGCACTGGAAAGCCTAAAAGAATACATGTCTTCTCCACCACTACTTGTAACCCCAATCCCTGGAGAAGAGCTCTTCTTATACCTGGCGGTCTCGCAGCATGCAATTAGCACAGTGTTGGTCCGTACAGAAGGAATCCAACATCTTCCTATCTACTATGTTAGTAAGACATTACTGGGCGCCGAAATAAGGTACTTGCCACTGGAAAAACTGGCATTGGCCTTGATGATGGCCTCAAGGAAGTTGTCGCATTACTTTCACGCCCGCACCATAGTTGTTCTCACAGGCTTCCCATTAAAGGCTTTATTTGAAAGAGCAAACTTCTTTAGGCGAATTCTGAAGTGGGCAGTGGAATTGGGACAATACGACATCAAGTTCCAACCTAGGACCGCAATAAAAGCACAAGCATTGGCAGACTTCGTCGTAGAATTCACACCAGGAAGTCATCACATTTGCTCAGTCGACCTAACTGAAACAACCGAACTAGGGATGGAAGTTGACGTCGGAATAACGTAACCCCTAGTGATGGTTACTCAGTCAGGCCCCGAGGCAGACCAGAGTAACGAAAGGAAGAAAGAAACAAACCGTGCTACACCAAGTCAGGACTCACCGACAAATAAAGACTTGATGCAAACAAAAAGCAAGGGGCAGATAGTGAACATGGACTCTAAAGAAAACACCAGCGACACGGAAGATCTCAAGGCATTATCTGATCCCTCCACCTGCTGGAAATTGTTCGTCGGAGAGATGTGGAAGCTCTTCGTGGATGGAGCATCCAACCGGCATGGAGCAGGACTTGGCATAGTCCTCATCTCTCCAGACGGCCTAGTAGTGGAACAGGCAATCAACTTTGGCTTCCCAGCGTCAAACAACGAAGCGGAGTATGAAGCGCTTCTAGCAGGTCTCAAGTCAGCATTCTACATGAAGGCCACCGAGCTAATGGTCTACAGCGACTCATAGCTGGTGGTAAACCAAATATCTGGCGACTACGAGGCAAAAGATGATAGAATGACCAAGTACCAAGAACTGGTCAGAACAGAGATAAAGAAGTTTGAAGTGGTAAGAATAGAACAGATCGGTAGGGAGGAAAACAGCAGAACAGATGAACTCGCAGGCTTCGCCTCAATGGCAGATACCTCAATCCTTCACCCACTACTAATCGACTACCTGCCTAAACCAAGCATTGAAGACCCAGAAGTAGAAGAGGTATGCTGTGCAGAGTTAGGCCTCTCTTGGATGGATCCCATCATACTGTTCCTAAAAGACGGCACCTTACCAGAAGAGAAGAAAGAAGCCAACAGAATAAGAGCAAAGTCACAGCGATTTTGGCTTTCCCCATCCTTGGCATTGTACAAGAAGTCATTTTCAGGACCTTACTTGAAGTGTGTTCACCCCAGCAAAGTGGAAACATTCCTATTCGAAATACATGAGGGTGTTTGTGGCAACCATCAAGGAGGAAGATCATTGGCATACAGAACGATCTCGTAAGGATATTGGTGGCCATACATGCAAGCGGATTCGGAGAAGTATGTTAAAAAGTGTGAAAGTGTCAAAAGTTCGCACACCAAATACACCAACCTGCCAGAGAACTTCTACCTCTAACTAGCCCATGGCCCTTCGCAATGTGGGGATTGGACATAGTAGGCCCACTTCCAACAGCACCAGGCAACAGGAAGTTCTTTCTTGCCGCAACTGACTACTTCACAAAGTGGGTGGAAGCAGAAGCCTTGGCGTCAATCAAGGAGAAAGATGTAAAGAAGTTCGTCTGGCAGAATATCATCACTCGATTCGGCATACCAAAGGCATTAATCTCAGACAACGGCACTCAGTTCAACGGCAGAATTCTCAGAGGCTTTTGTGAAGAATACAAGATAGAGTTCTACAACTCTACCCCGGCATATCCCCAAGCAAATGGCTAGGCAGAGGCATCAAACAAGGTAGTCTTGGATGGATTAAAGAAGAGGTTAAAGCAGGCAAAAGGCAAATGGGCAGAAGAGCTTCCTCATGTTTTATGGGCTTACCACACCACGCCTCGACGATCAACAGGAGAAACACCATTCTCCTTAGCCTATGGCATGGAAGAAGTCATCCCATTAGAAGTTGGCCTCCCCACAATTCGAAGCGAAAACTTTGATCCAGACTTAAATGGCGAAGCCATAGCATTGGAGCTTGACCTTGCGGAAGAAAGAAGAGACAGAGCATTGGTCCACATCGTCTCCTACCAACAAGAGTTGTCCAGAAAGTATAACAAAACAGTGCATCCAAGACAATTCAAGATCGGAGATTGGGTACTGCGCAAAGTAATGGGAAACACCTTAGTTCCAGGAGATGGCAAGTTGGGACCTAATTGGGAAGGACCTTACAAAGTGGTCGGATTAGCAGGCAAAGGGGCATACCACTTGGAAGATGAGGATGGCAAAGCAATTCCCAGGCCATGGAACACTGCAAATTTCACGTTGTTTTATTTCTAGTTTTTTTTTTCTTTTTAAGTATGTGTAATTTTCTACGTTCTCAATAAAACAAATCGATTCTTTTTTAGCATAATTGTCTTCAGTAGAAATTAGCTCTAGTAAGTTAGTAGCATTGTAAACATAGTTGGCCAGAATAAACCAACTATGACCCTTCATAAGCCCAGGATTAGGATCCAGGCTGCAGGACGTTTGGTCGGTATAACCAAACACTTTATTCTAAGTTGGCTGGAAAAACCAACTTAGAGGTTGGCTGGATTAAACCAACACCCTTCCTAAGCCCAGGATTAGGATCCAGGCTGCAGGACGTTTGGTCGGTATAACCAAACACTTTATTCTAAGTTGGCTGGAAAAATCGACCTAGAGGTTGGCTGGATTAAACCAACTCTTTGTACTCTTCAGCCGAAGTAAGTGTATGGCTGAAGAGTGGTTGGCTGGATTAAACCAACTCTTTGTACTCTTCAGCCGAAGTAAGTGTATGGCTGAAGAGTGGTTGGCTTATTAAACCAACTCTTTGTACTTTTCAGCCGAAGTAAGTGTATGGCTGAAGAGTGGTTGGCTGGATTAAACCAACTCTTTGTAATCTTCAGCCGAAGTGAGTGTATGGCTGAAGAGTAGTTGGCTGGATTAAACCAACACTGGATACTCTTCAGCCAAAGTATCTATATCGGCTGAAGAGTGGTTGGCTAGTAAGTTAGATAGCTAAAACCGAGATCACAATTGAGCAAATGAGTACATGGAAAATTCATTACAGGTGCAAGCATACATACACAAAACCGGAATAAGAGTTGAAGAAGATTTTTTCATTGAAAAGTGCAAAGCAAGTACAATTGAGGGGCCGCAGCCTGGTTACAAAGATCAAATACAAAAGAAAAGAAAGGAAACAAAATCAACGGAAAAGTTCATCAATTTCTGCATCAAAGTCACCATCAGCAGTTGTTTGAAGTCCAGTTTGAGATGGGAGTTCGGTCTCAACTTGGATCTCGGTGTCAACTGGCAGCACGGTGTCAGACGGCAGCCCATCAGTTAGGTCTTCCACAACCGGCTCTAACCGAAGTGATTGATTGTTGGCCTGCTCATTGACGACCGGAATATTGGTGGGCACCTCATCCTCATCATCATCATCATCATCATCATCATCCTCATCGTCGTCAGACCCTTCCAGAAATTGCCTTTGAAGATCAGCAGCGTATTGTGACAGTGAAACCGGAATAGAGTACGGTGGAGCATTGTAGACATCGGTGTCTGGCGAACAACCGAGCTGCTCCCCCGCACTCCTCCAGCCGCACTTAAAGAAAAGATCCTTGGCTGCATCGCACTGGAAGGTGTATGCGTCTTCGGCCTTCTTAAAGCCTCGTCTTTCGGCTTTCTTCATTTCGGCCTTCAGTTGGTTTATCTCGGCATCTTTTTTCTTCTCAATCTTTGCCAAGATGCGCAAGTATTTGTCTTTCGCCTCGTTAGCAACTTTTTGCTTTTCGGCTTCGACCGAATTAGCAAGCTCGGTCAGCCGACCATTCTCAGCTCGTAGCTCGGCCAGTTGTTTTTTGGCTTCCTCTAGCTCGGCCGACTTTGCTTCGGCCTCCACCATGGCCTCCCTTGTATTTCACCTAAGTTCCATGACCCTCCTGTGTGTAACTTGATTTTTCTGGATGGCCTGCAAAGGAGAAGTAACGTTAGCCGGACTGAAAGTTGGGAAAAATTACAAAGAAAAAAGAAAGCTATTTACCAGGATCATGGACTTGGTTGAAGACCGAATGGACTTCAGTTCGGTGTTGAGTTGTTTATAGTGGTGCTCCATGTCCTTGGGAAGGCACACACTATTGGCTAAATTGAAAGCCATCGAGTGGTCCTTCTCGGACACCACCGAATCCAAAGCCAGTATGTCTCGGTCGTTGAAGGTGAGATTGGGAGCCCATTTAGAGGAGGAGGAAGTTCGGTCGGACTGCTCCGGTTGAGGGCTATGTTGAAGGCTTAGGGGAGGACTTGGTGGCGGAATGGTCTCGTCCTCATCAACAAGGCGTGGCTCGGTTTGGCTAGTCCAGGCACGCTTGTTTCGGCGAGAAGAAGATGGCTGCTGGGATGAAAGGGCCACCACGGTCTCAGTGGTTTGACCGGTTGGCTGTACATCTACTGGAGTTGTTGCGGTCAGAAGGGCCTTCAGCCTGCTCTTTTTTGCCATTTCTTGTTCGGCTGTGAGTGGGATTAGGTTTATCTGGAGCAAGGATGGGTCTGGTTCAGGTGCTTCTTCAAGAAAGAAGTCAGTAACTCTTGCTTTTCGGCGACCAGTGTATCTGTATGTCGGCTCGAAGCTGAGAAGTTTAGCCCAACTTCTTTCTTGAATACGTAGTGCGGCGCGGAGAATACCGAGGTTAGGGTGGCTGTACAGTGAGTGTATATGGGCTGAGTCTGCATGAAGAAGACAATTGTTAGTCCGGTCAGAAATTGGAAACCGAAGTAAAAAAATAAGGATGCATGAAAAACCGAAGTAACTATACCAGGTATCCCTTTATTCCAATTTATACGTCGGCCAGGAATCTGGGCTTGATGATCTTCAAAATTCCCAGATACCCAGAAGAAGTTGTCATCATTCAAGTCTTTTTCCGGCGTATCTTTTATTATTTTTTCTCTACGTCGGCGTATCCTAAGGTAATATACCCACCCATCCTCTTTGGATCCTAAAGAATATTGATGGAATATTTCGGCTAGACCGAGCTTCAGGCCGGTTTGGCGGTTTAGTTCGGCGATGCCCATTATTATACGGTAAGAGTTGGTGGAGAGTTGGGTTGGGCATAGCTTGGTTTGCCTAAGGAACTCGCAAATTAATGGTTGGACTGGAAATCTTAGTCCGGTCTCAATTATTGAAAGAAGGGTAAAAGGAACAAAGCCTTCATTCCCCCAGGGAATGGTATTTGGTTTGGCTAGGGTAAGGTGTACGTCGTCTGGTATCCTGTAATCCTTTCGAAATTCGGCAAGGCCTCCTGGGGTTTCTACTAAAAATCTGTACTTCCCCATTTATTGTATAACTTATAAAATAAATTAATTCGGCTGAGAAGTTGTGCTCAGAAGCTCGGTTGAGCGCACAGAGGGAGTGCCTGGGCAACCTAAGTCTGCAAAGTGGAAAAACAAGGTGTTAAGCACAGATCGTTGACCGTGCTACAAAAAAAAAGCAAGAAAAGAGAAGTCTTATTTCGGCTACACAGGGCACTACAGGATCTATCTTGGTTCTGTGGGATGTTTTGGGTATCTCGGTTCTACCTATGGGTTTGTTACTCTGGTTTTGCATCAAGGGGCAGCTTTCTGAGTTCGGTTTAGAAATTGAGAAAGCTGGCGTAGGCTCAGCTCAGTCGTGGCCAAGATTTCTAGTTCGGTGAGTTTTTATTTCGGCTATTGTGAATCAGATGGTGACCTATTGAAACTACTGTTACATGCACAAATTGTAGTTCGGTTTTAGTTTGCCTAAAATCTACATACAGCAAAAACAGTGTCCTAGTTCGGTTGAGGCATGTTTAAAGATCAAACAAGTGTTCTATAGCTATTTCTTGAAATTCAAGAGGTTTTTATGAACTTCTTTCTAGAAAACAGAGCCAAGCATAAAAAGTGTTTTGTGAAAAACACCTGAAACACACTACAACAGATTAAACGAAAGCAAAAAAAGGAAAAACAGAAACAAATTTATGATGTTTACCTGGTAGAGAGAAAGAAGAACAAGATTGAAGCAAATGGAAGCAACACACCAGTTTCACAGTTGCAACGTTGAAAAGCAGTGGAGCAAGAGAGAGAGCAGAGAGTGAATAGTAGTGTATGATTCAAAGTGAAGTGAAAGGTTTTTGTTTTGGTAGAAAGGAAAAAGGCGGGAACTATTCAAAACTTACGAAGTACGAGGGCGGCGCGACAGCTAGGATTGACCAATAAAAGGCTGCCGCGTGTCACTGGAAAGGGAAGCGTTTCAGTTGCGGCAATTGAAAAGACGTTTTGACCGGACGTGCGCAGCTCGGCTTGAGTGTAGCTTGGCTGGAAAACAAGTGTTTTAGCTCGGCTGGAGTGGCTAATGGTTTTTTTTTAGCTCGGCTGGAGAGGTTAAAACTGTAGCTCGGCTTATAGACAGGTAATCCCTATCATGCTTTGCAGATGGAATTAAGGGGCAATTGAGAGGGTAATTTATATGTAAATTGGGCCGAGCTGGTTAAATTGGGCCAAGCTAAAGTGATGGGCCAGTTTGGGCCGCACCATGAAGGGCTGAGTAAAAAGGCCGTCTAAGTTACTCCGGTCTGAAGAAGTAGCCTTGGTGTTAGACCGGTCACAACCGTGGTAACTAGTTCGGTCACATAAGGCTTATTTCTACTTCGGTTGAGGGATGCGTTGTTCGGTCTTCAGTAATTAGTCCGGTCGTAGCGTATGGAAACCGAGGTGTGCTAAGTCCTTAAGAGGACTTGGCTCTGAAGTTAGTTCGGCTTAACTCTCTTATAGTTAGCTCGGTCTTAGCATGGGAAAGCCGAGGTAAGAGAATGGAAAGTATGGGCCGAACTAACGTTTACTTCGGTCATATTGGAGTTTGGCCATGGTAAAACCATCTCACTTGGTTCAAGCAGTGAGGGGGGTGTTGAGAGAAGCATTATCTCTCAGGAGTATGAGTTCTAGGAGGACTCTACATGGAGGAATAAGAGTCCTACTAGGATTGTGCCACACGAAACCTATAAAAAGCTCACCTACGTCACCTTTGGAGAGGTAACACAACTTTGTTTTCTGAATACACAGAGCTTTTGTCTATTTGTCAAGCTTTCTGACTTAGGCATCGGAGAGGTTTCCGGCACACACCCGCCGGCTAGCTCACATTTGTGTTTTCAGGTGATAAAGCGACGTCGTACGGAGGAACGCAAACTTAATCAACAGGATTATACGAGAAGGTGTATTTCTTTCCTGTACAATTACCATGCTCTTCGAAACCTGTTGCGAAAGGATGACATGCATGCCATTGAAACGATACCTATTTCTTCAGAAGACCTAGACGATTCTCTTGTGTGGCACTACACTAAATCTGGGGCGTACGAAGTTCGGAGTGGTTATCAGATTGCGGTTAGGGAACAACATTCTAACTCAAACCATGCTGCCTCTTCTTCAGCCATCGTTCACAAGGACTTCAAGAAAATTATTTGGGGACTGCCTATTCCATCCAAGATTCATAACTTTTGGTGGAGAGTGTGCTGCAATAAGCTTGCCACCAAAGAAAACCTGGTCCGCCGCAGGTGTGCCCCATCTCGGTGTTGTTCTATCTGTGGTGCTGCCGTAGAATCTGTTGAACATCTTCTCTCTCTTTGTGATTGGACTAGAGCAATTTGGTTTGGGTGTGATTTGGGCCTCCTCACAGGGCAACGCTTTATCTGTTCAGCGTGGACTTGGACCCAGTCCATAATTGAACACAGTTTGCATCACAAGGACAAGAAAGCCATGATCGATAAGGCAGCCACGGTGGGATGGTTTATCTGGAAAGCGTGCAATGAGTAGATGTTCAACCAAACCCCAGTGAATCCTTTGCACGTTATCAATCAAGCTTCCTCTCTTTGGAGAGAGATCAGTTTTGTGCCCTCTCAGGGTGCTGTATCTTCTGACATATTTTCCAGGACTGTTGGCTCTACTTGGACTTCACCCCCTCAAGGATTGATGAAAGCCAATTGCGATGCTAGTCTTTCTCCTGATGGAAAAAAGTCCACTATTCCCGTGATTCTCAGGGATTGGACTGGTAAACTGGTTGATGGGATTGTAAGGACGTCTTCTATTTTCCAAGGTGAAGCAAGGGCAATGAAGTTAGCATGCTTACTCATTCAGACTCTTGGTCTGTCTCATGTCCAAGTGGAAAGTGATAACAAATCTGTAATTGAGTTAAGTGCTTCAGAACTGGTCCCTCCTTGGGAAAGTAGAGTGTGTTTCCATGACATTTGAGCTATGAGCACCCGATTATCTCTTTGCCTTTTCTTGGGTTCTCAAGACAGCAAATCGTGTGGCCCACTGGCTGGCCAATGCTCACCTCAATGACCACCTCCCTTTAGACTGGGACAGGAACCTCCCTTCTGTTGTTAAGGCCCTTTTGGCCTCTGATATTGCTCTGTAGACTTCGGGCCTTTTTCAATTTAAAAAAATAAATAAATAAATAAAACATGTTACATAATTGACCCAACTTACAGTGAAATTTAGGCATGGCACTTCTTGCGTAACATTAGAGTATAATTGCTAAAATAAATAAATAAATAAATAAATAAATAAATATATATATATATATATAAAAGAGTAGAAAGTAATAACAAATGGGCTTGTTGGTGTTATCTACCATGAGCTCCTCACATTTTGAACTTAATGTTCCATATCTCAGTGAGAAAATGCTAGAGACAAGGGGTTGTTAGAGTTCGTTTGTGCGGCCTAGTGTCTTGTACTTTGATGGATTCTTCTTCTTTAATAGGCTAGGACTTTCGCATTGCCTCTTCACCAATTTGTTGAGTCTCCGTGTTTCCCTCTAAGGGCTATCAGCTTCATGTGCCATGGGCTTTTTATGTATATAGCTTCTAATGACTTTATATTTCTTTCTTGAAAAAATATTATTTTGTCTCTTAACTTATCGCGCATTTTTCAATGGTTAATGCGCGAGACCCCCAGCTGGGGGCGACCCCCAGCGACCCCCAGCCCACGTGGCTGTGGGTGATTGGCCAGGAAAAAAAAAAAAAAAAAAAAAAACAGTTTTCTACCCAGTGGGGCGCCCCCACGTCACTGGGGGTCGACCCCCACTGGGGGTGCCAATCACAGTTGTTTTTCAATTTGACTCTCACACTTTGATTTATTTCAATTTAGTGCCTAAACTTTTAACAAATTAATCAATTTAAGCACTGCTATCACATTTCGTCTACAATTAGACGGAATGTGTTGACGTGACACCAAAATTCATTTGAAATTTTATTTTACCCCTCAAATTATATCTTAAAAATCAATTTGCCTCCCAAATATAAAAAAAAAAATTTAATTAAAAAAATTTAATAAATAATTTTTTTATCTCAATAATGAAAAAAACAAAATTTAAATAATATATACTTTGTGAAAAAATAATAAAAAATATAAAAATTCTCATTTTGAATTATTTTGAGACTATGAAGAATGGATAATTCGACAAACATGTAGTACTCGTAACCGACGTATGATATTTTTGTATACGTACCAGGGATCAAAATATGTACTTAAATTTTTCTTTCTTAATTTTTGGCCTACACAGACATATCTAATATATATTCAAACCGTGTTGTACCTCAGTCGAAAATAATATTTTTCTTCTACTATAAAGATAAAATTATTTTTACTAAACTTCTTTTTCATTTTTATTTTTGTTCTTAGCATGGTTTTAAAATTAAGTTATGGTTTATAAGTTATTTGATATAATAATATTTAATTTTATTTTATACCTATGCTTTTGGCATTAAATGTCAATTGTGTGTTGTATTTAACAAGTTAAACCATTTAATTAATTTTTGTATTATTTCAAATTTAAAATAAATATTTTTTTACAAACGTATTAAACCATACTTGTACTTGTATCCTACTTTTTAAAGATTTTACCATGTCGATGTACTCATATCGTACCAATATCAGTACTCATACCTATATTTGTGCTTCATAGGTCTCAAATTATCTCGAGTTGATTCTAAAGAAACTTATTGAGCCGAAAATTTATTGACTACTCTATATATGTGTGCACACGCAATTGTAACTAGTTTATTACTCAAATTAATTTCAATAGAATTGATCAACTAATAGTAATTTCAAAATTGAGTGGGAAATTTTTTTCAAAATTCAGTATGTAACCGGTACGGATACAACATGTTTGTCGAAGTATCCATACTTCATAGTCTCAAGATAATTTTAAATGAGGACTTTTATATTTTTTTATTTTTTTTCAAAGTATATATATTATTTAAAATTTAATTTTTTCATTTAAATTTAATTTTTTTACATTTGGGGAGCAAATTGATTTTTAAGGTGTAGTTTGGAGAGTAAAATGACTCTAAATGAACTTTGGCGCCATGTTAGCACATTCCGTCCAATTGTAGGTGGAATGTGAGGGCAGGGGTTAAATTGATCAATTTGTTGAAAGTTCAGATACTAAATTGAAATAAATCAAAGTATGGAAATCGAATTGAAAAATACATAATAATTTAGGAGACAAAATAATATTTCCTCCTCTTTCATTTATAGAACTATGACTTTATTAGCTTCTATTGAAATTGTATATTGTTCATAAGATATGTTTTGCCCATGCCACATGATTTGCTTTGAGGCGTTCGGTAACTAGTTGGTCACCTCTATCATCCCTTTTGCTCCGTTTGTTTTTAGAGGTAGAATAAAGGAGATTGATAGTGAAGGAATTAATAGTGAGAGGATTGTTAGTAAGTGGATTAAGTAAAATTGTGTTTGTTTTGATGATAGTTATTAGTGTAGGGATTGTTAAATTATTTTTATATAAAATAAATATAAAATAATAAAACAAATAAAAAAAATACAAAAACATTAAACATTAATGTTTTAAAAAAAAGTCCAACATGTAAAAAAAAATTTAAAAATAAAAAATTTCCATAAAAAAATAAAACAAATAAAATAATGATTTTTACTAAACAAAAAAAATAAAAAATTAAATATTAATGTTCCAAAAAAAAATGTCTAACATGTAAAAAATAAAATAAAAAAAAATTTTTAGTCTGCCAGACTATTTTTCTAATACCAAGTCCTGGAGACCCATCCAAATCCTCGTGGGGAAGCCCATTCTAATCTGGAGCTCACTATCAATATTCTCCCTATCTCTCAAAACAAACACAATATTAATGGGTCCCACTTCACTACCAATCTCAATCTTCCTTCTAACTCTCCAAACAAACGGGGCCTTTAGGTTACGAAAACGAGATGTGAAACTTGGTGAATAAGGTTCTTTCAAATTATCACACACTCTTGATAATTTTTTTCTTTGGATATTATTTCCCTAGGACGAGTAACAAAAGATTTACGCAAATTAATTACAGATTCGTTTGGGAAGTGGGTTAGCTTTTTGGTTTTTTGACTTTTTTGGTTATTTTAAAAAGTCTGGTTTGGAAAAGGCTTTTGGTTTTTTTTTGATTTTTTTTGTAAGAGAAAGAATGTAATGATTATAGATTAGATGTGATATTTTGTCTTATTAGGTTAAAAAATCTACTTTGTTTTTTGTGACTATTTTAGTCAAAAAAAAAAAAAAAAAAAGCTTCAAGCCTCCCTTCCCAAATGGAGTTATTCCTTAACTTCTATTTTGCATCCTGAATCTATATCCAAAAACTTGATGTACTAACACCGAGTATGATATTTAAATTACTGAATTACTAGTGTTTCTAGCTTATTCTTGATGATGACGATTGCAGTTACTGCATATCACTAAGCAGAGACAATAATTTCATTTTAAGTTATTTCTTTAAACTATTGGCAAAAAAAAAAAAAAACAAACTCCTTCAGTAATTACCTAATGGGAATTATATGTATTCGAAAATTAGTTGTGAAAAGATAAATTTAGAAAATAATATTAAGAAAATAGAATGCATTTACTAAAAATACAATGAAGAGCACTGTTGCAGACCCCTAGGAGCGGGTCACCCCCACATACATGTGAGGGTCAAAGAGAGGACAAAAAAAAAATCAATATTTTTGGGCCAATCAGCACCCACTGGGGGGTGGGGGTGCTGGGGTCTTCCCCATTTTCCTACAATGAAATGCCCAGATTAAATTTAGGCCAAGTTTGGCATCTCCAAAATAATCCAAAAAGTCAAAAAGTCACTATCCTATTTAAGTCACATCATCTTATTTAAGTCACATCACTTCTCTAACACATCACTTCAAACCCAACCCAAATCCAACCCATATTTCATAAAAAGTCAAAAAGTACACTTATTTAGTCTTCCCAAACTTGGCCTTAATTATAAAATGATCCACATTCAAAATGAATTTCAACTTACCATTAAATTTTCTGCGACTCATTCAAAGTCCTCAGAATCAGATCATGCAAAATAACAAAAAAGGCTAGTTACACTAATAGTTCTAGTTTAGTATACATTTGATTTTGAATTTTGAATCTTATTCTAAATAAGGATAATGTAAATGGTCAATTTCGAATATAAAATCGTCATATAACTTATTTTGTATTGGTTAATTTGTATGTTATTTGAAATATAATTACCTTTTTTAAAGAGTGATGCTATTAGCACCCCAATAATTAATTTGGACCCCTTATTTCTTTGGACTCCTATTTATAATTTTTGAATCCCCAAAAATTTATTTAAACCCCCCAAATAATACCAAAATTATCCTTAAACATTCCACCCAATTGAATGCACACCCCCACGCCCAAAAAAAAAAAAAAACCTTTGTTCCAAAAAAATCCTAACAAAACCTCATCCTTTTCAAACCCACGAACAAGAAGAACAAGATGGTATATAACACTATGACTCTAGTATGCTCTCTCTCTCTCTCTCTTTCATCCAATTATGGTCAGAAAGATAAATCTCCGGCGTGTGTAGCTACATCTTCCTTTCTTTCTCTCATGTCTACTGTTGTTATTTTGTGGTTGGTATTTAGGAAGTTTTAAGAATTTTAACCATTCAAATTGTTAATAAATTCCCATGTTCGGACCTGCATTTCTGAACAAATAAGCTATGTTTGGGAATGTGTTCCCGAACAAATCAGTAATGTTCAGGCCTGTATTTCCAAACTTGGAAAAATAAAAACTTCTGGGAGGTCCGAATAATAAATGTTCAGTTATTGGTTCCCGAACAAATAAATAATGTTCGGGCTTGTGTTATTGAATTTTGATCATATGTTCGAGAGTTTAGTCCCGAAAAAATGACGAACATATTTTAATATTTCTATCATTTTTTTCAAGAAACTTACCCTTACAATATCAATCTCCTTTGAGCTAATAACAACATCAAAGTTATGAACCTTCTCCAAACTTTTATTGTTGTACTTCTCTCGTTTTATGGAGTTGTGGTTGTCAGAAAAACTTCCATGCATTGTCATTGTCGGAGAAGTTTAGGTAATCAAATGGTTGCCACCGTTACCGCCAGAATATTACCGCCGAAGAGTTTTCAAAATTTTGAGGATGGGCAAGTTTTGAAGATGGGATTTGGGGAAGATGGATGGGTGGTGATGAAGGTAGGTACTCTCATAAACCCTAATTCATCATGTAGTGGGTGTGTAGCTTTAATTATGAGTGAGGTGTCCCAAAATTAATAATGTCCTTTGTAGTAATTTTATTTGAGATTATTATTGTAATAAAAAAAACTAAAAATTGGAGGGTCCAAAATAATTTATGGGATGCTAATAGCAGTACTCTTTTTTAATGAATAATGCTAGCACTTTCTTGGTTATAAAATTCTATTTGGTTTGGTTTTCAGAAATTTTTTCTAAGAAACTAAAAATTAAATTAGTAAAAAAAAAGTTTAAAACATATCATTTTTATATAATTTTATCTTTTGAAAGGATAGAAATAACTTTTTTTAATTATTATTTTTTTGATATTTATTTTTTCAAAAGTCAAATATAGCAATAACTTTGATGTCATTATTAAACCAATCTATTAAATCAAAAAATCTAAAAATCAAAATATTTCATACGTTAAACATATCAATTACATATTAAAAGTTTAATAACCATCCATTACATATAGGAAAATTTACCTATAAATCTCATCTCAAGGAATGGAAATCCAATTAGTCTCGAGAGTTTTCCTATAGACTAACTATTCCTATTGATTTTAGAAAGATAGATAATATATTATTTAAAAAATAGGTTTAGGGTTATCCCTTTATTTCTATTATATATATATATTTTTTTTTGGCTAGAAAGGTAAGATACACAATCTATGAAATCAAATTTGGGATAAATTTTTATATAAAAATCTTTTTTATTTAGAATGACTTGAAATGCAAGATTTTTCAAACATTTCGAAAGGAGTACAAAAACATTCCAAAAGAATGTGAGATTTTTTAAATATTTTAAAATGAGTACAAAAACTCCTTACTAAGCTTTAAGCAAATGTATAATTTCAATTTGTAATACTCCAATGTAACACTCAAATGTAACACTGTAATGTAATACTTCAAAAAAAAACTTCTTATTATACATTTTTTAAATTAGTGTACTTTTTCTAAACATAATATTTTGATGTAACACTCCAACAAAAGGATGTGGGATTCTTCAAATCATTTTAAAAAAGTGTGGGATTCTTCAAACCATTCTAAAAGAAGTACAAAAAATCTTTAGTAAGTTTTGAGTAAACATATAATTTCAAATTGTGAATATTACGTTTGGAAAAAATACATTAAATAATATTTTAGTTTTTTTATATGTGTTACATTGGAGTATTACGTTTGAAATTATATTAATTTGAGTGTTACGTTTGGAAAAAGTATACCATGAAGTTTTTTTGTATGTTATATTGGAGTGTTACGTTTGAGAAGAATATTATATTGTTACGTTTGGGAAAAAAGTATATTAATGAGTTTTTTAGTATGTTGCATTGGAATGTTACGTTCTTATTTGTAATGTGGGATTTGTTCCAGAATAAGGAAAAATCCAAAAGCTCTATAATGCGAATTATCCAAATGTATAATTTCACATTTAGATAAATCCACTTTTATCTCTAAAAAATTAAATCCAAACATGCAAGTGACTATCATTTTATGTAATTTATATTTTATTGAAGCTTTTGGGTTCATAAGAAAAAAAAAAAGGACTAAATAGTTTTTAATATCGCATTTTAAAATTTATTAGTGCTTCACCCTTACATATATCAAAAAATATCTATAAACAATAAAAACAACTATCTATTGCATGATAATTATCCAAAAATATCAACAAAAATTATCAATCATTACATGATCATCATCCAAAAACATACTAAAAATTAATTTGGTAAAAAAAAATAATAATAAAAATGAAAAAAATTATTATTTTTTATATAATTCTATATTTGGTGAGTAGAAATAAATTTTAAAAATTCAAAAATAACTTTTTAATATTTATTTTTGTTAAATTAGTTTATATTTTATTAAATTGACGACTATGTCCTTAAAATAGAGCATTTTTCATTTGCAAAGAAAATGATATCTTCAATTATCTTTATTTGAAACAAGATTCAAAATTCAAAATCAAACATATCACATGTCCCAAAGTATAGGAACCGTTAGTATAATTTACCCAAACAAAAAAGATTAGTTTCATTTTTTTCCTTTAAACTATTTTCAATTTTTTAATTTCATCTCTAAATTATTAATTTTATCTATTTTTTTCGTAAAATTTTTAATTTATGTTCATGTGATCCAATTGAAAACAAATATACAAATCAATAACAGTTGAAATCTTAATTTAATGAGAAAAAAATTATTTCTTAATTTGAACAATTTAAATTACTCATTCTATCTCAAAATATTAGTCTCTTTTAAAAAATTAAGGACTAAAATAATATGAATGTCTTATTTTGCCATTCTTTTAAATTAAAAAACAACACAAAAAGTACAATTATGATTAATATTTCCAAAAAAGTACTATTAAAGGGTATTTTTAAAAAATTAATTTTTTAAAAATACAATAATTATACTATCAAAAAAATTAAATTCTCAAAAAAAAAACTATTATTTTGGGACGGAAGGAGTGTACAACATACTTGTTTTTCTAATTATTTTGAATAAATTATACACCTTACAACCAATTTAACTAATGTTTGTTTGTATTATTTTAGCTTTTAATTCATTTTGAATTATATTATATTTCACATTTTTTACATATTTTTTTTAAAAAAAGGTCAAAAAAACATCAATTTTTAACCATCTTCCTAAAATAAGTCTTAGGCCTCGTTTGGAAATATACTATTTTTGTAACTTTTTGAATTTTCAGCTAAAATATGAGATAAAAAAATTAGTATGTTTAGAATAATTTTTTGATTTTTAAAAATATGCAAAAACTAGAGAGAATGAATATAGTGTTTGATAAAATTTTAGAATTATAATTTGAGAATAGAGTTGTATTTAAGTTTATGAATTTTGAAATTATGATTTGAAAAGAAAAAATGTGTTTGGTTATAAGTTTTAAATTGAGTTTTGAATTTTTGATGTTACACATGAAATGAGAAAAGTTGTTTGATTATGAGTTTTGAAAAGAGTTTTCAAAACTTATAACTTACAATCAAACACGCAATTCAAAACTCTATTGAAAATTCCATTCAAAACTTATAACCAAATTCTTTTTAAAATTCAATTCAAAAAAATAATTTATGTATTTAAAAATATCAAAAATAAATATAATTTTTTTTTTCCAAATAATAGGTGGCGATTGGCAATTGAAAATAAAAAATAAAAAATTGTACTGTTTCGATCAACCGGCCAAACATTCGAGTAGACAAAAAATTCAAAAAATGTCTGGTTTACAAAATATATTTTCTAAATGTGTTTTAAAATTGATTTAGAATTATAATTTGAAAACTTTTACCAAACATAAGATTAGAATGCAATGGTAGAATTAGTTTTGAAAAGTCTTACCAAACACAGCAAAAATCTTTGACTTTTTTAGTATAGATTATAGACTTTTTTGATTTTTTTATTAACTTTTTGACTTTTAAGACTAAAATATAATTGCATGTCAAACGAGACATAAAATTACCTTTTTATCTATCAAATTAAAGTCTTATTTGTCATAACCTAAAAAAGTTAAAAATCACTATTCTAATTAAATTATATCATATTATTTAAGTTACATCACTTCAAACTCAACCTATATTTCACAAAAAAAAAAAAATATACTTATTTAGATCATTCCAAATCATCCCTAAGAGTTAACGTTGATTAATTTATACAATCATTTTTAATTGCATCACATGGACAGAAACCAAAATATATATATATATTAAAGATTAAATAGACCAAATCAATAGTGTAAAAATAAAATAAAAATAATAATAATAATAATAATTTAAGGGATAAACTGAAATTAACCCAAAGAAAAACAAAAGATCCCTTCATTCTATACATGATTTTCATCCTTTCTTACTTGGTTGCACTGCTTTTCCAATTGAGATGGTGCTTCAAGATCCATCTCCAAACCTTATAGCCTTTCTTGTCTTTCTTGATTCCAATGTCATCGCCATTCACTGAAATCCCAAAAGAACCTTCACAACATTCATGGTGTCCCAAAAAAACCCCACCTCTCAAACTACCCAAATCTGAAACTGATGAGACTTCACTCTTCACAACAGAGAACTCTGGTTTTGACTCTGATGATGATGATAAATCAATCTTTAAGTCAATAAATCCTGACTCCTCCATGAGACTCAAATCACTTTCTTTAACTGGAAAAACACTTTTGTTTGTATTGGTACCATTCAAACCAGTTTTACCATCCGACACACCATTCAATCCAATTTTTCTGTTCTCTGTTTCACTAAAACCACTCATCCTCTCAGAATCAGAGATTTTAGCACTTGAAAATGCAAATTGATGATCATTACTTTGATCTTCTTCTTCTGGGTCATTATAAAAACTTCCACCCCTGAAACCACAGAGAGACCTAGACCTAGAAATACTCATGGGATCAAACATCCACATTTCACTCCTCTCATCACAACCCTTTTCTCTTTTCTTCCTAAAAAGCCTCCCAATCCTCCAAAATCCACTTCTTTTCTTAACAATACCAACACAGCTACTATTACTCCTCTTGATGGTGGGGTTTGAATGGGATAGCTTTGTTTCATTCTCTATAAGGAATGAGATTCTTCCAACACTACCCACCTCAGCAAAGTAAGAATTTGGGTATGAAGAGACATCAGAGCAAGAACATGAAGAGAGTCTTTGCTCTCCACAGTCTGAGCAAACCAGGTTTATTAGCCTGTCTTTAAGGCAGTGAGCACAAATCCCGATGGATGATGAAAATGGGTGTTTTGGGCATGGAAGGTCTGATGATGATGAGTAGTTGTTGTATGTCTCCACAGCCTTGCCCTTCTCTTTCATGGCTTCTTCTCTAGCTTGAGAGTTGTATTATTCGTGTATATGAATTGGGAGGAGCTCAGAATTTGGAGATTGATGAATCTTGGAAGATGGGTTTTTTAGGGTGGTGCTATTTAAGGGAGAGGGAGAGAGAGAGAGAGAGTGTGTTTTGTGAGCTTTTAATAGGTGTTTGAGTTTTTCGAGTTCGAGGAGATCAAATCAAAGGTTGTGCCAAATTGGTCAGTATAGCCTTTGTAGTTTGTAGGTTTAAGGAAAGATTGGAAGTAAAAGATCACAAAGAGCTTGGCAAAGGGTGTATATGATTGAGAGACGGAAGGAGAGAGAGGAACATACCGGCAGTGGTTTGGCTTTTTGGAGCAAGATAGACGTGTGGGAAAATTATAGGTTACGTGTTTCTACCTTTAATCGATCATAATTTATTTTATTTTTTTATATTCTTTAATTATCTAATATAATATTTTATTTATTTATCTTTTTTAACGATCACAAATGAAATATCACTCATTTATATTTTAAAATTATTAAATAATTATCCATCAACTTCGCGGGGCCTAAAGTTATCAAAAAAAATTATATTTATCAATTATCTAAAAGTTAAATAGTAAATTAAGGAATCATTTTTTTAATTTTTTTTTACATATATATTTTTTAAAAGTCAAAAAATTATTTAAAAAAAATCAATTCCAAACATCCCCTTAATGGATGTTTAGACTTGCCTTTTTGGTAATTTTTTTATTGACTCATTTTCAATTTTAGTGATTTTTATTTTTTAAATTTTAAAAAGTTTTAAATTTCTAAATTTTACTTCACGAGGCTAACCAAAAATCAAAAATCAAAAATAAAAAATTGCAAACAAAATCTAGAAAAGGCAAAAAATAGTGGACCTTTCGACTTATTTTGACTTTTTTATTTTATATTTTTTTTGAAATTTTAAAAAAAGAATATTTTTTAATTCATCTGTACAAATTGGGGAAAAAAAATTAAGAATTTAGACATAATTTTGAAAAAATATCATTAAAAATAAAAAAGATTTAAAAAATGTGGTTTATCTGAAAGTTTCGAAACAAACAACCAAGTTTTCATATACAAATTAAAATTTGTCTAATTTTGTAATTAATTTTTGTAAAAATAGAATTAGAGTTGATATTATGAAAAACGCTAAAAATAGCCTAAGGGTTGTTGGTCGTGTTAGAAAATGTGTATAAGATGTATTGAAATATATAAAAAAGATAAATGAAAAAACTTATAAAAATGTTATGTAAAATGTGTATTAAATTATAAATATTTTAGTTCTGTACAATTTTTATTGACATCCCTTAAGCTCGTGATTAGCAAAATCCAAAGTATTGTGTGGAGGAGGAGAGAAGGAAAAAGTGGATGAATGTATCTAAGAAGTCGTTTGGCATTGATTAATATAGTTAATTTTTTTGTGTTGAAACTTTTTTAGCTTGATTTTTTTTAGCCTTGTTTGGTTTTTATTTTTGTTTTGTAAATTATTTGACTTTTGTGAGAGAAAAAATGTAATGATTATAAATAAAAAGTAATATTTTGTTTTATTGACTTATATAGCATATTTTGTCTTTCTCTGCTTTTTCAGCTCCACTAAGAAAACCAAACGAGGGCTAAGAAAAGAAAATAGAGAAATCACAAATCAGTAGGATAATAAAAAAAAATAATTAAATTATAGGTGAATTTTTTTCTAAGTATAATTTTGATATATATAAAGAACTTGCGTCAAACGTGAAAAAATTTGTATTATACCTACGGAAAATTTATATTATTATAAAAATATAATGTGTGTACTTAGTTTGTGTTTTGAGATAAATTTTTAAAAAATTAGAGAGAGAGTTTAGAAATTTTTTGATTTGTTTTGTTGTATATTTTGAAAATAGTTTTAGAGTTTAGGAGTTTGAGATGATTTGATATTTTATTGTAATTGAGTAGATATATTGAGAGAAAAAATGATTGATTGATATATAGGAGAGAGAGAATGATTTTGAAAAAAAAAATTCAAAAAATTTAAACTACGTAAAATTTTAAATTTTAAAAAAAAAAATATATGTTGAAATACAAATCAAACTAGCCCAATATTTTTTACTTCAGTGAGACATTTATCAAAACAGTGGTGCTAGAGATTACTAATTTAGTGGCTTTAAACCCACCACTAATGAGGTGCAAAGCAAAAAGAAAAAAAAATAAAATACAATACATACTGTGACAGTGAGTAAGATCCACTATCACATCATTAGTGATAACTCTAATTAAAACTCGTACTCATTTTATTTATCAAAAAACATTCTAGCAAACACTCTCACTGAAAATGGAAGAGTGAAGGAATGAACAACAACCAGTCTGGACTGCAGTTTACTGGGGATTGCGAATATATACATATCCATCAGTCTGTCAATCAATCAATGTTGCCAAACCTTCCCTCTTTATATTGAATAATTATGTAATGGTCTTCGGCATTGACACATGTTGTCCCAACTCACCAATTGAAATGAAAATCTCCTGTGACTCCACTACCTCTACTATTTTTTTGATTAATTTAATTTATTTATTTATTTAGTCTTGCTGTGAGAGCCCCCACGCGGAGGTGGGGTGCTAAGAGTCACCTTACTGGGAGTCCCCAGAATTGCTGTAGTTAAAATTATGAGACCTCAACATTTTTTTTTTTTTTTGGTTAGATTAGTAAGGTTAAGTTTGGAAAGATTAAATAAGTATATTTTTTAATTTTTTTTGTATTATGTGTAAAAAAAATAGAAAAAAGATATTGATTGATGTGACTCAAAAAAGATAAAAAGATGAAATAAGTGTACTTTTTTAGTTTAGCCAAACTTGACCTAAAAAGACAACTTGATATGTATCAAGTGTCTAATGATGTGAAGTAATACTTTTAAGAATAATGTTAAGGACTTTAAATATTTTATCAATTTTTTTATATAGGTGTGAGATTTACATACATGTAGATTTGTGTGAGTCTCATCTCATATGAAAATTTTGATAAAATATTTGGTAAAATATTTGAGATACATAGCATAAGATCTTCTTGTATCTCTCTCAATTTGACATTTTGTAAGACAACATTAATCCTTGTTTAGTAAATATTTTGAGCAAAAAAAGTACAAAAAATAAAAATAAATAAATAAAATAGGTTATATAAGTCAATAAAATAAAATGTCACATCAAAACTATAATCATTACACATTTACTTTTACAAAAGTCAAAAAGTCCAAAAATAAAAACCAAACGAGGCTAAAAAAGCCAAACTAAAAAAGTCTCAACATAAAAAAATTGACTACCATAACCAATGCCAAACGAAGCTTTAATTCTCTCCACTGTCTTTGCAATCCTTTTTTCTGTAAATGTAAAAGGGGGAATTATACATGAGAAGGTTTGAAAAAAATAAAATACAATATTAATATTAATAATTAAAATTATTGTGTGTGTTTGGTTTGAATTTTTTGAATTAAGTTTTTTTATTTTTTTGTGTTTTTTTGTTTTTAGTGAACATTTTTAAAATTTTAAGCATTTTTTAATATTTTTTTAGGTACACCTTATTTAGATGTATCTAAAAAATAAAAAATTTGTAAAAAAATATTTTTTAAAATTAATAAATACAAACTATATACTGAATTATCGTTTTTTTTTTTTGTTTTGTTTTGTACTTATGGTAAGTAGTGAATTTTTAAAAGATTTTTTCACAAAAATTATATTTTTTATGTGCATTTATATTATGTGTGTCTAAAAATTAAAAAAATTTCTTAAAATATTAAAAAAATTTAGTAAAAACAAAAAAAAAAACACTAAAAATAAGAAAGTAAAATTTTTTGAAAAGTATTTTTGAAAAACCAAAAATAAGAAAAGTGAATAATTTTTCATTAATTTATAATAATTTTTGAAAATCTCCCCTAAATAGTATTTTTCCCAACGCAAAATTGATTAATAAATGTGGCTCATCATCACTATTGAAACTAACCATCGAATGAAAAATTACAAATAAGTGAAACAGTTTTAAATGAACAATTACAAATAAGTGAAACAGTTATAAATACATTATAGATGTGAATTTTTTTTTTATGCAATTATGATATATAAAAAAAATTTATGTCAAATATAAAACTGGACATATACACACAGAAAACTTAGATCATCATAAAAAAATATAATTTTTCACTGAAACACAATTATTTTCATTTGTTCTACTTCTCCTCCACGTTCTGTCATGATTTTCATTAGGGTTGTGAATTTAGAAAGAAAGAGATAAAAAATAAATAAAATGTAAATAAAATATCATCTATATTATGCACACTTTTTTTTCTCTCTTTAATGTCTATCCAAATTAATATTCTAAACATAAATTACAAAGATCTGGTTATGTATCTTCAACTCGTGTCCCATTGACACAAAACAAAAGGGTCTACATTTATAAATACATATAGGAGTCACTAACTTGGGTCTTGGAATGAGAAAAAAGATTAAAAAAAATAAAAAGATAAATTACAAATAAACCTTCAAAATTTGTTAAAAATACGGATTATTTCCTGTAATTCAAAAAATTATAAAATTACCCTTGTTAAAAAAAAAATTTACTTATCAGAATTAACTGAAATTTTTTTTTCTAACTGCTTTCCTATAAAATGACAAAATTACTTGAAATATTAATTGAAATAAATTTATGACATAATTAAAAATTGTTAATTGACTTAATGATTTATTAATAAAAGGGATCATTTGTTATGAAATTAAAAATTTTCAGAGATGGGATGTAATTTCTAAAACCATAGAGGGCAAATCATATTTTAAGCAAACCTCATAGGATGTATTTGTAATTTATCCAAAATAAAATTATATGTAGCATTTTTTATTGTGAAAAAGCAATATTATACATAATCCTATTTCTACTTGTGTTTTTAGGGATTTAATAAATTTAATCGATTGTTCAGGAATTAAGTAGATTTTGATTATATAGTTCAAGAATTTCATAGACTCAATTGATAATTTAGGACGAAGTAGACAATGTGACAATAGTTTAGGGTACAAAATGAAATTAACCCATAAATTTTTAAGACTTGGACATCATATATATATATATATATTTTTTAATTTGGTACAACCTAGTTAGAAATTTAAAAATCCAAATTAAATTATGCTGGGCTTACACCAAACAACTGGAAACCTAAATTATATATGTAAATATATAAATTTTTCTCTTGTTAAAATAATTTAAATTATTAGATTATATTTACCACAAGTAACACAATATAAAACCTTATTATTATTTTTTCACTCAGAATTTGCAAAGTCCATCATATTTACCAGTTCTCATCTCTCCCCTCTCCATCTCTCTCTCATATTTTATAAATTATTTATTTTGATATTATTAAGGATTTTACTGGAAAAAATGTTAATAACATTTAATTTTAGAAAATTAATCAATCTAGCATTAAAAAAAATTCTAATTTATGTGTAATTCAGACAATTGAAACAAATTTGGCAAAACAAATTAGTTGATTGGCTCGTTACAGATTGATTCGGGGTGCATGCACCGTTGGGTTCATCATTGTTTCTCAAGTTTGTGGATTTTATTTTTTAGGTCCCTTTGTTTTCACAGAATGGAAGGTATTAATAGTGAGGGGATTAGTAAAATTATATTTGTTTTCATAATGAGAGGATTAGTAAAATTGTATTTGTTTTGTTAGTGAGGGGATTAATAGTGAGAGGATTGTTAAATTATTTTTATATAAAATAATAAAATAAATAAAATTATGATTTTTACTTAACAAAAAATGCAAAAATATTAAACATTAATGTTTAAAAAAAAATGCCCAACAAGTAAATTTTAAAAAAAAATCAGTTGGCCGGCAGGTTGATCGGCCAGACGTTCGGCAACTCACTAAGCCGACGGATTATTTTGTAATACCACATCTTCGCCCGGATTATCAATCCGCTCACTCAAGGCCCATCCTAGTCTGAAAGGACTACCAATTCGGAGGCTACAAATAAAACGAACATGAACTACCTACACTATTCATCCACCACAGTCCACTGGCGCCCAAACAAACGGGGCCTAGTAGTCTTCGTGGATACTGGCTATTTCTATGAGAAGTTGGAATTAGATTTGACTTTCCAGGATGGATCTATAAGTTTGGAGTAGATCTGGTTCGTTTTGGCAATCTATTTTAGATTTTGGTAGAGTTTTGGCATCTTTGGCAACCTATTTAAGGTATTGTTTGGTGGTCCTCTATAGATTCTTGGCGGCTTCTTCAAAGTCTTATTTTGGTGAGTTGAAGGGTTCGCATTTTGTTCTTATCTGTTTTTTTGCTCTTGCTTGGGTTTATGATTATTTTTAACTAGATCTATTGGTTTTTGTTTGTGAAAACTTGTCTATTGGAGATGGAGAGGATTTTTAAGAAAACTTGTATTCGGGCAGTTGACGTTGTGAGAGATTGTATTTGTTATCATTGTAGCTCTTTCAAATAATTTTTCTCTTTGTCGGTGAATTATTCTCTTTGTCCACAGATATAAATTTAGCCAAATTATATAAATATTAGTATTTTGTGATTGTTTAGCTCTCATCAAAATATTCAAAACAACGATCTTAGGTCTCGTTTAGAAACAGACTAATTTAGTAATTTTTCGATCTTAGGTCTCGTTTGGAAACAGACTAATTTAGTAATTTTTTAGCTTTTTACAAAAAGAAGTGTAAAAAATAGAGAGAAAAAAGAATCTTTGACTTTTTGGTATGAGTTGTTGACTTTTTTATTTTTTTAATAATTTTTTGACTTTTTAACTAAATGGAAAGATTGCCAAAGGAGACCTTAGTGTGGTTGAATTTTGTAAAAACAATTTGGCACAACATTCAACCCAACTTCAATTAGGACTCTATTTAGAAATAAATTATTTTAGTTAGTTATATAACTTTTTATCAAAAAAACCGTGTAAAAAAAAGAATAGAGTGATGTGATGAGATGTTTTATTTTATTATAATTTGAGTAATGTTAGAAATTTTAAAAGTTTTAAACATAAGACCCACACTCATATGAGATATTTAATAAAAAATTTATGTGAGTCTTGCACCTATATAAAATATTTGATATAAAATTTATTAAATTTTTTGAGATTTGTGACATTATTGTTTTAGTTTTTAGCCCCTCACAAACACTCCTAGACTGAATAATCTCTCCACCTGTCTGAATCATCTGAATTGCACATGAAAAATCTTTTTTTATAAATTTAAATAAAAATTTAAAAGTAATAAGGAAAAAACGTAAAATGTCCCATGTCACATACACAGGCCCCAAAACGGTGAGATGATGATGCTTTTATGTAATGACTTTCTTGCAAGTAAAAAAGTCCCTTGACGTGCCGTATTGGAATACTGAACCTCCCTCTTTCTGTCACTCCCATACTTCCATTGACAAATAACAGTTAGGCCACTTCCTGCAGCAGATACGGGTGGAACTGTGTATTGGAAAAAAAATTGTTACTATTTGATCTAATATTTAATTTAACATTAAGATAAAGAAATAAAATAAAAAAAATATGTTTAATTTATCAATTTTTAAAACTCTTTTCAAAATTATTTTTTCTCTCCTCCCATTTTCTCTCTCTTTTTTTATATTAATAAATCAATTAATCAATTTTTCTCTCTATTCTCTCATCTCATATCTCATTCTTTTACATTCTGCACATTAATCAATTAAATTTTCTCTTCCCCTACTCGTCTATTAACTAAATAAATAAAAAAATTACAAACCACCTCAAAATTATTTTCAAAACTTATAATTAAATAAATTTTTAATTTTCAAAACTCTTTTCAACAATTTATCTTTTAAAATACAACTCAAAACTTAAAACTCGTTTCAAAAACTAAATCAAATGGAGCTGTTATTTGGTGATCTTGGGATAATTTGATGTAGGCTTATTTTGACAACATGGTTAAAAATCAATTTTTTTTGTTTTTTTTTTTGTCACATGACCTCTATATTTTTTTACATTTTTTTTATAAAAAAAGTCAAAAAATAATCAAAAAATTAATTTTTAATCTACTTCTCAAAATAGGCGCTAGTGTGTTAATTTGATTCTTATTGGTCAAGATAGTAGGACCCAATACTTTTTATTTGGTTTATGGGAGACAGCATGACAAGTGTCTTTGCGTTGAATGGTGTGAAATATTGTTCTTGAATTATCAAATAATCACTCGTGTAGGAAAGGATATAGCCCCTCTTGTTTATGCAAAACTTTATTTTAATTCTAAAGGACCAATAAAAATAAAAACAATGAACAACAGCTATTCCTTATATATATCTCTACGAGGGAGATTACGGGTTTTTTCGGAAGTTGTTTAAAAGTTAGTTTTTTAATTTTTTTTAAAAAAAACATATAAAAAATAGAGAGGTAATATAATCCAAAATAGATTAAAAGTTAAAAATTGATTTTTAACCATGTTCCCAAATACATATCAAAAAATAATAGAACCAAAATTATCAACCCAAAAAAAAAAAGAAAAATTATTTGAGTGGGTTCAACTTGTAAAATTTGTTTAAAATATGAATTGGATCATGATTTTGAAAATTATGTTATACCTTTTTAAATTTTCTAATTGCATAATAAATGACTATTTTTATTAATAAATCATTAAGTTAAGGAATAATTTTTAATAATGTTAGAAATATATTTTAATTAACAAAGTTAATAATTTTATTGTTACACTAATAGTTGACCTGTGCAATGTACGTGTTTTTTTTTAAAAAAATTTGATCGTACACGTGTGTTATAAAATAATAATTGTTTATTTTGAATACTTATATGTATTAATTTTAGTTAAATTATTTGTATATTTTGATAATTTTCGTTCTGTCATATTATAAAAGTGTAATTATCATGTAATAATTTTGTATGATATATATTAAATTATAAAATAATAAAATAAATATTCATTTTAATATTAAAAATAATAGTTAAATTAGAAGAAGAATTAATAATATAAAATTAAAAGTAATTCTAAGTATTTAATTTGACTTTATATTTATTTGACAAATAAAAATATGTAGAAATAGAAATTATATAAAATTTATTTAAAAAATTAAGTATAAATATGTTGTAGTTGAATTATCATATAAAATTTTTATATGATATATATATATATATATATTAAATTATAAAATTTAAAATAAACACTTTTAATTAAATTAAAATATCAATTATATAAAAAAATTCAACAACGACTAATAAAAAAAGAATCACATAACAACATCTAAACCTAAAAAAGAAAAAATAGTGAAAATATTGAAATGATAGGTACATCTTAGTGTATGAAATAATTAATCATCTGTAATATGATGTTCAAACATAAAATAGCTTACTGTTAAATAATTGAAAAAATAACTCAAGCAGTAAATCCAAACTTTAAAGGTTCTTCGAGAGTATCATTGTTATGCAGGTTTTTTTTACTATGAGTTGTAATTATATAAAATAATGTAGAAAATGAAGTATAATTTCATATATATAATCAACATAAAATATAAACGACAAATCCATAATATATAATTGGTATTTGGTATAGAATAATGTACGGAAAAAAAAAAAGAAAAAAAAAAGATGGCAATCTAGTTATTAAGAAAAAAAATCTTAATATCCATAAAAAATTAAGAAGAAAAACGTGAAACGTAAAATTTGTATTAAATTTGTGGATTATCTCAATTTATCATGAAAAATATATGAAAAATAAATATTTATAAAATAGAGTTCATATACAATAGGTAAAGTTAGTATAATTTAAATTAGATTTATGTTTGTGTAGAACTCTATAATTAAAAAAATGCATGCTGACGTGGCTCTTCAGAAAAAAGTAAACTCTTATAATGTGTCACTTAAGGATGGGAAAAAACACTACTTTTAATAATATATATATATGATATGATATGATAGGAGAATAGTTAAGAATTTTTTTTCTTTTCATTAATTCTGTTAAATAAATTTTTTTTTGATAATAAGGTATTTGTAATTCTCAGAACTATAAAAAATAATCCGTATTTTAAGCACATATTAGAATGGGTATTTATCATTTAAACCAACCCCCCCCCCCCCCCCCCCCCCCAATATTAGTGACAAATTTTGAGACAATTATTTTGTTAAAGCTTTTTTTTTTCATCTTTAGTAATTTCTTTTTAATTTTTTTTTAAAAAAAATACACTTTTGTTGGGCTGCAATGTTAGAGAATTTATAAATCAATCAATTACTCTTTTTTTTTTCTTTGTCTCCTCTCTCTTCTCTCCTTTCGTATTATCTCACATTCTATACATCAATTAATCAAATTTTTTCCCACACCATCTATTCAATTAAAAAAAAAAAAAAACAAATCATTCCAAAACTATTTTCAAAACTCATAACTAAACAAATTTTCAATTTTCAAAATTCTTTCCGACATTTTAGCTTTGATTTTTGCCATCAAAATACTGTGACGTGAGTTTAGGTTTGGGTTTGGGTTTGGATTTGGATTTATGATTTGTTTTTATGTGGAACTTCGCAATTTATTAATGCATTATTGTGGAGCTTCGTGATTTGTGATTTCGCGTTTGGTATATATTTAAATTTTGCAATTTGCGATCTCGTGAAGGGAGCTCGATTTGTGATTTGCCTTTGTAAATTTTGTGAATCTTCGTGTTTTGCGATTTCGCATTTGGTGTATAGTTAGATTTTGTGATTTGCAATTTTGTGGAGGGAGCTGAACTGGTATATTTGATTTTGATTTCAATTTCGATGTTTTGGTGTTTTTTAGTTTGAGTTGGTGATTTTGATTATGTTTGTGATATTGTTGTTATTCTGTTGTTTCTACGATTGAATTTGTATTTTGATCATGATATTGAAAGCTTTGAGATATGTATATGTAATGAATATTAGATTTTTTTTTTTCTATTACAAAATTGTTTTGGTTGAACACGAGTGCTGGTTTGTTATTTTCTACAGTGATAATTTTATCACTGAGTATTTTGGGAGTGTTATTGGTTTAACTTTTTTCAACAATGGTAAATTTATCAGTGAGTATGGGAATAGGAGATGAAAAAGTTGCATAATATAATGGTAAGATTCAAATCGAGTTACCATGCCTAATAAGTGTAAGCCTTATTTGCCGTTCAAAAAAAAAAAAAAAAAAAAGTGTAAGCCTTATTCACTGTTCCATTCTCTTGGTCTTTTGGTAATGTTAACTGTTAAATTTATCACTGTTGGTTTTTGGATGTGTTTGAGTTAGTTGATAATTTTATCACTGTATTAAATTTTGTTTTAGGTTGTTTGAGCTATTTACTAAAATATAATTGTTGTTTGTTAGGATTTATAGTGATGGAGAATTCTTCGTTTCTTATATACAAGTTTAAAGGTGTGACATTGGTTATCAAGTATAATAATGGATTTAATTTCAAGGATTTAGTATATAAATTGTGTGCAAAGTGGAGTGAGTTAGTTGGTAATTCTTTGAATATATTGTATTCAATCCTTGAACATTCTTGTTGTGGTCTACAAAGTGAAGAGGATTTGGAGGTTATGGTTGGACTCGCACTTTATTATGATATTCATCGTATTGATGTTTTTGTTAAGTGTTGTTTTTTGGGTGAATGTTATATAATTTGTGATGGTGAAGCTAGTAGTAGTAGTAGTAGTAGTAGTGGTAGTAGTAGTAGTATTAGTAGTATTGTTTGTGAAACTGATTTTTTGCCTTCATTTTATTCAAATCAACGGAAACCTTTACTCTCCGATGGATGGGTTAATTGTATGAAAGGAGTGTGACGAAGGTTTGCTCAAGGAGTTGTTAAATTTTGAGATGCGTTGTCAAAGTATTCTATTCATTCCGATTTTGATTTTGATTTTGTTAAGAATGATAAGGATCGTGTCACTGTTCAATGTAAGAGAAGGGCTGATTTGGGATGTTTATGGAGCATGCATGTTAAAGTGGAAATTCTAGTAAAGCTTTTATTATTAAACAATTTGATGATGTTCATACGTGTGGATCTTATTTTCGTACAGTCAAACATGCTAGGATGACTTTGAGTATGATTGGTGGACTAATTTCAAATGAGGTTCGTAATAAGGCTTTGATATCGGTTAGTGAGGTGGTTTGTGATTTCAAGGACTATTATGGAACAGAAGTTTATTATCGACGAGCCTGGATAGGTGTTGAAAAAGCAAAGAGTGTTGTTTTTGGTGACTATTCATCATCATTTGACGATCTTCATTGATATGTTGATGTCGCTAATGATGTTAATCCGGGAAGTGTTTTTGATGTTGATAGTAAAGGAAGACATGTCAAATGCTTGTTTTTCGCTTTTCAGGCATGCATTCATAGTTTCAAGTATTGTCAGCCTGTGTTGATACTTGATAGAACTTTCTTGAAAAGAAGACACAAAGGTTGTTTATTAGCTGCTATGGCAAAAGACGGTAACCAAGGTATATTCTGTGTCTATGTGTTATTATTATTAAAACAGTGATAATTTTATCATTTTTGTTACTATAGAGTGTTGATTATTGAGTATGGTCAATCTATTAGTGATAAATTTATCATTGGTTGGGTGAGTATGCTATATACTTTTGTTAAATTTTTATATTTATACACTGATAAATTTATTATTTATTGATTCTATATGTTGTATGCTGATATTGAATTTTTGTAGTTATACAGTGATAAATTTATCTATGGTTGGTGCTATATCTTATATACTTTGCGTTTTGCTTTTGTTTTATAATCTTTTTTATTTGTTACTGATAAAGTGTATATATATTGTTTGTACGTTTATATCCGTTATTTTTTGCCATTGTTGATAGTGAAAGTTATGACAGTTGGCATTGGTTCTTGTCAAATTTATTTGTTATTTTGATTCTGGGGAGGGATATTGCATTTGTTATTAATCAATATAGAGGTTTGCTGAAAGCTTTAACTGAAGTCTTTCTATTTTCTTCTTATTCTTTTTGTCTAATGCATTTGAAGACAAACTTGAAGACTTATTTGTCAGTGAAGAGTCGTGAATATAAAGAGTATTTACTTACTCTTGTTAGTAGATGTGCATATGCTCCTACTATTGAGTTGTTTAATGAGCTATTTGAAGAATTTAAGGGTCGTTGTGGTCGTAGTGTTCAGAAGTTTCTTGAGAATTTGCCTAATGAGTGTTGGTGTAATGCTTATTTTCAAGGCAAGAGGTATGGTGAAATGTGCACAAATACTGTGGAGCTCCATTTGTTTTCAACTAGTCTTGTTGATGCTATACGGGTGAAATAATGGAGCAATTTTCAAAAAGGGGAGAAATTGGGAATAAGTGGAATTGTATTATTTGTCTTTTTGCAGAGAAAAAGTTGGAAGAAGCTTTTAATGATACAAATGCATGGATAGTTAAGAAATGTAGCGATGACATTTATGAATTCCAGTTGGATCATCCAGTTATGGTTGATATTGGGAAATGTTCTTGTTCTTGTCAATTATGGGAAATTGATTTTTTTTTCTTGCAAACATGGTTTTTGTGCTATAAAGAGGAGTGGCACTACAACAAATATCATTTTTTTATAGCATGCAATGAATGCTATCAAAAGTATATAATAGCATTTGTTGGCATGCTGTGTTAATCCATGTTATTAAAAATTTATATTTTTTATTAGCATTTATTAAATGCAATGGAAGAACGCTATAGAATAATATGTTATAGTGCTCTAGGAATGCTATTATATTGTTGGACTTTACCAACAAAAAAAAAAACTTTAGCACAATAGTTTGAGAGTGCTATAAAATTTCTTTGATAGCATTTTCTAAAAGCTCTCATGTTACTCTTTTTAAAAAATAAAACAAAAATTATATATAATAGAAAAATTAGTCTAAATGCTATTTTTATCCAAATATATAAAGAAGTAAATAACAAGTATGAAAATTCAATTCATTTCACACAAGCTTCGTTGAGGATTAAATAATTACATCATACGAAAAATGTAGCATATAAGAAGAGACACTTTCTGATAAGAATAAAAACACATACAAGAAGGACCAACATAGATTCTAACAGAGAGACAACTTGGTGAGACTGAGCATAGTTAAAGAGAGAAAAATCTTTAGGTTAATAAAGCCCAGTGCACTATTTTAAAAAAAATAAAATAAAAAAAGAGTGAATTTCTGTAAAATAACACAAATCTTGATTTCCATATACAAGTTTCCAACAAGAATTTCCCAGTAAGATTGAAATTCACAATAACAAGGTTAGAACTTAGCTGATACAAATTCGTCCAGCACAAAAGAAATTGAGAGAACAGAAATACCTTGGTAGATGAACTGTCCCACACAAATATGCTCTCAAGTCCTCAGTAATCTTGAAAACTACTCAAGAAATAGGAGATAGAAAGAGAATGGATAGAGATGAGAGGTTATCAAATCGTGGGAAAGTAGGAAACTGACCCCAAAAAAATAGAGCCGAATTTTGGGAGGGAAACTACACAAGAAATAGGAGATAGAAAGAGAATGGATGGAGAGGAGAGGTTATCAAATCGTGGGAAAGCAAGAAACTAACCCCAAAAAAATAGAGCCAGATTTTGGGATGGAAATTTTTTTAGCCTTATATAGCGTCGTTCCTCTAATGCAATAATAACTATGATTATTCTTCAGATTAATGACTTATTATAACGTTTTTAAATTGCTACTGTATTAAACATTGACAAAATAGCTATGAAAAATAAAATGTTTTATGGTCTGAAACTTTTTTATAGCATTTTATTGGAAAATGCTATTAATGTCTTTCCGTTTTCTTCTTATTCTTTTTGCCTGATGCATTTGAAGATGTCACGCCCTCAAAATTAAGCCCATTAAATATAAAACATGACATGCCTTATTAACAGAAAACATTATATTATTTCAATCATCAGAGTATTACGAAATAAAACATCAAAATAAATGCCCTACGGGCTTACATCTTGCCAAGCCAACACTTGGACACAATTCCATGAGTTCTAACTCAAAACAAATAAAGCCCTAGGCTTGAATGTTTACATAATTCAAATAAACAACTAAACCAAATACAACAAGTCTTCAAGTCCAAATCCTCACAAGCTAAGTCTTTGGAGGTAGTGAACCACCTGAACCTGAAAATGAAGTTCCCATATAGGGTGAGCCACAGCCCAGTAGAGAAATACTAAACCAAGCATAAGAATTAACTAAAGCAGTAGCATCTGATACATGGTTAACACAAAATAATCTATTTACAATTTCATGACGCAAATGTCTACATTGCCTATGACACTTTGTCTATGGCATAATTCACCTCCCAATTATGGCTCAGAACCTGGCCCAAATAACTCAACGGGGATTTCATCTCTTATTAACAATCTTTCCAATTCAACAGGGATAACAAATCAAGTTAAACCTCTCATATAACATAACAAATACACAAGTTGGTATTGTATCAATCACAATCAAATTCACTTCCATACTTCCCAACTGATACACATTTTGGTGATGTATCATATCAACTAGATAAGCATATGAGCTGTATCTCTGCTATAGGCGCGCATATAAGCAGCAACCCTGGGTTTATCCCCTATCTTCCCATAATCATTAACCGGTTTAGAGGTACATCCCCCATCTTCCCCTAAACCGTGGAGTACATCCCCTATCTCCTCCCATACACAAGTAATGCACATAAACATAAAGTCATATACACAATAAATCAATACATAAATTCAATGTAATATTCCAACCTTTATACTCAACAACTTAACCAAATGATTAGTTTCAATTTGCCTAATCCACATGCAATGTCTACAACAATCATGGCTATCTTCCACCGATAGCCCAAAACAATTATTTCTAAACAAGAAATTACTATAGCAACACATGTAATTTCAACATCCTCAAGGTAAGTATTTAAACTAACCAAATACAACATTAAATCACTAAATTCCCCAATCTCATGAATCTACCCAATATCACAATCTTCCCTTAAATTGGTTATATAAATTAATCTATGACAAACCCTAGGGTTTCTCCCAAATTAACCAAACTACCCCCACATACCAAAATACCAATACTTAGGATTAAAACGTATAAATGGAGTAGGAAATCCCTACCTCGAAGATATAGCTCGAAAAGAAGAAGATGAAGATGATGCCCAAAACCTCAAAGTGCTCCAAATCCAAGATTGTTCCGATTAAATGAAAGCCCTCACTCTCCTCTATCTTATTTGTAAAGGAACTAGGGTAGAAACACACCCTAACTAGATCAAACCTAGGGGAAAAAGTGTTTAGAGAAGAAGAAAAGTCGGACTTTAGGGTTTGGGATAAAAAAAGAATGAAAAACTGCCCTAAAAATCCTGTTGCTGCCTTTAAATACTGGACAGGCTCGCTCGAACGAAGACCTGGTCGCTCGAGCGACCAGACACAAGAAACAGACCTCGCTCGAGCGAAGAGAAGCTCGCTCGAGCCAAAGACAAACCAGCTCGCTCGAGCGAAGGGAAGCTCGCTCGAGCCAACAAACACTGCGTTCAGGTCTAGCACTGGACGCAACCCTCGCTCGAGCCAAGAAAGGCTCGCTCGAGCGACGAACCAAAAAGAAGAATCTCGCTCGAGCGAAGAGAAGCTCGCTCGAGCGACCAAGCCAAAAACTGCACATCAAGTATTGGTTTCTAAACCCAACCAACCTGCAATCAACCTGCCCAAAACATCCTATAACCAAAGAACAAGGAATCAAAGGACAACAACGACAACAATATGACAACGGAATCCACGGAACATAAGTCCGGATACAATAATCAAATGGGAAAAGACCGGGGTCGCTATAGAAGACAAACTTGAAGACTTATTTATCAGTGAATAGTTGTGAATCTAAAGAGTATTTGCTTACTCTTTTTAGTAGATGTCCATATGCTCCTACTATTGAGTTGTTTAATGCGCTATTTGAAGAATTTAAGGGTCATTGTGGTCGTAGTGTTCAAAAGTTTCTTGAGGATTTGCCTAACGAGTGTTGGTCTAACACTTATTTTCAAGGCAAGAGGTATGGTGAAATATGCACAAATGCTGTGGAATCTTTTAATTCATGGATTAGGGATGAGCGCCATTTGTTTTCAACTAGTCTTGTTGATGCTATATAAGTGAAACTAATGGAGCAATTTTCAAAAAAGAGAGAAGTTGGGAATAAGTGGAATCGTATTGTTTATCCTTTTGCAGAGAAAAAGTTGGAAGAAGCTTTTAATGATGCAAAGGCATGGATAGTTAAGAAATGTAGCGATGACAATTATGAAATCCAATTGGATTATTCAGTTATGGTTGATATTGGGAAACATTCTTGCTCTTGTCAATTGTGGGAAATTGATTTTTCTTTCCTTGCAAACATGGTTTTTGTCTATGAACGCGTGCAGGTACGAGTACAGTACGGGTATGGGTGCGGGTACACCGATACGACAAAACTCAAAAAAAGTATGATACGGGTACGATTGCAGTACGCCGATATTTTTTTATTTTTTATAATTATAGTTATAGTTAAAGGATCCAACCTCCAAATTAAAATTAAATATGAAAACTAAAAAAAGAACTACAAAACTAAAAGACAAATTATATTTCAATTCAACAATGCCAACATTAAAACCTTTAAGCATTAAAAATAATATTTGTGAAAATCTTTTTTAAAATCTTAATTTATTTTTAAAATCTGTGTCCTATCTGTGATCATAATTTATTTTAAAAATCTATGTCTGTGATCATAATTTATTTTTAAAATCTTTTTTCTTGCTCATCAATTATATTTAGACATATCTACATGAATTCAGGGACTTGGTATTTTACGTAATGGAAGGTAAAGTAGATCCCCAACTTTATAAACTCCACAATAAATGAAATCTAACAGAGTTTGCAATTTTTTTTTATTAGTTGTAAATGCTTATTGCTTTTTAATCTGGGTTAGACATTAATTCAAATTTTTCTACAGGATGAAGAGGTTCTAGATGAGGTGTTTATAGGGTGAGACCAAAGAAATAACAAGGGCACAAAAATTGCTGATCTACAGGGGAACAAAAAAAAAAATGGAGAGAGAGAGAGAGAGAAAGATGAAGAACACTCACCGGAGGGAAAACAAAGAGACGAAATTGATAAAGAACACTCGCCAGTTGCTAATCTGCAGAGAAAGTGAAGAAACAAAGATGAAAACGAGGAGACGAAAAAGAAGAAGAAGAAGGAGAAAAAGACGAAGAAGAAGATGAAGAAGAAGAACACTCACCGGAGGGCTTCGTCTCGTTGGGTCGCCGTCGGCTTTGAAGTGAAGAGATGCTACTGTTGTTAAAGAAGAAGACGAAGAAGCCTGTGCTAGGGCTTCGTCTCTTTGTTGCTGCTATTGAAGTGAATAAATGCAAGAAGGGACAAAACAAAAACCTAGGTGTATATATTATATTCTTAATATTACAAAATGACCCCTATAGTTTTTGTTTTTTTTAATAAAGAACATAAATAAATTGCTTCGGTATCCCTAATTCTCTTATAAATTTGATTTTTTGCCCTGCTGTACCCAAAACGTACCAATGGCGTACCCATGCCGTACTCGATTGAACCAAATGTACCGGACCCCTTTTTGCCGTACCCGGTACGCATACAGCTATATCGGTACGTGTACCCGCACCCGGTAAGTACCTGGTACTTGTACGGCACTATTTTTGGAGTACCCGTGCTTTATAGGTTTTTGTGTTATAAAGAGGAGTGGGAAGGATTTGAATTGTTTTCTTGATGATTATTACCGTGTTTGTAGTTATTGTGATTCTTATTCGCATTCTATCTATCTAGTTCCTAGGATGTGAAAGTCAAATGTAGTTCACTACTACAAAAACAGATAAAGATCACACTTTTTTTTTGTGTGATGTATATTATTTAATCACACCTTTTAAGTTTTATTAAAATGTGATCTTTGAGAGTGTGATTAAAAGTGATCATTTTTAATCACACCTTTTAAGTGTGCTTAATAACATTTAGATCACACATTTTAAGTGTGATTAAAAACATTTAGATCACATCTTTTAAGTGTGATTAATGATATTTAGATCACATCTTTTAAATGTGATTAAAAATATTTAGATCACATCTTTTAAGTGTAATTAACAACATTTAGATCACACCTTATAAGTGTGATTAATAACATTTAGATCACATTTTTTAATGTGATTAATAACTAATAAAACATGTGATAATAAACATTTAGATCACAGATTTTAAGTGTGATTAATATCTACTTTACTGGGAGCAGCCAACTATATATCTGGGTCCACTGCTTGCTTTAACAATCACTAAATTACCCACAAGCAATCAATCAATACCACATTTAAATTCAAACCATCATAGAAGAGTTTACTAAGAAAAAGTAAGTTTAAGTTCATTACAATAAATTAATCGACCAGTTTCATAACTAAGAGCACATTATGAATTATTCCATTTACAGGCAGCCCATAATAGACTAGAGCTCGTATTTTTTTTGCATGACATGTGTCAAGACTACAGATTCTAAACTGAGCTAAAATGATTTCACAAACAATTTCCAAACCCCCTCCCCTCCAAAAAAAAAATGGAAATAAAGAACAAAAGAAATGAGTAATTACATCGCTCATTGTTAAGAGGCTTGAGAATTTCTCCGATTATCTGCTCAATGCTCTGAAGCGACTTCAAATTGTCTTCTATCTTATTGAACTCTTTCTTGGAAGCTCGCAAGCTCTCCCTCACTGCATGCTAAACGTAATTAGAAAATTGTATATGTGCCTAAGTGTGAAAACATAATTTTATTCAAGTAGTCAAAGGACATCTACAACCCTTGATTCAAACTTATATCGAATTTAAAAAGCAAAATGTAGGGACTAGATTTGTTAAATCTCTTTGTATGTATTTAATATACATATAGTAAGACTAAAACACCAAAATATTACATTTAATCAGATGCAAATCAGTCATGGACAGGGCTCCTCGAACAGAGATGTACTTGTGGGGAGAACATCTCTTTGTTTGTATTTAAGAAACCAAGTAAGTATACCTTTTCCCCTGTGACGAGCAGCACGCTTCTGTGGGATAAATCCAAGGGACCCATGTAGGGGATGCTCAAACTTCCTGTGCGACATCTTCTCTTCCTTCACAAATAAATGGTTAACGTTATTATCGGAAAAAATTAACATTGAAAGTCCTTGTAATCTACTATTTTGTAATCCTTGCTCTAAATTAAGTGTCCAAAACTTCCAATCAAACATAAACATAATCAACTAGGAACATGGAGATATAACTGCACATACAAGAATCATCCGATGCATTTCTGATATTGATTATGTACACACATGTATAAACTTGCTATGAAATATAACTCGAAAGAGATCATACAAATCAAGACATTCTCATATGTGATTTTTCATTGAAAAAACTTGAAATCCATATGTTATATGAGTTCTACTGAAATGAGAATGTGACTTGGAATTTAGAGACATGTATTTGCATAGAAATGTTACAGATAACATTAAAACCAAAATTTTAGTTTTGGAATTGATGAATGTATACTGATCTGTTAGGTTTCAAACGAATCAGCACCATATCATTATCAAATCAATCATCTGTTTAAACACACAACAATCAAAAATCAGTTTAAAATTTCAACAAACATTAGAAAGCATGTTCATGAAAACTACTCAACAACATTAGTTATTAACTTAAACAACCATTAAAATTCTGTAATAATGTAGATCTTTTGTAAACCTATGGATTTGTTCCCATATCAGGTGCTGGAACATCAATGTGCACTCCAATAAGATCGTGTATCTTTTGGGTGAAAATTCTAGTGAGTCGTTCTAGCTTAGATATGCTTAATTCCCCTGGATTGCATCTTATCCCTTCTTTAGCGCCACCGTATGGTATGTTGGCTACTGCGGTCTTTCACGTCATTAGTTGTGTTAAAGCAGAGTATAATTCTTATACTTTTTGTTACAAAACTAGATAGATATATCAGTGCATACCTAATATAGAAGCACAATGCATGTCCGCATAAGATTCGTCTCTCGTGAGCAATTCCCACGTGACAATCCCAAATGAGTAAGCATCAATCTACAATGCAGAAAAAAAGAAATAATAATAATATACACAAAAGAAACTAAAAGAAGAAATTAAAAACCTCTTAGAGAGATAATGAAGTACAATTATGTAAACTTAATATTTCTAAAGTTTATGCTCAAAATAATCTTACCTTTTCCGTAACAATGTTACTCTTTCCACTAAGAAGTTCAGGTGCCATCCAAGGTAAGGTTCCACGAACACCCCCTAACACTGAAGTGTGTTGTTTTACCTTTGATAAGCCAAGGTCACCAATCTAAAAAGAAATGCAGACAATGGATGAGCGATCACATTTTGTAATAGAAGCACCATGTAACAAGAGTTAAACATGAACATGTATCAAGTTATCTAACATGAACATGTATAATGAGATGAAGATGAACTTATCCAAAAATGAGATGGAGATAATAAACAGATGTAGGCTAGGTACATGATATAAATGTACTAATCATGTGAATGAGACAGTGAATAGCAACCTGTAATCCCCTAGACAAAAAACAAAAGATTTAAGAGTCTGACAACAAAGAGCCAACAATTCATATTTTTTAATATCTAAAACTAGAATTTCCTAAACAACCTATCTAGCCTTAAGAAAACATCAATCTTCATATTGTGCATGTGTATTAACTCTATGAACACTAAAGAAAACCAAAATCTGTGTTTTTGATCCACAAAAGTGCTTGAAAGTTTTCAAAATTAACCCGTATAAGCATCACAAGAACTTATTTTACAGATAAAGACTGCAATGATTAGATGAGGAAATTCATTACCAAGTCCTATTTTTGAAACCCATAATCAACTCATGTTCCTATATTTAGAAGAAGAATAAACAAAATGAATTCTTGACATTTAAAAAAGAGATAAACGAGAAACATAACACCAAAATACTCAGTATCTAATGTAAAATACTCACTATTTTTGACATTTAAATGAATTTTTTCAATACTCAGTATCTAATGTATATCTTGAGTAATGAAGCAGACAGTAAAGAAATTTAATGAAATGGAAGCCAAGAATAGATTCCATTTACATAGTGCACATACCACAACAGAAATTTTTTTGTTTATTTTCTTGAATGAAGAGAGCACAATCTTTCCAAAGAGAAGCAAAGTTCCATTTTCACATAGGGCATACAAAACATAACATCAATTAGCCACTTAATGAGGCAACATCAGACTCTCAGTTGTTAACTAATATCAGAACCCTAAAAGAATTGAATCATTTTGTAGGTAAACTTAAGATTCAATTGGAAGTATATTATACATCTCAATTCATAAATACTACTGGCATTACTAGATGGATCTGAATTCCCCTCAAACAAAAACAAGCATCCATCATAATTACAGCAAAGAAGTATTACACATCCCAATTTGATTTATACTATTAACAAATCTGATATTTAAGCTTGCAATTGGAGTCAATTTTATGTAAATATTAGAGACCAAATGAAAATTATGAAAATAGATTCTTCGCTGATTTTGAATCTAAATACATTAACATGAAAAAAAATTACAAGAAATTCTCAAATATAACCAAAATTTGACACTTAAATCCCGATCAACCATCAATGTCTTTGTCTGCCTAATTGAACCTGGGTTTGCGTATAGATCAATACAGTAAAGTTGTAAATGTTAGTAAATCATTGATACCAGAGATGTTCTTTAGATGATAATAGTTGGAAGTTATAAAAGCAAAAAGATCAAAGTGAATGAGATTCTATTGAAAAGAGAGCAAACCAAAAATAGGAAGTGAAAAGATTAAAAGAGTTTTTTTTTTTCAACTGAAGAGAGGCCATATCGAAGATCTGATAGAGAGAGAGAGAGAGCGAGAGAGGACCTAGGGGGTGGTAGCGACGGGAGAACCAGACCTGAGGAGGAGCTTCAACAGGTAGAGCGCATCCAGTGCCATCGCACTCGAGCTTTTCTTGGAACATAAAAGCCTATCATTTCATCAGTTGGTTTTCTCTTGCTTTGACTCGATCGGTCTCGGTCTCGGTTCTAGTCCCTGTCTCGATCCCGATGATCTTGATCTTTCTTCACTCCTCAGTCTCGTAACCCCGCCGATTTGTGCAACTTAACCGAACTATCTTCCTCTGCAAAATCACCAGAATTAGAATCAAGAAAAAAAAAAAATCAAGAAATTTCCACCAAATTGATGTAAGAATTGATGGATTCAGAATTAGATCTGAACAAGTTATTGGAATCAACCCTGGTGAATCTCGCAAGGAGCATGAGGAGACAGAGAGAAAACCCTAGATCTAGGACAGAGAGGAAAAACGATAGAGAGAATAGGCAAATTTTAGTTTAGTAAAAAACGTGGTAATAGGCAAATTTTGTTGTAGTAGAATTTGGGAATTGTGTGGTGTTTTGGAAAGTTGGTAATAAGTTGGTTTTTTGGCTTTTTAGTTTTTTTAGTGGCTTTTTGGGCAAAAAGTTGGGTTATTTTGGGTAAAAAAAAAGTTGACTTTTTTGGCTTAAAAAGTTAAAAAGCCAAAAAGCCGACTTTTTGGAAACTTCCCAAAAAATCCCTGTATATTTTATATAAAAATCAAATTAAAATATTTTATACAATCACACCTATCAAAAAATCCCTGTATATTTTATATAAAAATCAAATTAAAATATTTTATACAATCACACCTATTTAGGGAGTGTGATTAAATATATATATATATATATAAATATAATTACACTTATTTAAAAAGTGTGATTAAAAAATAGTAATGTATATATAATCACACTTTAATTAGAAGGTGTAATTAAAAAATATATAATTAATCACACTTTAATTAGAATGTGCGATTAAAAAATATATATATATAATCACGCTTATTTAAAAAGTGTAATTAAAAAGTAGTAGTGTATATATAATCACACTATAATTAAAAATGTGATTAAAAAATATATAAATAATCACATTTTAATTAGAATGTGTGATTAAAAAAAATATATATAATCACACTTATTTAAAAAATGTGATTAAAAAGTAGTAGTGTATATATAATCACATTTTAATTAGAAGGTGTGATTAAAAAAAAATATATATATATATATATAATCATACTTAATTGAAAAGTGACATAAAAAAAATATATTATCACACTCAATCAAATTAAGTGGGATTAAAATATCAATCTAATTTTTTTTATCACACTTCCAATAAAAGTGAGATATATATATATATATATTTTATCAAAGTGTGATCTTTAACTAATTTTGTAGTAGTGGTTGTTGATGATGACGTTGTTTTACCTTCTCTTTGTAAGAGACCAATTGGACATCCAAGAACAAAGAGAATACCTTCTAAGGGCGAAATCAAGAGAATTAGGTTCAGTAGGTGTGGAAAGATGGAAACTCATAATTAGAAGACATGTAAAGAAGCTTTGCTTTAGTTGTATTGATTTAAATTGAATTACTTTATTGAGACTTGAGAGGTGTTACTTGCAATGATTGAGTATTGTTTGAAAGATATATCATTTTGGTAGTTGTATTGGATGATTGAGGAATTTTTTAAACGGAAATTATATTTTTTGCTTATATTTTTACAGGATTAAGTTTCACATATTTATATTTTTTGATTTTAGTTAAATGTAATTGCTGTTTTTGATGTTTTATACAGTGGTAAATTTATCACTGGTTGGTTTGGATGAGTTGGTGGATTATTTTTTGTAAGAGTGATAAATTTACCATTGTCTAAAGGAAGCAATCAAGCATTAATGGGGTTCCTGAATTTTGTTATTTTCAAGAATGATAAATTTATCACTGATTGTATGGGAAGAGTTGATGGTTTATTACATTTATGTCAGTGGTTGATAAATTTATCACTGTCATATCTAACCCAAAGTTCTTTTGTACAGTGATAAAGTTATCACTAGCTTAAACTCAACAAAAATCAATTGTAGGTTGCTTGGGACTAAGTTTCCCAATCTGTCCTACATCACTACCACTATGTGATTAATTATTAATGGGATCCTTGAAGAAAGATATTTCGAGTTTGTAATTCATTTTCAGTTTAAATTGTTCAAATTTTAGTCTAGGAAATGCTTCAGCGTTCTCATGTTCAGATGCAACAGTTTATCATCAGGTCTTGAATAAGATCATATTTCTTCATAAATAATTGGTTCTTAAAGTTAAATGTTAAAATGTATGTAGGGTTTGTTTTTTTGGGTTTTTTGTTAAAACTTTATCTCCACTCCATATACCCAGAATGACATGTTCTTACATTCATTCCCAAACTTGGAAATATCTACAAACTGTAATAGTATTTTAATTTTCAATTTGGACAATGCAGAAGTGTTTGTGTTTTAATTTTCAATTTAGGTAAATTTTTTATTATTTTTTATGGTGTTTTGTTTACTTAAGTTGGGAAGAAAGAGAGAGAGAGAGAGAGAGAGAGAGAGAGAGAGAGAGTTGCTAGTTTTTTTAGTTTGAACTGTGATAAATTTATCAGAGTAAAAAAAATGTCACGTTAATAATGAAGGGGTCCAAACATGTTATTAACCTTTAAATTTGACACAAATAATCAGATTATAATCAATATTTTGAATGAAATTTACATAAAACAAGACTAATATCAAAAGCCAGATCTGGTAACAATATAGCTAAAAAAAAAACTGAATATTTCATTTAGTGTATTGTCTATAAATTTGACATTATAACAATCAATCATTGTAATATTCATTGAAGCAAAGTAAGAACTAAAATGATCAAAATATAGGTAACACTGTAACAACCAAATAAGAAAAATGTATGAAGTATTCACATTGTAACAACCAAATTAATCAATGTTTCCTTTTGTTTTCTTCTCTTTCAGGTTTGTTGATTATTGCGGAGGCAAGTCATCAATGTTTTTGTCATGACCCGAACTCGCCCCTATGGATTAAGGTTATAACCAGCCAGTAATCAAGGGATTACCTACGGCCTCAAACCAAAACAAAAGATATTCCATCAGAGTTAAGGGGCCGAACGGAAGTAAGCTTAAAAATTTTGTCTAATGAGCTATGCTCACATGGCATATCAAAACATTTCACATATACTTAATAATAACTCACACCACACATCAGTAGTTAACATCTTGTATACCCAGGATCATTCAAACACATAGTCAGCTAACCCAAAAACTTATACACATAAACAGTCTATCATGACCAATAGAAATAGCAAAAGATCATAACAAAGCCTCTTGCGTGAGGCACCTGGGCTGACTTCACAAAACTTGGGTTCCTTCTTAAATTCCACTAAGGCTGGGGTTAAACGTCCCTTTGCTCACCAACATACATATAAATGAGAGTGAGCTAACGCCCAGTGAATAATATCAAAATAAAGAAGTTAATGAATGAGATTCGTTCATAAATGAATCATACTTATAATGTACACATTTGAACCACTATTCTCATTCACATCAGACTTACAAATCTCAACAAAGCAAAACGACCTCGGGTCCAACACATCATATCCATATGCAAACGACCTCAGGTCCAATTCTTATATAAAACAATACGACCTCGGATCCATCTATACGAAATGACCTTTGGTCCAGCCAACTCTTTACTCAAAACAACCTTTGGTTCAATTTAAACATATCAAATGGCCTCGGGCCCAATTCGAACATATCAGGCGTATCAAACGGCCTCGGGCCCATTATCTGTATATTTATATCCATGCGTATTTCATATTCATGGTCATGATCCCTTTCATTCAAATGGCCTTTGGCCTATCACGGTATTCAAACATACCCAATGATATATTCAAACGGCCTTTGGCCCATCTTTGCATTCATGTCTAATGGCCTTTGGCCCAATCATTCATGTCTGACGACCTTTGGCCCAATTCAGATACATCAAACATATCAATGGCAAACGGCAAATGGCAAATGGAAAACGGCAAACGACAAACGGCCTTAGGCCCAATTCAAATATATCAAATGTATCAAACGGTCTTAGACAAATTAGGCATATAGATTACTCATTCATATTTCAAATTAGCAAATCCATGGAGCTTATACAAAAGTAGCATTTGGAAAGTAACATACTTGAAAATATCTTTACTAAGATATTACTCACAGTGTTCTGCCGGTGGATTTGCTTTTGAGCTCGACCCTACACATTACATAACACATATGGGTCACAAACGATTCAATCCGTTCTTAATTCATACATTCCTCTTAGGTTTCGCTCTTATCCTTTTTAACTGATTTACAATGCTTAATGCATGCCTAAGAGTACTTAGAAATAAAAGAGAACGAAAAATGAAACATGAAACATCTTTACAAAATTTCAGAAACAAGGTTCCTCGCTCGAGCGTGGCTTTGGCCGTTCAAGCGGACCCCTTTGGTCTGCAAAAGTACTGGTTACTTTATTTTTACGCTCGAGCGTGACTTCGGGCGCTCGAGCTGAAAGTCACACTACATGGCTCCCCGCTCGAGCGGACATCCATATCTGCAAAAGTGCTGGGAACCAGCATTTTACGCTCGAGCAGCGAATCCCCCCGCTCAAGTGGACATGCCGGATTCTGGGTTTTCCAGCAAGCTGACTGAGCCTAAAACTTGCATTCAAACTTATGTTTCTTGCATATTATGACTTATACTTCACATGCAAACCTTCTAACATGATGCAAATGCTAAATTACAACATTTTGAAGCTCAATTCCCATGGATCAATTTCATACTCATACCATTCTTGCCAAATTCATCTCCAAAACATGTAGTTGAGTCCATAGTCTCATTTTCATGGATGCATGCCTTAAATGACTTCCAATTTAGCCCAATCAACATGTCTTATACACAAACATGAGGACTCATAACAGATTGCTACATGCATGCACACATTGATCTTAATTTCATCATGATTGGCATGCTTTACCTTCAAATATGCAACTTTATGGCAAGTCATGGCAATTCTATGCATGCATGCTCAATCTAACTTCATATATAACTTAATTCACACTTCTGTTTACCATCTAGCTTCAAATTCTCAAAATTACAATCACAATTTGTGAATCAATGCTCAAATACTCACCTTGGAGTTCCAAGCTTCCAATTTCTAGTTAATTCTTGGAGTTAAGCTTCCAAATTCACAACTTTGAGCCAAGATACACAATTTTCCCTCTTCCTCTCTCTAGAACCGGCCTCTCTCTCTCTAGAGTGTATAATCGGATTTTGAGTTCACAAAAAATGAAGAGTTAAGTGTAATAAGGCCTTTATATAGTCCCTCTCTTAATCCAATTTGATTATAGCTAATTAATAGCACTTAATTAATCGTTCTGAATCTAATTATTTTGATTCGAATCAATTTTCAATTAAATTTCACCGTAGGCTCTAAAAATTACGCTAATCACAATGGCATAATCAATTTCAGGTTCTGTGGCCGATAGGGCCTTCAATTTAATTTCTAAGCAGATAATCAAACAGATTTTCCTACGGTGAACCAATAGAAATTCAAAACCACATATATTCATATAAATGGCACTTAAAATCATATCAAACACATAATCACAATCATAATCAGGATTAATTAGCATAACATGGACCAGGGTTATCACAATTTTCATCAACTATTTGTTGTTGAGCAGTTTGTTGGTTAGTCAAGAAGATAGTTAATATATCGGCTCTCAATTGATTGCTTTCTTCTCTGGAAAAGTAGGCATTATGTTGTTGTTGAAAACATATTGCCTCATGATATAGCAAACAATGATTCCACAATCAAGCCTACAAAAACATTTTGAGAACAAAATATTAGAATTTGGTTTTGTTGCATTTTTTTTTTATAAGAGTGTTTTGTTATTGATAAACTTATGAAGTGTCTTCTTGTTGTAGGCTATTGATGACTCTCTCTATCTCTTGTTGAAATTTATTAGGGGCGATGAGACTTGACTTTTCATCCTTTATGTACTTGTCAAGTTGTCAATATTCTTTCTCTACAACATATAAATTTGTATAATTGTTCTATTAAAAAGTCATTTGAAACAATTAATGATAATTTTACCAATGTCAAGGCTTTTATGTGCAATCGAGAACCCATGGAGTTAAAGAATGATAAATATATTATTGTATAAACTTTTGATATATAATTGAGCATACATCAGGATTGACATATTTGATTAATTGTAAGTTTGATTGTGAAAACATTTTTACCACTTCATTTGCGGCATTGAAGTGTGGATTTTTACGCGTTGCTCTCCTTGGTCTCATAGAATTGTAGAATTTCCATGAACTTTCTTTAATGTCAAGGGCAAGTATTGTCCAGTGAAAATTTTGGTGGATTGGGAAAAGAATGTATCTTTCTTTCATAGCTAAGGCATTAATTTGTTTAGCATTCTACTTGTTGCTTCCTCATCTTTTGTTGTCAACAAGTGCTAACAAATATAAATAAAAAAAATAATGTTAATTTAAGTTTAAACTTTTTCAAATTAAATAGGTGGCGAGTATGAAACTTTTTGATAAGTGTTAATGCAATTTATAGTAATAAATTGAAGCACTTATATTACAATATCAATTATAATACTTTGTTTAAAACTTAATTAACCAAACAAAGTATTATAAAATCACACAACAATGAACTCAACAACACAACATAAACAGAAAAGCTTAAATAATTTGCTACAACAAATGTCACAGCATGAAGATTAAGAACAATTTATTATTCAATTAGGCAAATTAAGTAAATTTATCACTGTGATCAAAATTTTATTAGTCCATATCAAATTTATCACTACTTCGTAAAATTCATTACTCAATAAAGCAAAAAGAGGTTATACAATGATAAAACTTATTTCTTGAATAATTTCCTAATATAAATGAGATGCCGTGAAGATTACGAAGAATTTTTTTATTAAACAATGCACAAATATCTGAAAAAAATAACAAATACAATGTATTACTTACATAACAACTTGAAATGAATATGAATGATGTTGTTCCTTGTTTTTGTGCAAGCAAGTGTTCTGCATATGTGTCCATTACCTATGTTGAAAAAAAGAAGAAGAAGAAGAAGAAGAAGAAGAAGAAGAAGAAAAGAAAAGAAAAGAAAAGAAATTAATATAAATCAAACACTGAAACGTTATTTCAATGAATTACAAATTGAACTTACAATGTCTGCCAAATCTTCACCCTTCAGTAATTTGTCAATGTCATTTAAACAGACATAGGTTGTATGGTCAGCTCCTTGCCACACTGCCTCATTACTGAAAAAAGAGTTATTAGTGTTGGAATAATAAATTTATTATTTTTTTTGGAATATTTGATACTTATAAATTCAATATGAACTAATGATAGATAGTTGCCAAAAGTGAAATATAGGATTCAAGAGAGAAGATTGTTACTTTTTCTTTGTATTCACCCAACGTGCATTGAGATTTTCTCTTGATTTTTTTGGTAGGATGTTGAAAACTTCGTATGAAGTATTCAATTTCTTCATTGTAGGTTATTCTTCTATGTGTTGTTCTTCCCAGTACTTGTTTGCCTCAGCTAAGATTGCAATTCTCTCATTGAGTACCCTTATTTCTTCATCTTTCCTTTGTATTTGATTTTTTGTTGATTTCTGTTGATCTTGCATCTCTTTTTTCAACTTCTTGATTTGCTTCTATAGGTCATCATTTGCAATTTGACTGATGGCTTTTTCTATTTCTAACTTTTGCATTTTGAGCATATCATCTTCTATCTTCTCAAAAACAATTACTTCTACTAGATCTTCATCCACTTCGGACTCATTATCAACTTTCCTTGTTTCATTCTTTTGTGATTCGAAGGGTACTGATTTCCTCTTCTTTTCAGGCCATGTTTCACGGGGATGTGGTTGCCATGTTTCATCTTTGGATTTCTCTTCAATCAATGTTTCTTCTTCTTTTTCAGAATTTTCAGTGAGATTTTGTTACTGAAAATCAGCATCTTCATCTTCATCTTTATCCTCAATTTCTGCTAGCAACATTCGATATATTTTTTTCTTTTCATCTGTCTGGTTCAAATTTTTCTCCTACATGGATGAAAATTATAAAAATGAATGATATGATACAAATTTCAGTATAAATTTATCATTAGTTGGGTTAATATGTTGGATTGAGCTAAAAATGTCTAATACAATTTATTTTTAAGGATAAATTTATCAATATAAAAACCCAATCAATTATAGTCTAATATAAAGTAACACAAATAAAGTAAATATGAAACAAAACTCATGCAAAGTAGACAAGTAGAAAAACATTCAAACAAAAGGTTTGGAAGCTTTTTTGAATTAAATGTAGCATACCACAATATTTTTAGATCCTCCACAATATTTGTTCTGTGATAAATTTACCACTCTTAATTTATCTCTCAATTAAACAAACAAAGTATTATGAAATCACAACATTGAACTCAACCACACAATGTAAACAAAAATGTGCAAACAATTTCCTACCACAAATGTGACACCAAGAAGATTAAGAAGAATTTATCACTCAATTAGGTAAACTAAGGGAAATTTATCATTGAATTAGATAAATTAAGTAAATTTACCAGTATGAACAAAAAATTATCACTATATAACAAAATTTATCAGTTGACTAAGCAAAGCAAAGGTTATCAGTGCATACCAAAATATTTTCCAGATTGTGCAAGGATGAATTTGCCAATTGTTGTCCTAGATGTGTAATGTTCCATTTTGTAAATATTGGGATTGCGTTCTTGTCATTTGGTTTGACGATGCTTGTATGCTCGCATATCCAATACTGTTGAGGACATAAAAATTGTTATAACTAAGCATTTAGGAAACTTAATTATTATATCTTATAACTTGTAGATGAGCTATTTACTTACCAATAAAACCATCACACATCCGGAGACTTTATCGATTTGATTTATGTTCCTTGAAATTGAGTTTGTGAGCTGTTCTTTGGTTGCGTTGCACCAATCATAAAGCTTCATTCTGTCAATATCCTTAATATATTTCATGAATCCCCAATCGATTGTAGTCCTAGTGCCAAGAAATAACAAAACCAAATAGATCAAGAGGCAGAGAAGTCTAACAACATCTTCTTTATCCTTGTTCTTGTTGCTTCTCAAAAGTTTGGATATCAACTGTTGGATTGATGCACTTGTTATTCTACTCTCTATTATTTTCCTCATTTTCACCGTTTTAACCTCACTTTTTCTTCCATATGAGAGGTTCATCTTTTCCCATTTGCATGCAATCCCAAAAATTAGCTTGAAATCATTTTTCTTCAAGTTCATGTTCTTTCCACCAATTTCAAATGTGTTTCCATCGGTTTGGTAAGTTTGTAAAATCTTTGCAACGACATCATCATATTTCATTGAATCTCTTTTTTGCACCTTATTCTTTAACAAAATGTCAACTAGAAGGAAGGATGGAGTCTTTTTCAATATTTGGAAGTGCTCCTTTCCAAGTTTTGTTGCATTGAAGAATTTGATGAGAGATTGCATGTTGGAGCAGTACACATACTTCGCTTCATTGTCATGAATTTGTTTGGTTCTTGTTTTTCTTCCCTCTATTTTCTTCTTTCCTCTTAGTTTGTGCTGCTTTGCATCTTGTTTCTTTTGTTGGTGTTTGCTTATTGTTTTTCTTGTTTTTGCTTTTTTCTGTTGTTGGTATTTGCTTCTTCTTTCTCTTGTTTCTCTTGTTGGTGTTTACTTATTCTTTCTTTCATTTCTCCTTGTTTTTCAGTTTCATTCGCAGGTTGACCCTTCTGTTGTCTCAGTCTTTTCTTGCTTTGTTGTTGTTTGCTTGTTGTTTCTCTTGTTGCTGTTTGTTTTTGTTCTCTTGTTGCTTTTTTGTGTCTTTGTTGTCTTCCTTTTGTTCCTTATATATTGTTTCGGTAGTAATAAGTTCAACCTTTTGTTCCTTTTCTCATTTTGAAATTAAATATCTTGTTTCTAGCCTACATAATCTTTTACGAGAACTCGTAACATCTATATGAAACACGGATACCAATGAATTAGGCAAATCATGCAAAATTTATGGATATATGACAAAATTTATCAGTCAATTAATCAAAGAAATGTTATACACTGATAAAACTTGAATATATCCATAATTTCTATGGATTCATTTTGTTAGCTACCAAACAGAGTAATTCAAACAATCAAAGAAGAATAAGAAGAATTATGAAAATTAAGCAAATTTATCACTGCATAGAAAAAGTTATGGATGTATGACAAAATTTATCACCCAATTAAGCAAACAAAGCTTATACACTGATAAAACTTGAATATGTTGGAACAATCTTCTGTGTAAATAAAATAAATGGAAACTAAATCAAACAAAATAAACAATTAACGTACCAAACAAAATAAACAATTAACGTACCAAATTTATTTTGTTGAACCAAATAAAAAATTCAAAGACCAAGTCGAGTGTGTGACACTCTGTCCTTAAGACAGATTCGTCCCACTACGGTGCTTACGGTTGAGTGGCATCTTTCTCCCAGGATACAATGATCTTAACCAATTTGTAGTAGCACTCCAAAACAAATTATTCGGCGAACCAAACTTGTGTTCGAACTCTCTGAATATTTATTGTAAAATTAATATGGAGAATAATGCACCAAAGATGATAATTGGACAGCAAAAGGAATTATGCAGACTGATTTTTTGGATAATTCGGACTGCTGAAAATTGGTCTGAATTTATATAGCAAATATTTGACCCGAACAGGTACCAAATAGAAATGAAATGGTGCACAATTAATATGAATAGGTGCACGCACTATTCAAATAGATAACTACTTGAATAGTGATCTGTCCATTGCCCAGAACACTTTTTTCAAATTGTTTGAAAAAAGGTACCGTTGGTTGAACAGTTTAAACCTATAGGGATTTTATTAATAAACTATTTGAATAGTTTAATAAAAACTGCTAATGGTGGAAAAGTATTATAAAACTGTTTGGAATTTATATATTAAACTATTTGAATAGTTTAATTAATAAAGGAAGAAGTATAAACTTTAGGAAACCATTAAGGAACCCAAAAATTGAATTTAGATTTAAATTAAAATCCCACAATAATTTTTATTGAAAAAATTCAAATGAATTTTATTTAAAAAATTAATGTTAGACCCGAAAACGACATCAACTTCACATTCACTCAAAAATGGTTTTGATGTTCCGTCTTCACCGTGTGACTTGCCACGCGGCAAGGAACACTTCATTTCTTCGGACCCACCCTTAAACACTTCACCTCTTCGTACCCATCCCAAAAGATGTTTGGGGCCCACTCAAACATGGGCTCAAAAATATGCCTATATTAAACCATTTTTCCAACAATCCCCTACATGAATGGAATTTGACGGAGAGAAAATGCAACAACATGATCTAATTACAGAGAGTATAGAAATTGGAAATATTCTGCAAATGATAGGTAGCTTTTGGCTTTGAACTTTCCCTTGTGAGACACTATCGGATTTACTAGCTAACCAGTGAACATGATGTCTTGAACTGTTCAACCGTTTGTGTAAACCAAGACAATAAAACTCACACAGTATATCCCCAGACACAGTTTAGTTCTCACTATTGTGTTCATTTTGGCCCTGAACAACCTGGTCTTCCATGAGTGCTCTAGAGAATTATAGCCCTTCACAATTCTCATAGAACCGGCCCAGTTCACACTCATATAGGTGATTCGTATGAAGAGTATCCTGCCATACTCTACTAGGTATACCTAGATATAAGAATCATTAAAAGTATTACTTAACCTAACATGCTACAGACATCACTATTTCATCAAAGAAATGGGTAGGAATTAGACTCCCCAGTGATCCTTCTGAGTCATTCACAACTCGGTTGTCCCTTTGAACCTAGATCTTGGGATCTCCAGTCAACTAGGTTGGGTTGCCGTTGTGGTAACTCTTATTTAATAAGCTTAAGTTCCATTCCCCTCGATGAATTCTCAGCTAGCTCTCTTGCTAACCCTTTGGTTAGTGGATCCGCTATGTTGTCTTTAGACTTAACATATTCTATGGAAATAATTCCATTGGAGAGTAGTTGTCTCACGGTGTTATGTCGACGACGAATGTGTCGTGAGTTACCGTTATACATATGACTCTGTGCTCTACCTATTGCGGATTGACTATCGCAATGTATGCATATAGCAGGCACCGGTTTTGGCCATATTGGAATATCTTCAAGGAAGTGGTGAAGCCATTCTGCCTCTTCCCCTGCTTTGTCTAAAGCTATGAATTCTAATTCCATAGTAGACCTAGCAATGCAAGTCTGTTTGGAAGATTTCCAAGATACAGCCGCCCCACCAAGAGTAAAGACATATCCACTGGTGGACATTGAGTCTCTTTTATCCGATATCCAATTTGCATCACAGTATCCTTCAAGTACTACTAGATATCTAGTATAATTCAGCCAAATATTATGAGTAAATTGGAGATACCTCAGAACCCTTATAATAGCTTTCCAGTGTTCCACTCCTGGATTACTCGTATATCTACTTAATTTACTTACTGCATAAGCTACATCCGGGCGAGTGCAGTTCATCAAGTACATTAAGCTTCCAATAATTTGGGCATACTCTAATTGAGAAATACTTTTCTGTACATTCTTAGAAAGATACAAATTAACATCTATAGGTGTTCTAGCAAGATGATCATCATCTTTGCTGAATTTGTCAAGTATTTTCTCAATGTAATGAGATTGTGACAAAGTATATCCTTCTGATGTTTTGGTAATTTTCATACCAAGAATTACATTAGCAATGCCCATGTCCTTCATGTTAAAATGTTTATTCAACATTTTCTTGGTAGTTTTAATCATATCATTATTACTACCTATGATGAGCATATCATCTACATAAAGACATACAATGACATAACCTTTGTTTGTGTTTTTAATAGAAGCACATTTGTCACAGTCATTAATTTTAAATTCATTTGACATCATTGCTTTGTCAAATTTCTCATACCATTGCTTTGGCGCTTGTTTTAAACCATATAAAGATTTAACCAATTTACACACTTTCTTTTATTTTCCTAGAACAGAAAAACCTTCTGGTTGTTCCATGTAAATTTCTTCATTTAACTCACCATTTAAGAAAGCGGTTGTCACATCCATTTGATGAATTTCTAGATTGTATAGAGATGCAATGGCAATTAGCATTCTAATGGATGTTATTCTAATAACCGGTGAGTATGTGTCAAAGTAATCAAGACCTTCTTTTTGTCTAAATCCTTTGACCACAAGTCCTGCCTTGTATTTGTCAATTGATCCATCTGCTTTCAATTTTCTTTTGAAAATCCACTTGTACCCAAGAGGTTTATAACCTGGTGGCAAATCTACCAATTCCCAAATGTGATTTTGCAAGATGGATTCAACTTCACTATTGATAGCTTCTTTCCATAAAGGAGCTTCAGGACTGGACGTAGCCTCTTTAAAAGTTAAAGGCTCATTTTCTAACAAAAAAGTTAGAAAATCTGGACCAAAAGATTTTGAGGTTCTAGCACGTTTACTACGCCTAGGTTCCTTTTCCTCATTTTGATCTAACTCTTGTTCTTGATCATGTTCTTGATCCTGACTAGTAATAGCATCATGAGATCTCTTATTGTTACTAGTCTCTTGTCTATTCTTATTTGGAAATACATGTTCAAAGAATGATGCACTCCGAGACTCAATAATAGTATTTACATGCATTTCGGTATGTTCTGATTTATGAATCAAAAACCAATATGCACTACTATTCTTAACATAACCCATGAAAATGCAATCAATGGTCTTAGGACCTATCTTAGCCATTTTAGCCAAACACCCCCACACTTTTAAGTATTTGTAGGATGGTACTCTACCATGTCACATTTCATAAGGTGTTTGATTTACTTTCTTTTAGGGTACTTTATTTAAAATATAATTAGCAGAAAGTATTGCTTCCCCCCACAAGTTTTGAGGTAATCCAAAACTTACTAACATGGCATTCATCATTTCTTTAAAAGTTCTATTTTTCCTTTCAGCAATTCCATTTTGCTGAGGTGAGTAAGGAGCGGTAGTTTGATGAATGATTCCATGTTCTTTACAAAACTCACCAAAAGGTGATTCATATTCACCACCTCTATCACTTCTAAGTTTCTTGATTTTCTTACCAAGTTGATTTTCAACTTCATTCTTATATTGAATGAAAGTTTTCAAAGCTTCATCCTTGGTTCGAATTAAATAAACATAACTATATCTAGTATAGTCATCTATAAAAGTGATAAAATATTTTTTCCCACCTCTAGTTTGAATTAATTTAAAATCACAAATGTCACTATGAATTAATTCAAGTGATTCTGTACTTCTTTCAATTGAATGAAAAGGAGTTTTAGATAATTTTGCCCCAACGCAAATTTCACATTTATGATTTGAATCAATGTCAAATTTAGATAAACATTCCATATTAATTAATCTACGCAAAGATCCATAATTAACATGTCCTAGTCTACCATGCCATAAATTTGAAGACTCAAGCAAGTAAGAAGAAAATGTATTATTATTAATAACTGAGGGTACAACAGTCATTACATTTAACTTGAAAAGGCCATCAGACATGTAACATTTTCCTACATACATCCCATTCTTAGTAAGTACAAATTTATCACTCTAAAAAACTAGCCTAAACGCATTCTTACTTAACAAAGATCCGGAAATAAGATTCTTGCGAATGTCCGGTACATGCAGCACATTGTTGAGAGTGAGTTCCTTTCCAGATGTCATCTTGAGTACAATCTTTCATTGTCCTTCAACTTTGGAAGTTGAGGAGTTGCCCATAAAAAGTTGTTCACCGTTGTCCACTGTAGACTAAGATGTGAACATCTTTTTGTCGGCACAAATATGGCGAGTAGCACCAGTGTCCACCCACCATTTTTTAGGATTTTCGACAAGATTTGCCTCGGAAACAACTGCAGAAAGATTGATATCATCTATACCGTTGGAAAGATTGTCCACTTTGGTCATATGGGGTTAAGCAGGCTTCTTGCTTGTTCTTCTTTTGCTTTTGCCTTTACTACGACAATCTTTCGCCCGATGTCCCTCTTTGTCACAACTGTAACATTTGCCATTAAACTTGTATTTTTTATTCCCTCCCCCCCCCTTTAGAGCCTTGTGATGAACTTTCTCCAGAAGACTTTCGTTTCTTGGTTTTTGAAGCATGTTCCACCACATTTGCCTTAAACTCCATAGAATGCTTACCAGCCCGCTTTTCAGAATTGCGGTTGTCCTCCTCAATCCTCAAATGCACAATTAATTCTTCCATAGAAATTTCTTTGCACTTGTGTTTGAGGTAGTTCTTGAATTCCTTCCAGCCTTTTGGTAATTTTTCAATTAAGGATGCAACTTGGAAGGATTCACTAAGAGACATGCCTTCTGTGTGAATGTCATGCAGAATGAGTTGGAAATCTTGAACTTGACTGATCACAGTTTTTGAATCAACCATTACAAAATCTAGGAATCTGCCAACCACAAATTTTTTTGAGCCGGCATTTTCCGTTTTGTATTTTTTCTCCAAAGACTCCCAAAGTTTCTTTGCTGTCTTGATCGGACTGTAGACGTTGTATAATGTGTTGTCAAGTCCGTTCAAGATGTAGTTCCAGCAAAGGAAATCGGCATGTTTCCAGGCATCAACTGCAGCAACCACTTGCCGGTCGGTTTCATCCTCTTTCAAGATAAAAGCATCTTCACAGAGGAAACGAGCCAGGTTCAGAGTTGTAAGATAGAATAACATTTTCTGTTGCCATATTTTAAAGTCAGTTCCTGAGAACTTCTCTAGCTTCTCTCCATGATTTATTGGTATTGTCACCACAGAAGAGGGGGTTGGTGCAATTGTAGCCACCACAGTAGTACTTATTTGGGCATTTGTTTCAGTAGCCATCAATTCTAATTTATAAAACAAAATTATAATTAGAATTTACACTACACAGAAAATTAAAACCAAAAACCACAGAATTTTAAATTCTGTAAAAATAAAAGAAACAAGAATTGTAACTTTTATTTCCAATTAATTTGAAAATAAAATAAAATTTTATTTAAACAAATTAAACCAAAACTACAGAAATAAATTATGTTAAAATAAAAGAAACAAAACAAAATGTAACTTTTATTTTCAATTAATTTGGAAATAAAATAAAATAAAATTTTATTTAACCAAATTAATTCCACACAGAAAACTAATCCAAATTCACAGAATTAAATTCTGTAAAAATAAAAGAAATAAGAATGTAACTTTTATTTTCCAATTAATTTGGAAATAAAATAAAATTTTATTTAACCAAATTAATTCCACACAGGAAATTAAATTCTGTAAAATAAAAGAAATAAGAAAATAACTTTTATTTTTCTCAATTAATTTGGAAATAAAATAAAATTTTATTTAACCAAATTAATTCCACACAGAAAATTAATTTCTGTAACACTTCAAAAATTAAAATACTAAAATAGAATTTTAAGTAATGAAAACTCAGAAAATAATTTCTGAAAAAATTCCACAAAAATATATTCTGAATTGTTAATGACACCAGTATCGTACTACTAGTTGTCAAAGAAAATAGATAGTATATTATTACTATCTGTCAAATAGCATATAATCACTATATGTTTTTCCAACCAGAATATTATTTTGTAAATCCACAGAAAATAATTTTCTTTAAAAGAAGAAAGAGAAAAGGAAATAAATGAAAAATTCTGTAAACAGAATAATTCAAATATGTCTTAAGATTGTTGGAACAATCTTCTCTGTAAATAAAATAAATAGAAACTAAATCAAAAAAAAAAAACAATTTACGTTGTAACGCCCTCAAAATTAAACCCATTGTATATAATATTAACATGCATCATTATAAGAAAAAGAAGAATAGTATTCCATTCATCAGAGTAAACGTATTGAAAGACAGTACACGTAATAAAGAAAGTAAATGCCCTAAGGGCTTACATCTTTCTAAGCCAACACTTGGATGCAAAAATATGAGTACTAACTCATTTACAAGTTAAGCCCTTGGCTTGAGTCCTTACATGTAAAACCAAATAAAGCAAATAACAACTAATCTAAATGAGACTTTAACTCTAAATCCATCCAAGCTAATTCCTTGGAGGTTGCCCATCACCTGAACCTGAAAATGATGTTCCCATATAGGGTGAGCCACAGCCCAGTAGAAAAATACTAAACCAAATATAAGCATTGAATAAAGCTGTAGCATTCAATAGATGGTTATTCAAGATAATCAATTATAATCTTTTTATACAGTCTCATGACACTAATGTCTATGACCTATTTCAATTCCCATTATTAACAATATGGCTCAGAACCTGACCAAATTTACAACAATGAACTATATATCATATTCACATTACTTCCAATATCAACAACACAAATGAGACTCAGGCTCATATCAAAACACTTCATACTTCCAGTTTGATACACATTTTAGTACTGTATCAATAACATGTAAAAACACTTCAATATAATAAGCACACATAATAGTGATGCTAATGGAGTCCATCCCCTATCTCCTCCCAAACAAAATCCGGTTTAGAGGTCCATCCCCTATCTTCCCCTAAACCGTGGAGTACATCCCCTATCTCCTCCCAAACAATATGCATATGCAATGCTCAATCAATACATGTAATTTCTGTATTAATTCAATAGTCAAAAATTATGACTTAACTAATGTGATTAGTTTCAATTATCCCTATTCCACATGCAATGTCTACAACAATCACGACTATCCTCCACCGATAGCCCAAAACAGTTATTTCTAGACTGGAAATAAATAAATCAACAATTAAATAGACGAGTGATTTAAATCAATCAACTACCCCATTTAATCAATAAATTCCTCAATCTCATGAATTTAACTAATTTCCCAAATGTTCCTTAAATTAAATATACAATTCAATTTATTTAAACAACTAGGGTTTTCCCAAAATTACTAAAATACCCCCCAACATATTAAAATGCCAAAGCTTAGAACAAAACGTATACATTGGAGTAGGAAATCCCTACCTCGAAGAATAACTCAAAAGGAGAAGACGGAGATGAAGGCCCAAAATCCAAAGTGCTCCTAACCCAAGATTGTTCAGATTAAAAGGAAGATCTTGACCCACTCTATCTTTTTAATAAAGGAACTAGGGTAGAAACACCCTAAAACTAGATGAAACCTAGGGTAGAAGGTGAGTAGGGAGAGAGAGAACTCGGAAATTAGGGTTTGGAATCAAAAGAGGGTGAACAAAACTGATTAAAACCCGCTGCTGCGTATTTAAACTGAACAGGCTCGCTCGAGCGAAGACATGGTCGCTCGAGCGACCAGACACAGGAAATTCTCGCTCGAGCGAAGAAAAACTCGCTCGAGCCAAGAATGCAACGCTTCAGGTCTGCAACCCAGAAGCATGCTCGAGCGACAGAATGCTCGCTCGAGCGAAGAACTTGAAAACATACACCTCGCTCGCTCGAGCGAAGAAACACTGCTCTCAGGTCTAAACTAGATGCAATCGCTCGCTCGATCGAAGAACTACTAGCTCGAACCACCAGACACAAACCACAACCCTCGCTCGAGCGACCAAACCCTCGCTCGAGCGACCAGCCCAAAAACTGGACAGCAACACTTGGTTTCCGAACCCAACCAACCTGTAACAAAACCTACCCAACATATCTTATAACTCAAAAATAAGAATTAACGGACAACAACAATAATTATACAAAGACAAGATCTACGGAGCTGAAGTCCAGATACAATAATCAAATGGGAAAAGACCGGGGTCGCTATAAACGTACCGAATTTATTTTGTTGAACCAAATAAAAAATTTAAAAACCAAGTCGAGTGTGTGACACTCTGTCCTTAAGACAGATTTGCCCTGCTACGGTGCTTACGGTTGAGTGGCGTCTATCTCCCAGGATACAATGATCTTAACCAATTTGTAGTAGCACTCTAAAACAAATTGTTCGGCGAACCAAACCTGTGTTCTAACTCTCTGAATATTTATTCTAAAATTAATATGGAGAATAATGCACCGAATATGATAATTGGACAGCAAAAGGAATTATGCAGACTGATTTTTTGGATCATCCGGACTATTGGAAATTGGTCTGAATTTATATAGCCAAATATTTGACCCGAATAGGTACCAAATAGAAGTGAAATGGTGCACAATTAATATAAACAGGTGCACGCACTATTCAAACAGATAATTGTTTGAATAGTGATTTGTTCGCTGCTCAGAACACTTTTTTCAAATTGTTTGAAAAAAGGTACCGTTGGTTGAACAGTTTAAACCTGTAGGGATTTTATTAATAAACTAATTGAATAGTTTAATCAAAAATGCTAACGGTGGAAAAGTATTATAAAACTATTTGGAATTTATATATTAAACTATTTGAATAGTTTAATTAATAAAGGAAGAAGTATAAACTTTAGGAAACTACTAAGGAACTCAAAAATTGAATTTAGATTTAAATTAAAATCCCACAATAATTTTTATTGAAAAAATTCAAATGAATTTTATCTAAAAAATTAATGTTAGACCCGAAAACGACGTCAACTTCACATTCCCTCAAAAATGGTTTTGACGTTCCGTCTTCACCGTATGACTTGCCACGCGGCAAGGAACACTTCACTTCTTCGAACCCACCTCCAAACACTTCACCTCTTCGGACCCACCCCAAAAGACGTTTGGGGCCCATTCAAACATGGGTTAAAAAATATGCCTATATTAAACCATTTTTCCAACAGAATATGTATTCAAATTTATCACTGTATAAATTTTGTATCGAATAGCAATAGCAATAAAAGACCAATCCAACAGAATACCATAAAAATGAACTTATGTCTAAAGCAAAGATAATAATTTCTAGGGAATTGAATCAACTGCAAATGCGTAGTCAGGAAATGATCTATTTAAATGTAAAGTTTAGGAAGCAAGTTAATTTTTTGATTTTGATTGCATTCTTGTTGATCCTTTTATTTGCATTCAAAATCCCAAAAGCAAAACAACATCACATTGAAGTTTCCTTTCTTTGGATTCATTTTCTTAGTAATCAAACAGAATAATTCAATCAATACAAGAAGAAGAAGAAGAATTATGAAAATTTTGCAAATGTATCATTACATAGAAAAACTTTTACCATGGAAATGAATGTGTAACTGATAAACTTATCAGTTGGTTTAGTGTGTACAAGACCATATATTGATCGTAGAGATACATTTAACTATATCTCTCTATATATATATACATATATCTATGGTTAGTATTATGTATGTGAACAATTTATTTTAGCCTCTTGAAACCTACTCTCTTCTTTTGTGAAGTGAATTTTTTTATATTAAAAATGAAAAAAATATATTTATAAAGTGAAGTGTACAAGATTTAAACCTAATCTTGAACTTGAAAACCAACACCCTTATCACTTGAAGAACAAACATTACATATATTTCACTATATATCTATTATATAAAGCAATGTATAATTACATATATAGTTATGTAAGTGTGGATGTCACATTTTATTTTTCAAAAATGCCCTAATATAGTTAAAATTTGCAAGTGGTAATTGAACCATATCTACATATTTGCAAACTCAAGGACTATAGATTTACCTTTCTAACATTAAAAATGAATATAAACATCTAGGGTTTTGAAAATGTGTTTGACTAGGGAGAGAAGTTAGGGTTTGAATTCCTTACGTTTTACAGGCATGTTTGGTTGGAATTTTTGTTCAAATCGCCTGAGTTGATGGGTTCGTTGTTCGAATCGCCTAAGAATGGAAGGGTTTCAGTCGATGGTGAAGAATGACGCCTAAGAATGTGGTTTCAAACCGGTGGAGATATAATCGAAATATGGCCTGAGAATGTAGGGATTTGAAATTGATAGGCAGTGTGGAAGTGGTTCGGTTCAATCGATGGCAGTGAGAGTCAGAGTGGGAGTGGAAGGGTTTAGATCACGTGTAACTCACGCTTTTGTTTGGCGCGTGCGGCAAATATTTTGCTAGAATAATATCAGTGATAATGTTGTCAGTGATTATTATAAGTTAATTTTTATTCAATAATAAATTTATCAGTCTATTTTTGGGACCTAACATCTTGGGTTCAAATTTTGCTTACGTCTTTGAATAATAACGGTGATAAATTTATTAGTCAAAATTTTTAAGTAAATAAGTCTACATAAATAAGATAAAGCCTTAATATAGTTGAAATTTGCAAGTGGTAATTGAACCATATCTACATATTTGCAAACTCAAGGATTATATATTTACCTTTCTAACATTAAAAATGAATATCAACTTCTAGGGGTTTCGAAAATGTGTTTAACTAGGGAGAGAAGTTAGGGTTTGAGTTCCTTACGTTTTACAAACATGTTTGGTCGGAATTTTTGTTCGAATCGCCTGAATTATCGGATTCGTTGTTCGAATCATTTGAGTTATCAAGTTTGTTTTTCAAATTGCCTGAGAATGAAAGGGTTTTAGCCGACGATGGAGAATGCCGGCTAAGATTTCTTCAGAATGTGGTTTCAAATCGGTAGAGATTTAATCGGAATAGCGCCTGAGAATGTAAGGATTTGAAATCGATAGGCAATGTGATAGTGGTTCGATTGAATCAATGGCAATAGGAGTGAGAGTGAGAGTGGAAGGGTTTGAATCACGTGTGACTCACACTTTTGTTTTGCGTGTGTGGAAAATATTTTGCTAGAATAATAATTTTTTTTGTATCAGTGATAATTTTGTCAGTGATTATTATCAATTAATTTTTATTCAGTAATAAATTTTTCAGTCTCTTTTATTATTTTAAATTAGTGGGTGACAGACATGAAGCGTGTACAATTTAGATAAGTAAGCATAAAAATATATAATAAAGAAATTAATATCATAATATATATGTTGTCTAAATTGTAGATTAATATCATAATACATACGGCCATTGTATTGTAATTTGAACAAATCTAAGCAGTACAAATGTCCTAGCAAGACAAATGTGTGTTAAGACATTTTTAAAAACTTTCTTGTCTTATTATATAGATAGTACTACACTTGGTATTTATAACAACAAGGGCCATGTAACCAGTAGCGAAGAGAAGGCTTCCCCCAAACATGTTGGAAACAAAGAAAGGAAAAGAGACAGATGGGTTTAACAAGGCAATGAAACCGTAAATTTCTCAATTAGGAAAAAATTATAACTCCATTATGCTTAATAGTCATATATTTATCAGTGAAAAAATAACAAAAAGTAAAAAGGTTCTCTTAACAATCAAGGGATTTTAAGCAAAATATTCGAATGTTTCATTCAAGCATCCAACGTGTAATCAATCATGAATATATCATTCAAAAATTAAAAAACTATGAAATCATGAAATACTATTAATACCAGCTAATGTATTTGCAATCATCTACTTCAAAAAGGAGTTCATAATTCATGAAAGAATTGTCAATTATCAGATCATTATAATTCCATTTTGTTCCAACAGTGATAAATGTATCCCCAAAACCATGAAATACTATATTGTTATTTGCTTCTACTTCCAACCATATACTTGAAAAGGAGTTGGTGTTTACTAAAGTATTGTCAACTATTAAATTATTCTACTTCATTGTTGTCATTGTGTATTGTGTTCCAAAAATCTTTGTCTTCAAGCACTGCTTCTATTGCCTCATCCATAATTTGCTGTGTGTCTGTCTGTTGGTCAGTCAATAGAGCATCTATGATATTTGCTTTGATTTGCTGGCACTACTCCTTTGTTGGATTGGGGAAGATGTCTTTGTTACAGACATATTCTCTCATGAGGTAACAAACTATGACACCATAATCAAGTCTGCAATAACATTGGAAAAACAAAGTTAGTAGTCATTAATGATAATTTTATCACTGTAATGTGTTTTGGTTTTCAGACACTTACGAAAGATCAACTTGTTGGGGACAATTCATTGCAATTTTTGTTTCTTTATGAAACTTGTTACCTTCAATGAGTTTGGGATTGTGATGTTGAAGGTATTTCTCAACAACCTTTCCTTGCAAAAAGAAATGCATAATTAATTGGTGTTTGACAAATAAATGCATAATTAAATTTGTTACTTAAAAATTTCTTACCATTTTGTTTGCCTCATTTAAGTGGTTATCTGTTTCTGTGCTTAGTCTCATTGAATTGTAAAACTTCCATAAGCCATTTTTAGTATCGAGTACCAACAACGTCCAATGCTTTTCGTTGAAAATTGGGAAAAGAAGATATCTTTCCTTGACAACTTCTAACATCATTTTGTTCAACAATTGATTTGTTTTTTCCTTATCTTTTGTGGTGAACAAATACTGCTTTTTGTGAATATATCAGTTTTGTTTACAATGCAATTTAGTAATGGTAATTTTATTAGTATAACACTGGATGAATGAGAACTTATGCACTTGATATAGAGAAGGGGAATGGATGACATCGTAATGATATATATATATATTTTACTTACATGGCATAATGTAGTAAATATATATATGTTGTTCCTACTTGTGAGCTCATACTGAACTTTGGTTTCGGTTGCTCTTCTCTCATTAAGATTTTTTTGTAGGCATTTATTGCATGTTTTAAAAGCAAAAGCAAACAAGGTTAATGAGAGAATTATTATTGCATATTACAATTGATATATGCACAAATAGGGATTTGATTTTACATTTCCAGAAAGTTCTTCACATTTGATTATTTTGTCAATATCATCCAAGTAAAAATAGTTGCCCATTTCCTTTCCTTATAAGATTGGATCACTGCAAATGTCAAAATAAAATTTATCACTATATAGCAAAATTTATTGCTCAATTAATCAAAGAAAGGTTAGGAGAAGAAATTGAGCATCAAATTTTACTTGATGTATCAAATCTCAACAATAAACTCAAGTATACAACATAAATAGAAATGCCCAAATAATTTCATACCATAGATGAGACATCATGAAGATTAGCAAAATATATCACTCAACTAAACAAATTAAGTAATTTATCACTATGTAGCAAATTTTATCGCTGTATATCAAAATTTATCAATGAATAGTAAACAAAGATTATACATTGATAAATGCATGACTATATACTCAAATCTAGAATCCTAATTTGGAAATTTTAGGACCAAATCATGTTCTTACTTATTGGTTTTTGTTGCCCAAAGGCTAGTGAGTTTTATTCTTGATGTCACGACCTAAACCCACCCCTATAGGTTTAGCATTGTAACTGGCTAGTAATCTAGGGATTACCAAAGGCCACTGAACGAATCATCATATAATACAGGGCTGTGAAAGCAAATATATAAAACATACATAGTCCATTGAGCTGTGCAGACATACATGAGACAGATAATTTAAAACTTATATATATACATATGACGTCAAAATTACAAAAGTCATGCATCACCATACAAATATTATCAAAAGGGACTTAGCCCAGTGTACGGATAAACAAAAACAAAACAAATCCTTAACATGATCCACAAAAACTTGGCTTTTTCAGACGAGAACCTCTCTGGGAGGCGTAAAGATTGGCTGACAACAGACTTCCAGGCAGCCACCATAGAGCCTGGTCACGCTCCCGATCACCTACATACATAATATAAATAGTGAGAGAAAACCTAGTGAATAATAACAGAGTAAAAGGTTTAATGAATGATGTCCCAAATCAGATTCGGAAAGCAAAGTTCGGATTAGAAACAGATTCATATTCTTATTCAAAGTTCAGAAGTATGTACTTATTCAATTTCACAGATGATCATATGTGGTACACCCATTAACGCTAACAGATTAAATACAGAGTGTTAAGGGTTGTACTTGACCATTTCCATAAAGGAACCTCCAGTACCAGAAATAGATAACATACTTAAGCCATCGTATTGTTACCCCTGAGTAAGGGCTACGAGACCACAGTATTGTTACCCTCGGGCAAGGGCCATGAGACCACGGTATTATGACCATTGGGCAAGGGCCTTGTGTTCATAAACCACGGTATTGTTACCCCCGGGTAAGGGCCATGTGCTAAGGATGCCACGAATACTTTTCAATATATGGACAATTATTCATTGATACAGAACATAGCATTTCAAAAAAACATATCATTTCTTGTCATATCATATAGGAAAATATTTAAACGTGAACATAGCTTTACAAAGTTATTACTCACAGTTGGTTCCAAAAGCAGACAATAAAACAGACATACCAGATAGCTTACGGTGCGTGACCTAAATTCAAACACATATTAGATATATATTGAAACTCATGCTCGGAAGGTACATAACTCATTTCATTCGTTCTTGGTGTGGTTCTAAGTCTTATCCTCATTATTGTATCTTAATTATATCCTAGGAATGCCTATGATGCAATAAGGATACCAAAATACAATATGAAACACTTAATAAAATTTTCAAAAACAAGGCACCTTGCCCGAGCGCCACTTCCTACACTTGAGTGAGCCCCTAGGTCTACAAAAATATTGGTTATGTGAATTTTCCGCTCGATGGACGCTCGACGGTCGCACGAGCAGAAGACTAAACAAACAGGGTCCTCGTTCGAGCGTAACTCTTGTCACTCGAGTAGTATGCAAAATTTGCAAAACTTTTAGGAGTATTAATTTTACGCTCGAGCCAAATTTTGGTCACTCGAGCGAAAGTGCAAAACAAAGAGTGGTTGCTCGAGCACATCTTCTGTTGCTCGAGCGATGATGTAGAATTCTGAAATTTTCAGATTACTCTACCAGCTTCAAAACTCATTGCTCTACCAGCTTCAAAACTCAAATTTAATCCAACAAAACACATCCTTTTGGGCCCAAAACTTAAGAAAACATGTCTAAACTTGAAAAACATTGAGAATTAAAGATCATTTCATGAAATCAAGGCCCAAAAGCATGCCAATTGTTCAAAATCAAACTTGAAATGTTGAAAACATAACATGCATGTAATTTCTTGACTTCAAAGCTTTTAATATGAAACTTCATGAATTCTCAAAACAAAGGCAAGATGAACACATGCATGTGAGAATTCTTTGAAATCAAAGTCAAAACTTCATGAATTATGCATGCATGCAGGGATTATTCCCAAATTCCTTAATCTAAGCTTAATTCTTATGTTAAACCACCTTAATCTCTTGAACTCTTTCACTAATGTCTTGAATACAAAGCTTAGGGACAAGATTCTCACCTGGAGTCTTCAATTCATTAAGGTTTAGTGATGCTCTTCAACAATTCTCCAATCTCCTAGCAATTTTCTTCCAAACCTCAAGTTTTGATCCCAATCTCTCTCTCTCTCTCTCTCTCTCTCTCTCTCTCTCTCTCTCTCTCTTATGTTGTAGCTTCAAGAATGATGAAATGAGAGTGTAAAATGTATTCTAGAAGTCACTTGTGCCTTATATAAGCTTGATTAATGAGACTTAATTAAGTTGAGTTAAGAATTAATCAATTATGACTAATTTATTCTAACTGTTTGATTCTGAATCAAAATTCAATTAAACCTACCGTAAAATTCTAAAAATTTCAAATAACACATAAATCAAGTCAATTTCGTAACCAGATGCTGATAAGGCCTTACAATTCACAGAACAAGACAGAAACACAAACAGATATTTCTACGACAGACAGATATAGATGCAAATAACGTGTAACACATGCAATTAACGCAAAACTTCCTCCTAATTACTTATTAGGCATTCCTAAGCATAGTTTAGCAGTTAATCACAGGTCAGGGTTATTACAGTTTTCCCCTCTGAATGAGTTTCGTCCTCCAAACTCGAATTACCTTCATTTTGGAAGAACATTGGATCCAAAGGGAACAAATCAGGGTATCTCTTCATCATATTTTCTTCCGTTTCCCATGTTGCATACGTCCCTCCATGATTTTTCCAATCCACTTTCACCAAAGGAATTTCCTTATTCCTCAATCTTTTAATTCGATGATTCATAATTTGAATTAGCCTCTCTTCATACGTATAGTCATCCTTTAAAAACACATGTGTTGGCTCAATAACATGTAACGGATCTCGTAGGTAGTCCCGAAGCATGGATATATGAAAAACATTATGCATTTGTTCCAAGATTGGCGGTAAGGCTACCCGATACATCACTGGATTGATTTTCTCAAGGATTTCATATGGCCTAACATATCTCGGTGCCAATTTGCCTTTCACTCCAAACTGCATTTTCCCTTTCATAGGAGTCACTTTAATAAACACATGATCCTCGACTTCATATTCTCGATCTTTTCTTCGGATACCTGCATAACTCTCTTGGCGGCTTTATGCAGTTTTCAATCTCTGTTGAATCAAGTTCACGTTTTCAGTTGTTTCTTGCACCAGTTCCGGTCCTAACAAAGGTCTATCACCCACCTCAGCCTAACAGATCAGAGAACGACATTTCATACCATACAAAGCTTCATAAGAAGCCATATCGATACTCGAATGATAACTGTTGTTATACACAAACTCAACTAATGGTAAGTAGGTCTCCCAATTTCCTTGAAAATCTAACATACATTCTGAGCATATCTTCAAAGGTTTGAATGGTTCATTCAAATTGGCCATCTGTCTGTGGATGATAAGCACTGTTTAGTCTCCACTCAGTTCCCAAAGCTTGCTGTAAACTCTGCCAAAATCTTGAAGTGAACATAGAATCTCTGTCAAATACAATAGATATTGGCACATCGTGTAATCTCACAATCTCATTCACATATATGTAAGCCAATTTATCCGCATTATAAAAAGTTTTGACAAATGTGCGGATTTAGTCAAACGATCAACAATTACCCAGATAGAGTCCATCCCTCGAGAGAAGTGAGGTAGTTCAATAATAAAATCCATCGTAATGTGCTCCCATTTCTATTCCAGTATTAGAAGCAGTTGAAGTAGTCTAGCGGGTCGTTGATGTTCGATTTTTACTTGCTGGCAATGTAAATATCTAACCACAAAATCAATAACACTCTTCTTCATTCTAGGTAGCCAAAATTTTTGTTTTAAATCTTTGTACATTTTTGTATTTTCCGAATGCATAGTAAATTTGGAGTTATGGGCTTCGGTCATAACACGTTTCCTCAAATCAGAACAATCCGGTACACAAAGTTGATTCTGAAATTTCAACACATTATTGTCAAACACAAATCCCAACCTCGATTTTGAGTCAATTTCATCCACAATCTTCTTCAAAAATTCATCATGCAATTGTTTTTCTTTAATTTCTTCAAGTATAGCAGGTTGTGCAGAAAATGGCGGCTAAGACTCCATATTGTTCACGCAACACAATTTCAATTTCATGTTCAATTCTTTTTTAGTAAAAAAATATTTCAAGCTTTTATGGTCAGTATACACCTGAAAAGTCACACCATACAAATAGTGTCGCCAAATTTTTAAAGCAAACACCACCGCTGCTAGTTCAAGATCATAAGTTGGGTATTTCTTTTCATGTGGTCGGAGTTGCCAAGAAGCATACGTAATCACCTTCTCATTTTGCATCAACACATACCCCAAGCCTTTATAGGAAGCATCACTGTAAATCTGAAACCCATCGGTTTCATTGGGCAATGTCAAAATAGGTGCAGTTACCAATCTAATCTTCAATTCTTGAAAGGCTAATTCCCATTGATCAGTCCAATCAAATGGTATATTTTTTTGAGTCAACTGTATCAATGGCACGGCAAGTGTAGAGAAAGTCTCTTACAAATCTGTGGTAGTAGCCAGCAAGTCCCAAAAAGCTTCTAACTTCAGATACGTTAGTTGGTCTTGGCCAGTTCACAACAGCCTCAATTTTTTGTAGGTCAACTGATACACCATTTTTGGTGATTACATGTCCCAAAAATGCTACATTGTCAAGCCAAAATTCACATTTTGAAAGTTTTGCATACAACTTCTTTTCTCTTAGGATCTGTAAGGCAGTTCTTAGATGATTTTCATGTTCTTCCCTACTTTTGAAGTAAATTAGTATATCATCAATAAATACAACTATGAATTCATCAAGAAATTGTTTGTAAACCTTATTCATTAGATTCATAAATGTTGCGGGTGCATTAGTTATCCCGAATGGCATTATCAAAAACTCGTAGTGCCCATATCTAGTTTTGAATGCAGTTTTCTCTATGTCTTTTGCCTTAACTTTTAGCTGGTAATACCAGGATCTAAGGTCTATCTTAGAAAACACTTGTGCTCCCTAGAGTTGGTCTAGATCATCTATTCGGGGTAGTGGGTATTTGTTTACTCTGTTCAATTCCCGATAGTCTATACACAGTCTCAATGATCTATTTTTCTTTTTGACACACAAAACTGGAGCACTCCAAGATGAAGTGCTTGGGCAAATAAACTTCTTATCTAATAATTCTTGAAGTTGATTTTTCAATTCTTTCAATTCCGAGGTTGACATTCTATATGGAGTTTTGGAAATTGGTTGTGTTCCAGGTATTACATCAATAATGAATTCAATCTCCCTATCAATTAAGTCCTAGGAAAATCATTTAGAAACACATCAGAAAATTCACAAACAACAGGAATAGTATCCACATTAGGACTATCAAAAGTTCCAGTCAATACACAACACAAGTAGCCCCGACAACCTTTTCTCAACAACTTCCTAGCTTTCATGAACGAAATCAAGTACGGCAGAGAAACTACCCCATTCCCAATAAAGGCAAACTCCAGCACACCAGGTGGCCGAAACACAATAGATTTAATCACATAATCAATGGTGGCATAGTATTTAGTCAACCAATCCATACCCAGAATACAATCAAAATGAGTAATATCCAATAGTAACAAATCAACATATAATAACATATCCCCAACCATGACGTCACACATATGATACACGTAAGCACATAACATAGAGCCTCTAGATAGTGTAGATGCAGATAGCAAATAATTCAAGGGTTTTAAGGGTCTAGTTAATTTTCAAGAAAAGGCATGAGACACAAAGAGTGCGTAGAACCAGAATCTATCAACACATAAGCATATTGAGTACAAACAGAGATCATACTTGACACCACTGACTCGGTGTTCTGCACATCACCAGGTACTAATGCAAAAACTCGACCTTGCCTTAGAGTTTTCCTCCCGGTATTGGTTCTCACATTTGTTCTTGGTGCAGAAGCGGATCCAGCTGAACTTACCGCAGGACGGTTAGCATCATTGGATCTCATTGGACAATCTCTGATCATGTGGCCAATCTTGCCACACCGAAAACCAGCACCAGATGCATGATAACTGTCACGACCCAAATTTACCCCTATAGGTTTAGCATCGTAACCGGCCAATAATCCTTGGATTACCAAAGGCCTCTGAATAGAATAACTAATAATTAGGGGCTGCGGAAGCAAATAGAGAAAACATACGTAGTCCATTGAGCTATGCTGACGTACATGGGACAGAAATTTCAAAAGCTTACATAAATATACGACGTCATAATTACGGTAGTCTTATACCACTCAATTACAAAAATAAAGTCAGTAAAGTCAAAAAGGGACGTAGCCTAATATACAGATAAACAGAAAACTGGTTCACATGCCAAAAGAAAACTAGTTTTATACAATCACAAAATATGATGACATGACTTTTGGAACCTCTTCGGGAGGCATAAGGGTTGGCCGACAAAAACTCTCTAGGCAGCAGCTTAGGCCTGGTCATGTGCCTGCTCATCGACATACATAATATCAATAGTGAGCGGAAACCCAGTGAATAATAACAGAGTAAAAGCGTTAAATGAATGTTGTCCCAAATCAGATTCAGAAAAATAAAAATAGATTCATGTTCATATTCTAGTTCAAATCATATACAGAATCAGACTTCATGCTTGATCATATGTGGTACATCCAATAGCATTGACAGATACACAGCATTAAGAATTATACTTGTCAGTTCTATAAGGAACCTCCGATACCGGGAACTTGTAACATGCTTGAGCCATAATATTATTACCCCCGAGCGAGGGTCTTGAAACCATGTTATTTACCACGGTATTGTTACCTCGGGCAAGAGCCTTGTGCTTATAGACCGCGGTATTGTTACCCTTGGGCAAGGGCCTTGTGCTAAGGATGCCACAATTACTTTTCAGAAATTTGGACAATCATTCATTGATTCAGAACTTAGCATATCAGAAAACAGAGCATTTCTTGTCATAGCATAGCATATAGAAATTACTTAAATGTAAACATAACTTTACAAAGTTATTACTCACAGATGGCTCCACTTGTAGAACAGACAAATCAGATAACTTGTGGCGCGTGACCTATACATACATAACAGAGACACACAATAAAACACACACTCGGTGGGTATGTAACTTCTTTCGTATTGTTCTTACTGTGTTTCTAAGTCTTAACCTCTTATTGTGTCTTAAACATGGCCTAGGAATGCCTAGGATGTAATGTAGATGCCAAAATGTTCTTTGGAACTCTTAACAAAACTTGCTAAAAACAGGGGTCCCGCTCGAGCGCAACTTCCCTCACTCAAGCAGACATACAAACATATGAGGGGCAGCTCAAACTCAACTTCCTTTGCTCAAGCGATTTGTAAACTCTGAAAAAGTTTTGGTTGTGTAAATTCTTTGCTCGATGACCACTCGACGGTCGCTTGAGCCTGAGATTGAAATCCTCGTTCGAGCCCAACTCTTGTCGCTTGAGCAGTCTGCAAAATGTGTAAACTTCTGGGAGCTTGCATTTTACGCTCAAGCCAAATTTTGGTCACTCGAGCGGAAGTGCAAAATCCCAAAGTGGTTGCTCGAGTGCAGGATCTGTCGTTCGAGCGAAGAGATAGAATCTGGAATTTCCAAATTGCTCTCTAAGTGCAAAACTCAAATTGAAAGCTGCAAATCATGGTCTTTTGGGCCAAAAACTTGAGGTAACACTTGTAAATGGATAGAACATAGTGAATTCAAAATCATTTCACAAAATCAAGGCCCAAAAGCTTGCCAATTGTTCAAAAGTTAACTTGAAACTTATGAATATGCCATGAACATGACATGCATGAATTGCTATGAACTTAGACTTTCCAAAACATGATCAATTAAGGTCAAATGGTAAGAAATGTGATGAATTTTCAAAATCAAGTCATGATAGACACATGCATGTGAAATTTGTTTAAAATTCAAACTCAAAAATGTAATGGAAGTGCATGCATGCATGGTAAGGCTCAATTTCTACACTTCTAGTTCAATTCTTGATTGACATAACTTAATTCTCTTTGATTTTTCAAGAAAATGAGTTCAAAGTTACATAAATAAGTTGAATTCTTACCTAAAACTCAAATCCTTCAAGTAGGAGTTCAATCCCTTTAATTTCTCTTCAACCTTCTCCCAACTAAAGCTTGAGCACAACCACTGCTTACTCACCCCCTCTCTCACATTTGGTGTGTGTATAAGCTCAAAGACGTGTTAAAATGAGGAAAGGAATGAGTGGGGGCACATAAGGAGCCTTATATAGGCTTCATTAGTGGTGGCTAATTATAGCTAAGCAAAAGAACATTAATTAATTTAATTTAATCACTCCAAATCGAATTTTAATTAAACCTATCATAAAATTCTAAAAATCCTAAATAATACATAAATCAAGCCAATTTCATGATCGGATGCTATAAGGCCTTCAATTCGTAAGAAGAAACAGAAATGCAAACAAATATTTCTACGATAGACAGATAGAAACACAAACAATGCAATGCACATGTAATTAACTCAGGATTTCATCTTAATTTCTTATTAGGCATACTTAATCATAGTGTATACGTTAATCATGGGTCGGGGTTGTTACGATAACACATGCCTTTATGCTTCTTCCTACATTCAGAACAAACTGGCATAGATCCACTGTTTTGACTTGAACTGCTTGAAAATCCAGTATTTTACTTTTTTTTTGCAAAGGATAAATGACCCTTCCAAAAATTGGATCCAGATTTTTGCTTCTCCATTCTGTTATTGGTATTTTAGCTTGTTTCATTGCTGCTAGATTGGCCTCTGCCATCAACGCTCTGTTAAGTACATCCACATATGTAGGAAACTTCAGAATGCCTACTCGATCAAACACGTCCAGATCTAGGCCCCCTTCAAATTTTTGAGCCTTTTTGTAATCTATGCCGACCATATGAGGAGCAAAATTGGCTAACTCAGTGAACTTAGCCTCATACTTGGTTACGAACATCTTGTTTTGCTTAAGTTCTTGGAATTCTGATACTTTACGGTCTCTGAAACATTGGGGAAAATACTTCTCATAAAATATCACTTTAAACTGGCTCCACATCATAGTGTAGCAGCGCCCGTAAAGGACCTCGATGCTACAGTTCGGACTCCCCTTTTTTGTTTGTTGCGGTTCTTAATCTGAACCAAAGAGTCCAACTCTGGCAAATCGTTTTGAGAAAAAACAGATTTTGAAAAGAAGTGCCAAACATAGACTGCTTTGCCAGATACAGAGTCGCTACCTAAATATTTTTTTAAATGGGAAATTTAGGAAACCCTGACTTGGTGCCGAAGGCCACATGTCCGTCATCACCAAAGTTGTCTTGGCTCGGGAGCTTGGGTACGATCGGGGAAGGTCAGCTATGAGCACCCCCTTTCGCCCGATCCGAAGACCGGCCTCTACTAACCGTGATATCCGATTTTGAAAACGTTATGGGTTCTTGTTCCAATTATTAGCCTAGAATTACTATGTTATGCGCGCAGCAAACAGGTATAGACTAGATTGCCTAATTTGGAAATAAGCATTACATATCCGTTTGTTTTGAAAGTGCTTTGGAATTTGCTACTCGCAAGTAGACTAAAACATGGATTTCAACGAGTTTTTCCAACTCAAGCAACCCAACCTCCACCCACAGGCATTCAAACAGTTTATCTCATATAAGCATTTAGCCACATGGTAATTATGCCGTTATGTTAACATTCACACGCATGCAATATGCTAAAGCATAAATACTTACATCGTACTCCGTGCCAAAACAATAAACTAGTTAGTAGTCATATGCATTATCCTAGTTCATGTTAAGTGACTAATGCATCGCATACAGAATGTGATTAGGATAGGCTCGGCTAACCCTAAAATGGCATGTGAAATGCAATCATTCGGTACACGTATTCAAGTTAGATTTAAAGATACAATGCGGTTTGTATGATGTACCGAGCCCGGTGCATGTAAGACAAATGCATGGATGCACGCATGCATTGCATAAGGTATGCTAAAATAAACGTGCCCTAATCAACCATCGTAAGCAGGTAAATAAAAAGGAAGAAAGAAGTGGGGATTGGAAGACATACACACCACTCACACACGCTTATTACAGATTTGCCCTCGCTCGGAGGGTCCAAAAGAATATACAAATTAATTAACTACGCAAGCTAATTAAATATTACAGATCAATTAAATTAACAAATTAATTAATCTAATTAAAATAGTAAAGCCCTCGGGAAGCAGGTCAGATGCAGCGCATGCTCGAGACTAGCTCGGAATCACACTGCCATGCATAGTCTGCCTCTGTTTTCCCTGCTTTGCTCCTCTGAAAATTGCCAAAGTCTCAGGAATGCCTCTCAGGGCACTGGGGAGTACCACCGGCTAAGTAGAATGACCACCGGCATTAGTATGTGGCCACCGGCACAAAATGAACCCATCGGCTGATGACTTACTGCCGGCCGGCACAAAATGTTGCCGGTCGGCAAAGAATGCCTGCAGAACCTGCAACTCACAGTAGCAGAGGGCAAAACTTGCATGGCAATACAATTCAAACAATGTATGCACCAATCATGCCCCCTATCATGTTTGCGACTCAAAGGGGTATGTGTCTCGATTCTCGGGCCACCAATCGTGCATTTTCATGCATGATGGCCCAAAGAACCAATGTATGCACTTTCATGTCAAATGAAATGCAAGTCAAACAATCAAAGAGCCCAATCCCCATCACCAAATCAAGGGACAAGGCATGCATGCAAGATGCATTGCAACCTAATCATGTTAGCTAGGGATGTAACATGAGCATGTGAACAAACAATGCACACTAGGCATGCAACCTATGCAAGCAAACTTGCAAGTCAAGAGGTAAGGCAAACCAATGAAAAGATGGACTTAAACATGATCTAAGCAACTCTAATTAGGCCTAAAATCAGTGGCCAAAACCAAGGAAATGAAGGCCAAAATGCACACACACATGCATGCAATCATGGTCTAACACCTTAAGCATAAATAAGGCAACTCTTAAGCATACTTAAAGAGACCAAACAATAGACAATTAGCATGCAACACAAGCTCTGAAATTGCACAAAATAGAGGTGCCAAACCAACTAATTCAAGCAAGTAAAGCATGCAAACGGCCCAAGTACTTGAGGCAAGCCAAGAGGCTTAAACTAAGGTCAAACCCACCAAGCCTCACAAGGCTAAGGGGACTCAAAACAGGTCAAAGGCAGATTTAAACAACACCCGAGGAACACCTAGATGGCATCTAAATGGCTTGAATTCAAAAGCATGCACACATGCACTTTCAAGGAGCATACAACACAAGCTCATAAGGCGTTAAAGAGGCATGCAAGGCAAGCATACAAACATGTTAAAGGGACTGAAATAACATGAAAAATGACTTCAATCCACTAAATCAAAGCAAACAAAGCATGCTATACACTTACATACTTAAGGCCAACAAGCCCAAAAATGCAAAGAGGCTATATAATGCATGCTAGGGTCGACTCAAGCAACCTAAGACAGACCTAAAGCATGGCAAAATAAGCACACAAGCTTCACAAATCTAAGCCTAAAACATGCTAAAACAAAGGCACACAACCTAAGGCATATTAAGGTAATCACAAGGCGTTACAAGATAGGTATGCAAGGCATGCATGGTACACCAAAACCAACTTAAAACCATATTATATTATGGCAACATAAGCATGAAAAACAGTCATGGCATGCTCACTAAACACTCAAGCATAAGCTCCCTTAAGAGACCAAAAATGGTCCCTTTCAAGGAAAACAAGGAGAGAGGGTGGCCCTCCCCTTTTGGAGACTTCAAGGTACCATCCCCACCACTAAAATCCTTCAAGATTTCAGTGGTGAAGAGGCCCAAACACCAAAGTCTCGAAACTTGCATAAAATAGCACAAAAAAGGGGCCTTTCAAGGCCTAAGGCTGGTCAAACACACCCAAACCACAAAACACTCTTAACAAACAATCAAGAGGGCCTAAAAATAGAACTTTTTTATGTTATACACTAAACACAAAAACAGCTCTAAGATAGGTAGAAATAGGATGCAAAAATGGGGTAAAAAGGACTAGTTTTTTACCCTTGAAGCCTTTCTTCAACAATGGTGGTCTTGTTACCTCCTTAAGCTTCAATCCAATCAAAAACAGCAAGAACAAGCCCTTAGAACCTCAGTAGCCAAAGGAAGGTGAAGCACTAGGTGCTTGTGTGCAATATTATGGACTAAAACACACACAAGAGTAATATAGAGATAGGATATGTATTGAACCCTAACCCTAAAACCAGAGCTTCCTCTGTATTTTCTACGCAAAAAGCTCTAATTTTTCTAACCCTTGAGCAAGGGAGAGGAGGGCTCCTCTTATAGAGAAGCCAATCTTGTAAACTTACAATGTAAGCTAACAAGAGGGGCATCCCTCCATACACGTGTATGGAGGGGAAGCAAATGCCAGCCAGCTGTTTCAAAATATCTCCAAAAGCAGCTGAACAGTAGTCGGCCGGCCAAAAATGTCATTTTGACAAAATTGACTGCCAACCGGCAACAAAGAGTGCCGACCGGCAACATACATTGCCGGTGGCAACAAAAACCAGCCGGTGGCCTCTAACCACTGCCGGTGGTGTGTGGGGATGCCTCACAAGGCATTCCCTGCCCCTCCAAGGCAAAACACAAGTGTTTGGTGCAAAACCAGACACAAAACGGTTGAGTTCGGAGATCCTGAGACAAGGCGCGTAGCCGAGAACTCTGGGAACTCCAAACGAACACAAACATGGATAATCACCGAGTGTTCAAATGGTGACGTCCAAGTCTTGAGGACAGTCAAAAATTGGGTGTCTACACATAGCCCCATTATTATCTCAGATAAGCATCCATCATCGTCTAGCTTCTTCTTTCAGAGTGTAGGTGGCCAAAAGAACTTCCTGAGTTTCCGAGCACAGAAACACTTTAAATATCTTTTCAGTCTCTAGCAGCCACGTTTCGGCTTTTAACGGCTCAATACCACATAGAAAGATTGGCGGCTTAATTTTGTTGAATTTTTATGTCAATGAAATAATGTCAGTATTTTCTGGCTCAACTGGTACCGGAGATGGTGGAGGGAGCACAGGTTGTTGTCTTTATTGTTGTCTCATTGTTTTTGTCAAAGCTTCTAATATTTGTTCCATTCGGCTCATTCGAGCCTCAGAAGATCCAACTGTGTCATCACTTCTTGTATTTTCCATTGCTATAGGTAAATAGGACAATAATAAACGTAGGAATAATCTTGTTCATAGTGTTTGGAGTACTTAGTTTTTGTTCTTTTCTTTCAATTTCGTATATTAGTCAGTTTTAGTTATCACATTTACAAAAACACACTCACACATGTAGATGTAATGTCCTTAATTCTTTTCTAGGACATCCTATAGCTCATATGGACTCGTGTGTGCGATATAACACGTGCTTTGATACCACTTTGTCACGACCCAAACCCGCCCCTATAGGTTTAGCGTCGTAATCGGCCAGTAATCCAAGGATTACCAAAGGCCTCTGAATGGATCATCATGTAATACGGGGCTACGAAAACAAATATATAAAACATACATAATCCATTGAGCTGTGCAGATATACATGGGGCAGATAGTTCAAAACTTATATATATATGACGTCAAAATTACATAAGTCATGCATCACCATACAAATATTATCAAAAGGGACTTAGGCCGATGTATGGATAAGTAAAAACAAAACAAATCCTTAACATGATCCACTGTAGACACCCCATTTTTTACCGCCCTTAAGACTTAGGCGCCTGAGGTTGATCACTCGATGATGAAAGTTATGCTATACAAACGTTCAATTTCTTCAGCAAGAAAAGCTTCTAAATTTCAACCTTACACCCCATTTTTAACCAAAACTATTTTAGACCTTAAAACCCTCTATTTCAAAATATTTTTGAAAATGTTTCCATGATGTTCCACGGTTTGCATTTCATAAAAAATTATACTTTTTGGTAAACTGAGTAAGGACAAAGTGGAAATAAATGAAAAGAAGGTGAACTCTTTGACAAATCTTTACAAACATCTCATTTAGAGGTTTGGAGTTGAAGGAAATAGGAGGGAAGGGAAGAAAACTAGTTGGGGAAGAAGTTGGGCATCAATCCGTTAGGATAAAAATGAGAAACCTTCACTAAAATAGACATATCTCTTTGCACACTTAGAATTTATATGTGAGACCACCACCATTGGAAAGTAGACTTCCGGGGCTTCAATTTAGACTCAAGAATCACCTTAAACCGAGTCCGGATGAAGTAGATATGCCTGTTTGAAATCGGACCTGGAAGTAGATTTTTGCCTGCTGGCAACCCACTTTTAGTGGCCTGTCGGCCACTTATGTCAAAAACCAAATATTTTTGCCAGATATCCCCCACAAGCTCCAACTATTCCTATATAGATATTTTCGACCTGAAAGACTGTTTTTCTATATATACAAGGCCAACCCTCATGTTTTTAGGTTACAAAAAATTCCAAAAGGCCAAATTCTTGAAATTCTCTCTTTATCTCTATCTTGCAACCTACATACTCTCTCTCTACACTTCCTAAACTTATGGGTTTGTTAACAAAAGAGTTGCCTTGTTTCAAGAGGTATAATTTTGAGCATCTTTACACTATTTGTTTTCTATCTTTTCTTGCTGATTTTGAACTGTTTTTACCTTATTTTTATGAGCTGAAACTTGTGGTTTAAAGCTACCAAAGTTGGAGGGGTTAACCACCCTTCTTTGAACCTTGTTCTCTAAGCTTTTGCCTTTGTGTTTCCCATTCTTCTCTCAACTTTTTTTGAGCTTTTTACCACTAAATTTTAGAGTTTTTAAGAGGCTAAAAATCATGTTTTGAGGTCCCAAAAATGGAGGGGTTAGCCACCCCTCCTTTAGCTTGTTTACTAGTTTAATGTCTCCATAATTTTAGCTTACTCTTTTAGCAATTTTTACGTAAATTCTAGCATTGTTTTTGCTTACTTTGGGGTTGTTTTAAGCTGGTCATGTCATTTATGCTTTGTATAGTATGCTTGTAATGTAATGGTCCTCATAGACTTGGTGGTTTAGGCCTTAACCACCAACCTAATTGAGTTAATAGTATTTATTTCTTACTTTCCATACTTATATTCATCTCTAATCACCTCTACAACCTCCCTCATTTCTTGACTTTTTCTTTGTTTTGAAAGTTGTTTCAAACTAATCGCTTGTTTAAGCTTGAGATAAAGATGTTGTGCTTAATGGTTTAATCTCTTTGGAGATTTATTACTAACGACATGGTGTCTCTCTTATGCCTAAAAAAACTCTTTGTTTGATGCTTCTTTAAATTAGAGGACTTAAAGCTCATTTTTGGACTTAATGAACTAGTGAATGGATCGTAATTAAAATGAAGTAACTAAACTGGGACTAAAAGTGATGCAAGATAATAAAGCAATTTGGTGTTCAATTAGACGTTAATTAAACACATGGAGACTTGAGGCATTTCATACTTGTTAGTGATGAAATGGTTCAAGTTTCCAAGGTCAACCACTTTCCTTGATCAATCCATGATAGGGAGGAAGTTTTGTTGGTTTTTTGTTATGCATTTATTGAAATTGTGTCCTTTGGTTCATAAGTCATCATGCAATGAAATTGCGTCGATTGATGACTTGCGAAACCTACCCCTCATTTGACCTGTTCACTGATAAGGAGAGACATGGTGGACAAACATCCCTGAAAATACTCTGGTTTGTGCTCTGTTTGTCCTCTGTTACTGTAAGAAAAAACCAACACCAATGGCCAATAGGCCACTTCTCTTGGACGGCAACCCACTATTAGTGACCTGCCGGCCATTACTTTTAGGTTGCCAGCCACTTTTTCCAAGTAGGCAGTGTCCTTTTTCCAGTAGAGCAAAGCAGAGCAGAGGCTGAGGTAGAAAAACAGTCCAATTTTTTAACTGTGCAACAGAGGTATTCTGGCAGCAAAACAGTGGGCTTTTTCGAGTGAAAATCCGCATGCATGCATAAGCATTCCTCACTTTCCGAGGCTGATTAGTTAGAGTAGTTAATTACTTAGTGTAGTTATTTCTTTGGTTGTATTCGTGTTGTTAATTTGTAATTAATTAATTAGTTAGTTCCAATTTGTAATAACTAGCTAGAATAGTTAATTAATTGTTGCGTTGTGATTATTTAATTAGCTAGAATAGTTAATTAATTATGGTGTTGTAATAATTAGCTAGCATAGTTAGTTTGTTTAATTCGGTTTGTAATAGTTAGTTAATTAGGTAATTAGTTAGCTAGTTCATTCATTCGGACCCTCTTTTGTGGGGGCCAAACTTGTAATAATGTGTATATCTTCCAACCCCAAGACTTTATCCCTTTTATTTACTTGCTTACAATAGATAGAATAAAACATGTTTCTTTTAGCATACTCTATGTTTGCATCCACTTGTCTTGCATGCATCGAGGCTCGATTTATCATTCTAACAATGCATTGTAGTTTACATACTTCTTTGAAAAGGTGCTTAAACCGCATGCTATCAAATTGATTCACAAGTCATAATTAGTAGCCGAGCCTATTAGTTGCGTCATTGCATGGGTTACATTTGTCATGTTGCATTAGTTAGAAACATGCATGTTTTCTAACTATTTTGTTTCTTTTGGCTCAGAGTATTAGGTGAGCATTTTTGTGCTTTAGCATATCGCATGAGTGTGATTGTTGTCATGTCTAGCATGCTTGCCATGAGGCTAAGTACTTAATTGATAAATTGCTTAAATGTCTGTGGATGAAGGCTAATTGCTTGAATTAGAATAATTTAAGTAAAGTACATATGTGATTATTTTTTCAAATGGTACATATTCGAAACATTTTCAAAGCAAACATGAATCAAAGTGTTTCAATTTTTGCCAATTAGTCTATACTTGTGTGCGCATCACATAGTAATGTTAGCCTAATAATCGGAACAAGAGCATATAATGTAAATAAGAATCACATTATGATTAGTAGAGCCTGATCTTTGATCGAGCGTGTGGGGTGCTCAATTCATGACCTTCCCTTCTCGTACCTAAGTTCCCGAGCCAAGACACTTTGGTGATGACAGATAAGTGGCCTTTGGCACAAGGGTTTCCTAAATTTTTCAAAAATATTTATGTGGCGACTCTGTGTCTGGCAAAGCAGTCTATTTTTGGAATTTTGATTCAAAATTGATTTTTCAAAAGATTTGCAGATTTTTGGACTCATTTGTGTTTATCTATTTCACATTGCACTTGTGGAATCAGATTCAGAACTACAGGAGTTCGAACTATAGGGCTAGCCGTATCCAAAAGGAACACAAAAAGTCGAGCTAACTTAACTTCTTCAGACGGGAACCTCCTCGGGAGGCACAAAGATTGGCTGACAATAGACTTTTAGGCAGCCATCACAGAGCCTGGTTAAGCTCCCAATCACCTTATAACGACCCCATACTGTTTACCGAAAATTTACTGAATTACGTACTGATTACTGCTAAACTGGACTGTTTATAACCGATAATTGAACTAACCGGAGTATTGAACGGACTGATTGAAAATTTAAACTGAACTGACTGAGCATGTTTATTGTATTGCATTCTTATTTGTTTGATTATTTGATTATCTGTTCGTGTTTTATGTTTAAACTGCAAATTGAAGGCCTTATCGACGGCGGAACTGAAAACCGTTTAGTGTTTCATGATCAGTAGAATTTATCTGATTTTATAGTATAATTATCCAAAATGTGATTAGGTATGATTAAACTAGATTAAATAAAGCCAATTTAAGAGTTTGCCTTAATTACAACTTTGCCACCTAGTGGGGCCTTTGTTTATTCACATATTTTGAGCCTTATACATGTAGACTAAACATTTCATCAGCTCTATCCCCTTTGTTCCACCGAATTTAGAGAGGGAGAGAGGGAGAGAGTGCATTCATTTTGTTGAATTGACTGGGATGTTGGTAGAATTGGAGCATAGTTTACAAATTAAGCTTCCTCACTTCTCATCCTACACCTAAGGTAGATCATTCATCTTTTTCATTGTGTCTTTGAGTTGTTCTTGCATGGTTTTGAGCTAAATTGAAGTCTAGAGCCAAGTTATGGCTCAAAGTGTTGGAGTAGAGCTTAATTGTTGCATGCATGGCTATATTGTTGCATTTTGAGGTTGATTTCATGGAATTGGTACATGCATGCCCATATTGTTATTATAGTCCATGTTTTCATCTTGTTTTCAAAATATTGAGCTCATTAGAGCAAGCTTTGAAGCTGGAAATTGGTTCTAAATTCATGCATGGCATGTTTGAAGGTTATTCTTGAAAGTGGGTTTGAAAAATGGTTTTAATTAACTCACTCTTGGGCTTGGAATTCACAAATTGAGCTTTGAAACTTGTTGTATATTGAATCTAGAGGTGTTTTCCAAAATTTGGGCCCAAGAGGTCGAGTAAAGAGTGGTAGAATGCTTGGTTTGAGCTTGGAAGGCAAATCTGGAAATTCCAGATTTGGCTTCTTCGCTCGAGCAAAGGATTCCTCGCTCGAGCGACCAACGTTTACTCTGAGCCACGCTCGAGCGAAAGATTGGTGGCTCGAGCGTAAAATTCGAGCATCCAGTACTTTTACTGTTTCATCAGACCGCTCGAGCGAAGGATTTCTCGCTCGAGCGAAGCCTTTGATTTTGAAAGCTCGCTCGAGCGAAGGAAGGCTCGCTCGAGCGAGGGTCCTATTTTCAGCAAACTTTGCAAAATGTTTTCTAAGTGTATTTTTGCATCCTCATCCTATTCTAGGCATTCTTAGGCCTAGTTTAAGGCATCTTAATGAGGATATAGATGTAGAACACACCAAGACAAATTAGGGATTAAATTATGATATTTCCCAACTGTGTAGCTTAGTGTGTGTTCAACCTGTGAACTGTGTAGGATTGGCGACTGGGGAGACACGCTCTAGCATATTGTAACCCAAACTCTGTGAGTAACAATTGTGTAAAGATATGTTCAACTGAGAATGTTTTCTGACTGTTTACGGAACTGTTTTCTGAAGTGAACTGAACTGTTTACTGAACGAATATTGATTACTGAACTGAACTGTTTACTGAAATGTAGTTATTTACTGAATGAATGTATGTCCTATATTCTGAAATATACTGTGGCATCCTTAGCACCTACTGTTTACTGTTACTATTACAGAGATCTTTGTCGGTTCCCTCGTGGAACCATTACTGTTTACTGATTGATGGCCATCATTACTGTCCGGTCTTTAAGACCTACTGTTTACTGCTATGCTAATGGATGTACCACATATGACTGAATAACTGTTCTGACTGAAAGACTGTTTAATGAACTGTTTTCATTACTGTAAGGACATTTCATTCTTAACCTCTTTACGCATTATGTTATTCACTGGGCTTTAGCTCACTGTTTATATATATATGTAGGTGCTCAGCCACCAGACTGGAGCTAGGTGCATGGGTTAGACTCCAGTTTTGTCAAGCCAGCCTTTGTACCTCACTGCGAGGTTCCGAGTTGCCATGCTAAGGCTTAGGGGTGTTTTAGCATTTCCCCTTCTGTACTGTCTCACTGTTTTGTATAGACTGTTATCTGCTTTACTGTACCATTATCAAGGGATTAGGTCCCTGTACTGTATGACTGTAAAATTTGTATAGACTGTACTGTTCTACACGTGTGAATGCATGAAAAATCTTTTGGCATACAGACTGTCACAGCTCAATGGACATTATTTATTTACTGTATTGGCTTCCGCCAGGCCCTGAACTCTGATTTACTGTACTACTGTTAAGCAGGCCTTCGGTAATCTCAGATTACTGGCCGGTTACGGTGCTAAACCCATAGGGCCGGGTTTGGGTCGTGACACACCTACATATATAATATAAATAGTGAGCGAAAGCTTAGTGAATAATAATAGAGTAAAGGGTTTAATGAATGATGTCCTAAATCAGATTCGGAAAGTAAAGTTCGAATTAGAAATAGATTCATATTCTTATTTAGAGTTCAGAAGCATATACTTATTCAATTTCACAGATGATCATACGTGGTACACCCATTAGCGCTAACAAATCAGATACAGAGTGTTAAGGGTCATAAAGGAACCTCCGGTACCGAAAATAGATAATATACTTAAACCACGGTATTGTTACCCCCGGGCAAGGGCCATGTGCTAAGGATGCCACGAATACTTTTCAATATATGAACAATTATTCATTGATACAGAACATAGCATTTCAAAAAATAGATCATTTCTTGTCATATCATATAGGAAAATACTTAAACGTGAACCTAGCTTTACAAAGTTATTACTCATAGTTGGTTCCAAAAGCAGACAATAGAGTAGATAGACTAGATAACTTACGGTGTGTGACCTACATACAAACACATAACAGATACATACTGAAACACACGCTCGGAAGGTACGTAACTCATTTCATTCATTTTTAGGGTGGTTCTAAGTCTTATCCTCATTATTGTATCTTAATTATGTCTTAGGAATGCCTAGGATGCAATGAAGATGCCAAAATGCAATATGAAACACTTCACAAAATTTTCAAAAATAGAACACCTCGCTCGAGCACCATTTTCCACACTCGAGCGAGCCCCTAGGTCTGCAAAAGTATTGGTTATGTGAATTTTCTGCTCAATGGATACTCAACGGTCGCTCGAGCAGAAGACTGAACAAACAGGGTCCTCGCTCGAACGCAACTCTTGTCGCTCGAGCAGTCTGCAAAATTTGAAAAACTTTTGGGAGCATGAATTTTACGCTCAAGCCAACTATTGGTCACTTGAACGAAAGTACAAAACAAAAAGTAGTCGCTCAAGCACAGCTTCTATGGCTAAAGCAATGATGCAAAATTTTGGAATTTCCAAATTGCTCTACTAGCTTCAAAACTCAAATTCAACCCAACAAAACACGCCTTTTTGAGCCCAAAACTTAAGAAAACATGTCTAAACTCGGAAAACATTGAGAATTAAAGATCATTTTATGAAATCAAGGCCAAAAAGCATGCCAATTGTTCAAATTCAAACTTGAAATGTTGAAAACATAACATGCATGTAATTTCTTGACTTCAAAGCTTTCAAAACATGAGCTATTGAGGTAATTTGGTATGAAACTTCATGAATTCTCAAAACAAAGGCAAGATGAATACATGCATGTGGGAATTCTTTGAAATCAAAGTCAAAACTTCATGAATTATGCATGCATACAAGGATTATTCCCAAATTCCTTAATCTAAGCTCAATTCTTATGTTTAACCACCTTAATCTCTTAAACTCTTTCACTAATGTTTTGAATACAAAGCTTAGGGACAAGATTCTCACCTAGAGTTTTCAATTCAATAAGGTTTAGTGATGCACTTAAGCAATTCTCCAATCTTCTACCAATTTCCTTCCAAACCTCAAGTTTTGATCCCAATCTCTCTCTCTCTCTCTCTCTCTCTATCTCTCTCTATCTCTCTCACACATTGTAGCTTCAAGAATGATGAAATGAGAGTGTAAAATGTATTCTTAAGGTCACTTGTGCCTTATATAGGCTTGATTAATGAGACTTAATTAAGTTGACTTAAGAATTAATCAATTATGACTAATTTGTTCTAATTATTTGATTCTGCATCGAAATTCAATTAAACCTACCATAAAATTGTAAAAATTTCAAATAACACATAAATCAAGTCAATTTCGTAATTAGATGTCGATAAAGCCTTCAATTCGCAGAATAAGATAGAAACACAAATAGATATTTCTACGACAGACAGATATAGATGCAAATAACGTGTAACACATGCCATTAGCACAAAATTTCCTCCTAATTACTTATTAGGCATTCCTAATCATGGTTTAACAATTAATCACAGCTTGGGGTTGTTACATTTGATCTCTTTGGCTATTTGTGAAACATTGGACAGGAAGTGTCTATTTCTTTTGTTGGATGTTGTTGGTGTGTCTCCTCTTCTTTTGTGGTCTTTGCCTTTTCTTCAACCATTGGTTGTACTTCATCAATTGTCTTGTTCTGGTTTGGTTGTTTTTTCGTTATGTACCAAAAATCTAGATCCTTGTGCTCTCTTCTTGATTTTCTATGTTTCACTATTTTTATCATTGAGCTCACAAGAGACGATTTTTTGGGAGTAGTGGCTTCAACTTCAACTGCAATTTGTTGTTCTTGATTGTCAAGGTAGACATTTTATTTAACCAACATTGCAATTATCTCATTAAGTAGTACTATTTCCACATCTTTCACTTCCATTTTGTGTCTTTGCTTTGTTCCTATCTTCTTCCATTTGTTTATTAAGCTTTATGAGTTGGTCCGTAAGGTCATCATTTTTTGCTTGGATTCTTGCCTTCTCCATTTCTAGCCTTCGGATTATCAACATATTTTCTTCTAGTTTTTTAAAGGTATATTCATTAATTTTGACATGGTAAAGATTTGTTTCATAGGCAAGTTTCTTTTTTGCTTTCCTTCATTAATTTTGACATGGTAAAGATTTGTTTCATAGGCAAGTTTCTTTTTTGCTTTCCTCTTTTCAGCCAGTGTTTGATGCTTAAATCCCGGTGAAGTTGTTGGACCAACTTTCTGTTATATCATTGTTTCTTCTTCATCATTTTCTAGCTTCTCAAAAGAATGCTTATTTCTTTGCACATGAACTAGACTTTCTTCAATTTCATGCTGAAATTTGGCTTTCCTTCTTGCATTCTTTTCTGATTGCAATGTTGTTGATTTCCTCTTTTTTTTAGCACTTGTTTCATGCTTGGATTTCAGTGAATTTTTTCCTGGACTGAGACTGAATATCTTTTTGATAATTGGTTCATCTTCCTTTTTAGATATTTTAGTCTGCTTTTGTTCCTCAAAGTTAGCTTGTTTATCTTATCCTCCCTTTCAGTTTGTGGTAGTAATTGTTGGTATATCTTTTTGATCATTGTTTCTTCTTCATTTTCAGATATTTCAATCTGCTCTTGTTCCTCAAAGTTAGGTTCTTCATCTTCATCCTCATCTTCTGTTTGTGGTAGCAATTGTTTGTGTATTTTTTGTTCTTCATTTGTGTGTTTCAAATTACTCTCCTACATGAATGAAAATTATTAAAAAGAATGATATGACACAAATTTTAGTAATAAATTTATCATTCAGTGATTCAAATTTATAATAAGACTAGTGATTTGGTCCATAATAACAAGATTTTATCACTGAATTAGCGAAATTAAGCAAAATTTATCACTCAATGAAACAAAATAAGCAAATTTATAACTGTGAGTAAAAATTTATCACTTCATATCAAAATTTATTGCTGTATAGCAAAATTCATCGCTCAATTAAGGAAATAAAGGTTATACACTGATAAAACTTGTTTCTTGAATAATTTCCAAGCATAAATGAAATGTCTAAATAATTTTCTACCAAAAATGTGACACCATGAAGATTAAGAAGAATTTATCACTCAATTAGGTAAACTAAGGGAAATTTATCACTGAATTAGGCAAATTAAGTAAATTTATCAATGTGAGCAAAAATTTATTACTGCATAACAAAATCTATCATTCATTTAAACAAAACAAAGGTTATCAATGCATACCACAATATTTTTCAAATCGTGCAAGGATGAATTTGCCAATTGTTGTCCCATATGTGTGATGTTCCATTTTGCAAATCTTGGGATTACATTCTTATCATTTGGTTTGATGATGCTTGTATGCTCATATATCCAATGCTGTTGAGGACAAAAAAATTATTATAAATTAGTATTTAGTAAACGTAAATATTATATCTAATAAGTTGTAAGTGAGGTATTTACTTACCAATAAGACTATCATACATCTGGAGGCTTTATCGATTTGGTTCATGTTGCTTGCTATTGATCTTGTGAGCTGTTGTTTCGCTGCGCCACACCAATCATAAAACTTCATTCTATCAATATCCTCGATATATTTCATGAATCCTCAACCGATTGTAGTCCCTGTACCCGGATATATCAAAAGCAAACAGATCAAGAGGCATTCAAGCCTGACAACATCTTCTATATCTTCATTGTTGTTGCTTTCCAAAAGCTGAGTGATCAATTTTGTGATTGATGTTCTTGTCATTCTACTCTCTATTATTTTCCTTATTTTCACCATATCTATCTCATTTTTTCCTCCATATGACAGATTCATCTTCTTTTGTCCACATGCAATCCCAAAAATCAACTTAAAGTCATTGCTTTTCAACTTCAACTTCTTGGCACCTATTTTGAAAGTTTCTCCATCCATTTGGTAAGTTTGCAAGATTTTTGCAATCACATCATCATATTTCATAAAACTTCTTGTTTTTACTCAATCTATCAACTAGAAGTGAAAAATGAGTCTTTCTTAATAGTGCCAAATGCTCTTTTCTGAGTTTTGTTGTCTTGAAAAATTTGATAAAAGATTGAATGTTAGAACGGTAGACATACTTTGCTTCATTATCATGTATCTGTTCAGCCCTAGTTTTTCTTCCCTCTTGCTTTGTGAAGCTCTGTAGCTTGTTTCAGTTGTTGCGTTCGGGCTCCCCATTGTCAATGTTAGATTCACATTCAATTTCTGCTTGATTTTCACTTTCATCTGTTGTTGGCTCTATAACACACTCAACTTTGTCAATTTTTTTCTTCTTTAAGAAACTTGTTTCTTGACGACATAATCTTTTACGATGACTAAGAACATCTATATAAAAATATCGAGCATAAACATTGAAGATTAAGAAGAATTTATCACTGAACTAGGCAAACTAAGAAGAATTTATCACTCAGTTATGTAAATTAAGCAAATATATAACTGTATAGCAAAGTTTAGATTCCAAATTGCAAAAGAACATGAAGTATCATGATAAAGATGAAAACGATTGATAATTTATCACTCAATGAGGCAAAGTAAGCAAATTTTATCACTGAATTAGGCAAAGTAAGCAAATCCATCATTATAACAAATTTTATCACTCAATTAGGCAAATTAAACAAATCTATCATTGTTATAACAAATTTTATCACTGACTTAGACAAAGTAAGAAAATTCGTCATTGTATAGCAAATTTTATCATTTAATTAGAAAAATTAAGCAAATCTATCATTGTTATAGCAAATTTTATCCCGAAAGTAGGCAAAGTAATCAAATCTGTCATTGTATAGCAAATTTTATCACTGAATTAGCAAAAGTAAGCAAATCCATCATTATGTAGCAAATAAACATGAAGATATGATTATTATGAAGTTGAATATCACTGATAAATTAATACTATATAATACACATTGAAAATAGCTCCATGTCGAATTTTATCACTTAATTATGGTTATGAAAGAAGAAGGGAAGATGACTATGACTCACGTTTGATTGGTGTGTTTGTTGAAGATGAACTAAATAGGGTAAGTAGATGTTCGAATTGGAATATAGATCAAAACGGTGGGAGATTTGCTGGGGATTTGTTTGAAATCGGTATGAAAATAGTTGGCGATTTCTTTGGAAACGGTGGGAGATTCGCCGAAAATCTCTTCGTTTGTTCTGATTTCCAAATCGAAAATCGCTAGAGAATGGTTTCCAAATCTTCACATGTTTGTGTGCAATAGAACCCTTAAAAAGGTGTTTGTGTGTCTCGCTCGCAAGGAAGAGCTCGTGATGGCTTCTTTGCTTCACGCGTGTGATGTGATATTATAGGGTAAAATTAAAGACGAAAATAGGACAGGACTTGACCGATATTAACTTACTTCCATGGGACCCACCGGTAAGTCCCCCTATTGTTTTTGAGCTTTGACACTGTTTTTGGGCTGGGCTGTGATACACATTAATGGGCTAGATTACAAAACTTATGGGCCTCTCTGTCAACTGTGACCACCACACAATGTGAAAAGAAGCCCAATTATAAATCTGGACTCAACCACACACACAACAATCCTATCTCTAAGCTTTTGGGTCTTCTCCTCCATGAATCTCTTCCAGATTCATCATAGCCATTGTCGACCCCAAGCTCTCGTCATTCCCCAAACTACCCCTTCCCGTCCCTCTCTCTCTCCTCCTCCCCACTTTCTCTTTCTACGAAATCCTTCAACCCTCTATGGAACCATCAAGCTTTCTCTCACTCTCTCTCCGTTTTCCCCAATTTCTCTCTCTAGACACTTTAGGGTTTCAAAAATTGCAGAGCAGGTTTGGAGCAATGGAGAAGAGGAAAAGAAATCCTCTGATGATGATGAGTTGGAGGAGGACTTGTCACCTGAAGGAGCTGTTTATCAGAAGACCCTGAGATTGGTGGAGTGTTCCATGTTTGCTGCTGTTGCTGGGTTAGCTTATTTCTTGAGCAATTCTCTTGCAATTGAGGTATGGTTTTCCAATTGTTAGTTGAAAAATATGATTGTAATTAATAATAATGTTTTGTTTTACTTAGTGAGTGTTGAAAGTTGTTGAATTTTAAATAATAAGTTATTTTAAACTTAGGATAATTTAATACAAAATTAAAAACTTGAGATAAATTAATACAATATTAAATACATCTTTTAAAAATTTTATAATGCACCCAAAAGAAAAGTTTTACCTGTGAGTCAGCTAGTCAAAATATCTTGCCAAAATCTCACTTTATTAATTTAGTTAATATATATATTTTTTTAATATACACTTCAGGAATACTCTTTATTTGGGTAATCTTTTTTTAAAATATTCATTTAAGGTATTTATGTGAGAGAGAAAAAGAGAGAGTAAATGATTTACTAATTGAAAAGCAAGTAACTAAAAAATAGTAGAGCAATAGAAGTGGCTAGTCCCTATTCATAAAACTGTTTTAACTACCTTGTTGGATAGATTTGATAATTTAGCTAGCTTGTTGTGGCTGCTCTAGTGTTGGTTATGAATTAATTATAATGTATTGTGGTTGTTATTTTGATTGTGATTGAAGATATTTTAATTGTCTCAAAGTGATGGTAGATGGTAGTGTTAGGGGAAGGAATAGACCTAGATTGATGTAGATTGGTACAGTGAATAGAGATATGAATCTCTTTAATTTGACTAACAAAATGACGTTGAATAGAATCGAATGAAGAAAAAAGATTTATGTAGCCAACCCTGGGACTTAAGGCATGGTTTGGTTAGGTTTATGAAGATAATTAAATAAAGGAAAGACTGGTGATTTGGGGGGAGCAATCTGATACAAGTTTAAGGCAGCACAAGGACGGGAAGAAAGCTATAAATAGAGCGGAAGAAAATTGCCATAAATGAGTTGTAGTTCTTTTTCAATAAGTTAATTGGATTTGAATGTAACGAGATTTGACATTGTACATAATTATTTTAGTTGTTTTTTCGCATTGCCAATAATCATAATACTAACTTACCAATGGATAAAAATTAATTTATCAAATGATTTTTAGTTATTTTTCAATAAGTTAATTGGATTTGAATGTAATAAGATTTGACTTTGTACAGAATTATTTTGGTTGTTTTTTCGCATTGCCAATAGTAATCTCCTCAATGAGATGGGGTGTAGCAGCTGGCAGAAAAACTATGGTTCGTCCCTCTTCATGTCAATTCTAAATTATCAACCATGTAGAGAAGTTACATGTTTATCTCTTTTCATGTCAATTCTAAATTATCAACCATATAGACAAGTTACATGTTTATCTTCTGGCTTTGCAATGAAATTCTATCTTAACAGGTGGCGACTGCTATGCTGTTACTTGTCTTGTCTGGTCCAGTGAAAGCACTAACCTATCTGGTAAGTCCGCTTTGACATTCTCCAATTCTCCCAACATTCCCAACCTGTTGCTATATGTGTAATCTGTGCACTCTAGTTCTGAATATTTTTATTTTAGGTAGTTATGTTTGATCTTTTGAATAGTGTTAATAGATAATGTATATTGTAACGTTGTGTGTTGGTTTGTGAAAAAAAAAAATGTCAAATTTGTTCCATACTAGTTCAAAAGTGTCAATTTGATATTCATGGTATGAAAAACTTTATGAAATTTTTGTATGGTTGATGATATATATATATATATTTCATTTATGGATAGTATTGGTTGTATCAATTCATACTCTATAGAAGTTTAAACCATAAAAAGCTGTTTGAGTTAAAAATTCTAGTGAATTTTATTTAATATTATATATTTGAGACTATAAAGTATTATAATAATAGTATGAACCTTAATCTCTTTTTTTAAGCAAATAATATATGGAGGTTGTATGTTATATATATATGTACACATATATATAGATGTACTGTGATGTTCTTAAATTAGGAAAATAGCTGATGTTGTGGAATATGCTTCTCTTGCAGTTCATGTATGGTTTGGTTGGTCTGACCATATAGATGTATTGTGATGTTCTTAAATTAGTAAAATAGGTGATGATGTGGAATATGTTTCTCTTGCAGTTCATGTATGGTTTAGTTGGTCTGACCATGGGTACTTCATGGAGGTATGTATCCTTGTTTGTTTTATTAATATATTGTTGGGTTTTGAACACAAAAAGAGACAATTTTTCTTTAATTGCAAAATACTTATACACAACTATAGTATATATGAATACACAAAGATAGGATACATTTTTACTCATACACAAAAGAAAGTATACAACAAAAGAATTTTGGGACACTTCACTTGGAATCACTTACCCTTGAGCTGTTGTCTCATCCTCTATGTCTCCCAAATGATGTCCATTCCCTTTATATACTGATCCACCTCCTTAATGGATGGCTAGGATCAACTTGATCTAAGGGCCATTATTAGGTTTCTAGAATACTTAGTGTACTTTCATCCTTCCATCATATTCTAGAATTATTTAAACTATTCTAGTTCATAGTGGAGTTTTCTATTCTTCTCTAGATTACTCTAGAACCTTCCAAAACCTTCTACATTTCTCCAAGGTTCTCCAATGTTTCTGATTCTACTAGGATTTTCTAAAATTTTCCAAATTCTCTAGAACTTTTTAGAGTCTTTTAGATTTCCAACATTGTAAATTGATCTAGAAAACTCTAAAGAGTCTGTGCTGAATCTCAACATGTAGATTGTATCTTTCCTTAAGGTACAAACATTGCAACTAATGCAATTGGGCTTTTTAGAAACTCTAGCTTCACACTTTTGAGGAATTCTTAAATCATTTTTGAAGATGACATGTGAACTAGACAATTACATGACTAAAAGAAATTTCATTAATCCCCTCTAAGATGCATTTTTCTTCCCACTTAAATTTTGTATAGCCTATAGGAAGTTTTGTTCTCAAATGAAAAAATAATTCTTTCGATGTTTCATTAATGTCTTAAGCAACTAGATTCAGTACAATTTTGCAAAGCCAAGTTATAGTTTTACATATTAAAAGAACCCCTAGCTTTGATAACTATAACATTTTAGCTTTCCAAAATACTTATGTTGTCCTCTTTTTTGAAATTATGAACTATCAATTGTTGAATGATTCAAATTCTTATAATAAAATCATAACAGTTTATTTTGAATCTTCTCAGATTAGGAGCAAATTGGGGACTTTCGATCTTCTTCTGCACGATTGTTGAGTTTGCTTCCTTGATTCTTGAATTCTTTTGACGTGTTTAATGTAATATTTCCATTGTCACAAATGTATTTCCCATGAGTGACATCTATTAAATTTGCAGGCTAGAGCTTTGGGTGCCATGGGATATGTTCTGGTATCCTCCTTCTTAATTAGAGAAAACATACTTGCTTTGGTAATTGATTTATCCTTTTCTCTCTTGAATTTCTATTCCATCATGTGTCAGTTATTTTACTTAAGAGTCTTATTTTGTCTGTAGATCACCATAAACGTTCATGCTTATCTTACATACATACTTGCTGCCTTGGGTATCAATGCAATTCCATCAATGGATGTGATATATGTCATTTTTGGGACACTGGTATGTTCCCATATTTTCCCTTTTTGGTATTCGTTGTTCTGTAAGGTAACTTCATAGGTTTCCTTTCTTCTTGTGCAGCTTATGTTCAACTGCGGTTTCTTTGTGTTCTTGCTGCACATTCTGTACGCGGTGTTCTTTACCAAACTTGGGATGAAGGCTTCTTTGAGTCTACCTAGATGGCTAGAGAAGGCAATATAATAGCTGGAACAAGGGTTGTTTTGGAGAAGTTAGTTTGTAATTTTTTATTTTTTTTTTATTAATTACAAGCTAGATCATTCTGTTAAATTTGTTGTAACGTAATTGGATATGCTGTTGTGATTAATTAGGTAGTTTTGTTAGTTGATTAGCTATATATATCTTTTTTATTATAGGGTTAATATATGAGGATGAAGGTCTTAATTGTACGAACTCAAGCTTTTGTAAATTTATATTTTGAAATGAAAGAACTTACTCTCTATTTTCTTCATTACACAAAAGAAAGTATACAACAAAAGAACTATGAGATACTTCACCTGAAATGATTTATGCTTGAGCTTTTGTCTCACTCTCTATCCTCTATGCTTCCCAAATGATGTCCATTCCTCTTATATATCTATCCACCTCCTTAATGAATGGCCAGGATCAACTTGATCTAAGAGCCATTATTAGGTTTCTAGAATCTTTTAATATATTTTTATCCTTCCATTATATTTTAAAATTATTTAAACTACTCTAGTTTACAGTGAAGCTTTCTATTCTTCTCTAGAGTATTCTAGAAACTTTCAAAACTTTCTAGATTTCCCCTGGTTTCAATGTTCTGAATTATTCTAGGATGTTTAACATTGTAAATTGATCTAGAAAACTTTAAAGAGTCTATGTTGAATCTCAAAATGCACACTGTATCTTTCCTTGAAGCACAAACATTGCAACTAGTGCAGTATGGGCTTTTAAAAAACTCTTGCGTCACACTTTTGAGTAATTCTTAAATCATTTGTGAAGGTGACATGAACACAATTCCACAACTAAAAGAAATGTTAAATCCCCTCTATGATGCAATTAAGTATTAAGTTCTTACAAATTTACACAAATTTACTTTCAACTTACGTATTCTTGTGAGACTTGTGTAAGTTCATAAAAATTTATATAATTTTGTAATAAGGTTGCATATGGTATGCATTGCACATTGAAAAATTTTCCTATCAAATAATTCATCTTTATAATGCTAGTGAATAATTTGTAGACGAAATTTAGATGTGATTATTTTTACAAAACAATGGGTTCATCTTATTTTTTAGAGAAAATTGTTAAAAAGTTCAATTTAGAGTAAGACGTTAGTTTTAGTAGATATTTTTTGTTGGTGAGAAATTCATACTTTGTGAAATAATTTGGTGAGAAGTACATTTTGTTATTTTAAAGGACATTTTGTTTCTAATTTTACCGTTTAAGCTATTTATTGAATTTTTTTTTATTCTGTTCAATTTTTTCGAACCAATCTGTTTAAACTTACATCTATTTGTTCAATTTTTTTCCTATCTATTTGATTTTTTGGGTCTTTTCTGTTGAAATTTTGATCCTATAAACTACCTGTTAATTTTTTTATCTATTAAACTCATATTTGAAGGCCATTTTTTTATCTGTACAGATTTTTATCTTTCTCTATAGATTTTTATCTATCCAAATTGCAAACTCTCTCCAATAATCAAAACAAAATTGAGAACATCATTCAAAAAAATCCAAATAAGCCAATCCAGAATTTGTTTGTTTGCCAAAAAATGTAGTTGAAAAGATAATAAAACATTAATTGAGAACTTTATTCAAAAAAAAATCCACACAAGCTAAAACAATATGACAAAAAACCACACAAACAACACTAAAGCCTGGATCGGCGATTGAGTGGTCTGAATCGGCTGTGAAGTGCGAGGCTGAATCGGCGGCGATGAAGAAAGAACATTTTTAGCCAACACGTCTGCCACTGCTATTGAAACAACGGTCGTGGTCTAAGGACATCCACTGCGATTAGACTTGGTCGAGGAGGAAGGACAATGCCCATGCTAGCAGATCTGTGATCGCATTTCAGAGCGAGTTTGCCCACCAAATCAGATTTAGTGTTGAGAGAGAGACAGTGGCAGCTTTGCCTCTCTATCCCAAGCCATCAGTGACATACGATAACTTGCAGATTGGAGGAGTCGATGATGGAACGAAGCTTTGAAGGGAGATAGAAGGAAGGTTTGAAGAAATTAAAACGGCTTGGGGGTGAGACACAATTTGAACAAGTAAAAACAAAAATGAGAGAGAAGAGAGAGGAGAAAGAAGTTGAACAGGTCGAGAGTAATTTAGTGTCACCTAGATGTCTGTCATAAATAGAAAGACGAAAAATATGGGTAATTTGCTTTTTCGCAAAGTGCATGTTTTTATGGACATAGTAATTTAGTCGGTGGACTTTTAGATAAAAGAAAATTTTAAATTAGATTTACGAATCGAGTGTCCTTTTTTTTTTAATCCATTACATCAATGTTCTATTTGTTTCAACAAAAAATAATATTTTTTTTAAAACTTTTTTCTCTTTTTTTTTTTCCCCCAATATTTGATTACATCCTTAAAATTAATAGTTGTATTAAGTTGTAGCGGTGGTATGGGGCGAACATAGTTACATGATGATGGTGGGGTGGTGATGGTGCTAATGTGAAGACCGGGTGCCCTATACGTTTCATTTTTCCTCGTTTAACTTTGGGATTGGTTATGTTGGGATGTCGGTTTGACTTGGAATCTTATTAATCACTTGGGTTTTGTTGTGTATGGGAATCCTTCTCAAAATTTTGTTCATGTTTGTCCCGGTGTTGAATTTCTCTGGTTCCAAAGAGTGTGAGGTCAAGTCCAAAGTGCCTAGAATTGAGCTGAGAAAATTCTGGGCTGGAAAGACCAAGGCCGCATGTGCGAGAGATCAAGCCGCACATGCAAGGAGGTGTGACATTTTCAGCCTTGCACACTGCATTATATACAGATGCGGGGTGAAGTGCAGATTGGAGGCCGCACGTACAGGAATCAGTGTCGCACGTACGGGAAACAGGCTCCGTACGTACGGGGCACGTGCCGTACATGCAGGACGCTGGGCAGTTCGAAATCTCTGTTTTTTTTCTCTTTAGGGCTATGTGTGTATCACTTTTAGCCCATCTCTCTCTCTCTCTAAAAATCATTTCCTCTCCTTTGTATGGCCAACCTTGTAGATTGCCAATTTGTTGGACCGAGGTGGGGGATGCACCGTTGTTGGGTCAAAAAATTGTTAGAGAGATGACCGAGAAAGTTGCTTTCATTCAGAAGAGGTTAGCTACGGCCCAAAGTCGATAGAAAAGTTATGCCAATAAAAGGAGACAACCTTTGTCCTTCGAAGTAGGTGACCATGTTTTCCCCAAGATCTCACCTAGGCAGGGTTTGATGAGATTTGGTAAAAGCGGTAAGTTGTCTCTGAGATTTATTAGGCCTTTCGAGATATTGGAGAGAATTGGGAAAGTGGCGTATTAGTTGGCTTTACCGCCACAACTTTCAGGAGTTCACAACATGTTTCATGTGTCTATACTTAAGAAGTATGAACTCGACCCTTCTCACATGCTTGATTGGGTCGATTTGGAGGTAGATGAGGATGTCTCTTACGAGTAGCGGCCGGTTCAAATAATAGACACCCGAGAGCAAGTGCTACAGGGCAAAGCCATACTGTTAGTAAAGGTGTTATGGAGACACTATGGGGTCGAAGAAGCAACGTGGGAGTGGGAAGCGGAAGTCCGCTCCAAATATCCAAATTTATTTGAAAATGCTTAGTTGTTTTAATTTGTAATATTCCCTAGTGTTTGAGGGAAAATGAGTTAAAATTGTCAATCATATATTAATATAGGTATTATTAATCTAAGCATGAGGTTGTGGTGGAATGATATTTTGCTAAAATGCTTCATTTCTTATGCCTATTGTAAGCGGTTGTCGTTCTTGAGATAATCATGATGATGATGGTGAATGTTGATTGGAGATCTATTTTGTGCTTGGGAGTTATGTTGGCATAGTTGTGATTGCTAGAAAACCTTTGTTTGGGTAGTTTACTTGAATTTTGGGGACGAAATTTCCTATAGTGAGGAGGTTGTGATGACCGGGTGCGCTGCACGTTTCATTTTTTCTTATTTAACTTTGGGGTTGGTTATGTTGGGATGTCGGTTTGACTTGGAATCTTATTAATCGCTTGGGTTTGTTGTGTACGGGGATTCGTTTCAAAATTTTGTTCATGTTTGTCCCGGTGTTGAATTTCTTTGGTTTCGGAAAGTGCAAGGTTAAGTCCGAAGTGCCTAGAATTGAGCTGAGAAAATTCTGGGCTCGAAAGACTAGGGCCGCACGTGTGGGGCCTTGGGCCGCATGTGCAGGAGAGGGCCGCGCTTGCTAGAGATCAAGCCACACGTGCGGGAAGGTGTGACATTTTCAGCCTTGTACACTGCATTATATGCAGGTGCGAGGCCAAGTGCAGATTGGAGGCCCGCATGTTCGAGGATTAGTGCCGCACGTACAGGAAGCAAGCACCGTACGTGTGGGGCACGTGCTGCACGTGCGGGACGCTAAGCAGTTCGAAATCTCTGTTTTTTTTCTCTTTAGGGCTGTGTGTATCACTTTTAGCCCATCTCTCTCTCTCTCAAAATCATTTCCTCTCCCTTCTCTCTACATTCCATATACCTAAACTCTTCAAACTGTTGATCTCCTTAGATCTATTGCATCTTCAACCCAAGTTCCTTCATCAAAGTTGAAGAGCTCCTCAAGAGCTACATTGTGTACGGTGGAGATTGGATTTTGGCACCATCATTTTCTAGAGTTTCATCTCTTTTCTCCTTCAAAACTTGAGGTAGGGACTTCTTTGAGTTATATATATGTGTTTTGCTAGTTTGATGTGGGTTTTGGGTTTATCTTGGGAATATTATAAGGGTTTGATTTTGGCTCAAGAATGTAGTTTTTTTTCAAAAGTGGGTTTTAAAATCTCAAGTCTTTCTAAGATAATATCTTGAGGGTTGAAATCATCTTGGGCAAGGAAATAGTGTCTTCTTTAGGATCTCTTTCAAGTGTTTAGGGTGTGTGTGTTGTTGTTGTAGAGAAGAAACCTAGAAATTCGAGGGTTTCCTTAAATGGAAGAAGATGAGGGTTTATAGTTGATATTATATATATGTGTGTATATATACATTGTTAAGTAAAGAAAATGGAAATTTTCTTTTTTTTTTTATTTTATATACAAATGCATATATATTGATGAGGGGTTTCTTAACATATGAGAATTGTTTAGATTGTAAGTTGTTGTGTATATATTGCTATAACTTTGAAATGATTAAAATGATGAAGTGCATGAATTGTGGATATATTGTTTTATATTGATGAATGATGGCAAACTTTTGGCTATTTGTTGGAATGGCATTGAAAAGAAAAAACGGAAATTTTGAATCCTTATGGAACATATGTTGGAGTTATGTTGAAAGTGGAGAAACATGATGTAGTATAGATAATTGTTGCATTGACATTTCTAAAACCTTGCATGTTATGAACATTGGATTGGGAATTGGAACTTTCATTGAGAATGAAATATTGTGAAATGAAATCGTGGAAATGTTTATGGGGTAAATATGTTGGTAAGTCCGGATAGGAGGTGTAGATGAAATTGATAAGTTAGCCTGAGTGTCCAGGGTAAAAAACCAAAAATACGCGCAGAGGAGGTACCACTTCCCTTCCGATTAGCAACCGGTAAAGTGGGATTTTTGGTTGTGCTAGTTGAGTTTACTTGCAGACACCAACCTAAAAATTACTTGAGTCGTATTTACTGCCCCTATTGAATAAAATTGTAAATTTCGAAATTGTTGAGATTTCAAATTGTTGTTGAGCATGGTGACTTTTTAAAAGGACACGTAAATGAAATCCTCTTTAAATTGGCATTGCATGGCATTTGCATTTAATATTAGAAATCTTGCATAACTGTATATACTTTGTTAAGGATTCTCTACTGAGCTTTATGCTCACCTCTATGGGATTTTAGTGCAGGAAAATATGTGGTGGTTCCGCTAAGTTGAGGATGTGGACACGTTTTGTGAAGAGTAAATGACTCTCTTTTTGTTGTGATTTCTTTTGCTAGGGTTATAAATATATGGGTTCGTGAAACCATTTTTGTATAATCGGGCTTAAGCCTTGAAAATTGTAAGCCCTTTAGGGCATTTTATTATTTTTGGGATTTGCTGTTCTACATGTTATAGATTCATGTATTTTCATACCATTGAATGTATAATTCGCATGTAGAACTTTTGTACACACTTTATTGATTAATGATGTAAAGGTTGGAGATTTACCTTTATTCCTTAATGGATGTTGGTTAATGTACTTAATTTGTGTTGGGTTATTTCGGGGCGTTACAGCTAAGATGGAGAGGATGGTGGTGGTAGTGGAGAGATAGTAGTGTCAACAGCGATGATAAAGGTGGTGGAGGTGGCTGTGGGAGTGATGGTATGGTGGTGGAAGTGATAGTATTAGGGCACTTGTTAAGATTTTAGTCTAAAAATTGTTTTTAATTTTTTAGAAGTTAAAAAATATTTTCTAACCAAATAGACTTATTTTCTATTAACCATGAAACATTATTTTATTTTATTTTTTATTGTACCAAACATTTGAAAGTAAATTTTTTTTAAAAATGTTCTTCCCAAACAAACGGAGCGAAAGTGTTTACTAAAAAGACTAGTAATAAATCCAACCTTTTGATGATTTAATTAACCAAGGTATAGTATAAACATAGTGCGTTTGATGTAGGGCGATTTTATAAATCAGTTTTTCACAAATGAACTTCTATGCATAAGAACATGTCTTCTTCTCTAAATACATAGAGTAGAACTAGGTTTATGTGTAAAGACTTGAGAGACTAGGGCTGCTTAGCCAATCTTTTTGTATTACATGGAACTGAAAGTACTGGCTCTATTTATAGTTTTTCACTAACCAAAAATCTTGAATGGATTTCAAAGTTCTTTCATGCTTTAAGTTTTGCTCATGTACATAATGAGGCTAAATCTTGAAAAATGTGCTTTTAGAATGGGCTCACGAAATTTTTAGACTTTATGGTCAGGTGGTTATTGGGTGGTCTTCTAGTATGATCATGTAATGTTTTAAGGTATTGTGATTGATAGAAAAGATAAAATTCATAATTTTGTATCGAGTGATTGAACCATATGAAATAGCATGATATATGATGATTAATAAAGAAATATAAACACGTGACACTTCAAGAGTATTAAATAATTTTTCGTCAACAGAAGAGAAATTGAAACCAATCCTGAGAACATTATAGTAATTCTCAATAAGTGTCCTCTTTTACCAAATAATTCTTTTTTCTTTTTCTTTTTTCAAAGTACTCACTGCATAGGCTTAAAAGCTAGCAAATTAGAGCACAAAAATTGCATCCTAAATTAGGGACGGCAATTTATTCTGCTCCAACTCTATCCTTGTTTCCCGCCCTAGTTTATATAGATTTTTTCCGGCCCCATAACAAAATGGGGAGGGATGGTTTTCCCCATACCCGCTCCATTTTCCCCTTAAATAAATAACATTTATAATTATATATAATTTAAATCACATTAGTTTGACTAACAATAACCTTACACTTTTCAATTAATTTTTATTTCGGCATGTTAAAATCTTGGTTGGTGTTATTCATTTGAAAGTTGAGTTTTTAGAAACAATAAATTAGGCCTTGTTTGTAATTTGATTTTTTTAGTGACCTTTTAGTTTAAATTTTTTTACGAGGTGAAAAAAGATAAAATATGCTTGAAAATGATTTTTTAAGTTGTTTAAAAAAACATGAAGAACTTGCTAGGCTTGTTCTTTACTAATTCTTGTATCCACCACATTAAACGCATTCATTTTCCTATCATGTCTTCACAAGACCAACAAATTGGTGTCATACCAACTGTTAAATTTGAGTTATTCAAAAGCATTGGAGCAGTCACTTGTCCACAAAAGGTTAGTCGTGGATCAAGGCAATCCAATTTGGGTATGGCTATGGAAACTTAAAGTTCCGCTTAAATGGTCACTGTTTATATGGCAGTGTCTACACAACATCCTTCCAATTAAATTTTCCTTTAAGTGTCGGAAAGTGATTCACGAGGCATTATGTCCACGATGTCTCAAGGAAGATGAAACGATAGAACATCTTTTTTTCCAATGCCCTGAATCGCACAGAATTTGGAGGGGTAGCCAATTAGGACTGGATTTCTCAGTTGGAGAGCCATTGCCTTTTCTTGCCTGGTTAGATAGTTGGCGACAGCAATCACCGGAACCCGAGATAATCTATCAACTTATGGCGGTCTTATGGGTCATATGGAAACAACGTAATAGTGTGCTTTTCAAGGAACACTATTGTCCTGTTTCCAGGCCATTGATTTGGTGAATGAATTGGTGGCATTTTTACATAAAAGAAAGTGTATTCAAGATATGGTAGATATATCACCACTGGATGCTTCCTTTTTGGAACAACATGCTCAAAGATTGCTATCATGGCATGAAATCACGCAATTCAATGGGCAAAAGAGCGAAATCTTCATCAAGTTCGCATATGGACGGATTCCAAGCTATTAGTGGATGTTTTATGTCATAGAATTAGTCCTGCTTGGTCTATTAGTACTATTATAGATGACATGAAAATGGTAAGTCTTTTGATTATCTATGTATTTGTAAGGTTCAGAGAAAAGATATTAAACCAACACATGATTTAGCTAGATCTATAAACAATTTTCGTACTTAATATATTATCTCGTGGTTTGTTTAGTTTTCAGAAATAAATAAATAAATATTTTTTTAGTAACTTTTTATTTTTTAGCTTTTTAGGGACTTTTAGATTTTGTAAATAACCAACTTTTAGTGAATAACCAGCATGTCTGAACTTTTTTGTCTTTATTGATTTTTTTCAAAGGTAAATCAATTTTTTTGTACTTTTCGAGTCCGTCTTGTGTAGACGAATTAAAAAAGTGAAAAAAAAAAAAGAAAAAAAAAAGGTTCATACAAACAAAAACAAAAACAAAAACAAAAAAGTCAAAAAACTAACTTTTTAAAAAAAAATTAAATGTTCATTCATGTCCATTTAGTCAAGTAGAACCCAAAAAAATATATTTTTTCAAAATTTTACTAAAACAAATATATATATATATATATATATAAGACACCAAAAAATCAACCCCCAACACTCCCTCAATTTATTGTATATAATGAGATTGTAATATGATTGTCTTTTATAAATTCTTTTTTTTTTCCCTAAAAATTTCAATTTGATGTTGTATATTAAAAAGAAAATTTTAGTTAAATTTTATTATTCCCTTCTGAATGAGACAAATTATCCCAACAATTCTGCATCCCTACCCCATCCTCGCTCTATTCTCGATATTCCCCACCTCAACAAATTAGGAGATAGGAACAGGGACGAGGGCTATAAACCCGCCCCACAGCTCCCCATTGCCATTCCTATCCTAAACTAATGTGATATGGGCCCTGTTTGGTAGAACTGTGTGAAAGTACTTATAGCTTATGCCTAAACAGCTTATAGCTTAGAACTTTCAGCTTAAGCTGATTTCCAGCTTATTCTTAAAGCATCTCCTGCCCCACTCAAAGAATAAGCTGATTTCTGACTTCCAAAAAACTATAAGCTATAAGCTAAACTAAACACATCAAAATAACTTAAATTAAGCTGAAAGCTGAAATAAGCTATAATTAAGCTCTGCCAAACAGACACATGATCATACAGTTCTACTTAAAATCAAACTAAAGCACACATTGCATTGTCTTTAAAGATGGAAGCTTGAACATCTTCAACCTTCATTACTTGCACATACTAACTTACATTCCTTACATAAAGAAATATCCAAAAAAATACTTACATGCTAAGGCTGTATTTGAATTATGAATTTAAATTTATAAATTTAGATAGAGATTAGAAATGAAAAAGACAAAGGACCGGAAAATATAAAAAAAAAAATTTAACTTATATTTTATTCACAATTTCCTTATATTTCGTGATCCAAACACAGTTTTAATAATTGATTACGAGTTAGTAGCATAATATATTTAGCATAAAGAAATATTAGACATTTAATTTATAAATTCTAATAGCAAAAACAAGTACATTGTGGTAGAAGTGAAAGACCCATAACTACACTCTACATTATGGTAGGAACTATCATCATAGCATCTTTGGTTCAGTTTTCAATTTCTTTGTTTTTGATTTTCATGTTTTCAAAAACATAAACAGTGAAAAATTCAAGAACACCCCTCACTTTCATATTGTTTTCAAACAAGTTTTTGGCGTTTTTCATAAAATGAAAACCAAAAACAAAAAACAAAAAACGGAAACAGAACCAAACATGAACTTGTGTCTATTCATTTCATCCCAAAAGACAGCAAGCTTTCTGTATAATTTCTAACACCACTAATTTCGACAAAGGTTGGGCTGGAGGGTACTTTTGGACCTGTGGGGGCCTACCACGGGTTCTATTTCGATAATCTAAATCGTTCAATGTGTAAAACTCATCGAGTACTATATGTCTGTAAAAAATCACATTGATCGGATATAGATAGCTATCTCACCGGATTAAATTTCTATCAACCATTTATTTTTTCACTGTTCATTTTTTTTTTTTTATACAAAACTGATTTGATCATATAGTTATTAATATCCGATCAAAATGATTTTTTACAAGCATATAATGCTTGACGAATTCTATACATTCAATAGTTTAGATTATCGAAACGGGACTCGTGGTGAGTCTCTACGGACCAAATAGCACCTTCCAGTGATCGGACTGGACGGAAGGAAACCCCTTTCGACAATATTCGAAGACAACCATTTAGGAAACAAATTAATTTCAACACTTATAAAAAAAAATTTCTTCATATCATATAAAAGTACTGACACAAACTCTTTTGTTACCTGCTCATGTAATGCAATCTGGTTAAAAAGCAAGACCCCACCTGTGTAGATTGTACCATAAGGTAAACGGCACACTAGGTCTGCCCAAGGAGAGAGAAATGTAATACTATGCATGATCCACACTTCACTATGGTAGTCCTCCAAAACCCACATCTCTATCATGTTCTGCTCCACATGTTCATAGCATATCACAGCCAACAATCCATTCAGTTGAATCATGTAAGGCCTAGCCGAAAGAGCAATACCGTGAACAAGATTCGTTTTTAGATTTGCAGATGCAATATCAGCACGAGGAAGAGGGATTACACGAGCATCTCATCTCTCAAGTCAAACGCCACAATGATTCCCTTGCAGCGAAGGATAAAATGTATATCATTGTTCAGACAGACACTTTGTTTGAAACCATACAACCAAGCGAGCACCATGACATCGAAAAACGGAGACACCGTCTATATTTTCATCCAGGAATCAGTACCTAATGTCAAAATTTCACTCTCAGCTTTGATCTTTCCGTTTTGTAGAGCTTAGTTTAACTCGGATGTTGAGAACTTAATATTCATTTTTTGATAATTTGAACCCAAAGCATACATGGACGGGAAATTTGGGTATTTGGAAGTTGACAGGAAGCTTAACAATTTCTCGCGTGCTGGGGTTGCATATGTGCACGGAATTGTCGGAATGGAAGGTATTTTGAAGTTGGGAAGTGATTCCGTTTGGATGGTGAAGACAAAGCAACCCATTGAGGTTTTTGGACACTGAATGGTGTTTGATTGAATCAGGGAGAGAGAGTGAGTAGCAAGGTCTCCCCCATGGCTTGCAGGCAGCAAAACCAGCTCCGATGAGCGTCGATCACGGACAGATATAAGTAATTCAAATCCATCAGGGTGATCTGCCCGAGATTGAATCAGATTAAGATTGACCAAAGCAGGATTTCTAATGAGAGAGCACCATAGTTTGGAGACAGACCTGAACAGGAGGAGTGACCTTACCAGTAGCCTTGTGAGTATGTCGAAGAATATGAGCTCATCAGGAAGTTATACAGTCCCCTACTTCTCATTCAATGTATTCACACTTCTCGGATTGCTTCCACATCCTACAGAGGTTTCCATAGCAATCTGCAGATACAGTAGCCTCCAGATCTCCTGAAACTAGACTGTGAGAGTGATATACTAGGGGTAAAAAAGAGATTGACACCAACCTTTAATATTTTTAACACGGGAAGAGCAACCTAATAGTAAAAGACAAACATAATTGTCTATTAGGGAATGAAACCCTATTTTTTTAATGTTAAGTAGGATTGATTAACACAGCTCACACATGTAAATCCGCTTCCTTCGTTAATTTCAAGGGATAGAATGCACAAACAGACAAGCACAAACTCACTCAAAAACAAGTTAGAATGCTAGATAATAATTTTCCATTCCAAAATTTGGATGAACTGAACCCTCAAAGTGCCTGCTCTGTTGTAGTAAAACGCATATAATGAATTAAAATGGTGCGAGTGATTAAACTAGAAATTGTGACAATCCATTTATAACATGTAATTACTATTCAGACAAAACAGCAGCCAAGAGACCTTGAATTGCTGCATTGGTTGTGACTTAGCAGCTGAAATAATAAGTAGAATGAATAAATATTCTGAAGGCAGAAATACATTTGCATAGATAAAAAGAATACTATAACAACCAACTGTATTAAGGAAAATAAAGAAGGTGAAAACAATCACGATATACATCTATCCAGAAGCCGATACAAAAAAATACATCTATCCAGAAGGTCTTAGGTTCAAGTCTCGAAGTCCTGCTCCGCCTGATATATGAGGCTAGCGGGTGGCCGTATGTGTCCTGAGTTTATGCCCCTAGCTGGGTCCAAAGGACCCTACCTAGGATCGGTTCTCGGTTATCAAAAAAAGATTTACAGCATATTAAACTGCCATTACAAGCTGATCTAAAAAAAAAAAAACTGGCATTACAGTATATACCCAGAATACAACATTTGCACATCTCAAGCTTCTTTCCTTGTAACCCTGGCATATGACGAGTATAAGTGCGTTAGAAATGAATCTTCAACATTTTAAGAACAAAACTAAAACAGTTCTAGAAGCTTAGAATGCATAATGACATGGGCAGTTCCTGACTCAACAACTCTCCGTGATACTGTTAAAGACAGTAATGATTGATGTAGTTTGTTTTCAGATACATAGCCGCAATGCGGCTCAACAACACAGACCTATTCGATGGAAAACTAAAGAGACACGGATCTTGAAAGTTAAAAATTGAAGTCCAAGACTGACAGAAATACCTAACCGGAATCCAAACAAGTACAGATATTGGAACTGACTTAGAATTTGGACAACCTGTCGGGTAATGAAGGAAAAATGGGGAGATGATGTGAACCGACCAATCAATAGCATATCGTTATAAGCATTTTATAAATAGAACTACAATAATTGCATAACATCACAATCACAGTTAGATTACATATGTGTGTATACACTTACGTATTTATAATTACAGATATAAATTCATATATTCTTCAGAAGTGAAGTCAATTTGTCCATAGTGGAAAAACCCTATTATTAAATATCAGATGGCCGCTGACAAAAGATTTGAACAATTCTGTTTTGTATTTTGGGTATAGTCTTCTAAGCCTGACACATGCAATCATACACACTCACACAACGCAAACCCTATTAAGTGGTGACTGACATGTACACTTCAAATCAACACTCCCCATTCTAATTCTGTATGTTAAAACTCCACATTTCTCACCTGAAACAGTATATTCCAAGGGCGGTAGTTATTTCGTGAATGACTGATACGGCAAAGTGCAGATATAGCGAGCCTGAGTCCAGCCAAAAAAATATGTCAGCCACAAAAATGAAAGTTGATGTCAAACATACAGTTGTGCCAACAAAGATCATCAATAGCAAGAGACAACCTTAAAAAAGAATTCAAAATATAGGGCAGTATAAGGCTGCATTAAGCACTTTAATGTTAATAGTGATGCCCAAACAAAGCGAGCATGTTTTTAATAAAAGAATGGGACTTTTTCCTCCTTAATTAGGATTCTGAAGTATTATTTCAGGGGAAAAAAATTAAGGATGGAATTTCTTCAAGTTGGCAATAAACATATTAAAGCAAGGCAAGAACATCATACCTGTGTATACACAGTACAAAAGAAGAACCCATCTCTCATCAACTAAAGGAACTCTGCAACAAAGTAGGAAAGTAAATCAGGCCCATTGGCATTCATTAAACTGTCCCAGATAAGTAAAAACGTCACATACCCATCATTCAATCTGGCGGTGAGAGCATTTGCAATGGCGAAGGGAAGGTAAAATAAAGACTGCAAAAGAAATAACACAAATTCATAACAGAATACCATAAAATTATGCAAATCTTGGGGTTCTATCCAACAGTGATTGAAGAATACAACAGGAATTGCCAAGAAGTAATACAAAAATTCATAAAAAAAAAAATAATCAACAAAATTAATGTCAAGTGCTTCAGGAAGAAAACCTAAAAGGAAAACTTGTTTTATTCTTATCTTATCAATAATTTATTGAACAGTCTATTTAGCAATTTAAAAATGTCATCAAGCAGAAATTTGATCCAACAGAAAAAGGCGCAAAATTTTAGATGAATTCCCAACCGTAAGAAGCTTTCACAACATTACGCATGTCACTCTTGTTATTACAATTGTTATCCTTGATTATTGTTTCCATTTTAGCTGTGGTGCCATATTTTTTAAACAGGCTGATATACCAGGTCTAGAAAGGAATGGTGAAAAGCCATGAGTTTGAAGAAAAAATATATGTTACACAAATGTGCATAAATGCAAAAGCTGAAGCGAGAAGGCAACCTTTGAATTTAGTGAATAATGGTGATCATTATGCTTATAAGGGTTAAAGAAGGCATGCCAGTTCACATGGGTTTCTATCAGAATTTTATGTCAATAGCTTGTTACTCTGTCCTTGTCTATATGATAATCACATACCTCCTTCAAGGGGTTTACTAAAGCACCAGTGACCTTGCATGTGGTTCCAGAAAATCTTACCCAATTTCAATGAGGATTTAGACTTCAAAATTGAACTTTATGTAAATGTTTCAAGAAGTTCAAAAAGTGTTTTCCTGATACAAGGAATCAAACAAAACTTTTCTTTCTATTTTGTCCTTTATTTTTTGTTTAATTATTTTTAATGGGGAAGGGATCAACTGCAAGCTGTTGAAAGTAATCAATTCAGAAGGAATAAAGGAAATACGAACCTTAGTATTACCAAATACGACTACTGTATTATTCAGAAACTTCAGCTGCGATTCTTGATATTTAAATATTTAAAATGATCAAGTTACTAAAAAAAAATAGCAATTTTATTCAAAATAGCACCTATAGGGGGCACAACCCTTAATGAATAACAGGAAGTCCAAGCTACATGATTGGAGTCAGGTTGCTAGGTTGCGAAGTTTTCAACCCTACCTATTGCTAGCTCCAATGATAATGGACTGACACGCAACATATGCAAAGCGACATGAACCATGGGGGAAAAAAAGAAAGAAAACAAAAACATAAACCATGAAAGTAGAATGTATTTAAATCACCATAGCTTCAGGATTATTTGAGGAGAAAATGCAACATACCATGCACATACTAGTTTTTAATCCCTTGGGTTCATCACACAAGTGAGACAGAATCATCCTTCCCTGCCAAAATAGCTTTCCTTCAGAAATAATTTGATAACAAGTTGACCAGAAGAAAATAAAACAACAAAATTTCAAAAATTCGCATCAGCGCAACCTGGGTATTTTCGCAATGGAAAAAATGAACCTCATCAATGAACCATAATAAGCATCAGGAGACATGGTTGGAAGAAAATAACATTCATTAAATTTTTTTACCAATCACTGCAAACAAATTAATTACTAAGTATACCAAGTATCCCAAACATCGTGTCTCCTCCATTTAAAGGAGTTCCATTTTTTTTTTTTTTTTTATTTCTAGGGATTGGGCTGCTATTTGCCATTCTTAGTGTTGGAATGTTTTCTAGTCTGCTAGTTTGCATTGCCGTTTTTTGTTTAGTTTTCTTTTCATTGTATGAGGATGTCTTGTCCTCTCTCTCTCTCATGCTTTTTCTTAATAAAACTTCCTTTGTTGATGTTCAAACCAAACAACAACAACAACAACAACAACAAAAACAGAAAAAGAAAAGAGAAGAAGCAATATTTGAAAGGGAAATCTTCAAAATGAGGAGGGTGAGCCTATCATGCATTCGAGAGTTCAAATCCAATAAGTAACTGTGACGTAGATCTACAAATGTTAAGAGTTGTACTTAGTATAGCTATCTAAAAGTGCATTCGCTTACACAGAGCAGACAAACGTAATTATGAATGAAGGCAAAATTGAGGCTAATCTCATAAAGTATTCAGGCTTATAAGGAGCTGAAAAGATGCAGCCAAGGTTTAGCTGCGATTAGAGCAAGCATGTTCTGATTTCAGAAATAAATTGAGAAACACTCAAACCCATGGACCAATTATTATACGGTTTGCTTCATACGTAAATGGAAGAGTAACAGAGAAATTTTCCTTAACGATTTCTTTAAAGTAGTACAGACAATTTATTTAAAGTGTTTTGAAGAAATATGCACATAATGTAGTGTCTCTTGTACATACTATATGTGAATTAAACTTGGCTCATTTTGGACACCCAAAGTAATGCAGATGCCAGCGAACAATAAGTAGACAGAGGCCCGACTGAAAATGGCTAACATGCCTATTATTAAATAGAACAAGTGTCCCCAATATTATGGTGCAATGTACTTGAGTTACAAATTAATCAATTTAGTTTCTGCTTCATAACACACATATGTGCACAATTGCTTCATAATGCAGCAATGGAGCACTTTGGAACAACTGTAATCTTCTTCAAGAATAGCCAACCATGTGTGTTCAATTGAAATCCTAGTCCTTTAATTACCAATGCAACAGATTCCACCTCACAAGGGACCTATTGTAGCTATGAGAAGTAGACAAATACTGTAATGACAAGAAAACATAATTACTCAGAACCAAACATCCCAAATTACAGGGCTTAAAAATTGGCCAAACCAATACATAGCTTGGGTAGCTTATCCAAGAGGAGCTGAGGCCAAATATTCTTCATCACAAGTCCATATTTTTTCATAAAACTCTTGATTGATTATGCATCTAATATGATCTCCAAGAATACATTACAGAGTAACAGAGATCAAACAGTTTTAATTGACATAAGATATCAAGTTCAAAGGACTGGATTCAGAAAGAGATATCCTACCACAAGGAACCCAAATGCGAATCCAGTTCCCGCTATAACCAAATGTGGATAGTTCCCAATTAAATCATATGGAGACAAATAATCCCTGCACAAGAAATAACAACCATATTGAAAACAAAAATGATCAAATATTATTCCCAAGCTAAGCATGTGAAAAACAAATAGCATGAATAGTTACGTACCATATCAGGACTCCTCCCACAAGCACAACAAACGGGTAAAGCTGACAAGAAACAGCGACAATACATCTACTTAGAAACTTGAGAAATGATAGACAAAGCATTCAATATTAATGCTTATGTTTTTCATTTGGTGGAGGTCAATTGGGTCACTCCTTCCTCTTGTAAGCTTATGTTTTGTATTGATTTTAGAGGAGGATTTGGATCAAATAGAAGGGCTTGGGTTCTATGAAGATGTGTGGCTTGTGCAGTCTTTGGGGTTTTATGCTTGAAAGGAATGATAAAGTTTATTAGGAGAATGTAGAAGATTAGGATAGAATTTGGGAGCAGTTGTGTTTTTAAGGCTCTTTAAAGAGATTCCACTTTTTTTAATTTCTAGGATTTGGAATGGTATTTGTAGAGCATGAGAACCTTTGTTTTTGGTTTTTTGGTTTGTTTTTCTTACTTTTCTTTCCTTTTTGATTTTGGTGGACTTCTTGTCCTCCTTCGTATTTCAATTTTTTTAATGATTATCAGATTTTCTTTGTTGCGTTAAAAAGCTTCAATAGTAACAGGTTTACCATTGCCAACGCCAGTAGCATGCTTCCTTTCCTCGCCTGAACAACCTTACAAACATTGTACACGCTGCACAAATGCAGAACACCATATAAAGTAAAATCAAGCTGATGATCACCCAGAAACAGTTAAGAAGTCATGAATGTGAGCTTTGGCATGAGCAAAAAAATGTCATAAAACTCAAGACCAAAATAATCCTGCTCATATGAAGCCTGTCATGTGTAATAGGATATGCTATTTAGAAAAGAAAAAAGAAAAAATATATATATAGCGTGTAAGATATAATCTTTGATGTGATTATGTGCAACCAATTAGCTAAATATTTCAAGAACAGCTGAGTAATATGGACATGTATTCAGCCCACATCCAACAAACACAAGAAGAATAGCATCCTTGATGGTAATGACGCCAAGGATGCTGCAATGTGATTATAATTCATACCAACAATTTCAAATCAGCAACTCAAACCCTATTCTACAACGTCAATCTATGACTTTGGGAATGTACAGCCCATTCACATGTAACATGGAACAGTACTCTACTAAAGACTACACGGTGGCATCAAGAAAGTCAAAAAGTTTTTTTTTTTTTTCCCTCAGGGCATCAAAGTAAATCGCTACAGATACAAACAAATAAAGTAAGTAATTTTTTTGGCATTAAGAATATGAAGAACTACTCACTTGAATAAGCTCGTTGGTATAATAGCAAAAACTATTATTGCAAACAGCGTAACCTTGTTTGTTGGGATTTCTGCAGTCAAAAAATAGATGGATAAATGACAACATGAAAAAAATTAAATTAAATTAAAGCAACTCACATTTCTATAAATATGCTATAAAAATGAAAACAAAGTAAACAACAAAAAAGTTCATTCAAAAAAGTTCCCAAGGCAATTAAAAAAATGCACTCAGACAAGAAAAATAAATAAGAATTATGAGTCACCATTCAAGGAGAGATTGAGACTAAAAAAATCTTTAAAACATAAAAAGCAATGGGTTACGACATAGATATCAAGACAAATTAGGTAATTAATATTTTTTTTCCTTCCTCAGGGACAATAGCCTCACCAGTAGCTTCCAAACAAAATGAACAGAGAAGATACTTGGTCCAACCCTTTCTCTTAACAACAGTAGTCAAACAAAAAACTGAAGTTCTGCCAAGAAGTAAAACAATGGCACCTAAAGGAATGTATGTAATACAGACGACACAAATTTCAGAATCCATCCTAGGCTCCTAGCCAGCTGAGAATGTATGGCGAAGGTTTATAAATCCTAGATTCAACAAAGAGCACCACCATGTCAGCCAATCTAAGACTCGTTACTTCAACAAAGTAGAAGTTGTCAGATCATATGATCTTTTCTCATTTTGCAGAGAATTTGTTAATAGCTTCCACAGGAACGCATAACCATACAAGTTATGAAAACATAACACTCATATACAAGTTCAAAAACACTGTCGCATTATAATATTTTTAGTATGTTTCAGAAGCAAGTAGGACAGACCAGTATTACCAGAAAATGTTAATACCCCATACATTTTGGAACACACATTCCGAAACATGGTACAACTTTCATTCCAAATAAGTAAATTATTGATCCAAAAATATTTTCCTAGTTATTTCCTTAGCAATTTCCTTAAGCAAAATGAAATCAAATACGGTGAAAGAAAATCTAGAGAGGGGAGTTTTGGAAAGACAAAATGCAAGAGGCCATAATGCTCCTAGCTAGAAGCTTGTTTTTACATGATTAGTTTGCAAAATAAAATAATATGTTCCATTAGATATCCACTTGTTAACAAAAAATTACTCCCATGTTTGTAAGTGCCTCAATAAATTTTAATATCGTGATTTATAGGAGCCTATCTTTAACGTATCACATTTTAGAGCATGTAACATACTATGTCCCGGTTTCCGTTCCTTGTTCTGGAATGATTCACATTCCAAGTAACTTTGGGACAAAACATATTTTAAGGGTAGAGTACACATATACAAACTCAAAGATGATACTTCCTTCTATATAATGCCCACCTAAAAATATATCACACAGAACTGCTAAGGTAAATTTTAGTTGGCTAGGTAAGAGCAATAAACACAGGATCAACAACATAGGCACAAAAGAATTTGCTACAAGTTATTTGTGTCATACAAATCTGTTTCTAGATATACGTAGGTCATACCATTTATCAACGGAACCCAGCTCAGAAATGGCAGAGACTTTCCAAAAGGTTGAGCCCACCAATCAGCACCTGAAAAAGAATGGAATAATATTATTACAGTATAATACCGCCTAAAAAAAAAGAAAAAAAAAATCAATGAATATGAGTCGCCAGCAGGTTGCCAGAGCTCGCCAGAAGGTTGCCGCCAGATAACTGCTGATAGCCACGATGGCCGGTGGTGAGGTGGCGGGGTAGTGAGGAGAGTGAACACTTGCTTTAAAGACAAGTGACTTTTTTTCATTTCCAAAAATTTTGGAATCAATTCCATGGTTTTTAAAAACAAAATCAATATACCAAACAAGTTTCTTTTTCCAGTTTCCAAAAAAATGAAAACATTACCAAACGAGGCCTTAGGATTTATTAATTGGTTAACATATCAATATCTATAATGAATGCCTGAAGTATGTAAAAGGGCCTTAAATATGGTAAAGGGCCATACCAACTATAGCGGTAAAGAAATGGCACAAATATATCAGCATCAGACCCTCCGTAGGCCCATTGATAACGGGCAGAATAAGGGTATTGGTGAAATAGCTACACAATGAAAGAGATATTGATAAAGTTGCTAACCAAACTCCAAATTATTAGTATAATCTGAAAAACCAATGGCAAAACAGAAATATAACTTCACACTGAAAACATGTAGAGATTATGATTTAAATAAATTAATAAATCTTATAAAAATAAACTGCATCAAAAGCATCAATGCCTTTAAATGGCTCCCATTCAAGGAATTCAAATCTAAATGTTGTGCCAAATCATGTATAGCCCCCTTCATGGCCTTAATCATGTTGCAAGCAAGTCAATTATATAAAGTCCATCTCCCTATGAAATTCCTTTAGAAATGGAAATGGCATAGCAAAACAACGTTATTGGCCCACAATGAAAGTGGAAATATTATGATAACTGAAGCATCCACCATCCAAAAAACGAAGAAAAGAACAGAAGAAAGAAGAGGTGTGCAGGAATGAACAATCAAGTGTTCGTAACAAGGCAGAATGTAATAAACCAGTATTAGTTGGACTGCTTACTGCTCCCATGTTGCCAAATAAAACGGAACAGCTGTTATCACCCAGAACCAGAAAGTAGTCCCTCCAGACATAATAGTACTCCCAAAGGCCAAGGACGCAAACTGATAAACATCATCAACAAAATATGAAAGAGATACACTTGCTATGGCCAACCAAAGACAATAACAGAAGTACATACCGCACAGGCAAGTGCATCACATCCTGCAGTAGTGTTTTATAACAAGAAAAAATTCAATCAATATTCTACATTATATATAAGAGAAACGATAGGTCGCATGAGAAAGAAAAATCACCATGATCAAAAAGCTCCCCCAGTGGACTAGAGGAACTCGTCCGTCTTGCTTGCTTCCCATCAACAGCATCAAAAGTCTGGCAGTGGTTTGAAGGTCAAAACAGAAATTTCTGAAAGGGAGTAAACTCCCCATCCAAAGACCAACTAATGGAAAGAAAATCCAACACGACAGTCACATAAAAGAAGTAAATAATGTTTCTTTTCTCTTTCCCAAAACCAAAAGGTAAAAATGAAGTATGTCTCTATGGGAAACAGTTTGTCATATATAGAAAGATCACAAAAACATTTTCATTCTATTGGTTTTTCCAAATGTAGCTGAGCAAATGAGGTTTAAAAGCAACATATATCTAACTAATTCTAGAATAGAATTGTATATGCAAATCAAGCAGCCATAGTACAGGTAAAATGTGAAAGCATATATATATACACGTTTATCTACACACATAGGCAAAGAGTTGTCTAATCATATCAAATTTAAAATTTTCAAATCTATTTAGAAATCAGAATCTGAAATAGCGCAAAGCAGGTCAGGGCTAATAAAATAGATGAAAAAGAGCAGGGCCCGATTGGCATTTAGCAGAACTTCAAAATATTCCCATAGTCCGTGACCAACGCACAATATTTCACCTGAATGTTGCCTCTAGCACGTGTAACTCACTAAGTATGAGATGTTTGAGAAGCAAAGGATGTTACTTACTTTCATATAAGGCTCAGCCCTCCATTTTCTGTCCCTGGTGCGGTGTGGGATAAAAAATTGCAGAAATATGTTTACCACATTACAAAATGAAAACTCTATACCCAAGCTGAAGCCATTTACCATATCTAAGTTTGTCCTATGACTGAAATCATTAGTCCCACATCACAAAACTAATAAAACTAAGAGCCATATATAAGTTCCATTTACAAAAAAGTAGCCCTAAGCAGCAGATTGCATGGCTTCAATGACTGCAGATCAAACTTTTGATGTCTGGTGAAATTACCCTGAAATTTGGTCAACTTGCCAATTACCATCCCTATGTATGGGCTGGGAAAAAGTTTCTCCACAAACTACAATCATTTGCTGCACATTGCAAAAGTATTAAAAGTAAGAAACATGTATAAATTCCACTCTCATGTATAAGTTTCACTCTCAGAGATGGGAATTTTTTACAATCATTTGCTGGGAATAAGTTTCTCCGGCAACTACAATCATTTGTGGCACATTGCAAAAGTATTTACATAGAGCCAATCAGTTTATTAAAAACCATTAAAGTCTGGCAGGTTACCAGAAGATAGGTTCAAATTGCATTTTTATATATAGGCACCAAAACAATATCAGCGAGAGAGAGGACAACCTTTTTCATATTATTGAAAAGATACTTAGATCCATGCATCAAAAACATAAAAATAAAAATAAAAATAACAGAAATTTTGTTTAAACTCCATTGTATGAAAGTAAATCACATAACGCTCATGCCTTATGCTATTGAATTGCTACTTTCTACTAAAGACAATAAGGATGGTATTTTCCTTCCTAAGTTAAAACCTTAAGGATACTTAGCACATTACAATTAATCGTGTAGAGAACTGTACAATTTCTGTCTGCACCAAGTACAAATGACAGCAAAGACCAAAGAGCAATCATAATAGGTGTCATACCATCACATTGAGGAGAAGGAAATTTTTTTAAAAAGAAAAAAGGGCACAAGGAAATAAATGAGACAACACTAATGAAACCCAAAAGATATAATTCATCAAGCCATCCAAGACAAGCAAGTATGAACATAAACTGCAAGCACATAGCAGGACAGAAGCATATGATAACACTGCTTGTGGAAATCTAAGCAAACCTGATATAAGAAGAGAAGCAACCCATGTGCAAAAAGGACCCATCTAGGAGGAATTGAATCCAGGCGAGGTGAATATATCTGCAACACTTACATGTGAAAATAATGAAAGGGACACTTATCAAAGAAAATCGTCAGTCAAGATATTTTGCAACTACTTTAAAACTCAAACACAGTAAATGGTAATAAAAAAAAACATAATATTTTCTATCAGATAAGAGCCAGGGATTTAGATGAAAATTAACTCGGCAGCGAAAGTGCCCATTTGCCAAACACGTTATTTATTTTACGGATATTAAGATTCAGGATGTTAATTCAGTTGTACTCTGCATTTAGTTCAATTGTCACGGTTCCATGGCCCATATTCAGCACTACATCCAAGAGATGAATGTTATAGAACATTTTGCGACTTTTTCAGGACATTTGTAACTACCAAAAAATTTCAATTGTGTGTAAGTTCACATTCAAAACAGTCTCGTAGTGAATGTATTGAATTTTCCACTACCAAAATATAATCAAAGTATGAACTAGAACTAAACTGATTTTTTTCCCTTGTTAATCTTCCACTAAACTGAATTATAAAATTCAAATCTGAAACTAACGTGTCAAGAACATGTGATGAAATTTTTCGTCATCTAGAGTCATCAGGCAAACATTTAATTCAAAATAATCTAATCACACAGACATCCATGTATCAATCATGATGAAGAAACACAATCCAAATAAGAAAATTGTCGAAAAGAACAACTTTAAAAGCACTATAAGAATTTTCCAAGTATAAGCTTAGCATTAGAAAGATAAACAAATATAGTCTTATGCATTTCTTGCGGTCCAGCACAGGACGAACACAAACCTTGTTCAATTGAGTAAAGAATTCTTTATTTATTTTTCTTTCATTCAACTGAGTAGAATTTAGTTTTTGATTTCTGAGCTACCAATGAAATTTCAATCAGAATTAAAGGTGTCACAAAGAAATGAGGAAAGCTGTAAAGAACAAATGAAAGGTCAAGTGGAAAGGCATGATTGTCTACACTGGAGCCCAAAATATGACTCCATATAGAACTGAATGGTGAAAGTAAGAATTTATAGCTGATCCATATTTAGAAATTAAGATTTTGCTAAATTGGGCAGAGATGAGTTTGTTTCTCTGATAAATCCTTTCTTTCTTTTTTTTTTTCAATATTTTATTTGTAAAATGACCTTTGGTACCTCATTTCCTCTTATCCAATAACAAGAAGGATATTAAATTAGTCTTCCACAAATCTTGGGGATACAAACCGCTGAAAACTTACGATTAAGAGAAACAACACGTTTGCAATACAATAGATTTGAATTAATATTATGATGTTCTCATCAAACAAAGTGACACGTATCAAGAAAGGGGAAAAAAACGAAAACAAAACTAGAGAGAAGGAGAAAAATATGTAAAGAAGTATGCAAACCACGATAAAGATGTCATTAATCAATAAACTTTAAAATGCAGTACAGAGAAGCAAATGCATAGTAAGAGCAGGAAAATAACTCACATAGCTAAGCAATGTAGATATGACCAAGAACATGAATCCCATAAGAGTAATCTGGGGGGAAAAAAAAGGTGGCACAACCTATGAGTAAAGCAGTAAAAAGCATAATAAATTGAACTTTACATATCAAGAAAATATGAGATGGTTAGCAAAGAGTGTTTTACCATATTTGGTCTGGAAAAGCACCCCGCCCCAAAAAAGAAATGAAAAGAAAAAGAAGAAAGAAGAGCAGTTAGTTACTTTCAGTGAAAGCTTGCAAGGTTTGCTCTGATAAACATTAACAAAGCATAAGCAAGAATTGTTAAAGAGCAAAACGAGCTAGCAGCAATATAGCTTTTTTCATTCATAACTTTCTGAAGCCTGCACTTTTATATAGGCTACAACTAAATACAACCCTAACCTCTGATCCAATGGAAAAGCAAAACCAACTTGATAGAAACTAACTTACTTGAAAGTTACAATCAGGGCATATTAGCCTGCAAACTAGAAAGTTTTAATATCTTCAAGGATTGTCACATGCACAATGCACTAGTATATTTTAAATGAGAAATGCTTTAATAAGTTGATACAAAAATTAACGTTTCAAGACACCCACACACTTAGCCAGAGAAATATAAGACATGGAACACCGTAACAGATGATCACTTGAAGGTTCTCAAAAGGTAGTTGACAGGAAAAGAGAAAAGTTCATGAAATGTATTGCTGCAATCTAAATGCCTAGCAAGCCAACATACCTCAATCACACTTAGCATACAAATTTTCAATTGCTTATAGATTGACTGTTTTTCAATCTTCTCCCAAAAGATTTCACCATTTAACTGAAAGCTAATCAAATAAAATGAAACGCAGTTTTAACCATTCAAGCAATTTCTTAGGTATGATTCAGCAATCCTGTTCTGGGTTATAATTACATTCACAGCTGATCTACCAGCACACTCAATATGCAGCATTAAAATAAATAGAATACATAGTAAATTCTAGGGAGAGTCTGAATTATAAATAAAATTTATTGCATGCAACAACTTTCTAATTGTTAAATCATCAATTATCCCAAAAGCTTAATTTGTTAGGAAATGAGCCCAAAAATGTATGCCAAGCTATCTAACACTAATCACATGTACTTAAATCAACCATAGGATTCTTTTTTAAGCAACTTTTGTGAACGGGCATGCTATGAACAAGGTCAGCCAATGTTCAAAAAGTGTACATCTTTAAAACCAACAGTGACGTAACAGAATCATACCTTGTAGATAACAGAGAAATAAGAAAATTCAATCCCAAAAAAGAAGTAAGATTTTAAACTTCATGATTCAAATTAAACTAGTAATTTCGAGATTTATCTTCCTTTTTTTATATTTTTTTTCACATTTTCTTATTAAATTGGCTACATTAAGGTTCTAGGTTATGTTTTTATTTCAAGGGTAAACTATAGTTGCCTTCCCTAAGGTTTATGACAAATATAGATTCTCTTGAAATTCTGAAAACTACACTGACCCCTTGTCAGTGTTTGTATGTTACCATGGCTCTAAATGCACCTAAAAAATTAAGTTGGACACCCCAACTATCAAAAAAAAAAAAATTTTAATACCATTCTACACCTTAATCAAATTGCCAAAATGACCAAACTCTAACCCTAGCTCTGGCCATCTCCTCCCAACTCCGACGGCCCTCCAGCCAGCCCTATCTATCTCCGGCCCACTGTTCACAACCCTCCACGGCCATCGCCACCGCCACCACCATCTCCTCCTCCCCCTTCTTCTTCTTCCTAATAAATTATATGGAACTTGTGAATAGTTATTATCTCTCCTACCATCCCCCTTCCCATTCTTTTTAACCCTAGTCAGCCAACTCCATCACTCCATCACCACATCCAAGCACAAATAAATTATAAATACATTCCACGAAAAACAAAATGAATCATAAAATGAATGACCACTACAATATGACTCCAAATTTTCTTTTATTTTTTGTACAACTCTTCGTCAATGAAATTAACCATAATGGACAGATAAATACCTTTAGGGCCATCTTAGCATACAGCTCAAGTATCCTATCAAACCCAACATTTATTTTCCTTTTTTTTCAGTTTTTAGTGATGAAACCCAGAAAATATATTGAAGCACTCAAGCATCTTCTATCTATATCTAGAGAAGCTTTCGCTTGGTGTTTATGTCTCATATTTTGGATTTTCCCAAAACAGCCCAATATTTTTAGTTATATGGGTAGTTATGCCCTAAATTCTTTTTTTTTTTTTTTTTTTTTTCAAATTCATTCCATTTTTCAGATTTTGAATTCAATCATAAGTTTACAATCTTATTTTCTGAAACAACACGATCGTATACCGATTCTAATATTAATATATTCAAAAACCCAAAAGAAAATTGATCATGAAACATGAATACAGTGAGTGATCCATCACTCAATAAATGAACAGTAAATAAATAGAACAGACTTACGGCATCCAAAGTGGGAAGAAGTTAACGAATCGCCTCCAAAAGGGTTGTAGTACATATTTTGCAACCAATGAATGATCCACTCCACTGTACTTGTATCTATGTAGCTCAGCAACACCATGAGACCCTATATATCTCATTCTCTCTCCCTATAACCAACACTTTAGTTACTGAAATTGAAGCATAAAAACCAAAAGATGTGTAAACAAACATATATATATATATAAATCTAGGGTGATGAATCAAAGTGATAAACAAAATTGTACTTGAAAGTGAAAAAAAACAGGGAATAACAGATCATATGAGACGAATTGATTTGAAAATTAGAGTGAAAAGGGATGAGAAGTAGAAGAAAAACTTTACCGATTGAGAATTCGAGAGATGCAAAGAGAAGAGATCGGAAGATCTTTTTTTTTTTTTTTTTTGAACGGGAAGAGATCGGAAGATCAAAGCTTGGCTTTTTGCACTAGTCTCTGTGTTTAAAAGAAGGGATACTTCACTCACTCACTTGCGGTCCGTTTGGCAAGTTTAAATTACACTAAGGGGTTGTTTGGCATATATAAAATAAAATAAATGCACTTTTTTATTTATTTTTTGGGTTATATTGGGATATTTTTTTGCAAAAATTAAAAAAGTATACTTATTTAACACTTCTCAAACAACCTCTAATAACTTAACTATTAATAAATATCAATTTATTCCTTTTATTTACGAATTTACAATTATAAAAATCTTATAAATATACTATTTTTATAGTTGAGAGATAAAAATATACCACTTCATAGATTGGGAATAAAGTGATATTCGCTCATAATTAAGGGGCCTTAGTGAAATTAATCTTGATAAAAAAAAAAGGATAAATCGCAATATACTCTCCAAAATTTGTTTTAACTATGAATTGTCACATGTAGTTTTATAAATTACATCACGGTCTTTGAAATTTTTTTTTATTTTATAATAAATAGTCTCTTTATTAATAAATCATTAAGTTAATTAACAAATTTTAATGATATCATAAATTTATTTCAATTAATAATTCGTGTAATTTTATTATTATATAGAAAATCAATAACGAAATTCATTTTTTCAAATTAATTTTGTTAAAAAAAATTCTAATAAGGGAGTATTTTTATTTTTCCAAACCACATGGGATAATTAATATTTTAAGTAAATTTCAATGGTGTATTTATAATTTATCCTAAAAAAAATCAACACACTCAGTTGGCTTTGATTTTTTTGATTTTTCATCTTTTGTTATTTTTAATAAAAAAATTATATTTTTATTAATTTTATATTTTTTTAAATATACATAACTTAAATATATCTAAAAAGTAAAATATTTGTAAAAATTCCAATAAATATTTTAAAAATCGAAAATATATTATTTTTTGTATTTAGTAAGATTTTTAAATAATTTTTCACAAATATTTTATTTTTAAAGTAAATCTAAAAAGTAAAAAAATATTTTAAATATTAAAAAAGTTTATTAAAGATTAAAAAACAGAAAACAGAAGAATAAAAAACTATTTTTGAAAATTGTTAACCAAAGAGAGAGATAGTGATTTATAAACAGAAAAAAAATGTACAAAAAGTTCATATAGAATGATCTAAAGTACAAAAACTTATCAAGATGATTTGTATTTTTAAAAATATTATTATTGTCACACTATTCTTGTGAAAAATTTTGAATGAATATTACTTTTCTATCATATATGGGGAAAAAATGAGTAAATTAATTGTAAATTAATAGTGTATAAATGACACATGTAAAACACAAAAGCAAGAATTGTATTTCATTGATTGAAAATTAATTAATTTTTCATTAATTGGGTATTTTTTAAAATGATTAAAAAGGTGATAAAAAATATAAGAGAGTGTTATCCGTCATTTTTATTTGAAAAACTTGGAATGAAAATGGGAAAAAAAAAAAAAATTAAGATATCACTCTTCTTGAAGAATGATAAAGATGAAAAAATATAAGATTGAAGTTTCAAGGAAATTGAATAAAAATATAAATTACTTCTCATTAAGAATAAGGAAAAATTAGTAAACTAGAAAACAAACTATTATGAGTGCTTTTAATTACATCTTCAATTTTTTTCCCTATATCCTTGTTCTCTTTTAAAGTATGTGCTATACATACGATACATCGATTCTAAAATAAACGTAGAGAAATGGAATCGATGCATAATAAATTAAATATATTGATTCCAAAATTATATTTTATTGCATGGACTCAATTTTATTTCTATATTCATTTGTTTTTAAATCCATCCACTTCAAAAGTTACATTCACAAATCAACTAAGTTGTTCTATATGATTAAATTAGTCATCAGTTCAAACTTATATATGTATTATAAAAGTGGGTGAGACTTGTCTCCAATTCACAGTAGAAGATGTTATTAGATTCTATATGAAACTTATTACGAGTTTTGTTTTAAATAATTTGAACTTTTGTTCATTCTATCGATTTTATGTGTAGATTATATTCATGAAGAAAAAAATTCATATTGCTATGATAATAAGAATCATATTATTTCATTATTTATCTTTGTAAAAATAAACAACAACTACAATTTGAAAATTGATCATTTATTTTCTTAAATACAAATATAATAAAATTATATAGTTATATAGTTATGATTATTAAATTAATTTTTTTTTATAAATAATTTATGCATAAAATTCAACAAAGATAAATAATTCATATGTCAAAACGAAAGATATAGTGAGTTATATGAAACTCAACAAGACAATCCTATCCCATTAAAAAAAAAAAAAAAAAAAAAATCTAGATATTAGTGGGGATATTGGGCTAGTAATATTCCAATATTCTCTACTTTTTTTAGTCTAATATTCCAATATTCTCTACTTTTTTTTAGACTACCCTCGACTCGAGGGATTGGGCTACTAATTATTTGGTAGGGGTATATCTGAAACGCGACTCTATGCATGTATTTAGAGACTAGTTAAGATAAGGACTTTTAAAAAAAAATGTTCACATCCTTTTTTTCTCAACATGATCATCCATTAGTTTTACGACAATGAATACACAATTACTTAATTTTGAAGTTTGCGTATATGTGTTGATATCATATACTACCTCTCTTCTTCTTTGCAATTTCTGAAATTCAAGATTTGTGTATATGTTTTGAATGTACATGCTACGTTAGGTTTACTTTATTTATTTTTGAGAAAAAGGAATAGGAATGAATATTAAAAGTTCTTGACTTCATAGGTGGGTACAATTTAATTGAAGGGATTGATGGAGCGGGTCGAAAATGGATAAGATCTAAAATTCTGAGTTCAAATCCTCCTAAATAGTGAATGGAGGTTTGTTAATTTCGCAGCATGTTTGGTACGAAAGAATTGAATAAAGTGGAAATGAAATGAGCATTGTAATGAAATATAAGATTGAATGGAATGAAATGTTCATTCACATTTTATTATTTGGTTGCCAACATAGAATGACATAGGAATAGAATGATAATTTTCATTCTAATATTTGGTTATGTCTTTAAATTAATGAAATAGAATATTTTTTATTTTTTTAAATAAGCTAGTAACAAATAAGTTAAAAATTCATATAAATTATGATAATTGTGAAAATAATGGTGTGTGTGAGTGGTGGTATCGGTGGTAGTGGTAGTAGGATGGTAGTAGCAGTAGGTTACTATGGCATTGGTGGTGGTAGTGGTGGTAAGCTAATGTTGTGGTGGTTGTGGCAGTGGTATTGTTGGTTATGGCAGCAATGGTGAAGGTGGTGAGTAGTGGTAGTGGCGTGGTGGTTCATGTGATAGTGGTGGTGGTGCTGTGGCTTTTGTAAAAATGGTAGTTGCGGTGGTAAGCAATGGTTTTGGCAGTAGCAGTGGTGGGAATCGTTGGATAATTTTCACTATATTTAAAAAATAAATTTTGTTTGTGTACTTAACAACAAACGGAATACAGAAGAAATAAAGGAAATGAGAGAGATTGTTTAATTACAAAAATCAAACCAGAATATAAAATAAATAAATAGAATAGATTTTTATTTTGTTACAAAAACAAAATCAAAATCTGATTCAGGAAAAATAATAAAACAGAAAAGTAAATTAATTACTTACCAAATTAATTTGTTGAACAAATTTTCTGATCAAGTCCAGTGTTTAACACTGTATCCTTAAGACAGATTCGTCCTCTCCACGGTACTTTCAGATTGTGAACGTCTATCTCCCAGAATAAAATGATCAACAGCAAACAATAGCAGCACTACAAATTGTTTGCACAGCGAACACACTAAGTGTTTACACTCTTTCTCACAAGAAAATTGTATGCAGCAAAATGCAGAGAGTATTGACAGAATTAAGGACAAAAATTATGTGTGTAAAACCAAGTGAGGGACTGTCTATTTATATAGGTAAACGGTGACCACTTGGTTTGAATCCAACAGGTATGGTACCTGTTCGGTTTAAATTAAACAAATACAAATCTATTTGAATTTAAATTAAACAGGTAAGGGTTTTTTGAACTGAAACTATTCTGGGTTTGAACAGATTCGGATATGTTGAACAGATATGGAACTGTACAGAAATTTTGAAGAGGTGCAAACAAATTTGAATTCAAAAATTGAAATTAAACTGGACAGAATTTCAGAATTAATTTTGAATTCTGGACAGATTTTATTTTACCAAAAAATAAAATAAAATTTAAATGTTTTTAGCCCAAAAAGATAGGTATTGAGCTGGATAAACCCAACCCAAACACACATCTGCATCCAAGCCCAGCCCAGCCCAGCCCAACCTGCCCGACCAAACGGACGGCGGCGGCGTGCGCGTGTGTTTATTTTTGGTCCAATGGGTCTAACCCACTTTGTCCATAACCTCTCCCTCTACAAACCTTGGGTGCCCCTTGGGGCTTACCCCAAATTCCAAACTCAAGCCTTATAAACTCACTCAAAGTATACCCACCAAATCAATGTGGAACAAGTCTCAAACCAAACCTTTAGGAAATTTCACCAAAAACACCATTTCCATGGAGCTCTCTTTGACTTCAATTTCTCATTCACCTGATAATGGTTTTAAGCAACCAAGTATACTATGTGAATCACAACTGTGGACTCGACTTTCCTCACGTCCCCTTTCGGAGAACTCAAATTGGTCCTACAGTTCGAACTCCTATCATAGTTCTGAATCTAATCTCACAAAGTGTAATGTGAGACTGATAAACATCAAAGAGTCCAATCTGGCAAATCATTTTGAAAATTTGATTTTAGATCAAATAATGCCAAAATTAGACTGCTTTGCCAGATTACAGAGTCGCCACCTAAATATTTTGTTTTTGGAAAATTTAGGAAATCCTAACTCGTGCTAAAGGCCACGTGTCCGTCATCAGCAAAGTTGCCTCGGCTCGGGAACTTGGGTACGAGAGGGGAAGGTCCTGAAATGAGCACCCCCGCTCGCCCGATCAAAGATCAACCTCTACTAAATATGATATCTTGTTTTATAAACACATGTGTTCTTATTCCGATTATTTAGCTGACTTTACTATGTGACACACACAATCAAATATAGACTAAATCGTAAGACTTTGAACAAATCAACTCACATTTGTTTTGGAAAATGGTTTGAAATTGCCACTCTCAAGTGGGCTAAAGTGCGGATTTGCCACCTCAAGTGAGCTTAAAACATGATTTGCCACTTCGCAAAATGGGCTTAAAACATACATTCGTTGAACTGTCCCAATTCAAACAACAAAGCCTTCATCCACAAGCATTCATGCAATTTATCATTTAAGCACATAGCCTCATGGCAAGTATGCTAAGCATGGCAACACTCACACTCATGCAAGTATGCTAAAGCGTAAAACTCACCGAGTATTCCAAGCCAAAACAAAAGTTAGTTAGAAATATGCATGATCCTAATTATGCAAGATGCCTAATGCAACACATGCAATATGTAATTAATAGGCTCGGCTACTAAAATGGCATATAAAGGCAACAATTTGATACGCGTATTCAAATAAGTATTGAAATACAATGTAGTTTGAATAATGCGCCGAGTCTCGATGCATGCAAGACAAATGAATGATGTAAACATGCTAGCATAAGGTATGCTAATCAAAACGTGCGCTAATCTAACCACCGAAAACAGATAAATAAGAGGGAGAAAAAAGTGGGGTTAGAAAACATGCACACACACGTGCACCCTTATTACAACATTGCGCCCTCGCGAAGGAGGGTCCGAATGAATAAGCTAAGCTATACTAAGCTAAGCTAATTATTACAAAACGAACTAATTAACTATTCTAAGATAATTAATAAAATAATTAAAATAAATTAACTAACTATTCTAAGCTAGGTAAAATATTACAAAACGGATTAAACTAATTAATTGCAACACTTGTATTAATCAGGTACAACTAGCTAATAAAGCAATAAAGTGGCCTCACAGGCAAGGGAGACATGCATGCTCGGCTGGCTTCCTCTTGAAAATCCCTTGCCTTGCCATCAGTTGCCTCTGTTTGCACTCGCCTTGATCACTAAACATCGAACCAACATTGCAGACTTCTTCTGCTCTAACACAGGAACACTTTTGCACAAAAAAATTGACTGGTGGCTAGTCGGCTACAAAAAGGTGGCTGTCGGACACCCTAACTAGCCAGTCGGCCACGTTTTTTTTCCAGATTTCTGTTTTTGCTGTAACAGAGAGCAACAGAGGCAAAACAATGCATTTTTCAATGAATGTGTGTACTGCCACCCTCCTTATTATTTCTTAAGCTCAAAGGAGTGTAGCTCTTGACTCGCAAGCCACCAACCACGCATTTTCAATGCATGATGGCCAAAGAACCAAGCTTGTACAAGCTTAATGAATGCACAAATAAGACTCGAAGGACCACCACCCTATCATGTGTGATCAAGAGTGACGGCGGCCAAGAAACGTGACATGTTTCATCACTTTGGGTATGAAACGTCCCACATTTCTTGTATTTGGATTAATGTCCAATCCAAACACATACAATGCAACACACATGTTTATCTTGCTCAAGTTTTACTTGATTCATTTTATTTACTCATTTTAGCATTACCAAACCATTCTTTAGTTGGTTAAGTCCAATGTAAGAGTCCTCTAATTGGAAAGATGGCCTAAACCACAAGTGTCTTGAGCATGAAAGAGGTCTCATGCTATTGGTTAGGAGGAACCCTCAAGAGAGAGTTAATCCATTAGGCATAAGAGCCTCAAGTTCACACTCAAGCCATCAAGAGGCTCAAAGCCACTTTCAAAACAAATTGAAAAGTGAAGAATAGAAGAAGGTTACAAACTTTTTAGTGCTGAAATGGCATGAAAAATAGTGCTACAACATGTAAACAACACATGCACAATATGTTTAAAAGCCAAAAGTACAAAACTAGTGAAGAGCACTACACTAGAGGCATGCAATATCAAGCTCAAATGACCAAACCAGCTCAAAACAGAGTAAATCATGCCAAAACAGTAACTAAAACATGCTGAGATAGAAGCATAAAAGGCAAGAAAAATATGCTCACATGTTAGCTTGCAAACAAGACTCAAAACACAACTCTCAAAAGTAATGAAAAAGTGAAGTAAGTGAAAGTGTGACAGAGTTATATACACTAAAATCACATGTTAAATGATGCTACAACATGCAATCATCTCATGCAAAACATGTTAGAGGTCTTAAAACACAAAGCTAGTGAAGACCATTTGCACTATAGCCATGCAAGACAAGACTCATATGACCAAGAAGGCTCAAAACAGAGCTAAAGCATGCTAAATTAGTGGCAAAAACATGCTGAGATCAAGTCACAAAAAGGTAGAAAAACATGCTCACATGTTAGGCTATCTACACTTGCAAATACGACACAAGGAGGGAAGGCCACCCCCTCTTATTTTGGACCTCAAAACCAAGTTTTTACCACTGAAATTTCCTTGGAATTCAGTGGTTTAAAAGGCCAAAAAATTTGATGTGAAAGTGATGAAAAATTGTAAAAAAAGCTTCACAAGCCAAAGAGCCAAAAGGGAGGACAACCCCCTAACTCACAAAGGCCTTAAACCACCATTTTTAAACCTTAAAAACAGAGGTTTTTGTAGTTGAAAATCAGGCCAAAAACAGCATAGAAAGATGGCAAAACAAGTATGTACAAAGAGCTTAAATGAGGTAAGTCTTATACCTTTGAAGCACAGCACAAAACAGCCACTCTCTTAGGCTCAAACAAGCTTTCAACAGCCCAAAATAGGTTCCAAGGGACCTCAGCCCAAATATATGCAACTTTGGTTAAGGATGTCTAGGCAAAGGAGAGGTGTATCTCTACTTTTATGCACAAAAGGGTAAGAGAGAAAAAAATCTAGAGAGAGAGAATTATAGAGAGAGAGAGAGATTTTAGAGAGAGAGGCTCCCAAACTTTCTAACCTTGCCAAATGAGAGATATGGCCTCCATATATAGCAATATACAAGTCTCAAGTCAAAATATCTGAATTAGGACAACTGAAGCAATGTGAAAACAACTGGAGGGAAAATATTTGCAAAATATCTGAGTTTGGGACATTAGTGGCCGACCGGCCACTTTTCTGGCCGACCGACCACCCCTGGTGCCGACAGCAAAAATTTGCTCTCTAGGTCCAACTTCAAATGGGCATAACTTCTTCATCTGGACTCCTTTTCAGGTCATTCTTGTGCCTAAATTGAAGCCCGGACGTCTTCTTTCCAATGATGGAAGCCTCACATCAAAATTCCAAGTGTATTAAGAGATATGTCTCTTTTAGTGCAGACTGTTCAGTTTCGGTCCAACCCGGGTTGATGTCTAACTTCAACCAACCATATCTCCCCTTATCCGGACTCGGTTTTAGGAGATTCTTGAGTGAACAACGAAGCCCCGGAAGTCTTCTTTCCAACGATGGTGGCCTCATAGCTAAAATCCAAGTGTACAAAAGGATAGGCCTAATTTAGCGAGGGCTGCTCGACTCTCTCTTAACGATTCATGCTCATCTTCTTCCCCAACTTGGTTTCTTCCCTCTCCTCTAATTTTCTTCAATCCTAAACCTCTAAATAAGGTGTTTTAAAGATTTCTTCCAAAGAGTTCACCTCTCCTTCATTCATTTCTACTTTGTCCTTGCTCAGTTTACCGAAAAACGCAATATTTAATGAAATACGAGCCTTGGAACATTCTAGGAACTTTGTTTCAAAAATATTTTTAAAAAGAGGGTTTTAAGGTCTAAAATACTTTGGTCAAAATAGTTTTAGTCCAAAAATGGGGTGTAAGGTTAGGATTGACTCTTTTTGTCATGACCCGAACCCGCCCCCAAGGGTTAAGGACATAACCGGCCAGTAATCCTGAGATTACTTACGGCTTCAAACCAAACCGGACATAACTCGTCAGAGTAAAGGGGCTAAACGGAAGCAAAATTTAAAACTCTGTCCATAGAGCTGTGTTTACATGGCACGTCATGACAAACCATACACATACATGTTAATAACTCACTTCAGAAAATATAGTAGCATAAGGTTCTGTACAGACAGGATCATTTACATCTAGGTCAGCCAATCAAAACTATGTACAAACGTAAACCAAAGTCTTCGCTAACATGACAAAATAACGTAATAACAAAAGGGCGAAGACGTGTCTCGTGCGTGAGACGCAAGGGCTGACTCTTCATAACTCTGGTTATTCCACACAAACTTTACTGAGGCTGGGTTAGGACCTCCCTTGGCTCACCTACAAACACATGAATGAGTGTGAGCGAAAGCCCAGTGAATAATATCAAATAAAGGAGATACATTGGAACAATATACATCGAATGGCCTTAGGCCCAATTCATATTTCTATCTGATATATAAATAGATATAGATCAAAGGACTACGATTCCAAACACATCGGACGGCCTCGGGCCCAATCCATTCATGTCAAACTGGCCTTTGGCCCAATCGTCTTTTATTCATGTCAAACTGGCCTCTAGCCTATTCATTCTTTCATTCAGACCATACTGGCCTCTGGTCCATTCATTCTATCATTCAGATCATACTGGCCTCTGGCCCATTCATTCTATCGTTCAAATCATACTAGCCTCTGGCCCATTCATTCATTTATGTCAGACTAGTCTTCGGCCCATTCATTCTTTCATGTCAAACTGGCCTTTGGCCCATTCATACTTTCAAGTCAAACTGGCCTTTGGCCCATTCATACTTTCAAGTCAAACTAGCATTTGGCCCATTCATTTGGCATAGCAAACATTGTCCACCAACCAAATTAACAAACTTATAAACTTACGTAGAAGTAAGCAATTGGACAACAGCATATTTCAAATATCTTTGTTAAGATATTACTCACAGTGATCGGTTAGTTGATTTGCCCTAAAGCTTGACCCTACACATCACATAACACATATGGGTCACAAATGGTTCAATCCATTCATTAATCACATATTCCTCTTTAGGCTTCATTCTTATCTCTATAACTCAATTACAATGCTCAATGTATGCCTAAGAGTACTTAGAAGTGAAAGATAACAGAAAATGAAACACAGAATGCCTTTTTAAAATTTTCAAAAATAGGGTCCCTGCTTGAGCGTGGACTTCCCCGCTCGAGTGGACCCATGAGGTCTGCAAAAGTGCTGGTTACATCAAATTTACGCTCAAGCATGAAGTCGGGTGCTCGAGCTGAAGGTCTGCCTACATAGCTCCCCGCTCGAGCAGACACCTTGTCTGCAAAAATATATTGGGAGCACGAATTTCACACTTGAGCGGAGGTTCTCCCGCTCGAACGGACATCAAATTTTCTGAAAAATTCATAACATGCTCTTGAGCTTCAACTTGATATTCAAAGGCTCTAAATGCATGCTTTTGGCTCAATCTTCGCATATACATATACTAACATGGTATAAATATCAAATTACATCATTTTGAAGCTCAATTTCACAAATTAATCACATGCATGTCCCATTTTACACAAATTAATCACATGCATGTCCGATTTTACACAAACTCATTTCCAACATAGCAAATTCATGTATTCAACACTTACACCCCAATGAATTGTACATGCATGTAACATCTTACTCTCATTCTCAACTTACAGGGTGCAAATGGTGATTACAAACATGAGCTTTAACCAAAATTCTACATGAATCATGTTTTTCAAGCTCAACATGCGAATTCAAAGCAATTACATATATGCATGGATACATTGACCTTCAATTCAACATGATCAACTCAATTCATAGTCTAACTCACTAATTAATCTTCAATCCACAAAATTACAACTCAACTCATGAATCAAAGGGTTGATTACTCACCTAGAAGCTCAATCTCCCCAATGTATGCTTAATTCTTGAGTTCAACCTTCCAATTTCTCAAACTTAAGCCAAACATATAATTTTCCCTCTTGTTCCCTCTCTAGCCGACCCTCTCTCTCTCTTAGAGTTGATATCAGCCAAATGAGCACAAAAGATAAGAATTAAGAGTATAATGGCCCTTATATAACCCCACTAAGTCACATTAATTTAATATTAGATATTTGAGTACTTAATTGATTAATTAAATCAATTTAATCTAATCCGAATCAATTTCCAATTAAATTTCACCGTAGGCTCTAAAAATTACGCTAATCACAATGGCATAATCGATTTCGGGTTTTGTGGCCGATAAGGCCTTCAATTTAATTTCCAAAGCAGATAATCAAACAGATATTCCTACGGTGAACAGATAGAAATTCAAAACCACATATTTTCACATAATGACACACAAAATCAGATCAAACACATAATCATATTCATATTAAGAACCAATTAGCATAATAAGAAACAGGATTATCACACTCTCTCTCCTTGCCGAAGAAAACGAACCTTTACATAAGATAGCCTGCACCATCGAGTAAACAATCAACGGTGTCCAAGTCTTAAGGGCGGTAAAAAATGAGGTGTTTACAACAAGACGGCATAAAATGCGTTACCATTTAGACCCGCCAACTTTGGCGCATGGGTCCGACCTAAAAAATAGACCAAAGTTGAGGAAAAATCTATTTTTCTAAAACTTCCAAAGCCCATTTGTAACAATCCCCCACATGAATGAAATTTGATAACAACGGAAATGCAACAATATATAGAATTTGTCAAAAGAATATAAATAGAAAATATATTGCATCAGGATAGATAGCTTTCGGTCTTGAACATTCCCTAGTGATAACCTATCGGACTTACTAGCTAACCAATTGACGTGATGCCTTGAATTGTTCAGCCGTTTGTGTAAGCCAAGACAATAGATTTCACACAAATATCTTCTGACACATCGTGGTTCTCATGGTTGTGTTCATTTTGGCCTTGAACGCACCTGGTTGTTCATGAGTGTTTCTAGAGAATTTAGCCTCTTTATTCTCATAAAATTGGCTCCAATTTGATACTCATATAGGTAGGGGTGCAATTTGGGCGGGCTTAATCCGAGCAACCCGAACCTAACTCGATTTTTTTTAAGATTTAGACAAGATATTTTCAAATTTGGTACGGGCTTGGGTAAAGATTCAGAAGCCCGAATTAAATTTAGATGGGCTTGGGTAAAGACATCAAACAACCTCGAGCAACCCGAAGTCCGAATTATACATATATAGATATATAAAAATATTAAATATATATAAATTATTAGCCATTACATGATATTAAAGTAATTTAAATTATTAAATCATATTGAATATATTTTATATATACAAATAACATAAAATCTTACATTTTTTTTTTTACTCATAAATTGTAAAGACTATTATAGCGGCATCTCTCTTACAATATATAAATTATTTGTTTTGATGGTATTAATGATTTTCTATATATAAAAAAAATGTAAATAGAGTCAAATTTTAATAATTTAATAATGTAGCTACAAAATATATATATATATATATATATAATTCAGGCAACTCGGGCAATTCAGGTTTAACTCGAGTCGGGCTTTGGCATGCAACCTCGGGTTACAATTCAGGCTTTGGCAGATCTCAGTACAACTTGGGCTGGGCTTGGACAACCTCCCAACCCGCCCAAGTTGCACCCCTACATATAGGTGATTCTTATTGTGAGTATCTCCTTATACTCGTCTTGATTTTTATGCCTAAATCAAGATATAAGTAATCATTAAAAGCAAAATTTATCCTTAAACCCCTGCATACAACATATGTTGCAGATACCACTCTCACCATAGGAATGAGTAGGGAATTTTAATCCCTTCGTGATTTCCGGCGAGCCACACATAACTTAGTTGTTCATTTGAACTTAATTCTTGGGATCTCTAGTCATTTAAGTAGGGTTACTATTATGATGACACTTATGTAATAGGCTTTAATCCTATTCCCTTCGATGAACTATATACTTACTCTTTTGTCAAACTTTTTGTTAATGGATCGGCAATATTCTCTTTAGATTTTATATAATCTATTGAGATTATTCCATTTGAGAGTAATTGCCTTACGATATTATGTCAACGACGAATATGTCGTGACTTACCATTATACATATGATTCTATGCCCTACCTATTACAGATTGACTATCACAATGAATGCAGATAGCCGGCACAGGTTTTGGCCACATTGGAATGTCTTTTAAGAAGTGGTGAAACCATTCTGCTTCTTCTCCTGCTTTGTCTAAAGCAATGAACTCAGATTCCATTGTGGATCGTGCGATGCATGTTTGTTTCGTGGATTTCCAAGAAACGGCAGCGCCTCCCAGAGTAAAGACATATCCACTAGTGGATTTTGAATCTTTAGTATCCGATATCCAATTTGCATCACAATAGCCTTCTAGTATTGTAGGATATCGAGTAAAGTTCAAACCATGATCACGGGTAAATCTTAGATATCTAAGAACCCCGAATGATCTCTTTCCAATGGTCTTCTCCATGATTACTAGTGTACCTACTCAATTTACTAACAGCATAAACTATATCAGGACGAGTATAATTCATTAGGTACATTAGGCTTCCAATAATTTGGGAGTATTTTAACTGAGACACCGCATCACCTTTATTTTTCGATAAATAAAGACTAATGTCTACAAGTGTTCTAACTACATTCTTATTATCCTTGATAAATTTACCAAGAATTTTCTCAATATAATGTGACTAAGATAATGCATGTCCGTCAGATGTCTTAGTAATTTTCATTCTTAATATTACATTTGCAACCCCCATATCTTTCATATCAAATCTTCTATTCAGCATTTGTTTAGTTGATTTGATCATGTTTTGATTGTTTCCAATGATAAGTATGTTATCCACATAAAGACAAACTATGACATATCCTTGGTCAGTGTTTTTAACATAGACGCACTTGTTACATTCGTTTATCTTAAACTCGTTAGTAAGCATAGCATGATCGAATTTTTCATGCCATTGCTTAAGAGTTTGTTTTAATCCATAAAGAGATTTTACAAGCCGACAAACTTTTTTTTCTTGCCCTGGCACTACAACTCCTTCGGGTTGCTCTATATAGATCTTTTCATTTAGATCATCATTTAAGAAAGCTGTCTTCACATCCATTTGATGTATTTCTAAATTATGTAATGCTTCTATGGCAATAAACATGCGAATAGATGTTATTCTTATCCTAAGGGAATATGTGTCAAAATAGTCCAGACCTTCCTTTTGTCTGCAACCTTTTACTAGAAGTCTTGCTTTATACTTGTTTATTGAACTATCTGCTTTCATTTTTCTCTTGAATATCCATTTATATCTAAGAGGTTTAGAACCAGGTGGAAGATTCACCAATTCCCAAGTATGATTTTGCATAATAGATTCAATTTCATTATTAACAGTCTCTTTTCACAAAGGTGCTTCAGGACCTGTCATTGTTTCCTTAAAACTTTGAGGTTCATTTTCTAACAGGTATGTCAAAAAATCTAGACCAAAGAATTTTAGTGTTCTTGCTCTTTTACTTCGTCATGGTTCATCATCAATTAAATCTTGTTGGTCGAGACCATTATTAGTCTCTTGTGTTTGATTATCATTAGCCTCTTGACTTTGTGTACAATCATAAGTTTTTTTCTTTGAACTTAATTCATGTCCTTTCTTATAAGGAAAAACATGTTCAAAAAACACAGCATTTCTTGACTCCATAATAATGTTCACATTTATATAAGGTATTTCTAATTTATAAGTCAAAAACAGATATGCACTACTATTCTGAGCATAATCAATAAACACACAATCCATTGTTTTTGGTCCTATCGTAGTCTTTTTCAGAACAGGAATTTCAACTTTTTCCAAACACCCCCCACACTTTTAAGTATTTGTAGGAAGGTGGTCGACCTTTCCACAATTCATAAGAAGTGCTGTTGGTTTTCTTATTGGTATTCTGTTAAGAACATAATTAGCAGACAATATTGCTTCCCCCCACAAGTTCTGTGGTAAACCTGAACTTAGTAACATGGCATTCATCATTTCTTTAAGGGTTCTATTCTTTCTTTCAACAATTCCATTTTGCTGTGGAGAATAGGGTGCTGTAGTTTGGTGAATAATGTCATGTTGTGCACAAAATTCATTTAATGGTGCATCAAATTCACCACCCCTATCCCTTCTAACCATTTTAATGGTTTTATCAAGTTGATTTTCAACTTTAGTTTTGTAGAGTTTAAACATTTCTCAGGCTTCATTTTTACTTCTAAATAAGTATATATAACAATATCTTGTGCAATCATCGATAAATGTTATGAAATACTTCTTGTCTCCTCTAGTTTGAACAAATTTAAGATTACATATATCAGTATGAATTAATTCTAGAAGTTCGATTTTTCTTTCAACCAATTTAAATGGAGCCTTAGTTAGTTTCGCTTCTACACAAATCTCACATTTGTGATTAGGATCAATTTCAAATTTTGGTTTATACAAACCAATTAATCTGCGCAAAGCATCAAAATTCACATGTCTTAATCTACCATGCCATAAATTTGACTCAAGAATATAAGTAAAATATGTGTTATTCTTATAATAACAAGTTTTGGTACAACCGTCATTATATTCAACTTGAAGAGACCATCATTCATGTATCCCTTACTAACTCATATACCACTCTTTGTTAATACAAATTTATACTCACATACAAGCCTAAAATTATTTTTACTTAACAAAGAACCAGAAACTAAATTCTTCCGGATGTCTGGTACATGCAATACGTTGTTGAGGGTAAGTTCCTTCCCTAATGTCATCTTCAAGATCACATTTCCTTGTCCAGCCACAGTAGAAGTAGAAGAATTTCCCATAAAAAGTTGTTCACCATTTGCAGCCTCATTGTAAGTAGTGAACATCTTCTTGTCCACACAAATGTGACAAGTTGCCCCAGTGTCAACCCACCATTCCTTGGGATTTCCAACTAAATTAGCCTCAGACACCACAACAGAGAGATTGATGTCATTTATCCCGTCAGAGATATAATCTAATTCTGTCACGTTGGCTTGATTGGTGGTCTTCTTGTTTGTACTTCCGCGATCCTTCTTAGGGCAGCGGCAATTAGAAGCTCGATGTCCGGTCTTGCCACAGTTATAGCATTTTCCTTTGAACTTTTTATTGCCACTGTTATCACATTGTTTAGGACCATCTCCAGCAAACTTCCTCTTTTTGTTATGTGGTTTGTGCACTTGTTCAACCACATTAGCCTTGGACTCAATGGGATTTTTATCATTCCTCTTTTCAGCCTTCCGGTTATCTTCCTTAATTCTTAGTCTTACAATCAATTCATCCATGGTCATTTCCTTGTGTTTATATTTTAAATAATTTATGAAATCTTTCCAAGCCGGTAGTAACTTTTTCACTAAAACTGTCACGACCCTAACCCGCCCCCCCCCCGTGGGTTAAGGACGTAACCGGCCAGTAATCTTGAGATTACCTACGGCCTCCATACAAGTAAAACATAACTCGTCAGAGTAAAGGGGGCCAAACGGAAGCAAGGATCAAAAACTTTGTCCATAGAGCCGTGCTTATATGCACTTTAAAACAACCCATGCACATACACGTTAATAACCCACATCAAAGTACAGTAGCATAAACTTCTTTACAGACAGGATCAACTAAACTGAGTCAACCCATAGCAACTATATACAACATACACAAGATCCTTGCCAACAAAACAGAATATGAACAAGTGACAAAAAGGGCAAGGTTTGGTCTCGTGCGTGAGACCCAAGGCTGACTCTCCCAAAACTCCTGCTGTTCCTGGCTGACTTTACTGGGGCTGGGGTTGGACCTCACTTGGCTCACCTACAATTACATGAATGAGCGTGAGCGAATGCCCAGTGAATAATTTCAAATAAACAAGCGACGTAAGCAATTATTGGAACAATACAACAAATGGCCTTCGGCCCAGTCATTCATGTCAATCGGCCTTTGGCCCAATCATTCATTTCCATCGGCCTTTGGCCCATTTATTCATTTCCATCGGCCTTTGGCCTAATTATCCATTTCCATCGGCCTTTGGCCCAATTATCCATTTCCATCGGCCTTTGGCCCAATTACTCATTTCCATCGGCCTTTGGCCCAATTATCCATTTCCATCGATCATTGTTCGCCATTCAAATTTATGAACATACAAAACTTACATATAAGTAAACAATTGAACGACGATATACTTCAATTATCTTGTCAAGATATTACTCACAGTGATCGGTTGATTGGTTCGCCCTGGAACTCGACCCTACACATGCCATGAACATAAAAGGGTCACTAACAATTCAATCCGTTCAAAATTCACATATTCCTCTTTAGGCTTTGTTATTATCTCATTAGCTCACTTAGAATACTTAACATATGCCTAAGAGTGCTTACAAGTGAAAGAGAACGGAAAACAGAACATAAAATGCAAGAACAGAATTTCTGAAAACAGGGTCCCCGCTCGAGCGTAGACTTCCCCGCTCGAGCGGACCCTGAAGTCTGAGAAAGTACTGGTTGCCTCCAATCCCCGCTCGAGCGTGCATTATTCTGCTCGAGCGGACTTCATGTCACATAGCTCCCCGCTCGAGCGCCAACTTCCTCGCTCGAGCGGGCATCATGTCTGCAGAAAATATGCTGGGAGCTCGATTTCTCCGCTCGAGCGGCCACTACCCCGCTCGAGCGGGCACCAGAATTTTGGGTTTCCCAGATTTTGTTCTTGAGTCCAATTTCGATGTTTCACCTCCATTTCTTGCATATTTTGGCTCCAATCACACATACACATATGCTAACATGCCATAGACCCCAAATTACAACATTAGGAAGCTCAATTTCTTGATTTGCCCACATGCATGTCCCAAAATGTATCAACTCATCACCAACATGCTCAAATTCAAACATGCAAAGCTCACTCTTTCATGATCTACTCTTGCATGCAAGAAATACATATCATTCACAACTTATTTGGTGAAGGGATGGTCATACACATGGATTTCAAACAAGATTCAATATAGATTGCACACATTAAGATTAAACATGGAGGACCGTGGCAATTTCATGCATGCATGCCTTAATTGACCTTAGATTCAACATGTTTGACTCACACCTCTTACATACATACTAATTCATGCTCTTGACCATTATTCCAATTTGAATTCACAAAATTACAACTTAACATCCATGAATTCACTTACCTAGAGGCTTGATTCTCACAATCTATGACCAAAACTTGAATAATCTTCAAGATTCCCAAGCTTTGAGCTAAGTTTGCTCAATTCTCTTCTCTCCCTCTCTCTACAGCCGACTCTCTCTTTTCCCCAAGGGTCTAACTCAGATTTTGAGCTCAAAATGAGTTAAGGAGAGTGTAATGCCTCCATACAACATGCCCCATTAACACAATATTTTAATATAAAATATTTGGGCTCTTCATTCATCATTTTAATCAGTTGAAATTGACTAGAATAAACTTTCAATTAAATTCCACCGTAGGCTCTAAAAATTATGCCAATCACAATGGCGCAATCAATTTTGGATTCTGTGGCCGATAAGGCCTCCAATTTAATTTCCAAAGCAGATAGTCAAAGAGATATTCCTACGGTGAACAGATACGAATTCAAAATCACATATTATCACATAATAGCACACAAAATCATGCTAAACACATAATCATAAACAATTTAAGGACCAATTTAGCATAATACAGGACAGGGGTATCACAAAAACAATGACTTGGAAAGACTCGCTAGGAGACATATCTTCATAATGAATATCATGCACAATTCATTGAAAATTTTAAACTTGAGAAATTACCGTTTAGGAGTCTATCATAACGAAGTGCAGAAATTTACCGATAATAAATTTCTTTGTGCCGGCATCCTCTATCTTGTATTTTTTCTCCAAAGAATCCCACAATTCTTTTGCTGTTTTTAGAGGGTTGTAAATATTATATAGCATGTTGTCAAGGCCATTGAAGATGTAGTTTCTGCACAAGAAATCTGAATGTTTCCAAGCGTGTCACGACCGAAACCCGCCCCTATAGGTTTGGCACCGTAACCGGCCAGTAATCCGAGGATTACCTACGGCCTCTGAACAGATTAACATAATATTAAGGGGCTGCGAAAGCAAATAAGAATATACAACGTCCATTGAGCTGTGCAGACTTATATGAAATAGAAGAATTTTAAACTTTTTATATACATATATACACATTATCTTTAAGTCATCATATATACACAGATTAGACCAAAAAGGAACTTAGCCCTATTTACAAAATATCCAGGACTTGGTTAACCAAACGAGAAAACAGAATTTAAACTTTAAGTTACTAAACACTAATCACTTGACACATCCGGAACCTCCACGGGAGGCACATAGGTTGGCTGACAAAACAGATTCTAGCCAGATGCCTCTAAGCTTGGTCACGCGCCTGATCACCTACATACATAAATAATATAGTAAGCTAAAGCCCAGTGAATAATAACAGAGTAAAGGGTTTTAATGAATGAGTCCATACAGATTTCAGAAATCAATTCATATTGTAACAAAATCATGCTTGATCAGATCGAAATCATAATTCAGTTTTATCAAACTCATACTTGATCAGATCATATAACAACAGAAATCATAAGTCATAGTTACATTTACGTGATACATCCATTAGCATAACTAAACTGGACGCACAATGCGTAAGGTTATGAATAACCCCCTTAGCTCCTGTGAAGGAGCCTCCGGATCCGGGTAACTGGACAGCTAAGCCCCCATGGCGGGCCTCCGGTACGGGCTATAGTGCACAAACTGGATGCATAAGCGTAGGTTACAACTAACTTTGTTCCATAAAGGAACCTTGTTCCACAAAGGAACCTTCCGCTACCGGGTCACGGCTGTAAATCTCACTTGGTACTAAGGATGTCACGAATACATGTTAGAAATTGGACAATCATTCATTGTACATAACATATCATTTCAGAAAACAGATCTCATTTGGTCACACAGAAAATAAGTACTGTTGAACATATCTTTACTAAGTTATTACTCACAGTGGGCTGCAGAAGCAAATCAGACAGAATGGACATATCGGGAAAATCAGGCTGACAATGGCGCGTGACCTACACAAGCACATAACATATACACATTGAAATACAATGTTACTCCCTTGATTAAACTTGTCCTTTCTAGTCTTTATAGTCCGAAGTTCTGCTACGTTTATTCTTTCTCATTTAAATAAGCCGAGTTCTTATTTCACATATTCTTTCATTACTAAGTCCTTCTTTTCCAAATAGATTGATCCTTTACTTGGCTTCTTAAATAATTACTACAAGATCAATGATTCATTCTTTAACTAGCTAATCTATGTTGATTAGTAGCTTATTAATCTTTATTGAGTCATAAATCATGTCTAGAATGCATTGGAAAGAGATGAGGATAAAAATATGAACTAAATGCAACTTTTCAAAATGTGCTGAAAATGGGGTCTTCGCTCGAGCGCCACTTTGGTCGCTCGAGCGAACTGTAAAATTTGAAAAACTACTGGGAGCTTGATTTTCACGCTCGAGCGAGACTTCCCTCGCTCGAGCAAACAACGAAAATTCTGAAATCTTAAAATTGAAATTAAAGTTCAAATTTGGTATTTAAAGCTTCAAAACATGCACTTTAGTATACCAACATAGAAAACCATTTATTAAAGTCATAAATTGCTAAATCACTTATTCAAAAATCATTTATTCAAAATCATTTATTCAAAATCATACCCCGATTGCCAAATTTAGTTTGAAATCATTTTCTCCATAACAAGCCAAATCCCAACTCAAAATGATTAACTTCTAACTTAATCTCCATAAATTGAACAAGACCCCAAACTCTCATTTTCTTTTTAGTTACATAAAATTGATTTCAAGCTCTTTCTACTTTCCTTTCAAGCATGAAATTAAAGTCATAAATTCCTTAGAAAATTATTCATGTGCATGAAGTTGACATCAAAATTACTAGTTCTATATTCTTATAAATTTTCCAACTAGTTTCCATAATCTTGAACTTAACTTAATTCATAACCTCAATTTAATTCATGACCATAGATGTCCCAAAATATGTTTAATTTAAATAAAATCTCAAATTACAAGTATGGATTAAGATCTAATTATAACATCAACAATTTACCTAACATTAGAATTAATTCTAATTTCCATAACTTGATGTTTATAAAACATTCCATTTTTCTCTTCAAAATATGAGATTGAATTAATCCAAATCTTTCAAAATTCATAATGTAAGCAATACAAATAAGTCCAATTTTATTTTTAATAACAAAATCAACTTAATTTAATTTTTAACCAAATATTTAATTCATAATCATGGGTGTTCTAAAATGTATTTAAATTGAATAACATGGGTCAAACAAATTTCTAGTTTTCATTATAAAATCAAAACTTCTTTCAATTCCAAAATCAACTCTCAAATTAAGAATGATTCACAAAATTGAACTCAATTCAAATCCATAGACCTGTTAGACACGAACTAAAATCCCAAAACCTTAAAATTTTATAATGCATGTCTAATTAAAGTATTAATCTTGTAGATTTTTCCCATGCATGTACCATTTAGGCATAATTTCATGTAAAATCACAACATCAAACCTAAATAATAAATTTTCATAGATTTGAATCTAATTCCATTTATTCATCATCTTGCTAATTTCCTCTATTTATGTGAAATTAAACCCAAATTTAACAAATTTAAGGAATCATAATTCATATACTTCAACCTAACTTAATTAAACATGCAAGACCCAATTTCTATGAATTAAATTCTAAAATCTTAAAAATTCACAATGCATGCAAGGATAAACTTAAAATATGTGAAGGATGAAGAAAATCAAACCCAAATATTAAATCACAACAACAACTTCCTAATTATTAATCTTAACTCAAATCTTTTACATTCTTCTCTTGTGTCATGAAATTAAATACAATTACCCCTTGGTTTCAATTGCTAAATAATTAATCTATAAGAGTCAAGCTTAATTTTCTTACCTAGAAATTTAATTTGTTGAGTCTCTTAAGCTCTTCCTTCAAATTTTTGCACAGAACCAGAATTCTTTTCTTCTCTTCTTCCCACGGTTTTTCTCCCTCTCTCCCTCTCTCACGGTTTCAAATAGAGCTTCCTTTATCCTTTTTTTTTTTTTTATTCACAATCTCTTAACAAGACAAGGATTCATCTACTAATATTTTTATGTATATAACATGTGTTGTCTCCACATTACACGTGCACACATGCACTCTTGCAACACCTCCAACACAACACATGCACACACCCACCAAAGTTTCTTTGCACACCCACATATATTATTAATCCTATATTCAATTTATGATTAGGATTTATTTAATTAAGCAATACTTTAGCACATCGTTGAATTAATTATGACTAATCGTAAATCTCATATAATTTAATTAATCTAATTGATTTCCATTAGAGCCTAATTAATTATATTTAAATTTATCGGTACAACTCAGATTTTTAATCAGACTCCCAAAAGGCTCCAAATAATAAATCGAACTTATTTCCAACCTCAATTTTGGTTTCTTAAATCATTTAGGTTTTCAATTTCTGATAAGACTCCAAGTTTCCGTCAATTAAATTATATATTCAAATTGGGCACACCATAATTAAGTTTAATTCGCAATATTCATAATCCTCAATCTTTCATGATTTGATTAACTTAATTTTCTCCAATTCAGATCTAATTAATTGAATCTCCATTTTACTAAATTGAATCGAATGTTTACTTAAACTCCCAAATGGGTCCGTAATTAAAATTAAATTGATTTCACTTCCTAACTTCATTTCCTTAAGCCATTTGGACCCTTAATTTCTAATTTCAAAATAAATCTTTAATAGAATCATATATGAGTCAGATTCCACAATTCTCACAAACCCCAATTAAATTATAATACTCGGCAATTAAATCTCAAATCCTCTTAATTAATCAAGTACTAATCATTATACGTGATGGGGTTGTTACAAAGCGTCTATAGTGCCAATAACTTGCCGATCACTTTCATCCTCTCTAAGTATTGGAATCTCTTCAAGGAGAAACTGGGCCAAATTTAGAGTTGTAAGATAAAATAACATTTTCTGCTGCTATCTCTTAAACTCAGTGCCATTGAATTTTTTCGATTTTTCTCCATGATTTATTGGAACTTGAACATGGTTCTGGATAGGGACTGGAGTCGTTGTAATGATCGGATTTGGAGTACTACTTTCAGCAGTCATAATATCTTATTACAAAAAATCAGAAAAAACCAAAACCAAATTAATTTTCTAGTTGCTAAAACTAGAAAATAAATTATAACATAAAATAATTTTACTTTTCTTGTTACTAAAACTAGAAAAATAAAATACCACAATAATTTTCGATAACACAAATTAATATTCTGCAATTGTTAATTACACCAGTATATTATTACTAGTTGTCAAAGAAAATAAACAATATATTACTATTATTTGTCAAACAGTATATTACTACTATTTGTATTTTCCAACTAGAATATCACTTTGTGAAAGTACAGAAAAAAAATATAATGAAGACACCAAAAAATAGTTTGTCTTAAGATTGTTAGACAATTTTCACTGTATTTAAAAAATAAATTATGTTTGTGTACTTAACAACAAACGGAATGCAGAAGAAATAAAGAAAATGAGAGAGATTATTTGATTACAAAAATCAAACCAGAATATAAAATAGATAAATAAAACAAATTTTTATTTTGTTACAAAATCAAAATCAAAATCTGATTCAGGAAAAATAATAAAACAGAAAAACTAAATTAATTACTTACAAAATTAATTTATTGAACAAATTTTCTAATCAAGTCCAGTATTTAACACTGTGTTCTTAAAACAGATTCGTTCTCTTCATGGTGCTTTCAAATTGTGGACATTTATCTCCCATAATAAAATGATCAACAGCAGACAATAGCAGCACTACAAATTGTTTGTACAATGAACTTACTAAGTGTTTACACTCTTTCTCACAAGAAAATTGTATGCAGCAAAATGTAGAGAGTATTAATAGAATTAGGGACGAAAATTATATGTGTAAAACCAAGTGAGGGACTGCCTATTTATATAGGAAAATGGTGGCTATTTGGTTTGAATCCAACAGGTATGGTACCTGTTCGATTTAAATTAAACAAATACAAATCTGTTTGAATTTAAATTAAACAGGTAAGGGTTTTTTAAACTGAAACTGTTTTGGGTTTGAACATATTTGGATCTGTTGGACAGATATAGAACTGCACATAAATTCTAAAGAGGTGCAAACAAATTTGAATTCAAAAATTGAAATTAAACTGGATAGAATTTCATAATTAATTTTGAATTCTAGATAGATTTTATTTTATCAAAAAATAAAATTAAATTCAAATGTTTTTAGCCCAACAAGATAAGTATTGGGCTGGATAATCCCAACCTAACCATGCACCGGACCCCAGCCTAGTCTAGCCCGCTTGACCGACAGAACAGCGACGGCGCGCGTGTTTATTTTGGGTCCAATAGGTCTAGCCCACTTTACCTATAACCTCCCTCCATCTATAAAACTTGGGTGCCCATTGGGGCCTACCTCAAATTCCAAACTCAAGCCTTATAAACCCACTCAAAGTATACCTACCAAATAAATGTGGAACAAGTCTTAAACCAAACCTTTAGGAAATTTCACCAAAAACACCATTTCCATAGAGCTCTCTTTGGTTTCAATTTCCCATTCACCTGATATGATTTTGAGCAATCAAACATACTACGTGAATCACAACGCGGCATAGAACGCATTACCACTTAGACCCGTCAACTTTGGCGTATGGGTCCCAATTAAAAAATATACCAAAGTTGAGAAAAAATCTGTTTTTCCAAAACCCATTTGTAACAGGAATGACAACGACGACAACGGTGGTAGTGGTGAATAGCGGTAGTAGAGTAATGGTTCTCACAATAATGGTGGTGGATGTGTGATTTTTGTGAAAGTAGTGGTAATGGTAATGGTTGTCGTGACGAAATAAGTGGTGGTGGTAGGAGCGGTGGTAATAGGGTTGTAGTTTTATGAGTGGTTGTGGTGGTGGTGGTAGTAATTGTGGTGATAATAGTGCTAGTGATGATGGTGGTAGTAGGTTGGTGTTGGTATGGTGATGTGCTGGTAGTGGTAGTTGCGGTTGTAGTTGTGGCAGAAATAGTAGTGGTGATAATGTGGTGGTGGTAGCAATAAATGGAAAGAGATGGTAACATAAGGTAATGGTGGTGATAAAAAAATAAAATAAGTAAAATAATGGTGGTGATACGTAATTGATAATATTTTATAGTGATTCTATAATGTAATAAAATGACTATTTCTTAGAAAGAAATAATAAGTATTTTCACATTTTGTTAGAATAATCCTTCAATTTGAATGACTATTCCCACTTAGATAAGAGACATATCAAACATGGAAAATAGAATGCAAAACTAAAATGGACATTCCATTCCAGTTTATTTCATCATACCAAACATTCCTTTAAAGTCTCGGAAATAGTTGAGATACATATAAATTGACTTGAACACCTAGTTATTAAAAAAATAGTAAATTACAATACTCTCTGAAATTTGCTTAAAATACAAATTACTCTTTGTAATTTTAAAAATTACATTCCGCCCCCTCAAGTTTTTAATTGCATAACAACTGACAAATTTCATTAATAAATTATCAAGTAAATTAATTATTTTTAATGATATCAGAAATATATTTTAATTAATAATTCAGGTAATTTTATTATTATATATGAGAGTAGTTAGAATTTTGATTTTTCTTGTTAGTTTTATTAAATAATTTTTTTGACAAAAGGCTATTTGTATTATCTAAAATTACAAAAAAATAATTCGTATTTTAAATAAACTTGATGATGTGTATTTATAATTTATCAGGAAAAAAAAAGAGGGTATGGGAGTGGAACTGCTTTTAATATAAAAGCCCCTTTATTTATTTTACACTATTCGAAAACAAAATACGGTGATGATTCGTAGCTCGAATTCGAGGCTTGAATTCGGCTCGAATTCGTCGTCGGAGGAGGAGGAGGAGGAGGAGGGAGGAGGGAGGAGGAGGAGGAGGAGGAAGGAGGAAGGAGGAGGGAGGGGAGGGGGCCATAAAAATGGCTGGAGGAGGAGTCGGGGCCGGAGGCGGGGCTGGCGGGGCTGCGACGACGGATGCGGGGCTACGAAGATCGGCCAAAGGTGACGGCGGAGGGCTGCCTCCACTCTCTCTCTCTCTCTCTTTCTCTCTCTCCCTCTCCCTTTCCTCTCCCTCTGGTTTCAGCCCAAAACGACGAAGAAGAAGAAGAAAAAAAAAATACAGCCCAAAACGACGTTGTTTTGGGCTGTCAAGCCGTTCGAGCCAAGACAATTTCGCGCTACCAATCTTTATCCAACAAAATATTATCTTTCGTGGATCACTTTTTGGGTAAATTACGCTTTACCCTCTTCAATTATTGTTCTGCATCACTTTTTATACCTCTAACTAAAAATTGTAAAACTAACGCTCTCATCTATTAATTTTTTTTTAATTTAGATCTTTATAACTAATATACTCTTTCATCAATCATAAAAAACTATCATCTCATATCATTTTATCCCTTGAACTACACGTAATATCAATTTCAATTTGGATTTTCGTTTTTTTTCTTTTTCTTTTTTCATTTCATCACTAAATTAATTTTTATTTTGTTAGGGAAAAAATTTAAAACCAAACAACAAAAAAAATTATGAAAAAAATTTAAAAAATGTTCATGAAAGATTAAAAATATATATATATACCTGGTTTTTTTTTTATGTTTTTTTATTTTTCCGTTCACAAATATTTAAATTTAAGTGCATCTAAAAATTTAAATTTCATAGCTAAAATTCAAAAAAAAAAAATAAATTTTAAATTGTATTTTATATTAAAATCAAACATGTTTTTAGTTGAGGGGGTAGAGTGATATTGAGTAATAATTTAGGTAAAGCACTATTACTCTTATAGTTAAAAGGGTATTTTCATCATTAAGGTCTGAATTGAAAAGAATTAATAGACAAGATGGGTTAGATGTTATAATTTTTAATTTAAGAGGATAAAGTGATATGAGACAAGGTTTCGTTTGGAATGTGGGTTGACTTTTTGACTATTTTAATCTTGGGCTAAAAAGTCTCGTTTGGGATAGACATTTTGGCTTTTTTGACTTTTGCAAGAAAAAAAATGAATAATTATGATTTGGACAAGACATTTTGTCTTATTGAACTAAAAATCCTATTTTATTTTTTTTTATGACTATTTTAGTCAAAAAAATCCAAAACCCTTCTATGCCAAACAAAGAGTATATGCCAAACAAAGAGTATAAAATGTAATTTGCCCTAACTTTGTTTTTTGGCTACGCTAGATTGATCAAAATTCAGGAATTAACTTTATATCTTGCGTGTGAATTTGCTCTTTTACTTTAGGAGTTAAATTTTAATGAATTAAAAAGAACATTAATTTTTTGTATCTGTACGGGAAAGAAATACACCTTCTCGTATAATCCTGTTGACCAAGTCTTCGTTCCTCAATACGTCGTCGTTCCACCATCTGAAAACACAAACGTGAGCTGGCCGGCGGGGGTGTGCCGGAAACCTCTCTGATGCCTAAGTCAGTAAGCAAGACAAGAAGGCAAAAGCTCAATGTATTCAGGGAGCAAAATCGTATTACCTCTCCAAACGTGATATTGGTGAGCTTATATAGGTTTCGCGTGGCACAGTCCTAGTAGGACTCTAACTTCTCCATGCGAAGAGTCCTCCTAAGACTAGCATTCCTCCATGCGTAGAGTTCTTCTAGGATTACCCCTCCTTACGTAGAGTCCTTCTAGGATGACTCCTCCTGGAAGATCATGCTTATCCTCCAACACCCTCCTCACTGCACAAGCCAAGTGAGATGGCTTTACTACGGCCGAACTCCTACTGACCGGAGTAACCGTTAGCTCGGTCTTTACTTCCCTCCCTTACCTCGGCGTACCCATGCAAAGGCCGAGCTATACATAAGGGAGTCAAGCCGAAAGACATTCTGATTCAAAGTTCACCTTGGTTTCTCACATGCTTTGACCGAAGTAACCAAGCATCTTTAGCCGAACTGTCCTTAGTTTGGCTCTTCATTTCTTCATTCCTACTCCGGGTTCGTACGTCATGACCGAACTCAGTAGAAACCGAGCTACACCACTTAGCCCGCCAGGCGGACTATCGCAACACTCCGGTCGGTGCACGAGCTGTCCTTCTCACTTGGGCTTACCTCGGCCCAACTACCAGCTCGGCCCAATTCAGCATAAATTGCCCTCTCAATTGCCCCTTAATTCCATCTGCAAAGCATGATTGGGATTACCTGTCTACCAACCGAACTAGTCTTAACCTCTCCAGCCGAGCTAAAACCCTAGTTAGCCATTCCAGCCGAGCTAAGACCTTTTACTTTGTCCAACCGAGCTAGGCTTAGGCCGTACTGTGCACGTCCGGTCAAAACGTCTCTTCACTCTTCAGAAACTGAATCGTTCAGTATTCCATGACACATGGCAGCCTTCGATCGGCTCCCACCAGCTGTAGCGCCGTCCTCGTGTTTCGTAATATTTGAATAATTCCCTCCAAAAAGCGCCTTTACACAAAACAACATTTCACTTCAGAATCACTTTCACACACTATTCATCTTTGCTTTCCTCAGCTTTCTTGCTCTCTTTGTGTTCTTCGTGCTCCTGCACCCGTGCTCGTGTTGTTGCTGCCTCCGCCTCCATCTCACTCTTCTTCCTCTTGGTAAGTGCACGAACCTACTTTCATTTTTCTGTTTCTTGCTTTCAGTTTAATCCATGGCTTTCTATCTTGTGTATTTGCAAAGTATATTTCCATTTTGTAGTTTCTGAAAAAACCAGTCACAAGAACACTATGAACATAACGAAACAGCACGCAGAACACCTTTTTGATCTTGGCACATGCCCCAACCGAACTAGGATAGTGTTTGTGCTATATGTAGATCTTATCTGTATATAACCGAACTAGAACTTGTGCAAATCATAGTAACTCCAGTAGATCAACTGATTCACACTAGCCGAAACGAGAACCCACCGAACTAGAAGCTCCTAAACCCTTGACCGAGCTAAGCTTTGGGGGGGCTAAGCCAGCATTCTGTGTTCTAAAACTGAACTTCAGAAAGCTGCCCCTTGTAGCCTAACCGAAGTAATAAAAACCAAAAGTGCAACTGAGATAACAAAAACATTCAGAAACCGAGATAGCGAGCACCTTTTATAGACCGAGATAACACAAGCAACGTACCAACCGATATAACGAGAACTTATCAGAAACCGAGGTAGAAACCGTAACACCCTGTAGAGCCGAAATAAGACCAGTCTTTTCCTGCTTTGTATTCATAGCACGGTCTATGATCTGTGCTTAACTCCTTGTTTTCCTACTTTGCAGACTTAGGTTGCCAGGCACTCCCTCTGTGCGTCCAACCGGACTACTGAGCATGCTCTTTCAACCGAGATAAATTATTTTATAACTTATAGAATAAATGGGGAAGTACAGACATTTGGTAGAAACCCCAGGCGACCTAGCCGATTTCCGAGAACAGTACAACATTCCAACCGATGTAAATCTAGAACTAGCCAAACAAGGAGTCGACCCATGGGACGAAGAGGGCTTTGTCCCATTTACCCTCCAATCCATAGTAGAAACCGGACTCAGATTCCCAGTCCAGCCACTTATATGCGAATTCCTTAGGCAAACCAGACTTTGCCCAACTCAACTATCCACCAACACATACCGAATTATAATGGGCATAGATGCTCTGAACCAACAAACCGGTCTGAACCTTGGTCTGGCCGAAATATTACATCAGTACTCAATAGCATCCAAAAACCAAGGCTGGTGCTACTATTTGAGAGTGCGCCGAGGTAGAGAAAAGATAATAAAGCACACACCGGATAAAGACGTTAATGATGACGACTTCTTCTGGGTTTCGGGCAATTTTGAAGACCTCGAAGCCCACATCCCAGGCCAAAGAATAAATTACAAGATGGGGAAACCCGGTATACATACTTCGGTTTCCATTCCGCCTTTGCTTTTATAACTCGGCTTTTCTTCTTTCAACCGGACTAACACTTGTTTTCTCTTTCCTTTGCAGACAAGTCCCACCTCATCTTCAACTACAACCACCCCAACATCTCAGTACTCAAGGCCGCACTCCGGGTCAAAGTGAGATTTTGGGAGAAACTCCTAGATTTCCAACCGTCCTACAGATACTCCGGTCGCCGTAAAGGCAAGGTGACCGACTTCCTTCTCGAGGACGATCCAGAACCGGACCCAACCTTGCCCGAAATCGTCCTTGTACGACTAACTGCAGAACAAGAGATGGCGAAGAAAAACAGACTGAGGGCCATGCTTACCGAAACGAGCCCAACCGAGGTACCACAAACCGGCAAATCAACCGAGGCCGTGGTGGCTCTTCCCTCCCAGCAGCCTTCTGCCTCCCGCCGAAACAAGCGTGCCCGGACTGACCAAACCGGGCCACAACTTGTTGATGAGGATGAGAATATACCGCCACCAAGCCCACCAGCAGTCACCCAACCGAACCCCCAGCCGGAGTCATCAAACCGGTCCGAAACCCCCCAGTGGGCTCCCCCCCTAGTCTTCAACAACCGGGCTATCAACGAGGGTGACTCCGTTGTCTCAGATAAAGATCACCTTCTGGCCTTCAATTTGGCCAGAGGTGTGTGCCTTCCAAAAGACATGGAGCACCATTCCAAGAAGCTCAACACCGAGGTAAAGTCACTCCGGTCTGCTTCGAAGTCCATGATTGTGGTAAGCAATACTGTCCTTTCTGTCTCTAAAATTTGTCCAACTTCCAGTTCGGTCAATAACTAAAAAAAACTTTCCATACTTTGTGCAGGCTCTTCAGAAAACCACGCTTGCACACCGGCAGGTGATGGAACTTCGTAAGACCGCCAGGCAGGCCATGAAAGACGCCGTGGCCAAAGCAACCGAACTAACACAGGCCCAAACCAAGGCGGCCGAACTGGAGGCCGAGGTATCACGTCTCACCGGACTGGTTACCTCGGCTGAAAGTGATAAGCAAAAAGCCGTGACCGAGGTGAAAGATCAATACCTGTGGGAGATGGCCCAGCTGCAAACCAAAAAAGACGCCGAAATAGACCTGCTGAAGGCCGAAGTAAAAAAGGCCAGAAAGGAAGGTTTCAAGAAGGCTGAAGATGCCTACGGTCTTCAATGTGGCGCAGCAAAGGACCTTTTCTTCAAGTGCGGTTGGCGGAGTGCGGTGGAGAAGCTCGGTTGCACTCCTGACACCGATGTTTACAACGCTCCACCGTACTCCATTCCGGCTTCGCTCAAGCAATATGCAGACGATCTTCAAAAGGCGTTCCTGGAAAGGTCTGGGGACGAAGAAGAAGATGAGGATGATGACGATGATGATGATGAGGGGGAACCAACTCTGACCCCGGTTGCCACCGATCAACAAGGCAATCAGGCAGCTCGGTTGCAGCCAACAGTTGATTTATCACGCGAGGTACCAGCTGACTCTGTCCCACCAACGGACACTACGGTCCAAACCGAGCTACTTCCTCAAACCGGTCTCCAGGCAGCTGTCGAAGCGGAGCTTGACGCCGAACTCGATGCGCTCCTTGGATGGCTGTTTTTTTTTTTTTTTTTTTTTTTTTGTACTTCGGTTTTGGATGCCTGTAACCGGGCTATGACCCCTCAGTTTGTACTTCCTTCTGTTTTTAATGAAAAATTTTGAACCTTCATTGCGGTTGTGTGCTTGCCTGCTAGTATGTTTACTTTTCCATAAACTTGATTATACAACTGTGATCTCGGTTCTCCATATAACTTACTAGCCAACCACTCTTCAGCCGATGTAAATTACTTCGGCTGAAGAGTACAAAGTGTTGGTTTAATCCAGCCAACCACTCTTCAGCCGATGTAACTTACTTCGGCTGAAGAGTACAAAGTGTTGGTTTAATCCAGCCAACCACTCTTCAGCCGATATAACTTACTTCGGCGGAAGAGTAAAGAGTTGGTTTAATCCAGCCAACCGCTCTTCAGCCATAAACTTACTTTGGCTGAAGAGTGACAAGTGTTGGTTTAATCCAGCCAACCACTCTTCAGCCGATATAACCTACTTCGGCTGAAGAGTAAAGAGTTGGTTTAATCCAGCCAACCGCTCTTCAGCCATAAACTTACTTCGGCTGAAGAGTGACAAGTGTTGGTTTAATCCAGCCAACCACTCTTCAGCCGATGTAACTTACTTCGGCTGAAGAGTACAAAGTGTTGGTTTAATCCAGCCAACCGCTCTTCAGCCATAAACTTACTTCGGCTGAAGAGTGACAAGTGTTGGTTTAATCCAGCCAACCATTTTTCAGTCATGCCCATACTTTGGCTGAAGAGTACAGAGTGTTGGTTTAATCCGGCCAACCTCTATGTAGCCATTCCCCTACTTTGGCTAAGTGTTGGTTTAATCCAGCCAACCTCTAAGTTGGTTTGTCCAGTCAACTTAGAATAGAGTGTTTGGTTATTCCGACCAAACGTCCTGCGGCCTGGATCCTGATCCTGGGCCTAGGAGGGTTAATAGTTGGTTATTCCGGCCAACTATGTTTACAATGCTACTAACTTGCTAAAACTACTTTCTGTGGAAAACAAATATACTGAAAAGAATCGACTTGTTTTATTGAGAAAGTAGAAAATTACACATGCTTAAAAAAGAAAAAAGGCTAAAAATAAAATAACTTGAGATTGGCCGTGTTCCAAGGCCTAGGAATTGCTTTGCCGTCCTTATCTTCCAAGCGGTATGCCCCCTTGCCCGCTAATCCGACCACTTTGTAAGGACCTTCCCAGTTGGGACCTAACTTGCCATCTCCTGGGACCAATGTGTTGCCCATAACTTTGCGAAGTACCCAATCGCCGATCTTGAACTGTCTTGGATGTACACTTTTGTTGTATTTCCTGGATAGTTCTTGTTGGTAGGCGGCGATGTGAACCAATGCCTTTTCTCTTCTTTCTTCCGTAAGGTCAAGTTCCAATGTTATAGCTTCGCCATTTAAGTCTGGATCAAAATTTTCGCTCCGAATTGTAGGAAGGCCAACTTCTAAGGGGATGACCGCTTCCATGCCATATGCTAAGGAGAATGGTGTTTCTCCTGTTGATCGTCGAGGTGTGGTGCGGTAAGCCCAAAAAACATGTGGGAGCTCTTCTGCCCATTTGCCTTTGGCCTTCTCCAGCCTTTTCTTTAGTCCATCCAAGACTACCTTGTTTGAGGCTTCTGCTTGTCCATTTGCTTGGGGATATGCTGGTGTGGAGTTGTAGAACTCGATCTTATATTCTTCACAAAAGCTTCTGAATATTCTGCTATCAAACTGAGTGCCGTTGTCTGAAATCAGCGCTTTTGGTATGCCAAAGCGAGTAATGATGTTCTGCCAGACAAACTTCTTCACATTTTTCTCCTTGATTGACGCCAAGGCTTCTGCTTCCACCCACTTTGTGAAGTAGTCTTGTAACAACCCTCGTATTGACTACCGTTTAACCACTGAATTATATACTGATTGATGCTAAACTGAACCGCTAATGACTGATAATTGAACTGATTAAAGTACTGGACAGACTGATTGGAATCGAAACTGAAACTGAATAAGACTGCCTATTGAATTGTATGATTTTATCTGTTTGTAGTTTATGTTTAAACTGCTAATTGAAGGCCTTATCGGCGGCCGATTTAGGAACCGTTTAGTGTTTTATAATCAGTAGAATATTTCTGATTTAATGATATTTTTATCTGAAAATTGATTAGGAATGATTAAATTAGATTAAATTGAGTTAATTGAAGAGTTTGACTTAATTACGAAATTGCCACCCATAGTGGATCCTTTGTTTATTGTGAGTATTGAACCTAAACACTTAACTAAACATCTTCATCAGCCATTTTGTTGCCTATTCAGCCGAAATTAGAAGAGAGTGAGAGAAAGAGGATTTATTTTCATCCTATTTTGCTTGATTGTGCTTGAACTTTAGAGGATTGAAGTGTTGACTCCATTATTGTTCTCTTAGGCTCTCAATACAAGACTCTAGGTAAGAGAAATCTATGTTCTTCTTGTGGTTTTGAGTCTTATCTTACATGATTCTTGCTCATTTGTAGAATTAAACCGTGATTGAGCTCATATAGGTTGATTCAAGATAGAATTCATGCATGCATGTAGAGGTTAGTGAATTTGGAGTTGAATTCATGCTTGAATGATACATGCATGTCCATGTTTTCATTATAGTTCATGATTTCAGAATGTTTTCCAACTATTGAGCTCTCTAGAGCAAGATTTGAAGATTAAATTGGGTTTAAAGCTCATGCATTGCATGTTTTAAACTTGTTCTTGAAAATGGTTTGAAATTGGCTTCAATTGATCAACCATTGGCCCTTGCATGTACAAAATAGCTTTTGAAACTTGTAATACATTGAGTTTAAAGTGTTTTTCCAGAATTTGGGGCCAAGAGGATGAGATTTGAGTGTTTGAATGCTTGGTTCGAACTTGGGAGACAAATCTGGAAATTCCAGATTTTGCTTCCTCGCTCGAGCGAAGGATTCCTCGCTCGAGCGAAGGATTCCTCGCTCGAGCGAGCCCTGCGATTTTGCAAGCTCGCTCGAGCGGGCATCGAGCGTGGTATCGCGCGTAAAAATCTAACATCCAGTACTTTTACTGTTTCATCAGACCGCTCGAGCGAAGGTAGGCTCGCTCGAGCGAACCCTTTAATTTTGGTAGCTCGCTCGAGCGAGCATCGAGCGAGCATCGGGCGAAGAATTTGAGCATCCAGTATTTTTACTGTTCATCTGAGCGCTCGAGCGAAGGATTGTTCGCTCGAGCGAAGCCTTTGATTTTGGAAGCTCGCTCGAGCGAAGGAAGTCTCGCTCGAGCGAGACCCCTGTTTTCAGCAAACTTTTGAAAGTGCCTTCCAACTGTATTTTTGCATCCTCATCGCATCCTAGGCATTCTTAGGCCTAGTTTAAGACATCTTAATGAGGATTTAAGCATAGAACCACACCGAGGAAATTTAGGGATTTAATTATCATCCTTTCCGACTGTAAACTTAGTGTGTGTTCTATTCTGTTGACTGTTTAGGGTTGGCTTGCGGGGACGCGCTCTAGCTATTGATAGCCCAATCACTGTGAGTAACAGATGTGTAAAGATATGTTCAAAATGGTTATCTTTTGAATACTGTTTATCGAACTGTTTACTGAACTGATGTTATTTACTGAATGAATGTATGTCCTATTTCCTGAACTGTATTGTGGCATCCTTAGCACCCATTGTTATTGACTGTTACAGAGCTCTGTCGGTTTCCTTGTGGAACCATACTGATTGATGGCCATCATTACTGTTGGGTCTGTTAAGACTCGGTCCTTTTGGACCAACTGTTTATAGGCTATTGGATGTACCACATATGACTGTTTGACTGAAATACTGTAAGACTGAACTACTGTTTAAATGAACTGATTTCATTACTGTAAGGACATTCATTCATAACCTCTTTACGCTTATTGTTATTCACTGGGCTTTAGCTCACTGTTTATATATATATGTAGGTTCTCAGCAGCCGAACCAGAGCTAGGAGCGTGGGATTGGTCCCCAGTTTTGTCAGCCAGCCAATGTGCCTCACTGTGAGGTTCCGAGACGCCATGCCATGGCTTGGGGTGTTTTTGTGTCCCCACTAGTCTCCTACTGTTTTGTACTGTTGTTCGTTACTGTATAGACTGTTTTACTGCACTGTAATCGAGGGATCAAGTCCCCGTACTGAATGTTTGTAATGATTGTATATACTGTACTGGTTTGAATGCATATATGTATGAAAAATGTTTTTGGCATACAGATTTTCACAGCTCAATGGACACTAGTTATATACTGTATTGGCTTCCGTCAGGCCCTGAACTCTGTTCTACTGTATTACTGTTCTGTAGGCCTTCGGTAATCTCGGATTACTGGCCAGTTACGGTGCTAAACCCATAGGGCCGGGTTTGGGTCGTGACAAGTCTGTTGCCGCAAGAAAGAACTTCCTGTTGCCTGGTGCTGTTGGGAGTGGTCCCACTATGTCCAAGCCCCACATTGCGAAAGGCCATGGACTAGTGAGAGGTAGGAGTTCTCTTGCAGGTTGGTGAATTTGATGCGCAAACTTCTGACACTTTTCGCACTTTTTGACATACTTCTCTGAATCCGCTTGCATGTAGGGCCACCAATATCCTTGTGAAATAGCCCGGTATGCCAATGACCTTCCTCCTTGATGGCTGCCGCATACACCCTCATGTATTTCGAACAAGAATGCTTCCACCTTGCTGGGGTGAACACACTTTAAGTAAGGTCCTGAAAACGACTTCTTGTATAAAGCTAAGGATGGAGAGAGCCAAAATCGTTGCGACTTGGCTCTGATTCGGTTGGCTTCTTTCTTATCTTCTGGTAGAGTGCCGTCTTTCAGGAACAGTATGATGGGATCCATCCAAGAAGGACCTAACTCCGCACAACATACCTCTTCAGCTTCTGGGTCTTCAATACTTGGTCTGGCCAGATAGTCGATCAATAGAGGATGTGGGATGGAGGTATCTGCCATTGAGGCGAAGCCTGCTAGTTCGTCTGCTCTACTATTCTCCTCCCGGCCAATTTGTTCTATTCTGACGACTTCAAACTTCTTGATCTCTGTCCTGACTAAGTCTTGGTACTTAGCCATTCTTTCATCCTTTGCTTCATAGTCGCCAGAAATTTGATTCACCACCAACTGTGAGTCACTGTAGACCATGAGTTCGGTGGCCTTCATGTAGGCCGCTGACTTGAGTCCTGCAAGAAGCGCTTCGTACTCTGCTTCATTGTTTGATGCTGGGAAGCCAAGGTTGATCGCTTGTTCCACCACTAGACCGTCTGGAGAGATGAGGACTATGCCAAGTCCTGCGCCATGTCGGTTGGATGCCCCATCCACAAAGAGCTTCCACATCTCCCCAACAAACAACTTCCAGCATGTGGAGGGATCAGATGATGCCTTGGGGTCTTCCAGGTTGCTAATGTCTTCTTCAGAGTCCAAAGTTGCAGTCTGCCCCTTGTCTTCTGATGGGCTCAAGTCCTCAGTTGTTGGCGAGTTTTGACTTGGTGTAGTAAGGTCTGCTTTCTCTTTGCCTTCTCTATTCTGGTCTGCCTTGGGCTCTGACTGAGTAGCTTGTACTAGGGGTTGCGCTATTCCGGCGTCAATCTCCATCCCTAGTTTGGTTGTGTCAGTCAGGTCGATTGGGCAGACTTGGTGGCTTCCAGGGGTGAACTCTGCGACGAAGTCTGCCAAAGATTGGGCCTTTACTGCGGTTCTGGGTTGGAACTTCACATCATATTGTCCCAACTCCACTGCCCACTTCAAAGTCCGCCCAGAAAAGTTCGCCCTCTCAAACAAAGCTTTTAGTGGAAAGGCTGTGAGGACGACAATGGTGTGGGCGTGAAAGTAGTGCGCCAACTTCCTGGAGGCCATCATTAAGGCCAGTGCTAACTTCTCTAGAGGCAAGTACCTCGTTTCGGCTCCCAGCAGTGTCTTGCTGACATAGAAGATAGGCAGGTGTTGGATTCCTTCTGCTCGAACCAACACTGCACTTACTGCGTGCTGAGAGACTGCCAAATAGAGGAAGAGTTCTTCCCCAGGTATGGGGGTAACGAGTAATGGTGGAGAAGACATGTACTCCTTCAGACTGGCCAGAGCTTTGTCGCATTCTTCGTCCCACTCAAACTTAGCTTTTAATGACTGAAAGAATGGGCGCAATCTGTCTGAAGACCGGCTGATGAATCGGTTAAGTGCTGCCGCCATGCCGGTGAGATGCTGCACTTCTTTCACTGAGTTAGGTCTCTCTAGCTCTTGAATTGCTTTGATCTGAGAAGGATCTGCCTCTATACCTCGATTGGTCACCAAGAAGCCTAAGAATTTGCCTGATCCCACTCCGAAAGCACACTTCGACGCGTTAAGGCGTAACTTATGCTTTTTCAGGATCTCGAACATCTCGCTTAAGTCCTTGAGATGGTTACTCTCACTCTTGCTCTTAACCACCATATCATCGATGTAAGCCTCCATTGTTCTGCCCAACAATGGCTCAAACATCTTGGTAACCATTCTCTGAAACGTCGCCGCTGCGTTCTTTAGGCCAAAGGGCATGACCTTGTAACAATATAGTCCTCTTGGAGTGGTGAAGGACGTTACTTCCTGATCTGGTTCGTGCATGGCTATCTGATGGTAGCCTCTGTATGCGTCAAGGAAGCTAAGCCTGCTGTGTCCTGCTGTTAGGTCCACCAATTGATCTATCCTTGGCAGGGGGAAACTGTCCTTTGGACATGCTTTGTTGACAGTTTTGTAGTCGACGCAGACGCGCCACTTCCCATTCTTTTTTGGCACTACTACCGTGTTAGAGATCCACCTGGGGTAGTGCACCTCTCTAATCGCCCCTGCTTCTAACAAGTTACCCACCTCTTCTGCCACTATCTCGGCGTGGTGGAGTGCCGATCTGCGAGTGCGTTGAATGACTGGTCTGGCAGAAGGGTGGACGTTGAGTTGGTGGCAGATGAAGTTGGGGTCAATGCCCGGCATGTCGTATGGAGTCCAGGCGAACACTTCGACATTGGAAGTTAGAAATTCCAAGACCTCCACTCTCTCTGTGCTGGACAACGACGAGCCAAGCAAGAAGAACTTATCCGGGTTCTTCTCGTCTATTCTGACCTCTACCAAGTCTTCCACTGCTTTTTGATCAGCCGCTTTGCCAACATCCGCGAATAGTTCATTACTCTCCGGTTCTTCAACCGAATGAACATATCCTTTGGCAGCGCGGCTACCATTCGTAGCGACGAAGCACTGCTTGGACATAATCTGGTCCCCATATACTTCCTCAATTACTCCGGTGTCGTTGGGGAACCTCATCACTTGGTGGTAGGAGGAAGCCACCGAGCGCATGGCGTGCAGCCATGTTCTGCCTAAGATGATGTTGTAGGTGGAGGGGACCTTCAGCACCCAGAACTCTACTTGCTTCGTTACACTTCCCGCTCTGACTGGAAGGATGATTTTGCCGACTGGCCACTCCGGCATAGAGTTGAATCCAATCAAAGGGGATACGGCTGGGGCCAAGTCTTTATCTTGCAGCTTGAGTTGCTTGAAGGTTTCATAGTACATGATTTCGCACGAGCTACCTTGGTCGATCAGAATCCGCTTGACGTCAAAATCCTTGACTCGGAGAGTGACGACCAAGGCATCGTTGTGTGGGCAATATATTCTGTCCAAGTCTTTATCCGAAAAGGACATGATGTTTGTAGCTTCTGTCCTCCCCTTTTTCGCGACAGGTTGGGCGGTTAGCACCTCTCTCAAGTGCTCTGCCTTCTTGATTGAACCTCTGAGCTCGCATACACGCTCTGGTTCAAAGACTCCATGGATTACGTTGATGGTGCCTTGTGGCGGGGCGTCGATTGGCATTCCATTGGGGAGGTTGTGGTCTTGGGGGGCTGGCTGCGCCCCTCCTTCTATGTATTTATCCAGGTGGCCTGCCGCCACCAATTCTTCCAGATGTTGCCTCAACTGCGTGCAGTTTTCAGTTCGGTGCCCCTTTTCCTTGTGGAAGGTGCATCTGGATCTGTCATCGTAATCCTTCTGGGCATCGCCTACCTTGGCAGGCCACTTGACGAAAGGCTCGTCTCGAATCTCACTGAGTATACGGTAGATCGGTTTCTTGAACACCGTGGTTATGGCAGTTCGGACTCTTAACCATCTCTTGTCCTGGTCTTCATCATTGTCTCGCTTGCCTTGTCTGTTTTGGTTTCGGCGACCTACCGTATTGACCTTTGCTGAGGTCTTCTTCTCCGGTGTTGCGGTCGCACTAGTTTTTGCCTTGGCACGAGCGCCATCCTCTTCCACCCTGATGTGCTGATGCACTCTCTCCATCAGGGCCTCCATGGTGAGTGGTGGAGTCATGATGATAGAGTCCCTCAGTCTGTTCCCGACTGGAAGGCCTCTTTTGTACTGCGCAATGGCGAGGTTGGTTGGGCAGTCCCCAATCTGGTTGAATGTCTCCCAGTAGCGACTGTTGTACGACCTCAAAGTCTCCTTGTCGCCCATGTCGATGGAGAGTAACTGGTCGATCTCCACCGGGGTCTTTGTGTTCGTTCTGAACCGTGTTACAAACGCCTCTGCCAATTGCGCCCAGGAGGCTATGCTGCCCTCTGGAAGCTTCTCAAACCAAGTTAAGCCTAGGTCGCTGAGGCTTGAGGGGAATAGGATACACATCAACGCCTCATTCCGCCGATATACAGCCATAACCTGGCGAAAGTGGCTCAAGTGGGTGTAAGGGTCTGTCTTTCCTTCATACGTCGTGAACTTGGGTTGTAGGAAGCCTGACGGAAGGGGCGCGTTCTCAATCTCGGGGACAAATGGTGAGGTCTGCAGCCTCGCCAATGCCTTATCCGCTGGTTCGTATGCCAAGTGCGGCCTTGGCATTCCAACCTCGACACTTCCATGCGTCCGAGGAGCCAATCGCTGCAAGGCAGGAACCCTGTGGGGATCGCGCGCTCTGGCGTCCTCCTTCCATCGCGCATTTTCTTCCAACATGGACCTTAGGTCGGACGACCTAGGTAATTCCGTCTGTCTGGACCTCGTATGATGCGTATGTGAGGGCCAATAGGTACTCCCCTCAGTGTATGACCTCTCAGGCCTCGTCCTCTCAGACCTGGAGTGACGAGTCCTGGAAGATACGGATCGCGTGTCGCCTGTCCTGAGGCTTCTGTCCTCTGGTCGAGAGGGTGTAGAATTCCTACCACGACCTTCTGAGTGGCGAGAGGGCGTCTTATTACCACGCCCCTCTCCTGTCGCCACTTCTTTTCCTTTCATCTGGCGCTTCAGAGACTCCATGTCCGCCGCCATCTTACGGATCAGTTCGTCTTGCTCTCTGACGCGATCCTCCAGAATTTGAGAATCAACTCTGCGCCTTTGTCTTTCTGGACTTTGCGAACGAGAGGGATGAGGGCTGCTATTCCTCCTTCGTCCCCTCGCATCCCTCCTGGAATTCTGCCTTTGTGGCTCCAGGCTCGCCATGGGAGGGACCAAAGGTAGGCCTTCGCGCCTTGCACCTCCTTCTGGAGTTAGTCCGTCAATGGCGGACTGAGGCAGTTCTTCGTTGTTCGCCATTGATGTTCAAGAGAAAGCTTGATCAAGAGGTTGTTCTTGTCTGTTCTTCCCACAGACGGCGCCAATTGTACGGGAAAGAAATACACCTTCTCGTATAATCCTTTTGACCAAGTCTTCGTTCCTCAATACGTCGTCGTTCCACCACCTGAAAACACAAACGTGAGCTGGCCGGCGGGGGTGTGCCGGAAACCTCTCCGATGCCTAAGTCAGTAAGCAAGACAAGAAGGCAAAAGCTCAATGTATTCAGGGAGCAAAATCGTATTACCTCTCCAAAGGTGATATTGGTGAGCTTATATAGGTTTCGCGTGGCACAGTCCTAGTAGGACTCTAACTTCTCCATGCGAAGAGTCCTCCTAAGACTAGCATTCCTCCATGCGTAGAGTTCTTCTAGGATTACCCCTCCTTACGTAGAGTCCTTCTAGGATGACTCCTCATGGAAGATCATCCTTATCCTCCAACACCCTCCTCACTGCACAAGCCAAGTGAGATGGCTTTACTACGGCCGAACTCCTACTGACCGGAGTAACCGTTAGCTCGGTCTTTACTTCCCTCCCTTACCTCGGCGTACCCATGCAAAGGCCGAGCTATACATAAGGGAGTCAAGCCGAAAGACATTCTGATTCAAAGTTCACCTTGGTTTCTCACATGCTTTGACCGAAGTAACCAAGCATCTTTAGCCGAACTGTCCTTAGTTTGGCTCTTCATTTCTTCATTCCTACTCCGGGTTCGTACGTCATGACCGAACTCAGTAGAAACCGAGCTACACCACTTAGCCCGCCAGGCGGACTATCGCAACACTCCGGTCGGTGCACGAGCTGTCCTTCTCACTTGGGCTTACCTCGGCCCAACTACCAGCTCGGCCCAATTCAGCATAAATTGCCCTCTCAGTATCATAAGCCAGAGGCTTGGTATTGGGAAAAACTGAAAGCTGAAAATTAAATATTGAATACAAAAAAATTTTGTTAAAAATTTAAGTATTGAAGTAAAACAAGTTATTTAATATGTACAAGAATAAATTGGAAATTTATTAATTTGATTTTTTTTTTTTAAATTTTATATTGTGCTAGTGGTAATAACAGTGGTTGCTCCGTGCCAAACAATGGTGGTGGGAAGGAACCAAAACAATTTTGTGGGGTTCAGAAATTTTTTTTTTACTGGACTTTTTGTTTTTTTTTTTTTTTTAAAGATCATTTTAGATTGACTTCAAAAGTATAAATTTTTCGCCTTAGTGGATTTTTTAAATAAGTTTCTTAAAAAAAAAAAAATTAGGTTTTTGGGCTATACTCAACTAAACGGATCAGAACAGTAATTTTTTAATATTAAAAAAAAATCCAAAAAGGCAAAAAATAGTTATATTTGTTGGCTTATTTTTATTTTATTTTTATTTTGGATTTTTCAATTTTTTTTTTTAAGATTCATTTACACAAAACGAACCGAGAAAGTAAAAAAAATTAACATAATTTTTTTAAAAGAAGACTAAAAATAAAAAGGTTCAAAAATAAATATGAGTTCTTAGGTATATGCCAAATAACTTAAAATTAGTAGTTATAGTCCAAAACTCTGTCGTTTGAAGTACAATAGAATCATCAGTGCCTTTTGGCCCAGTGGTTTGGTATAATGTCACATGTTCAAATCTTATGGAGAAGTTATGTGTTATTTGATTATAACTGTTTAATGTGATTATTTTTATATTTGTAATTAATTTTTTATTAATTGAAAAGAAAAAAAGAAAAATTATGTCATAAGTCCCAACAGACATAAAGTTAGTGAACAATATGGGTTAATGTTAAACTTGCATAACACGAAATTGACATAGATAATACCTTTAATAAAAAAATTAGTTTTATATTTTAATATAAATCTATTAAAGGGTGGATGACATTTTTAAATATTTTATATAATTCCATCCAACTTATTATTAAAAAATATGTAACATGGGATTTTAAGGGTAAAAGAAGTTTTAATTTTGTTTTTAATTGAAAATGTAATTTTTGTCAATTGTTTGAGTTAATATAGAGTAAAAATAATAATAATAATAAGATATACTTTTTGTAAATTAGGAAAATAATTTTAAGTTGAAATTAAATTTTATCATGAATTATTTTATTCAATAGAGATTACTTTTATTAAATTTAGCTTGGGAAGGAAAATTTTAAATTTGAGATTTTCAGTTTATGGTAAAATTTTTTGACATGACATGCTAATACAATACGAGCAAGATACAGAACAAAAAATTACACAATATTATAACATAAAATAATAACAAATTAGATTAGTGTCAATGTAATTTTAATATAAATTAAAAATGACATGACACGAATACAATTCAATACGACACAACTTCCTCTCTTAGTGAAAACACGTGAGTGAACAGACAGAAAGCTAACTCTAATGCAAAATTAGGTAAATGTTCCATACCATAACTACCTATTCTAATTCACTTTTATTTATTTATAATTTTTTTTCTTTGATAATTAAGTTTATAGAGTTAGGTTTAAAATGATTTTTTGAACCTAAACGAGCTGAGTTGTGAAGGTGTTACTCGTGTCTCGGCTTGGTCCAATTATTTATTTATTTATATATATTATTGAAATTTATAATATAAAATTTATTTTACAACTCTACAACCGACACAAAAATAATCCCGTCGACCTGCTCGACTGACGTGGTGAGCTGGCCAAAACAGAATCCCAACTGGCTTTGTGGTGTGTTTGTGAGGTCGGTAAAAAGATAATTTTTTGATTTTTTTTAATTTTTTTTTTTTTTGATAAAAAATGTAAAAAGTAATGTGATTTAGGCCAAGTTTGGGAAGTTTAGAATAAGTGTACTTTTTGACTTTTCTTGTATTATATGTAGAAAAAGTAGAGAGGAGATGTTGATTGATATGACCTAAAAAAGATAAAAAGATGAAATAAGTGCACTTATATTAGATACCCAAACAAGACCTAAAAAGTTAAAAGTTGACTTACTTTTTTTTTTTTTTCAAAAGATCCCATTTGACCAAACCTCTTACCTAACGGGGGTGTTTGGGATGAAGTTTTTTTTAGTTAAAATAGTATTAGTGGGTGTTTGAATGTTCTAAATAATTGTACATTTTGAATTTTTGGCTAAAAAGTAGAAAAAAAAAGATGTATGATTGGAATAATTTTTTGACTTTTTACAAAAAGATGTAAAATAAAATATTGTAGTAAAATCAAAATGATCATTCTATCCTTATTGACTTTTTGACTTTTGGGTTGTTAAATGCAAACCTATCGCTTCCCCCACAAGTTTCCAAAATAATAATTTAAGGGATGGTTTAGGATGATTTAAATAAGTGCATTTTTTAATTTTTTACGAAATATGGGTTGGATATGAATTGGGTTTGAAGTAATATGTTAGAGATGTGATGTGACTTAAATAAGATGATATGACTTAAATAGTATAGTGACTTTTTGACTTTTTTAGATCATGCCAAACAAGGCCTAAAATCTTCCACAAACTTTTTTCAAATAGTGTGGACTTTTTGACTTTTGTAGTAACTTTTTAGTTTTTTAAACTTTTTTAGTTTATGTCAAACCAACCCTTAAAAGATAAAATACGTTAAAATAGTTAATAAGATAAATGGGTGTTTGGAAAGAAGTTTTTTAAACTTTTTTTGCTAAAATAGTACTAAAAGACAAAATAGGCTAAAATAGCTAATAAGATAAAATGTCATATCAAAATTATAATCATTTCACTTTTTATCTCACAAACATCACATCCAACTATAAAAAAATCTAATTATATTTCTAAACATAAAAATTTTAGTCTCTTAAAATAGTTAAAAACTAAAATAACTTGTTAAAATAGCAACTTTCTAAACACCCACAAAATATTACATTAAACCTATAATCATTTCATTTTTTTTCTCACAAACATCACATCTAACTATAAAAAAAACTCAACTATCTTTCTAAATATAAAAATTTTAACCTCTTAAAATAACAAAAAACTAAAATAACTTATTAAAATAAGAACTTCCCAAACACTCAGACTGTCCCTCTCAAATGGATCACCGACCAAATCTAAACCCTTGTCGGCAAACACTCTGGGTGCGTTTGGTAACGTTTACGTTTTCAGTTTATATTTATAAAAATTTTATAAACTGTTTTTTGTTTATTTTTTGTTTATTTTTAGAAAAACGTAAACTACAAACGCGTTTGGTAATTGACAAAATGTTTAAAAAAATTTAAAAATATAAAAAAGAGTGAGAAATGACAATTGGTGGCAAGTGGCGGCGAAAGACAGTGGTGAAAAGTGGTGACGGTGGGTGGTGGGTAACTGGTGGTGGTGGGTGCTGGTGGCGGGTGCTGGTGGTGATGGGTGGGTGGGTGACAGTGGCGGTGGCGGGTGGTGGGTGGTAGCGAGTGGGTGGTGGTGGCAGATGGGTGGCGGATGGTGGGTGGTGGTGGGTAGTGATGGTTGGTGGGTGGGTGACAGTGGTAGATGGTGGGTGGTAGCGAGTGGGTAGTGGTGGTGGTGGTGGATGGATGGGTGAGTGATGGTGGCGGGTGGTGGTGGTAGTGGGTGGGTGGTTGATGGTGGCGGGTGGTAGGTGGTAACGAGTGAGTGGTGGTGGTGGTGGTGGTGTGGCAAGTGGGTGGTGGGTGATGGTGGTGGTGGCGGTGGTGGTAATGGTGGGTGGTGGTGGCAAGTGGCAGGTAGGTGGTGAGTGGTGGTGGCAAGTAGGTGGCGGGTGGTGGTGGTGGGTAGTGGGTGGTGGCGGGTGGCGGGTGGATGGCAGGTGGGTAATGGTGGTGGTGGCGAGGGGGTGACAGGTGAGCGGTGGGTAGTGGGTGGTGGTGGTGGCGGTGGCGGTGGCGGCGGTGGCAAGTGGGTGGTGACGGGTAGTGGTGGCAAGTGGGTGGTGAGTGGTGGTGGGAGGTGGTGGTGGGAGGTGGGTGGTGGTGGAAAATGGTGGCGGGTGGTGGCTAGTGTTGGATAGTAAAAAAAAAAATAATCGAAAACTCAAAACGAAAACACATTTTTTGTGTTTTCATTTTTTTACCAAATTTATAAACTGAGACCACTGATTTATAAATCAAAAATTTTATCAAACAAGTTTTTATTTGAGTTTTAAAAATTTTTATAAATATAAACAGAAAATTGAAAACGTAAGTGTTACCAAACGGCACCTCTCCCTCTCTCTGCTCCCTTCAAACAACCCACCTATCACCATTCACCGATGAACCCAAATCAGTCCATGTCAAACAAACCCAACCCCAATCACCATTCTATTTTTATTTACTAGCAATAATCTTCATGTCAAACAAAATCAAACTTCATAGTTCATTTGAAATAGTGGGATAATTAATTAATTTGAACGACTATTCCCACCTAGATAAGTAATTAATTAATTTGAATGACTATTAAATCTATAATTTTAACCTTAAAAAAAAAAATTAGTGGATAATCCTATTTCATGTATTTATATCCCAATTAGTTCATAAGATATTTTTATATTTTAATAAGTTTGGTTTTTTTAGAAATTTGATCCACTATATCCTAATTCTAATTTGAAAAATGATCCCCACCCCCTTTGACCCCCTCTCTTTCTTATTGGTCAGATTTTTTTTTTCCTTCTCCTCCAATCACCACCCGCCACGTGTGTGGGGGTGGTGGGGGTGATAATTGGAGGGGTCTCAATCACATCCCTTCTAATTTTTGAGGTATTTTATGCATAATTTTATCCTTATAAACATTTTTCCACACCTTAGTCCACAGTATATACCCTATACATTCATATATCCATCGTATATTCCATTTGTAAAAGTTGATTCATGATCAAAGTTGGAAACAATCCATTTTTTTAGGATATATTAATATATATATATATATATATATTTGGAAACATGAATATTTATCATTTGTGCAATGATATCAATTTGAACTTCTGGAGGAGCAAGAGAAGAAGATTCAACAAAGTGAAGATTAGGATCCATGCAAGGTGAAGTAATCAATCCAGTCATACTCCAGAAACACAAATACAAAGTGAAGAATTAAAAACGGTAAGCACAAAAACTAAGCCAAGAAAAGAAAATAGCCTCTTGTACATTACCCAATAAGCTTTCTAGCGAGATACAGGAAATATTTCTCAAAGTTGTAGTTGCTTTTTGTAGAAATCTCATCGATTTCATAATATGAATATTCACAAAACCATAAAATGTGTAGTGTGGTATTGTGAATTTAAAGTGAGGAACGGAAGGTGGGGAAAAATAGTTCGAACATAAGAAAATGGTGTGAACATTCACATAATTGTAAATATTTAAACAAAATTATAAGGATAATCAAAATGTGAACATTCATATAGGCCATGATCACACCATTGTCATGATTTTAAAATATAGGATATCGACACAAGAGAAACATTCACACAGAATATTGACATGAACATTCACATAAGCATATTTGACCAAACTTATGTCAACATTTTTTAAACAACACAAGTGAATGGTTAAATTTTATTAGTGTAAACATTTACATATACCATACTGAGAATGAGATGAAATAATTTGAATGTAACATGCAAAACCTTACTTGCCATGACAATTCACATTATGTGAATTTTTACATTAATGTGATTATTTAAACTAAGACAATTAGAGTAATACAATGGCAAATACCAAGGTTACATTGTTTACAGTTCACATAAATATAAATATGAAATAAATTGTCAATAATGGGGATAACATAGTGTGAATATTCACATGACATAAACAATTGCACAATATAATTACAAACAATCAAATACATGGCATGAATATTCACATAACTCTATTTTGTTAAACAAGTCTATAAGGATAGTCAAAATGTGGATGTTGACACTATACCATTAAAGTGTGATGACATAGTTCGTTCTGGTGGATGAACTGGACTGATCCAAGCTCCTCAAGCCCACGTCCGAGCGACGAAGCCCACTGGAAGACCTGCAAACAAGTTCAACGGGGAACAGGGTAGTCCCCCGGCGAACCCTCCGGTGTGTGAATTAGAAGTGGAAGTAGGGAATGTAGAGAGAGAGAGAGAGAGAGAGAGAGAGAGAGAGAGAGAGAGATAGGAAAAACTTAACCTTCTTCTTGTCTTCAAACCTTGCTTATATCCTTTGGTAATCATTTCACTGTCCCTACCGTCCTGCCCTCATCGCCGAAAGCTTGTGTTGTTGCTTACCTTGTTCAAAGTAAGGGGGTGCTATTCCGGCTGAGGGGTGTTGTCGCAATAAATGCTGTGATGGGCTGCATTAATGGTGATGTGCTGTGGCAATAATTTTGCAGATCTTTGTCTGCTGACCTGGCCTGTGTTTCACCTGGCACATGTCCGAATGCCATTGGCCCTCCATGCCCTATTGGTCTCCGGTTGTCCTGGGCCTTTCTAGCCGGGTTATGTTGTGGGTCCTAAGTAATGGGCTTGGGGTTGTTCACTGTGGGCTGTAGTCTTTATGGGCCTATACATGTCAGTAGTCCCTCATTCCCGAGTGCAGCTTCAGTCCAACGAAGGAAATAGTAATGACAGAGGTGAGTCCGGCCGGCAGAGGTGACCGAGTTAGCGAGCCGAGCAGAAGGGCCGGTATTGAGGCGCGCCGACCGCGAGGGTGGCCGAGTAGGAGAACCGATCGCGAGGCGTGCCAACCGCGAGGGTGGCCTAGCGGGAAGACCGATCGCGAGGCATGCTGACCAAGAGGGCGGTTGAGCGGAAGAGGCCGACCGTGAAGAGTGCCGACCGCGAGGGTGGTCGAGCGGGAAGACCGATCGCGAGGCGTGCCGACCGCGAGGGTGGCTGAGCGGAAGAGGTCGACCGTGAGCAGTGCCGACCGCGAGGGTGGCCGATCAGGAAGACTGATTGCGAGGCGTGCTGACCGCGAGGGTGGCTGAGCGGAAGAGGCCGAGCGTGAGCAGTGCCGACCGCGAGGGTGGCCGAGCGGAAGAGGCCGACTGTGAGTAGTGCCGACCGAGAGGGTGGTCGAGCGGAAGGGCGCGAGGCTCAAAAGGCGGCGTGTCACGTGATGATTTGAAGTGGAAAAGACAAGGTAAGGACAGGAGTCAGTGCATCGTGACCATACACGTGGCAGGATCGTGAGGGGTGGGGGAAGTGAGGCGTTGGAGTAAAAATGAAACGATAGGTCATTATGGGTTGAAAAGACAGTTTTGGCGGATGATTTGAAAAGTTTTCAAACTGGCGAAAATTAATTGGGATCCTTGGAATACGGGCAAACCGTAGGCTTTTAGTATCATACGATTTACCTACTTCTTTAAAAAAAATCAAAATATCCCTAGTGTTAATTCCTTCGTTGCTCACGACACACCTTTGCAACACTTCTTCAATTTCCTGGCACCTGCATCAGAAGCGATTCGCAAACACAGCTTGGAAATGGCCCAAGAGGAAACTGCGATTGTGAGGGTAGATCCACTTGGGGAGGATGATGCTGAGGAGTTGGCGCAGCAGTATAGAATGGAGAGGGCGGGGGAAACGGTTGCACGATTCCGTAGTTCCACCGTGATAGCAGTTGCGGAGCCAATCAGCCAGACAGAACCGGAGCACTGGCATACAAAGGCGGATAAATCAACGGTTACTACGGCTAATTTGGAGGCCATTCGTGAAAAATATCAGATTCCGATGGAGGTGGTGTTATCGCTGCCAACATCAACGGAGAAGCCGTCCGACGCCAGGCTAGGAGAGTTTTCCCTTTACGAGGAGGCGCTGAAAGGTGGACTGAGGTTGTCACTGCCCCAAGTGGTAGTGGACGTACTTAACCGTCTTGAGGTGGCACCGGGCCACTGATGCCTAATGCATGGAAGATCATGCTGGCGTGTGCAAGCTCGTGGCCGAAGGCGAATGGAGGGGAGGCCATGACAGTTGATGAATTTTTCGCCTGCTATAAAGCCTCGGGGCAACAAGAAACGTGGGTCACCTTGCAGGCAGTGATAGGGAAGGGGTTGGTGGCTGGGCTGCCGACATCGATCAAGGGCTGGCGACCACAGTGGTTTTACGTGTCTGCCAATGGGGGGCTCGGGGTGCGCACCATCTGGAAGGTGCCCACCAGGTCGATGGAGGCAAGACTAGGGGCGACGGCAGAGGAGATGGTGAAGAGGGTGAAGGAGTGGAGGGAGAGAGAGAAGGCCAAATGGGATGAGCTCGTGCAGCCGTCCGCGTTGTTTGAGGTAGGGTTGGGTCCGTGACCGATCGGTGGGGACCTCGACCGGGCGGAGTTAGAAGCGAGGAGAGAGGCTCAAGAGGCAGAGGATCAGGCTATCCTTGCCAGAGCTACAAAGTTAAAAAAGGCGCAGGAAGGTCGACCGATTCAACTGATCGCGCGGGAGAGGATCCGACCGCGCCCAAGGCCGCTGGGGGGGAAGGACTTAAGCAGTTTTGAGCCACGGCAGCCCCCAGTGGACCCTGTGAAAGAACAGGCCAGAAAGGAGAGGGAGGCTCTGAAAAGGAAGAAGATGAGTGCCCCAGAGGTGGCTGCAGATGAAGCTGGGCCCAAAAAGGCTAAGGTCGCCCCAGCTAGGGTGGAGGCCCCTGTGGCCAAAGATACCCCAGAGGTGGTGGTAGTCAGCGCAACAGTAGAGGTTGTGGAGAGGGCCCCCGCAGTGCAAGTAGGAGTTGGGTTGACTGGGACTGAGCCAAGTAGGAGGGAGCAGATCCAAAAGGGCCCTGCACCCCAGGAAAGAGGAGTCGATCTGGGTGCAGCAATTTATCACGCGCGTGCTGTAGCTGGAAGGCTGGAGGGAGAAGAAGGCCCAGCCAGGGCGGGGGCAGACCGCCTAGTGAAGATTGTGGAGGAGACAGCCCTGCGCTCGGCATCCGGATTCAGTGAGGCCGACCTGCTGAGGGGGTTATACTCCGCTCAAATGGAGGTAACCCACCTTGGCAGGGGCCCTTCTGAGGAAAGCAGGGGTGTAGACGTCCCTGAACACCCCGGGAGGGTTAAGTCCCGTTCCGTTCATATTGGGGTCACTACAGTTCAAGGACTCAAATGTCACGGTTCTAAATCTGAACCAAAGAGTCCAAATCCGGCAAATCGTTTTGAGAAAAACAGATTTTGAAAGAAGTGCCAAACATGGACTGCTTTGCCAGATACAGAGTCGCCACCTAAATATTTAAAAATGGGAAATTTAGGAAACCCTGACTCGGTGCCGAAGGCCACATGTCCGTCATCACCAAAGTGGTCTTGGCTCGAGAGCTTGGGTACGATCGGGGAAGGTCAGCTATGAGCACCCCCTTTCGCCCGGTCCGAAGACCGGCCTCTACTAACCGTGATATCCGTTTTTGAAAACATTACATGCTCTTATTCCGGTTATTAGCCTAGAATTACTATGTTATGCGCACAGCAAACAAGTATAGACTAGATTGCCTAATTTGGAAACAAACATTGCATATCCGTTTGTTTGGAAAACAATTTGAAATTGCTACTCGCAAGTAGGCTAAAATACGGATTTCAATGAGTTATTCCAACTCAAGCAATCCAACCTCCATCCACAGGCATTCAAACAGTTTATCTCATATAAGCATTTAGCCACATGGTAGTCAGACTGTCATGCCAACATTCACACGCATGCGATATGTTAAAGCATAAATACTTACATTGTACTCCGTACCAAAACAGTAAACTAGTTAGCAAACATGCATGTCCTAGTTCATGTTAAGTGGCTAATGCAACACATGCAAGATGCAACTTAGAGTAGGCTCGGCTAACCCTAAAGATAGCATGTGAAATGCACTTTATTCGATGCATGTATTCAATTTGGAATTGAAAATACAATGCAGTTTGTATGATGTACCGAGCCTGATGTATGTCAACAAATGCATGGATGCACACATGCATAGCATAAGGTATGCTAAAAAAAAAAAATATATACGTGCCCTAATACTAACCATTAAAGGCAGGTAAGTAAAAAGGAGAAAGAAGTGGGGGTTGGAAGACATACACACCACTTACACACACTTATTACAAATACACCCTCATACGGAGGGACCGAATAAATATTACAGTCCGAATAATAAATAAATTAATTATTACAAAATTTCTAATTATTTAACAAATAAATGCAAAAAGGAAAGGTGGCCACAGCCGCCCGCCTCGGGATGCGCGAATGATGCATGCTTGAGCCCGCCTTGCCCGGAAACCCGCATCATGACACTGCTGCCTCTGTTCTTACTACCCTGTCTCTCCAAAAATTGCCAAAGTCCCAGAACACCTTCCTTGCATGCTTCTGTACACCACCGGCTGGATGGAATGGCCACCGGCCATGTAAAATGATCACCGGCTTCTTGAGAGGTTATCGGCTACCATTAAAGTGCCGGTCGGCACTCTATACTGCCGGTCGGCACAAAATTCCTGCAGAGGACAGTTTGACAGCAACAGCAGGCAGACAATGCATGATATGGATTTTAGAGCAAATGTAAGCATGGTCAATGCTCCCTATCATGTATGGGACTCAAGGAAGCGTGACCCTTGGTTCTTGGGCCATCAATTATGCATCTTGATGCATGATAACCCAAGGAACCAAGATTGCATTTCAATGTAAAAATGCATGCGACATACAAAATGAGAACTAAGTCCCTATCATGTCAAGATCAAGGGCCCTAGTGACATGAGAATTGAGGTGTGTTTTGTCACTTGAAGTACAAACACCCCTCATTTCTCACACTTGGTTTGACACCCCAAACCAAGTAATGCAATGCATGTTATGTAAACATGGCTCACAAGGTGCAATATGAGGTGGAATGCAAGACATACCAAATGTAATGCAACATATTATGGCAAGTGTGCAACACTAGGTATGCAAGATACAAAGTATGATGCAAACATGGACATTTTATGGCAATAGAATTGACATGTCCTAAGACCATATTGACCAAACATGCAACAAGCATCAAATAAACATGCAATGGTGGACTTAAACACAATAGGGCAGACCTCAAACCTCCCCAAAACAGTGGCAAAACATGCCCCAAAATAATAGACCAACACTCATGCAAGCATGCAAACAAATGGGCCTAAACCTATGGCACCAAAGAGAGCATCTTATTACCATTATCATGGCCACTCATGGCATATATTAGGCACATAAAAACAGAGTTCTAGCATGCAAAAACACACCCAAATCCCCTTGATATGGCAGCCCCGAAATGCTCTAAACATACAAGCTTGCATAAGGTCTATTCCTAGGCATAAAAGGGCACACCCAAGAAGCATGAAACAAGCCACATATGCAAACATACAAACATGATCTATGGACTGAAATATGACCCTAAATGATGCCAAATCATGAGGATGGTCCAAGCTAAGCATGTTAGAGGTCAAGATGCTTAAGGTTTACAAACCAAAACACAAAGTAACCACATCAAGCACACCAAATATGGAAAAATCAGTGGCTAACAGATCTAAAACATGACAAATCATGAGCAAGTGCTTCAAAATGTTGGGCTAAAACATGAGGATATACTAGGCTAATGGCATGGCACATTTCCAAGCAAAATGGAGGGATGCAAAGCAAGTATATAAAGCATGTTAAGGGCCAATAAACCCACATTAGACAGAGGTTAAAAATGCTCCAAAACACCAAGAAAAACTCTGAAATGAAGCCAAATGCAACCATTCATGCATGCTACCCTTTTGGCCAAAGACAAAGGCAAGAAAGGGACAAAGGGGAGAGGGGTGTCCCTCCCCTATACAAGACTTCAAAACACTTTATTTACCACTAAAAACCCTCTGGTTTTCAGTGGTGAAAGGACCCAAAACAACAAGGCAAATAAGGCTCAAAGTAAAGACACCAAATAGGCTAAAATAAGGCCTAAAAGGGTGAGTTTGCACTCAAACCACAAAATGACCATGATGAAAGTTCAAAAGCAAGAAAATCTAAGACTTTTTTCAGTTATACACAAAGCTCAAAACACAAAGAAAGATAGGTAAAAACTTGTTACAAAAATGGGGAATCTAAAGTAAGTTGCTCACCCTTGAAGAACCCTTGAAGAACAGGTGGTGCAGCCCTCTTCTAATGATCAAAACCAGTCCAAAATCACAACAAACAACCCTCCAAGTCCCTCAATCTCGGAGCTAGGTGTAATAGTGTGTGTAATGGTGCAAAAGTAAGGTAAAACACACTATTTAGGCCAAGAAACACACACAAAGGATGAGGGAAGGGAAGATATAGATATAGATAGATATATAAGCTCTGGTTTTGTGTTGGAAAAAATGGCTAACCCCCCAGCCAAGAAGACAAGGCCTCCTCTTATACAGGAGGCAATCTTGTAAGCTTAGCAACTAAGCAAACAAGAGGCTCATCCCTCCATACACGTGTATGGAGGGGAAGCAAGTGCTATACAGCTGCTTCAAAATATCTCAAAAAGCAACTGCACAGTAATCGGCCGGCAAAGAATGTCATTTTGACAAAATTGACTGCCGACCGGCACAAAAGAGTGCCGACTGGCACAATATAGTGCCGATGGCAACACCAACCAGCCGGTGGCCTCTAGCCACTGTCGGTGGTGTGTGGGAATGCCTTACAAGGCATTCCCTGCCCCTTCAAGGTGAAGCACAAGTGTTTGGTGCAAAACCAGACACAAAACGGTCAAGTTCGGAGGTCCTGAGGCAAGGCGCGTAGCCGAGAACTCCGGGAACTCCAAACAAACACGAACATGGATAATCACCGAGTGTTCAAGCGGTGACGTCCAGGTCTTGAGGACGGTCAAAAATGGGGTGTCTACAGGGGGCTGCCAAACTCAAAGCTGAAGAGGCCAAGTCTCAGTTGGCCAAGTTGACGAAGGAGAGTGCCGACTGGAAGACTGCCCACACTGAGCTACAAGCAGTTAAGTTGAAGCTGGAGGACGTATGCCGCCAGGTTGTGTCACTCGAGTTCCAACTTACTGGCGAGCAGTAGAAGTTGGAGGAGGCCTAAAAAGCTTGCGCTGTTGTTGTCGAGCGGCATGAGGAGGCCATGAGCAATAATGACGAGCTCGTCAGGCAAAAAGATGAGGCGGATGCTAAGGTTAATGCTCTGCAAAAGGAGCTAGAGGGCGAACGTGCCAGGGCTGTGGAGCAGAGGGAGAGCCTACATAAGGAGTTACAGGTAGAGAGGGGTAAAGCGACCATAGAAAGGGAGGCTCTGCAGAAGGAGTTCGAAGCAGAGATGGCGAGGGCAGCCGCTGAAATGGAAGTGCTGCGTAAAGAGCTAGAGGCAGAAAAATTCAAGGCAACCTCTGAGAAGGAGATCCTACAAAAAGAGCTGGACGAAGAAAAAGCAAAGGCGGCCTCGGAAAGGGCGGCCTATCCTGATCTTTACGTTGCGGCAGTTACTCAATTCAAAGGGTCTCCTGAGTTTCAGATGGCAGTGGATGCCGCAGTCGTAAGTAGCCTAGCTGGGGTGGAATCTGGGAGGGCTGGCCCATCAAGGACGACTGTTGGGGAGAGAAGTGAGTCTGAAGTCATTGCGAGCTTCCAGCAGTCAGACTTCTATAAGCACGAAATGGCTGAGTACTAGGACAGCGGGTGGAAAGACACCACTTGCCATTGTTCTTGCGGACTAGAACCACATTGGACAGCCACTTAGGATAATCTACATTTTGGTTGAATTGAGCCTCGAGGAGTTTGTCAACCTTTGCAGCTATGAGATTATTACGCTCTGGGTGGAAAATACGTTGTTTTTGGCGGTAAGGTCGAAAATAGGGTTCGATGCTGAGGTAGTGAGTTATGAAGGAGGGGTCGATGCCTGACATATCTGAGTGGGTCCAGGCAAATACGTCATTGTGCTCGGTTAGGAGGGCAGTAAGGTCGGCTCTAGGTTGGGGGGATAGCTGACTGCCGATCTTGGCGGTTTTCGTTGAATTAGTGGGGTCGATGGGAACCTCAATGAGCTCCTCAACTGGTTCTCCCCTGATCAGCCCATCTTCGTCTCGGACATCAAGTCCTTCAATAATCATGTCCTCCTTCAGTTTAATTTCCTTGAGAGAGGCGACATAGCATTCTCTGGCCATGGTTTGTTCTCCCCTCACTGTTCCGACCCCGAGATCAGTAGGAAACTTGATGGCCAGGTGGTAGGTGGAGATAATTGCTTGGAAGGCGTTGAGGGCAGTGCGACCAAGAATGATGTTGTAGGCAGAGGGGCAGTCGACAACAAGGAAGGTAAGCAACTTCGTGGTCTGCCGTGGGTATTCTCTAATGGTGATGGGGAGATCAATGGAGTCGATGGAGGTCACCCAGTCGCCAGTGAAACCAACCAAAGGAGTTTGCAGTGGAGACAGACTTTCTTCTCCGATCTTGAGCTGGCGGAAACAGTTGAGGAATATGATATCTGAGGAGCTTGCATTGTCGACGAGAACTCGTCTGACCTTATAGTTGGAGAGGATGGCGGAAATGACAAGAGGATCATCATGAGGATAACGGATGCCTGTACAGTCGGCATCCGTGAAGGTGATGGGCTCTGTCCACTGCTTGGGCTGTTTGGGGGGTCGGTCTACCGTGATGACTGCCTTATCTGAGCCCTGCCGTATTTTTCTAAGTTCTGCCTTTTGAGCTGATCGTGACGATCCCCCACAAGCAAGACCACCGGAGATAACTCTAATTTCACCAACAGGCGGGGGTGGATTACCTTGTGGGCGAGGTTGTTGGGGAGGTCGATCGTGGCCTTGATTTGGTCGAGCCGGCTGCCGTGGTGGGGTGCGTCGACGATCGTCTCTGTGGGGTTCGGTTCTTTGCCTCTGCTGAGGGCGGGTGTTTGTGAATCGGCTTAGACGCCCCTGGCGAATGAGGGTCTCCACCTGATCCTTGAGGTTGATGCAATCGTCAGTGTTATGGCCATGGTCCTGGTAGAAACGGCAATATTTGGACTGGTCTTTCCGGTTGGAAGGGTTCCGTGGAGGGGGAGGCCATTTGAGGGGGTAGTCTCGTTGGATCTGGTTGAGGACATGTTCCATGGGAGAATTGAGAGGTGTATACCGCTCGAACCGACCGAGAGGTCAGACTGGTGCTGACCGGTCAGCACAAGGGGGTCGGTCGGTATAGCGGGGTATCTGGCTATGATACTGTGCGTTGCCGGGCTTTTGGTCTTTTCTCTTTTCTCTAGGGGTCAGGTTTTTAGCTGTTGGATCTTGCCGAGCGGCTAGTGAATCCTCGACATTCATGTATTTTGGGCTTTGGAGAGTAGGACTGCCATGGAGGTCGGGAGGTTCTTAAAGAGAGAGAAAAGGAAATCAGATGACCGCAGACCGGCTATGAAAGCTGTGAGGATGACCTTGTCGTCATTTTCGGCAACTTGCAGGGCCTCGGTGTTGAAGCGAGTAACGAAGCTGCACAGTGATTCCCTCTCGGTCTGACGAATATTAAGGAGTTGGGTCGCCGGGCGTCGCTGGCGCTGGGCGCCGATGAAGTGGCTCAAGAAGGAGTCACTGAGATGCTGAAAAGTGGAGACCGAGTCTTGTGGTAACTGGCTAAACCATAGCCGAGCTGACCCCTTCAGTGTCACGGGAAAAGCTCGGTACATGATTTCATCAGGGAAGGCATGGAGGATCATGAGGGTAGGTCTCCAGATGGTCGACCGGGTCGGTCGTTCCGTCAAAAGAGTCGATGGTGGGCATTTTGAATTTGGCAGGCAGGGGTTTGTCTCGGATGGAGGCAACAAATGGGTAGTTTACCGTGGTGAAGGGCTTATGCTGGATATTCTGCATAACCCCTTGGAGCTGAAGCTTCATGGCTAAAAGTTCAGCGTCCCACAGGGGAATGTTGTCGCCACCAGAGGGAGACAGGTGTTGGACGCTGCTGGCTTCTTCCTCGGGGGCTGGTGTTACGACCGATGGACGTGGGGGTGGAGGTGGTGGATGTATATGTGGGTGAGGAGGTTGCAAACCTCCTGAGTTGAGAGGGTTGGGTTGTGGAACAGTGTAGCCCGGAGTTTGTTCTGGATGGGGTGGAATATCTGGAGGTGGCGGTGGAGAAATAGGGAGGTTTCTTTGGAGCAGTGCATTGATTAGGGCCTGGTTTTGTTCGGCCATGCGGTTGATGCTGTTGGTAAGCTCTATGAAGTACTGTGGTGGGTTGTTTGGATTGGGAGGGTCGGTTTGGTGATCGGTAGCATTATGGTGGGAAGTCATGGATCTAGTCGTGACCATACACTTGACGGGTGAGATGTAGAGGTTACTGGAACAGGGTCTCCGGCGGCAATGAACACAACTGGCGCACAGATCAACCAGTTCCCACAGACGGCGCCAACTGATGATACAGTTCGTTCTGGTAGATGGACTGGACTGATCCAAGCTCCTCAAGCCCACGTCCGAGCGACGAAGCCCATTGGAAGACCTGCAAACAAGTTCAACGGGGAACAGGGTAGTCCCCCGGCGAACCCTCCGGTGTGTGAATTAGAAGTAGAAGTAGGGAATGTAGAAAGAAAGAGAGGGGGAGAGAGATAGGAAAAACTTAACCTTCTTCTTGTCTTCAAACCTTGCTTATATCCTTTGGTAATCATTTCACTGTCCCTGTCGTCCTGCCTTTATCGCCGAAAGCTTGTGTTGTTGCTTACCTTGTTCAGGGTAAGGGGGTGCTATTCCGGCTGAGGGGTGTTGTCGCAATAAATGCTGTGATGGGCTGCATTAATGGTGATGTGCTGTGGCAATAACTTTGCAAATCTTTGTCTGCTGACCTGGCCTGTGTTTCACCTGCCACATGTCCGAATGCCATTGGCCCTCCATACCCTATTGGTCTTCGGTTGTCCTGGGCCTTTCCAGCCGGGTTATTTTGTGGGTCCTAAGTAATGGGCTTGGGGTTGTTCACTGTGGGCTGTAGTCTTTATGGGCCTATACATGTCAGTAGAGTGAATGGTACAATTTTCATAGTATGAACATTCACATGTACCATGTTGAGAACAAAATGATTTAATATAAACATATACACGAGACCATGATGTGTAAAATTAAAAAGCTTTCATAGTGTGAAATGTAAGAATAAAATCCACAATCAAAATCCATACGATGTGAATATTAACAAACTAAACTAGTTTTATAAAACAAACTTGATGTGTATTTCACATCGCTAGGTTATTAAGCAACCCATAAAATAAAAATATGTTTATGAACAATAATATAGTTCACATCATCTAGAACCGAAAGTACATATTTTCAAAATAAAAACCAAATGTATATAAACAATATGATAGTTCACATCATAATTTGTCATCCAAAAATAAAAGTGAGGATTTTCAAAATAAAAATCATATGTCTTATTGAAACTGTTGTGAAACTATTTAAAAGTCAGAACCATATTATTTAAAAATGTAATTACAATTCAGTGGTGATTTAAAAAATTATTTACAAATATATGAAAAAATTTAGAATTTTAATTATTAATATTTATAAAGTTTAACATTTAATGTGTAATTTTTTGTTATGCATTTACATTGAATAATAATTTTTTCTTATTTAAAATGTTGAATTTTATAATTTGAAGAACTTGTTGGACATATTATAGATCTTATTTTAATAATCCGAATCATCAATTACACAACACTCTTCCTATATATAATTCATGAATTATTATTATTATTTATTATTTATTACTGTTGAATTAATATTAATAATTTAATAGTGATATGTGTGGGGACATAATTTTTGAATGACAAACACGTGGCCGAGGTGACACCGAAGTGTTAGCCGGGGTGCCACGTGTCCTGGTCATGACGCCGAAATGATCTCGGCTAGGCCGAGGTTATCTGCAAGGATACCGGAATCCGAGATAAGCGGATAAGGGACAAGAGTCCTAGAATGAGTGAAGACTTCAGTTTGGGTAAAAATAAGACTCTTAGAGAATTTATCCTAATCCTACTGGGAGTCCAAGATTAGCAGTAATCCTAAGTCCATTAGAGCTAGACTTCTATTGGGACTAGGATTGTGTTGGCTATAAAAAAGAGGCATCCCCATGGGTCTAAGGTATGCTTTTTATTCTGAGTAGTGAGTTACGCACTTTTGCTATCTTTGAGAGATAACTAACTTGATCGTCGGAGTGCCCCCGGGTGGACGAATCACCGCCGAAATCTCTTCTTTATGTTGTAGGTTGTTCAGGCTTAATCTATTCTGCCGGTGTTCTCCAGCTGAGTACTTAGTTGGCAGTGTGGTCGGAAATTGACACACACAATTTGGCGCTGTCTGTGGGAAAGAAAGGAGAATAGATGGCCAACGACGGATAAAAAGAAAAGGTTGGGGACGACACCCCTACTGAGAGTGGGAAACATATTGACCTTGACGTCGAAGAAGACAACTGCAACGAAGAGACTCGTGATAAGAATCACGGAGGAAAGGACGTCGGCTTGGAGGGCGGCGTACCGAAGAAATCAGATCGAAGCGAGTATTATAACAAGGATGACCTCCAGGTATGGAAAGATAAATGCCTGCGGAGGAACGACGAGATGAAGGGAATGGCGAACAAATTGGCGAACTTGCAAACGGTCGTCAATTCATGATGCAGAACAAGGTCATGCAGCCACTGTTCCCGCTACAAGATACGCCGATTCTAGAGGCCAAGAAAGATGCCCAGAAAGGGGGGCAGAACACAGTTCCTGTAGTCCTTCAGCACGACAGGGCAAAAGGGCATTCTCATCGGCCTTCATGGGAGGTCGGGCGAGGAGAGTCAAGAAGGGAAGAATCGAGGAGGATGCATCGCACCCCCCCAAAGAACATCGGCATGTTCAAATGCAAGAGTTGTGCTTCGACGCAACCAACGGAGGGAAGTCCAAAAGGACCCATAATGAAACTGGGAGTAGTGCACCGAAAAGGCTGAAGTCAAGAGATAGTCGAGCTCCTGGATGGACCAAAGAGGATCTGGGGGATCACCTACAGAGGAAGCAACAAGATGCCGAGATAACCTCCCCGGTCAAGCCGAGAACGCCGTTCTTGGTAGAATTGCACAAATTCGAAGCCCCGAAGAGGTTTAGCATGCCGAGATTCCAGATCTACGACGGTAAGTTGGACCCCAACCTTCACGTTGGTTTGTACCTGAACTTGATGGCATTGTATAGTGGGAACGAGCCGTTGCTCTGCAAAGTGTTCCCCTCATCCTTCGGGGAGATTGCATCAGATTGGTTCCACAAACTACCAAAGGGAAGCGTGAAGACTTGGGAAGGCCTGGCCGAGATGTTTGTGGCCAGGTTCATGACAAACAAGCGGCAGCCATTGAGGGTGGACGCATTGATGGCCCTGAAGATCGGCGAGGATGAAAGCCGTAGGGCCTATGCCAAAAGGTATTATGAGGTATTCAACCGAATACCATGATGCAACCAAGAGGTGGCGGTCATATCATTTAAAAACGGCTTGAAGGATGACTGCCTGCTTCGAAAATCACTGGCAAAGACATTGCCGAAAAGCATGGAGGAGTTGATGGCCAGGATAGAAAAGTATGCTAGAGCCGAGGTAGACACGCTGGGGACAAAGGCGTCCAAACAAGAGAGGAGAAATGGTTCGCCAAAGCAAAGCCGAGATAATACTGGACATGAGAAGACAAGAGCTTAGCCCAAGTGAGCAGATCCCAGATTCCAGATCTGGAATCCCAGATCCCAGAAGACAAGATCTCGGCTTAGATGATTAAGTCCGAGAAGAGACGAACTTGGCCTAAGTTAAAGAATTTTTTCCACAAAGAAGTATGTGGAAGCCATGCAGGGGGCAGATCCCCTGCCCGTAAAGCAATATCAAGGTCAATGCCACGTACCTAATAAGAGCCCAAGTGGAACTTAAGTTCACATTAGGGGACAAAGGGCTGAAGAATGATACTTGGGAGTTGGAATTTCACAAGCTAAGATTAGTTTAACACTTGTTGAAACTTGAGAAAAGTTTACAAGTTGAAGTTAAACCGAGATGATGTTTAACACTTGTTGAAACTTGAGAAAAGTTTACAAGTTGCAGTTAAACCAAGATCATGTCTAACACTTGTTGAAACTTGAGAAAAGTTTACAAGTTTAGGTTAACTGAGGTTATGTTAAAAAAAGATTGGTTTAAACACTTGTTGAAATTTTGAGAAATTTTTTTAAGTTAAGCCAAGGTTATGTTGAAAGAAATATCAACATACTTGCCGAGATTACCATATTGCCAAGACTTGGAAGAAATTTGAAGACAGAAGTCTTGCTAAGAGTAAAGTATCGAGTTGTGAATAACACTTGTGAAAATATTGCAAAATATTTTCAAGTGTTAAGCCGAGGCTGAGGTAAACCGATTAGTGGGTACAACCGAGGAGTTACACCCCGAAGAGATTGCACAGTTAAGGTGTATTTTGAAGACATGCAAATTATTTTAAGTATAGAATCGTACAAGAGTAAAAAGAAGACACATACAACCACGTTGAAAGAAGAAATTAAAGAATGCATTCAGAAAATGAAAGAAGGCACTTCGGCCTAACATTGAAGAATGATTGTTTAGATTACAAAAAGGCCGGTGTAAAGTACGCCGGTGTCAGATGGTGGTAGTGAGCAAAGAAGAGCAAAGAAGTGCAACGAAAGCCTCACCGAAGGGAGAGAGTGAAAATTGATTGAAGAAAGCTTCGCAAAAACAGCAATGAAGGATTTGAGAGAGAAAAATTTTGATTTTGATCAAAAAATGAAAAATGGCAATTATGGTGCCTTGGACGACGTGCTTGTTAGACGGCGCACGCAAAAATAATGCAACTTGATGGCACATATCAGGTCCAGTCCAGTAAGGGAAAGACACGTGGTGAAAACAATTGAAATACTGTGCGTACCAGCTCATACGCATGCTAAAACTCTTGGAGTTCTTGATTCAATGAAGCAAATACCTCGGCTAGGAGGGCGATTTCAGTTGAGAAACTTGAACGAACTAGGTCGTTGGTTCTAAAGCATTTATGAAAGCAGACTATAGGCCTTGGTCATATTGAGCCAACGAGTTCTGACTTCGGCAATAGATGATGAAACAAGCTTGGCCGACGTGCTAAATTGAAGAAATAATATAGGTTCCATCACCTCAGGATGCCGATGTAATAGAACCTAGGGGGCAGTTGTGGGGACATAATTTTTGAATGACAAACACGTGGCCAAGGTGACACCAAAGTGTCAGCTGAGGTGCCACGCGTCCTGGTCATGACGTCGAAATGATCTCGGCTAGGCCGAGGTTATCTGCAAGGATACCAGAATCCGAGATAAACGGAGAAGGGACAAGAGTCCTAGAATGAGAGAAGACTTCAGTTTGAGTAAAAATAAGACTCTTAGAGAATTTATCCTAATCCTACTAGGAGTCCAAGATTAGCAGTAATTCTAAGTCCATTAGAGCTAGGCTTCTATTGGGACTAGGATTGTGTTGGCTATAAAAAAGAGGCACCCCCATGGGTCTAAGGTATGTTTTTTATTCTGAATAGTGAGTTAAGCACTTTTGCTATCTTTGAGAGATAACTGACTTGATCGTCGGAGTACCCCCGAGTGGACGAACCACCGCCGAAATCTCTTCTTTCTGTTGCAAGTTGTTCAGGCTTAATCTATTCTGCCGGTATTCTCCAGCTGCTGAGTACTTAGTTGGCAGTGTGGTCAGAAATTAACACACACAATATGAAAATGACTTGAAGCCAAATGGGTATGATTACTATGCTACCACCAATGGTGATACCGGGAGGGCAGGTGGTTAAGGGGCATGATGGGACTGAGCTTGAATTAGTAATACGGGTGTTTTGATAATTATATCTAGGGTTATATGTGTTCGAATGGCTTAACAGTAAAATTATAAATTAGATTGCGGATTAATATATTAGTGAATTAGTAAATTATGGTTTGAGAGATTTTAAGTGGATTGAAAAATATTTTAATTAATTATCAAGTTTTTGTATAATATATAATACTAATTTATATAATATTATACTAGTATTTCAACCGTGCTATGCACGGGTTGTGTTTATAATTATTTGTATATATGCAAATTACGATTTTTAAATCTTTTTTTTTTTTGTACACAGAAAAATGAATATAACAAATGCAACATATTTTCAATCAATTATTTTATGTTTGCTTTTATTGAAAATTTAAAAATAATGTACGAACAAAATTTATAACTAAATTAAGGAAGAATTTATTCCTAACGATATTTTTCTATTTCTATATAAATACTTAAAAAAATAAACTTGAAAAAGGTAGTCAATATAATATTATACATTAAGTAAAAAAATGTGATTAGCAATTATGCTTACATAAATTTACTATAGTTTTAATTTCAAATTAAAAAAAAAAAGAAGAAGTTATTTTAAAAGCATTTTATTTAGCTAGTACCAAATAGAATTTTCTTAACAAAAATGCAATTTATAAAATTGTTACAAATTTTCAAATGTCTATTATTAAATATTATATTCTACTTGCTTGTTTGTTTGCTTATTTTAGGAGTTTTGATCTTTAATCTTTACTTCACATTCATCGTATTATTTTATTTATTTTTCTTCTTCTTGCTTGATTTTCGCATGATACTTCTTTCATAGTGCATCTCCGAGTGTATTAGTAAAAATATCATGCACTTGAAATGCACAAAATTACAATATATAGAAAAAAAAAATGGTGAATTACACTAATGGTCCCTATAGTTTGGAGTTTGTGTTATTTTGGTTCCAAACTTTTCAATGGTAACATATTTGATCCTGAATTTTGAATATTGTTCCAAATAAAGACAATTGAAGATTCCATTGCTTAATTTCAAGAGCAAAATCGTTAATTTGATAAAATATAAATTAATTTGACAAAAATAAATGTCAAAAAATATTTTGGAATTTTAAAAAATTATTTTTATCCACTAAAAATAAAATTATGTAAAATTTATAAATCTTTTAGACATTTATTTATTTTACCAAATTAATTTCTATTATGTGTTTGGATGATGATCATGTAATGGATAGTTGTTTTTATTTTCATCAAATTAGTTTCTATTTTTCTAAAAGTCAAATATGGCAATAACTTTGGTATCATTATTAAACCAATCCATTAAATCAAAAAATCCAAAACTAAAAAATATTTCATATATTAAATATATCGATTACACATTAAAATTCTAACAACCACCCATTACATGATAATTATTCAAACACGTAATAAAAATTAGTTTGGTAAAATAAATGTAAGGCTCCGTTGTCCCATATCGGGAATGGAGAGGGAGTTCTTGAGCTATAAAAGTAAAAACCTAGACTCTTATATAGCATTGAGGCCTTTTCCCGGGTGGTGAAATCCCTAACAGAACTCCGCAGTTAAGCGTGCTTAGGCTGGAATAGTTCTAGGATGGGTGACCCACTGGGAAGAACAAATCCGTGCGAGCGTGGCCCAAAGCGGACAATATCGATGACGTGTGAAGGGTCGGGGCGTTACAAATGGTATTAGAGTCGACTCTCCGGAGTACCGAGTGTGGGCCCCTGACATCTCTCGGTGCATGTGGGCGGGCTTGCGAGCTGGTAGGCTACTACACGGGGACGTGCAGCTTTATAGGGGGTGGATTGTAAGGCCCTGGTGTCCCACATCGGGAATGGAGGGGGAGTTCCTAGGCTAGAAAAGTAAAAACCTGGACTCTTATATAGCATCGAGGCCTTTTTCCGGGTGGTGAAATCCCTAACAGAACTCCACAGTTAAGCGTGCTTAGGCTGGAGTAGTTCTAGGATGGGTGACCTACTGTGAAAAACAAATCCGTGCGGGCGTGGCCCAAAGCGGACAATATCGATAACGTGTGAAGGGTCGGGGCATTACAATAAATAAATAAATAAATAAAAGATTTATTAATTTTACATAATTTTATCTTTGGTTAGTAGAAATAATTTTTAAAAATTCAAAAATATTTTTTTAACATTTATGTTTGTCAAATTAGTTTATATTTTATCAAATTGATAATTTTGCCCTTGAAATTAAGTAATAATATATTCAATTGCCCTTATTTGAAACGAGATTCAAAATTTAGGGTAAAATGTGTCATAATTGAAAAGTTAAAGACCAAAGTGACATAAGTTTCAAACTAATAGGGGCTGTTAGTGTAATTCGCTTTAAAAAAAAAAGAGAGAGTAAGTAATTGCCCAAAACTAAAACTACTTTAAAAAAAATAAAAAATAAAAACAAAAATGAAATTATTTGAAATAGAAAATGATTTACTTATTTATTAATTAATTTTAAAAATAAACTTTTAAAGAAAACAAAAAAAAAAAACTATATTAAAAAAGGTACAGATACCAAACATAAAATACAATATAAAAAATAAATGAATTATAGGATTTTCAAGAAGTGAAACTCACAATTTTTTTTTTATATATAAAATCTTGTCTTTTCATATACTTTTTGTATATGTTTCTTGTACTTCTAATCCTGAAAACAACATTAAAATAGTTTATACTTCTTGCATTAGGTCCATCTAATAGTTTTAGTAAATATAGATAATAAATTTCATAACATAAAACATAAACAATTAGAAGACAAAATATCTAAAAAAAATAAAAGTAACGTTCAATGATGATGTAGAAACACATTTGACGTTTTAATTGGAGGTATAACCAGATAAATCGCCATAGAAGGGGAAGACAACCTTTATTTTTCATCACAACATTTACATAACTCAATATATAATTTTAATGTTTCTCACTCTTCCACACGTCCAATTCTCTATCAATATTAAAATGAATGTATGAAAAAAAAAAAAAAAAAAAAAAAAACATTTGAGAAGACAAAGAGATGTGGTTTGAGACATTTTCAACTACTGAATTCTATTAATTAATAATTATTAGGCTTCAATGGTTGGGCTTTTAATATTTCTTAGCCATTAAATCTGAGTTTTTTGATTTCATTTATATTCACTTGATAATTTAAGACTGGACCCATGTCAGGCTTTTACACAAACACTTGGCATATGTTTTTAGCACTATTAATGAAATGTACAGTGTAATTTTTTTCTATTTCTTTTCGCAATTGCAACCTGTATTTTTTAATAATAATTTATATTTGTTTTAGATATTTTTTAATATACAAATTATTTTTTTTTAGATTTTTTTATGAAAATAATTTGACAATCTCATCACTAACTGTCACGCCCCGAACCCGCCCCTAGAAGTTCGGTAACGAGACCGGCCAGTAATCCTAGATTACCACAGGCCTTCCTGTACAACACATAAATAAAACGGGGCTCGCGGAAGCGAAAAGAAAACTAATAGTCCAAGAGCTGTGTACTTATGTGAACAAGCATTACATGCCAAAAATAATGTTAAATTACCCACCAACTACACATGACATAAACCAAGTCATCTACAAAACATAAATATATGCTACAGATGCAAGACAAAAGAAAAGCTCTCAAAACGGCCTTCCAGGCCTAGCTCCGGCTCGGAGCACTCAAAACGGTAGGCTTTCAAAATGGCGGCTCAGCTAAACTCCGCCTAGGCTTGACTCCCAGCATGCTCACCTATAAATACATAAATACAAACAATGAGCTAAAGCTCAGCAAGTAACATTAAAGTAAAGGGTTAGTGAACGAAGTCTGACATTTTCATAAAACCATAATAAAACAGTCATAAACATACATCAGTCATTCGTCATTATAAGAACATACATAATGGCATACTCCATAGAACATAACATGTGTCGACTAACGACTAGAGTAACCGGTCCCGGACACCGATTAAACACATACCGAGATCTCGTAACTGGTCATGGGTTTGTCCTTCCATGCCGTCCCCCATGACTCATGACGCATGGGCCTGCATGTTCTCGCCCCCATGACTCAACTGACTATGGATGCCATACTAGATTTGCAATAGAACATTCGTTCACAGAAAACATTCTCATTTCAAAACGTATCATATCATAGCACTTTTAGAACATAATTTCATAATAACATATCTTTACGGAAATGTCACTTACAGAGGGTTTCCGAAACCGATGGCACGGTCTTCTCAATTTGACCTGCAACAATAACATTATAGCACATTTCTCAATATACATTATCCTTAATCATGCACTTCATTCCTTTCTTTACTTTATTTCATGTTCATTCATTTCATTTCAATCTCATGTAATTCATATAATTCATACCCGTTTCATGCTCATAAGGTGATAAATGATGCAATTAACATGTAGAAATCATGTAGTTCATTTCCCCCAAAATTTCCTGAAAATAGCCTTCCCGCTCGAGCGCCCACTTGTCCGCTCGAGCGGACTGTAAACTGTCCGAAAACTGCTGGAAGGGTGATTTCTACGCTCGAGCGGGCTTACCTCCGCTCGAGCGGACCATGCAAAATCCGAAAATCTGGTTCTTCTTCACTCTTTCAACCTTCAATCTCTTTTGTTTACAAAATCAACTTCTAATACTTGAAATACAACTTCTCAAACACTCGATCAACAACTTGAATCAAACATTACATCATCAATCAAAACTCAAATGCATCATATAGAAGAGCAAACCCATAAATATGTATATAAAAGCTTCATTTTCAACTTCCATGGAGGTTTTCCCTCAACTTGCCAAATAAATATGAATTAACCATTTAAAAGCCATGATTTGAGCCAAACTTACTAAATGCCAGGGATCAACTATCATTTTCATGCAATTAGAGAAGATGCTTACCTTAATCACTTAATCAAGCTTGATTTTCCCCTTTTCACTTCTTCTTCTTCTTTGGTTCTTCCTTCCACGATTTTCTCTCTCTCTCTCTCTCTAAGATATTTTCTTTTTTCTTGGTTTGAGTCAAATGAGTCCATAATCCTTATCTAAATACATATCTATCACATAATCCATTTTATCAAAAACATTTAAGCCAAACAAGGTCCAACGAATCAGACGAATTTCAGTCCTCAATTTATTTTCTCAAACCGTTCTAAAAATTCCCGGTATCACATAGACGTGCTCAATTTCATTTTCTGAACCCATTATGGTTGTCAATTTCAATCCCGAAGTCGTAATTCCAACAGATATTTATCTAATTCGAACAGATTTTTCTCAATTAAATCACGTAAACACATAATTAATTACTGAAAATGACATCATACGGTTCTGGGTCGTTACACTCTCCCCACCTTAGGAAGTTTGGTCCTCCAAACTTAACTTATTCTGACAAAAGTTCAATCAGAAATCTGAGTTACACATTCTTAATTTTCCCCCCGTCATAAATGTTCCATCCATGCAAAGGTGATATCATAACATAACAATCCATAGCAAAGGTAATAATAAAGAAAATTCGTTCTATCATCAGTTAAATATTCCACGTTCAATAATCTCCATCGCATAGGTAATAATGCTATCTTACTAAATAGTAAAGTCATACCTGTCTTCGCTTTTCCAGTATTTTGTGTCTTTTCGGGAACTAAGCTATAAACTCTTGCTTGCCTTAAAGCATTCCCCTCGGAAGCAGACGTTGCAATCGTCATCGGTGTCGTTGTTGAGTTAACTCCACTAGCAATAGGTCTCTCATTCCGTGAGTAAACTTGTGGACAAGTTTTAGCTAGGTGTCCCTTCTGTCCACATTTGTAACAGGCTCCAGATCCACGGCGGCAAATACCCCAATGCTGTTTCCCACAGTCTTTACACGTAGGCACACCTCCCTTTGTAGTATCATTAATGGTTAGATTCGATTTATCATTTACGGAGCCATCCCCTATCTACAATAAGCACACATATGAGTGATGCTACTGGAGTCCATCCCCTATCTCCTCCCAACAAATCCGGTTTAGAGGTACATCCCCTATCTTCCCCTAAACCGTGGAGTTCATCCCCTATCTCCTCCAAACAACATGCATATGCAATGAAACACACAATTGCTATATACAACACATAATCAATACAAGTAATGTTCTGTATTAATTCAACAGTCAACATAAGTGACTTAATTCCAGTTATACCTAAGCCACATGCAAGGTCTACAACAATCACGACTATCCTCCACCGATAGCCCAAAACAGTTATTTCTAAACAAGAAATAAATACAACAATGAATGTAAAATCAACATTCTCATAGGTAAGCATTTAAACTAACCAACTATATCATTAATCTCATAATTTTCCCCAACTTCATGAGTTAAACCCAATTCCACATTTCTCCCTTAAATTAATTATACAAATTAATCTAAGCCAAACCCTAAGGTTTCTCCCAAAATTAACAAACTACCCTCACATACCAAAATACCAACACTTAGGATTAAAGCGTATAAATGGAGTAGGAAATCCCTACCTCGAAGCAAAGAACTCGAATGGAGAAGATAGAGATGATGATCCAAAATCCAAAGTGCTTCAAACCAAGAATTGTTCAGATTAAAACGAAGCCCTCGACTCACTCTATCTTTTTAATAAAGGATCTAGGTTAGAAACTCACTCTAAGTAGATCAAATCTAAGAGAGAAGGTATGTAGGGAGAGAGAGGAAACAGTTTTAGGGTTTTAGAATCAAGAGGGAGATGAAAAATGGTCCAAAAAGTCGGATCTCGCCATTTTATAACAGTCGCCCCGCTCGAGCGGCCAAACCCCCGCTCGAGCGGCGGATGCACACTCTCAGCACTTTCGCATACAGGCTCCCCGCTCGAGCGTCCAATTCCCCGCTCGAGCGGCACACACAGACTCCCGCTCGAGCGGCCAATCCCCCGCTCGAGCGGCCAACACAACACAGGAAATACTGGAAGGTTGTATTCCCCGCTCGAGCGGCCAAACCCCCGCTCGAGCGGACAAGCAAAATTTTGGGCAACTGGGCTTGGTTCCAAAGCTCAACCAACCTGCTCCAAACACGCTCAACACATCCTAAAACTCAATCAAATAGACCTAAAGGATGACGACAACAAGGGAATCTACGGAACTTAAGTCCGAATACAATAATCAATTTGAGAAAAGACCGGGGTCGCTATAACCTCCCCTCCTTAAAAGAATTTCGTCCCCGAAATTAAACATGAGTTTGTAAAAACAAGTTTTTTTTTTTTTTTTTTTCTCAATTCCCAATGATATTATAAAACAATAAACAACAACTTGACCCAATACCAGTCACTTCATCTCTTATCAAGAGGCATCTCACAATATGTATAAATCAACATATATTCAACTTGCATCAATATTATGCATTATTCCTTCCAATGTTAACAATTTCCATATCATTATTTAAGTTCATGATATAAACAACACTTTCAATATATAAATGTCATACTCCACTTCCATAAAAAGGCAAGTGCGAATGTTAACATCAAATCCAAAACATTCTCAATGTTTTCTAAGTTAAGACATATATATATATATATATATAAAGCTCTTAAGTTGAACAATATTATATAGTCTAAATACAAGATTACAACTCAATATACAAGATTACAACTCAATAAACATATCCGGATATTTCTCACGGACTTCCAACTCACGTTCCCAAGTGGCTTCCTCCACTCCGTGATGCTTCCACAAAACTTTCACCAAAGGGATGGTTTTGCCTCGCAAAACTTGATCCCGCCTATCCAAAACCCGAACCGGTCTTTCCTCATACGAGACATCCTCATCAACAACTAAATCAGTCCAATCCAACACATGTGACGGATCTGGCTCATACTTCCGAAGTATACTCATATGAAACACGTCATGAACTTCGGATAACTGCGGTGGCAAAGCTAAACGATAAGCAGCCTCGCCAATCCTCTCAAGGATCTCAAAAGGCCCAATAAACCGAGGGGACAACTTCCCGCTCTTCCCAAACCTCATCAAACCTCGTTTAGGTGATATCTTCAGAAAGACATGATCACCCACCTCAAACACCAAAGGTCTCCTCCTACGGTCAGCATAAGATTTCTGACGACTCTGGGCTGTAACGAGCCTCTTACGGATAAGCTCAACTTTCTCCGTCGTTTCCTTTACTAACTCCGGACCCAACAAAGGTGCATCACCCACCTCGGCCCAACAAACTGGAGATCTACACGGTCGGCCATACAAGGCCTCAAACGGTGCCATACCGATACTAGACTGAAAGCTGTTGTTGTAGGCAAACTCCACTAATGGTAAGTGCCTCTCCCACGACCCACTAAAGTCGAGAACACAACCTCGAAGCATATCCTCAAGGATCTGAATAGTACGCTCGGACTGCCCGTCAGTCTGAGGATGATAAGCCGTGCTAAAAGTCAACTTAGTGCCTAAAGCACTCTGCAAACTCTGCCACAACCTAGCGGTAAAACGAGGGTCTCTATCTTAAACGATCGTCACTGGGACCCCGTGCAACCTCACTATGTCCCGGATATATAAGTCGGCAAGATGATCTACCGAGTCTCTAACACGCATAGGAATGAAGTGCGCTGACTTCGTCAACCGGTCTACAACCACCCAAATAGCATCACTACCCCGCTGAGTCCTCGGAAGACCCACAACGAAGTCCATAGTGACATGCTCCCACTTCCACTCGGCAATAGGCAAGGGTTGTAACAAACCCGCTGGCCTCTGATGTTCGGCCTTCACTTGCTGACAAGTAAGGCACTTAGATACGAAAGCTGCCACATCCCTTTTCATACCCCGCCACCAAAACTGGCGACCCAAATCCCGATACATCTTAGTGCCTCCCGGATGCACCGCAAGGCACGAATGATGAAACTCTCGGAGTACCTCCTCTCGGCAAGACTCCGGCACAAACAAACGGTCTCGGTATCTCACACTCAGGTCGGGATACACCGCTAAACCCTTCTCAACCTTCCCACTGGAAATCTTCTCTCGGAGAGATTCTACCTCAAGATCACCCTTCTGAGCCTCTAACACTCGAGTCACAAGTGTAGGCTGCGCAACAACAGAAAACAAGGCCGCAGCCTCAACGGATTCACCCAGAAGCAAATCAAACTCCCCAAGTGCACCCAACATCTCCCACTCTCGGATGGCTATACTAGCTACGTCACCAACAGATTTCCTGCTAAGGGCATCGGCCACAACATTGGCCTTTCCCGGATGATAGTGCAACTCAAAGTCATAATCCTCAATGAATTCCATCCACCTCCTCTGCCTCAAATTCAAGTCTTTCTGTGTAAACAGATATTTCAGACTCTTATGATCCGAGAATACCTCGAACCTCTCACCATAAAGATAATGCCTCCAAATCTTCAAGGCAAAAATCACAGCTGCTAATTCTAAATCATGCGTAGGGTAATTCTTCTCATGAATTTTCAACTGACGTGAGCCATAGGCAACCACTTTCCCCTCTTGCATCAACACACAACCAAGACCCTCTCATGAGGCATCACAATAGACTGCATAACCCAACCCTCTCTCCGGAATAATCAAGACCGGAGCGGTAGTCAATCTAACTTTCAACTCCTGAAATGACTTTTCACAAGTCTCACTCCAAACAAATTTGACTCCCTTCCGAGTCAATCTAGTCAACGGTGAAGCTAACCTGGAGAAATCTTTCACAAACCGACGGTAATACCCCGCTAGTCCCAGAAAACTGCGGATCTCAAACACACTCTTAGGCTGTGCCCAATCTTGCACTGCCTCAGTCTTGGATGTATCAACAGACACCCCTTCCCCAGAAACTACATGGCCTAAGAACTTCACCTCTTCTAGCCAGAACTCACACTTCCCGAACTTAGCATACAGCTTATGGGCTCTAAGTAACTCAAGCACCACTCTCAAGTGTTCCTCGTGCGCCTCCCTCGAAGGTGAATAAATCAGAATGTCGTCCACGAAGACGACCACAAAACGATCCAAGAATTCCCGGAAGATCCGGTTCATCAAATCCATAAACACTGCCGGTGCATTGGTGAGCCCAAACGGCATCACCAGAAACTCATAATGACCATACCGCGTACGGAATGCCGTCTTAGGAATATCCTCCTCCCTGACTCTCAACTGATGATAACCCGATCTCAAATCTATCTTAGAGAAACAACGGGAACCCTTCAACTGGTCAAACAAATCATCAATACGGGGCATAGGATACTTATTCTTAACCGTAGCCCGATTCAATTTCCTGTAATCAATACACAATCTCAAAGCACCACCTTTCTTTTTGGCAAAGAGGGCCGGTGCTCCCCACGGCGAAACACTAGGACGGATATAGCCCTTATCTAACAACTCCTGGAGTTGAACCTTTAACTCAACTAACTCGGCTGGGGCAAAACGGTAAGGTGCCATAGAAATCGGCGCCGTGCCGGGCACTAAATCAATGGAGAACTCAATCTTTCGCTGAGGTGGCAAACTAACAAGTTCCTCGGGAAAAACGTCCGAATACTCACAAACCACCCTCGGCAATACAATCTGGGTCTCATCACCCTCACTAATCGAAAGACTAGCAAGTAGACCACTAAGCTCACTCCGCCCTCGCGGATCATAACCCGGTGGCAAAACACCACCAACCCGGTCCCCCAGAAAACGAAAATACTCCCCGTTCACGGTACAGCAAGTGACCCTCTGACGGTAACAATCAATAACTGCCCGGTATGACGACAACCAGTCCATACCCAAAATAACATCAAAGCCCTTCATGGGCATAACTACAAAAGAGAAAGGGATTCTATGATCATCGACCTCTATATCACAACCCCTAACACCTTGTTTCAAGATCAATTCACTCCCAAGAGGTGACACTACACAAATAGGAGATGCTAACTGGGCTAACTCCAACTCCAAAATGGATGCAAATGCAGCAGACACAAAAGAATGAGATGCACCCGTATCGATCAAAACACTAGCAACTGAATTGCAAAACAAGAAGGTACCTCTCACAACAGATGGAGCCGGTACAGGATCCTGCGCGGTAACAGCATACACGCACCCAGACGACTTCTGATCAACCTGCTCACCCCTCGGAGCATAAGACTGCTGCACAGACTGGGACGAAGAAGCCCCCTGATTGGCCCTCGAGGCCTGAACTGACTGAGCAGGCAGCTGACTCTGAGTCTGCCTCGAACCAGATGCACCAGATGTGCCACACAACTGTGGGCAAAATCTCTTCATGTGCCCCGGCTGACTGCACTAAAAACAAAAGAGCGGCTGGCCTCTGCCCTGACTCTGGCTCTGAGATCGAGCCGAAGAAGATGCTGCTCTCTGAACTCCTCCCCTCTGAGGACAAACTGGAGACTTGTGGCCCAGCTGACCACGCTTGAAACAGGTAATGTCTCCCTGACTGCCTTTCCCAGAACTAGCACTCGGCACTGGAAAAGTAGATCTAGAAAAATTACTCTGAGGCTGCTGAGGAGTGAAACCCCTCTGTCTTCTGCCCTCACTCTGACCATCCTGACTCCTCTTGGAGCCTTTCTGCCTTTCCCCCTCTTCCTGCATCATAATCTCGGTATGGGCTGCTGCATCAACCAATCGCCCAAAATCCCTAATCATAGATCCGACAACTCTCAGCATGAGGCCACGCCTCAACTTCTTCTCAAACTCAATGCAACGGCGTTCCTCGGTCGCCACCAACTCAGGTGCAAACCTGGACAAACTAGTGAATGCAGCCTCAAACTCGGCCACTGACAAACTGTTCTGCTCAAGATGGCAGAACTGATCTCTCAACTTCTCCTGAACAGCTGGAGATAGGTACTTCTCCTGAAAAGCATCAACAAAAGGCTTCCAAGTACCTCCAATACGGCCTTTGGTGAACTTCCACCACTGACCCGCATCCCCTTTCAGCTGGAAGGATGCCAAGGTCATCTTCAGTGCCTCATCTTCGATGCCTAGCATCTCAAACGTTTTCGTTGGAACTCCCATAAGACTTGGGGTTAAAAACCCCATTTTACTTAATATATAGTATAGATAAATATATAGATATAGATAGTGGTAATCCGTGCTCTGCACAAAAACTTAAAAAATTAAAAAAAAAATTATTATAATTATTAGATAAGCTTTAAAGATTTTTTTTTTTTAGTTTTTTTTTTTATTTTATGTTATAATATAATATATAAGATATAGATAGATATCTATAACTTTAACAAAAAATATTATTCGATTTTTTGGGAAGAGAAAATAAATGCAAGTTTTAATTTTTTTTTTTGAAATCGGTGAGAGAGATTAAGAGGGAGAGATTATGAAATATTTTTGTTATTAAACAAATAAATTAGTTAATATTTTTTTAATCTATTTTGTAAATTAAAAAATTAATAATTTTAGAAAATTGATTAATTTGTCCCATTAAGTGATTTAAAATTTTGATAGATATATATAAAAAAAATACATAATTATATTACTAAATCATAATTCAAATTTAGATGTTATATTTTTTTCAGATCTATAGCTAAATTCTTATCTTCTTTATTTTTGTGTGTAACCATAGTGTATGAGAGAAATTGAAAAGGGTACTGCAGTAATTATGAGAGAAGTCAAAAGGGATTGTGGGTTGGGAGAAGTTAATAAATGTTAAGATTGGGTTGGGAGAAACAATAAATGCTAAGGTTTTTTTTTTTTTTTTTAATCAAAAAATTAAAAAATTAGGATTAGGATATTGGAGTTCTCACAAGGCCTATGAGTTAAAAACCTCTTTTTGCTTAATATATAGTATAGATATAGATACATATACATATAGATAGATAGATAGATAGATATAACACAAATTAATTTTACATAATATTTTTCATATATATAATTAATAATTTGTAATAAATTTCACATATTAAATTTCTTTCACACTCGTTTTTATTTTGATATTTCATTATAAATTAAAAAATATATGTGTATTAATTATAGCGGAACGTTTTCGAAAATAGATTATAAATTTTTAAATTTAAACCGCGATTAACGGATACAGCGATATAAATTGATATGAATCAATATGATTTCAGCAGATTTAACAATATTTTGCAGAATCATAATTTTATCATTTATGACTCTTTTTGGAGTGTAAAAAAAATGATTAAACTAGTTGAAACAGAAGAATAGAAGATGGATTTATTAAAAAAATGTCCAAAAAAATATATATTTATAAGAAAGAAATCATGAAGAGATACAGCTCACATGCGAGTCAAAAACAGATTGGCATAGTTTTTCTTTTTGGGTAATAGTTCGGCCTTCACTTTCACCATCACCATTCACCATCACTCCAGTGGTAGCCGCTCTTTCTATCTCATCTCAAAAGACAAAAGAGAGCATCTTCGTCATCATCATTTTGCTCTTAAATAAAGGGCCATAAATACAATATCTACGTACTACCTTCTCCTTTTAAGGAACATAAGTACAATATCTACATACTACCTTCCCCACACGAATCTCTCTCTATTTTTTTTTTCTTTTTTTTTTTTGGTCTTTTCATTTGTATCTCTATCTATAAGCCAACCATGCCTTTTCATTTGTCTAAACTACCCTTACCGCCGCGTTTAATTATTGTGCTTGTGTTTAATAATAAAATATAGAAGGGATTGAATTAACCATTTTTATAATGGACATCTTGTATTATTTTGATTCTTAACTTTTTAATTATGACACATTTGATTTTAAATTTTAAATTTTATTTTAAATAACGACAATTGAAGATATTATTGTTCAATTTCAAGATAAAGTCATCATTTTGATAAAATATAAATTAATTTGACAAAAATAAAGGTCAAAAAATATTTTTGATTTCTTAAAAATTATTTCTATCCATTAAAGATAAAATTATTTAAAATTGATAAATTTTTTAGACATTTTTTTTTTTTACAAAAATAATTTTTGTTATGTGTTTGGATAATGATAATGTAATGTGTGGTTGTTTTTATTTTCATTAAATTAGTTTTTATTTTTTCAAAAGTCAAATATGGCGACAACATTGATATCATTATTAAACCAATACATAAAATCAAAAAATTCAAAATTAAAAACATTTCATATATTAAATATGTCGATTACACATAAAAAGCTTAACAATTACCTATTACATGATTATCATCCAAACACATAATAAAAATTAATTTGATAATAAAATAAATGTCTAAAATATTTATCAATTTTATATAATTTTATCTTTGGTGGGTAGAAATTATTTTTAAAAATTCAAAAATATTTTTTTGATATTTATTTTTATCAAATTAGTTTATATTTGATCAAATTGAAGGTTTTGTCTTTGAAATTGAGTAATGGTATATTCAATTGTCTTTATTTGAAACAAGATTCAAGATTCAGAATCAAATGTGTCACAATTGAAAAATTAATGACCAAAATGACAAGAGTCTCAATTTATAGGGATTGTTAATGTAATTCGCTCTAAAATATATAATAACCTTTATGTATGAGTGGGTAAAAAGAGAAAAAAATAAAAAATAAAAAATTCACCTAATAATTAAGGCATTCTCCTATTACGTGTGATATTTGAGTAGGGATGTAATTGATTTGGTACGATTAATATTTAGGCAAAATTTGTCATCAAATCGATAATATCAATTTTATTATTTTGAGTATCAATGCAGATTGTTTCTCCTGTCGAATTGAACCAATTGAAATGATTTGGCTTGATGCGGTTTAATCAATTTAGGACTTTTCAAAATTGAGTCACTTTTTAGTATAGTTACTAATCTATATAAAAATATCAAATTAGTTATTCATTCACCACTTCAAACCATTTATGTTGGTGCTAAAATTTGGAGTCTTTCGTCGATAGGGTGTCGACAAGACATAGGGTTGACGTGGAAAAAGTATAAAGGGTTGAGCGATGTGGCATAAACAAAGTACTAGGATAAGAGATAAGGAAGAAATTGATTGAGGGAGAATTCGAAATTCAAATTCTTGGAATGAAGGGATAAGCCTGTTGAAAATAAGAGAATCTAGGAATATCGAGATCAAGTGCAAGATCAAGAGGCAAATATAAAGGAAGGTTGAAGGCAGATCAAGGAGGACATCTCTCAAACCTCATTCACAAAATGTAATATTTATCTATGAGTAATTTAACTTAGCATTATTAGGAGTAGATTAATGATAGCTTTCTCCAAACCCCCCCCCATACTTCTCTTCTTTTTGTCGATTGCTGTATTTATTCAATTTTTTATTTTTATTCAAGTTCTTGTAACTAGTGACAAGTAACAATTCATTCGAATTAATACATATTCTTTTATGTTCTATCTCTTATTTGCCTAATTACCTCTAGGGAAGCCCTTTATCTATTTAAGGCATAGAACTCAATCACAAAACTTAATTTTTATTTGTGTTTACTTTTGGCTTAAGTTTATCGATTAGGGTTGAATTAAATTTTTACCAACAATTTAATAAATTCTTTACAATTTCTAAATTAATAAAAATACAAACAAAAAAATAATAATAAATATGAAGACTTCATAATGAGTTAAAGTTAAGATTATATATAATAAGAGTTTACTAACTTAAATTATAGAGATGATAAGGTTAATAATTTATTATACTTATTAATATCATTATATTATTAGATTATATATATTATAAATACAATATATATTGAAACGGTTGGTTTCGGTTTAATTCGGTACACAATGTACTTGAATCGATACTTAATTGAAAAATAAAAAATTCACACAGACATATTCTTTTTAAAAAACAGACCAAATATAATCGTTTCAATCCAAATTCAATAATTTTAATTAATTTTTTTTATTTTTCTTTCATCTCTGTATTTGAGTTCAAATTTTGCTGCTACATTATGTAAAAGTAATTCATAAAATGAAGGGGGATTAGGTCATAGCCCCCTCACTATCTAATTTATCTTTCAAAAGGACAAGAATTATATAAGTACTTTCAAAACCCCCTAATATTTTAAAACTTGTTTCTTTTACTATATTACCCTCATATCTATCAGCTCTCCTATTAAGCCATCTTCACTATGTATTTCAAAGTAAGATTTTACTCTGTATAAAAGTAAAATTTTACTCTGTATGAAAGTAAAATTTTACACTCTGAAACTAAAGTAAAATTTTACTCTGAATGAGAGTAAAATTTTACACTTTGAAACTAACAGTAAAATTTTACTCTGTATAAAAGTAAAATTTTACTATGAAAAATAAATAAACTGTGAGACTCTGAAACTAAAAGTAAAATTTTACTCTGTATAAAAGTAAAATTTTACTCTGATTCTGTCAAATGAAAAAAATAGAGCAATAGAACCAGAGTAAAATTTTACTCTGGTTCTATCAAATGAAATTTGATATTTACTCCGAAAAATCGATAGAACTTTGAGTTTTGAGCTTTAAATCAGGCCTGTAATCCTTGAATCAATCGATGTTTACTCTGAAAAATATTGAATCATGCCTATAATTCTTGAATCAGGACTATAATCTGAAAATTTCAGAGAAATCTCAATTTTTCATACCCCGGTTCTTCAGTTTTTCAGATTTTTGAAACTTTGAGCTTTCAAAAATCTTGAGATTTTTCATACACACAGATTTTTCAGATATTACTTTAAATCTTTGAGCTTTTGAGTTCGAATCAAATGATCGCCAAGACCGATCTATGCAATCATTCAAATTTCCGATCTTAAAGACTCAAAACACACATATAGATATATATATATATATTAGAGATCGGAATATGTAGATATATATATTCGAATTCAAATCTTAAAACACATATATATTCAAATTCAAATCTCAAAACACACAAACACACACACACACACATATATATATATATATCAGTGTGATTTGCAAGTTCTCTACAGCTCTGGCCATGGAGCAAGCTAGGGTTAGAAGAGAGACGAGAGAGAAGATGAACAGTTGAAAGAGAGTTGAACGAGGAGAGTTGAGAAGATGCGGAGAGAGATCGTTGGAGCTTAGGAATGACGACCGGCGGCGACGGACGCATCAGAAGAAAAGTTCTCCACAGCTCCGGCCATGAAAGAAGCTAGGATTAGAAGAGAGAGACGAGAGAGAAGATGAACAGTTGAAGGAGATCTGTGAGGATATAATAGTCTGATAAAATATTTAAATAATAAATTTTGTCCTTTATGCAAGACTTTATAATTATGAGGGGGTTTAGAAAGTATAATTTTTTTCTTAGTTCTTCTAACAATGAAAAGAAGGTAAAAGGGGTTTATAGCCAAATTTCCCTAAAATGAATCAACTTAGAATTGGATTGATTTGATTTTGCTTAAAAGTGATCAATTTGATCCTATTAGTCCAGTTCTTAAATTAGCTTTACACTTAGCCAAATAAATTAGAGAAAATGATACCAACTTATAAGATGGTGATCATATGTATATGTGTATCTATAGATGGTGAGGCCTACTTGAAGGAAATGAATTTACAGTAGTAGTAGTTGTATCAGATGGCTACACAAAGATTTGAGAATAATGAAAATAACAAGATAAAAGAAAAGATAGAGAGATAAAGAGATAGAAAAGGAAAAGATAAAGAGATATAGAGATAGAAAGTTCAGGATCATAAAAAAAAATTGACTATATTGAACAGAGATGGGATGCAATAAGGCACGGTTTGTTTGGGTAGATAGGAAAAGGGAAAATATGGCTACACAAAAATTTGAGAATAATGTATAAAAAGTTCAGGATCCATATAACCCGTTCAAAAAATAAAAAAAATTGTCATAAAGAATTTATTCTCTATCTATACATATGTAAATTGTGTAAATTTTTATCAAGGAAAATTGAGATTCTAAGAGCAACTCTAAGGGGAAGAGGTAAAATGTTTTGTAGAAGTACACAGAAAAATATCTTCTTCTTTTTTTTTTTTTTTAAATTTTTTTTTGCCTAACTAATTTAGTTAGTCTACATTCTAATCATATTATTTATTTTAATTAATCAATAAAACTAACGGAACTGATTTTTAAAAGAAAAATATTATAAATATAGATAATTGAATAAATAACCTTCTATGGCATGCTACATATATTGACGTGGCATTTGCAAATATATATATATATTTTTTAAAAATATATAATTAAATTATTATTTTTAAATATATTAAATTATTTTTTTAATAAATATTTTCAAATGGTACTATATAAACACAAAACCAAATCAATTGAATACAATATACAAATACAAAACCAATCAAAAGAAGAGGTCTTGATCAAATGGAGGAAACAATTTGAGCGAGAAACCCTTTTGCCTCTCAATGAAGGCTAGCTAGTTGTGGAGAGGCAAAATCAAAATGGACATTTTGTCTCTTCTGATGTAGAAGCCCTTGGAGGAGGAGCAAACCAGTTGTACTAGTAAAAATACCTGAGGATGCTCTTTTGCTTCCTCCGTTGAAGATGGTCTAAGAGTATCAATATCAAAATAGTTAAAATTTTGTTCTATTTTAACTTAAAAGTTACTTTTTTTTTCCCTTTAATTTTGATTTTACATCTTTTTAAATACATTTTACAATAAACTTTTATTATTTTTCTATACTATTTAAATATTATTTTATTTATTTTAGTTTTTAATTATTTTTTTATAAACCTAACACAATTAATTCTAAAATATAAAAAGTAATCAGTGTGTTTGGTTTTAATTTTTTAAATTCAATATTTTGGAAATTAAGTATTTTTTGTTTTGTTTTCCTTTTTTTTTTTGGGGTTGTTTTTAGTGTATATTTTTAAAATTTTAAACAATTTTTTTACTTTTTTAGATGTACCTTATTTAGATGTATCTAAAAATAAAAATGTATAAAAATATTTTTAAAAAAATAATAAATACACAAGAATACGAAGAATGTGCTGAATTCTCGTATTTTTTTAAATAATATTTTTGGTATTTAGTGAATTTTTTAAATATTTTTTTCACATATATTATACTTTGTAAGTGTATTTATGCTAGGTGTATCTAAAAATTTAAAAAAAAAATTCTTAGAATATTAAAAAAAATAAGTGAAAATTAAAAAAATACGAAAAATAAAAAATTTTAATTTTCTAAAAAGTAAATTATGAAAATTCAAATCAAACAAGAAAAATACTTTTTAAATGTTTGGCTAAGGTAAACTGCTAGCTACATTTATTGAGTCAAAACCATCAAAATTAAAATGACTAACTTAATAATTAGTTTGATAGAGGTGAAATTTGGTAATTTATTCACTATTTTAGCTAAAAAATGAAAATAACTAATTTGATATTGATGTTCTAATATAACCAAATAATTAAAAGATTTGAAAAATTCATTACAAATACGATATCTATTATGTATAGAAACATATGTCTATATATATGAAAGTTAAATAAATATTGATTAATGAAGATTTTCCTTATTGAGATTAACCAAATAATTGAAAATTTCCATAAATTCCATGTGTTTACAAAATATATTTTTGCAATAAAATCTTAGATTTATTTTTTTCAACGAAATAAACAAAACGGAATGAGCTCCCCACCATACTTTTATCTCTTCGTACTCATCTATATCTCTTTTGTAGGAGAATGTGTTGTGCTTCAATTGGAGGTTTATTATGGGCTTATTTTTATGATCCGAACTATTCATTTTGTAGGATTCGTTGAATTCTTAATTCCTACCAAAAATCATATTAATCGGATATTGATAACTATATGATTGAATTGCATATTTTTTATGTTATTTCTGAAAAGAAAAACTTATTGTTTGTTATTTTTTTATGATAACTGTAATTCGATTATATAGTTATTGATATCCAATTAACATGATTTTTGGTAGGCATAAAGTACTCAACGGACTCTACAAAATAAACGGTTCGAATCATAAAAATAAGCCCATAATAAACCTCTAATTGAGGAATAAGGCACAACAGTAACCCCATTCCCTTTTTGTAGACCCCAATTTGAGCTCACATCGATGATTCGAATTGTCTATCTCGTATATCCTTCAATAAAGGTTATCGATACAAAAAATTAATTTTATCCAATTTTTATAAATATAAGAATAAATCATATTTCGTTTTATAAAATGAACAATAAATAAGATTGTAAACTTAAAGTATCTATTTTATAAAACAAAATATGATTTGTTTCTTTGTTTATAATTGTTTATTAATTTTTTGAATGAATAACTTTTACTATAAGTCTACGAAGTAGACGATTCAAATCATAAAGGTGAATCCAAATTAAAATTCAATGAATATGAATAAATATGTAAAGATGAAATGTAAAATGGAGCTTATCCCAAACAAAACCTCCAATAAAAATAAGGATGTGGTGTGGTTGCTATGTAGAGGCACATAAGCCATTGCTGTGCGGTCATTTGGGTCTGTTTTGATAATTTGAATGATTCATTCTTTAGAATATATTGAATAGATTATACTTGTAAAAAATTAAATTGATTAGATATCGTTAACCATTTTATCAAATTACATTTGTATTTATAAGTAGTAAATTTGATTTGAAATATAAAACTAAATATAAATAAAATTCAATATAAGAATTAACGATATCCAATAAATTTAATTTTTTTTATAAATATATTCTACTCAATAAAATGATTCAAATTATAAAAAAACAAACCCCAAAACATGTACAAACGACCGCACAACACCCACACCATATCCTAAAAAATAATCCAAATCCCCCTTTTTGTAAAGCAAGTTATCTCCATTAATTTTCGCATGTTTTTTTTTTGGTCTTTCCTTAATGACTTGGATTACCGTAAGAGGGCAATTTAGTTATTTTGGTTGGTAGGAAAGTCCGCACGAAACCTCAAGGGCATAGCGGTAATTTCAAAATCAAGTCATTGGCTCGGACTATAAATAATCGCATCCGAGCGAGAGGTCACATCATTCTCACCCTCATCGCCATAGGAAACGAGAACAGCCAAGCGGTCCTCCAATTTCTAGGGTTTCGATTTCTTCTACGCAAATCCATCTCTATTCTTGTTTATATTCAAATTCAATTGTAAGTACGATCTCTACATACATGTATATCTGTATTTGTGATTCTATACTCTTTGTTTTCTGATTTATGCTGATTCGCGATTTCTAGGGTTTGTGGAAGGTCGATTCGTGAGTATACGGTGATTGCTTGGTTCCATTTCGAATTCTGAATTTGTAAGTATGATTTTTTTTTGGTGTGTTTTTTTTTGTTTAGATCTGTATCCGTTGGTTAGATTAGGGTTTTCTTTTTCTTTTTTATTGATTTTGGATTTGTTTGTATTGAGAATTTGTTTTTCAAGATTTGTTAATTTTCTTCATATATAAATATGTATGCATATTTGTAATGGATTCGGGTTGGTGTTTGTTGAATTTATGTAGCGATTTCAAATTTGAGTACTTATATGTTTTGCTTTGAAACTGTACCGTGGAGTTTTGGTTATCGAGGTCAATTAAGATTTATAACTTAGTTTTGTAAAAGCTATTCTCCGATTAGGTTTGAGGGAAAAGAGAGGAAAATACATGTATGTCTTTCATATTCTTTTTATTATTATATTTTTATAATGCAACTTGATTGTTTAGAGTTGTATCTTTGATGTCTTGGCACATAATGTAGACTAAATTTTTCATGTCCTTTTGACGTCAGAGTCTTGCTTTTAAAAGTTGGAGGTTTTCGTAGTAAAGTTGTCTTGGGATGGTTCTGTATTTTCAGTCATGCATCTTATGTTTTGTTTATTATTTTTTTTAATGGAGTGCTTCTCCCATGAGTTAGATTATATTTCATTGTATTGATAGATATCATTGTATAAAAAGTTATTTTTTTGAATTTATTTATAGGAGTTTGTTACTGCGTAACAATATTATAATTTTGAACAATATGTTTTTAAATAACGGTACCAAGATATGTTTTGGTATTTGACGATATGGTCATATATTGGTAGATGTCGGACAATATCAGTTGATATATTACTGAATAAAGTATTTGTAGTCTAAAATTTTATTACGAACTTGGCAATTCGATATGTAATGGCCAATATCAAAACCTACAGTGAGAATGAATGAGCAAGTTGCTCACATTTCTATTTATCTGCTTTTATTTTTATTTTCATTGAAGTTATTTAGTTACTGTTATCAAAACCAATGAGCAAACTGTCAGTTGTGTTTCTTGCTTGAACTTACTTTTGATGACAAGGCTCGTGTATGTTGTATAAAGTTTTTGTATTTAGAATTAACATGGTGAAATAACAAAATTTTATTTTCTCATTTCTTTTGATTATACTTCATGTTACATATTCCTTTATTTTTCAAGACAATGGAAGATATGTTTTCATGCTTTCTATATTTTCATCTCGTATTTTGCGACTTACTGTTTTTAAGCAATTTTACATTCATGTAAATGTTCATATCCATGCCAGTGACATTTTATTTTTTGAGTTTTCTGGTCAGCTTCTAATCATTTTTGCTTCTACTGGGAGACGAATGGCTCTACTTTTATCATCTTATATAATCAGTTCTGATATGGCGCTTTTTTTGTTTTTAAAATCTAATCAGGGAAGACTGAATGATATAATGGAGTCTAAAGGTGGAAAGAAGAAGTCTAGTAGTAGTAGTAAATCTCAATTCTACGAAGCTCCCCTTGGATACAGCATTGAAGACGTTCGTCCCAACGGTGGAATCAAGAAATTCAGATCTGCTGCATACTCCAACGTAAGTTTCTGGTTGATGGTAATACTAGTGGATGCTAATAATACTTGCCTGTGATTGGAATTCCTTGTGACAATAATAATTGAAGAATTATTGCTAACATTGTGATTTTATTTTTTTTCTTCCATGTGCAGTGCGCTCGCAAACCATCCTGATATCGCTTAAGTTGGTTTCCCGATCACGTCATTTGGCGTGGTGTTAAATAATATTGCTGCTTTAGTTTTAATCCCTTGTCTCCTTTTCTTCTTCAATCGACCACTTTTTTGTTTGCTCTCTCTTTGTGGCTCTAATCATTTTGTTCAGTCAACATGGCCTTGGCAGTCTCTGCAATTGGATTTGAGGGTTATGAAAAGAGGCTTGAAATTTCCTTTTTTGAGCCCAGCATATTTGCTGATCCTGAAGGAAGGGGCCTTCGTTCTCTTTCCAAATCTCAGTTGGATGAAATACTTGAACCTGCTGAGTGCACTATTGTTTCTTCACTTTCAAATGACCATGTCGACTCTTATGTTCTGTCTGAGTCGAGCCTCTTTGTTTATCCTTACAAGTTCATTATCAAAACATGTGGGACGACAAAGTTGCTTCTTTCAATCCCGCCTATCCTGAAGTTGGCTGGTACTCTTTCCCTCACCGTACGATCAGTGATATATACCCGAGGGAGCTTCAATTTTCCTGCAGCTCAGTCATTTCCTCATCGTAGCTTCTCAGAAGAAGTTGCAGTTCTTGATAGCTATTTTGGGAAGCTTGGTTCAGGTGGTGATGCTTATGTTATGGGCAGCTTTGACAAACAGCAGAAATGGCACGTCTACTCAGCTTCAGCTGAATCAGTGTACTGCTGTGAACCTGTTTACACGGTGGAAATGTGTATGACTGGTTTGGACAAGGAGTTGGCTTCTGTCTTCTACAAAAATCAGTCAGGCTCTGCTGCTGTCATGACCTATTCCTCTGGTATAAGAAAGATTCTTCCAGATTCTCAAATATGCGATTTTGATTTTGATCCCTGTGGTTATTCCATGAATTCCATTGAAGGAGCTGCAATTTCAACCATTCATGTTACACCGGAGGATGGTTTCAGTTATGCAAGCTTTGAAACGGTTGGATATGATCTGAAAGTTGTGAAACTCGACCATCTGGTGGAGAGAGCATTGGCATGTTTTCTTCCAGGTGAATTCTCTATAGCTGTGCATGCTGATGTTGGGATGAAGTCACTAGTGGAGCAGACGTGTTCGCTTGATGTGAAGGGCTACTGCCTCAGAGATATGAGCTATGAAGAGCTTGGAATGGGTGGTTCAATTGTGTATCAGAAGTTTGTCAAGATTGTTGGCTGTGGATCTCCTAGATCTATTCTGAAGGGTGGTTGGAAAGAGGAAGATGAAGAAGAAAAGGAGTAGTTTTTCAAGGGTTATGTTATCTACCTATATATGCTTTCTTTATCTACAAAAAAATAAGTGTTTTTAGGAGTAAGCAGTATTCTCTGCTATGTTGTCAATTATGTGTTTTTTCAATTCAAATAAGTTGGATTTTATACTTTGATTTCTTTCCAGTTATGCTTGTTGCGGTTCGATGATCTGTGGTTTTAGTTGACTATCTGGTATTTATAAGAGAAACTTATTAATATGAATATGATTTTTGTGCATGATGGATTTCATTTTTTTTTTTGTTTTTTTTTTTGTTTGTTTTTGTTATTCAACTTATCATTGATTTTGTTTTTTGATTGGATTCTAGACTTACCGGATGGGGCTATGCAGAAGTATTGTTTAGCCAAATCTTTAGGGTTCTACTGTAGTTTGTGTTTGTTGTCCATATTTTTACCGTTATGAGATGGTGAGCCGTGCAATGTCGGTTTGTTTTGAACGCTTGGAACCTCCAAACCTAATGGATCAAATGTTTTGGCTCATGATTCTTTTGAAGCATGCGGCATCTCAAATATTTGTCCCTCACAATCAATCATACGAAAATCATGGAGAAATCTTGAAATATTTGAGAGGCTTCCGTGTTTGTCCAATTGTTTTTGAAGAGAAAAGAACCCGTGATTAGCACTTTTTTGTTTTTGTTTTGACTACGATGATTTTTACTAGTAGCTGAATTAACGTTAGCCTAACCTATATATCATCATCACTACAGTGAGTACTTTATTTTATTTTTTAATTTAATTAAATTTTTTGGATAATAAAATATGATATGAAATTGGATATACAAGGATTCCAAGACATGCACATACTTGCAAAGCCTGAAGATAAGGTATATTGTTCATGTGCTGTGAGACCTAAAAGATCTGATAAATGTAGTGGGAAAGGATCAAGAAGAGAGATTTTGATGTAGCTTTAAGGAGACATGCTGCTGATCTGATACAGTTTTTGAAATGCACTGAGATTGTACTGTTGTTGTCGCTGCATGTACGTCTGTATGCAAAAGAATTCAGGCTTACTCAAAACATTTTTAATTTTTTTTTCGGCAGTGATATGTCCCCCGAATTGGGGGACCCCGAATGCCCCGAATTGCCTAATCAAGTTTAAAAAAAAAAAAAAAAAAAGAAAAAAAAGAAAAAAGAAAACAGTTTTCCAAAAAAAGAAATTAGGGGGATTAGGGGAATTGTTTTTAGGGGGACAAATCATTTTTGTTTTTGAATAAAGGTTGGGACCCCCTTTACCCCCCTTTGCCACGTGGCAAGAGGTGATTGGAGGAGCAGGAAAAAAAAGAAAAAGAAAAAGAAAAGGTGACCAATGAGAGAGAGAGGGGGTCCAAAGGGGATCCTAAAAAGGGGGATGAATCATTGTTGTTTGTTTTTTTTTAGATGGGACTTACTCAAATCAGTTAAGAGTTTGTTTGATTGGACAAATTATAACTTAAGATTGAAATTATTAATTCATGAGTATAACAAATTTTTTTTTTGTTGTAATTTTGACCATCCTGATTAGATTTGATGGACATCCTATCTAATAAAATTGATGATTTTTGTAATCTTACAACTAATAATGGAAAATAAACTTATAATTGGAATTATATATTTTCATATTTATTATAAAACAAATGTGTATAATAAGAAATTATTTATCTTACTAATCTAGCTAAATGACTAATGCTACACTAATTTTATGGATTGTTAATCACTTCAATATTAATACTACTAATCAAACATAGCATAAATATATTGTTGTATCCTTTGTAAATAACAAATAATGTTAGTAATAATACATACTTGATTTAATTAGTTAGTATGCTTGCTGATATAATTGTTAGACTAACTAAATACATACTGTTAAGTATTTTAGCTACTTTTACTAGATAAATTTAGCTACTTAAAACTCACTAGCAAAATATTAAAAAAATAAAGAAAATTTTATTCATACATAAAATTAATAAAAAAAATTTACAAAAATAATATCGTAATACCATTATTATAAATAAATATATTTTTAATAATTTTTATTTTAAAGTGAATGATTTATAATAAGTCACATTATTATGTGTAAATGTTTTATTTATCATTACTAAGAAATTAATTCTTTCCTCAATCTCATCCCCTCTTTGCCTCGTCATTTTTCTGGGTCTTTTCTTGAAACTTATTAATTAAATAATAATAATAATGATTAGCAAAAAATAACTAGCTAAATAGAGTAATATTGTAGTGCATGCTAGTTTTTTTAATTTTATTCTTTTATCGGCGAAAGTCAATAGTTAGTTGTTAAGTTAACATAAAGAGTTGAAACTCTCACTTATACACCTTGCAAAAAAATCTTACCCTCCCACTCTACTTCTAAAAGTGAAATATGAGACCTCTCCTTAAGAGAGACTTGATGATCAAAAGGCTAGCCAACTAAGTCAGAGTCCCTTGATTTAGTGGATGCTAGTTAAAGTCAGTAGTTAAAATTAAATAGGGTAAATTAAATTGATTCTTTTTTAGGTTTGAAGAAAGTACAGTAAATTTCATAATTTTGATATAATTGCATGATCATTCTTAAAATTTTGGAGTAAATACAAAAGAAATTTTCGAGTTTGAGCCTTAAAACAAAATAAATCATAAGTTTTTAATTTTATTAATTTAAATCGTAATCTTTTCATTCGTTTTCAATTTAAACCATTTACCTATTTTTGTTAAGTATAATCAACAGAAAAAAAATGATATTATAGACAATGTTTCATTGTTTGAGGTGTAATAAAAAAATGCACTTTTTATCTTTTTTAGGTCATATCACTTATTTAATTTTCTGTATATCTTTTCGATAAAAGTCAAAAAGTGTACTTATTTAGATTATTCCAAACAATGAAAACTTAGGGTTTATTTTTATTATAAGGGTCAAACTTTGGATTTTTTTTATTATTATAATTACACCTAAAATTTTGATCTACATAATACTTAATTCTATTTTCATACAAGGGTCAAATTTTGGGATTTTTTTTATATATTATAATTACACCTAAAATTTTGATTTACATAATATTTAATTGTATTTGTATCAATAATTTATGATTAATGCTTGGGAGCACTAAAAATAAAGCACTAGGGGAGCACTAATGAGGGGGCTCTCCCTTTGATGTGATGGTTGTCTCTTGTGTTTTTTTTTTCTTTTATTTTTTACATTTTCCAACTCATTATAGCTATTAGTGATGGAATTTTTTTAGTGGTCTCTATCATTGCTGATAATTTATTAGTTATGTAAATAAAAAAATATTATTATATTTTTTACATTCAAACATATATCACTTAGTCCCTTTTCTAGAATAGTTGCATCTTTTGTGGTGGATGTTTTGTTTATTAACTTTGGTGGAAGAAGGGGGACCATGGGGGAAAAATGCTCAGCTCTATCCATTCCAACATGAGAGAGAGAAAGCAATCAATCCACCCGAGTGTCTGGCTTTTAAAATGTTTGATATGATATGAGTAGTCAAAACCCAATACAGGCTTTGATCAGTCCTTGTGTGACAAAAAAGCAATTCATCAGTACTCAATCCCAGACCCATGAAGAGAATATAAATATTTATATATCTGTGTATCATCATTGTTGAATTGAAGTAGTTTTCTCTTTGAATTTTAAGGAAACAAGGAGGCTAAATTAAAAGCTGATAGTTTGTGGAGGAGGGTCCTCATCCAGAGATATGATGGTAAAATGGTTCTCTCATTTTTTCAAATGAAATTATCAAAGTTATTATACAATCTTACGGAGAGACTGTTTTCGTAATTTGAACTCATGAGTCTACTTATCACTGTGCCAAACCGACCCTCACATAATTGATTCATCTCTTACATTATTTTCAATTCAAAAATATGTCTCAATGAAAATCTAAAAGGTTTGTGAGACATTTTATATGGATTGATTGGATGTCACCAAATAAATACCTATAAGAAAAAGACAGTTATACCCAGGAAAAAAAATTCAAGAAATTTACTCTGAATTGTGATTTGTGGTTTAGACATTTTTTATATAGTGAGACTCACACTTAAAAAATGAATCATAACTGCTCTTTCTGGATATTTTTTTCATTTAAAATTTTTGAGTCTGTAACATTGTTGAATGTCTTTATCGCCTGAGAATTTTGAACTAGGTGGGATTGAGCCAAAAAGTTTCAATCAATTGATTTGTTTTTCTTGTTTTTAATCAATTGCTTTGTTTATTTGGCTTCAATCTACTCCTCTGGATTGGGACTTATACATATAGTTGGTAGTTCTTTCAACAAAATAGATGAAAGCTATGCTTCTTTGATTTACTGTCATGGGCAAACAACTAATTGCAAGTACTTTCATGTAAAAAAAAAAATTAAAAAAAATAAATTACAATTACAATCAAAATCATCTAATTACATATATGCCATCTATTTCTATTGTTTTCTTATTAAAAGGTGAATAATTGAAGGTTTAGCTTTATGTCTATGTGTTACCCTACAAATAAAGAGAGTTTAATTTGATCAAAAATAGTGAAATTTAACACAATACTCTAAATATTATTATTATTATTATTATTATTATTATTATTAGTAATTAAGAGAAGGGCTTTAATCTTGCCGCGCGTTAGGCATCTATTAGGACTCTCTAATTATGTGGATGCCAGCCATATTACTTTATCACTATCATAAATTAGTGATTAGCTTTCAATCTACAGTTAAATTTAGTGGAATATCTTTGTTTGGTTGTTTGTTTCTTTTAATTTTACTTTATTTTCAAGTAAGCTTTGTCTCCTGAAGTTGATTCTCCCACTTTCTTTTTGCTAATGCTTCTAAAGATGTCAAAATCAAAGCACTGATAAATATATATTTTTTTTTTTAAAGAGGCAAAAAAGATAGATAGGTACTGTATTTGGTGAATCCTCTCATGCAAGTATAGGAAGCTGATAAGAGAAAAAAGCAAAAACAGAGAAGATGTTCTTTCTTGGCCCTTGGTGAAAATGAACTTCTTGCTCAAACTGTTTTCAAAACTGTTTTTGGAATTTTTTTTTTTTGAAAACCACTCATTTTTTTAGGAAATTAAAAAAAAAAGAAAAGAAGAGTTTTGAACTTTTCATTATTTTTATTTTTAAAAATACAAAAATTGAAAATACAATCAAATATGTTCAATGTTGTGGTGTTAATGCCTTGTTTGGTAATCTTTTGTTTTAGTCAAAAATTTATTATAAATTATTATATTACTCTATTTATTTTTTTACATATCTTTTTATAAAAAATTAAAAAATTATTAAAACAACCTGTTTCCAAAAGAAGCCTAACATTATTGAGAGGTGTTTGTGGAAGGTCATTTCAAGGCTCAACATGATTCATGGAAAGAGGTAGGAGGACAAATGTATCCTGTATCCTGTATACTATTGATTTATTTTAACTTTTATACCATGGTGGCAGTTTGGTACAACGTGGCTTGTCTACATTTGAATTACTCTACTTCACTTTTTTATGCTTACTAGTACTAAGAGTATCCGTATCAGTCTCAATAAATTTTGAATTAAATTATAATTTAAAATTTATTTTTATTTTTTATTTTAGTTAGTCTCTTTTTTATATATACACTCCATCAAACTCTCTATTTTAAAAGGAAAATGAGTTGAACCCTCTCAAAGAAGCACTCCCTTGGACCTCCCTCTCTCGGATTGGCCAGTTTTTCTTTTTTCTTTTTCTTTTTTTTCTTCTCTTCCAATCACCACCCGCCACGTGTGTGTGGAGTAGTGGGGGTGGTGATTGGAGGGACTCTTAATCACTTCCCATTTTAAAATTCTATTTCATTAAAATATTATTTTTTATTCTTTTATCTTTTTCAATTTAAATATATTAAAATAAGTATACAATAAGACCCAAGACAGCACCAGAGTAACAACAGAACAGCAGCAACACAGGAGCTAGGGTGGTCGACCGGCCGATTGACCGATTGCAGCATTTTTCTTCTTCTCAAGGGATATCCTGGAGGACATCCTGGGGGATGACCCCAGCTTTGCTCCAGTTCAAAGAGAGAGAGACAACTTGATGAACTTCCAAGATGGTAAGAATGAAATTTGTGTGATGGCTCTGTAAGTGTTGACAGTAATGGTGGTATGAGAGATAGTGTTCTTGTTGGCGGGAGAAAGAAGCACGGGAAAGAAAATATAATAAAAAATTGATTACCCTGTGAACAGTTTCTCGCTTCATCAAAGAAGGAACTGTAGCTTTGTCAAAATGAATGAAGCCTATAGCGACTCTGATGCATCAACATATTTACAGTTTGACTCTGTACATTAGTGTCAAAGTCGTTGTAGCGACTCTGATATTGATACTCTAATCACCTTAATTTTGAATTTTTAAAATTTTTAATTTGTATTTTAATATTTTTAATAATTTTTTAAAATTATTTTAATTAATTTTTTTATTACTTTTTAGATTCACTTAATCTTGATATATTTAAAAAGTATAAAATTTATACATAAATTTTTTAAAAGTTCATTGAATACAATATAATACAAAGAGGTACCGAATTTGTATATTATATATATATATATATATTTGCATTTAGTATTTTTTTAAAATTTTTTTTTCACAAATATTACACTTTTTAAGTATATTTAAATTAGGTATATTTAAAAAATAAAAAATTACATAAAATATTAAATGTTTTGTTTTAAAAGAAAATATTCACTTTAAGATACATCATTCTATATGAATTTTTGTGTTTATATATCATGGGCAAATTACCAACACCCCCTCGAGGTTTGACTAAAATACGGATTCCTCCATGAGATTTGAGAAATTACATCCCGCCTTCTGATATTTATATTTGCATAATAAATTGTTCCCTGAGATTTATATTTACAAAATAAATTGCTCTCTCATTTGTAAGGCAAATATAAACCTCAGGGATAATTTATAATTTTTTAAATCTCAAGAAAAAATTTATATTTTAATCAAATCTCGAAAAAGTGTTGATAATTTGCCCAAATATCATTGTTGCGAGATATCAAATACCCTTATATGACAGAGAGATGACCATTCATCCTACCCACTTTAGTGGGTGGTATAAGAATTTGGATGTAAAAAGGATCATATATGCACTACAAAAAGGTGAGGAAAAGTATGGGTTGTGTGTGAGGCATCCTAAGCTTTAAGAAGCACCTCTTGGAAAAAGAATATGTTCCATCTTTGCTTATTATTATTATTATTATTATTTACTTTATTGGTTTCTAGTTTTTAGAATTCACTTTTTAAAATTTTTTATTTTTTCGTTTCTTATATTTTTTTGTTTTCTCTGATTTTTTTAATATTTTAAGCAATTGTTTTAATTTTTAGACACACCTAACATACATATACTTAGAAAGTATAATATTTATGAAAAAAAAAATCTTTAAAAAATTTACTAAATACCAAAAATATAAATTTTTTTTTTGAAAATTCAGTACATTTTTTTTTGTATTTTTGTGTATTTATTAATCTTTTAAAATATTTTTTTCACAAATAATTTACTATTTAGATACATATAAGTAAGGTACATCTAAAAAAGTAAAAAAAATTACTTAAAATTTAAAAAATATTCACTAAAAATAAAAAATTCAATTTTCAAAAAACTGAAACCAAACACACCAATTATTATTATTATTATTATTATTATTATTATTATTATTATATCTAGGTGATACTAGCAAAATAAATGTGCAAAAAACAGGAAAAAAATTTAAAAATATACCAAAAAAAAAAAAGAAAAGGAAATTCTTATATGGTCCATTCATTTTTTCATTAATGCAGCATATCTGTCAAGTTTACAAATACGACAATGCTACGTGGCTCAAATTTTGTGGCTCAAATGGTCAAAACGACGTCGTTTTGAGTACAAAACAACATAAAAATGGCCAAAACGACGTCGTTTTGGCCATTTGAGTCACTTTTGAGTCACAAAATTTGAGCTACGAGACATTTTTCTTACAAATATTATTTGAAAACAAACAGTAATTTAACCAAGATTTCCTTTCGGCCAAGACGGCGCTTGGTATTGTATTCTCTGCAGCATTGTATGAAGGTGGGATGCCAATGATGGTTATGTTTCTAATATACAACATGAGCTTTAGGTCAAATGATGCTTTTTTTTTTTTCTTTTTTAATTTGAACTTCTTATTTTAATTTCGGCGCAAAGTTGCATAACTCATTTCTTGAAGAAAAATTTGAACATTCTTTTAATTTCAGTCCAAAGCTGTGTAAGATTTTCTATTTTTTTTATTCTTTGAAATGCTTGTTAGTGTTTGTACTTTCATGCTAATGCTAGTTAAATTAATCCTAAATGCCCATTAGTATAATGTAGTCAATTAATGAAGTCAATTAACACATATGATGATGAATTAGGCGTTGTGTTTTTGTGTTTAGTGAATCACATGTCAAAGAGGTGAATAGTTCATGCGATTATAGACCTGTGTTTGTGTTTGTGCTTTTGTTTTTGTTTTTGTTTTTACTTTATAGGTTGGAGGGACAAATACAAGGTAGGGTGAGGAGTGTCAACTATTTTGGATGCTCCAATAATGTGTTTTCCTTTTTTTAAAAGAGACAGACCTAAAGCCATTATATGATTTCAATTGGTACAAATTGTTCAAAGGAACAAGTGATAATTGCTCTTCCCTCTATTCAAACTCACCAAGTGGCAAATTAAAAAAAAAGCATAATTATTTCCTACTCATTTGGCTACCACCCACTTAAATGGATATTTTCACTATGATTATGGTCAATTTGTCCAACTCCACTTGTTTTTGACTCCAAAAGCTTCTCTCAGAGAGAGAGAGAGAGATGGAGTTGCTAGTTGGCTAGCTTCCTTGGGCTGTTTTTGTTTGGAAAATTTAAAAAGGAATTTAGAAAGAAAAAAGAGAAAAAAATGTGTAAAATTATATGAAATATAGGTATATTTTATTCACATTTTACATACTTTTCTCTTTCCCTTTCTAAATCTCCTAACTAAATACAACGTTAGTTTTTTGTTTTGGGTGAATTCTAGCTCCTTAGTTGTTTGGCACACGAAAGGGATAAATAGTGAGTTTGAATTTGTTAAAGTTGAGAATTTTAAATTTTTGATAATTGATAATTTAAATCGTTCATCTAATTAAAAAAATTATTCATATAAAAATTATCCAATATTGATTGTCATACCATCAAATTATTTTATTTATACGAAATGCATATTTTCAAGAATAGATCGTTTATTTGTTAGAAAGATGTGATTTAATCATTTAATTACTTATATTTGATTAATTTAATATTTTAAAAGACATATTTTTCTTAGTTCAATGAGATAGATACAAATTAATTTTACAATATCATAACTTTATCTATAAATTGATATTTTTAACTTTAACAAATTCGAACTCAAGGGCACGGAATGGACCTAAAGATGGTTTGAATTGACAAGAAAAACAAATCATATCTATGTCGTGTTTCAAAGAATCCACCAAGTGGAATGCTTGTTGGTTGTGTCCCGTGTGAAGGGAAGGGACAATAATAGCCAACTACTCCTTGGCTCCTTAGCCCTAAGTTCCCTAGATTTTTTTTTAAAATATTTTTTTCTTTGTCAATAACTAAGAAATTATTTATAAATATTACGAAAATTACTTTAAATTGGGCAATCAAAGAAAGCTAAAGAAGACATACCACACCAATGAACGCAATATGTATACAAGAAAGAGTCACATAATGGGCTAGAAAGAAATAACTAAAAAAGAATTCTTAATGAACAAAAAATAATCAATTCTATCTTTGATAAAAATTGATCCCCTAACTTCATACGACTGAGCTAACTAGTTGGTTCCCCTAGTTTAAGGGCAATGTTTCTTATTGAAGATATGCTAATCCAATTCTTGGTTGAGATTATTTTTAGTGGTTGGCATTAAAATAGTAATTTCAATGTGAAATTTTAACATGCTTATTGTAGTGTTAAAATGATATTACAATGTAAATATCATTTCTTTAACTTTTCTCATGAAATGTCCAAAATAAAAATTTTATTCGTAAGTTGCGTCATAAGAAATATTGGATTATAAATTTAGATAAAAATTTAATAAGAAAAAGAGAAATGAATAAAATATTGAGATTATATTTCATTCACATTTATCAATTTTTTCTTTCTCTTTGTAAATTCCTATCTATGTAACTGTATTAACCATGAAAATGATAAAACCATGAAAATTGTTTTTGGAGAAGTTTTGTTAAATTTTAGCTTTGACATGTGTTTTTAACCCACTAAGAATTTTGTAAGGCCATTGAAAAACAAAATCCAATCAGGTGGGTTGCTGACAAACACTTCCTACCTGTTCCATTTAGTTGTTATAACTGATTTTCCATGCTTTTCTAATGATATGCATAAATGAATCACCTTATTAACATTTCAAAAAAAACAACCTCTGCATGACTTTCTTCTTTCCCAGGACTTAATTTGGACTCACAACTTGTTTGAAATAAAAATAGCATCTCAATTTTTTTTTTTTTTTTTTTTTTTAAAGACTAACGTTGTATTTGAATTATAAATTTGAGAAAGAATTTTAATAAAGAAAGAACAAAGCGAGAGAAATGAAAAAAAAAGATAAATATTTCATTCATATTTCTCTCAACTTTTCTTTTTTCTTTTCAAATTTATATCTAAAATTCATGATCTAAACATACATTATTTTTGTACAAAAATATTATGTTCTAGATCAGATGCAATTGCTATTTTATTTATTTTTTGTAAAAATATATATATACTAGCAGTTGTATATACATGTGATTCATATATAAAAATAAATGACAATTATAAGTTGTTTTGGGGATAATTTTTAAAAATAAAAAAATTTGACATAATTTGTGATCACACCAAATTGAAAGTACCCATTATATACTAGTATGGATTACACAGATAGTTTGTGAATAGTTTTACTAGTCGGATTAGGGACAATTTAGGGTCTTTTGGGGTTGTTTGCACATAACTTTAGTATATATATATTTTTCTTATAAAAGCAGATTTTTCTTATTTGTATGAAAAATATTTTAAAAATAAGAAAAAAAATATTGGATATACTGAAATAAAAATATAAGATATTATGGGAGATTTATAAAAAAAAAAAAATAATAAAAATATTAAAGTAACAAAATACTAAAATAATGGCCGTTGTGGTTTGAGTTTTTTGAATTAAATTTTTTGAAAATTGAGTTTTTTGATTTTCGTATTTTTTTGTTTTTAGTGAATATTTTTAAAATTTTAAACATTTTTTTTATAATTTTTTTAGATGCACCTTACTTAGATGTATCTAAAAAGTAAAAAATTTGTGAAAAAATATTTTTAAAAATTAATAAATACATAAAAATAGAAAAAATGTACTGAATTCTCGTATTTTTTTTATATTTTTGGTATTTAGTGAATTTTTAAAAGGTTTTTTTCAATTTTTTTTTTACTTTTTAGGTATTTTTATGTTAAGTATGTCTAAAAATTAAAAAAATTGCTCAAAATATTAAAAAAATTCAATAAAAACAAAAAAACACGAAAAATAAAAAAGTAAAATTTTTTTTAAAATATTTTTGAAAAATGATTACCAAGCAACTGTATCAAGTTCACTGATCGGTCTAGTCTAGTATTCTCAAAAAAAAGAAAAAAAAAGAAGGTATTTAAATGCTAAAACTTTGTCCCAAACAGCCCTTTTGAGGGCAGATCATGGTTCTAAACCTGAACTAGCTTATCCGTGTATCCAATCACACCCCTTGAATTACTGTTTCACGTTAACAACGGCTCTCTAATCAAGTGCTTAGAGCTCAATCTCCTATTATTAATGAGCTTTGTCTTATCATTAATTGACAACCACTTGATTCGCTTTGACTTGCTTTGATGATCATGAAACATTATGACCAATTTGGGGCCCAAACCAAACTAGTGTTTGAAAGATCAGAGGGTCCACAATGCACGTGTACCTGCACAACACTCTCTCATTCAATATCATTATTCTGTGAGATTGATCACACACCATTCCACTTTGGTCTTAGGTAGCACAACAACCACCGTCTGATCTTGATCAGACGGTGTTACCTATTCAAGACAGTTTCTATTTCTTAGAAGCTTACATGAATGATATGATGATGGACCCACAATCCAGTTTAGAGAGAGAGAGAAAATGCAGCTTTTGCTTTTTAAAGTTGGCTGCTTTTGATATTGTTTTTGGTTGGACTGTCTCTTGGACTATACAGAGAGAGAGAGGTATGAGTGTTTTAGAATCAATAAAGCAAAAACCCAACTCACTGAAGTAATTAATTAATTAATTAAAAAAAAAAAACAAAAAGGAAAAGAAAAAGAAAAGGTGGGACAAATAATTTCACCCAACATAGATCTCACGAGGAGCCATTAACATCACCAATCTCGAGCCCATATCTCGAGATTCTCACCTTTTTTATTTATTTATTTATATAGATATAGTATAGATTCAGATTTATTATATGTACTTATTTTTTTAGTTTTTTTTTTTAAGGAGAATTATTATGAATGAAAACAATTATTACAAAAAATATAGAAGTGTTGGTCTGTGGCCAAGTGAAAAATGAACAATGTGGCTTTTTTTTTTTTTTACTTTTTTCTTTTTCTTTTGTAATTTGTAATTTTTTTATTGGTAGATTTTGATGTTTTACTAGCTTACTACGTGGCCAGATCATGGGTGGATGGGTGGTTGAGTTGTTGAGAATAGAGAGAGAGAGGGGGGAGTCTTGTGCTGAACAGTCAGAGTTGTTGATTTTACATTTTAATTGTTACCAACCTACCATAACCGTTAGGAAAATGAGTGGAAGTTCTAATTAGAACTATCACTCACTAGTGATATGACAGTAAATCTTATTTATTGTCACAGTTTGTATTATTTTTTTTTTTTTTACTTTACTGCCTCATTAGTGATAGGTTTAGAGCCACTAAATTAGTGGTCTCTAACACCACCGTAACGGTTAAACAAAAATAAATGTTTGAGAAAGATTTAAATTTTGTGACTTTTTTAAAATTAAAATTGTGTGACAGTGATTCACATTAAGTGAGTTGTGTGGTTTATATAATAAAATAAATGTAAGGGAGAAATGTGACATTTTTTTTTTGAAAAATGTAAAATATTTATTTGATAATTTTACATTTTTTTTAATACTAAAAACAATCTTCCAAAAGCATAAAAAGTTGTTTTGAATTTTCAGAAACTATTTTCTCAAAAATAAAATAATGAGTGTTTCGTGTTAAAAAAAAAAAAAAAAAACAGAACCAAAGAGGCCCAAGATTTTGGTGCATGAAATTATCATTTTGTTTGTCAAGAGTTCTTCATGAGTCAGCATAGCAAAAACCCTGACATGGGTGTTTATTTATTTATAGCTTCTAATAAAATCTGGAATTTGGGACTGTTTAAAAGCTTAGGGAATGTTGGATTCGCAGAGGACACAACAACACAGTTCACAGTAGAAGCTCGGCATACCAAAGCAACTCTCTGAACCACTAATACATTTTTGGGTTGCGTGCACAACTGAGTAATATTAGAGATTAAGAATTTAAATAAAAAAATATTTTTTAGAAAATATATCATCCAGATTTAACATTGTTTATGATAATACTCATATTTAGAATGAATCTAAAACTATGAATTATTTTTCTTGATATTTTTCTGTATTTGAGTGAGTTTTTAGCCCCTAATAGTTGCAATATCAGTGGGTGGTTAAAAAAAAGTTAGGAGAACAATTATCATTACAATCTATAAAGATTTTTGAGATAATTTGTTGTAAAAAATATTAAGAAACAAGTTTATGTGGTCACTAAAAGGCTGTCCAGAAAAGCAAAAAACACTGATTTTTTTTTTTTTTTTGAAAATGCCACTGAAAAATGCACTATTTTCATGCCAAAAAAGTTTTTGAGACGAAAATTTTAATCCTAAAAAGATAGTAAGTTATTACAAAATGTTTCATCATTACAAATATAACAATGAGACTTTTGATATAGTTAAAATATTTCATCCTTAAAAGGTAATTTAATTCCTAAATTTTTATTTCAAAAACCTTAATTTGTTATAATATATATCAAATTGTAATTTTGAATTATGACGTGATTTATATAAGTTAGTACAGAATGTGATTAAGTTGGAGTTGAAATAGAGTATAGTTGAATTGTAACTTGGAGCATATTGCGTCATAACCAAGGGAATATGCAGTGAACTACAGATTTTGCCAAGATTTTTAATCGAATCAGTTAATAATTAAATGTTACAGTGCTTCACAGATATCACTTGAGTTACTTTCCATTTTTAAATTCAAGAGAATAATAGCATAGAAAATTCTAAAGAACACCACTTTTATTTTTTATTTTTTTTCTTGAAAAAAAAATAACCAATGAATGATTAAAGGAATTTTCTATCATCTTTAGAATTTATCTGACATTGGGTTAGTTTAGCTTAGCTTAGCTTTTCATATTTATATTCCTTCACTTCACTTTGCAGAACAAGTGGCAACCATGTTAGTTCTCTCTCACTTTGCTACCAAAAACCCTACTACTAGTTCTTTTTGTTGGGCCTCACAGAAGCTTTAGGAGGAGAGAGATATAGTACTATTGCCATGTGAAGAGTGTGAATTTCACATATATATTACATACTTCTAATTAAAAAACCCTTTTGAAAGTTGGTTTTGTTGAAGAAGTAGAAACTGGTTTTTGCATCTGTAAAATTCAATGGAAACAAGAAGAGGGTATTCTGTTTTGTGGTTTGTAGCTCTCTTTGGCTTCTGGGCTTCTGCAAATGCTTTGCTTTCCCCCAAAGGTGTCAACTTTGAAGGTAAGTGAGATTTAAATTTTTTTTTTTTTTTTTTTGGAGTGTCATCTTTTAAGTGGTGAAATGAAGTTTTTAAGTATTTGAATTGTAATTTTTATTTTTATTTTTATAATGAATTTGCAGTGCAAGCTTTGATGGGTATAAGAGATTCATTAGATGATCCACATGGTGTTTTAGAGAATTGGGATGTTAATGCTGTTGATCCATGTAGTTGGACAATGGTAACTTGTTCAGCTGATAAGCTAGTCATTGGCTTGTAAGTTCCAAAACATATTATCAACCCTTTTCACTCTCTTAATAATCTTGACAATGTCCTACTCCACAAATACAAGAAAATTGAGAATTAACCATGAAAATGGGTTCAATTAATGAAAGTTTTTAATTTTTTTTTTTTGTGCAGAGGAACTCCAAGCCAGAACTTATCGGGTAGTCTTTCGCCTAGCATCGGGAACTTGACAAATCTCCAGATTGTGTGAGTACAAAACAATAGAAGAAAAAAAAAAAACAAAATGAGTTCAATGTTTTCAAATTTCAATACAAATGATTTGATCATAAGGTATTTTACAGGTTGTTGCAGAATAACAACATATCAGGGCCAATTCCCACTGAGCTTGGGAGGCTTCCGAAACTACAGACACTTGATCTTTCTAACAATTTCTTCACCGGTGAAATTCCCTCTTCTTTAACCCATCTGAAAAGCCTTCAATACCTGTAAGCATAAAAAAAACAAAATATTTACATACATGGATAAAATTATGTTTTAGTGGATTTCTTTTTCTGAAAATCTTATTGAATTCTGATCAGGAGGCTAAACAATAACAGTCTTTCTGGATCAATTCCTTTCTCGTTGGCTAATATGACCCAACTTGCATTTCTGTAAGTCTCCTTAAATCTTTTCTCCATTGAAATTTGTATTTGAAACCCATAAAAAGAGAGAGAGAGAAAAAAAAAAAGAGGTTTGGATTTGAGAAAGGTCTAAGTGGGCTTTGTATAATATGTTCCAGGGACTTGTCGTACAATAATTTGAATGGTCCTGTACCAAGGTTTCTTGCTAAAACATTCAAGTAAGTTCTTTGATTCTTGCCCTTCTACATTTTTTTTAACCTACAAATCAGGAAAATGAAACACGAAGATAGTCTTTTTTTAAAAAAAAAACTATTTTCTTTCATGTGCGTAGCCTTATGGGAAACCCAAAGATATGCGCAACCGGGACAGAGAAAGACTGCAATGGAACAACAGCAATGCCACTTTCTTACCCCTTGAATAATGCACAAAGTAAGAAATTATAAATTCAAAACTGCCCCCTTGTCAATAGTTTCTTTTGATTAGTTAACACCTTCAATATTACACGGTTTTAATTTTTAATATTTTTTTTGTAAAATTTTGCATTTACCTTGGTCTGATCTGTTAGTCTCTTTGCTCCACAAGGCTCTCAACCTTTGGGGAGGCCTAAAGGTCACAAATTTGCCTTAGCATTTGGATCAAGCCTTGGCTGCATCTGCCTACTTGCTTTTGGGTTCGGATTTCTTCTCTGGTGGAGGCAAAAACACAATCAGCAAATATTCTTTGATGTAAACGGTTAGTAAAAAAGGATTTGATCAGATTTGAGAAAAATCCTAGGTTATAAAAGTCTGCTACATTAATGACAACAAACTGTTTTTGAAAATTTTCAGAACAACTTCATGAACAAGTATGCCTTGGAAACTTGAAGAGGTTCCAATTCAGAGAACTTCAGAGTGCAACAAAAAATTTCAGCAGCAAGAGCATAATTGGGAAGGGTGGTTTTGGAAATGTGTACAAAGGGTATCTCCAAGACGGGACCGTTGTAGCTGTGAAAAGGCTCAAAGATGGAAATGCCGTTGGAGGGGAGATTCAATTTCAGACTGAAGTCGAGATGATCAGCCTAGCAGTGCACCGTAATCTCCTTAGGCTTTATGGGTTTTGTATGACATCAAGTGAAAGGCTTCTGGTGTACCCCTACATGTCCAATGGGAGCGTTGCTTCGCGTCTCAAAGGTGAAAAAAAAAACATTCATCATTGCTATTCAAATCATACATAGGTTGCTAAAAAACAATTAACCATCTAAATGTTTCAAATTGCTTCACAATGACAACACTATACTTTTGCAAAGGATTCTACCCGTTGCTTGATAAGAAATGTACTTTAAGGCGGTCTGCATTGTTCATTTGTTGTACGTGGGCTTGACCAATGACACATGCTTTGGGGAAACATGCATATGAGCCGAGTCAATCTTAGTACTAGGTTGTTCAAATTTGACTTAAAAACTTAATGAGTTTCAAAATGTGTTCACGTTTAACTTGTTTACATAACAAGTCAATCTGAAATGAGTTTTTAATGAGTTGAATACAATTTGAGTTTGAGTAGCTTCATTTTTATAGTGCATATACGTTTATCGAGCTAGAGTAGCTTGGTTCGTTTAACAGCCCTAGACATATACTCCGTTGCCTTTTCTTGTTTCAACCATTCTTGACTTTCCCTCTATCTTTGCTTGAGCAAACAGACAGTTTTTAATACTGGAACGTTAGATTCATACTTATCTGTCTTGCATTGCAGCTAAACCAGCTTTGGATTGGGGTACTAGGAAAAGAATTGCATTGGGTGCTGCTAGGGGTCTACTATACCTGCATGAGCAGTGCGATCCCAAGATTATTCACAGAGATGTGAAGGCTGCAAATATATTGCTTGACGATTACTATGAAGCTGTGGTGGGAGATTTTGGATTGGCAAAGCTTTTGGATCACCAAGATTCACATGTCACGACTGCTGTCAGAGGAACCGTGGGGCATATAGCCCCAGAGTATCTCTCAACAGGCCAGTCATCAGAGAAAACCGATGTTTTTGGGTTTGGAATCCTTCTACTTGAATTGATCACCGGTCAAAGAGCTCTCGAATTTGGGAAAACAACAAACCAGAAAGGAGTTATGCTTGATTGGGTGAGCAAAAACAAGTGTTTTTGATAATTTTGAACTCTATACATTTGCCTTGTACATTTGACTGATGGGTATATCATTGCAGGTTAAGAAAATTCATCAGGAAAAGAAACTTGATACGTTGGTCGACAAGGACCTGAAAAACAACTATGATCGGATTGAGCTTGAAGAAATGGTTCAAGTGGCTCTCCTGTGTACCCAATATCTTCCGAGTCATAGACCCAAGATGTCTGAAGTAGTTAGAATGCTTGAAGGAGATGGACTTGCAGAGAAATGGGAAGCTTCACAGAGAGCCGACACAACCAGGTGCAGAGCAAATGAGTTCTCTTCTTCAGAGCGGTACTCTGATCTCACAGATGACTCATCCTTGCTCGTCCAGGCAATGGAGCTATCAGGACCGCGGTGATCAAATTCTAGAAGAGAAACATGAAAATAAATCTGTCACAGAATGCAACAGCAAGACTATGTGTGGAAATGAGTTTGTTGTATAGTATCATGATATTCTCAAAGCTCTGGAAAGTGGTGGCAACTTCTGACTGTATAGAATCTGATTTCAATTACTGACATTTAGGCCGTGTGTTTACGAGTCCTTTTTTTACTTTTTTCTTTTTTGTATTGATGAGTGAAGGAATTTTCTGGTTGTTTCAAACTTGTAAGAATAATGTTGTAAGAAAACAAGGAATGAGTTTTAAGAGTTGTTTTCTATAGTGTACAACAGAACTTCACAGAGATTTGTTTTGAGTTCAAGAGTTTTTGGTATTAGAAGCAATCTTATCAGAAAACTGTCTCCAGTCTAATACTGTGTATGGATCTTCTTTCATTTTTCCTTTCTTTGTTTCCTCCTCCACAAACTCAAATTCCAAACACAGCCTAAATGAAAGTCTGACAGTTGCTGGATAACTCAAGCTTTCACTTCTATCCTTCCCCTAAGTCTCTTGTAATTTACAGAAAATATAGTCAACACAAATTTGTAGTATTGCAATTGTTAATTCCACACAAGGCTCTCATGAAAATCTCATAATATTAAAATTTGCAGGATGTGCTCAACCTAAGATATGATTAAAATTTATATTTAATATACACCAAAATATAAAAGTGTTTAATTGTGGATTTTCATTCAGAGTATCATAGATGGGTGAAAATGGTTCCCAATCACATGATTCATTGCAAATCTTCCCAATGTTGTACGGTATTCTAAGCTACAAATAGGAAATTGCAGCAAAGGAAGAGTTTCATTGTTAACAAAGGAACCAAAATAAATAAATAAAAGACAAAATAAACTAAATGATTTTTTGTGGGACTTTGCATGGATTGTAAATATTACTGTTAATATTATTTCATCATTTGCAACAACTTGGCCAAGATAAATACAAATGGAAGCCCAATGATCTGTCAAAAGAAGGAAAACAAACACAAAACAAAGAGATTTCATGTAAGAAAAACAGTTTTTACATATCAATCTTGGATGAAGATGATTTCAGCTTGTGCAGAAGCCCTTCGAAACCTCACCAACTCAATCAACATATTCAATCTTCCATCTGTAACATATACACTAGGCGTTATGCTCATTGTCTCAAGCATTGGTGAGTTTCTAAGTAAAAATTTGATGAATTCCATCTCATGTGGCACAGCAGACATATCTGTCATCTTCACAGTTTCAAGCAGACTGAATGTGCAATCAGACGGGCATTCTTTCTCCCAAAAATCCAAATCAAGAGCTTCTGTTGCAGTTGACGTATTTGAAGAACCCTAATTTATCAATCAATACAAGGAAATGAACAAGTGAATGGCCATTGTAATCTGAAATATAAAATATTTAATGAGTTTAAGATTATTCACCGAGATTTGAAGTTCTTGTAAACAAGGGGAATTCACAATCAAACGAAGAACCACCAGTATCTCTTTCATGTCCTCGAAACTCACTTGATACAATTCAACAACTTTTAAATGGTTATATGCAACTGGAAGTTTTCCTAGGTCGTTACCTATACTCAAATACTTGACAAAAACAATAACATAAGAAGCACTTTGGCCACGAGTAAGCACTAGACTGTGTTTTCCATAGAACCTAAATAAATAAAAAACAAATTTAGTAAAGTCTTACCTTGGTGAAGTAAATATGTCCAATAAGTCTCTCAAGGCATGGTACACTGCCAAGAAACTTATCAAAGTTGCAACTTGAACTTTGTTCAAAATGCTCGGCAATGTCATCAGTCATATACATAGCAACAGATATAGCAAGCAAAAGTGGGGTATATTTGAGACATATGTCTTTAAATTCGCCTTCCAGACACAAGTATTTGAGATTTGGAGCACAGATAGTAAGAGCTAAACTATCAAAGTACGATAACGTCAGACTTTCAAGAAAAGGGCAACTTGATATGAGACTTTCAACAACGTCAGGGGCAATTAAAACTTGTTGAAGATTGAGGTATTTCAAACATAAGAATCCTTTAAAAGTCGGAGGAGGGTCCAATTCACAGCGAATTAGCTCCAAACGAGTCAATTTTCGACAGAAGAAAAGACAAGAAGGAGCCCTAAACCACTCGCCTTCTCCTAATTCAAGAACCAATTCTTTAATACCATTCCTTGATAGAAAAAGCAGCCATTGATCTATATCGGGTGAGCTTTGCAAGTATCCACTAGACAAACTGAACTTGTGAATTGGTCCATCATGAAGAAAAAGAAACCGAGTAATGAACTTTGCAAGGCTGTCCTCAACAGCTCCTTTGTCATTACAAAGCGTTGCACAATTGTCATCAAATACAAGTTGAGTAAGGTTAGCCCATTTATACCTCCATTTACTTGATAAATGGCATGTTCTTACTGCATCCCTTATCGGAAGCTTTGTTAGGATGGTTTCTATAATACTTTGAGGCAGATCACTAATCAAATCTTGCCCTAAAACATTATCCATGTGCAGTTTTCTGTTGAATTACCTACAGGCAGAGAAGAAAACAATACATCAACAGTCTTTCGGATTTCACAACAATTAAATATGAACCAAACCCATGAAAATTTTCCCCTCGCACTCTGTTTAGTTGCAGAGAAAATTTAGGAACTAGGAGAAGAAAAAAAATATCCTCATCAGCTGAATTGCCTACAGGCAGGAAAACAACACATCAACACAGTCTTTCGCATTTCCCATTAATTAAATTTGAACCAAACCCATGAAAATTTTTTCCTCACTCTGTTTGGTTGCAGAGAAAATTTAGGTAATAGAAGGAAAAAAAAAAAACTCATCGGGAACTTCAGACAAAAAAATACCTCAATTCTACTGAACCAAACACAAAAATTTCGATTAAAAACTACTGAAATTTTAATTCTTTAGATGACACGGATAACGCATAACAGTTGATTCAAAAGCTAATTTTCTTTTCTTTGCATCGATTTTTGTCAACAAACAAACGGTGGGTTGTCCTAAATTTTCCGTTGCAATTTCACTGGCAGTGATCAACAAAATTTAACCCCAAATTCCAATGATTCATAACATGTTTAATACTAGAGATATCAAACCGATATCCAGAATCATCAGATCATACAGGCAACGAAATGCACAGACAAGAAGGATTAAAAAAAAAAAAAATCCAAACTTTGATGTTGAAAAAGAATAAAACAAGAGGTAAAAGGAGCGAGAAAACTAAGAAGTAAGAAATACCAGAGATTGAAAAGATGAAGAAAAGCCACTCCTTTCATTGATCTTCTTCTTCTTCTGTATATTGCCGCCTCTTCGGAGAGAGAGGAAGGGGGGGGCTGTAATGGCATATTTCCTGAGTACGCCATTCTTACAACTTTAATCCACCTAGGGTGGATTTTTTTCTTTACAATAATGCTTGAGAGCACTAATTAATATTATTACTAATGATGTGACAGTAGGTCCCATCCACTGCCACATTATTTGTTGTGTCTTGGTTTTTTTTTTTATTTTTTTTTTTGTTTTTTTTCACTTTATTAGTGATGGGTTAGAGATACCAAATTAATGCTATGTAACATTGTTATTTTCTTTATTCCCATTGTACTGTAAAACAGCTTTACCTGGTTTATCATTATTGTTTTTTGGTGAATAAAATAAAATTTCCATATACAAAATTGACTTTTCAAAAGTTGTTTGGAGTTTTCTTAGGTGTGCAACCCACAAAAGGTGTAAGTGTAAGGTGTAAGTGTAAGTGGAAGGTATAAATGAAATGTATAAGTTGCACACCATGTGCCACTTACACAAAAGGTGTAAGTGCAAGGTAAAAAAAGTGTAAGTGTAAGGTGTAAGTGAACACAAAAAGGTGTAAGGTGTAAGTTGCACACTATAGCATTACCCAAGTTGTTTTTACTTAACGGGCAATTAATTTTAAGTTAATTAAAAACGGTTTTGGTAAAATTGTTTTTGAGTAATTTTTTTTTATTTGTATTTTCAACATAAGTATTATTTGTGAAAAATATTTTTAATACATAAAACAGTTTTAGAAAAACTGCTTTATAATACGATTTTACGAAAATCATTTTCATGAAAAAAATTTATGTGTGTGTGTTTTGTTTGGGTTAAAAGTGATATGTTCCAACAGTCTGAAACACACACACACGTTGCAGTTCAACAAAGAATGGCGAAGAGAGAGACACGAAGAGCACCGCGGAGAAAGTGAAGAAGACGAAGGCCACCACGAGAGCTTTAGCCAAAAAAAAGAAGACGAAGACCTGAAAACATCCTTGCAACTTTTCAAAACCTTAGTTTCAGCAATTAATCCCTAATTTTGAAATTCAAAATCCCAAATTTGAAATAAAAACCCTCATTTATGCAATACAAACCCGAATGTGGATGTTTGCTGAAGGTCTTTCTCGTTTTGCTGGTGGTGTCGTGCTGCCCGTTATTCGTTTGCTTGCCCTTCGTCGGTTTTCCTTGTAAGTTAATGTCAATTATGTTGGAGTGTGTCAACACAAATCACCTGGGTCTCACTTAAACCCAACAAGAAAAGAAAAATGAAATACAAAATGTTCCCCATAAAACGATTTTTGAAAAGTCGTATTATAAAATGGCTTTTATTAAAGCGTTTTATGTATTCAAAATATTTTTGGCAAACAATATTTATGTTGAAAATATAAATTGGAAAAAAAAATACTAAAAACCGATTTTACCAAAACTGTTTTTAATTTACTCAGAATTTAATTACACGTTAAGTAAAAACAACTTTTGAAAAGCCGATTTTTTGTAGGGAAACTTAATTATTTTTTTATTCACAAAAAAGGGCATTGGTAAAGCCGTTTTACTCCATTGTGGGAATAAAGAAAAAAATCCACCCTAGAGTGAGAATAAAGTTGTGAGAATGGCATACTCAGGAAAAAAACGCCGATTGGAAGCATATTGATAGATAGAGATACTAAATATGGTAAATTACACAAATCACCGATGTGGTATATTGAAAATACAGATAACACCCTTATATTTTTTAAAATTACACTAACATCCATTGTTTTAAGGCTCAGTTTGGTTAGGATGAATGAGAGGGAGATTTATGATCTGGAGTTGGGCCGAGATAACGGCCGAGAAGATTAGTAGCCAAGTGGATTATTGGACCGAGATGATCCACGGTCCACTCAGAATTGGGCTACTAGGACCTGGGCTGGGCTGGGCAGGTGTTGGGCCAAGTATGCGCCGCCCAGTCCGGATATAAGTTGCCCGGTTAAGGCAACGCTCGGTTAGACCGAGCTACGTGTATGGCATAGGCGAAGCCAGTCAGGTTGGCTGAACGGCGCCAGGAAAGACGTCATCGACCGAGGTACTTGCCTGCTCGGCAAGAAGGCCGACCACAGTCAAGATAAATGACCGGCGCCCGGAAAGGCGTAGTCAGCCGAGATATAGGTTTGCTCGGCAGCAAGGCCGATCACAGGTGAGTACGAGATGTCCCAGGTATGGCCTTGCCGAGATACGGCTTAGCTCGGTTCTCTGGAGCTTAGCTTGTGAAGTGCTTGGGCGTGAAGCACAGCCCGGCCTTGGATTGAGCAGCTCGGCTACCGGGCACCAGCAGAGATGGCTGGCAGTTGAGATTAGGTGATGTTCAGCAAGGTTTGCGCTAACAGATGGGAAAGCAGAGCCACGTGTCAGGAGATGACTGGGAGTGGATATGGGGCGCGGAGGGTATATAAGCATGTCTGCGCCCCGCATACGCGACAGAGGAACACATTGTAAGGCATTCTTACAACATAACATTCCCCTCTCTCTCTCTCTCTATATCCCTAGGTGTGTGCTAACTTGATTGTCGGAGGGGTTTTCCGGCCACACACCGCCGGGTAGCTCATCGCCGTTGTGCTTTCAGGTGATCGGACAGAAACGGAGCTTGGAAGAAAGGAGTACGGGCTTGCTGGAACATTTGCTCCCCGTACAATTGGCGCCGTCTGTGGGAAGCTTGCAGACAAAACCTTGTCTTCCACGCTCGTCTGACCGCCGACTATGGCGAACAACGAAGAGTTTCCGCTGTCCGCTATCGACGGAGTTACTCCGGATTCAGGTAGACGAAGAGAGGGGCATCCAGACATCATTCCGATGTCAAACCTGGAGACATTCCAGGGAGAACAGTCAGGTGACGCACGAGATAAGCGCGGAAGGAGTCATGGTCATTCATGGAGTCCAGACGGACATCGGCGGCGGAGAGACTCACACGCCAGGCGCCTGGAAAACAAGCTGAAGGACCAGGACGCCGTCATTCGGCGCATGGCGGCAGAGATGGAGGAGCTGAAGCGGCATGTCAAAGGGAAGGCTGTAGCTGGAGTGGGAGACCACAGTGAGCGCACCCAACCCCGCCGTTCGGGTAGCCAGAGTCAGCGACACACTCCGTCCATCTCCATTACCAGAAGTTACAAGGTTGGCGATTCTGATGTGCGCGCAGAGAAGTCCAGCGCGTAAGATAGTACTTACCAGCCCTCACGTCTGGCGACGACGTCGAGGTACTCCTATTCCACTTGCACAGAAGACTTGCGGGCAGTTTTAAAGGAGCGGGCTCACCGGCGGGAGGCTCAAAGGATACCGGCGTTCCAGCGGTTATCCTATGGGGTTCACGCCAGCGAGGAGGTCGGAATACCTCCACCCCGCCAAGCAACACCACTCCCGGTGGATTCCGACTTGGCAAGGTTGAGCGCCACCCCTTTCTTCCTGGAAATAGAGACAACACCTCTTCCGTCGGGCTTCCACCAGCCAAAGTTCACATTGTACGACGGGAAGGCGGATCCTTACATGCACGTAAGCCATTTCCGACAGGTCATGGCCGGACATAGGCGGAATGACGCTCTTATGTGCCTCATCTTTCCGTCAAGCTTGGGTGAACTGGGTTTGAAGTGGTTCGAAAGGCTGCCGGAGGGAAGTATAGAGAGGTGGCATCAATTGGCCGAAGCCTTTGTGACACGCTTCAAAACCAACACCAAGACACCTAAGGAAATGGATCACCTACTGAGTGTCAAGATGGAACCGAGTGACACATTGAAGGCATACAACTCCAGATATTGGGAAACCTTCAATGAGATTTTGGATTGCCCGGTCAACCTAGCAATAACCCAATACAAGCGAGGTCTCCCGGTCGGGCATAGACTGCGGGACGTGCTTACCATGCATCAGCCGACTTCCATGGGCCAGCTCATGCAGCGCATCAATGAGCACATCTGGGTTGAGGATGATGCGTCGGCGTCTACTGTCAAGGCAACTCCGGCAGCAGCGGACAAGAAGACAGCAGGCAAGGTGCACGCAGTTGGACAGGAGTCCAGCCGCTCAAGTGACAGAACAGAGGAATCAGACCGTGGTTCAAATCGGAAGAACCGGGGTAGAGGACGTCGGAACGATCGGGATGATTACCCCAGAGACGATGTTGCGGATGCCAACAGAAGGTTGAAGGCAAGAACTAGCATCACCACGGTCTTCAAGATTCCAATCTATCGCATACTTAGTGAAATCCGAGACGAGGAGTATGTCCGGTTTCCTGCTAAGTTGGGCGATGGACAGAAAGGCTACAATCCGCGGTATCGTTGCACATTCCACCGAGAGAGAGGCCACCGGACTGAGGATTGTTTGCCTTTAAGGTAACACCTAGAAGAGCTGGTCGCGGCCGGTCACTTAGACCTTTACATTGATGGCGGCGTAAAGCCGAATCATGCTCCGGTTGATCCCAGGGGATAGGATGACTGAGATGCGCCGCCACAAAGAGTTATTAATGTCATCTACGGCATAGTGGAACCGGAGCGTGTTTGCGAACTCCGGGGAATGATCAAGAAAGCAGAGCATATGAGAGAAGTTTTGTCGGTACAGCCCGCCATCAAGAGGGGGAAGACCGAAGAGAAAGATGTGATTAGTTTCACCTCAAGGGATCTAGAGCGTATCCAGACGCCGCACAACGATGCCCTGGTAGTGACACTTCGCGTCAAAGAATTCGATGTCAAACGGATCTTGATCGATCAGGGAAGCTCGGTCGAGATCATGTATTATTACGCGTTCAAACAGCTCAAACTCTGAGAAACAGACTTGGCACCGGCAACTTCGCCACTTGTTGGTTTCAATTCACAGCCAGAGTGGCCTTTGGGAAAAATTATCCTACCGGTCAAAGCGGGATCCGTGGTCAAACAAGTGGAGTTCTGGGTGTTACAAGTGCCTTCGACTTACAACCTCATCCTTGGGAGGGGATGGCTTCACGCCATGCAAGCTGTAGCATCGACCTACGACCAGGTGATGAGATTCCCCTCGGCTATGGGGCCAATCGAGGAGATTTGGGGGGATCAGGTCATGTCCAAACAGTGCTTCGTGGCGGTGAACGGCAGCCGGGCTGCTAAAGGGTTCGTGCAAATGATAGAAGGACCAGAAAACCAAGGTGTTTTGGAGGATGTGGGCACCAAGGCAGAGGACAAAGCTGTGGAGGACTTGGTTGAGGTGCGAATCGATATGGAGCGGCCGGATAAGTTCTTCCTGCTCGGTTCCAGCCTTACTGCCCAGGAGAGGACCGAGATGGTTGAATTCTTGATGGCCAACGTCGAAGTCTTCGCATGGTCGCCTTACGACATGCCCAGTCTCGATCCAAATTTTATCTGCCATCACCTCAACGTCTTCCCTAGAGCAAAGCCAGTCATCCAACAAACAAGGAGATCGGCGCTGCATCACGCCAAAGTAGTAGCAGAGGAAGTCAAAAATCTGCTTGAGGCAAGAGCAATTCAGGAAGTGCACTACCCTCGGTGGATCTCCAACACCGTAGTAGTGCCCAAGAAGAATGGAAAATGGCGAGTCTGTGTTGACTACAAAACAGTCAACCGAGCTTGTCCCAAAGATAGCTTCCCTTTACTGCGGATTGACCAGCTCGTGGACTTGACGGCTGGACATAACAGGCTCAGTTTCCTGGATGCCTACCGCGGTTACCATCAGATCGCCATGCATGGGCCTGACCGAGAGATCACTTCTTTCACGACTCCAAGAGGACTCTTTTGTTACCGGGTCATGCCTTTTGGTTTGAAGAACGCCGGGGCAACCTTTCAGAGGATGGTGACCAAAATGTTTGCTCCTTTGCTTGGCCGGACAATGGAGGCTTACATCGATGATATGGTGGTAAAAAGCCAACACGAAGCAGACCATTTGTCCGACTTAGCCGAGATGTTTGCCATTCTCAAAAAGTTCGAGTTGCGCCTGAATGCGTCCAAGTGTGCCTTCGGCGTGGGATCTGAAAATTTTTTGGGGTTCCTAGTCACAAATCGCGGCATCGAAGCAGACCCGACTCAGATCAGAGCCGTGCAGGAGTTGAGGCAGCCTAGCTCGGCAAAGGACGTGCAGCATCTGGCCGGAATGGCCGCCGCGCTTAATCGATTCATAAGCCGGTCATCAGATCGCTGTCGTCCATTCTTTCAGGCATTAAAATCAAAGTTCTCGTGGGATGAAACGTGTGACCAAGCTTTGACCGAGCTCAAGGAGTATCTGTCTTCCCCGCCACTGTTGGTTACACCTCAGCCGGGCGAGGAACTTTTTCTTTACCTTGCCGTCTCTTAACATGCAGTCAGTGCGGTGCTCGTTCGCGCTGAAGGAATTAAGCACCTCCTAATTTTCTATGTCAGTAAAACCTTGCTGCCGGCAGAGACGAGGTATCTGCCGTTGGAAAAGCTCGCGTTGGCATTAATGATGGCTTCGAGGAAGTTGGCACATTATTTCCACGCTCATTCCATCATTGTGCTGACCGAATTCCCCCTGAAGGCCTTGTTTGAACGGGCGGACTTCTCTGGCCGAATTCTCAAGTGGGCAGTCGAATTGGGGCAATTTGATGTGAAATTCCAGCCGCGCACAGCTATAAAAGCCCAGACTTTGGCCGATTTCGTTGCAGAATTCTTGCCAGGGACCCATTCGACATGCCCGGTCGATATTGCCATGGCAGAAGAAAGGGAGAGTGCGAGCCAGTCTGAGATACAACAACTTGGTGGAGTTGGCGTCGCGGAATTTGCACGCCCCACCGGAGTGCCCACCACTTGTACAAACCTACCGACCGGTGACGCGACGACGGAGTCAGGTCTTGTAGTGCCACCCACTCTGTCCGGTAACCCATCACCAGGAGGGGAGGAAATAGATCTACTCAGCATAGAGCCTGCGGCTAACATAGTACCGCGACCTGGTGATTCGCCTATGGACTTAGGCATTGTAGATTCACTTGCTGAGTCCGGTGCCGAATCACCAAGGGGGGCTGGACAGAAACCAGTCGACGCAGAACTCGAAACCGGACAGCCGAGCAACCGTGATCCCATCACCCTTCGCGACTCTCAGGACCCTTCAGACTGTTGGAAGCTTTTCGTGGGGGAGATGTGGAAGCTTTTTGTTGATGGAGCGTCCAACTGTCACGGTGCCAGGCTAGGTGTCGTTCTTATCTCTCCTGATGGTCTAACCATCGAACACTCCATCACGCTTGGCTTCCCAGCATCTAACAACGAGGCTGAGTACGAGGCCCTTTTGGCCGGGCTCAAGAGCGCTATTCAGATGAAGGCTACCGAGCTGATTGTGTACAGTGACTCCCAACTTGTGGTTAACCAAGTCTCTGGGATTTACGAAGTAAAGGATGAAAGAATGGCGAAGTACCAAGCTCTGGTCAGGGAACACATCAAACAGTTTCTGGCAATCAGAGTCCAACAGATTGGCCGTGAAGAAAACAGCCGGGCTGATGAACTGGCCGGCCTCGCTTCGATGGTAGATAGTACGTCTCCAAACCCCATGTTAATTGACTTTCTTCCACGGCCAAGCATTGAAGACCCCGGGCAGACGGATGTACTCTGCGCCGCGCAGGGCCCTTCGTAGATGGACTCCATAATCTTGTTTCTCATGGACCGGACTCTACCAGCCGACAAGAAAGAAGCACACAAAGTCCGGGTGAAGTCAGAGCGGTTTTGGCTCTCTCCATCTGGTGCGTTGTATAAAAAGTCCTTCACTGGTCCTTATCTAAAGTGCGTGCACCCGAGTAGTGTGGAGGCCTTCCTGTTCGAAATTCACGAAGGCATTTGTGGCAGCCATATAGGGGACAGGTCCTTGGCCTACCGAGCTATTTCGCAGGGATACTGGTGGCCGTGCATGCAGGCCGACGCACAAAAGTACGTCCGCAAATGCGAGAAATGCCAGAAATTCGCCCGTCAGATCCATCAGCTTGCCAGGGAACTTCTTCCCCTCACCAGTCCTTGGCCTTTCGCCATGTGGGGGCTAGATATAGTAGGGCCATTGCCAACAGCACCGGGCAACCGTAAATTCTTCATCGCGGCCACGGATTATTTCACGAAATGGGTTGAGGCTGAGCCCTTGGCAACAATCAAGGAGAAAGACGTGAAGCGGTTTGTCTAGCAGAACGTGGTCATACGGTTTGGCGTCCCAAAAATTTTGATCTCTAATAATGGCACCCAGTTCGACGGTTGCCTATTCAGAGGATTTTGTGAAGATCTGAAGATTGAGTTTTACAACTCCACTCCGGCTTACCCACAGTCCAATGGTCAAGCCGAAGCATCGAACAAGACTATTTTGGATGGATTGAAGAAACGACTGGAAAAGGCAAAGGGAAAATGGGCCGATGAGTTACCCAGCGTCCTTTGGGCATACCAAACCACCCCGCGGCAATCTACCGGGGAAACTCCATTCGCTTTGGCTTATGGCATGGAGGCGGTTATACCTTTGGAAGTTGGCATGCCCACCCTGAGAAGCGAGAGTTTTGAGCCAGAACTGGATGCCAAGGCAATTGCTTTGGAGTTGGACCTAGTGGAAGAGCGTCAGGAGAAGGCCCTTATCCACATCGCCGCCTACCAACAAGAACTCTCAAAGAAGTACAACAAAATGGTGCACCCCAGACCATTCAAGGTTGGTGATTGGGTTCTGAGGAAAGTTATGGGCAACACCCTGGTGCCAGGTGAAGGCAAACTAGGGGCAAATTGGGAAGGACCCTACAAGATCACCGGTCTGGCGGGCAAGGGGGCTTACCACTTGGAGGATCTGGAGGGAAGAGCCATTCCCCGGCCATGGAACGCGGCCAACCTTAAACTGTATTATTTCTAGCTTTAGCCTTCTTTTCTTGTGCAAATGAGTTTTTTGGCTTGCACTTCAGAATGTAAATTCTTTTTGTCAATATAATAGAAGTGATTTTGCTCTAGATTGTTGTTCTTAAATGAAAAAACCGAGATGATTTGCTCCGGTTGGTGCAGTTGATGTTTTGTTCAACTTAGATGTTTCTTGTCGAGATGTTTTGCTCTAGCTGGAAGAGTTGGTGTTTTGTCCAACTTAAGATTCCCAACCGAGATGATTTGCTCCGGTTGGTGCAGTTGATGTTTTGTTCAACTTAGATATTTCTTGCCGAGATGTTTTGCTCCGGCTGGACGAGTTGGTGTATTGTCCAACTTAAGATTCCCGACTGAGATGATTTGCTCCGGTTGGTGCAGTTGATGTTTTGTTCAACTTAGATATTTCTTGCCGAGATGTTTTGCTCCGGCTGGAAGAGTTGGTGTATTGTCCAACTTAAGATTCCCGATCGAGATGATTTGCTCCGGTTGGTGCAGTTGATGTTTTGTTCAACTTAGATATTTCTTGCCGAGATGTTTTGCTCTGGCTGGAAGAGTTGGTGTTTTGTCCAACTTAAGATTCCCAACCGAGATGATTTGCTCCGATTGGTGCAGTTGATGTTTTGTTCAACTTAGATATTTCTTGCCGAGATGTTTTGCTCCGGCTGGACGAGTTGGTGTTTTGTCCAACTTAAGCCATCCCAATCGAGATGATTCACCCCGGCTGAAGAAGTTGGCGTTTTGTCCAACTCAGTTATTCCCAACCGAGATGCCTGTGCCGGTTGGAAGGGTTGGTTGTTCGTTCGACTTGTTATCACCAACCGAGATGGATATTCCGGTTTGTGAAGTTGCTGTTTTAATTATGCTTAAGTACTTCAACCGAGTTGTCTATACCGCTTGACGAAATGTTCAAATTTGTGATTTATGCCGAGATGTTTTGTTGAAGATGGAATTGATGTTAACCGTGCAAACACTTAGCAAAAATATCAAGTTTTTTCATTACTTAAAAGTCATTACAAAAGGTGGGGACAGAGCCCGGTTACATGGAAATGCCAAACATACAAAAGAAAAGAAAACTAAACTAGGGGGGAGAGGTTGGTGAACTCGTCCTCGGTCGTTTCAAGGTTAACGGTTGGGCTCTTGTCTTGGCCACCGGACTCGTCGTTACCGAGCTGCTCCTGCACTTCGGCGTCCTCTGCCTCGGTATCCGTCTCGTCGTCTCCGTCTTCAAGCCCTTCCTCGGCCTCGGCTTGCAACGCTCTGAAGACGTCGTTTGCGTAAGGCACGAGGTAGACCGGTAGGGAAGCAGGAGGAGGATTGGCGAACACATCGGTGCCGGAGCCCTGACCGAGATGCTCACAAGCCGATTTCCAGCCGGCTTTGAAGTAGATGTCCTGAGTTGCGAACACCTGCTTCTTGTAGTTTTCTTCGGCTTCATTGAAACCGGCATTGTTTGCATCTCGGCGGTCCTTCTTTCGTGATTTCTTTAGAGCGTTTAGCTCGGCCTGGAGCTCATCTTGTTTCTTCTCAGCGGCCTCCAGTTGGCCAAGCAGTCTGTTGTTGTTTGCATTGGCGTTCTCAAGAGAAGTTTTTGCCCGGTCAAGCTCGGTTTGGAGGCTCTGGACTTGGCTGGCAGTGTCCTGGGCCTTTTGCCGGAGTCTATGTATGTGTTCTATAACCAGATGTTGTTTCTGAATAGCCTGCAAGCAGCAAAGTTGATCAGAGAAGGAACCGGTCTAACACTTAAAAAAATTTCGAAGGAAGATTGACTTACCCTGGCCATGGACTTGACAGATGATTTTACCAACCGAGTATCTGGGACGTGGTCACTACCGACCACGTCACTCGGTAGTAGGAGTGCTTTGGAGAGATCGAAGGTGAGCAAGTGCTCCTTGTCAGCCTTGATCGAAGCAGTTGCCGGGATGTCCTGGCCCCGGTGTTTCAACTGAGGGCGCCAGGCCGGTATTGGGTTAACTGTTTCAGTTGGTTGCTCGGTGGTGAGCTCGGCCTCCAACTCGGCGGACGGATCCGCGCGAGCTCGCTTGCTAGCCCGACGTTGAGATGGTTGCCTGCTGGATTGCCCGGCAGCCGGAGAAGAAAGAGCGATCACGGCATCGCTTGTTTGTCCGGTGGCTGGCGAGCGGGTGGCAACGCTCGGTATCTCGGCCGATGTGGCTGTGAGCAAGTTCTTGATTCTGCTTCTTTTTGCCATCTCTTGCTCCTCGGTTAGACGGATGAATGGGACGTTTGGTAGGGTTGGATCTGGTGGAGGTGATGGGGCGTGAAGGAAGTCTGTGACTTTGCTCCGGCGGGGGGCAGAATATCTGTATGTGGGTGTGTAGCTGAGCAACTGATTGCAATCACGGTTGCGATACCGGAGTGCGGTCCTGATTGCCTCGACGTTGGGAAAGTGGTAGTTGGCTTGTAAGGCTTGGATTGCTACAAAAAAGACAAGAGAAAATGATTAAGTATAGAAACAAGGAAAGAATAAGACAACCGAGCTAAATTGCGCGGCTTAGATGTGTTGCCAAAGTTCTTGCTTATCATCCAGCCCGGTACCGCGGCTGTTTCGTAGTTGCCTGACACCCAGAAGAAATCATCGTCGTGAAGATCCTTATCTGGAGTGCCGGTTACGATTTTCTCCCTCCCCGGTCTAATTTTGAGGTAATAGGCGAGACCGTCGCCGGTGTGGCCTAATGTGTATTGGCGAAGGATCTCGGCTAGACCTAGGCTTATGCCTAGCCGGTTGTTCAGTTCGTGTACGCCGTTTATTATCCGGTATGTGTTGGTGGATACTTGGGTTGGCGCCAACCCGGTTCGGCGTAGTAACTCAGTCATGAGGGGATTAACCAGGAAACGGAGGCCTCCTTCTACTATTGACAGCACGGTGAAGGGGCATTGGTCAAGTCTGCCCCAGGGTGTTGTCTTTTCTACCGCCAGCTCTAGATGGACGTCGGCCGGGATGCCGTACTCCTCTCTAAAGGCTTCTAGCGCGGCTGGAGAGTCCACTAGGAAGCGGAATTTTCCCATGTGACCGAGCTAGTGTATCACGGCTGAGGGGTTTGGCACAGTGCTAGTTGGATTTTGCTCGGTCTTGAGAGCCTCAGTTGTGGTCAATGGTCCCCTTGGACTCTGCAGGAAAAGGATGGCAAGTATGAGTGTGAGCGCGGTCGCGCAAAGCGAGCTTGATTTTAGCTCGGTCATCAAAAGTGCCAAACCACCTCGGTGTTCTAAGCTTACCAAGGAGCCCGGTCGCCCAAGTGGACCAGATATTAGCCCGGTTGGACGACTTGGTCCAATTTGCTATCTCGGTTTTGGCTGGGTTTGTGACAAACATGTTATTTGCTCGGTTCTTAGAGTTTTTTTGGATCAAAAGAAGGCCAGGAGCCCGGTCCGCCCCAGTTCTTCAGTGTTCTTCAGGAAAAATGAAGAACACCATGAATGTTCGAAGGTTTAGGATGGTTTTTGGTGCCCAAATCCTAAAAGCTACATTTTTCTATCCTAATGTGTGAAATACCAGAAGAAATGGCAACAAAAGAGAGGTTAAAGGGCATACCTGTGAAGGGCAGTGGCTCTTCCCTCTTCCAACACGAGCTCAGCGATGGCGAGGGAGAAGGGGGCACAGGAGCTCTGAGATGCTTGAACGAGGGAATGGCAGTATGAAGGAATGAGAGAGGGGAGTGGCCTGTATATAGGCTGAAAATCGCCAAAATTTGAATTTTGGCAAGACGGCGGTTGGCCGCTCGAGGACGAATGGGAGGGCACCACCTGTCACCATTAATGGCAGCATCAGATTTGAAGGGACGGGGGACAGGTGAGGCGTCAGCCGAGCAAAACGAAGAGACAGGCTGGAAAGTCGAGGAGTCGACCGGGCTACGTTCGTAGCAGGGATCATTAGCCGTGGAGTATAACCGGACAAGTTCGCAAAGAGGAATGTTTAACTAGCTCGGTTACCATTTCGCATTCTGACAACCGAGGAGGTGTAATCTCGGTCGAAGTGAGTAATCCCAGTCACGCTTTTGCGAACGGGATTAAGGGGCAATTGAGAGGGAGATTTATGATCTGGAGTTGGGTCGAGATAACGGCCGAGAAGATTAGTATCCAAGTGGATTATTGGACCGAGATGATCCACGGTCCACTCAGAATTGGGCTACTAGGACCTGAGCTGGGCAGGTGTTGGGCCAAGTATGCGCCGCCCAGTCCGGATATAAGTTGCCCGATTAAGGCAACGCTCGGTTAGACCGAGCTACGTGTATGGCATAGGCGAAGCCAGTCAGGTTGGCTGAATGGCGCCAGGAAAGGCGTCATCGACCGAGGTACTTGCCTGCTCGGCAAGAAGGCCGACCATAGTCAAGATAAATGACTGGCACCCGGAAAGGTGTAGTCGGCCGAGATATAGGTTTGCTCGGCAGCAAGGCCGATCACAGGTGAGTACGAGATGTCCCAGGTATGGCCTTGCCGAGATACGGCTTAGCCCGGTTCTCTGGAGCTTAGCCTGTGAAGTGCTTGGGCGTGAAGCACAGCCCGGCCTTGGATTGAGCAGCTCGGCTGCCGGGCACCAGCAGAGATGGCTGGCAGTTGAGATTAGGTGATGTTCAGCAAGGTTTGCGCTGATAGATGGGAAAGCAGAGCCGCGTGTCAGGAGATGACTGGGAGTGGATATGGGGCGCAGAGGGTATATAAGCATGTCTGCGCCCCGCATACGCGACAGAGGAACACATTGTAAGGCATTCTTATAACATAACATTCCCCTCTCTCTCTCTCTCTCTCTCTCTCTCTATATCCCTAGGTGTGTGCTAACTTGATCATTGGAGGGGTTTTCCGGCCACACACCGCCGGGTAGCTCATCGCCGTTGTGCTTTCAGGTGATCGGACAGAAACGGAGCTTGGAAGAAAGGAGTACGGGCTTGCTGGAACATTTGCTCCCCGTACAATGAAGATGATAGAAAGTGAAAGAAATGGAAAAAAATAAAATTTTTCTAAAGTTTGTTTAGCATGAAAGTGGTGGAAGTTATAAGAAAATTAATTTTCCTGTACAACTTATAATAGCATGGTAACTAAGCTTCTAGTTTCTTGCAAAAAACATAAAAAAAATAAAAAAATAAAAATAAAAATAAAAATAAAAAAATACAAGAAAGTTAAATTTGTTATAAAAGTAGTTACTTATAATTAGAATTCCTATTTTTTTACAAAATTTTCATCCTAATCAAATTCATACGAGAAAAGATATTTTCTGTTTCTTTTCTTTCACTTTACTTTCTACCACTTTCACTTTTCATAATTTATTTATTTTTTTCTAAAATGGAGCCGGGTTTGGATTCTCTCCAATTAGTTATCTCAATTTGAGAGGGCGTTTGGATATAGTGGGCCCATTTTGGGGCTGATCTCGGTGATCCGAACAGTTTATTTTTTAAGACTTGTTGAGTAGAATATTATGTGAAAAATTAAAATAATCGGATATTGGTAATTACATATTTGAATTACATTTGTATTATATTGAAATTATAATTGTCCTCCATTTTTGTAAAACAAATGTAGTTCAAACATATATATAGTTACTGATATCCGATCAGTTTAATTTTTTGCATGAACATTCTACTTAATAAGTCTTAAAAAGTGAACGGTTCGGATTACCAACATCGACCTACCAATTCGAAACGCCCTCTCAAGTTGGATGGCCAACTTGGGATAATCTAATCCCTTATTTTAATGTATGATTTTGGGTCTCAAATAGGGATGGTCACAGGGATGAGTTTGGGATGGGTTATTTCCAGTCTGTATTATATCAAGGGCAGGGTAAATCTGATTGGTGAAAGGGGTGAGACAAATTAATTTTACAACTTAAAAATTAAAAATACTAATAAAAATTATAGATAATATAGTATATTATGACTAGTGATTTATAATTAATGAAAGTTAAAATACATAAGATAAGAAATAAATACTAAGTGTAATTTTTAGGTTTTAATTTTATCATGTTTAAAAAATTAAATGATATATATACATATAAATATATTTAGTAAATATTAATGGAGTGAGACATGTTAGAACAGAGTAGGAAAATTAAAATCTGTTCCTACCCCACTTTGTCATTGATGGTTGAAAAAATTCGTGCAAAACAAGGCAAAAGATGCAAAGGTAAAGCGAGGCAAGAAAAAATCACATCCTCTAATCCCGAACTAACATATTGTGCATTAATGTATAAAGAAAATACATTTAACACACCTAATTTTTTAAAAATATTTCACTGGTAAGAAATTTTCACTCACTCTATAGCAACGAATTCTTACCATAGCAATGAATTCTTATCGGTAAGAGTTTGTTGTGGAGGTATTTTTGTGGAAGAAATTTGTAGGGATGTAACACTGTTAATTTCAAGAAACAAAAATGCTTTGTCTAATGGATTGCGGGCTTTGGTTATTGTTGGAAATTGGGCCGGGTATTGGACCTGAATTTGGGCGCCCATGTGGCATGACCCATGACCAATGAAATTATCCATTTAAGTTTGAATTTGAACTTGAATTTGAATTTTTTGCATAATCCACAATCAATATCTATATTTACCATATCTTATCAAGAGATATAGATAGATGGATAGATAGATATTGATTGCTATATATTTGATTATATAATCTGAATGATATAGAATATCATATATGTTATGTGTTTTTACCCATAACCTTCTTCCCAGAATCTCTCTCTAACTCTCTCTCATATGAAAAACAATCAAGTTTTTGCACTATGACTAGTGTGGGTGATACTCATACTGTAGTATCACTCCACTGCTGGGAGTTTGTTGTTCGCATTTTTGAAGCACGTGATTTACCCACAAAATTCTTCGCTTCAGGTTCTATCACCTAAGGTATGATCTGAAATTTTTATCTACTGTGTTATACTTGATTAACATTGGTATCAGAGCCTTAATATGTGTTTTCGTGCTTATTTTTATGCATTAAAATATGTGTATAATTTTATATAAATATATACACGATATATGCATGAAAATTAATAATTTTCGAACTATCTCCGATCGACCTGAAATTTATATATATTATAGTATATTTAATGTAGAACATATCTGCAAAGTTTCATGAAAATCCAACAGTTAGATTTCAAGAAAAATGAAGACCCATTTTTTTGTCAAAACTTTATATGCATGATGGTTTTACATGCTTTAATTTCAGTCTATAAATCTTACATATTTAGAATCCTTGTTTCGAGACCTTAGAAACCATATATTATTTGTTAGATTTGGCTTTACGGTTAATGAGATACATTAAACCCTAATTTGGGTTCGTTTTGATTTTTTGATGGCTTGAGGAGGAATATGAAGTGCAGGATTTCTGCACTTCCACTTTCATTAGAGAGAGAGTGTAATACATCTCATCTTTTATGTTCATTCAATGTCTTTTTTGAGACCACAAATGTTTTTATTTTGGAAAATGGAGCCTGGAAGTACCAAAATTGGACCAGAAAACACCCCAGAAGGCATGCGCGTGAGCCTCACGTACCAGATGACGCCGTCACCGACTGCCATGCGCTTCCACGCGCCACCACGCGCTGCCATGCGCGTGACTTGTGTCTTTCCACGAGCGCGTTTGCCATGCGCGCGACTTGTGTCTTTCCATGCGCGCGTTAAGCCGCGCTGCTTCGAGCCGCGCCATGTGCGCTGCAACGCTCGAGCCATGCCCTGAGCCTCGCGCCGAGCCACGCCGTGCCGTTTTCCACACCAGCTTGGCTGGTTTGACGACTGGGTGTAAGGGTCTGTTTGTTTGTTTTTTTTTTTTTTTTTTTTTAAATTCAGAATTGCTGTAAATGCTCATAAGTAATTCATTATAGCTTTGTTTTAAGCGTGGTTGGTACTGTGGGACTCAGAATTATATTTTTTATCTACTATTTTTCAAGGCCGCGGCTTAGGCCGCGGCTTGGTTGGTACTGTTAGACTCAGAATTATATTTTTTTTTATCTATTGTAAAATTTTCAAAATTTTATGAAAATAAAAAATATTTTTCCTGAAATAATAATTCATTATTTCTGCTTTAAAATACTTCTGAGGTTGCATGACTAAGTTTCTGAGGCTGAAATTTTTATAGTAGACTACTGTAATAGTTTACTATTTACTGGTATAATTGTTTCATTTTATCAGATTCTGGAATATTTATTTCTGATTTTATGTGTATTTATTAATTATTTAAAATTTCAGAAAATTTCAGAAAAATTTCAGAAGTGATATACTTTCTGTTATGGTATAATCTGAATATTAAATAAAGCATGTTATTATTTTTTGCCTAGAGTTTCTAATATGTTGTAATTAGAAAAGCATGATTAATTGTTTTTTTTTATTTAAATTCCATTATTAAATGTAAATTAGCATGAGTTGATTGTGAATCTACATTAAGATGCTATTGTATGGAATTAAAATATTTTATCATACTTTTAGACATGCCATAGTCAGTGGGAGGTTGTTTGGTTGATATAAATCTTTGTAGATTTACTCCCGAAAACTAATATTTTGTGCATAAATTAAATTAAATTTTGGATAATTGTCACCTGTGGCGCAAGAGATGATTACGAGCATAGTGGATTTTCGATCTTGCGACTTGTGTAATATTGTCACTATTTAATTTAGATTTTTGTGGCAAAATTATATTATGCTAATCAAATTAATCCCAATGCGAATTTCTCTCTAAATTGACTTAGCTTATGAAGGTTAATTTGGTTGACCTAGACTTAGTAGAGATGTTCAAATGTGAACAATGTAATCCTATTATTTAGATGAGCAAAAGTCTTGGGGACTTTAGATCAGACCTTAATTGAGCCAAAGTAAGGAAACATGACTCAAAGTCACCGTGGTTTTGTTGCCTTGTTTGGCACAATAAAAACTAATGTGTGCGCTATGGTTAGCGGCACGCTACGTAGTTTTGGTTGGCGAGTTTTGGAGTTGTAAAATTAGTAAGCCCTCAATAGATCTATATATGATCTTGACTATTGAGCTGTGCGGATTGACTTTGTAATTTGACTTGTAATGATGTTGCATCATGGGATGAAGTAACATTCAAGAGTTACGTCATCCAAGAAATGCGAGCTTAAATGAATTAGTCATTAAGTGTAAAACGAGTAGCCAGTATAAGCAGTATTTTGCTCTCTATCCAACTGTTGGGAGTGAATAAAGCAAAATGTCACGCACTATAATAGTGTGCATTAAAGTATCACTTAAAGTTAAAAGATTAGCGCTTAGTAGCAGCAAAATCTATTAATACTAAGTGAAAAGATTAGCGCCAAGTGGCTGCAAAATCTATTAGCATTGCCAACTTGTTTAAGTCTAGACACTTACTGTTTCCACACTTGAGTGTGAGACATGAGGAGGGGCTTCTTTATATGATTCCTTAGCTAGGCTAACGTTTTTGAATAACGTTTACCATTAAGCGCAAACGTTGCAGCATAGTGATGAAAAGGTCAAGGCCGACAAGGTTGTTATGACTTTAAGAATTTGACGCATTGCTTGTGAGAGCATTGTGTTGAATTAGACTCTTTAGCCTAATTCGCGCTTAAGTTACTTTAGGAGCTGTCATAAATTGATAGCTTATTCTCTCATTCTTGTGGATAGTAGAATTAATTACAAGTAACTATGAAGCAAGAAACAGAGATAGCAAGAGGAGTATCGTTATCTTTCAACTAGATGCAGTAATGTGTATGGATTATAAAATTGACTTGAAGGTGTAAGGGATTAGCACTTACTAGTTAAATTTGTGACTAAGGCGCACTTGATATCTCCATGACATCCTTTTATAATCTAGTGAACATGAATTTGTCGTGAGTCATTACCTAGTTGGGCCTAAACCTTTAAAACTGGTGTTCAAGAACTCACACATTAGGATAATTGGAATTAGTTTATGACATTGGTCATAAACCGGTGGCTTATTATACTTAATCACATTAATGAGAAGATGACATGAATGGTTTGAGTAGGCCCTCTCGGGCCCACTCGCTTGTGACATTCTGCTCTCATGTGAATGTGTAACTTTGTTCATAATGGTTGCACACAAAGTAAGTAGGAAAGCCGCAGAAGGGCATTTGTATTGGCGCATTTAGTCCACTATGATATTTGTGACTGGATATGTGTAAGTGTATGATAGCTAGCCCCAAATCTCGACACATTTATAGATTACGATACGCATCTTAGTCAAGACTATTTGATCTCCCATAAGTCAAAAAAGTTTTGAAATAATTTTTGACATTGCACATATGAGGTCGAGATCAATTAGATAAGAGCTTTCGTGCTTTTAGTTTTGACCAAGGTGGCGAGTATCTATTTGAGTTATTTTTTAGAAAGCTTTGTGCAGAGAAATGGATGCTTAGAAAATTGATTATTCCTAGTACTCAGCAACACAAGAGTGTAGTAGAGATAAAGAATTAAGTATTGTTAATGTTAGGTGGATGGTGGCGCAAAAATGTTTCCCAATTGGGAATTGCACTTTATTTTGTTGCCTATATCCCTAACTAAGTGTCCTCCATATCAGTTTTTACACTCCATTTGAGTAATGGGTTAGCGAAGTTAAGACCTAGGGTTCAATGGTGCATTATTGTATGCTGTCATGTAAACCTTCCGGGTCATGTGCATATAGGTAAGCAGCTTTGTGGTAGTGTAACTAAGTCACATAAAGTTTTCTTAGTAAAGGTGACGTGAATAGAGTTTTGGAACTCTATAAGATATAGAATTCTAAGTATAGCGCTCTATGTAGTCTAGTTGAGAATGAAAAGAAATTTCCAATATCCTAGGGATAGTGGGAGCGATGTGCTTACTAATGGATTACTCTATTAGAGAAGAATACTCTACATTCTTAGTTGCATGGTAGCGAATGTGAAAATTTTTCACGTCATTATTGGGTGATTGAGAGGGAAACATTCATGATTGCTCCGCAAGATGATAAAGAGCCTGGGATAATGCCAAAGGCTCTAGTCCCCTGTTTTTAGAAAGTGGATCAATTTTGCGTAGTTTAAGACAAAGTCTTTGAGGATTAACCGTTTCTATAATTTGGTTGACTTTCCATTATGACACAAAACTGTTCTAAAGTTATGCGCAATTTGGATAGTCATTGTTAAGACATAAGGCTCGCTAGATACTGAAAAGTCGCACCATTGAGGAAGGTGTAAACCATGAGAAGACGTCCTCCTGGGGAGTGAGGTTATTTTGACTTAGGCTATGATTGACATAAGTTCGGAACATTAATTTATGGACGTTGTGACCCAACTTCTCGTTGGGGAATTGGATAAGGAGATCCGTAAAGATTTACCTTCTACTTTTATGGTGAAAAGTTAGGAGCGCAAAAAGGTTGCTAGTTCCAATAAATCTTTTACAGCCTAAAATAGTTATCCAAATAGTGGTTCTTAGATTTCGTCAAGCCATGATAGGCCAACGATGATCGATGAAGACCACTATGGCATGATCAATGGTCCAAAAGAAGTTTTTCGTTACTTAGTCATTATGAGCCATGAATTTATAAGGTTGTCGCCACCTAGGGTGGGCAGTCCTCTATTTTAGATATGACGGACGTGGGTGATGTAATTTATATGCTTGCATCTACGCTAGTTGGGCGCATCTAGAATGAACACAAATTGGTCACCAAAATATCTTTAGAGAGGTTATTGCGTAAGAGGTAGTGATCTTGAATCACTTTATGTGAGGCGCACATGGTGGATTCCATTGTATATACTTATCGCAAGAGGTGCTGATAAGGCTTATGTTTGGAATCTAGAATTGAGCAAGCCGTGGTCGTGTTTTTTAAAATCGATCACTTATTTGTTGTGAGATGATGGAATGTTAACACTATTATGGTTTGTGTCATAATGATTAGTAGATGATGATGTCAGCAGGCAAGATTGGCTCACTCACACGAGCAATCGCCCTTGGCGCTTGGAAGCGAGCAATGATGAGACTAGTGGTTTATTTTTATTTGGAGCCAAGAGAGGCTTAAATTATCCACTATGTATGTCGCCTTGGTTACAACCAAGATGAAGTCGTGTTAAGGACCAAACATGGATGTTAGTACCCATTTTCCATGTTATGCCTGTTATGATTAGCCAAATGCGAGATCTCATTTGGCGCTTGGAAGGTGAGTAAATAGAGAATTCGGGTTAGGTGCTAGAAAGCAACTAGACTAAGATCTGTACGGTGTATCGAGTATGACGTCACTCTTTTGGAAGAGTAACTCCACCATAGCATGTATTCATACTACATGTGCTTGGCGACCGAGTAATGAGGTGAGAGAATGGATCCATGTTTCCTTACCGTGTGAGTCTTACGTGTAATTATTGATATGAATTTCATTTATGTATCCTTTTGTGACCTTTGACTATGTTATAAGGTAAGGGATTGATGTTCTGCTACTTTGGTGTGTTGGCTGTGGTCATGTATGATTCGACTTTAAGGGACATCACTGAGAAAGCGGTCAATCCTAAACTAAATGGCATGAGGGCAAAGGGAAGATCATCTAGCATTGCACCACTGTTGTATATTCACTGCCAGCAACTCACATCGCTCTGTATGAGAGGCGGATTGAGTGTGAATATGTTGTAAGAATTGAGCGAGTCAAACATGCTCTTTTGAGGGATTAGAGATGTTTTTTGGACCAGTGTAATTAGATGGATCTGGGGTATATGAGACACTATTTCTATTCTTTTTGGGTTAATGTCTCTATGCTGACTCATTTTTGAGTTTTTAGTATAGAGCTCCCATATGCGGGTGTTTCTCAGCGGTCGCACGGTTCATTGGCTAGTATGTGATTGTTTAATATTTTGGGAGATTGAGATTGAAATGTCGCAGTGTCATGCCAGCTCATGTGCGAGTGAGAGATGCTGAAAATTGGGCCGGGTATTGGACCCAAATTTGGGCGCCCATGTGGCATGACCCATGACCAATGAAATTATCCATTTAAGTTTGAATTTGAATTTTTTGGATAACCCACAATCAATATCTATATTTACCATATCTTATCAAGAGATATGGATAGATGGATAGATAGGTATTGATTGTTATATATTTGATTATATACATTTGAATGATATAGAATTATGTGTTTTTACCCATAACCTTTTTCCCAAACTCTCTCTCTAACTCTCGACCATATGAAAAACAATCAAGCCTTTGCACTAATGACTAGTGTGGGTGATACTCATACTGTAGTATCACTCCACTGCTGGGAGTTCGTTGTTTGCATTTTTTAAGCACGTGATTTACCTACAAGATTCTTCGCTTCAGGTTCTATCACCTAAGGTATGATTTGAAATTTTTACCCGCTGCATTATACTTGATTAACAGTTATATTAACACACAATGAATTAACAATTAATTAACTTTCAACCCTTGTAAATTTCTAAGATTTAAATGTGTCTGTAATGGTTCTTACCCACGTTGGCATGTGTTGAATTCTACATCAAAAGTTTGTTTTAGAAATTTTTTTTCCTCTTCTTTCTTCTTTTGTATTGGAAATTTGCAAGGATGATAAATATATTTAAAAAAAAGAAAAAGAAAAAATGTCTCATTTCCAAAAGCAAAGCCGTTTATAATGAAACTAATGCCAAATGTCTGACTTTAAGTCTTACTGTTACACTATGCAACTTTTCCTTTCCTATGCCACTCCAACCTATCATACCAACAAAAAAAGAAAAAAGAAAAGAAAAGAAAAGAAAAGAAAAGAAAAGGATTGGCATGTGGGAGATTGGTAACACCATCTAACAGAAAAGGAGGTTTCAATTTGCAAATCTTTTACCAAACCATAGATAGAAGACTTGCTCTTCCAACAGACATTTTTAAGTCTTCAAACTACACCCAAAAACCAAAGGACAAAAAAGACATCTATTTATATCTTCGAAGAGAGGAGGTTTCAAGTTTGTTTTAGCTAGTGCCCATCAAATATCTACGAACATTCTATGATCAGATACCAAAACTAGAAGAAACGGAAAAGCAAATATCTATGTTAGTGGCATTGCTATCTAGTATATTATTGCTGCTTTTGGTGACACCTAAGGAAACTGTGCCAACTCTTTTGAGATCTCGAACCCTTCTTGGACATCAACTGTCACACAGTGCTCAGCAAACATTGTTTCTAGCATTGGTGAGTGGGCTAGCAGAAGCTTGATGAACAAAAGTTCAGGCTTTCAACCCTTGATCTGACTTAACTTCATAGATCGAAGTATGACTAGCATTTGATTTATGCAGTCTGGTGCTTCTAGATGATTTAGAATCAATTCCTCAAAAACGCTCTTAGCTGTGCAGGCCTTCGAGGATAACTATATGCAAAACCAAGAACGCAAGTCCAGTTTAGTCTCCATTAGATGTGGTCTAGGTGGGGCATAGACCTAACCTTTGGCATTATTGCACAAAGTGGCTGCCCTCAAATGTTCTAACCCACAACTTCAAGGTTTGTAGGTCGAGTTTTAACCACTGGACCAATGACTCCCTAACTATATGCAAAACCAATTACTCTAAAATTTTGAAATATAACAAACAAGTTTCTGGATTCTTAATGTAATGTGAAGTGTAGTCAAGTTGGGGCAGCTTCTAATCAAACAAAGTGTGCAAGAAATTTGATCCGAGTCATATAACCCAATATTATATAATGTAAGTGACTTCAAAAGGTGAACTGGAGTTGGAAGACTACGTGGAACACCACCTGCAGCCAAAACCTATGAAGCAAATGGAGGCAATTTTTTAGACATTGTCAAGCCACATGATTTCATATAAATGAATCTGATATTCAAAACAGTCTCACCTTAAGGAGAAAGCCATCCAAATGTAGTGTTGCAATTCTAGGAAAATCACCCAGAAACTCAACCACATTGGGTGTTTTGCCCCTCTCACGACTTCCCATTTTCTTACCCAATATGATGAAGATATAATTCAGATTATGGGTGTCCAAAAAACACATTCATTTTATTCCATGACTGTAGTGGAGATGTGGAAAATTCAACTTCGGAGCACTGATATAGAAATTGCCAATACTGGTACAATGTTCAATGGTCAATCTCTGAAGCACCGGGGACCTGGATAATAGGTTTGTGAGCATGTCTTGTGCAAGTGAGATTTTGTTAAGGTGATGGCTAATGAGATGAGATTACTAAAGCCACTTAGTTTCTGAGGTAGTTTGAACAAACAATTGACAACCTTCAGACGAGTCAACTCTGAACAAGAATAAATACAGGAATGCAAATTATAGGGTTTATTATTTGAATTGTCAAGTGTGAGGTCCTTGATACCATTTCTTGAAAGAAAGAGTATCCAACGATCAATATCTGAGCTGTAATCGATTTGTACATTTGGAATGCACAACACAAATTTCAGTATGGGGCCACTGTGAAGCAAGAGAATTTTATCAACAATGCTCACAAGTTCATGGTGGACTGTTGGTTTGATCTCTAGGGCCTCTTCAAAAAACTGATTATCAAACATAAGTTGCGAAATCGTAATCCAAATACTCCTCCACTTTGTTGACAAGATGCTTGCTCTTCTTGCATCCCTAATGGGCATCTGCTCTGTTAGCTTTTGATAAAACTCTCTCCAGAATGAACTATTATTTTGTATTGAATTTTTCTCTCTTATTGGTGATGTTTTGAAAATTTGTGTGTTGGGTTTTTTTTGATTTTTTCCACTAAAAGACAAAATTTTTGCAAAACCAAAAAAAAAAAAAAAAACAAGTACAAACAAAATATCACATCCAACTCCATAATCATTTCACTTTTTCTCTCATAAACATCACATCCAACCACAAAAAAACTCAACTATCTTCCCAAACACCAAAAAATTTGTCTCTAATAAAATCCTACAACTAAAAAAACTACATAAAAATCCACTTCCCAAACACCCACATTATTCATATCCTTTGCCCATAGGCTTACATCTTTTTATATAGAGAAGGTTATACATAAGTTCAATGAATAAGATCCATGAACCTAAACAACCTTGCAATTAACTAGGTACATGAATATAATCTAGACAATGTACTTAATAAATATAAAATACATGAATACAAAGAATGTATGAACTCAATGTATCCAATGCATGCAATGTATCTAATGTAAATATGGCATTAATTTTAACACTCTCCCTTAATGCCATCCTGTGTGACACCCAACATTTCTCTAAAAAATTCAATAATCAAGTGTACCTTGAATGTATCTCAACACTCTTTTTGCAACCCCAAAATGAATTTGGCTTGGACTGTGCATGAACCGAGACAATAAACTTGTAGCATACATGATGTCTGGTCTTGTAGCAGTTAAGTACAACAAACTTCTAACCAAACTTCTATAACAAGATGCTTCAGCTTCTTTGCTTCCATCTTCCTTTGACAACTTTTCATTCATAATCAAGGAAGTAGCAACTGCTTTGCAATTCTTCATTTTAAATTTCTCAAGAAGTGTTTGAGCATACTTCTTTTGGCAAATAAAAACACCACCATTGTTTTGGTAGATTTCAATGCCTAAAAAATGATGCAATAGTCCCAAATCACTCATTTCATATTTCTTCATCATCTTCCTTTTAAAATCTTCAATCAATTTTTCATCACTATCGGTAAAAACTAAATCATCAACATAAAGTGAAACAATGAGAATACTGGTTATACCTTGCCTTTTGATGTACAAAGTTGGCTTACTTTTGCTTCTTTGAAAACCCTTTTCATTGAAGTAAGCATCAATTTCACTATACCATGCCCGGGGTGCTTGCTTTAGGCCATATAAAGCCTTCTTCAACTTGTACACTTTATCTTCTTTGCCTTTGACAACAAACCCTTAAGGTTGATCAACATACACCTCTTATTCTAATTTTCCATTCAAAAATGCTAAATTTACATCAAGTTGGTGTAAGAACTAACCCTTTTGAGCTGCCAAAGCAATGATAGCTCTAATTGTATCAAGTCGAGCCACAGAAGCAAATGTTTCTTGGAAATCAATTCCAGGTTGTTGTGAATACCCTTTTGCTACAAGTCTTGCTTTGTTCTTTTGAATAGAGCCGTCCGGATTGAACTTTGTTTTGAAAATCCACTTCACACCAATTATTTCTTTTTCTTTCGATTTCTTCACTAACTCCCAAGTCTTGTTCTTCTCAATCACATGAATTTCATCTTCCATAGCTTTCTTCCATGCTTCATCTCTAATTGCCTCTTCAAAATTTTCAGGTTCAACAATGCATAAATTGCATCTTGCATACACATCACTAAGACTCCTTATATTTCTTGGAGTTGAACTTGGAGATAAAGAACTTGAACTTGAACTTGAAGAAGATTGTGAACTAGCAATTGGTGACACTCTTTGTGGAGATTTAAGAGTTTCAACATCTTCAACTTGTAGATTTTCCGATTCTTCATTGAAAGAAATGCTTTGATCTTGGACTTTCTTTTCCTTTCAATCAAAAGACGCCTTCTCATCAAAGAGAACATCTCTACAAATAATCACCTTCTTTTGATCCAAACTGAAGAGTCTATAGCCTTTGGATTTCGAGCTATAACCCACAAAGATGCATTTCTTACTATTTTCATCAAGCTTGTGCCTCACATCTTTTGGAACATGAGCATAACAAATGCAACCAAACACCTTCAAGTGATTCACCGATGGTTTTTTTCCACTCCAAGCTTCAAATGGAGTTTTGTCCTTAAGAGCTTTTCTAGGACATCTATTCATCAAGTAAACTGCTGTATACACGACCTCACCCCAAAAAGTTTTGGGTAGCCCCTTCACAAAAATGCTCTCATCTCCTGTCATGTGCTTGCTACATCTGCTATCGAGAAACCATACATCCTTGTTTTGATCCGATGCCTTGTGACAAGAATAGAACATGTATTCTTCATTTTCTTGCTCCTCGGAAAAATTAGCTTGTTGAGTGCTCTTGACTTGGCAATCCTTCTTGACATGCCCAAATTTGTTGCAATTGTAACATTTTGGCTTTCCTCGAAACCAACAATCTTTATCAACATAATTGCTTCGGTTGCAAATTCCACACTTTTGTTGAGTGGACTCTTCATTTTCCTTTCTTTGAAAATTAGACCTTCTTCTTCCTCTTGCATTTCTTGCTCTTCCGGTTGCATTTCTTCCTTTTCCTCTTCCTTGGGAATTAGAGGTACTAACATTAAGCTTGGATTGAAAGGAACTTTTAATTGACTTTTTAGATTGCCTACTTAACCTTTGCTCAAATGTTTTAATTGAACCCATCAAATCTTCAATACTCAAATCAACAAGATCTTTAGTTTCTTCAATGACAGCAACAATAGGATTGTATTTCTCCAGCAAACTTATCAAAAAATTTTCAACAACTCTTTGATTAGTAATATTATCTCCATAAATTGTTATTTGGTTTACAAGTTCCATAACCCTAGAAAAATAATCCTTCAACAATTCCATATCTTTCATCTTTAAATTTTCAATATCTTTTTTCAATGATTAAAGTTTGATGGTTCTTACCTTCAAGTTGCCTCTATACTCTTTCTGAAGAATATCCCATGCCTCCTTCGCTTTTATTGCATTGATAATTCTTGGAAAGATTGCTTCTGAAACTCCTTGTTGAATAAAAGAGAGAGCCTTTGAATCCTTCTTCCTTTGATCTTTTAATTGGTTCTTTTGGGGATTTGTTAAAGCTCTTTCATCTTCAGGTTCCTCGAACCCATTTTTAACAAGATCCCAAAGATCCGTATAGACAAAAATAGTTCTCATTTTCACATACCAAAAATCAAAATTTTCACCATTAAAGATAGAAGTAGATACATTTTGGTTGTTGGGATTCGCCATGGACGTTGGTTTGTTCTTGTTCGGGGCTTGTTTTCTTGTATCTGATCTCTATGCCCAGCTTGTTCTTGACCTAACCAAAGCTCTGATACCACTTCTGTTAGCTTTTGATAAAACTCTCTCTAGAATGAACTATTATTTTGTATTGAATTCTTCTATCTTATTATTCATATCCTTTGCCCATAGGCTTACATTCTTTTATATAGAGAAGGTTATACATAAGTTCAATGAATAAGATCCATGAACCTAAACAGCCTTGCAATTAACTAGGTACATGAATATAATCTAGACAATGTACTTAATAAATATAAAATACATGAATATAAAAATACATGAATACAAAGAATGTATGAACTCAATGTATCCAATGTATCTAATGTAAATATGGCATTAATTTTAACATGCTCAAGGATACATTCTACAATATTTCTTGGCAGGTCACTAATTATATCATTGCTGCTAATGTAGCGATGACTATTCATTGTTGTCCTGAAAAGTTAAATGGAGGAAGAAATAGACATAGAAATAGTTTAATTGCAGTGAAACTTCAATGAATAGAAAGAATATAATTTCAACTCAACAAAGCCTTGCCTTACTATATGTGGAATGGCTACATGATTCCTGTGTTGTCTATTTGACTAATGCCAATAATTTGAGTTAAACCACATCCTTATATGTTTTTTTTATGTTTTTGAACTTCCTAACCCTCAGAGTAGAAAGAAAATCTAATATGCGTTTTTTTCTTTGTTATTGAGATGCTTCTTGTAGCACCCCAGGTAACCAAGAAGAGGTTTTTCAGTGAGAGGGTTTTACAGAATTGCGATTAAAAACTTAAGATGGGTTGGGTTTCTGAAGACCAAGCTAGCTAAAAACTATGACCTTTTGGGAACACACAGAATGGGAACAAATGGATCCTTGGATAAAATCTCAATGGGAGTATAATAGTAGTGAATTAGTGGGTTAGCGGGTTAGTTAGATCATAAGCGACGTTGAATTAGTGGGTTTCTAGGTAGTTTCATGTTTCCTTGTATTTACATATGTTGTGTTCAATGAAAAGGTATGTTGGATATTTTCTGAATTAACTTCTTGTGAAGTTTATGGAGGTCTAATTCTTCTCAAATTAAACCAACAAGAGTTATTTCCCCTTGAAGTGGTCCTTTCTTCTCTATTTCTTCTTCTTCTCTCTCCTTTTTTTTTTTTTTTTTTTTTTTTTTTTATTATAAATAAAATGGTTCATATCAATTGGTATTAGAACCGTCGATTCTCGACAACAGCTATACCACAAGAAATCTTGGAGTCAATTTGCAATGAATTACAAGGGATTAAAGCACTCGTCCTGAAAATGGTAGAGAGCAACAAACAATTTATGGAAGCTCTAGATCAAAGTGCAGATCAAGAAATCAGATTTTGAAGATAGAAAGTTTGATTCTCAGTGTACTGATCTCATATTTTAAGGATGAGTAGTCATCAGAGAAGATGCTCATCCATCTTCTCATCATGTTTATTTCTTAGATCAAAATGATTCAATGTAGAATTTTATTGCTGAAGATCTTTGAAGAGCACGGCGACAACAATTTCATGTTTATAGAGATGGTCCTCTATACATTCATTATTATCATATCCATCCAGGTGAGTTTTGAATAACATTTGTATTTCAACCTTGAGAGCAAGATTGAATCTGAAAGGGTAGGAATGATACGTTCAGAATATTTATTTTGTTAGTTATTAGCATTTACCTTTCAATTAGGAATATAGTATTAGTGGGTTTATGGGTTTGTTAGCTTACAAGTGGAGTGGTATTTGTGGGTTTCTAGTTAGTTATAATATTCGTTGTATTAAATGAATTAACTTCTTGTTAAGTTTTTAGAGGTTTGGTACTCCTCAGATTGCACCAATAGGAGGTCTTCCCTCTTGAAGTGCTCCTTTCTATCATATTTCTTCTAATTTTTATTTTTGTTAACGTAAGTGTTCATATGAGGGAGCTCCTAAAATCTGCCAAGAAGAATGCCATGAGAAATGCCAAGGAGGTTAGAAGACTTGTAATCATTGAAGGCTCAAGGCAGGCTCAAGGCATGGGGACTAGATGGCTGCATATGCATCTAGACTACACAAACTTAGAAATTGAAAACAACTTATGTTTTCATATTTTGAATCAAGTACATTACAATTAAGCCAACCTCTCATAAGTAAAACTTAGAAGTACTTGATTCATCATAAAAATAAAAAATAATTTTTTTTTTAAAAGTATGTCCGGTCGATCCATTATAACATCCCCAAAATTTTAGTTTGGTAGATTTCCACAAATAGGTTAAAGATATTTTGTAAGTTATCTTATACATGATTTATGTAGAACAAAGCTTGTGTACAATGTACAACAAACTCTAAAAAAATTTCCTTTTTACTTGATATTTAACAGAAAAAATAAAACCCCCTTAATTGTTAAAACAAACAACTTAAAAATGATCGAGGATTAAACAGAAAAAAGCCATCTTGCATTTTTGGTAAGATGAACACGTAGTTACTATAATCAAATCTTGCATAATTGACCAACAGTCACTGAAGCATAGAGATTATACTAATAGTTTTGCAAATATAGGTTCTATATGAATTGAAAAACATTAACTGAACAATAGGTTCAAAAAGTTACTTGGTATTAAATTTCGAGGTTTCATGTTTCAACATTAAATTGTAATAAGAAAAAAAGAGAAACAAAGAAAACAAGTGTAGCTCGACTTTTTTTGCACCCCCCTTTCGGAAGGTGAAATAAACCTTACAGTTCGGACTCCCGCAGTTCTGAATCTAATCTCACAAGTGCAATGTGAAATTGATAAACACTAAAGAGTCCAAATTTGACAAATCTTTTGGAAAATCGATTTTGAATCAAATTGCAAAAAATGGACTGCTTTGCCAGATACAGAGTCACCACCTAAATATTTTAAGAAATTTAAGAAACCCATGACCCATGCCAAAGGCCACGTGTCCATCATCACCAAGATTGCCTCGGCTCGGGAACTTAGGTACGAGAGGGGAAGGTCATGAATACATTTGAGCACCCTCACTCGCGTGATCAAAGATCAGCCTCTACTAATCATGATATGATTTTTATCAACATTATATGCTCTTGTTCTGGTTTATTAGGCTAGCATTTACTATGTGATGCGCACACACAAGGTATAGACTAGTTTGCCCGAATTGGAACAATTCAACTTCATGTTTGTTTTTCAAAAAGGGTTTGATTTTGCCACTTAACAAAGTGGGCTTAAAGTTTACGATTTTGCCACTTGACAAAGTGGGCTTAAACGTACATCTCATTGAATCATTCAAATTCAAGCAATAAGCCTTCATCCACAGGCACTCAAATAGTTTAACGAGTAAGCACTTAGCCTCATGGCAAGCATGTTAGTCATGGCAGTCACTCACACTCATGCAAGTATGCTAAAGTACTAAAAACTCGCCTAGTACTCCAAGTTAAGATAAAACAAAAGACTTAGAAAAATATGCATGATACCTAACCATGCAAGATGGCTAATGCAATGCATGCAATAATGCAACTAAAATAGGCTCGCTACTTAACATGTTATTTGCAACAATTTCATAGCATGCATTTAAACACGTATTCAACGAGATATTGAAATGACAACACAGTTAGAATGATGAACCGAGCCTCGGTACATGTAAGACAAATGAAGTGATGCAAACATGTGATATGCTAATTGAAACATGATGTCCCTAATCTAACCATCAAAAGCGGATAAATAAAAAGGAAAAATGCGTAGGGTTGGAAGACATGCACGTTATTACAACATTGATGCCTTTGCGCAGGAGGATCCGAATGAATAAACTAACTAAGCTAAACTGCTTAACTAATTATTACAAAACTTGAATAAATAATCTAGCTATCTAAGCTAATTAATTAAGCACAATAATTAAATAAACTAGGCTAAGCTAATTAAATATTTACAACACAAACTAATTTAATTAATCGAATCTAAACTAATTAAACAAGTACAAAACAAACTAATTAGCTACAACTAATTAAGTACAACAAATAAATGACTAATTGCTAATTAAACTAATTAGCTAGTCCCGGGAAGCGAGGGAGGCCCATGCATGCTCGGTTTCCACCAGAAGAGCATCCACTGTCTACCTCCCTAGTACACAACCCTTGCACTGTTTTTCCACTTCCAAGTCAAATATGCTCTGCTTTACAAACATTCTGCTCAAAATTCACTAGTGGCCGGTCAGCCACCAGTAAGGGGTTGCCGTCCAACATTGATGGCCTGCCGACCAGAAATAATAGCCGGCCGGCCACTAATGATGCACTATCCCTTGCTGTAGCAGAGAGCAAACAGGGCAAAGAAAGGGTATTCTCACAGATTGTTTGTATTGTGTATCCCTCTTTATCATCAAAACATTTCAAAGGAGCGATACACTTGGTCCTCAAACCATCAATTCAAGCAATTTCATTGCATGATGGCTAAGGAACCAAGATGTGCAAGTTTAATAAATGCACAAACAAGACCAAAAACCATCACCCTATCATGCATGATCAAGGGCAACAGAGACCTAGGAAACTTGACACATTTCATCATTTTGAGTATGAAATGCCCCAATTTTCCTTGTGTTTAATTAACGTCCGATTGAACAGACCAAAACGCAACCAAATTCTTATCTTTGCATAATTTTAGTTTCAACTTTTAATTACTCATTTTAACTTACCAACCATTCATTAACCAATTAAGTCCATTGGTGAGTTAAGTCCTCTAAAAGAGGGGGAAGTGTCAAACAAGGGGTAGTTTAAGGCAAGAGAGAGGTGTTATGCCGTTGATAATGAATTCCCAAAAGAGGATTAAACCATTAAGCATGAACCTTAATCTCAAGCTTAAATTACCCTAAGGTTGAAACAACCCTTAAAGCAAATCAAAAAAGTCAAGAAATTAGGAAGGTTATAGAGATTAATGAGGTTGAAATTAAGTGAGAAAAGCACTAAAACATGCAATCAACTCAAACCAGTGGTGTCTAAAGGCCTAAAACACCAAGCTTGTGAGGACACTTACACTAGAAGCATGCAAAACAAGACTCAAATGCAACAACCAGCCAAAAATAGAGTTAAAATAGTCCAAATCAGAGCCTAAAATATGCTGGAATTAAGCTACAAATGGCTAGAAAAATAAGCTAACACATAGAGCTATCTAGGCTAGCAAACAAGACACAAGGGGGGAGGCTAACCCCTCCAAATTTGGACTTCAAAACATGATTTTCACCACTGAAAATACTCTGAAAATCAGCGTTCAAAAGCCCAAAAAAAGATGGTTTGAAAGTGGGAAACAAAGGTGGAAAGGCCTTACAAATAAGGAATAAAGAAGGGTGAGCCACACCCCAACCATAAATGGCCTAAAACCACCAATTTTAGTCCACAAAAATAGAGTTTTTTATAGCCCCAAAACAGCCCAAAATCAGTGAGAAAAGATAGAAAAACAAGTATACAAAACAAGGTAAAAAGGGAAGTGTTATACCTCTTGAAGCAAAGATGAATTATAGGCAACAATTCAAGCCAAAACCAACTTTAAGAGCTCCAAGAAGGCTTCAAGGAATCTCAGTCCAAAGATGATAAACTTTGATTAAGGAGGTGTAGGCAAAAGTGTAGTGTATATAGGTTAATGTGCACAAATTTGCAAGAGAGAGAGAGAGAGAGAGAGAGAGAGAGAGAGAGAGAAATGTAGAGAGGGAGATAATTCTTGCTTCAAAAATTCCAACCCTCAAAAATGGGGAAGGAGACCCCCTATATATAGAAAAACATGCATTTAGCTGAGATATATCCCTTTATACACGTGTAGGGAGATGCAGCCAATTGTGCCAACAACTGGCACAACTGTCAACAAAATATCTAAAAAAAAGACACTGATGGCCGGTAAAGCACAATTGGTGACCGGCAGCTTCAAACAGTGGCCGGTTGGCCACCAGGGGTTACTGGCTTGAAGGTTTTGGTTTAAAACAAGGCATAGAATGGACAGACTTTAAAGGCTCAAAGATAGGGCATTCCACCGAGAACTTCGAGCACTAAAACGAGCACATGCAGTCATAATCATTGAGTGTACAAGCGGTGACGTCCAAGTCTTAAGGATGGTCAAAAATGGAGTGTCTACAACTGTAGACGTCCCCGAACGTCCCGGGAGGGAAAATCCCGTTTTGTTCATTTGGGCTCACTACAGTTCGGACTCAATGTCACGGTCCTATATCTAATCTCGCAAAGTGTAATGCAAGACCGATGACTCATCAAAGAGTCCAAATCCGGCAAATCTTTTTTGAAAACAGATTTTTTGAAAGAAGTGTCAAGCATGGACTGCTTTGCCAGATACAGAGTCGCCACCAAAATATTTTGTTTTGGGGGAATTTAGGAAACCCTGACTTGTTGTCTAAGGCCACGTGTCCGTCATCGCCAAAGCTGCCTTGGCTTGGGAACTTGGGTACGATTGGGGAAGGTCACTTCGTGAGCACCTCCGCTCGCCCGATCAAAGATCGGCCTCTACTAACCATGATATCAAGTTTTGAAAACATTATGAGTTCTTATTCTGATTAATTAGCTAATCTTACTATGTGATGCGCACAACACAAAAGTATAGACCAGATCGCCTCATTTAGAACAAAGCATTATATATCCGCTCGTTTGAAAGATGGTTTAAAATTTGCTACTCGCAAGTAGGCTAAAACACGGATTTTAACGAGTTGTTCCAACTCAAACAATCCAACCTTCACCCACAGGCATTCAGGCAGTTATATCATTTAAGCACATAGCCTCATGGTAAAGCATGCTAACATGGCAACACTCACACGCATGCAAAGATGCTAAAGCATAAAAGCTTACAGAGTACTCCGAGCCAAAACAGAAACTAGTTAGTAATCATATGCATGATCCTAGTTCATGTTGAGGTGGCTAATGCAACACATGCAAGATGCAACTACTATAGGCTCGGCTATTCTAAGATGGCATATGATGATGCTACAGTTAACACGTATTCAACTTAGAATTTAAATACAAATACAGTTAGTATGATGCGCCGAGCCCGGTGCGTGCATTACGAATGAATGTATGCAAACATGCTATCATATGTATGCTAATCAAAACATGCCCTAAACTAACCATCGAAAGCTAGTAAATAAAAGGAAAGAAAGACGTGGGGTTGGAAGACATGTACACACTCACGCACACTTATTACACAGTTGCCCTCACTCGGAGGGTCCGAATAAATAATACAGATTTAATCGATTAACTAGCTGACTAACTAATTAATTAATTACAAAACTTCTAATTAATCAACAAATTAATTACAAAAAGAAGGTGGCCGCAGCCCCGCCTCGGAATGATGGGATGATGCATGCTCGATTTGCCGCGCTCAAAAACCCGGTACCATGCCACTGTTGCCTCTGTTTACACTGCCTTGCTCCTCTGAAAGTTGTGAAAGTTTCCAGAACTGCTTTAAACTTCCTTTTGAGTGTCTTGGAAGGCCACCGGCCAAAGGAAAAATCCACTGACCATGAGAGCAAGGTTATCGGCCAAAACTTTGACCACCGGCTGGGCACTGATGGTCGGTCGGCACTCTAAAAGGCCAAGTTTGCCATTCGATGTAAATGCATGCAACAAAACAAATGAATGCCTTGCGCCCTATTATGTTGAGATCAAGGGCATCGGCGACTGAGGGTTGAGACATGTTTCGTCACTTTGAGTACGAACACACCTCACGCCTCAAGTTTAGTTTGACACCCCAAACCAAACAAGATGCAATGCGTGTATGCCATATACAATGTAAAGTGATGCAACTTATGCAATGCAATATGAGCACGCTAAGCTAATGCAACATGACATTACCTAATCATGCAAGCTAAACGAATGCAATATGAACATGTCAAGCATACAACAAGACCATGTAATGCAACTAGCTAAACAACATGCAAACATGCGAACATGATACAATGTAAGCATGCAACCAATGCAATGCAACATGTCAAACATGCAAAGTATGCAAAGATGGACTTATACTGAAATGAGAAGGCCTCAGCCCACCCCAAAACAGTGGCCAAAGTGCATGGAAGTGATAGACTAAACACCTTCAAATGTGCACATATGGAAGTCTAACACTTAGGCATGCAAGAAGTCAACTCTCAAGCGCATTAAGAAGAGACAAACATGGACAAATCACCAGCATAACGAGCTCTGAAAACATGGAAAAGACAATGCCAAATCCACTATGTTATGCAAGCAAGGCATGCAACAATGACTAAAACTTGAAGCCAACAAAAGGGGCCAAACCATAGCTATGTCAATCAAACCCCAAAGGATCAAAATGACCTAGAACAGTCCTAAAGCACTCCAAAACAAGTCTAAATCATGCATGGACTATGGTCAAAACATGCCAAGAAAAGGGGCCCAAAACAAAGGGCCTTCGAAGCCACAAAATGGAGTATTACTCTACACCTACCCCAACCACTCATGGCATGAATTATGCAACCCAAAACAGAGTTTTAATGCATCAAAATACACCCAAAAACCCTCTGATATGGCAGCCCAAATGACTTAAACAAAAGGCATGAACTATGACTCAAACGTGGAGCATAAGATCACATTTCTCCAAGGCATTGAAAGGATAACAAGTGCAAGCATGTAAGCACAAAACATGGACTGAAATGTCATAATAAGTGATTCCAAATCACTGAAATAGCCAAGGTAATGCATGCTGATGACTCACACACCCGATGCCAACATGCTAGAATGCAAAGGGACTATACAAAGCATGAAAGGTGTGGCGAAATCAACACCCAACAGATCTCAAGCGTGATGAAACATGACCAAAAGCTTTACGAAGCTAGGCAAAAATATGCAAGCATGGTGGTCTAATGGCAAGATGCATTTTTAGGCAAAATGGAGGAATACAAGGCAAGTATATAATGCATGAAAGGGGCCATTAATCCGAAAGAAAACAGAGGCATATTATGACCTAATAACACCCAAAAACCTCTGAAATGGAGCCAAAGACAACTAATCATGCATGCTACCCTTATGAGCCAAAAATATGAACAAAGGAGAGACAAAGGAAGGGGGGGTCCCTCCCCTATGCAAGACCTCAAAACCTCTTCTTCACCATTGAAAATCCCCTGGATTTCAGTGGTGAGAAGGCCAATACACTAGGATTCCCGAAGCTCAACAAAGAAAGCACAAAAAGGGCCAAACAAGGCCTAAGAGGAGGAGGTTGACCCCCAACACTAAAGTGACCTTAATGAAGCATCTTAAGTATGCAAATGCAAGACTTTTTTCAGTTATACACAAATTATAAAACAATATGCAAAGTGGGTTAAAAACTAGTGCAAGAATGGGGAATATAAAGCAAATAACGTTATCCTTGAAGAACACTTGAAGAGCAGCAACCTCAGCCCCCTCCATATGATAAAAACCAGCTCAAAACTTCAAGAACAAACCCTCAACACGTCCAAGGTCGAAGTATGGTGTAATGCTAGGTGACTTAGTGCAAAACTAAGACCAAAACACACTTTTTGGCTCTCTAACACACACAAATGAAGAGAGAGAGAGAGATATAGAGAGAGAAGGTGTATATATCAGATATATATCTATTAGGTCTGGTTTTTTTCTCAACCCCCTTAAAGGAGGAGGGAGGCCTCCTTATATAGACAAACAAAGGTGCTAAGCTTCCAAGAGAAGCTAAATGAAAAGGGTCAAGGCTTCTTAAAGAAGCTAAGGCAAAGGGGCCAAAGCTTCCTGAGGAAGCTGAGACAGGGGTTCAAGCTTCTTGAGGAAGCTAAGACAAAGGTCTAAGCTTCCTCAATAAGCTAGACCAAAAGGGTGCAAAGGGTGCAACTCCTCCATACACGTGTATGGAGGACAAGTCCGTGCACTCCAGCTGGCATACACCATGCCTGAAAAAGGCAAAAAGGAGGTATCGGCCAGAAAAGGAGTCCATCGGCCAAATAAATGGTCGGCCGACCACACAAAAAGCCGACCGGCCATCACCAATGGCTGGTGGAAAGAAAACAAGGTTGGTGGCCCTAAGCCATGGCCGGTGGGTTTAAGGGATGGCTGACAAGCCACCTCCTACCCTCAGGAGCACAAAACACAAGCCCTTGGTGCAAAACCAAGCATAGAACAGGCAAGTTAAGAGATCTTGAGGCAAGACGCGTAGCTGAGACCTCCGAGAACCCAAAACAAACACAAACATGGATGATCATCGAGTGTTCAAACGGTGATGTCCAAGTCTTGAGGACGGTCAAAAATGGGGTGTCTATAGTTGCCCCTCTTTGACAGAACTCGAAAGTCATAACAATGATGAGAGTGGGTGTCAAAGCCTAGAGACGACCCATTTTTGACAAGGCCGAAGACTTAGACAAAGCATGGAAGACAATAAAGATATCCGCCCGAAGGCGGGGCCAAAATGCAACTGACAATGCAAGAAGCTGAACATAACTTATGATCATGCAAAGAAAGTTGTAACGAAGCATGGCAATGCAACAGTTTTAAGCTAGCAGACACAAATCCGACTACATTGTGATGCAGAAAGGATGTAAGAGAATTATGTAATTCTCGCTACGTTTCACGCGGAGAATACAATACTTGTGCGGCTCGTCTGGTCGTGCCAGCTTTAAATGAACCGTACATACAATATCGTGCCTGTAAAAGAGAGAAACTTAACAAGTACAATGTTGTTAGCAACGTGCATAACAATGCAGTTGAAAGTGCGTGACAACGCCAATGAAGGAGTGCATGACAATGCTGATGAAAGGGGTGCATAACAACGCAACCCGAGTGTGTGCATAACAATGCATGGAGGGCATACGTGACAACGCAATGCCGAGTGGTGCATAACAATGCAATTTGAAACGTAAGCACGTATAAGTAAAGCATAACGTGACAATGCATGCAATGTGTATAGGAACTTGAATGCATATAAGTAAAGCATAACGCGACAACGCATGCAATGTGTATAGGAACTTGAACGCATATAAGTAAAGCATAACGTGACAACGCATGCAATGTGTATAGGAACTTGAACGCATATAAGTAAAGCATAACGCGACAACACATGCAATGTGTGTAGGAACTTGAACGCATATAAGTAAAGCATAACGCGACAATGCATGCAATGTGTATAGGAACTTGAACACATATAAGTAAAGCATAACGCGACAACGCATGCAATATGTATAAGAACTTGAACACATATAAGTAAAGCATAACGCGACAACGAATGCAATGTGTATAGGAACTTGAACACATATAAGTAAAGCATAACGCGACAACGAATGCAATGTGTATAGGAACTTGAACACATATAAGTAAAGCATAACACGACAACGAATGCAATGTGTATAGGAACTTGAACACATATAAGTAAAGCATAACGCGACAACGCATGCAATGTGTATAGAAAAAGGGGGGGCATATTCAACTGAAGCATGGTAAAGGCATGTTATCCATGATATTGAGATGCAAATTTAGAACAAGACGAAGCATTGTGTAATGCGAGACACGTAACGAGCGTACTTTTAAAGCCAAAACGAAACAATGTAATACGACATGTTTGAAAAGATTTGTGGAATCCATAATATACAAAAGGGATACGGGAAGAGATGCTCCTCGCACGCATCGAGCATCGCTCATAGAAGACGTAGCTTGAGGTCAACTCAAAGGTCTACTAATGTTTCGAGGGTGCGCTTCCTCGCACTGTCTTGAGTGATGAAGATGTCAAACCACATCGTTGACTCGAATAAGGGTGTGGGATGCATCGACCGCAAGGGGAGGTTACCGGTATCAATCCCGATACTCTGCTGCCCTGCTCTTTTTTTGCTTTACTTTCCTTTTTACTGGTAGTTTAAGCACATTGCACTGCCTCAGGTGGGTTTTACTTTTTCAAGACTGTGTATTTTTGCAAAAGACATGATGGAAATGAAACAGCTATTTCAAAAAGGTGTTACGTTTGTATTTCCCATGCATCGCATCGTGTGGCATCTCATAACAATGTGAATGAAATTGAACTCTGTTTGAAAATTAAGCACTTGCCTCGTAATAATCAAGTAGTGAGCTGACTAACAACTCGATAAGCAAAACAAAGAAACTCGATGAGCTAACCCAGTGCGAGTACAACTCGATAAGCAAAACAAAGACTCGAAGAAATGAAATACAACTCGATAAGAAAATGTACAACAACTCGATAAGCAAATGGGCGTCACTCTTCAAAAATTATCATCGGAGGGCATTGGAAGTGGTGCCAGTCCCCAAATTCTCAGCATGTTCAACACATAAACAGCCCAGGAGATAAGAAGGAAGACCACCGGCCACAAGGAAAAGCCATCGGCCTCAAGAAATGGCCATCGGCCAAAAGTGATGGCCGGTCGGCATTATTTTTGGCCGGCCGACCATGGATGGAAAGAACCACCAGAATGTTGACAGCTGTTCCCCACTCACACCTTATCCCCTACAAAAGCCTCAACTTCGTAGTTTTCTTCAATTCAACACTGATTTGCTCCAAATGGAAGAGTTCCTTGCCCAAAATCTCATAGCTTGGATTGCCAACTTGGATGGCTCAGAAAGGTTGAATTTCTGGGGCTTCGACATAAACGCACTATTCACTCTGAGTCGTACTCCATTGCACTTTCCGTTCCTCCATGCCGCGGCAAGGTTTTGGAACCCGATAACACATGTCTTTAGCTTTGGCGGGCAAGAGATATGTCCTACCTTCGAAGATTTCCAAGATTTGATGGAATCTGAGCACAACGAAGAAATCTTGCCCCAACTTCGCTTCAGCCACGCCCAAGCTTTAGGGCGAATGTGTGGGCTCACGATGTATGACGCTCGATCTTTGATTGGTGATGGAATGCTGGATATTCCAAGTTTGATTTGCCGATTTTCTGACGCCGGTGATCGCGGCGACCATCATTGGCAGGGTTTTCGGCGACACGCCCTCTGTTTGTGCATGCTATCTCATTTCTTGCTTGCCTCAGGCTCCGGAGGATCTAGCGTCCGATTGATCGAGGTTGCCTAAGGTTTGAAGGAGGGCAAAAGCTGTATTGCCATGACATTGGCCGAGACATTGATGGGTTTGGATGCTTTCTATCGCCGAGAGACGACTAGATTTGCGGGGAGTCCATTATTACTGCAAGTAATGTTCGGTGACCGCGGCGACCATCATTGGCAGGGTTTTCGGTGACACGCCCTCTGTTTGTGCATGCTATCTTGTTTCTTGCTTGCGTCAGACTCCGGAAGATCTAGCGTCCGGTTGATCAAGGTTGCCCAAGGTTTGAAGGAGGGCAAAAGCTGTATTGCCATGACATTGGCCGAGACATTTATGGGTTTGGACGCTTTCTATCGCTGAGAGACGACTAGATTTGCGAGGAGTCCACTATTGCTGCAGGTAATGTTTCCCGTCCAATCTTACATATGCATTGCTCACATCACTTGGCTCTCGGGCTCGGTTTTCTCACAAAACCCTTTTCTCACTTTTCTCTCATCGTACATCTCTCTATTATTTAATCTCTCATTTTTTTTTCATCCCTCCCCAGGTGTGGTTGATGGACAAGTTGCAGGTTGTGGACTCTTGCCTGGTATACTCAGCTCGCGGTTATTTCTTCCGGCAACGTCTGGTCGATGCCCTGGATGAGGGATGGTGGTTTGACTGGATGTGCAATTTGTCTGCAGACCGCATTACTTGGCGCTGTCCTTGGCTTAATCTACCGGCAATGAGCTATAGCATGTCCCGGCGGACCGGGATTCAGTTGATAGGCCTGACACACTGCGTGTTCTACTGTCCTTTTCGGTTCCAGCGCCAGTTCGGCCATGATTAGACTTGTCTACTAGAGGGGATAGAGTACCCTACTGCATTCCCGGTCTGAGGTGCGCAGCTTGCTCGATATGCCACAGCATGGAGGACGAGAGAACTCCTGGCCCCTGCTCCCACCTTCAGTTGTACTTTGTCTGATGAGTGCTTAGATTGGCTCAATGAAGAGGCACAGATTGGGACCAGCTTGGCATCAGAGGCTTCGATCAGCTCTGGGAGAGGGCGTAGGAACACCTGACTTAGCTATGCCCCGGATTTATTGCTTTATTAGTACTTTCAAGTTTTCTTTATGATTGTAATAAAAAGCAAATTCAATTTGTAAGCAAGAGCAGGAAGACTTTGTAATGAAATCAATAAAATTGAAGGTTGTGGGTACTGAAAATTTTCCGCTTTGGTCCAAAAATGGTCTAAGTTGTAAAAAGATTAATTTGAACAAAGTCAACTTTTATTAAAACTTTTCAAAACCATTTTCGACATGGATCAAAATTGGACACGCTTGAGATTTGTCACTGAGATGCACAACCTCGAATCCTAGCACCTGGAAAGTTGCCCCTAGTCTGAATAGTACCGCGGCACTGCACAGCAACAAAAAGTTGCCCCTAGTCTGAAAAGCACTGCACCAGAGATTATAACCGAACTCTGGAATGCTGATAGACAAAGATGGCCGAGATGATCAAATGGACAAAGTTGATCGGGGAAAAGTTTATGGCTGAACTTCAGGATGAAGTTGCCTACGTATCCCAAAGATGGGAATCAAGCCTTACGTAATTCAGGCTCGGGTTCACTCGAGTATTTTCACTCTCCTTTTGCGCTCTAACTTTTGCCAAGGCCGCCCTTTATGGGTTTTCAACCTTGCGAGATCAGTTTTTATAATTTCTAATTTTTCATGCTCTAACTTTTGCCTAGGTCGCCCTTTCGGGTTTTCGGCCTAGCAAGCCTCTCAGGGGTAATATTTCTTTAACTTGTCCATATTGATCAGCTATGAAAACTCTAGGCCATCTAGGTCCATTAGAACCACAGCTTCACCTGACCAGATATACTTAATGATGTAGGGACCAGTCCAATTGGGTCTGAACTTGCCCCTCGGGTCGTGGATGGGAGCTCGATTGTCCTCGAGTACTAAATCTCCTTATTTTAGATTCCTGGACTTAACTTTCTTGTTAAAAGCCCTGGCAATTCTGCGTTGACAATCTTGAACATGGTACAGTGCTTTCAGTCTGCGCTCGTCAAAAAGCATGATTTCCTCAAATCTGCTCTGCTGCCAATCTGCTTCGGCTATCTGACACTCAGCCAGTACTCTCAAAGACGGAACCTCAATTGCAATAGGTAGAACGGTCTCCATCCCATAAACCAATGAATACGGACTCGCCCCAATAGAAGTCCTAATTGATGTTCGGTAGCCCCATAGAGCAAACGGCAGCTTATCTGGCCAATCCTGGTAGGTTTCCACCATCTTCTGCAATATGTGTTTGATATTCTTGTTGGTGGTCTCAACCGCTCCATTGGTCTGTGGCAGATAGGTGGATGAATTATGAAAAACCACGTTGTATTTCTCCAACAAGTCAATCACTTCTTTCTTGAAGTGGGAACCATTATCTAAGATGATCTCGTTCGAGACCCCGTAGCGACAGATAATGTTGTTTCTGATGAATTTCGTAACGTGTGAAGCCTTCAACACTGCATAGGATTGGGCCTCAACCCACTTTGTGAAATAATCTATCGCGACCAGAATGAACTCATGCCCATTCCACCCCTTTGGAGTGACAGCTCCGATCATATCGATTCCCCAAACTGAAAATGGCCATGGCGAAGTCATATTGTACAGCTTTGATGGCGGAATGTTCATGCGGTTTGCATGGATCTGACATTTGTGGTATCGCCGAACAAAGCCGATACAATCCTCCTCCATGGTGGACCAATAATAACCTTGCCTGAGGATCTTCCGCGTTAGCATTACCCTGTTCATATGCGCACCGCATTCCCCTCCATGGATGGCCTCCATCAGGCGTTTTGATTCTTCAACTTCAACGCACAACTTATGCATTCCCAGATGACCTCTCTTGTACAATTTACCTCCGCAGATGATAAACTGAATGGCCATTTATCTTTGGTATTTACCCCTAGTGGATATGCTTCCTTCTCCAAGAAATTCCAAATATCGTAATACCAGGGGTTCTTATCTTGAACCTCATCTATAGCAGCAATCGACTCGTAAGCCGGCACAAATTTCTGGTCGATAATAACTGGATGCATCCGAACTCCAAACGGGATGTCTATCATGGAAGATAGAGTTGCTAATGAATCTGCGAACCTGTTGTTCTCTCTTAACAGATGAGCAAAGTTTAACTTCTCAAACTGAGGAATTAACAAGTCCAAGGTCTGGTGATACACAATCATCTTTTCTTCTTTGACTTTCCAATCTCCTTTCGCTTGAGATACAACAAGGTTTGAGTCCCCAATGACGTCCAACCGTTTTGCCCCTAGTTCGAGGGCTGCTTCTAGACCGGCAATGCATGCCTCATATTCTGCTTCGTTGTTCGAGACTTTGAACCGGAGTTTGAAGGCTAGAGGGATACGGGAATTGTCGGGTGCTATCAGCAACACCCCTATTCCGTACCCATATTGGTTTGACGCTCCGTCAAAGTACATCGTCCAAGTTTCATCGTCGATATGCAAAATGGTCTCATCTGGGAATAAGTACTCAACTGCTTCACCCCATTCCACCGGATGATCGGCTAAGAATTCTGCTACTGCTCTTCTCTTGACTGACTTGCGCGTCACATATTTCAAATCGAATTCGGAAAGCAACAGCAACCAACGTGCTAGCCTACCTGTAAGTGCCAGTTTCTCAAAAAGATATTTGATGGGATCCAGTCGCGAAACCAACATTACGGTGTGAGCTAACAAGTAGTGCCGCAGCTTCTTGGTAGCCCATACCAAGGCTAAGCAAGCCTTCTCCAACGGTGTGTAGCGAGTTTCATATTCTAGCATCTTCTTGCGCAGATAGTAGATGGCTCTCTCCACCTTGTCCTTTGATTCTTGCGCGAGCATGCAGCCCATTGCAGTCTCAGTTATCGAAAGGTACAATATCAACAGTTTCCCCAGTTCAGGCGGTGACAACACGGGTGGGTTCTGTAAGTATTCCTTGATTTGTTCAAAAGCAGTTTGGCATCGGCCGTCCCATTGGAATTTCTTTCCTTTCTTCAGGAGACCAAAAAGTGGTTCACAAGTCAAGGTTAATTTTGAGATAAACCGTCTTATGAATTGCACTTTACCTAGAAAGCCTCGCACCTCCTTTTCAGTCCTTGGTGGTGGCATTTCTAAGATGGCCTTGATTTTGGAAAGGTCGACTTCGATACCTCTCTGTGTAATCAGAAATCCTAGTATTTTTCCCGCTGTAACACCAAACGTACACTTCTGAGGATTTAGCCGCAACCGAAATTCTCTGATCCTTTGAAAGAACTTTTGCAAGAAGGTGTAGTGGCCCTCTCTATCTTTGGACTTGACAATCATGTCGTCTACATACACCTCAACCTTTTTGTGGATCATATCGTGCAATATTGTGGTTGCAGCCCGTTGATATGTAGCTCCAGCATTCTTCAGCCCAAATGGCATCACCCTGTAACAGTAAGTCCCCCACGGGGTGGTGAAAGCAGTCTTTTCCCGGTCTTCAGGTGCCATCACTATTTGATTGTAACTCGAAAAGCCATCCAGGAATGAAAACAAAGCATGCCCCGCTGTGAAGTCCACCAACTCATCGATATGCGGTAAAGGAAAGTCGTCCTTCAGACTGGCTCTGTTCAAATCCCTGAAATCCACGCACACTAGGATCTTGCCATCCTTCTTCGGCACTGGAACAATGTTGGCCAACCAAGTCGGGTATTTGGATAGCAGCATGAACCCTGCATCGATTTGCTTGGTGACCTTTTCCTTGATCTTGAGAGCCCAGTCCAGGCGGATTCTTCTGAGTTTCTGCTTGATGGGTCGGGCCTCGAGGTCAAGAGGGATCCGGTGCTCTACAATCTTAGGATCGATTCCAGGCATGTCTTCGTAGGACCACGCGAAAACATCTTTGAAATCTTTTAATAAAGCAACTAAGCGCTTGCGTTCCTCTGAAGACAATGTGGACCCGATCTGGACCAGCCGCGGGTCCTCCTCAGTACCAATATTCACAGTAGTGATTTCATCCATTAAAGGTTTAACAAATCTTTCCTGCTCTTGATCAATTAATCGTTCCAAAACCAGAGGAATTTCTTCCTCGTCGTTTTTGTCAAAATTTTGAAAGTCCTGATTCAAGCAATAAATCAAAGATACAGAAAAGTACTCAGAAACCACATCCACATCATTCCCATTAAGCACATTCAAACCGTCTGATTCTTCTATTACAACAGACTCAAAAGAGAAAGAAAAAGATGACCTGGACAGGACTGTGGCATCTGGGTTATCACCCCCAGGAATACCGGACTCAGACTTAGTCGAGCTGGAACCTGATTCCGACTCACAAGACTTGGTGGAATCAGATTCCGGCTCACTACCTGACCCGATGTTGCTTGACAAAAATCCCTCCTCGTACTGCCAAATGAGAGAGGGTGCGATGGATGCATCCAAAATGTTTGCTGGTAGGCCCACAGCCGTTTCATTCCCGATCATGGACACCAAGAAGTTATCGCCCAAGAACTTCTGTTCGATCGAAGGATCTGAAAGTAGACATGCCAGCGCTACCCCCATTTCACTTTTGGCGTCCTTGGACTCTACTTTCTTGCTCTGCTTAGCCTCAGCTAATGGGTCTGTTTGCTCTTCGGCAACGTCATCCCCGGATAACTGTAGATCAAAGAAGATCTCGAAACCTGGCACGCGCTTCCTTTTCGCGTTCAGCCACGGCTCTGGGAAGCCACAAAACGGAAAGTCCTCCCCCTCCCGGACGAAGCGTTCGTTTAGGGTACCCCGGATGGGTCTATGCATCAGCTCAAAAGGCTTTCCCGCCTGCTTCGCTCTGGCTCTCCTAGCCATCTCCTTACCTTTCCTTACCCAATTCTCTTTGGTGGGCAGATAACCCAAGCCAAAGGTGTGTGGGTTGTGTGGCACTTCGGCCAACGCTGCAATGCCCTTCCGGCCGCTCTTTCCCAATCCCATCCCGGGGATGTGTTGAAGCTTGTTCATGAGGTATACTGATTGTGTGCTGACGTACACCCCCTCATTAATAGCTAAGATGTTCTGCACGACCTGGGCCTCAGCTAGGGTAAAACCGGATAAGAACACATCTTTCATACCGTGCTCAATTTCCAAAACTGGCGTAGATACTTCCGGCGGTGGATGGATCGATGAATTCCCAAAAACAATGGCTACTCCCTTCCCATGGGGGTATTTCACCATCTGATGCAAGGTGGACGAAACTGCCTTCACCTGGTGCAGCCACGGCCGCCCCAAGAGCAGATTGAAAGTTGCAGGAACTTCTAAGATATGAAAGTCTATTTCATGCTGTCCTGGCCCAACCTTGGTCTAAATTTTCACTGTCCGCATAATTTCTCTGCTCGTGTTGTCATATGCCCGAATCACCTGGGCTGTCGGCACAAAGTCCACGGTCTTTAAACCGATTGCATATGCAGTTCTTGCTCGGCACACATTGATGGTGGACCCTGTGTCGACAAGCACCATGGGTATCCATTTGTTTCTACACTCCACAGAGATATAGAGTGGCTTGTTATGGTTCGCACCCTCAGGTGGCAATTCCTTGTCAGAGAAAGTCAACATCGGGGTAGCTCCTCCCGGGAAAACTAAGCCCACTAGCTATTCGGGCGTGGTGTCTATTGAGAGCTTGGCCTTGTCCATGGCCGATAAGACAGCTTGTCGATGCACTCGCGATGCCATAAGCAGTCCCCAGATGGAGATGTCTGCCTGTATCTTTTTCAACTGCTTCAGTACAGTTTCTTCTTTGAGTTGCTTCTTTTTTTTTTTTCTCCGTCTCCTTATCTTTCCCAGACGCCTTCGGCTGATCTAGATGTGTAGGCTTGAAGTACCATCCACTCCTAGTCATATGGTCAACTTCACCAATGTACCAGGTATCGTCTGGTTGGTTGCTTCCCCAATCCTCATCTGTGTGGGCAAGACATAGATCATCGTCCTCCCACCACATTCCACCGGCAACCGACATGCACCTGTCCGGCTCCGCTTCTACTGTCCTTGTACTCAAAGTATTTTCAGTCCCCTCATGGGCTTTAGCTTTTCTAATTCTCTCATAATCTTCAAACCTTTCCTGTTTCAACTGCGTCAGTACAGTTGTCTATTCAATAATTCTTGCATTCTCAATGCCCAAGTCCTAAGCGAAATTCTTAGCACTGGCGCTCTCCGGCGATTCATTCTGATTTCCAGCCCTTCTGGCCACAACTCATGTTCTTGCCCCCGCTGGGCCCCGTTCCAACTGAGCTCCGTCGACAACATCCGGTAGGTCATCAAGCCACCCGGTGATCTCTGTTGACTCCTCAAAATCTGACCAGTTGACCACCATGCCCTCTGGGTCTTGCTCATTAAGAAATTGGAGGTTAGCAAAGTCCCCTTCCATAGCTGCCAGGTCATCTATCCTCTGACCTGATTCATCCCCCTGTATCACACAAAGCTCTGGCCTTCCCGGCAATTTCACACTTGATCTATCCTGGCCTACTGACAAAATGTAGTCACTCGGACTGTACATCTCTCCGGAAAAACTCCCAGATCCCTAAGATTCTGACTCATCAATCCCATTCTCCTCTGAAATCTCCCCTGTTCTGTCTTCGACAGTCACCACCATTGGTTTGGGTTGGGTTCTGGAGATGTCCAACATGCACAAGTCAGTGCAGTCAGGAAGGAGCACCCCTGGCTTGGGTAGGTGGGATGGGGTGATATATATACTAGGATCGTAAGACACGACCTCAGTCTGGATAAAGTTGATTCTTTTAGGAGGTGGAGCTTGGTGGTGCGGTGGGAGAGGGTTTGTTGTAACATTGGGTTTTTCGGGAGGCACAATCACCCCGTTATCAATGAGATCTTGAATCTCATGACGCAATCGGAAGCATTGGTCGGTGTCATGACCATGCTGTTGGTGAAATGCGCAATATTTCGCGGGGTTGTGGGTAGGGAGAAGTTTTTCCGGCAATGGTCGCAGCTCTAGGGGCTTCAAGTGCCCTTTTCTGATTAAAACCCCCAGAGCTTTGGACAGGGGCATATATAGTGGAGCGAAGGCTCTTTGGTTTTTGGGTGGGTATTTGGCTATTTGTGTATTACTTCCGAACGCACCGGAGAATGGCATAGCTGCCATGGTTCTTGAAGGGAGGTTGGTGGTGACCATGCTCACTTCTGAGGCTCTTGCAGTGGCAGGGCCACTCGGGCCTGCATTGGTGTTGTGGTTGAAGGTCCTCCTGGGTTGCTCTTTGTCATTATCGATCAAGCCCTGTTTCAAGGCATCCTCGATCTGTACTCCCATCTCATGCAGATCTGAAAAGGTAGGGAAGGGGAGCACGATCATTTTCTGCATCAGTTTGGGTTGGAGATTGCGCACAATCATCCGAATCTGATCCTTGTCAGTGGGCCTTAGGGTCATCATTGAGGCCTCAGCCCTCCATCTGGGTACGAACTCCGAAAAGCTCTCCTTAGGCTCTTGCCTTGTCATCTCGATTTGCGTGTTATATGAGTACTGTGCAATGAATGCCTCGGCCATCTCATCCCAGTTTCTCTTAACATCATCTTCCAATTTTGCATACCAGATGGCTACCACACCCGACAGGGTTCGGCCGAATAGAGACAGCTTCTGTAGTCTGGTGAGGCCCATCGGCCTTAAGATATCTGAAAACAACCTTAGGTGTACCATGGAGTCCCCGGACCCATCAAATTGGTCAATATGCGGCATCTTGAATCGGTCTGGCAACGTCACAGTTGCATCGGTATGCCCGTCCTCAATGTCAGGGATGGTCTTGACTCCTTGGGATTTCTTAAACATCTTTTCTAGTTTGCTCAGCTTTAATGCGGTGGGGTCTACTTCAGACTCGAAGGGAGAATCTGGTACATTGATAGGCGTGGGCGCCTTGGATAGTTGCGGTTGAATCGGGGGCAGAGCCGGCCCCGTTGGAACGTCCGTATCCTCTTGGATATTCTGGACATTTGGTGTCTCCTCGGGTGTCGGAACCCTTGGTGGGGGAGGAGCTTGATGTGAAGCAGATGCCCCGACTTGCTGTTGTAGCCTTATGATTAACTCTTCTTGTTCAGTCATAACCATGGCCTGTTGCTTGGCGAACTCCGCCTGTCGGACGGCGTCTTGCTGCATAGTTTTCATGCTTTCTTGAAGCTGGTGCACCATCTCCTCTAAACTTGCCATACTGCTCTGATCTAGCTGTATTGCTGGTATATGTTCTCTCTCTGCGGGAGAAACAGGACTCTGATTCCTACCATACCTAGGCGGGGTGGACGAAGCCCTCTAAACTGTCTGTTGAATTGATGTCCTCTACCTAACTGCCCTCCGTCTGGTAATCGGGGGTAGAGAATGATACACTGGTTGTCTGTCTACCAGATCTTCAGATCGATGGAGTCGACGACCTCTTGTCCAGAGTGCTTGGGGAATATCTGCTTGGTCTGAAGCAATTGTGCTAAACTACCTAGTAAAAAGATAAATAAAGCAATCATAAGGAAATGAACAACAAGAAAAACGGACAGCATAACAGCATAAATAAACACACAACACACAGTTGGGCATAATAACACACAGTTGATTGGCCGAATACATCGTTCTCAAACACTGATTGTTGCCCCAAATCACTGGCCCCGAAAACTGAGTCTGATACCCGCAGATAACTGATTCTCAAACACTGAATTGGTGCCCGCAGGCCTGATACCGAAACTTGTGAGCTAATACATGCATTCCTGTAGAGGCCAACTCTAAAAGCACAAAACAGATAAGTGAGAGGCAAAACACCCCTATGTTGGGGTAGGGTTTCTCTGTCCTATTTTGTCAGGAGCTAGGGTTTCACTACGCACGCAGCGGTTTCAAACAACCTATAATCAGGTAAGCAACCTGTCCTAGCTTGGAATGGTCACTATGGATTCCGAATATGCACTAGGTCGAATGGTCAAAATGGGTGCCCCCGTAAAACCGGGGTTTGTGTTCCCATACTGGCAGAGCCCGTAACCGCTAAGCCTTATGGCACATAGCCTCTGGCAAACCGCTCAGGAATAGCAGATGGCAAACACGGTGTCCTAGGCGCACCAATGCACATGCAATGCAAAGAAACACATAAGTGTAGAAAAAACATGATATCATGAGTTCGAGTCAAGTTCTCCATTCTCCCTAGTAGAGTCGCCAGAAACTGTAGACGTCCTCGAACGTCCTGGGAGGAAAAATCCCGTTTTGTTCATTTGGGCTCACTACAGTTTAGACTCAATGTCACGGTCCTGTATCTAATCTCGCAGAGTGTAATGCAAGACCGATGACTCATCAAAGAGTCCAAATCCGGCAAATCGTTTTTGAAAACAGATTTTTTGAAAGAAGTGTCAAGCATGGACTGCTTTGCCAGATACAGAGTCGCCACCAAAATATTTTGTTTTGGGGGAATTTAGGAAACCCTGACTTGTTGCCTAAGGCCACGTGTCCGTCATCGCCAAAGCTGCCTTGGCTTGGGAACTTGGGTACGATTGGGGAAGGTCACTTCGTGAGCACCTCCGCTCGCCCGATCAAAGATCGGCCTCTACTAACCATGATATCAAGTTTTGAAAACATTATGCGTTCTTATTCCGATTAATTAGTTAATCTTACTATGTGATGCGCACAACACAAAAGTATAGACCAGATCGCCTCATTTAGAACAAAGCATTATATATCCGCTCGTTTGAAAGATGGTTTGAAATTTGCTACTCGCAAGTAGGCTAAAACACGGATTTTAACGAGTTGTTCCAACTCAAACAATCCAACCTTCACCCACAGGCATTCAGGCAGTTATATCATTTAAGCACATAGCCTCATGGTAAAGCATGCTAACATGGCAACACTCACACGCATGCAAAGATGCTAAAGCATAAAAGCTTACAGAGTACTCCGAGCCAAAACAGAAACTAGTTAGTAATCATATGCATGATCCTAGTTCATGTTGAGGTGGCTAATGCAACACATGCAAGATGCAACTACTATAGGCTCGGCTATTCTAAGATGGCATATGATGATGCTACAGTTAACACGTATTCAACTTAGAATTTAAATACAAATACAGTTAGTATGATGCGCCGAGCCCGGTGCGTGCATTACGAATGAATGTATGCAAACATGCTATCATAAGTATGCTAATCAAAACATGCCCTAAACTAACCATCGAAAGCTAGTAAATAAAAGGGAAGAAAGACGTGGGGTTGGAAGACATATACACACTCACGCACACTTATTACACAGTTGCCCTCACTCGGAGGGTCCGAATAAATAATACAGATTTAACCGATTAACTAGCTGACTAACTAATTAATTAATTACAAAACTTCTAATTAATCAACAAATTAATTACAAAAAGAAGGTGGCCGCAGCCCCGCCTCGGAATGATGGGATGATGCATGCTCGATTTGCCGCGCTTGGAAACCTGGTACCATGCCACTGTTGCCTATGTTTACACTGCCTTGCTCCTCTGAAAGTTGTGAAAGTTTCCAGAACTGCTTTGAACTTCCTTTTGAGTGTCTTGGAAGGCCACCGGCCAAAGGAAAAATCCACTGACCATGAGAGCAAGGTTATCGGCCAAAACTTTGACCACCGGCTGGGCACTGATGGTCGGTCGACACTTCAAGTAGCCAGCCGGCTATTTCTTCCTGTAGAATCCTGCAGTTGCTGCAGTAGAGGGCAAACAAGGCATGTCATGGAATTTTCAAGCAAATGTGTGCATGGCCACACTCCCTACCATGCAATGAACTCAAGAGAGCATGACCCTCGACCCTCAGGCCATCAATTATGCATTTCGATGCATGATGGCCTAAAAGGCCAAGTTTGCCATTCGATGTAAATGCATGCAACAAAACAAATGAATGCCTTGCGCCCTATCATGTTGAGATCAAGGGCATCGGCGACTGAGGGTTGAGACATGTTTCGTCACTTTGAGTACGAACACACCTCACGCCTCAAGTTTAGTTTGACACCCCAAACCAAACAAGATGCAATGCGTGTATGCCATATACAATGTAAAGTGATGCAACTCATGCAATGCAATATGAGCACGCTAAGCTAATGCAACATGACATTACCTAATCATGCAAGCTAAACGAATGCAATATGAACATGTCAAGCATACAACAAGACCATGTAATGCAACTAGCTAAACAACATGCAAACATGCGAACATGATACAATGTAAGCATGCAACCAATGCAATGCAACATGTCAAACATGCAAAGTATGCAAAGATGGACTTATACTGAAATGAGAAGGCCTCAGCCCACCCCAAAACAGTGGCCAAAGTGCATGGAAGTGATAGACTAAACACCTTCAAATGTGCACATATGGAAGTCTAACACTTAGGCATGCAAGAAGTCAACTCTCAAGCGCATTAAGAAGAGACAAACATGGACAAATCACCAGCATAACGAGCTCTGAAAACATGGAAAAGACAATGCCAAATCCACTATGTTATGCAAGCAAGGCATGCAACAATGACTAAAACTTGAAGCCAACAAAAGGGGCCAAACCATGGCTATGTCAATCAAACCCCAAAGGATCAAAATGACCTAGAACAGTCCTAAAGCACTCCAAAACAAGACTAAATCATGCATGGACTATGGTCAAAACATGCCAAGAAAAGGGGCCCAAAACAAAGGGCCTTCGAAGCCACAAAATGGAGTATTACTCTACACCTACCCCAATCACTCATGGCATGAATTATGCAACCCAAAACAGAGTTTTAATGCATCAAAATACACCCAAAAACCCTCTGATATGGCAGCCCAAATGACTTAAACAAAAGGCATGCACTATGACTCAAACGTGGAGCATAAGATCACATTTCTCCAAGGCATTGAAAGGATAACAAGTGCAAGCATGTAAGCACAAAACATGGACTAAAATGTCATAATAAGTGATTCCAAATCACTGAAATAGCCAAGGTAATGCATGCTGATGACTCACACACTCGAGGCCAACATGCTAGAATGCAAAGGGACTATACAAAGCATGAAAGGTGTGGCGAAATCAACACCCAACAGATCTCAAGCATGATGAAACATGACCAAAAGCTTTACGAAGGTAGGCAAAAATATGCAAGCATGGTGGTCTAATGGCAAGATGCATTTCTAGGCAAAATGGAGGAATACAAGGCAAGTATATAATGCATGAAAGGGGCCATTAATCTGAAAGAAAATAGAGGCATATTATGACCTAATAACACCCAAAAACCTCTGAAATGGAGCCAAAGACAACTAATCATGCATGCTACCCTTATGAGCCAAAAACATGAACAAAGGAGAGACAAAGGGAGGGGCGGTCCCTCCCCTATGCAAGACCTCAAAACCTCTTCTTCACCATTGAAAATCCCCTGGATTTCAGTGGTGAGAAGGCCAATACACTAGGATTCCCGAAGCTCAACAAAGAAAGCACAAAAAGGGCCAAACAAGGCCTAAGAGGAGGAGGTCGACCCCCAACACTAAAGTGACCTTAATGAAGCATCTTAAGCATGAAAATACAAGACTTTTTTCAGTTATACACAAAGTCTAAAACAGCATGCAAAGTGGGTTAAAAACTAGTGCAAGAATGGAGAATATAAAGCAAATAATGTTACCCTTGAAGAACACTTGAAGAGCAGCAACCTCAGCCCCCTCCTTATGATAAAAACCAGCTCAAAACTTCAAGAACAAACCCTCAACACCTCCAAGGTCGAAGTATGGTGTAATGCTAGGTGACTTAGTGCAAAATTAAGACCAAAACACACTTTTTGGCTCTCTAACACACACAAATGAAGAGAGAGATATAGAGAGAGAAGGTGTATATATCAGATATATATCTATTAGGTTTGGTTTTTTGCTCAACCCCCTCAAAGGAGGAGGGAGGCCTCCTTATATAGACAAACAAAGGTGCTAAGCTTCCAAGAGAAGCTAAATGAAAAGGGTCAAGGCTTCTTAAAGAAGCTAAGGCAAAGGGGCCAAGGCTTCTTGAGGAAGCTGAGACAGGGGTTCAAGCTTCTTGAGGAAGCTAAGACAAAGGTCCAAGCTTCCTCAAGAAGCTAGACTAAAAGGGTGCAAAGGGTGCAACTCCTCTATACACGTGTATGGAGGACAAGTCCGTGCACTCCAGCTGGCATGCACCATGCTTGAAAAAGGCAAAAAGGAGGTATCGGCCAGAAAAGGAGTCCATCGGCCAAATAAATGGTTGGCTGACCACACAAAAAGCCTACCGGCCATCACCAATGGGCGGTGGAAAGAAAACATGGTTGGTGGCCCTAAGCCAGGGCCCGTGGGTTTAAGGGATGGCTGACAAGCCACCTCCTACCCTCAGGAGCACAAAACACAAGCTCTTGGTGCAAAACCAAGCACAAAACAGGCAAGTTAAGAGATCTTGAGGCAAGGCACGTAGCCGAGACCTTCGAGAACCCAAAACGAACACAAACATGGATGATCACCGAGTGTTCAAACGGTGATGTCCCAGTCTTAAGGACAGTCAAAAATGGGATGTCTACAACAACAAGTTAGTTTTTTTTTCTATTTGACCCCCCCTCCAAAAAAAAAAAAATTTCTTCTAATGCAATCAAGAATACAAACAATAATCAAAAGGCATAAAATTTAAAAGGTATATAATTTCACAAACTATGAATCCGTCTGGAAATAATTAATAAAAAAAAATCCCTATGATCACCAATTACAAACTTTTTTTTTTTTTTTTTCTTTGAGCTCCAACAAAAAACACTTTCAGACAAAGGATGATATATATTTTTTGAAATCCCTTCCCAAATCCCCCAACCAAACACAGTATAAAGAAAATTCATTCTTATCATTAAGAATTGCGTTATATTTGTTGACCGCATAAACGACTTTGAGATTTGGAGCATGGATATTCAAATATTTAAAGCCAACACAGTAATAAAGCTTTAAAAACACCAGCAATGGGGCATCGAGGTTAACAGTACCTACTTGGTCGGAACCAAATGCTATTTTCTCAAGATAAATGCGAAGGAGATTCCGAAAAATACCAGATGATTGGTTGAAAATACAATTATGGAGCTCCAATCTTATCAAGTTTAGGCAAGAAGAGAGAAAACCGATCTTGTATGTATCATTTTGGCAATTATCCATAGTGAGTCCCTCGATACTCTTCCTTGTCAGGGAAAACACCCAGATGTTAATATGTAGGGCCCATTTAAATTGTTTGTCTAGAACATGGAGAATAATGTTTCCAATGGGACCATTGTGACGACGGATAGTTTTATTCACTTTGTCCACCTATGCAGTTAGATCGAGTGTAATTCATCTGCTGTGCTCTTCAAAGAACTTATTAAACACAAGTTATGGATGATCAGACCAAATGCTTGTACTTGACAAGATGTCTACTCTTACTGCTTCTTCAAAAGGAACGCGCTGTAGAATTTCAAGTTTTATATCTACTGGCAAGGCACTAATCAAATCTATTCTGCAGAACACCCGTCACTCAGTATATAACACCCCAACTTTCGGACCGTTAATAAATCAAATCAACCTCAAATTTATAATTGTCGATAACTTATAATACAATACTACAATGAGGCTCCCTGAATTAGTAGTTAGACTAGACATCTAGAATCCCCCAAAGTGATACCAAGTTGTAACGCCCCAAAATCCGAGACTGTCATATAAGTACAATAATACAACACAAGCAGGATAGATAACCAAAATATCTTAATATACATATATAACCAGAGTTAATACCACAAATAATTCGTTTGTGTTCCATTATAAGATTACAAAACACTGCCAAACCAAACGTCAAAAGAAAAAAAAAAAAAAAAAAAAACTAGTTTATGTCTTCAAATGAACCACAGCTCCAACACTTCATCTTGTTTGCCTTCGAAATAACCTTTACCATTGTAAATTACTTCACCACCTGGTATGACACTCCATGAGCTTAGAATGCCCAGTAAAAACGCACACACCCTCCTACCTTTTATCAACCAATTAACCATACATAGAAGAAATCGGGTGACATAGAATACAGTATTACAATAAGGTTCTCTGAAGTATTATTCAGAACTCCCCTTTTTGCTGCTTTGCAGACCTTACCACCTATGCCTACCTCCCGGTTATTTACCGATAAGCGACATTGATGGACCTCAAAAGGGACGACCAAACAAGTGGGCTCGCTTACACCCAAATTGTGCCTAGGGCTCGCTTACACCCTACACATACCATACCAAAGGGCTTGCTTACACCCTGAAACTACCGCATAGAGTCTGAATACATCCATGTCAACCTAGGGGTTCACTTAGACCGCTTGTGCAAGACTTAACTCATTTGTTATTAATTCCATCACAATTCATGTCATTCATATGTATAAATTATTCCGAAAGACTAGTATGAACGTCACCCATTGCCAACCCCTTTTCATTTCTTGTTTATTAGATCTTTTGGTAAGTAAGTTAGTCACATTCGGTAATACAAAAGAGCATGAGACAAACATAAGAGATGAAATATAGCCCATGATAATCATACATACATAAGAGAGGAAATATAGCTCATGATAATCATACATAAGTATGGCAAAGCAAGCAAACAACATTAAGCATGCTTTGAAATACTTAGAGACAAATAACACAATAAGACACAATTTCCAGAACTTTTCAAAACTGCAGAGTTAAAAAGAATGCTTTGGTAAAAATACTTCAAGATCATATTAGGGGCTGAAATTGCACAGAAACATTAAACAAAATGTCTATTTTCAGATCCAATTTTTAGAATTTGCATAACACATCCAGAAATTCATCTACAAGCTTTGTTCGAAAACCTGTCCAGATTTGTCACCTTTGGGGGAAACTAGCTTTTCTCTCAATCTACCTGATGATTTTCACCCAAATAAATTTTGTTGGAAAGAGAACTCAAAATTATAAATTTTAACAGAAGAACCAACATGAAATGATTTTTCTGGAATTTTATAAAATTGCAAGAAGTGGACTGTTTTCAGAGACTCAGAACCAGATTTTTAAACAAAATATCCATGCCCTAAAAACACATGGTGAGGGGCTAATAGAATTATCATATGCTCTAAACACACTAAATATCCTATCTTAGATTCAAATTTGGGAAACAAATAAATTTGATATTTTTTTTTTTAAGAATAGAGAAGTTACAACAGTGCAGATTTTGAACAAAATTACATGACCAAGTCGCCAATTCATACCCCCACTTGCATACACCAAAAACCCTATTTACCATTAATATCAACACAAGAGAGCATACTATATAATAGGATGAGATGGCTAAAAGAATTGGAGAAGACAAGAGAGAGGTGTGGTTCTTACATGAACTCAAGAAAACAACTTTTCTTCCTTCTTCTTCTCCACTCCCTTTTAGTTCACAATCTCCTCCTCTCACCCTCTCCTTGGTTGCTGAAAATATGTGTAAGGAATGGAGGAAATGTTCTCAATTTATAGGCAAGGGCTTTAGGTTGAAAAGACAATTTTACCCTTAATCAATTATTGTTCCTTAATGGCTAAGAAAATTATCTTAATGACTAAGGAAAATAGAAAACTAATAATTACCTTGATATTATTCTCAAATCTTCTAGATGGTTCCACAACCAAGTTTCCCCAAAATAATATTTATAAATACCTATATAAATATTCATGTTCAAATAAATAATAAATATTAATTTAGAAAGTAGGAGGTAAAATAAATAAAAATCAAGTTTTAGGGTATTTCCAATTATAAAGTGGTGTTCTTGGATTTAATTATGATTATAAATGGGAAAATTATTCTCTATTGGGCTATTTTGCAGACTTTTACAAAACTAGGGGTTAAAATGCTATTAACCTAAGGCTCAGGGTTTCACCTGTAATTACCAAAAATTAGGGTCTCTGCAACCTATTCCCCTTTAATAAATTTTGTCCTCAAAATTAAATCATATCTCATGTCTCAAATAGTTGTGAATAATTTGCCTACATCATGTTTTTACATTCCCATGTGAACTCTTCAATGCCATGGTGACGCCAGAGTATCTTAAGAAGTTGAATTGTCTTTCCTCACAAATTCTTTTCTTGTCTGTCCATAATTGCTATTAGTCCCTCCTCAAAGGCAGTGTCTTCGTTGAGTTGGATTTCTTTCCAGTTGATGGTGTAAGAAGGTTACATTATGTACTTCCGCAACATATATACGTGGAAAACATCATGTACTCCAGCCAATTGCGGAGGTAAAACTGATTTGTACGCAACTTTCTAATTTTCTGAAGTATCTCGAAGGGTCCGATATATCGAGGTGATAATTTCCCTTTCTTTTGAAAACGAATGACATCTCGACGGGGCTGAATTTTCAAGAAAACATGATCACTGATAGTGAAATTTAGAGGTCTTCTCATTTTATCTGCATAACTCTTATGGCGATCTTGAGCTGCCACCAATCTTTGTCAAATAAGTTTCACATTTTCTGTAGTTTCTTGCACGATCTCTAGGCCTAATAGGCTCGTTTCTCCAACTTCGGTCCAACAAACTAGTAATTTGCAGGGTCGATCGTACAGGGCTTCGAATAGAGCCATGCCAAGGCTGGCTTGGAAACTATTATTGTATATGAACTCCACCAATGGTAGGTGTCGCCCCCAACTCCCTTTGAAATCCATCACACAAGCTCTCAACATGTCCTCCAAAGTCTGAATGGTGCATTCTGACTGTCTGTTAGTTTGAGGATGAAAGGCGAAACTAAAGTATAATTCGGTCCCCAACGCTTCTTGTAAGCTTCCTCAACATATTTTTAATTACCCCACTTGATGATTTGGGCAATTTGGTAAATTTCTTGATTATCGAATCTAATCGGTTGTGTAATTGTTGGATCCATGTCGATTTATTCTCTGTCCATTGTGAAATCCCGTATTTTTGAGGTATTAATATTTTAGTGAGAGATATTGGTGGTAGTTTGGTGGTAAGATTTTTAGATGAGAACCTAATTTATTTTCTCTATTTGTTTTATCTCTTTATACCTCCATTTCATTATTATCATTATTCATCTATTATATTTATTTATTTATTTTTAGTTTGCTTGGGCTCCAAGTAAATGTTATTTTCTTTCCTTCTAAGAAAAGGTTTTTTTTTTCCTCCTCTAAGCGACCTTTCTTTGCCTACAAGTCAATTATCTTTCCTTATCTCCAAGTTTACTTGGAGACTACTCTTTGTTTTGCCTATAAATTGGAACTCATCCTCTTAACTTCTTATTATTCTTCTTTTTGGTCGATCCATATCTTTCTCATATTATTCTTTCTTGAATTATAGAAATTTAGAGTTTAGTTTAAAAGTATTTAGAGTGAGAGTTAGAATTTTATTCAACAGGAGAATTGTAGATTTTGTTAAACTTTACATACCTTTTGGATCCACAACCTTTGGAGATTGATGGTGATATAGCAGAAGATTAAAGCATTGGAGTTGGAGGGATTTTGCATCAAGTGGTCATGGAATTATTTTGAGGTAATTCGGGTGGTATACAATATGCTTCCTTTAAATCTCTTTGCAAATAGTGTTATTTTAATCACCTTTAATTTGTATTTCTCTTAATGATTTTGATAATTTGATAAATTCTGTGGAATTATTCGTTGTTGATTCGTTTGATTACTCTAGTCATTTGATGAACTTTGTGTAGTTATTCTGTGTTAGAAATGTTGATTTGTCTGGCTAAATGACGTGGAAGTGCTCCGTACATGGATCAAGTGGACTTTGCCAATATGCTTTGTACCAATAGCCTAGATAAGCGGTTGTGCTTGGGTGAGGGAGCTGAGGTCGGTCACTAGTCATGTATTGAGTAGGACCGGGTGTTTGGTCCTGGATAAATTATCATATGCCGAGTTGACTTGTTTGCGCAATTTGGTAAATTGCTTGGTATGTCGAATTGACTCGTTTGTGTAATTATTGGATCCCTGTGAATTTATTCTTTGTCTGAGTTTTGTTATTCCCATCATATTGTATACTTTCTAAATTAATTTATTTTTTAGGTGCGGAGCAATTTAGTGAAGATTGGATTTGAAGTTCTAAGGAGAATATTAGAGTTAGATATTTTGGGGTCACCACTATATGTTATTATTATTATTTTTTTTTGGAGACTTGTATAAGTTATATTTTGGAGACATTTGTGTAATTATTTTGGAAACAATTTCATATTTTTGAGATTTTTAATTAGTTAAATGTTTAAATTTGAGGCTGAGTTGATTTGTTAACGGCCCGGAAGTTGGGGCATTACAGAATGATATCAGAGCGTAATGATTAGGTCTTACATGGGATTTGTTGGGTGATTAATATTTGGATTCAATATTTGAGGTAAAAAAAAAAAAAGTCGTTTATATCAGAGTGCTTAGTGAACCGCGTTATTTGAAGAGTTTGTCGTTATTAACTATTGGAGTATTAGAAATTGTGAATTTCGAGGATGAAATTTATTTAGGGGGGATAGATTGTGAAACGTTGTATTTTTGAGGTATTAATATTTTAGTGAGAGATATTGGTGGTAGTTTGGTGGTAAGATTTTTAGATGAGAACCTAACTTATTTTCTCTATTTGTTTTATCTCTTTTTGCCTCAATTTCATTATTATCATTATTCATCTATTTTATTTATTTATTTATAGTTTGCTTGGGCTCCAAGTAAATATTATTTCTTTCCTTATAAGCAAATGCTATTTTTTCCCCTCCAAGCAACCTTTCTTTGCCTACAAGTCAATTTTCTTTTCTTCTCTCCAAGTTTACTTGGAGGCTACTCTTTGTTTTGCCTATAAATTGAAATCCATCCTCTTAACTTCTTTCCATTCTTCTTCTTGGTCCATCCGTATCCCTCTCTCATATTATTATCTCTTGAATTATAGAAATTTAGAGTTTAGATTAAAAGTATTTAGAGTGAGAGTTAGCATTTTATTCAAAAGGAGAATTGTAGATTTTGTTAAACTTTATATTCCTTTTGGATCCACAACCTTTGGAGATTTATGGTGATATAGCAGAAGATTAAAGCATTGGTGTTGGAGGGATTTTGCATCAAGTGGTCATGGAGTTATTTTGAAATAATTCGGGTGATATACAATATGCTTCCTTTAAATCTCTTTGCAAACAGTGCTATTTTAATCATCTTCAATTTGTACTCCTCTTGATGATTTTGATAATTTTATTTGCCCCTTATTGTGTGTTTTTAGGGCTTGGATATTTTGTTTTAAAAATCTAGTCCAAAGTCTTTGAAAACAGTCCACTTCTTGCAATTTTATAAAATTCTAGAAAAATCATCTTGTGTTGGTTCTTTGTCAACATTTAGAATTCTAAGTCCTCTTTCCAATGGAATTTATTTGGGTAAAAATCATTAGCTAGATTGAGAGAAAAACTAGTTTTTCCAAAAGCGTGACAAATCTGGACAGGTTTTCGAATATAGCTTGCAAATGAATTTCTAGAGGTGCTGTGCAAATTATGAGAATTGGAACTGAAACTAGACAGGTTGATTATTGTTTTTGTGCAATTTCAGCCCCTAATATGACTTGGAAGTAACTAAAATAAACCCTTTGCAAAGAGATTTAAAGGAATCATATTGTATACCACCCGAATTACCTCAAATCAATCTCCTCCATCACCAACACTCAAATTTCGATATTTCTCCATGGATCTCCAAAGTTTAAGCCATAAGGTATGTAAGATTTCACAAAATCTACAACTCTCCTCCTATATGAAAATGCTTACTCTTACTCTAAACACTCTTAATCTAAACTCTAAATCTATATAACAAATGGAGAGAGAGAGAGAGAGAGAGAGAGAGAGAGAGATGAAGCAAAAACAAAAGGATGAAAGAAGAAGAAGAATGATAGAAATAGTTGAGAGGTGAGCTCAATTTATAGGCAAGGATACTTGGGACAAAAGAAAAGGAAGAAATTGGGGCAAAAGAAAGGGAACTTTACTTGCCCTTTTTACCATTAATGTGCAACACAAGAGGGCATCTAGACAATAGGATGAGACGGGTGAAAGAATTGGACAAGACAAGAGAGAGATGTGCTCTTACCTTGACTCAAGAAGGCATCTTTTCTTCCCTTTTTTTTTTTTCCTTCTTCTTCTTTACTTCCCCCTAATCACACTCTCCTTCTCTCATCCTCTCCCTGGGCTGCTAAAATGTGTGTATGAATGTGTGTGTATGATCTAGTGCCTTTGTCTTACAAACTTGTCAAATTATGCACTGCTGCAACTTCTCTAATTTAAAAGAAATATCAAATTTATTTATTTCTCGAATCCGAATTTAATATAGGATATTTACCATGTTTAGAGCTTGCGCTAATTTTATTAGCCCCTCATTGTTTGTTTTTAGGACTTGGATATTTTGTTTAAAAATCTGGCCCTGAGTCTCTGAAAAACAGTCCACTTTTTGAAATTTTATAAAATTCCAAAAAAATCATCTCATGTTGGTTCTTATGTTAAAATTTAGAATTCTGAGTCCTCTTTCCAACATAATTTATTTAGGTGAAAATCATCGGGTAGATTGAGAGGAAAGCTAGTTTTCCCAAAGGGTGACTAATTTGGACAGGTTTTTGAATATAGCTTGTAAATGAATTTCTGGAGCTGCTGTGCAAATTTTGAGAATTGGAACTGAAACTAGACAGGTTGATTATTGTTTCTGTGCAATTTTAGCCACTAATATGACCTGGAAGCATTTTTACCAAAGCATTCTTATTAACCCTGCAAAACTGAACGGTGCTGGAAATGGTGTTTTATTGTGTTATTTGTCTCTAAGTAGTTCAAAGCATGCCTCATGTTGTTTGCTTGCCTTACCATACTTATGTATGATTATCATGGGCTATATTTCCTCTCTTATGTTTGTCTCTTGCTCTTTGATATTACCGAATTATCGAATGTGACAAACGAATATGACTAACTCACTTATCAAAATATCTAACAAATGGGAAATGAAAAGGGGTTGGTAATGTTAATGTGACGCCCCAAATTTTTAAGACATCATAATAAGATTTAGAACTTAAAATCAATGTTGCCACCAATCATCACTAATATCCATTAATTAACAACCCAAAATTTAAAGTTTTCAAATTACAATTCTAATAAAACTTAAAACTTAGACTTGGTACACAAAAAGAAAATAGAACAACTACGAAAGAAAAACTAGAGAAAACTAGGAAATATAGGAAATGTTTCGTGGAATTTGGGGACTCTTCAAGCTAACCAAAGCCGAGTGTCACCATGCAAGGCCTCGGTGTTTCCTTCATTTTTTTTGGTACCTGGCATAAAACGCCAAGGCAACGAGAATGCCAATGAGCGATGAGCTCAGTAATATACTACAACCCGAAAATACCCACCCCGATAATAATACTTACAATTAATGAATAATGTGTAGTAACAAAATAACATGTAGCATTTAAAAAGCATGACAGGAATGCCAACAATTAAAATAATAACAATAGATAAATAAATAAATAAATAAAATGGAAAACGGAAATAGTGATTCATCATAAGGAAAATGCACGCTTTTTTTTTATTTTAAATTCCCATAGATTTAGTTTATCAGATAAATTTAAGTAACTCCCCGCGGAGCACTATTTCCACTCAACCGCTAAGCAATAGCCACGGGCAATTCTGACTCTCCCTTGGCCAATTATTCAAATGTTACTTGCTGTAACTACCAATGATGCCCACGCACCAGGGTTACGTACCCGCGTCGTGACATCACGGTCTGCCCCAAGGGAATGGTCCATGTTGTGACACCCGCACCACCAACCTTATATTGCCTACACCAATAAGAGCCGAAATACCTTCCCGTGCCATGTTAGGGTTTGCAACTCATTGCACAAGATTCTAAACCGGGTTCGCGCCATCACTTTTAAATTTTTAATGTATCATCGGTTCAATTTCGTGTTTCTTTACTTCGTTGAATTCACATTTTTATGCATGCGTGAGTTTTAGTTTGAGAGTCACAGTGATATAATGTTTACATAGCACAACACAATCATATATGGCAACCAAAATAAATGTAATAGAGTGTCTTAGGAGTCATCACAAGATTTCTTAAGAATTCACATATTCTCCTTTCAGCACTGTATGGTCAAATAAAAAAAATATGAAACCTATACCAAACGATGTTCAACCATTATAATATTTTACCTAGTGCTAGTTCATCGAGTTAGGAAAATATTTCGAGAAGAATACCAGGGCTAAAAATGATTTTAAAATGGAGGAATAATTTTTTAGAAGAAAATTGGTTTGCTGGGACAATGAGTTACATTCACCTCCAGCACAGGTGATTCGGGTTTGAAAAATAAAAAGGGGCCTCAAACGATGTCAAAAATAGGCATGGTCAGAACAGTTTGCTAAATTTTCGAGTTTAGAACATATTTCCAGAGAGTGTGAGGGCTGAAAACCAGCCGAAGATGGTCAAATGATTTTTATAAGAAAACTGGACAGATTCTGTCACCTTTTGGAAAAATTGTTGTTTATCTCTCAATACTTAGTAAAAAATTATAAAAACTAGTGGCGTTTGAAAGGTAACTTAAAAATCTAACTTTTCCAATTTGAATCACTTGAAAATTCATTCTGTGGAATAAACGGTGACCTGGTAAAGTCAGCGTTGCTGCTGTCTCCAAACAGCAATGAAGTTAAAAATATATTCAGGCCATGAAAATGTTGTCAAATAATTTTCTTCAATATTCTAGTGTCATGAAAACATGTTAAACTAACTCTAGTAGTTTCGAATTTTATGAAAGTATTCTCATGAGTTTGTTTAGGGTTTATTCAAAACGGATCAAAATCTGTTTTTGCTGGAAGGTTATTAGTTTTGCGAAAAATGCACTTTGTATCCACCATGAATCACATCCAAGACAAAGAAAATGTTTCTTACTATTATTCCCATGTGAAACTCTAATCCTTCATACTTACTTTCATTAGTGATAACAGAAAATAATATTGATGAAGAGTAAACATAAATTCGTAAACATGCGAGATTGATTCAACAATGGAAAATACTTGATCACATAAAGAGCAAAATCATTAGCTAAATCATCTAACCCATATTTGTAAAAAGGACAGAAATCACATAATCATAAGATTATCATTCTAGCCAAATGTAACATGCATTGAGCATTTGTGTAATATCAATACACACTCTTGCATATTTTTAATGTGTAGGTTTAAGAAAACATCTAAAGAAAGGTAGGGTTGAGTATTTCTTTACCTCAATGAAGTAAAAAAAAATGTCAAGTGAAAATCGTAAGTGATTCGTGATTAGATTAAGATTAAAATATTCCAAATCCCAATAATCCAAAACACACAATCTAAATTAACAAGCACTTACGAGAGTGATTTAGATTGTTTGTTTTTCGGAATAAACAATAAATCGACACAAACGATTTTTACGTGGAAAAATCACAATTGAAGAACCTTCAATTGTAATAAAAAACCACGGGTGAAACACCACCAATCAATCCACTACTGAAGAAAGAAAGATTACAAAGATAATACACAAATTACCCAACTTAGTCAATTTGCCTTCGAATCTTCTGTAACTCTTTCACCAAGCCTTCGTCTCGAAACTGATCCACCTGAAGTTGAATTCACAACTTCACTTGTCGAATTAACGACTACGTATAGAATCAAACACCTTTTGAAACTCTACGTTTGAATCTTTAGAATCCACCAAAGAGAACTCTCTTGAATTATAAAGTAACAAACTCCTTGATATATGTATCTTAGATCATGAGTGAAGAACTCTCTCAAAACTTCAAGGAAAACTCTCAAAAATCTCTCCACAAGAACACCTTAGAAAACCTTAAAGTAGATCTGGAAAAGTAATCCTAAAGTTTGGAGAAAACCAACTACTTATAGAAATTCGGATTCTGAAGCTCGCTCGAGCGAAGCTTCTCTCGCTCGAGCGAGAAGCTTATCTCGTGTGATTTCCATAAGTGCCTTCGCTCGAGCCACGAAGTCTTAGCTCGAGCGAGGAATGAACTCTTTCAAGTTTTTATGCAGACGCAGTTCTTCGCTCGAGCCACCAAAGCTTTGCTCGAGTGCACAATGACTTTTTTCAGGTTTTAAGCCAGAGCTCGAGCGAGGACTTCGTCGCTTGAGCGAGCAACACAAAACAGCACAGAAATTACAACTCGATTACACAAGTTTGTTTGCGGGATTGACAGGACTTAGGGACCTAACAATCTCCCCCTTTGTCAATACCCGGACAAAACTTTCTAACACAATTTCCTAAACAAACGAACTAACTAAAACAATTACAACTCAAAGCAAACCAACTATGTAACCAATCTCAAAACAAACTGGAACTAACATCTTGAAACAAGAAACCAAACTTGAGGAAAACCTGTAATGAAATCTAAGTCCATCAAACCTGAAATGTAACATAACAAACCAAACCATCAAGATATTAAAGAAAAACATATAGCCCAATATCCACATCATTAATATCCACATCATTAGCAAATATGACAATGTAACATATAAACTGATATAAACTTGTCCAAATGCTCATCTGCAAAAAAAAATCATGAAGTACCCCAAAAAGAACATAAAGAACATATATACCCCCAAACATACAACCACTCCCCCTTTTTGTCCGGAGGTGTCCCAAAAACAGGCATATAACCACATGAGTAAAACTATCCAAGGCAATAAAGGAAAAAAAATTGTCCAGATAAACAAAACTGTGCAAAGATAACCATAGTCCAAAAAACTAAGTAGGTGGGGGCTGCTGCAGCTGAAGAAGCGAGAGGATCTGGGAGAGCATGGTACTCTGCTCATCAAGTCTGCTGTCAAGGGCATCAAGGCAACCGTCCATAAAATCAAGGCGACGAGTAACAGCATGCTCAAAGTGCTGCAGCTGGCCACGGAATGAGCGTGGGTGCATCTCGGGTAGATCAGGAGCACCAGCAGTGGCTGCCTCAAACTCCTCCTCCTCGGCAATGGGATCAGTATCACCTGCACCAGAACTCCCAACCCCTGACACACTCCCCCTCACATGAGCCTGACTCTGGGAAACAGTGAGCTTGGTAATGGGTTTGATAGGGTCGGCAAACTTATCATCATCAGAAAAAAGAACATCAAGAGAAGTGAGAAAACGGGTAAGCAAACACCCGTAAGGAAGCCCTAAAGACTTTCTACCCTCAAAGACCCCAATCATTTTCGAAACAATCATTTCTGGAAGATCAATAGGAAGACGGTGATGAATACAATACAAAACATAGCCTTCGTCCTGAGTAATATGCGAGGAATGGGTGGTGACATAGATATTAGCACATACAATGAGATTAAGAACACGGAACCGATGAAACAACTCATTCTGCTGAATGAGTGCCCCGGCAGGCCAAGTCCGGTCAACACCACATAACTCAGACGCAACCTTATCAAAATCAACACCAGACCGGGTAAGGAATGTAAAATGACAATTACTAACTTCAGGAAGATCAAAAAATATCCGAAACACATCTCCAGTGATAGCAAGTGACTTCTGCCTAACCCAAGTCTTAAAGGAAGCCGGAATTTCTTTCTGAATGGAATGAATATTGCAATAGAATTCCCGGATGAGACTTAAATTTTGGGGACCTGAAAAATGCAACACTTGATCTCCGCCTAATGAATCAAATAAAGACCGAATGGGAGAACCTCAAAGGCATTTGGGAGGACATTGCGCTCTAAATGGACTTTACGAGATGCAAATTACTCCCTAAACGACTTAGATTTTTCTTTAGACGGGAATTTTTCAGTGTTGAAGGATGGACGGAAAACAGTGGTTTTACGACGCTTGGATGATTCCGCCATAACTAAACAACCCAAACAGAGCAAGACAAACACAGAGGCCAGATAGACAAGGAACACCCAACCAACAACATGAGAAAACCCCCAAATCCAAAACACAAGGAGCCAATTGAAACACATTAGTCCAACAGGGATTAGAAAATCAGATGAACTCATAGCCAGTATAAAAATTAAAACATCAATGCATGGAACAATATAGAGAAAACAGAGTACAATCTCACAATGGCAATATATGTATATGGAAATGAAATCCCCAATTTTAAACTCTAACAAAACATTCCAAACTTACAGTGGCAATAGATGTATAGAAAATGAAACCCCCAATGTGAAACTCTAACAAAAAAATCGAATGTGAAACCCTAACAAAAAAAATGATGCAAAACCACGAATCCTAGATGCAAGATAGACTCGAAAACATAAGGAAAGAACCAAAAACAACAACAATAAAACCTAAAGTCTAATAGAGCATACTTACAACCACATCTCAACCCAAGCACCACACGAACCAAAAAAAATAATCGGAAAAAAACTTACCAGAAATGGAGAAAGCAGATGAAGATAAGAAAAATGCTCCAGAATCAAGAGAAACACAACAGATGATTGCAACTAAGCCGACCACGAAAACCCTAGGGGAGAGAGAGAGAGAGAGAGAGAGAAACGAAGAGATGGGAAAAAATGAACTGAATAGACACAGAGTCAGAATTTGAACCGCGATAGGTCACTCGAGCGAAGACTTTCTTGCTCGAGCGAGGTCAATAAAGCGCAGGGGTTCGCTCGATCCAAGAACTTTTCGCTCGAGCCAAACACACACGCTCTCAGGTCTAATGCAGTAGCAGAAGCACGCTCGAGCGAGGAACTCGTCACTCGAGCCAAGAAAAAAAAAAAAAACCCAAAAAAACATTTTTTTTTCTTCTTAAAAACAACACTATACTCAAAATCAAGAGGTGAGACCTGAAACAAAAATAGATGATCACATTTAGCCAAAAATGAATACTAAGATGAAATAATCCGCAATTCATGAATTCTGTAAACTTGCAATTTAAAAAAAACAATGACACTGGAAATCATGAGCAAAGCAGATAAATATAATCAGTGATCATAAGCTACATGAGAATGTACAACTCAAAATCTAACATGCGATCTCACAAAATAAAGTGTGTGTGTGCAATCCATGAGAGTCCACTGAGCTAGAGTTAATCCTCGTAGTGATCAGATGGCTGGACCTCCACCAAGAGTAACTTAACAACACAGAGAAAAGTCAAACCACTAGGAATCACGGGGTATTTGTTGAGTAAACGCGGAGGCTCCCTCTCAATCAATTAGTCCCTTTTTTTTATATATATATTTTTGACTTTTTCTTTCTTGTGGGCACTCACTGGTGGCATTCACGCTCAAGAGTATGGAAACCAAACCAGAGAAGAATGAAATCAATAATGAAGGCCTGGTTGGTGCCTCTGAGGTAGCCTTTTCCTAATGCCCGGACTTCAAGGAACTAAGGGAGAAACCGTGGAAGTGAAAACAGATGGTAGATGGTTAAGAAACTCAATATCACCCATGATATATTAGTATCGGTCAATTCCACTGTAAAAGTACAAGAAACACTGTTAGGGGTCCATAGAGAACTTTGATCACTTGTGCAGAAACCCCTGCAATAATTTATCTCAAGGATGTGTACAGAATGAGATCATGAGATCATGAGGTTAATGAGCATGGGCATTCAAAATGAGCTATGAACAATGACCAATGAGATCTTATAAGCAGCATGAGTAGTGTACATATAAATTTGATGCAAGAAAACAGATATCAATGACAATGAGATTATAGCATCGAAGCACACATAAGGTCAAACACTCACACCTACTCAAGGAACAAGTAACACTCTAATGATCGAGCATGACACCCAAGGTCTTTCTAAGGAACTCAAACCGAAGAAGATCAAGGGGTTTTGTAAAAATATCAGCTTTTTGATGCTCAGTGGGTATATGTTCAAGAACAACAAGGCCTTCTTCCACTAACTATCGAATAAAATGATGACGAATGTCAATGTGTTTGGTGCGAGAGTGTTGGACAGGATTTTTTGAAATATTTATGGCACTTGTGTTATCACAGAAAAGAGTGAGAGTGTTCTGTTCTATTCCATAATCATGAAGCATTTGCTTCATCCACAACATTTGTGCACAACAACTCCCTGCAGCAATGTACTCAGCCTCAGCAGTTCGAAAGAGAGATGGCATTTTGCTTTTTACTATGCCAGGAAACCAGATTATTCCCAAGGTAAAAACACCCCCTGATGTACTTTTCCTATTATCAGCACACCCTGCCTAGTCGGCATCAGAAAAACCAGTAATCTCTGCTGTAGTATCAGTGGAAAACCAAACCCCATACCCCAAGGTCCCATTAACATATTTGATGATGCGTTTGACCGCAAGAAGGTGAGACACTTTAAGACTGGCTTGGTAACGGGCACAAACACCGACACTGAAAGAAATATCCGGACGACTGGCTGTCAGATACAAAAGACTCCCTATCATACTCCTATAAAGGATAGGATCAACATCAATACCAGAGGAATCTTTGGAGAGGTGAAGACTGGTGCTCATGGGAGTGCGTGCATGTTTGGTAGACTCAAGACCAAACTTTGACACAAGATTTTTAGCATACTTAGATTGGGAAACAAACATACCCGAAGGAGACTGTTTAATTTGAAGACCCAAGAAATAAGACAACTCTCCCATCATGCTCATCTCAAACTCACGTGTCATGCAATCCAAAAAATATTTCACAAGATGATTAGCAGTGGAACCAAACACAATATCATCAACATATATCTAAGCAATAAGAATATGAGACTTAGTATGTTTCACAAATAAAGTCTTATCCACACTACCCCTTTGAAAATCATTATCAAGAAGAAAGGTAGTAAGTCTATCATACCAAGCCCGAGGGGCTTGTTTCAACCCATACAAAGCCTTGTCTAACTTGTAGACATGATTAGGACATTTAGAGTCCTCAGACCCTTTTGGTTGCTCAACATATGCCTCTTCTTTCAAGTACCCATTCAAAAAGGCACTTTTCACATCCATTTGAAACAATTTAAAGCCAAGAAAACATGCAACACCAAGCAAAATACGGATACATTCGAGACGTGCAACTGGGGCAAACGTCTCATCATAGTCAACACCCTCTACTTGTGTGTAGCCTTGAGCAACCAACCTAGCTTTATTCCTAACAACAGTACCATTCTCATCAGATTTATTTTTAAAGATCCACTTGGTACCTATCACATTCATGTCTCTAGGTCTGGGAACTAGAGTCCAAACTTTGTTACGTTCAAATTGACCTAATTCTTCATACATAGCATTGACCCAACTATCATCTAACAAGACCTCTTTAAAATTCTTAGGTTCAATTAATGAAACATAACACATATGTGATACCTCATCCTGAATCTGTCTTTGGGTTTTCATTCGATCCGAGACACTGCCAATCACTTGTTAAGTTGGATGATTTAGTTTCACCTTTACTGATGGTTTAAGCTCAGGACTTGCGGTGACAGAAGCAACAAGAGTGATGTCTCTTTGAGCACTCTTTGGACTTGAACTTACCTGTGAGGATGGTGTTGTAACAATTTCTTGTGATTGGACCGCAGCTTCTCCTTGATTTTGTGGTTCAGTATCCAAGATTGGAGACTCACCATTGTCATCCTCATTTGTTGCTGGAGTAGGTGCACCTGTGTCATCTATAACCACATTGATAGATTCCATTAAAGATGAAGTTCGCAGGTTATTGACTCCAAAAGCCCTACTGTTGGTTAAATACCCTAGAAAAATACCTTTATCACTTCAGGAGTCAAATTTTCCCAAGGGCTTTCTATCTTTGAAGATGTAACACTTACTCCCAAAAGTTTTGAAGTATTTTACATTAGGTTTCAAACCCTTCCACAATTCATATGGAGTTTGTAAAGTGCCGGGCCTTAAATACACGCGATTTATGACATAAACAGCAGTATTTAGGGCTTCGGCCCAAAACTTTGGAGGAAGACTCTTACTAAGGAGCATAATCCTAGCCATTTTTTGAACAACTCTGTTCTTCCTCTCAACCACTCCATTTTGTTGTGGAGTAATAGGTGCAGAAAATTCATGCTTAATTCCATGCATATCACAAAAATCTGAAAACGAACTATTTTCAAATTCACGACCATGATCAGTTCGGATTCTTATGATACGCCCAATGGAAACACCCTGTTCATTTTGGATTTTAAGGACTAAGGCCTGGAAAGCATCAAACGTATCAGATTTTTTCCTTAAAAAGTTTACCCACGAAAATCGAGTAAAATCATCAACAGTTAGAAAAATGTATATTTTACCTCTAATGCTTTCAGTGCGAGTAGGACCCATTAAATCCATGTGAACCAATTCAAGAGGACGTTTGCTTGTAAAGCTGTTCACCTTTTTATGAGGGGCACGGGTTTTCTTTCCAAGTTGACATGGTCCACATACATAGCTCAAATTCTTACCCAGTTTAGGTACTCCTCTCACAAGCTCTTTGTTGGCTATCTTAGTTAGGTCTTTGAAATTCATGTGACCTAATCTTTGATGCCATAAATCAATGTTACTTATGATGGCAGAGTGACAAGTGAGATCATTAGTAGTAACAATCCCATAGCAGTTATCAGATGTGCGAACCCCATGTAAGACGGTATTTCTCTTTTTATCCAAAATTTCACATTTATTTTTAGAAAACAATACTTCATGATGGGAATCACACATTTGACTAATGCTCAAAAGATTTGCTTTAAGACCATCAACAAGTAGAGCATTATCCAGCTTGGGAAGACTAGCAACACTTATAGAGCCCTTACCAATGACTCTAGAAGTGTCGCCATCTCCAAAGGTAACAATTCCTCTTTCATATTTTTCAAGAGAAGTGAAGTAGACTTTGTTACCAGTCATTTGACGAGAGCAGCCACTATCAAGATACCACATGTGTGAGTCACGTGCTTTTAAGGCAGTGTGAACAACTAAACAAGTCAAACATCTTTCCTCACCCAAATCTTTTTGGTCTTGGTCAATGTCTTGGCGTTGTGAACACCCTCATGAATCTTGGTATTCCGCCTAGACATGTAAGGTTGTCTCCTAACCCAAAAGGATTCGAATTTCTACCCTTTTGAAACACCTTACCAAACAATTCATAGCAGTAAGGACGAATGTGGCCATACCTACCACAATGATGACAAATAAAAACAGGTTTTACCTCCCTTTTGTTGATCTTACCCACTTTCGGTAGATGAAGAGAGGAATCATCCTGGTCTACCTTCAACTTTCCCTTTGCTTGAGTCTTTAGGTTATGTGAGGTAGAGGCCTGTCCCTTGTGAGCTGTTGCACCATAGCCTAGCCCACTTTTGTCACAACCCATTTGTTGAGACCCGAGGATGTTTTCTAGAGATTTGGAACCTTTGTTCCACATAGAGATTGTTGCTCTAGCAATACGAAGTTCTTCATCTTTCTGACAGACTATCTCTTCCAATGCAGCTTGTGACATCTCAAAGCTTTCAAGCTTTTCTTCATATGTGGAATACACTTTCAGAAGTTCATTCCTTTCAGTTTCACAGGATAGAAGTTTTCTACATAAGTCTTGTCTGTCACTTGAGATCTTGATGACATTTTGTTTTGCTGCTACAAGTTCTCCTTTTAGCTTGACATTCTCACTCTCACATGTTTTGAGCTTGAGAGAGAGTTTGTCGTTGATTTTGGACAAATTTAGAGATTCCTCGTACAGTTTTTCGTAAGCTTGTTGTAGTTCATCGCCATTGATCTCATCATTGTCTTCAGATGTTTCATCATTCTCTTTTTGCTCTTCATTCTCCTTGACCTCATCCAATCTAGCAACCAAGGCAGGGAAGTTGCTGGATGGTGGTGAAGGTGAATCTCCTCTTTCATGAAATTGGCTCAGAATTTCCCATGCATCTTTAGCCTTTGTGCAGTGAACAACTCGTTGTTGTTCTTCATAGGAAATTGCTCCACGAATAGTAATCAGGGCTCTCTGATTGCCCGAATTGTTTGCACTTTCAGTATCTTCTTCAATGGCTTGCCAACTTTCTGGTTCAAAAGCTCTCCAAAAAGCCCTCATTCTGATTTTCCAATACAGGTAGTTAGTCCCATCAAAGGTAGGAGCATGATGCAGGTTCTGACCACGAGCTAATTCCGATGGCTTTGGAAGCGGTTGAGTAAAACTGGGCCAAAATGCCATGAAAGCACTATCCCCGTCTTCGCCGGATTCAGGTTCTTCGGGTTCTTGCTCCGACCCGCTTTCATCATCCCAAGTCACAGTGTAAACTTTCTTTCGATTCTTTTTCGACGGACATTCAGGGCAATATGGCCAAACCCTTGACATTCATAGCACTTGACCCCTTGCCCCTTTACAATCTTCTTTTCAGTTTTTGGAGCAAATTTTGGTGGAAAAGTTTTGGGTTTTTCATTACTCTTGTCTTTTGAAATAGGGTCTCTGAAATTAGTCTTCTTTTTCTTCAAAATTTTTTTAAACTGTTTTGTAAGCATAGCTGTCATCTCAGACTCTAAATCAAATTCAGTCTCCAGAGTTTTTGCAGTCTCATGAGCACTAGTGAAAGCCACACTATCTTTTTGTTTTTTCTTTGAAATCTGGTGGGCTTCATAAGTCTGCAAGTTTCCAACCAATTGATCAAGCTTGAGGGTATCAACATTCTGAGCCTCCTCAATGGCTATCACTTTTGATTGGAACCTCTCGGGTAAAGACCTCAAAATTTTTCCAACCACTTTAGCTTCTAGGATTTTTTCACCGAGTGTGAAACAGGAATTAACGATATCACTAAGTTTTTCATAGAAATCATCAAACGTCTCATCATCCCGCATAAAAAGGGTTTCAAAGGCGGAGGTGAGACGTTGAAGTTTTGACCTTTTGACAGAAGTAGTACCTTCGTGAATCGTTTCAAGAATGTCCCAAGCCTCTTTTGCCACCTCACACGTGCAGATTCGACGAAACTCTTCAGGTGTGACGGAGCAAAACAAGGAATTGAGAGCCTTACTATTCCAACTCGAGTTTTGGTAATCAGTTGTGTCCTATTTATCAAGGGGTTTAGAAATATCAACACCATCAATGGTGACAATAGGTTCACTCCACCCATAGATTACGCAGTGCCAAACTTTCTCATCGATGGATTTTAAAAACGCTCTCATACGAGCTTTCCAATAAGAATAGTTTGTACCGTCGAGTGAAGGAGATCTATGAGTCGAGTTACCTTCACGAATAGAATCCATAATACTAGTCACACAAAATCACACTCCTATAGTTTTGATAAAAAAACAAAGAGTGACCTGCTCTGATACCAATTGAAAATCGTAAGTGATTCATGATTAGATCAAGATTAAAATATTCCAAATCCTAATAATCCAAAACACATAATCTAAATCAACAAGCACTTACGAGAGTGATTTAGATTGTTTGTTTTTCGGAATAAACAATAAATCGACACAAATGATTTTTACGTGGAAAAATCACAATTGAAGAACCTTCAATTGTAATAAAAAACTACGGGCGAAACGCCATTAATCAATCTACTACTGAAGAAAGAAAGATTACAAAGATAATACACAAATTACCCAACTCAGTCAATTTGCCTTCGAATCTTCTGTAACTCTTTCACCAAGCCTTCATCTCGGAACTGATCCACCTGAAGTTGAATTCACAACTTCACTTGTCGAATTAACGACTACGTACAGAATCAAATGCCTTTTGAAACTCTACGTTTGAATCTCCGAATCCACCGAAGAGAACTCTCTTGAATTATAAAGTAACAAACTCCTTGATATATGTATCTTAGATCATGAGTGAAGAACTCTCTCAAAAATCTCTCCACAAGAACACCTTAGAAAACCTTAAAGTAGATCTGGAAAAGTAATCCTAAAGTTTGGAGAAAACCAACTACTTATAGAAATCTGGATTCTGAAGCTCGCTCGAGCGAAGCTTCTCTCGCTTGAGCGAGAAGCTTATCTCGTGTGATTTCCGTAAGTGCCTTCACTCGAGCCACGAAGTCTTAGCTCGAGCGAGGAATGAACTCTTTCAGGTTTTTATGCAGACGCAGTTCTTCGCTCGAGCAACACAAAACAACACAGAAATTACAACTCGATAACACAAGTTTGTTCGCGGGATTGACAAGACTTAGGAACCTAACATCAAGTATTGAGCCTTTCTACTCCTCTTTTCTCTCCTTCCTCTCTTGCTTTCTCTCCCTCTTGTTTGCTTAGTTACGTATGTGTGTGCAAGGAACTGCTGAAGAATGCTCCTAAATGTAAGAGTTTGAGGCAAAATTTATTATTATTATTATTATTATTATTATTATTATTATTATTATTATTATCACTTTAGTTTTACTTTATTTCTCTTTTGGGCTTAGGAAATACCACCTAATAGGGTAAGCTTATAGCTGCTGCATATCGTGGTTGCTTTAGCAAGGTCTTGCAATTGGCCATCTATGCATGTGAGCATAGAGTGGCAGCAAGCAAAGGCGTGTTTGGCATGCTTGGGCTGACTTTCTCTTCCCAAAATAATTTTGTTTTGATTTGATTTTTTTTTAAATCAATTGAATAAATATATATAACCTAGTCACTAGATATTTTGCTCCCCACTATCTTTTGATTAATTCAGTTACTATTTATTTAACTCATTTAGTTTCCACAACTGTATTTTGATACAGAAATTAATCACAGCAAGACAAAAAAAATGGGGAGTTCTGAATAGTCCAGTGTCCAATCCTTTGCGTTGGAAGGAAGGATCTCTTTGGGGGATTCTAGATGTTTAGTCTAACTACTAATTCAGGGAACCTTATTGTAGTATTGTATTTTGTGTTACCTGATTTGTTCTACATATGGTTGATTGATTGTTAGAAGGTAGGAGGGTGTGCGCGTTCTTACTTGGCATTCCAAACTCATGGCATGTCATGCCAGGTGATGAAGTAGTTTATAATGGTAAAGGTTATTTCAAAGGTAAATAAGATGAAGTGTTAGAGCTGCGGTTCATTTGAAGACTCAGACTAGTTTTTTTTTTTTTTTTTTTTTTTCTTTTGACTTTTGGTTTGGCAATGTTTTGTAATCTTGTAATGGAACATAAACGAATGATTTGTGATATTAATTCTGGTTAAATATGTATATTAAAATGTTTTGGTTATCTATCCTACTTGTGTTGTGTTATTATTTAACGACCTGGAAGTTGGGGCGTTACAGAATGCTCTGATACCATTCTGTTGGAAAGAGGACTTAGAATTCTAAATTTTGACAGAAGAACCAACATGAGATGATTTTTCTGGAATTTTATAAAATTTCAAGAAGTAAACTATTTTTCAAAGACTCGAGACTAGATTTTTAAACAAAATATCCAAGCCCTAAAATTACACAATGAGGGCATCTAGACAATAGGATGAGATGGGTGAAAGAATTGGAGAAGACAAAAGACAGATGTGTTCTTACCTTGTCTCAAGAAGGCATCTTTTCTTTTTTTTTCTTCTTCTTCTTCTCTACTTCCCCCTAATCACACTCTCCTTCTCTCATCCTCTCCCTGGGCTGCTAAAATGTGTGTATAAGAAATTAAGACAATGCTCTCAATTTATAGAAAATGAGCCCCTAGCTTAATGACTAAGGAAGGAAATAAATATCTCGATATTTTCTCCACTAATTTGCTCAAATAAATATTAAAATATTAATATTTTAGTGAGAGGTATTGGTGGTAGTTTGGTGGTGAGATTCTTAGATGAGAATCTGACCTATTTTCTCCATTTATTTTATCTCTTTTTGTCTCCACCTCATTATTATTCATCTCCCTTGTTTTCTTTTTTTTTTTTTTATTCTTAGGCACCAAGTAAATTTTATAATTTCCTTACTTACCAAGTAATCTTTTATTTTCTTTTAATTTCTTTCATCTTCATTTCTCTCCAAGTAAACCCCTTTTCTTGCCAACAAGTAAAGTTCTTTTTCTTTTACTCCAAGTCTTCCTTTTCTTTTGTCCCAAGTATCCTTGCCTATAAATTGAGCTCACCTCTCAACTATTTCTATCATTCTTTTTCTTCTTTCATCCTTTTGTTTTGCTTCATCTATCTCTCTCTCCATTTGTTATATAGATTTAGAGTTTAGATTAAGAGTGTTTAGAGTGAGAGTAAGCATTTTCATATAGGAGGAGAGTTGTAGATTTTTTGAAACCTTACATACCTTATGGCTTAGACTTTGGAGATCGATGGAGAAATATCGAGATTCGAGTGTTGGTGACGAAGAAGATTGATTTGAGGTAATTCGGGTGGTATATAATATGTTTCTTCTAAATCTCTTTGCAAAAAGTTTTTATTTTCTTTACTTCACATTTGTACTCCTCTTGATTATTATGGTCATATGTTAAATTCTATGGAATCATTCTTATTGATATGTTTGATTATCCTAGTCATTTAATAAATTCTGTGAAATTGTTCTGTGTAGTTAGTGTTGATTTGTCCGGCTAAATGACGTGGAAATGCTCCGTACATGGATCGAGTGGACTATGCCAATAGTTTGGATCAATAGCCTGGATAAGCAGTTGTATTTGGGTGAGGTGAGTGAGGCTGGTCATTAGTCATGTACCGAGTAGGAGTGGGTATTTGGTCTTAGATAAATTATCATATGTCAAGTTAACTTGTTTGTGCAATTTGGTAAATTGCTTGATTATTGAATCTAATCGGTTGTGTAATTGTGGGATCCTTGTTGATTTATTCTCTGTCTGAGCCTTGTTATTTTTGTTGCATTGTATATTTTCCGAATTAATTTATTTTTTAGGTGTGGAGGAATTTAGTAGAGATCGAATTTGAAATTCTAAAGAGACTATTTGAGTTGGAGCTTTTTGGGCCCACAACTATATATTGTTTTTTTGAGTTTTGTATAAAATATATTTTCCTAATTTTTGGTAATTACACTCGAAACCCTAAGCCTTAGGTTAGTTGCATTTTAGTCCCAAATTTCATAAAATTTTACAAAATAGCCCAATAAAGAATAATTTTTCTGTATTTTATTTTGTATTATAATTAAATTGTAGAATGCCATTTTTATATTTGAAAATACCCCTAACACTTAGTTTTTATTTATTTTAACCCCTACTCTCTACATTAATTCATACATTTTTTTTTTTAGCCTATTTGAATATTTATTAATTCTTTGAATCTTTATTATTTATTTGAGCAAATAAATATCTATAAATATCTTTAAATAAATATTTTTATTATTATTTTAATATTTATTTGAGCAAATTAGTGGAGAAAATATCTAGATATTTATTTCCTTCCTTAGTCATTAAGCTAGATGCTCATTTCCCATGAATTGAGAGCATTGCCTCAATTCCTTATACACACATTTCAGTAGCCCAGGGAGAGGATGGGAGAGGGAGAGTGTGATTAGGGGGAAGTAGAGAAGAAGAAGAAGAAGAAGAAGAAGAAAATGTGCTTTCTTGAGTCAAGGTAAGAACACATCTCTCCCTTATCTTCTCCAATTCTTCACCCATCTCATCCTATTGTCTAGTATGTCCTCTTGTGTTGCATATTAATGGTACATAGGGTTTTTGGTATGTATGAAAGTGCGGGTATGATCTAGTGACTTTGTCTTGCAAATTTGTCAAATTATGCACTGCTGCAATTTCTCTAATTTAAAATAAATACCAAATTTATTTATTTCTCAAATTTGAATTTAGTGTAGGATATTTGGTGTGTTTAGAGCTTGTGATAATTTTATTTTCCCCTCATTGTGTGTTTTTAGGGCTTGGATATTTTGTTTAAAAATCTGGTCCTGAGTCTCTGAAAAACAGTCCACTTCTTGCAATTTTATAAAATTCCAAAAAAATCATCTCATGTTGGTTCTTCTGTCAAAATTTATAATTCTGAGTCCTCTTTCCAACAAAATTTATTTGGGCAAAAATCATAGGTAAATTGAGAGGAAAGCTAGTTTTCCCAAAGGGTGACAAATCTGGATAGGTTTTCGAATATAGCTTGTAAATGAATTTCTAGAGGTGTTGTGCAAATTATGAGAATTGGAACTGAAACTAGATAGGTTGATTATTGTTTCGGTGCAATTTCAGCCCCTAATATGACCTGGAAGTATTTTTACCAAAGCATTCTTGTTAACCCTACAGAATTGGACAGTGCTGGAAATGGTGTTTTATTGTGTTATTTGTCTCTAAGTATTTCAAAGCATACCTAATGTTGTTTGCTTGCCTTACCATACTTATGTATGATTATCATGGGCTATATTTCCTCTCTTATGTTTGTCTCTTGCTCTTTTATATTACCAAATTATCGAATGTGACTAACTCACTTATCAAAATATCTAACAAACGGGAAATAAAAAGGGGTTGGTAATGTGAAGTCTTGCGTAAACGATCTAAGCGAACCCCTAGGATGGCACGAATGTATTCGGACTCTATGCGATGGTTTCAGGGTGTAAGCGAGCCCTTTGGTATGGTGTGTGTAGGGTGTAAGTGAGTCCTAGGCATGATTTGGTATAGTATGTACAGGGTGTAAGCGAGCCCTAGGCACGATTTGGGTGTAAGCGAGCCCATTTGTTTGGCCATTCCTTTTAAGGTCCATCGGTGTAATTGCCCGATATATAATCAGTGTGGGCATTGGTGGTAAGGTCTGCAAAGCAGCAAAACGGGGAATTCTGAATAGTCCAGTGTCCAATCCTTGTGGTTAGAAGGAAGGATCTCTTTGGGGAATTCTAGATGTCTAGTCTAACTACTAATTCAGGGAACCTTATTGTAGTATTGTATTATGTGTTACTCGATTTGTTCTACATATGGTTGATTGGTTATTAGAAGGTATGAGGTTGTCAAGCTCATAGCGTGTCATGCCAGGTGTAGACACCCCATTTTTGACAGGATTTATGACTTGGACGTCCTCGCATGCACACCCGATGATGATTCTAAATGTTCGTCCAGTGCTCGAAGTCCTCAGTGGAATGCCACAACTTTGAGCCTTTTAAACCCTACACCTTTTTTGTCTGATTTTTGGACCATGCCTTGGTCTTTCCAGCCTGCAACCTCTAATGGCCTGCCGGCCATCCCTAGAGGCTTCCGGCCATCATTTTTGGGCTGCCGGCCACCAGTGTGTTTTGTAGATATTTTATCCCAGCTGTGCCAGCTGTTTGCACAGATGCATGCATCTTCACCCACGTGTAGGGCTGAATGTTTTTGAGGGAATTGCTTAGTTCTCTATATATAGAAGACCTCTCATATTGTTTTAAAGGTTAGAAAATTTTGAGCTTAAAAATTTTCCTATGTCTCTACCAAATCTTTACACTTTAGCTTACAATTCTTCAACCTTTGCCTATACACCCTTAACCAAATCTCTTCACTTTTGAGATGAGGTACTTTTGAGCTTGGTTTGAGCTCTAGAAGGTGTTGTTTGCTTGTGTTGTTGCTTGGAATTGCTTCTTCTCTTCAAGAGGTATAAGGCTCTACCTAATTGCTTGCTTGCTTTGCTTTTATTCCTACTATTTTTCCATTGTTTTGGGCTGTCAAAACTCTATGTTTTTTGGGCTGAAGCTTGGGTTTAAGGCCATTAATGGTTGAGGGGTTGATAGCCATTCTTTATACCTTGTTTTGGAGGCCTTTGCCCTTGTGTTTCCCACCCTTTTACTATCTTTTTCCAAGCTTTTAAACATTGATTTTCAGATCTTTTTCAATGGCCAAAATCATGTTTTGAAGTCCAAATTTGGATGGGTTAGCCTCCCCTCCTTGTGTCTTGTTTACTAGCCTAATTTATGCTATGTGTTAGCTTAGTTTTCTAGACATTTATAGCTTAATTCTAGCATGTTTTAACCTCTGATTTGGACTGTTTTAACTCTGTTTTAGGTTGGTTAAGTCATTTGAGTCTTGTTTTTCATGCTTCTAGTGTAAGTGTCCTCCCAAGCTTGGTGTTTTAGGCCTTTAGACACCACTTGTTTGAGTTGATTGCATTGTTCTAGTGTTTTTCTCACTTAATTTCAGCAAGCATAATCTCCGCAACCTCTCTCATTTCTTCACTCTTTGTTTGCTTTGAGGATTGTTTCAACTTTGGGATTGTTTAAACTTGAAATTGAGGTCCATGCTTAATGGTTTAATTCTCTTTTGGGGGTTCATTATCAACAGCATGACACCTCTCTCTTGCCTTAAATTGCCCCTTGTTTGACACTTCCTTTTCTTTTAGAGGACTCAACTCACCAATGGACTTAATTGATTAAAGAATGGAAGGGTAAGTACAAGCAGTAATTAAAAGTTGAAACTAAAATTATGCAAAGATAAGAATTTGATTGTGTCTTTGTGTGTTCAATCGAATGTTAATTGAACACATGAAACTTGGACCATTTCATACTTGCTAGTGATGAAATGATCAAAGTCTCCAAGGTCAACCACTTCCCTTGATCTTTCATGAAAGGGAGGAGGTTTGTGTTTTTTTTTCTTCTTGCATTTATTGAAATTGCACATCTTGAGTCACAAGCCATCATGCAATGAAATCGCTTGAGTTGGCGGTTTGTGGCTTAGGTTCACCACTCCTTGGATTTGTTCATGAAAAGGAGGGGTGAGTTGTGCAGAAAATTCTTGAAAATACCATGTATATGCTCTGTTTGTCCTCTGTTGCAGTAAGATGAACTTGTGCATCAGTGGTTGGCAGACCACTTTCCATGGCCGGCAGGTGGCCACCAGACCACCATTCATGGCCAACTGATGGCCGGCAATCTTTACCAATGGTCGGCTGGCCACTGATGCAAAATTTAGCAGTGAGTTTGTAAGGCAGAACAGAGTGAGTAGCAATGTAAACAGCGGCGTTTTTGGGTGGAAACCGTGCATGCGCATGAACATCTTTCATTTCCCGAGGCGGAGTAGTTAATTGCTTAGTTTAATTATTAATCGCAATTGTGTTGTAATTCTTTAATTAGTTAAGTAGTTAACTAGTTATGATGTAATTATTTTAGTTAGCTAGATTAGTTAAATAATTAGTTCATTTGTTGTTGTAATAATTGGTTAAGTAGTTTAGCTAGTTATTCATTTTGGTTTGTAATAATTAGCTTTAGCTTAGCTTTAATTAGTTAGCTAGTTTATTCATTCAAACTCTCCTTCGTGAGAGCGAAATGATATAATAATGTGTATGTCTTCCAACCCCACGTCTTTTTCCCTTTTATTTAACTACTTACGATGGTTAGTTTAGGGACATCATGTTTCAATTAGCATACTTCATGTTTGCATCCATTCATATTACATGCACCGAGACTCGGTTCATCATTCTAACTGCATTGTAGTTTAATACTTCTTTGAATATGTGCTTAGACCACATGCTATTTAATTGATTCATATGCCACATTAGTAGCCGAGCCTAGTAAATTGCATATCGCATGTGTTGCATTAGTCATATCACATAGTTAGGAATCATGCATTTTTCTAACTTGTTTCTCTTTTGGCTTGGAGTACTAGGTGAGCCTTTACTTGCTGTAGCATCTTGCATGAAATGTTGATGTTGCCATGTCTAGCATGCTTGCCATGAGGCTAAGTGCTTAATTGCTATAACTATTTGAGTGCCTGTGGATGAAGGCTTGTTGCTTGAATTGGAATGATTTAATAAATGTACATTTAAGCTCACTTTGTCAAGTGGCAAATTCACAAACTTTAAGCTCACTTTGTTAAGTGACAAAATCAAACCCTTTTTAAAAAACAAACAAACAAACATGAAATTGAATTGTTTCAATTCAGGCAAACTAGTTTATATCTTGTGTGCGCATATCACATAGTAAATGCTAGCCTAATAAATCGGAACAAGAGCATTTAATGTTGATAAAAATCATATCATGATTAGTAGAGGCCGATCTTTGATCGGGTGAGCGGGGGTGCTCAATTCATGACCTCTCCTCTCGTACCTAAGTTCCCGAGCCGAGACAATCTTGGTGATGACGGACACATAGCTTTTGGCACGAGTTATGGGTTTCCTAAATTTTTCTAAAATAAAATATTTACGTGGCGACTCTGTATTTGGAAAAGTAGTCATTTTTTGGCATTTTTTATTCAAAATTAATTTTTCAAACGATTTGTCAGATTTGGACTCTTTGGTGTTTATCAATTTCACATTGCACTTGTGAAATTAGATTCAGAATCACAGGGGTCCGAACTGTAGGGCTTCATTCAAACTTCTGAAAGGGGGTGCGAAAAAGTCGAGCTACACCAGGTGATGAAGCAGTTTACAATGGTGAAGGTTATTTCGAAGGCAAATAAGATGAAGTGTTGGAGCTGTGGTTCATTTGAAAACTTAGACTAGTTTTTTTTCTTTTTTTTTTTTTTTTTTTTCCTTTTGACTTTTGGTTTGACAATGTTTTATAATTTTGTAATGGAATATAAACGAATGATCTGTGATATTAACTCTGGTTATATATGTATATTAAGATGTTTTGGTTATCTATCTTACTTGTGTTGTGTTATTGTACTTATTTAGCGGTCCGAAAGTTGGGACGTTACATAATGGTATCAAAGCTTAGGTTCAACCCTTACCCACGCGTTTCGACTTCAAACGATTTGACGATCACCTATGAAGGGATGTGGTTTTAACTTTGAACAGGGCAACGTGTTGAGCACTAGATACAATATAGAAGCAGGGGATACTGTTATTTCTACGAGTCTTCTATCGATCGTCATACCCTCATCTCATATTTGTAACTTTGTTTGATGTCCTTCACTTTCAAGATTAAGTCATTACCATCTGATCTTACTTTATATTTTTCAATTATACCATTTGCTAGATTGACAACCTTGAGCCTTGATTATGCCATCTTATACAAGAATTTTTCTGAAAGTTGCAATTTCTTTATTCGGTGACAAATCTTGGATATTCAGTTTGAAATGCGGATGGCCGATGCAGTTTTAAGTTAAATACCTGACTTAGTCACTGCCTCTATAACCTTGACCACATAAAAGTCTTAAACCATAATCCATCCGTATTTTAGATGATCCTTGTATTAATTGATTCAATTACTATAACCGCTTCATATTCTTCCATCTCCACTTCGTATTTGTTTTATTAATCTAGTTTTAAAAGTCTTGTAGTTGTTATTTTTCCTATATATATATATAGCCACTTTGGAAACCATATTCTGGAACAATTGGGTCAATTAAGAGGAATAATGCAAGAAAGTTCGAATGAGGGCTACACCCTACGATCAGAGGAAGAGGATAAAGACCTATTAGTAATTAGAGGTAACATTGTACTCTATAATTCTTGGGTTCACGCTCTACTCGATTATGGCGCACCACTTTTTTTTTTTTTATTTATAAAAACATCATGTGATAAATCGTTAGGTCTTGAATGTGAACCTTTAAAAAACTGCTTTAAGTATCGCATCACCTTTGGGAGGAAAATGTCAATGTGACTTAGAAGTTTAGGTTTACACTTGATTTGCGACCTTGTGGTCATGGACATGTTCGATTTTGACATAATCTTAGGTATGGATTGGCTATCTACCCACTAAATGGTGATTGATTGCTACCAGAAGAGCGTGATGACTTACACACCTGATGGGAGGTGTTTCCAATTTAAGGGGGATAAAGAGGAGTCTTTGAGCACGACAAATCATAAGATGCGATGGCATAATCAACTTGCTGGGTGTTCTAGTTGAAGGAAATCAAATTTTTGGGACACGTAGTGTCTAAGCATGGGATTGCAGTGGACCCGGCCAAGGTAGAAATAGTATTAGATTGAAAGCAGCCAACCTTAGTATTCGAAGTTTGTAGTTTCTTAGGGTTAGCCGATTATTACCGACGATTTATTCATGATTTTTTTTTTTTTTTTTTTTTTTTAAACAGGCCAAGCCGATGACTCGTCTAACGCAAAAAGGGATAAAATACGATTGGGATGAAGCATGTGAACAATCCTTTCAAGAACTCAAGAGGAGTTTGACTAGTGCCCAATACTCATCATTTAGGAGTGAGACAAAGGATATACAATGTATTGCGATGTGTCTAAGAATGAGCTAGGCTGTGTGTTAATGCAAAATGGAAAGTTGGTGGCTTACAGCTTCACACAACAGAAAACTGCATGAAAGGAATAATTCGACACACGATCTGGAGCTAGAAACGATGGTTTTTTGCTAAAGCAATGGCGTTAATATGGTGAACAGTTTGACATTTTCATGGATCATAAGAGCTTGAAGTATTTGTTCACACAGAAGGACTAGAACATAAGACAAAGACGGTGGATGGAATATCTCGAACATTATCATTTTACTATATCTTATTATCCTGGCAAAGCTAATGTGGTGGTAGATGTCCTAAGTTGCAAGCACCAGGGGATTATTGTTAGCCTGGCACTCAAGGAATGGAACATGGTCGAAACACTTAATGAGTTCGGAGTACAGATGAAAGCTTATGACAAGAAGGTATACCTTGGTGCTCAAGCCGTTACAACCAAATTATTGAACGAGGTAATGGAGTCATAGAAGTATGATCAGGAAGTAGCATTCATAAAACCGTGAATAGCATCCGACGATCATATACTTGATCGGACGATTCACTCAGATGGAAGTTTGAGACATCAAGGCAGCATGTTTGTTCCATAAGATGAGTCGCTTAAAGAAAAAGTTCTGAAAAAGTTCCATCATTCGGTGTTTGCAGTGCACCTATGAGAGACGAAAGTGTACCAAGACTTAAAAAGAAAGATGTGGCTCAATTCGTAGCCAGATGCCTTACGTGTCAGCAAGTAAAGGCAGAACACTAGCGACCTAGAGAGATGCTTTAGCCTTTATTGATATCAGAATGGACATGGGAGCACGTAACAATGGACTTCGTCACTGGATTACCCAGGTCACATTGGGACACGATGTTGTATGGGTCATAGTCGATCGTTTAACAAAAATTGTGCACTTTTTACCATATAAAATCTCAGACTCCTTGACAACGTTGTGCCATCTCTACATGAAAGAAATTGTTAGACTACACGAAATTCCGCATTTCACCTCCCGATTCTGAGGAAGCTTACAAGAAGCATTAGGGACCGAATTATGCTTTAGTACCGCTTTTCATCCTCAAACTAAGGGACAATCGGAACACACCATTCAGACTTTGGAAGACATGTTGAGAGCTTGTGTGATGGATTTCAAAGGGAGTTGGGAGCGACACCTACCATTGGTGGAGTTCACGTACAATAACAGTTTCCAAGCCAACATTGGCATGGCTCCATTCAAAGTACTGTATGGTTGACCCAGCAGATTACTAGTTTGTTGGATCAAAGTTGGAGAAGCCAGCCTATTCGGCCTAGAGATCGTACAAGAAACTACAGAAAATGTGAACTTATTCGATAAAGATTAGTGGCAGCTCAAGATCGTTAGAAGAGTTATGCTGATAAAAGGAGAAGAACTTTAACTTTCGTTGTCGGTGATCATGTTTTCTTGAAAATTCAGCCCCGCTGAGGGATCATTCATTTTGGAAAGAAAGGAAAATTATCACCTCGATATATCAGACCCTTCGAGATACTTCAGAAAATTGGGGAGGTTGTGTACAAATTGGCTCTACCCCCGCAATTGAGTGGAGTACATGATGTTTTCCATGTATTTATGTTGCGAAAATACATAATGCACCCTTCTCACATCATCAACTGGGAAGAAATTTAACTCAATGAAGACGTTAGCTTTGAGGCGGGGCCTGTAGCAATTATAGACAGACAAGAAAAGAATTTGTGAGGAGAGACAATTCAACTTCTTAAGATACTCTGGCGTCACCATGATATTGAAGAGTTCACCTGGGAATGTGAAGACGTGATGTGAGCAAATTATTCACAACTATTTGAGACTTGAGGTACAATTTAATTTCGAGGAAGAAATTTATTTAAGGGGGATAGGTTGTAGCGACCCTATTTTTTGGTAATTACACTTGAAACCCTAACCCTTAGGTTAATTGCATTTTAATCCCAAATTTCATAAAATTTTACAAAATGGTCCAATAAAGAATAATTTTTCTGTATTTTATTTTGTATTATAACTAAATCCTAGAATGCCATTTTTATATTTGAAAATATCTCTAACACTTAGTTTTTATTTATTTTAACCCTTAATCTCTACATTAATTCATACATTTTATTTATTTTTAGCCTATCTAAATATTGATTAATATTTTAGTGAGAGGTATTGGTGGTAGTTTGGTGGTGAGATTTTTAGATGAGAACCTAACTTATATTCTCTATTTCTTTTATCTCTTTTTACCTCCATTTCTCTTTTATTTATTTATTTTTTTTGGTTTGCTTGGGTTCCAAGCAAAGGTTCTTTTCTTTTCCTCCAAGCAAATTTTCTTTTCTTTCCTTCCAAGTAAATAATCTTTTCTTATTTTATTTTCTATCATTTTTTTTGTCCTTTCTTTTTCCTTTCATTTAATATTTTTTTCCCATTTCTTTGGTTCCAAGTTTCTTGGAGGCTAAGTAGCCTCCCATTATTTAAGTTATAATTTGAAACCATTTTTTCCATCATCTTATGCATTTGGCTCTCTCTCTCTCTCTCTCTCTCTCTCTCTCTCTCACACACACACACACACACACACACACACACACACATACTGTTCTCTCTTAAATTATAGAAATATTGAGTTTGGATTGAGAATGTTTAGAGTGAGAGTAAGCATTTTCATATAGGAGAGTTGTAGATTTTATGAAACCTTACATACCTTATGGCTTAGAATTTGGAGATCCATGGAGAAATATCGAGATTCGAGTGTTAGTGACAGAGGAGATTGTTTTGAGGTAATTCGTGTGGTATACAATATGCTTCATTTAAATCTCTTTGCAAAGAGTTTATTTTAATTACGTCTAATTCATAATCCTCTTGATTATTGTGATCATTTGATAAATTCTGTGGAATTATTTGTTATTGATTCGTTTGATTACTCTAGTCATTTGATGAACTTTGTGTAGTTATTATGTATTGAAAATGTTGATTTGTCTAGCTAAATGACATGGAAATGTTCCGTACATGGATCGAGTGGATCTTACCAATAGCTTGGAGTAATAGCCCGGATAAGCGGTTGTGCTTGGGTGAGGTGGGTGAGGCCAGTCACTATTCATGTACCGAATAGGACCGGGTATTTGGTCATGGATAAATTATTATATGTCGAGTTGACTTGTCTGTGCCATTTGGTAAATTGCTTGATTATCGAATCTAATCGGTTGTGTAATTATTGGATCCCTATTGATTTATTCTTTGTCCGAGCCTTGTTATTCCTGTTGTATTGTATACTTCCCGAATTAATTTATTTTTCAGGTGTAGAGCAAATTTAGTGGCGATTGGAATTGAAGCATCTAAAGAGATTATTTGAGTAGGAGATTTTTAGGCCTACAACTATTTATTGTTTTTAGAGATTTGTATAAGTTATATTTTGGAGACATTTGTGTAATTATTTTTTAGCCAATTTGTATGTTTGAGGTTATTAATTAGTTAGAATTTTAAATTTGAGGCTGATTTGATTTATTAACTGTGCGAAAGTTAGGGCGGTACAGAATAACTTTCGAGCCATTAATAAATCAAATCAACCTCAAATTTAAAATTCTAACTAATTAATGACCTCCAAAATACAAATTGGCTACAAAATAATTACACAAATGTCTCCAAAAACAATATATAATGGTGCGCCGAAAAAATCTCTAATTCAATAATTTTTTAAATGCTTCAACTCCAATCGCCACTAAATTTGCTCCACACTTGAAAAATAAATTAATTCAAGAAGTATACAATATAATAGGAATAACAAAGCTCAAAGAAAGAATAAATCAATTAGGATCCAATAATTACACAACCGATTAGATTCGATAATCAATCAATTTACCAAATGACACAGACAAGTCAATTGCTTATCTGGCCTCACCCACCTCACTCAAACACAACTGCTTATCCGGGCTATTGGTCCAAGCTATTGGCAAGGTCTACTCGATCCATGTACGGAGCATTTCCACGTCATTTAGCTAGACAAATCAACATTTCCAACACATAATAACTACACAGAGTTCATCAAATAACTATAGTAATCAAACGAATCAACAACGAATAATTCCACAGAATTTATCAAATGATCACAATAATCAAGAGGATTACGAATTGGAAGTAATTAAAATAAACTCTTTGCAAAGAGATTTAAAGGAAGCATATTGTATATCACCCGAATCACCTCAAAACAATCTCTTCCATCGCTAGTACTCGAATCTCGATATTTCTCCATGGATCTCCAAATTCTAAGCTATACGGTATGTAAGGTTTCACAAAATCTACAACTCTCCTATATGAAAATGCTTACTCTCACTCTAAATACTCTTAGAAAGTGTAAGAAAATTTTGAAAATGTGAGAGGAAACCAGAGGAAGCACAATATATCCCCTCCCCTTTTCCCTTTTCAAAAAGAAAAGAAAAGAAGAAAAAAAAGATGTGTTTAGAGTTTGGCGGTGCATAAGCTTATGCAGTGGGGCTGGATCAGAAGCCTAACAAAAGTGCTTGAAATTTTTGAATTCAAAATCACATTTTCCGTTTTTTTCTTTCCCCTTCCAATATTTGAGCAAGCAAAGAAATTAATAGAGAAATTGAAGCAACCAAATATCAAAAAAATAAAATAAAATCAAAATAAAAAAACAAGTTCTAAAAATGAACCAAACATCTTTGTTCACAAATTTCTTTGTGTTTGTTCACAAATTTAAATCAAAGAAAATTGTTTTAACCAAACCAGAGAAATTTCACAAATTTCTCTGTGTTTGTTTATAATTTTAAACTAGAGAAAATTGATTCCAGTGTTTGCTCAATTTCTCTGATTTTCTCTGTGTTTTGACCAATTTTCTTTGATATACTCATAATTTTCTCAGTATTTTTACCAAACCAGAAAAAATTGAACAGAGATAAACTCATAAAGAAATCATATTCATATATATATATATATGGATGTATGTATGTATACAACCCATCCATCATATCCGCACTCAAAAACCCCTAAAATCACCAAACCTCCATTCTTAAATGAGCTGTTCTTCAACCAAGAATTTTTGGTTGTGATGCAAGAGATGATCAAAGAAGAATTGAGGAGCTATATGTCTGGGATTGAACAAAATGGGTTGTGCTTGCAAGTAGAGGCAATTAGGAACACAGTGGTGAAGAGAATTGGGATTAGTAAGATTAAGTATGAGTGAATTGATGAGTTTGAAGAGACTTTTGAGTAGTAGTTATTACCTAGCGATGAGGAACGAAATGATTCTCCGCTTTGGAAAACTTGAATTGAGGTACCTAAGTGGTTTCCGAAGTGAGGCGCCTGATTGGGAGAGATAATGAGAGAGTGGGTGTGATATATAGATGTGTGTGTGAGGGACCTTAGGCTACAAATAGAAATATTGTGGACCTCTCTTATTACTAAAAGTTAGAGAGGGATGTTAGACTAAATTTCTCAAAATAATAACTATTGATTTGAAATATCACCTAAACTTACTTCACGAGCATTGAAAGCATTGAATAATTTCTTGAAAGGGAGATGTTTTGGGGTTCTTTGTTAACTTTTATATCTATTTTTTTTTTTGAAGGGGGGGGGGGGGGGATATTACATTTCAGTGTACTTGTGTAAAAAGAAAAATAATTTATACATATAAATTTTTTCTCAAAATCTTTTCAAATGACGTAATAGGTAAAAATTGAAAATTTGACTTGCACTTCAATATTTTTTTCAAAACTCTCCTTAAATACATTCTGTCTTGTCACCTCATTTGGAGAATTTTGAGGGAGAAAATTTGTGTGGTTGCAACACTATTGTGTATAAAAATAAATAAAAAAAAAAAATAGATTACAACAAAAAAATCTGAAAATTTGACATTATAACAAAATAAAATTTGAATTTTATTAATTTTAATTTGAATTTGAATTTTTTGATTAATTTCAATTTAAATCATTCATCTATTTTCGTCAAGTAAAATAAATAAAAAAGAGTATTTTATTCATTAAAATCAATGTGAGTGTATTTAAAATATCAAAAGTAATCTTTTCATTGAGTATAATGACTAAAATATAAAATTTTATATTGATTTTTTTTAATGAAAATATACAAATATTTAGATTGAAAATGAAACAAAAGATTAGGATTTAAATTAATTAAATCAAAAAAGTCAAAAATTATTTTGTTAAAAGAGTGAAATCATTTTGGAGACAATTTTCTAGATTGACATATACTCTTGCGAAAGGTATTGGTTTTTTGGGAAGTAATTCTCGTGTTTGGATTTGTCAAGGGGAAAAAATGAATGGAAAAGTGAGTGAAATAGATTTTTTATTCATAAATCCTTCCGCCCCCCATTCACAAACTCAAGATCCAATCCAAACACAACAAAAGGGGAAATGAAGGGGGGAAACATAATGAATAAGATACCATTATTAGTTACTTAGTACACAATGAATTAACAAGTAACTAACTAAAAACTGTAGTGGCTAAGTCGCATTCTTCATTTTTAATCAGTTCATCCTCCTTTCAGCATGCTGATGATTGTATCAGAAACTAATTTTTCAATTTTTTCTCTCGTCTATCTTCTTTTGTAAATTTACAAGAACCGATAAATATAGATTAAAAAATGTGAATTTCTCAATCAGCATACTAATTAAAAATAATTTTACTTCCAACTAAAGTTCTCTCATTTTCAAAAGTTGAGCGAAACAAGGTGAAATATCTAGGTTCGATCTGCACTATGCAACTTTTCCTTCCCTATTCCCCTCCAACCAATTGTACTAAAAAACACAAAAAACTGTACACGGAAAAGGATTGGCGTGCCCATGTGGTAAGTTGGTAAACACCATTTAACAGAAAAGGCAGGTTTTTTAATCCATTCCTCCAAAGCCTTTGCAATGAGGATCTTTAACCATACCATAGGAAAAAGACTTGCTCTTCCACTAAACATAAATAAAACTTAAACTACACACAAACCAGAGGAGAAAAAGTACAAATATTTACAGTTTCAATTTGTTTCAGCTAGTGCTCATCAAATCTCCATGAACTTTTATATGATCAGCTACCAGATGTAGAAGAAAGGGAAAAACAAACATCTATGTCAGTGCGATCGCTATCTAGTATATTATTGCTGCTTTTGGTGACACCCGAGGAAACCGTGCCAACTCTTTTGAGATAATGAACCCTTTTTCGAAATCAACTTCTGCACTGTGCTGAATGAACATTGTTTCTAGCATTGGTGAGCGGGCTAACAGAAGCTTGATGAAAAGAAGTTCAGGCTCCAAACCCATGACATAGCTTATCTTCACAGATTGAAGTTTGTCCAGCATTCGATCCATGCAGTTTGGCGCTTCCAGACGATTTAGAACCAGTTCTTCATCGTTCCTCTCCATTATTATGCAAGTCTTTGAAGATAATACCAATATGCAAAACCAATTAGTCTGAAATTTTTAAAGATAACATACCAAGTTTCTAGATTCAACATTCTTACCCATATCTGAAGTTTCGTCAAGTTGGGGCAGCTTCTAATCAGACAAAGCGCGCATGAAATATGATCCAAGTCATTAAACCGAAAATTATGTAATGCAAGTACCTTCAAAAGGTTAGCTGTGGTCGGAAGCTTATGGGGAACTCCACCTGCAGCCAAAATCTTTGATGCAAATGGCAACAAATTGTATAAGGACATTGTCAAGCTACATGTTTTGAAATAAATGAACCAGATAAAATTATAAAACCAATGTCTCACCTTAATAAAAAAGCCATCCAAATTTAGCTCTGCAATTCTAGGCAAGTCACCAAGAAACCTAACCACATTGGGTGTTTTAACACTCTTGGGACTTCCCATTATTAAACCAAATATGATAGTGATGTAACTCAGATTTTGGGTGTCCGTAAAACGTATTGATTGTATCTCAGTATTGTGCCGTACAAGTAGCCTTTTGAGCTTTGGAGCTTGGATATTGAGATTGCCAATACCAGTGCAATGTTTGATGGTCAATCTCTGAAGCAGTGGGGACATGGAAAAAAGCGTCCTCAGAATGTTGCGCGCAAATGCAATTTTTTTAAGATGAAGGCTAATGAGATTATGAAAGCCACTTGATTTGCGTGGTGCTTTGAATATACCATTGACAAGCTCTAGACGAGTCAACTCAGGACAAGAGTAGATACAGGAATGCAACTTATAGGGTTCATTATCTGAATTATTAATAAGAGTTAAGTCCTTGATACCATTCCTCGAAAGGAAAAGAATCCAACGATCAATATCTGCACTGCAATCAAATGGTATTCTTGGAATGCAGAAAAGAAACATCGGTATGGGGCCATCATGAAGCAAGAGAATTTTCTCAACAACACTCACAAGTTCATGTTTGACCATTGGTTTAATCTTGAGGGTGTCTTTGAAAAACTGATTACCAAGCTTGAGTTGTGAAATTGTAGTCCAAATACTCCTCCACTTGGTTGACAAGATGCTTGTTCTTGCTGCATCTCTTATGGGCATCCGCTCAAGGATACCTTCTATGATATTTCTAGGCAGCTCACTAATTTGATCCTTTCTATAAACCCGACGATAAGTCATTGTTATCCTAAAACAGCAAAATGGAGGAAGAACTACTTTAATTGCAGAAAAACTTTAATGAACAAAATGCATATAATCTCAAGTACTCATCATTTTAATAATAAAGGCATTGTTGTCAACCTATTTGATTAATGCTCTAATAAATTGAGTTAAAGCAATCATTGTATGCTATTTTTACTCATTATTTCAATTTTAGTAATGTGTAGGTTATCTTATCAATGTTTATGCAGAATAAAGCTTGTGCACATCAAACATTAAAATAAATGGTTATTTTTTTTTTATTTTTTATTTTTTAACATTGATTTTGTTACTAAAATAACCCAGTTTCAATCAATTTAAGCAGTTTTTGTTTGAGGTCTCAAATTTTGACAAGCTTAAGCCGTCTGTAATTCCAAACAGAAACATGAAATTAAATCTTGGCCTCTACGTGAAAGTAAAACACGGGTACGGGTATATCAATATGGTAAATTTAAAAAAAAAAATAAGGTACATGTAAAAAAATATTTATCTTTTGTTAGAAATGGGCGCCCATGTGGCATGACCATTTAACATTTTGAACCTGATCCAAATGGGTTTTGAATTTGAATTCAAACCTATTTGGATAACTACTCTGGATATATATCTATCATATCCTAATATGGATAGATGATATAGATATATGATATTATCTCTAGTAACTTATATGGATAAAGGAGATAATTAGAATATATATCTTATATATGGGATATGGGTGATGGAGACATATACAACGTATCATCTCTATTTTTTTCCCATATACAGTTTCTCCCATATATTGACTCTCTCCCATAAACAACAATCAATAAGCTATTTGCACTGTGATTTGTGTGGGTGATATTCACCATTGTAATATCACTCCACTGCTGGGTTGATTGACCAGGTATGACCTTAAATATTTTTATTCGGCTGTGTCATACTTTGTTTACATCTTTAATTTAGAGTAATGTAAAATTAGTTAAATGATTTAATTTGTTACAATCTAACTTACCATCCACATTTAATATAAAAAATAAAGATATAAATCAAACTTAAATGTTATTATATTAAATAAGTTACAACCTATAATTTTATTTTAAAATCATGCTAGCTATGCATAATAACAATAAGAAAAGTGCAATGAAACTAATTTTACTCTCTATTAGAACAAAATACTAGCTAGTTTGACTGATGTACGGTTTAGATATATACTACATACATCAATTAAGAAGAAAAATTTAGGTAAATATTTTGGGCATGTTTGGATGGATTAGAGCATTAGATCCTTATCCTATTAATCTAATTAGACAGTAAATATCACATTATTATTAATATCTCAGTATTAATCTTATGAATCAAACATGACCATTATATATTCAATACGTATGTAGAAATATCATCTCAAGTTTCAGTACTCGGTAAGTATCAAGAGACAATAGATACGGAGTTGGAGGCTTACCTCTCTCTATGGAAGCTTCAACCTAAACAATCTGGGTGGGCCGCAACAGCCAACAATCATGAACAAAAGCTTCTCAGCCTTGAGCAATGGCAAGAGAGAGATAGAGCCTAGTCTTCCTAGAATTCCAACTACCGAAGAAAACTATTCAGTACTGTAGTCTGTCCCTAACTCGATTTTTATTAACCTTCACCTTCGTAGAGTCTATCACAAATTTCGATTTAGGCTTAGTTTGGCATATTTAAAAAAAAAAGTTAAAAAGTCAAAAAATACATTTATTTAGAACATCTCAAATAACTCCTAATAATTTAAATTGTTTATTTTATAAATATTTCGTATATATATTTTAAAAAAGTATATAGTTTATTTGATAATCGCACTATTTTATTTTATTACAATTATCTATATATAAAAACACCAATAATACTAGGTATCATAAAAGAAATATCATCAAAAGTTTTCATGAAAATTCTCTATCTTTAAATTAGTTTATAGTGTTTGTAATATTTTATTGTATATTATGTAATCATCCTTAAATTAATTTTATGATATTTATTTCATGATGTGTAGTATTACTCTAAAAACATTGACGGTTTGTTTTTTAAGGCAAAGTAATGGTTTTATCAAGAAAATAATGGACTTGGGTAGGTGGTACAAGGCGCCTGTTTTGAAGCTGGTTGGGGTGTACCTTTAGGCTTTGTTTGGCATAAAAAATTTAAACTAAAATTAGAGGTGAACAATGAATATATCGATCCGTTCAAATCGACCAAACCAAACCGATCTGCCATATTTTAGATGGATGCGTGATGACGAGCAGACGGTTACGGATTGATTTTTTCTAATCCGCCTAGTTTTGGACGAATGGCGGATTTGAGGTTCATTTAACCGTAACCAAACCGCCAAACTGCCTAGCATCCCTAGTAATTTGTAAGATTTTGTATTTTCAATTTATTTATATATTCTATTTGTGTTTTCAATTAAAAAAGAGTTTAAATATTCTGTTTAATATATTATGCTGAAAAATAGTTTTCAACTTAAATATATTTTTTGAATTGAAAAAAATAAATGTATTATTTATCTATATGTTTTAGTTTTAAAATCTAACTCTAAAAGTAATAAAAATAAAAGATAATATATGCTAGTTGGTTTTTGTTTTCAAAAATAAATATAGATGTAACAATACAGAGGCATACAATCTCTATTACGTTCATAGTTTTGGTGGTTTGAATTGTTTTTATATTTTCAGAATCACAGATTATAACACTTTATGTGGATAAGACATGCTGTGATTGTAACATGTGAATAAAGTTTCACACTTTCTTTCTTTGGATAAGACATGCAATGATTGTAATATTCTGTTAAGTCATTGACTGTAATTTTTATTTTATTTTTTTGAGAAAGTGCACGAGTTAAATTATGTTAAAAATTTATAAAATTTTAAACTGCAAAACCGATTTGCATCCATCCGCCAATCCGCTCAATCCACATCCATCGGATTGGCGGACGAATGCGGATTGATTTTCTCCAATCTGTCAATCTAATCCGCCAATCTAGCGGACGGATGACAGATTAGAAGTTCCGTGGCCGCAAGTGACCCGCGCCCACCCCTAACTAAAATAGTCACAAAATGACAAAATAAGCTAAAAAGTCAATAAGATAAAACATCACATCCGAACCATAATCATTTTATTTTTTCTCTAAAAAAAGTCAAAAAAATCAAAAAATTTATCCCAAACGAGGCTTTTTATCCCTAATTAAAATAGTCAAAAAGCCAATCCACATCCTAAATGAAGGCTTAATCTATTTTTATAATTTAAATTGTTTATATTATACGATTTGTCAAATAGATCAAAAAAAAAAAAAAAAAAAAAAAAAAGAAGAAGAAGAAGAAGAAGAAGAAGATCAATTAGATATCTGTAATCATATAATAACATCACATTTATTTTAAACAAAAACAAACGATTGGTATAATTTTTGACAATTTTTTAAAAAATAATATACTCGACAAATTTTACATTATAAGTCATTAAATCATAAAAAATAAAAAAAATAAAAATAAAACTCGAGATACACCCGACATGACCTCACAACATAGGTGTTGTGCCACAAGGCACAATGCCAAGCACGGCTCAGAAAATGGCACGGTTGATTCTTGCAAATAACACATAAATCAATTTAAGAAAAATCAGTGAATATCCCCATTCAGGTCAAGTTTGGAAAGACTAAATAAGTATATTTTTTATCTTTTTAGACTAAAAAATTGAGGTTAAAAATATGAATGTTTGGGTTAACTTTTTAACTTTTTATGAAAAAATGTGTAATAAAAAATTGTAAAAATTGGATTTTAGAGGAAAATTTGAATTGGGAGTTGTGCAGCCGTAATTATTGACTTTTGGTGAATAGTGTTAACTTTTTAACTTTTTAAGTAACTTTTTGACTTTTTGAATTATTTTGCACATCCCAAACTAATCTATTCTATTAATCTATTTATATTTATTTATCTATATTATATTATATTATATATATATATATATATATATGTATGTAAAATCAAATATAATTGTTATGTCAAAAGGCTTCAAAACTTTATTATTAAATTCTCATAATTTTAAAAAAAATAAATATTATGTGACACATCTTTTCATCTCCCTTCTAACTTTTCAAGTCTTCTCACTCCCTCTTTCTATATAAAATAAAAAATAAAAATAAAATAATAAAAAAAATATTCATATTCATCATCCACAATTCACACAACAAACCTACAAAGGTCACATATCACATCTCTAACTCTATCATGTTATTTTAAAAATAAAATAAAATAACACGACTCTCACAACTCTCATTTCCAATAAATTATATATATAAATTACAACTATCCAATATCTATCACGTTATTATATAAAATAAATAAATTAATCAATAACTCCCACAATTCCCATTCCCACAATCCCCTCATGCATATCATCACCACAATTCACTCAATCAAATAAGTTTATTCTTAATTTCCTATAATTTTTAAAATTTAAAACATTACATGGCATTTTCTTTTGTTTATCTTCCAACCGACTCCCCTCATCATTTCATCTATTTTTAATTTAATTTAATTTTTTAATTTTTTTCATCTTTATTTAATTTTTATCTTTAGATTTTAATTTGATTCTTATATTCTTAATTTTATTTAATATTTACTTTTTTCCAGTGTATTTATTTAATTTCTATCTTTATTTATCTTCATTATTAAAAATATAACAATGAGACTTTTGACAACTAAAATATTTTATCCTTTGTTCTTAAATTTTTGTTTTAAAAACCTTAATTTGTTGTAATATATATCAAATTATAATTTTAAATTATATCGTGATTATAAAAGTTATGACATAATGTGAAACAGAATATAATTGAATTGTAAATTGTAAATTCCAGCATATTGCGTCATAACCGAGGGAATATGCAGTGAACTACAGATTTTTGCCAAGATTTTTAATTGAATCAGTTAATAAATAAACGTTACAGTGCTTCACAGATATCACTAGAGTTACTTTGCATTTTTAAATTCAAGCGAATAACAGCATAGAAAATTCTAAAGAACACCATTTTTAAATTTTTTTTTTTTTTATTTTTAAAACCAACGAACGATTAAAGGAATTTTCTATCATCTTTAGAATTTATCTGACATTGGGTTAGTTTAGCTTAGCTTAGCTTTTCATATTTATATTCCTTCACTTCACTTTGCAGAACAAGTGGCAACCATGTTAGTTCTCTCTCACTTTGCTACCAAAAACCCTACTACTAGTTCTTTTTGTTGGGCCTCACAGAAGCTTTAGGAGGAGAGAGATATAGTACTATTGCCACGTGAAGAGTGTGAATTTCACATATATATTACATACTTCTAATTAAAAAACCCTTTTGAAAGTTGGTTTTGTTGAAGTAGAAACTGGTTTTTGAATCTGTAAAATTCAATGGAAACAAGAAGAGGGTATTCTGTTTTGTGGTTTGTAGCTCTCTTTGGCTTCTGGGCTTCTGCAAATGCTTTGCTTTCCCCCAAAGGTGTCAACTTTGAAGGTAAGTGAGATTTTTTAATTTTTGGAGTGTCGTCTTTAAGTGGTGAAATGAAGTTTTGAAGTATTTGAATTGTAAATTTTTTTTTTTTAAATGAATTTGCAGTGCAAGCTTTGATGGTTATAAGAGATTCATTAGATGATCCACATGGTGTCTTAGAGAATTGGGATGTTAATGCTGTTGATCCATGTAGTTGGACAATGGTAACTTGTTCAGCTGATAAGCTAGTCATTGGCTTGTAAGTTCCAAAACATAAAACATATTATCAACCCTTTTCACTCTCTTAATAATCTTGAAAATGTCCTACCCCACAAATACAAGAAAATTGAGAATTACCCATGAAAATGTATTCCATTAATGAAATTTTTTTCTTCTTTTTTTTTGGCTGCAGAGGAACTCCAAGCCAGAACTTATCGGGTAGTCTTTCACCTAGCATCGGGCACTTGACAAATCTCCAGAATGTGTGAGTACAAAACAAAGAAAAAAATGAAAACAAAATGAGTTCAATGTTTTCAAATTTCAATTGAAATGATTTGATTATAAGGTATTTTACAGGTTGTTGCAGAATAACAACATATCAGGGCCAATTTCCACTGAACTTGGGAGGCTTCCAAAACTACAAACACTCGATCTTTCTAACAATTTCTTCACCGGTGAAATTCCATCTTCTCTAGCCCATCTGAAAAGCCTTCAATACCTGTAAGCATAAAAAATAAAAAATAAAAACAAACAAACAAACAAACAAACAAAATATTTACGTACATGGATAAAATTATGTTTTAGTGGATTTCTTTTTCTGAAAATCTTATTGAATTGTGATCAGGAGGCTAAACAATAACAGTCTTTCTGGATCAATTCCTTTCTCGTTGGCTAATATGACCCAACTTGCATTTCTGTAAGTCTCCTTAATGTTGTGTTTGGTTGGGGGATTTGGGGAGGGATTTGGAAAGAGAAAGAGAAAAGGTGTGTAAAACTAGGTGAAATTACATTTCACCTAACTTTTCCCTTTCCCTTTTCAAATCCCTCCGCAAATCCTCCAACCAAACACAGCATAAATCTTTTCTCCACTGAAATTTGTACTTGAAACCCATAAGATGACAGAAAGAAAGAAATGAAGAGGTTTGAATTCGAAAAAGTTCTAAGTGGGCTTTGTATAATATATTCCGTGGACTTGTCGTACAATAATTTGAAGGGTCCTGTACCAAGGTTTCTTGCTAAAACATTAAAGTAAGTTCTTTGATTCTTACCCTTCTACATTTTTTTTAACCTACAAATCAGGAAAATGAAACACGAAGATCGTCTGTTTTTTTAAAAAAATATTTTCTTCATTTGCACAGCCTTATGGGAAACCCAATGATATGCGCAACCAGGACAGAGAAAGACTGCAATGGAACAACAGCAATGCCACTTTCTTACCCCTTGAATAATGCACAAAGTAAGAAATTATAAATTTAAAACTGCCTCCTTCTTTCGATTGGTTAAGACCTTTACACTATTTTAATTTTTAATTTTTTTATAAAATTTTGCATTTACCTTAGTCTGATCTGTTGGTCTCTTTGCTCCACAAGGCTCTCAACCTTTGGGGAGGCCTAAAGGTCACAAATTTGCCTTAGCATTTGGATAAAGCGTTGGCTGCATCTGCCTACTTGCTTTTGGGTTCGGATTTCTTCTCTGGTGGAGGAAAAAACACAACCAGCAAATATTCATTTGACGTAAACGGTTAGTAAAAAAGGATTTGATCAGATTTGAGGAAAATTCTAGGTTATAAAAGTCTGCTACATTAATAAAAACAAATTGTTTTTGAAAATTTTCAGAACAACTTCGTGAACAAGTATGCCTTGGAAACTTGAAGAGGTTCCAATTCAGAGAACTTCAGAGTGCAACAAAAAATTTCAGCAGCAAGAGCATAATTGGGAAGGGTGGTTTCGGAAATGTGTACAAAGGGTATCTCCAAGACGGGACCGTTGTAGCTGTGAAAAGGCTCAAAGATGGAAATGCCGCTGGAGGGGAGAGTCAATTTCAGACTGAAGTCGAGATGATCAGCCTAGCAGTGCACCGTAATCTCCTTAGGCTTTGTGGGTTTTGTATGACATCAAGTGAAAGGCTTCTGGTGTACCCCTACATGTCCAGTGGGAGCGTTGCTTCACGTCTCAAAGGTGAAAAAAAAAGAATTCATCATTGCTATTCAAATCATACATAGGTTGCTAAAAAACAATTAACCATCTAAATGTTACAAATTGCTTCACAATGACAACATTATACTTTTGCAAAGGATTCTACCTGTTGCTTGATAAGAAATGTACTTTAAGGCAGTCTTTATGGTTCATTTGTTGTACGTGGGCTTGACCAATGACACATGCTTTGGGGAAACATGCAGACGAGCCGAGTCAATCATAGTACTAGGTTGTTCAAATTTGGCTTGAAAACTTAATGAGTTTCAAAATGTGTTCACATTTAACTTGTTTACATAACGAGTCAATTTCAAATGAGTTTTTCACAAGCTAAATACAAGTTGAGTTTGAGTAGCTACATTTTTATAGTGCATATATGTTTATCGAGCCAAGTGGTAGATTGTTCAAGCTTGGTTTAAAAACTTAATGAGATTTAAAATGTGTTCAAGCTTTTAATGATCCGAATGCAAATTGAGCTAGAGACTTGGTTCGTTTAACAGCCCCAAACATATACTCCATTGCCTTTTCTTGTTTCAACCATTCTTGACTTTTCCCTCTATCTTCACTTGAGCAAACAAACAGTTTTTAGTACTGGAACGTTAGATTCATACTTATCTGTCTTGCATTGCAGCTAAACCAGCTTTGGATTGGGGTACTAGGAAAAGAATTGCATTGGGTGCTGCTAGGGGTCTACTATACCCTGCACGAGCAGTGTGATACCAAGATTATTCACAGAGATGTGAAGGCTGCAAATATATTGCTTGACGATTACTGTCAAGCTGTGGTGGGAGATTTTGGATTGCAAAGCTTTTGGATCACCAAGATTCACATGTCACAACTGCTGTCAAAGGAACCGTGGGGCATATAGCCCCAGAGTATCTCTCAACAGGCCAGTCATCAGAGAAAACTGATGTTTTTGGGTTTGGAATCCTTCTACTTGAATTGATCACCGGTCAAAGAGCTCTCGAATTTGGGAAAACAGCAAACCAGAAAGGAGCTATGCTTGATTGGGTGAGCAAAAACAAGTGTTTTTGATAATTTTGAACTCTATACATTTGCCTCGTACATTTGACTTATGGGTATATCATTGCAGGTTAAGAAAATTCATCAGGAAAAGAAACTTGATACATTGGTCGACAAGGACCTAAAAAACAACTATGATCGGATTGAGCTTGAAGAAATGGTTCAAGTGGCTCTCCTGTGTACCCAATATCTTCCGAGTCACAGACCCAAGATGTCTAAAGTAGTTTGAATGCTCGAAGGAGACGGACTTGTGGAGAAATGGGAAGCTTCACAGAGAGCCGACACAACCAAGTGTAGAGCAAATGAGTTCTCTTCTTTAGAGTGGTACTCTGATCTCACAGACGACTCATCCTTGCTCGTCCAGGCAATGGAGCTATTAGGACCCCGGTGATGAAATTCTAGAGGTGATGAAACATGAAAAGAAATTTGTCACAGAATGCAACAAGAAGACTATATGTGCGGAAATGAGTTTGTTGTATAGTATCATGATATTCTCAAAGCTTTGGAAAGTGGTGGCAACTTCTGACTGTATAGAATCTGATTTCAGTTACTGACATTTAGGCCGTGTGTTTACTAGTCCTTTTTTCTTTTTGCCTTTCTTGTATTGATGAGTGAAGGAATCTTTTTTTCTTCAAAGAGATTTGTTTTGAGTTCAAGAGCTTTTGGTATTAGAAGCAATCTTATCAAAAAACTGTCTTCTGTCTAATACTGTGTTTGGATCTTCTTTCATTTTTCCTTTGTTTCCTCCTCCACAAACTCAAATTCCAAACACAGCCTAAATGAAAGTCTGACAGTTGCTGGATAACTCAAGCTTTCACTTCTATCCTTCCCCTATGTCTCTCGTAATTTACAGAAAATAAGTCAACACAAATTTGTGGTATTGCACTTGTTAATTCCACACAAGTCTCTCATGAAAATTTCACAATATTTGTCTTGCTAAAGCACCTTTGTCTTCCCTCACTAGCCTCTTAAATGCTGAAACATTTGCAGGATGTGCTCAACCTAAGATACGATTAAAATTTATATTTAATATACACCAAAATATAAAACTGCTTAATTATGTATTTTCATTCAGAGTATCATAGGTGGGTGAAAATGGTTTCCAATCACATGATTCATTGCAAATCTTCCCAGTGTTGTACTGTATTCTAAGCTACAAATAGGAAATTGCAGCAAAGGAAGAGTTTCATTGTTAACAAAGGAACCAAAATAAACTAAATGATTTTTGTGGGACTTTGCATGGATTGTAAATATTATTGTTAATATTATTTCATCATTTGCAACAACTTTGGCCAAGATAAATACAAATGGAAGCCCAATGACCTGTCAAAAGAAGGTAAACAAACACAAAACAAAAAGACTTCATGTAAGAAAAACAGTTTTTACATATCAATCTTGGATGAAGATGATTTCAGCTTGTGCAGAAGCCCTTCGAAATCTCACCAACTCAATCAACATATTCAATCTTCCATCTGTAACATATACACTAGGTGTAATGCTCATTGTCTCGAGCATTGGTGAGTTTCTAAGTAAAAATTTGATGAATTCCATCTCATGTGGCACACCAGACATATCTGTCATCTTCACAGTTTCAAGCAGACTGAATGTGCAATCAGACGGGCATTCTTTCTCCCAAAAATCCAAATCAAGAGCTTCTGTTGCAGTTGATGTATTTGAAGAACCCTATATCAATCAATACAAGGATATGAACAAGTGAATGGCCATCGTAATCTGAAATATAAAATATTTAATGAGTTTAAGATTACTCACCGAGATTTGAAGTTCTTGTAAACAAGGGGAGTTCACAATCAAACGAAGAACCACCAGTATCTCTTTCATGTCCTCAAAACTCACTTGATACAATTCAATAACTTTTAAATGGTTATATGCAACTGGAAGTTTTCCTAGGTCGTTACCTATACTCAAATACTTGACAAAAACAATAATGTAAGAAAGCACTTTGGCCACAAGTAAGCACTAGACTATGTCTTCCATAGAACCTAAATAAATAAAAAAGAAATTTATTAAAGTCTTACCTTGGTGAGGTAAATATGTCCAATAAGTCTCTCAAGGCATGGTACACCGCCAAGAAACTTATCAAAGTTGCAACTTGAACTTTGTTCAAAATGCTCAGCAATATCATCAGTCATATACATAGCAACAGATATAGCAAGCAAAAGTGGGGTATTTTTGAGACATATGTCTTTAAATTCGCCTTCCAGACACAAGTATTTGAGATTCGGAGCACAGATAGTAAGAGCTAAACTATCAAAGTACGATAACGTCAGACTCTCAAGAAGAGGGCAACTTGATATTAGACTTTCAACAACATCGGGGGCGATTAAAACTTGTTGAAGATTGAGGTATTTCAAACATAAGAATCCTTTAAAAGTCGGAGGAGGGTCCAATTCACATCGAATCAGCTCCAAACGAGTCAATTTTCGACAGGAAAAAAGACAAGAAGGAGCCCTAAACCACTCACCTTCTCCTAATTCAAGAACCAATTCTTTAATATCATTCCTTGATAGAAAAAGTAGCCATTGATCTATATCAGGCGAGCTTTGCAAGCATGCGCTAGACAAACTGAACTTGTGAATTGGTCCATCATGAAGAAAAAGAAACCGAGTAATGAACTTTGCAAGGCTGTCCTCGACAGCTCCTTTGTCATTACAAAGTGTTGCACACTTGTCATCAAATACAAGTTGAGTAAGGTTAGCCCATTTATACCTCCATTTACTTGATAAACTGCATGTTCTTACTGCATCCCTTATCGGAAGCTTTGTTAGGATGGTTTCTATAATACTTTGAGGCAGATCACTAATCAAATCTTGCCCTATAACATTATCCATGTGCAGTTTTCAGTTGAATTACCTACAGGCAGAGAAAAAAACAATACATCAACAGTCTTTCGAATTTCACAACAATTAAATAAGAACCAAACCCATGAAAATTTTCCCCTTGCACTCTGTTTTGTTGCAGAGAAAATTTAGGAAATATAAGAAGAAAAAATATATACACATCAGCTGAATTGCCTACAGGCAGGAAAAAACACATCAACACACAGTCTTTCGCACTTCCCATTAATTAAATTTGAACCAAACCCATGAAAAATTTCTCCTCACTCTGTTTCGTGGCAGAGAAAATTTAGGTAATAGAAGGGGAAAAGAAAAGAAAAAAAAAAAAACTCAACGGGAACTTCAGACAAAAAAATATCTCAATTCTACTGAACCAAACACAAAAATTTCGATTAAAAACTACTGAAATTTTCATTCTTTAGATGACACAGATAACGCATAACAGTTGATTCAAAAGCTAATTTTCCTTTCTTTGCATCGATTTTTGTCAACAAACAAACGGTGGGTTTTCCTAAATTTTCCGTTACAATTTCACTGGCGGCGATCAACAAAATTTAACCCAAATTCCAATGATTCATAACATGTTTAATCCTAAAGATATCAAACCCATATCCAGAAGCATCAGATCATACAGGCAACGAAATGTACAGACAAGAAGGATTAAAAAAAATATAAAAAAATCCAAACTTTAATGTTGAAAAAGAATAAAACAAGAGGTAAAAGGAGCGAGAAAACTAAGAAGTAAGAAATACCAGAGATTGAAAAGATGAAGAAAAGCCACTCCTTTCATTGATCTTCTTCTTCTTCTTCTTCTTCTTATTCTTCTGCCGTAGGTTGCCACCTCTTCGTGGAGAGAGAGAGAGAGAGAGAGAGAGAGAGAGAGGGGCTGGAAGCATATTGATAGAGATACTAAATATGGTAAATTACACAAATCACCCATGTGGTATATTGAAAATACAGATAACACCCTTATATTTTTTTAAAATTACACTAACATCCATTGTTTTAAGGCTCGCTTTAGTTAGGATAAAGTGAAAGAAATGAAAAAAAAAAATTTAAAATTTTTCTAAATTTTTTTGTATGAAAGTGATGGAAGTTACAAAAAAAATTAATTTTTTTGTACAACTTATAATAGTATGGTAACTACGCTTCTAATTTTTTGCGAAAAATACACAAAAATGCAAGGAAGTTTGAATTTGTTATAAAAGTATTTACTTATAATTAGAATTCCTATTTTCTTAGAAAAATTTCCATCCTAATTAAATTCATACAAGACAAGATATTTTTTTTTTCCTTTTCTTTTCTTCTACTTTACTTTTTACAATTTTCACTTTCCATAATTTATTTATTTCTAATCAAACAGAACCGGGTTTGGATTCTCTTCAATTAGTTATCTCAATTTGAGAGAGCGTTTGGATTTAATAGGCCCATTTTGGGGCCGATCTCGATGATCTGAATAGTTTATTTTTTAAGACTTGTTGAGTAGAATATTAATAGAAAAAATTAAAATAATCGGATATTGGTAGTTATAAGAACTTTAGAGTCATGATAGTGACGATGAGGGTCATGGCCAGAGCGGTAGGTGAAATAAGTGGCGAAGCCTTAGGAGAAAAGATTGGTGGAGCGTGAGACAGTGCTTTTAAGGATGATTTCAGAGCCATCAAAAAACCTTCGACCAGATCTATCAAACCTCACCATTGTCGCTACCCCCGCCGTCGCGACAGAGATGGAAACGGCAGTATATGTGGTGACAAGAGTAAGAGACGAATAGGAGAGAGAGAGAGAGAGGGTTTTGAGAAATTTGTTTTCAACAGATAAGTGTGTGTTTGTTTTATATGTAGGGGTTATTTTGGCCATTTCGCAATGTCTTGTCCTTATGGCCATAACAAATTAACACTTGACCTTTGAGTGAAAAAATTTAAGATTAGATTTATTGCCCATGCATCCGATTTGATATTAATATTTATGTAATTAATTGTCATTTAAATTAATATTTTATTTTAAAATAATAAGACTCAGTGCAGTCATATTATTTTGTATATAAATACCATTTCTCATCACGGGATAAAAAACAAGAGCATTGGCTTCGCTAGGAGTTGATCCAAAAACATAGAGGTTATAATCTTTAAGGCTTACCCACTCAATTTGGGTGTGGTTTAAGATTTGCTTAGGTTTTAGTTTATTGGCTTTTTATAAAAAAATATATGTAAAAAAATTTAAAAGTGATGTGATATCTTGTAACAAATAAATAAATAAACTACTGATCCAAAACCAACCCTAAATATAAATTAGTTTTAAATTTCTTTTCCCCACAAATCCCTCCCTTTTTCTTTTCTCTCCTATAAATTCATTCACAAATTCATGATACAATCCAAACACACAGAAAAACATAAATAAGAAATTTAATTTACCAAGATGAGTGGTGCTATATCTTCTAATGTTGTCCCTTCAATTCCACCTCTAATGACATGCTTCTATGTGAAGTGGTCTCCCACTCTTCTCCCTCTCATCTTTAACTTTCTAATTTTACATTATTAGAGGTGAAATTAAAAAAATTAAAATTAAGAAGAAGATAATCATTATTCTACAATATAATAAGAATAAAAGTACAAATCATGGAGTTCAAGTACATTTGCATTGATCCTCAGTTGCCACAAACAAAGAAAACCCAAGTGATAGCCATCCTTGGAAAAAGCTTCCAGCATTGGAAACGTATTGAGAAAAGAAATTAGTAGTGACAAAGGAGATAAATTTCACATAATTAAAAATATATAACAAATTAAAAATCAACATATATCATACAACATCATTGTAAATTAAATTATGAGAAAAAAAATATTTGGATCTTAAACATTTTACAAAACAAATATAACAAACCCAAAACGATAAGCAAAAAAAAAAAGAAAAAAAAAAGCCAACTTCTTAGTTTATTTAAATTACATCACCTCTTTATTTTTTCATAGTAAGTCAAAAAAAACTAACTTATAAGCCACTTTCAAGTAAGGCTTAATAATGACCAATAAACAGAGCACGTGTAACCCATATGAGCACACGGCTTTAAAATGTGTAGCTAGTATGACACCACCCATGATCCATCCATATCAATCACAACCCAATCCAGAGCAACTTCTGTTTTTGTCCATAATTCAAGGTGGTTCACCTTCCGGCCCTTTGACTTCGGGGACAGAAAACAAATTTTCTGGATTACAGGGACAGAATATATATTCTAGTCCATTACCCGACTTTTGCCATCCTAGGATGCCGTCTCTCCCCACCTCTAACCTCATCTGCGTCACATCATCACGATTCAATCCATCACTACTGGCAACAACACAATTCTGGAGTTTTGGAGCACGAATACTCAAATATCGAAAGCCCGTGCAATCTACAAGCTCCACCCGCACAAGCGATGGGGTATTGAGTCTAACATTACCAACTTTGACAGAACCAAATGCAATTTTCTCAAAACGAAGGAATCGGAGACTCTGAAAGCCTTCAACTGGTTGCTTGAATATACAATTACGGAGCATCAATCGTGTCAATTCATAGCACTCCAAGAGAAAAGAAGAAAGCTTATATGTAATAATATTCCAATTATCCACGGAGAGTTCCTCGATACCATTGCTTGACAGGAATGATATCCAGATATTTATATATAGGGCCCAGTTAAATTGCATGTCCGGAATGTGGAGAATAAACTTTCGAATGGGAATGAGACCTTCACGATGAATAGTGAGAATTTCGGTAACTTTGTTAGCCCATGCAGTTGGATGGAGTGCAATCCATCGGCCTCGCTCTTCAAAGAGGAGTTTGTCAAGTATGACTTGTGAATGTTCAGACCAATTACTTGTATTAGACAAGATGCTTGTTCTTGCTGCTTCTTCAAAAGGAATGTGCTCTAGAATATTGAGTTTTATTTCTACTGGCAAGGTACTGAACCTGTCCCTTGGAGGGACAGCCCTGTTGCTCCTAGTTTCAATGGGAATTAAAATTGAACGAGCAGGTCGAGAATGATGGAAAAACCGTTTCACCAATACTTTATCTCTGCATAGTGCCTGTTCAACAAAAAGGGACCCCAAGTGCAGTCAATGGACAACAAAGTTCATACAGATCTAGTGGTGTTTAATAACTTAATTCAAAACCTAAAACTTAAAACTTGACATATTAAGTGAAAATTAAATAAATTCGTTTGATAACCACCATCAGTGTCAACTTACAAAATTGACTCTTGAAATATATGCTAAAAATTAAGAAAATTTAGTTGGAAACTTAATGATTGAATTTACTCTTGGCGCATCTCCAATCCTCTACTTATTAGATATTTTGGAGATTCTCACCCCATAAAACCAACTCCAGCAGCTTCCCTAATGCTGTGTTTGGTTAGGGGATTTGGGGAGGGATTTGGAAAAGAAAAGGAAAAAGGTGTGTGACACTAGGTGAAATATAGGCATATTTTATTCACATTTCACCTACCTTTTCCATTTCCCTTTCCAAATTCCTCCCCAAATCTCCCAACCAAACACACAGTATAAAGAGGGCCCCATTACAGGAAGTTGAACTGTTCCAGTTGCTCTCAATTGTGGGGAGCTACTGTAGAACCCCAAACACCTAAAATTGTTTTTTATTCAACTGCTCGTCCTCTTCACCAAACAACTCGAATCACAAACAAAACAAACAATCCTGGATTTTCCAACAGCTCTCTGTCTTTTTGCTATTTCTTTTTTTATGACATGTGTTGTCTCATATATACATACACAGGGATGGACCGAGGGGGTGGCTGCTGGCAGTGGCAACCCTTAAGTTTTGAAAAAGCTCCTTAAATATAGTGATACTAGTAATCAATATTTATAAATTACATAGGCTCACCCCTCCAAGATTTTTTTGAGAAATTTAGTACCTGCCCCCTCAAGATTTCTTTAACTCAATTTGCATTTTCAAGTTTCAATCTTTACTCTTCAACTTCAGATATTATCCGTTATTTCTACCTCTTATTCTTCTTGTTTGTTTTGGTTTTTTCCTTTTATCGTTTTTGTTATTTCAATACTCTCTTCAACTCATTTTCATCTCTATTTCAAAACTTCTTCTACTTACAATTCCTCCTCTTCTTCTTATTTCTCTATTGTAGTTCTCTCTTTCTTCTTCCTGTTCTTTGAGATCTGACATTTGATGGATCGTGTTCATCAACAAAGCGATCACATTACCATTGAGCATCATTTTCGAGTTGCTAATTTTACAGTTACATGTGATACATTATTACAAGAACTAAAAAACCGATTTAAAGAGAATGTGATGGAGTTGTTTGTTTTTAGCCATAGGAATGATTATAGGTTTTTCGAACTTGAAGATATTTACAAGCTTGCAAATAAATTTAATTTGCATATGTAATTTCTGTTACAAAGTTAAACATTCCGACTTTCAAAAATTGTTAACAATATTTGAGTTTTGATGTTTGTATAAACACGTATCCTCTTATCAATATAATGATTCGTCTTTTTTTTAATCGTACATTTTTTGTACAAAAACAACAAAATGCACATTTTTTGGCAATAAAAATTATCTGAACAATAAATTTTTTTTGTTGCATATTAGTTCGCCCCTAAAGTTAAAATCCTGTGTCCATCCTTGTACATACATATGATATATATATATAGGTTTTGTTCTTTCCATTTTGTTGAAATAAGAAGTGTGTGTTTTTAGCCAAGTAGCTGCACTGGATTGTAAATTGTAATGTTTTAGATTGTTTTTGGAATTTCAGTTGAAATAATTGTAGTGAATTCTGTGAAGGTATATTAAATGCTCACAGTATAGATTGCCAATAATTTGTGGGTTTTGTTTGGATATAGGAAAGTGCTTTTCTACACTGAATTGGATGAAGAGTAAAAAGTTTTTTATATTTAAAATTATAAATAAAATAAAGAAATAAAGAAATTTTAAATGGATTAGAGAAAAAATAGGGATCTTTAGAAGAAACTAATTGAAAAAGATACTCCTCCACTTTTTAGCCCTAATTTAAGGTAAAAATAGGAATTCTCTCAAGTTACACCATCACTACGCCTCTACCTCCACTACAATTCTCTTTATTTATTTATTTTTATCAAACAAAAGAAGCAAAGTACTGGGTACAATTACAAACATCAATAAAGGCGAGTGCAAAAAGCATCCCAGTGTAAAATCATCACAACTATATTGATACCGAAAATACATACACACAGTTTATGCAAACCATAGTTGTATCTATGTATATATCTAAATCTAACTGCAAATGAAATAAAACATAAACAATAATTGTAGATACCATTTTGTAGAAGACGGCGTCGCGAGCGAGCGAGCGAGAGAGAGAGAGAGTAAGAGCACTTAGAGAAGAAAGAACCAACAATTGAGAGAACAAACAACGCGCCGGGGAGGAGTCTGCAGCTGAGAGAGTAGGGATGTAAAACAAATGAACTGGACAGTACTGTTGGGACCGTGGGGGCCACCACGGGTCCCTTTTTGATAATCTGAACCGTTTAATGTGTAAAACTCGTCGAGTACTATATGCCTGTAAAAAATCACGTTGATCGGATATCGATAGCTATGTGAACAAAACAGTTTTTTATCAACCGTTAATTTTTTCACCGTCAATTTTTTTTTATACAAAACTGATTTGATCACATAGCTATCGATATCCAATTAACGTGATTTTTTACAGGCATGTAGTACTCGACGAGTTCTACATATTGCACGATTCATATTTTCAAAACGGAACCCGTGGTGAGCCCTCACGGGCCCAACAGTACTGTCCAGTCCGATCTCAGACTGGACTGAAGCCGGACCCTTTTGTAAATGGGCTCTAATTGGGGCTCTAAATTCAATTTAAACCCCAAAAAAAGTTTTAAATCAACTCAATTTTTTAATATATTTTTGGATTTATTACACTCTTTACCTCTAAATTATCTTCAAATTTTATATTCAGTCCATCAACTATCAGTTGAATCTATTTAATCCCTAAATTATCATCGAATTCTCTATTTAATCTCTAAAATATATAAATCAAAATTTATTTAGTTCTTAAACTATCGATTGAATCATTAAGTCTCTAAAGTATTTAATTAAAACTTATTTAGTCCCTAAAAGGATTATCAAAATAAAATATAAGTCCATAAATATTATAAATTAGTAAAATATCCTATTTAGTTAAAGTTTTGTTTCAAAAAAAAATTTAAATTTTTATTCTGTCTTTGAAAAGTCCATATATTGAATTTCCTTTATAAGGATAAGTGTAATTATCTATAATATTTTTTTACTTATCTTCTACAATAGATATGTGCTTGCTGATCTAGTATTATATATTAGAATTCGTTTATAATTTCTAATTTATTTTTTAAAAGTTTTTCGCTAAGTTCTTTTTATTACTTAATTAATATATTATTTTGTTCTATTACTATTTGTAGAGAAGTGTTATTATTTAAACTATATAATTATACTTCTTTAGTATATCTAATATTCATATAATCTATTAGTAAGACTGAAAAATCATACTCTAATATTAAATTAATCAAACAATGAAATAAAACATCTTTTCAAGACAAAATAAAAAATTTTAAAAAAATTCTGTAATAAAATCTTAATTAGAAAGGTTTTTTAATAAATAAAATAAAAATTACTCATCTTATGTGTCACACCATTAATGAAAGTATTCTTTATTAAATGTAAGCTCTTTCACTTACCCTTTTTATTTATATATATATATATATATATATTTAAAATTATGATCCAAATACAACTTGGGAATGGTAATCTGAAGCCAGCCATAAGAGTCCCCATGGCCAATCGCAGTGGGGACCACTCCATAAACCCGAGTATAAGAGAATCCTCATCAACTCCCTTATATTACCTTTTTAGTCAAAATGAGTTCTTTTGTCAAAAAACACCTCCCCCAATTCTCTTAGAGCATCTATAATAGACCCACTAAGTTATGTATTAGTGTCAGTTGCTAATTTTTAACTAGCTGATGATATTGTTTGGTACTGCAATGAACCTGTTAACGCGTGTGTTAGGAGTGTATGTTAGAATTAGCTGCTAAGTTCTTTGTTATCTGCAGCGAGGGTTCTAACGAAGGAGGGAAAGCGTGTTTTTTGTCTTACGGGTTGATCGGCTGGACGTCCGGCCTGTTGACCGGTCAACGGCAAATTTATTTATTTATTTATTTTTAACTTTTTGGGATTTTTTTTTAGACTTGAAATTTTATTTTGCGCTTGAAATTTTATTTTGGGCTTGAAAATTTTGATTAAACTAAATTATTTATTTATTTTATTTATTATATACACACACACACACATATATATATATATATATATATTTAACACACACCTTAACACACCCTTTAACAAATCCATTGCACCACCACTCACTCTCTGAAATTAACAAACTCTTAGGGCATCCACAATGGAGTTGCTAAAGAGAGTGTTAGTGTCAGTTGTTAAGTTTTAGCTAGCAAGGTTTGTTATTTGATGCTGCAGTGGATCTGTTAAGGCGTGTGTTAGTGGTGTGTTAACTTGTTTGTTATTTGCAGCGATGGTTTTAGCTAGCGAAGGGGGTGTGTTTTTGGTCTTACCGGTTGACCGGTCAACGGCAAATTTTTTTTTTTTTTTTTTTTTACTTGTTGGGATTTTTTTTTGGACTTGAAATTTAATTTTAGGCTTGAAATTTTTTATTAAACTAAATTATTTATTTATTTTATTTATTATATACACACGCATATATATATATATATATATATATTTAATGCACACCTTAACACACCCCTTAACACATCCACCACCACTCACTCTCTAAAATTAACAAACTCTTAACACATCTTAACAAATATTTTTGAGCCCCACTTCTATTACTTTTTGTCATATAACACACACCTTAATATATTTTTTTAGCCATCCCATTGTAGATGCCCTTAACACATCTTAACAAACATTTTTGGGTTCCACTTATATCACTTTTTGTCATATAACACACTTTTAACAAACAATTTTAGCTATCCCATTGTGGATGCCCTTATTCAACCTCTCAAATATAAGTGTTGCTACAATGATTCTCTATTTGTAGGAAGTCACTCTACCTCTCCTATATATATATATATATATTACTTTACTTTATTTAGGGAGTACAGTATATATTTATGATTTTTATTTTTTTAAAATTTATAATTACAAATAATATTTTAATAGAATAGAGAAAAAAATAGGGAATTTGTTAATAAAATAGGAAAAGAATAAAAAATTTATTAAGAGAAGTAGTTGAAAAAATGATTCTTAAAATAAAGAATAAATTTTTTAATAATATTTTACGGTAAATTATAAGTAAACTAGTAAGATGTTCTAAGACTGCTAGTACCAACCACTGTTACAGATTTGGACTAGCTAGAGAGCCCAATGACTCTTTAATCTCGGACAATTGGAACTAAAAAATTAATTTCAGTACATTTAATTTAAATATTTGGTTTTTAATTCTTAGTATATTTTAATATGGATTTATTAATAAGGACAACATATATTAAATCTTAAAATAAAATATTATTATTTTCTATGATACACCTTAATCAATTATATATATTTTTCGTATTAAAATCTTTTCATGTTATTTTAAAATTTTCAATTAATTTCTCTTATTCTTAGATTTAAATGACATTCATGTGACTATTAAGGCCTATTTTGGGAAGGTTATAATCCACTTCCCAGATTATAACTCACTTCCTCTTTCACAAAAAAACTGATTATAACTATCTTCTCAAAATAGGCGTAAATAGAGTTTGGCTATCATGCGTGATTTGACACTTGATTTAGACTTGGAACAAGCTTAGAAAGATCTTGAACAATCTAAGAAAGTAATTACGAAATATTAATGTAAGTATAGACACTTGAATTGAAGTAGGAGCTTATAAATTGAATTATTTTCAATGTCATGTTGCATAGGTCAAGCTTTGGAAGAGAAATCCTTTGATCGACAAGTCATCTGTGAGTAATAATTTAATAAAGTTATGTTTGTTAAACTATGTTTTCAATGCAAAACTTAATTATGTTGACAAGCTTTGATATATTTTGTTACGAATGAACATTCTATATTCTTTTATGATGCACTTATTCTCATATTTAGATGAAGTCATTTTTAAGATTAACTTTTTAAATTTTTAATCGATTTGGTCAATTTTTCCATTTTTTTGTTACGCATGGCCTAGACTTGCCAGCTCTACTGATGACATGCCTTTAAGCTCAACTTATGTGGCAACTTGAAGCTTGAACTTTGGCATCAACGGGGCTGTTTTGAAAAGTTGCTTAAAAATTAATTTTTTAATTTTTAAATTTTTTTTAAAAAAAAATATATATATAAAAAATAAAGAGATAATATGATTCAAAATAAATTAGTTTTTAATCATGTTCCCAAATTAACCTTTGTCACTTGAAGATTTTACTGTTGTGTTTCCCAAAAAGAAAATGCTAATTATACTGTTGGTCAAAACCCCACGTATTAAAATTTTAATATTTTAAGGATAAGTACACAACAATGCACACACACACCAAAAAAAAAAAAAAAAAAATTTGAAAAGTCTAACATAAACTACTATTACAAGAATATCCTTAATCAATAATTTAGTATTTTAAACTCTAATATGGTATGACTTTTTATCTAGATGTTAGTTCTTAATAAAATTAATATTTTTAAAATTCTCTCATTAAAATCTATCGAACAATATTCATAAAAAAAGATCTAAGTTGACTTTCTTTTTTGTAAAAAAAAAATTTACTATCAAAATTGAAGTAAATAGTAAATTTTTATTCTGATTCACAGTAAAATTTTATTATCAATCAATTAGGAAACATATATTCATCACAACTTCAAAAACAAATCACAAGACACAATATCATAGTAAAATTTATTGTCATTCTATAATGAAAAAATCATCAACAAAAAAGCGGAGTACTCTTATGTTGAGCAACCACAAGAAGCAGAGTTCAAAAACAAACAATACAAGGACACACTATGAGAGTCAAAATTATCAAACAAAAAATAGAATACGGATTATAAATCCCATACGACAAAAACAAATAAAAATAATAATAATTACAACAAATTCAACATATTTTCTCGGAGTCCCATTGATTCAGAAGTCTTTGTCGTCCCTACTTAATTCATAATATCTTTTGTTTTTTAGCCAAAGATAAACAATCCAATCAACAAATCAAACTCATATCCCTGTTCAAACCTCCAAGAATCCCCCAATCCAATATTTATAAATTAGCCTATCACCCTTCCTATGTACAGGATATTTATAAATATTTAAATTTGTTTAAAATTTTTTTAATATATAAATTATGTTTTTTAAGATTTTTTATAAAAATAATTTAACAGTCTTATTACTAACCATAGTGTATGGGAGAAGTTGAAAAGGGTACTGCAGTAACTATACACGGATTGTATCTATAATTATTTGTATAAAGGGATTTTAAATGCTTATCAGAGGATTTTAACAAAATCAATAAATACAAGTATATAGAAAGACATGTGGATTGCCAAAAGTTAATAAATATTGATCAGGAAATTTTGACCAAATCAATAAATATTGAATTTTTTTTAAAATAAAAAATAAATAATTTAAATAATTTAAATTACGATATTAAAAGTCCACAGACCTTAAAGTTAAAAATCCTCCTTTACTTTAATATATAGTATAGGTTCTTGAAAGTGCCGAAGATTCGGTAAAATGCTGAAACTATTGAGATATCAGAGCCATTGATTGTTGAACAACCAGATAAGGTCAAGGACGATGATGACTTGGAAAATATTCCCGAATAGAAAGACCAAATCACCTGAGGCCCCGTTTGGGTGGTGGGTTGGGGTTAAAATATTCACAAAAGATAAAACAGGTTATTTTAACTCTAAAAAAATAAAACATCACATCCAATCCATAATCATTACACTCTTCTCTCACAAAAAAACTCAAAAAAGCTAAAAAGTCCTTCCCAAATCAAGCTTTTAAGCCCAGACTAAAATAGTCAAAAAAATCAAAAAACCAAAAAACCAACCCACTTCCCAAACCCACCCTCAAAGGATTGGCTGCGAGCGTTGTGTTGGGTGAACTCTGCTATCATCACTTGCAAAGTGAATTTTGCGACCCCTTTGCATCAATCCCGCATCCAGATTTGTTTCAAAATCTGTGAGCTATATACCCAGAGGTAAAATTGTCCAAAGAAAAATAGAAAAAATATTCAACTTGTTTGATTTTAATTTTTTAAAAATACTTTTCAAAAAATTCTATTTTCTTATTTTTTATATTTTTTTGTTTCTATTGAATTTTATTAATATTTTAAGCAATTTTTTTTTTTAATTTTTAGACACACATATCATAAATATACTTAAAATGTATAATTTTTGTGAAAAATATTCAAAAAATTCACTAAATATAAAAAAATATGAAAATTCAGTGTATTTTTCATATTTTTCTATATTTATTAATTTTTTAAAATATTTTTCTTTTTAGATATATCTAAGTAAGGTGCACCTAAAAAAGTTTAAAAAAAAAAAAAAAAAAAAAAAAAACTTAAAATTTAAAAAATATTCACTAAAAATAAAAAAATACAAAAAATAAAAAATTCAAATTTAAAAAAACTTAATTCAAAAAATTAAAACCAAACACATTGATTAGTTTTTATTTATTTATTTTAATTTTATCAGGGACACGCTTGTTGCTCAAAGAGTTTAGAGTAAAATATTTTTAGTTGTCCTCTACACTAAAAATGGCCCATAATTGGGTTTTGACCAAAAAAAACTTATACAAAATTTATCATTAGAAAGATTTGATAAAGAAAATTAGTGATAAATACAATCTAAGGAAGGTATAAGATATTAGGTCAAGTGAATAATTTTTGTTTGTAAGAGGTTCATCATTTGGAAAATAGTTTGGTAAGAAGTCTTTTTGTTATTTTAGGATGGCATTTTGTTTATAATTTTATCCCCGTAATTTATATGTTAACTTATTTTATCTGTTGATTTTTTCAACTATCGATTCAAATTTATATCTATTTGTTCAAATTATTTTCTATCTGTTTAGATTTTTTGTCTACTTGTTAAAATTTTTTAACTATCTGTTTTTTTTTTTTATCTATTGAATTTTTATAACCTATTTTTTTATTTGTTCAAATTCACATTTTTTTTTCAAACTTTCTCTCTCTATCTTTCTCTCTCCACTTCTTTTTTCTCTCTCTATCTGTTGAAAAAGAAAATATATATATATATATATATATATGATGACAAGAGAATGAAAAGAAGAAAAAAAATTCAAATTCAACATCATCTAGAACAACAAAAAATCTATTTTAGAAAACAGATCAAACAAAGAATTCTTTTAAATAGATTAAACACAAATTCTTATCTACTTGTTTCATTATCATTAGCAACAACGACAATTATTTGTTCAAAGTCTATCATTTTTTTCTATTTGTTAATTTTTTTTTTTCATCATCATCATCATCAACAACAATAACAACAACAACAATCAACCAAAAAAAAAAAAATTTGAAAAGATCTGAGCCATATTAGAACAGATTTGCCGTATACGAACACAACACCGTCGCGGAGCCTTCATCATCAACCTTTTTCTTGCCGGTAAAAAGAGAATAGAGAGAGATCTGAGATCGGATGTCTCTATCTCAATCTGAACCGCGGCCAGTGCAAAGTAGACTTGCCGCTGATAAGATTCTGGTCCTAAATTGTGCTTTCCATGGCGAAGGTTGGTAGAGAGAGAAGATGAAAATGAGAGAAATATGGAGGGTTTGGTTTGGGACAAAACCCCCAAGTACGAGATCGTCGTCAACAACGTCGCCATCCATCTGAACAATGTATTTGCTGCCGTACTCTCGCCAACTCTATGTTGGAACAATCTTTTGTGTACAAAATAATTTGAAACCAAATCAAACAAAATAAAATAAATAACTTACAAAATTTATTTTTCCGAACCAAATGAATAATAAAAAGATCAAGTCGAGTGTGCAACACTCTGTCATTAAAACAGATTCGCCCCACTACGGTACTTCCGGTTAAGTGGTGTTTATCTGTCAGGATACAATGATCTTCACAAATTGTAGTGGCACTCCAAACAATTTGTACGCCGAATTAAAACCTGTGTTCTATACTCTATAAATTTTTTCCTAAAATGATATGAAGAATATACAAACAAAGATAAAAATATGGACAGCAAAAGTGTGTTTTTCAGACTGTTTTTCAAATCATTCTCGGATAACAAGACTGTTGGAAATGACAGGTATAAATATGCATACTAATCTGTCTGAACAGGTGCTATTTTTGAATGAACAGGTGCAACATTTAAACTGAACAAATACAGCACTGTTTCAATAGATAATTGCTGGGCAGTTAAATCTGTTGAAACTGCAGCAGTTTAAAAAACCTGTGTGGAACATTTTGAATCTGTCTAGCAGTTTGAATATGTTCAAAAAAATTGAATCTGATGAACCTTAGTTTGAATCTGTTCAATCTGCCTAATAGATACGGATTTGAAACTAAATAGATATGCAACTGCTTTGAACAGATGCAGTTCAAAAAAAAAAAAATGAACAGATCTACGAAACTATTGGACAAATTTGAATATGTCTGGGCAGTTTTCTAATTGTTCAACAGATGGGAAATTAGTGGAATTCAGACCTAATAAGAGACATAAATATTGGACAAAAAATGAATTCAAATTCGAATTACATTAGCCCAAAATTTAAATTTATTTTTTCTCTAGCAAAAAATTTGAAAAAAGTTCCAATAAATTTTGTCTAAAAAATTAATATTAGAACCAACCCGACCCACAACCCTCACCCGCGCTCGCGCCCGGCACAGCTCGACTCGATTCGGCCAAACGGACGGACGGACGGACGGACGGACGGCGCTTGAGTATAGTGGTTTGAGCCAAGGTTCTATTTGTCTATAACTTCTATCTTCTACAAACTCGGGGTGTCCCTTGGGGTCCAACCCAAGTTAGTACACTAAGGGCTTATATACTCACAAAAGCTCTCTTAAAGTTTCAATGTGGGATAACCCATTTCAAGGAAACCCACATTTTACTTCTTTAAATGTCCAATCCATGAACCCGAAAACGACGTCAAGTTTTCATTCACTCATAAATGGTTTTGACGAATCGTCTTCACCGTGTGACTTGCCACGCGGCAAAGAACACATCACCTCTTCGGACCCACCCCAAAAGACGTGTGAAACCCTCTCTACTTTGGGCTCAAAGTTGGCCCAAAATAAGCCTATAAAAACCAAAATTTCCAACAATCCCCCACGTGAATGAAATTTGACGGAGAGACAATATAACAACATGATCTAATACAGAGAGTACAAAAATTGGAAATATTATGCAAATGATAGGTAGCTTTTGGCTTTAAACCTTCCATTGTGAGACACTATCGGATTTACTAGCTAACCAGTGAACATGATGTCTTGAACTGTTCAGCCGTTTGTGTAAACCAAGACAATAGAACTCACACAGAATATCACCAGACGCAGTTTAGTTCTCATTATTGTATTCATTTTGGCCCTGAACAACCTGGTCTTTCATGAGTACTCTAAAGACTTGTAGCCCTTTACAAATCTCATAGAATCGGCCCAGTACACACTCAGATAGGTGATTTTTATGAAGAGTATCCTACTATACTCCACTAGGTATACCTAGATATAAGAATCATTAAAAGTATTACTTAACCTAAAAAACTACAGACATCACTATTTCATCCTAGAAATGAATAGGAGTTTGACTCCCCAGTGATCCTTTTGAGTTATACACAACTCGGTTGTCCCTTTGAACCTAGATCTTGGGATCTCCAGTCAACTAGGTTGGGTTGCCGTTGTGGTAACTCTTATTGAATAGGCTTAAGTCCCATTCCCCTCGATGAATTCTCAACTAATTCTCTTGCTAACCCTTTGGTTAGCAGATCTACTATGTTGTCTTTAGACTTCATATTTTCAATGGAAATAATTTAATTAGAGAGTAGTTGTCTTATGGTGTTATGTCGATGAGGAATGTGTCGCGACTTACCATTATACATATGACTATGTGCTCTACCTATTGCTGATTGACTATCACAATGTATGCAAATAGCAGGCATCGGTTTTGGCCATATTGGAATATCTTCAAGGAAGTGGCGAAACCATTATGCTTTTTCCCCAGCTTTATCTAAAGCTATGAATTCTGATTCCATAGTAGACCTAGTAATGCAAGTCTGTTTGGAAGATTTTCAAGATATAGTCGCACTACCAAGAGTAAAGACATACCCACTCGTGGATTTTGAGTCTCTAGTATCTGATATCTAGTTTGCATCACAGTATCCTTTAAGTACTGCTGGATATCTAGTATAATTCAGCCTAATGTTACGAGTACATCTAAGGTATCTAAGAACCCTTATAATTGTTTTCCAGTGCTCTACTCTTGGATTACTCGTATATCTACTTAATTTACTTTCTGCATAAGCTATATCAGGGCGAGTGTAGTTCATCCAGTACATTAAGCTTCCAATAATTTGGGCATACTCTAATTGATAAATATTTTCCTGTACATTCTTAGAAAGAAACAAATTAATGTCCACAAGTGTTCTAGCAAGATGATCATCATCTTTGTTGAATTTGTCAAGTATTTTCTCAATGTAATGAGATTGTGACAAAGCATAACCTTTTGATGTTTTGGTAATTTTCATACCAAGAATTACATCAGCAATGCCCATGTCCTTTATGTCAAAATGTTTATTCAACATTTTCTTGGTAGTTTTAATCATATCATTATTACTACCTATGATGAGCATATCATCCATATAAAGACATACAAGGACATAACCTTTGTCTATGTTTTTAATATAAACACATATGTCATACTCATTAATTTTAAATCCATTTAACATCATTGTCTTGTCAAATTTCTCATGCCATTGTTTTGGCGCTTGTTTTAAACCATATAGTGATTTAACCAATTTACACATTTTTTTTTTCTGGAACAGAAAATCCTTCTAGTTGTTCTATGTAAATTTCTTCATCTAACTCACTATTTAAGAAAGCGGTTTTCACATCCATTTGATGAATTTCTAGATTGTATAGAGATACAATGGCAATTAGCATTCTAATGGATGTTATTCTAGTAACCGGTGAGTATGTGTCAAAGTTATTAAGACTTTTTTTTTTGTCTAAAACCTTTGAGCACAAGTTTTGCATTGTATTTGTCAATTGATATATTCGCTTTTATTTTCCTTTTGAAAATCCACTTGTACCCAAGAGGTTTACAACCTAGTGGTAAGTCCACTAATTCCCAAGTGTAATTTTACAAAATAGATTCAACTTCACTATTGACAGTTTCTTTCCACAAAGGAGCTTCAGGACTGGACATAGCCTCTTTAAAAGTTAAAGACTCATTTTCTAACAAAAAAAGTTAGAAAATCTAGACCAAAAGATTTTGAAATTCTAGCACGTTTACTACGCCTCGGTTCCTGTTCCTCATTTTGATCTATCTCTTGCTCTTATTCTTGATCATGTTCTTGATCATTACTAGCAATAGCATCAAAAGATCTTTTCTTATTACAAGTCTCTTGTCCAATCTTATTTGGAAACACATGTTCAAAGAAAGATGCATTCCGAGATGCAATAATAGTATTTACATGCATTTCGGAATGTTCTGATTTATAAATCAAAAACCGATATGCACTACTATTCTTGGCATAACCAATGAAAATGCAATCAACTGTTTTAGGATCTGTCTTAGTCTTTTTAGGACTAGGAATAGCCACTTTAGCCAAACACCCTTATACTTTTAAGTATTTGTAGGATGATACTCTCCCATGTCACAATTCGTAAGGTGTTTGATGCACTTTCTTTTGGGGTACTTTATTAAGTATATAGTTAGCGGAAAGTATTGCTTCCCCCCACAAGTTCTGAGGTAATCCAGAACTTATTAACATGGCATTCATCATTTCTTTTAAAGTCCTATTTTTCCTTTCAGCAATTCCATTTTGCTGAGGTGAGTAAGGAGCGGTGGTTTGATGAATTATTCCATGTTCTTTACAAAACTCACCAAAAGGTGATTCATATTCACCACCTCTATCACTTCTAAGTTTTTTAATTTTCTTACCAAGTTGATTTTCAAATTCATTCTTATATTGAATGAAAGTTTCCAAAACTTCATCCTTGGTTCGAATTAAATAAACATAACTATATCTAGTATAGTCATCTATAAAAGTGATAAAATACTTTTTCCCACCTCTAGTTTGAATTGATTTAAAATCACAAATATCACTATGAAATAATTCAAGTGGTTCCGTACTTCTTTCAACTGAATGAAAAGGAGTTTTAGATAATTTTGCCTCAACGCAAATTTCACATTTATAATTTGAGTCAATGTCAAATTTAGGTAAACATTCCATATTAATTAATCTACGCAAAGATCCATAATTAACATGTCCACGTCTACCATGCCATAAATTTGAAGACTCAAGCAAGTAAGAAGAAGATATATTTTGATTAATAACAGAAGGTACAACCATCATTTTGAAAAGGCTATCAGACATGTAACATTTTCCTACATATATCCTGTTTTTGATAAGTACAAACTTGTCACTTTCAAAAACTAGCCTAAACCCATTTTTACTCAACAAAGATCCGGAAACAAGATTCTTGAGAATGTCCGATATATGCAGCACATTTTTTAGAGTGAGTTCCTTTCCAGATATCATCTTCAGAATAATCTTTGCTTGTCCTTCAACTTTGGAAGTTGAGGAGTTGCCCATAAAAAGTTGTTCACTGTTGTCCGCTATAGAACAAGATGTGAATATCTTTTTGTCGGCACAAATATGGCGAGTAGCACCAGTGTCCACCCACCACTCTTTAGGATTTCCGACAAGGTTTGCCTCAGAAACAACTACAGAAAGATTTATGACATCTATATCATTGGAAATTTTATCCATTTCGGTCATATTAGCTTTAGCAAGCTTTTTACTTGATTTTCCTTTGCCTTTGCAAAAATCAGTTCTTAAGAACTTTTCTGGTTTTATACCATGATTCCTTGGCATAGTCCCAACATAAGGAGGGGTTGGCGCAATTGCAGTCACCATACCAGTACTGGTTTGAACATTAGTTTGACCAGTTTCAATAGCCATGAATTCTAAATTATAAAAAAAAATTATAATCAGAATTTTATACTACACAGAAAATTAAACCATAAACACAGAATTTTAAATTTTGTAAAAATAAAAGAAATAAGAATTGTAACTTTTATTTCCAATTTATTTGAAAATAAAATAGAATTTTATTTAAACAAATTAATTCCACACAAAAAATTAAATTCTGTAAAATAAAAGAAACAAGAATTGTAACTTTTATTTTTTAATTAATTTGAAAATAAAATAAAATTTTATTAAAACAAATTAATTCCACACAGAAAAATAAATTTTTGTAACACTTCAATAATTAAAATACTGAAACATAATTGTAATTAATAAACACTCAAAAATATTTTTTTTGAAAACCAAAATTAATTTCTGACAAAATTCTACAAATAAATATTCTGAATTGTTAATGACACCAGTATATTACTACTAATTGTCAAAGAAAATAGACAGAATATTACTACTATCTGTCAAATAGTATATTACTACTGTTTGTTTTCTAACCAGAATATTATTTTGTAAAACTACAAAAAATAATTTCTATAAGAAGAAGAAAGAAGAAAGGAAATAAATGAAAAATTCTGTATAAACAAAATAATTCTATTCTATCTTAAGATTGTTGGAACTAGGCCTGTCAACGGATCGGGTATAACCCGAATCCGATCCGAATCCAATCCGATTAACCCGATCCATTTATACATATCCGAATCCGAAAATCTGTTTAATCCGAATCTGCCTAGCCCGATTTAAAACAGTTCGGATTCGGATAAATCCGATCCGATCCATTTGTTTGCCTAATCCGATTGAATTCCTAGAAACCAAATCAGATCTCTCACAATCAAATCTCTCTCATCGTCTCTTTCATCATTTCTTATCAAAGAATACCTAGATCTCTCTCATAATCAAATCTCTCTCTAATCGTCTCTTCCTACTCCGATTGACGACGATGAACTTAGCCAAATTGAGCTCTGTGCCATTTCTGATCTAGGTATTCTTCGGTGAGCTCTCTGGTCAATATCAAATCTATCTTTCATAGTCTTCGTCTCCGACTTCTTTGATCTAGGTATTCTTTGGTGAGCTCTCTGATCCGTTTGTGTTTGTCATTGTATCTACTTTTTACTGCCTTGTGCTTGTGTTTCTCCTTTATATAAGAGGTTTGGGTTGTTTGTTTGAATGGAAAATCAATTATGAAACATTTTCTTGGATTTTTTGGGACTCTATATATTTGTTATTTGATGGGTACTTTGGGTTGTTTGTTTGAATGTAATATCATATATTTGTTATCAATTTTGAATCAGTGGGTCGGTTGATTTATTTAAGCTGTTTCAACTTGGTGTTTTTTGTCTATTAGGCTGTGTTTTTTCCACTGTTTCCCTAATATTTTCCTTTCCATTTTCAAATCATTATCCTAATTCCATGACCCAAACACAGCCTTACTACATAGCAGTTTATATCTAGTCAACTCAGGATATGAGGAAGGAGAATTGCTACATAGCAGGACAGGTGAATGTTAATTCTATTATAGATTACGGTTGCTATATTTTTCAACTCAATGTGGAGACAAGAAAATGTGTTTATCTATATAAATTTTTATCTTAATTTTCACTTTTTATCTCGATAAAAATTGGTATTATAATCTATACTTTCATTCTGAAATTTCTCTTCTATGTTAGATTCATGGGTCTGGTCTATCTTTGTATTTTTAACTATGTTTCAATGGTCAATTTTGTTATTAATTATTTTGCATTTGTAAAATTATTGAATTAAGATGACTGGTGTCCATAGGTTTTGGAAATTGTGGGTCTCAATGATAGGATGTTGGTTTAAAAATTGTAAAAAAAATTAAAACCCCCGATCCACAAACATGTCTGCTTATCTTGTCACTACAATCCTCTGCAAAGACTTAGTAATGGGATAGCTGCTTATCAGTTTTGTTGTTTTTAAATGAATTTCACATGCCTTTACAGTAGATTGATCACATGCACACAAATCTATATAATTTCCAAATTGGTGCACACTGTTTTTAAATGAACTCCTGCTCCTTTATGTTTGATTTCTTGTGCAGTGCATATTTGAGTTTTTGAGCCAAAGATGCCTTCGGATTATAGCGAACCCATTGCTACTGATGATGCCGAGTTGGATGACGATGTATCTCAAGGACCCACAAAGAGGATTCGAAAACTAACTTCAAAGGTATGGGATGACTTTGTCAAATTTAAAGGACCTAACGAAAATGGCATAGCTAGATGTAAGCATTGCAATAGGGAATTTGTTGGAGAGAGTAGGAAAGGGACTAGTCATTTAAAAAATCATTTGTCGAAGACATGTCCAGTACTTAAAGGGCCAAATGCCCCTAGGAATGCTAGTAAGGCTGCTTCTGAATCTACTCCTAAGGTTGCAAATTTTAAATTCGATCAAGAGAGAAGTCGTATGGATTTTTCTAGGATGGTAATCAAGCACAATTATCCTTTTAGCATGGCTGAGCATGAATTTTTTGAAATATTTTGTAATAATCTTCAACCAATGTTCAAACTTGTTTCTCATAACACTGTTAGAGCGGATGTCCTTGATGTTTATGAAATAGAAAATGCCAAGTTATATCAATTTTTGGATGAACTCTCTTCTAAGATCACCTTGACAACTGATATATGGACTTCAGACCATCAGAATTTTTCCTATACATGTTTGACTACTCATTATGTGACTAATGATTGGGAGTTGAAAAAGAAAATCCTTGCTTATAGACGCATTGATTACCCGCATGATGGAGACCATTTGTTTAGTTTTATCAAAGATCTAATTTTAGAGTAGAACATAGATAAGAAGTTGTTTTCAATGGTAGTCGATAATGCAACGAGTAATGATGTCATGGTGAGACTCTTAAAGCGATGGCTACATGACCAAGGATTACTACATTTGGGTGGACAATTGTTTCATGTGCGTTGTAGCGCGCACATATTGAATTTAGTTGTTCAGGATGGTTTGAAGGTGATTGAGAGTCTTATTTCAAAAATCCGAGAAAGTGTGAGATATTTAGGGAGGTCTCCTTATGGAAAACAAAAATTTGATGTTGCAGTGAATCATGTTAAGTTACATCATAAAAAGAAAGTCCCCATGGATGTTCTTACCAGATGGAACTCCACTTATTCAATGCTTGAAGCTGCATTAGATTTGAAAGTGCATTCCACCGCTTAGGGTAAATTGACAAACAATATAAGCACAATCCTTCTGAAGATGAGTGAAATGTAGCAAATGTGATTTTGTGGGTGCTTGAAGATTTTTTTGATGCTACATCTCACTTCAGTGGTACCACTTTTTCGACTTCAAATGTGTTTTTTCCCGATATTTGTCTTATTCAACTTGAAATGAAAAAATGGGAGCAAAGTGAGTATGATTGCATTCGATTGATGGCCGGTCCAATGAGAGTGAAATTTCAAAAATATTGGGAAGAATGTTCTTTGGTGTTAGCAATTGCAGTGGTTCTCGATCCGAGATTTAAAATGGACTTGGTGGAATACTACTTTGGGCTTATTTATGGTGTTGATGCTAATAAGCATATTCAGAGGGTCCGTAATGGTTTTGTTGATCTTTTTTATGAGTATAGGAGTAATTCTTCCGATTCTATGAGTTGCATTGCCCTTGTTTCTGAAAATAGCAGCTCAAGTGGTAGTCAATTGTATGTGGGTTCTTTGAAACAAGAAAGTTTGGCTGCTTTTCATTCGTGGTATGCCCAAGAACGTGCTTCTAATATTCATGCCTATCAAAAATCAGAGGTGAAGCAATACTTGGCGGAGTTGGTGTTTCCAAGTAATGAGAGCTTCAATATTCTACATTGGTGGAAAGTGAATAAAGCAAAATTTCCTACTTTGGCAAGGATGGCTCGTGATGTTTTAACTGTTCCAGCCACTACGGTTACATCAGAGGCGGCGTTTAGTGTAGGAGGTAGGGTGATTAATGAGACACGTGCTTCATTACTTCCAGATATTGTGGAGGCCTTGATCACTTGCAATGATTGGATTGAATCAACCAAAAATAGAAGTAAGTGAAATATTGAAGTTTTTAAATAATTAGATGTTCTTTAGTTTAGTTCTATAAATATCTTAATGTCACATTATTTTGAAATTGCAGATGTAGAAGAATGCTGACATGAGTAGATGGATTAAACTTTTGTTTCTATAAATATCTTAATGTGTTCTGTATGTGGGTTTTGCTTTTCAACTTTTGTTTTATGTTATCTTAAGCTGAACTTTTGTCTTTTGTTTTCTGTTATCTTAAACTGAACTTTTGTTTTCTGTTAGGAGAAGTTATCTTAAGCTGCAGCCTTGTCACTGTCACATATAGGTCAGTATATTTCTCATCTCTACCTTTTACAATTTGGGTTTTTTCATTGAATCATATCTATTAGGAGAACTTTTGTTCTTTCTTTTTGTTTTTGTCCCCTGCTCTAATTTATTTATCCTATTTTTGTAGATTTTTTTTTTTTTTTTTTACAATGTCCATCACCCTATAAGATATGTCCTTTTAGTGTAGCTCTCAGAGATCTCAATTCCAAACTTTTTGGCAGCATCTGTCTTCTCTGCACAGTTGTTCTATAGAAACTCACAGCTCTTGATTTTGTTGTGTTTTGTCTCAGGCATATGCAGGTAATTTTTTGTTGCGTTTAATCATGTCACATTGCATGCATTTTTTCCAGAATCGTTTTGACTTGTATAGCTTTTAGAACAAATAACTTAAATGGAAAATTGTCATCCTCATGCTAAATTTATATAGATAAAAGTGAAGTTAATCTTTGAACTTGAATATATTGTCGCTAATTTATGTTCAAAATAGTTGCTTTTGAAGTTTGGGCTATTTGATGAGTATTGATTAAGGTGCTTGTGTTGTTTTCTCTATGTAGGTTAAATCATTGGAATCGACAATTGAAGCTTTAATGACTAAGAACTCACTGCAATTATCTTTTTTTTGACTATGTTGACAACACAGCATTGCTTTTGACAGTTTGTTATCTTGTTTTTGATCCAGCAAATTTAGGAGAGGAGAAGAATATGCTGAAAATAAACTATTTACGTAATCAACCTTGTCAGATTGAGGCATAGTCTGTTCTGTTGTCTCTCCCTTCAAATTTTCTGCATTTTCGATGACCTTTTCTGTCTGTTGTTCTTCTTCACGGTTGTATTCTATGACAGTTAATTCGGTTGTATAGGTTGTGGTTTTGTCTATTATTGAGTCCTCTCAATTACCTTGGAAAATGCTGTAGTGATGGTTCTTCTTGGGAAACCCTTCCTTTTCATGACCTTTAATTTCAATTTTTCCTTGTGTGCAATATGTTGGCTCAGGAAGATTTCCAAGTTTATCAAATCTGCAGCTACTTTCACGTTCATTTTTCTATTTGATGACAAAATACATAATTTGCTTACATTTTGTTGTTGGGATTTATGCATGGGTAGTGGACTTTCATACATTCATTTTCTACACACAGGTAATCACTAATGGCAAATACAAGAGTGTGCTTCCCAGAGTCATAGCACAAACAGATGGAAACAGGATGTCCATAATTTCAATTTTTTCTTGTGTGCAATATGACATATTTGGAATTCAATTGTATTTGTTAGCAACAGTTCATTGGAATTCAATTATATTTGTTAGCAGTAGTTCATTGTAACTCAAGAGTTGATGTTTTCTTGATGGCAGTTGTACTTTTCAGCCCTCCCTCCTTCCAAAAATGCAAGATGAAGTGGTGGTTTTTTTCTTAAATCACCTTTGGCATTTGTTCTTGCAATTTCAAATATGCCAAGTTCTTCAAAACCACCACTGGTAGTGGCTGTGGCTGCTAACCAGAGAGAGAGAGAAGAGAGAGAGAGAGAGAGGGGAGAGAAAAAAAAAACGGATTGGATCGGATTAGATGGATCAGGTATCCGTTTAACACGGATCGGATCGGGTTGTAAGTAGTCGGATTCTTAATAATTGGATTCGGATTCGGATTGATGGTTAATTGGATCGGATCGGATTTCGATAGATCCGCCCTGGATCCGACCCGTTGACAGGCCTAGTTGGAACAATCTTCTGTGTACAAAATAATTTGAAACCAAATCAAACAAAATAAAATAAATAACTTACAGAATTTATTTTTCCGAACCAAATGAATAATAAAATGATCAAGTCGAATGTGTGACACTCTGTCCTTAAGATAGATTTGCCCCGCTACGGTGCTTACGGTTAAGTGACGTCTATCTCCCAGGATACAATGATTTTCAAAAATTATAGTAGCACTCCAAACAATTTGTACGCCAAATTAGAACTTGTGTTCTATACTCTCTAAATTTTTTCCTAAAATGATATGAAAAATATACAAACAGAGATAAAAATCTAGACAACAAAAGTGTATTTTTCAAACTGTTTTTCAAATCATTCTTGGATAACAAGACTGTTGGAAATGACAGGTATAAATAGGCATACTAATCTGTTCGAACAAGTGCCATTTTTGAATGAACAGGTGCAATATTTAAACTAAACAAATACAGCACTGTTTCAACAGATAATTGCTGGGCAGTTAAATCTGTTGAAACTACAGCAATTTAAAAAACATGTCTGGAACATTTTGAATCTGTTTGTCAGTTTGAATATGTCCGAAAAATTGAATCTGTTGAACCTTAGTTTGAATCTGTTTAATCTGCCTAACATATACGGATTTGAAACTAAACAGATATGCAACTGCTTTGAACAAATACAGTTAAAAAAAAAACTGAACAGATTTGCAAAACTATTGGACAGATTTGAATCTATCTGGGCAGTTTTCTAACTGTTCAATAGATGGGAAATTAGTGGAATTCGGACCTGATAAGAGGCATAAATATTGGGCAAAAAATGAATTCAAATTCGAATTACATTGGCGCAAAATTTAAATTTATTTTTTTTCCCGCAAGAAATTTGAAATTTTTTAAAATAAATTGTGTCCAAAAAATTAATATTAGAACCGACTCGACCCACAACCCACACACGGTACGACTAGGCTCGGCTCGGCCGGACGGATGGCGGCGCGCGGGTGTTATGGTTTGAGTCAAGGTTCCATTTGTCCATAACTCATCTTTTCTACAAATTTGGGGTGCCCTTGGGGCCCAACCCAAGTTAGTACACTAAGAGCTCATATACTCACAAAAGCTCTCTTAAAATTTCAATGTGGGACAACCCATTTCAAGAAAACCCACATTTTACTTCTTTAAATGTCTAATCCACGAACCCGAAAATGACGTCAAGTTTCCATTCACTCATAAATAGTTTTGACGAACCGTTTTCATCGTGTGACTTGTCACGCAGCAAGGAACACGTCACATCTTCGGACCTACCCCAAAAGACGTGTGGGACCCTCTCTATTCTGGGCTCAAAGTTAGTTCAAAATAAGCCTATAAAAACCAAATTTTCCAACACTCGAGTGCTGATATCTCGCTTTAAAACGCCACATCTGACGTCACCGTGTTGCTCCTCCAGTACTAGCATCGACATCGCGATGGTACTCCTTCATGGATATGAACTTCACAATTTCTCTAACTTTCATGGATATGAACTTTAGAGTCATGGCGATAACGATGGGAGTCATGGCCGGAGCGGTGGGTGGAGTAGGTAGAGAAGCCTCAGGAGAAAAGATCGGTAGAGCATAAGGCAGTGCTTTCATGGATGAATTCGGAGTTATCGAAAGAGTCTCCGACCAGATCTATCAAATCTCGCCGCCGCCGCTGCCGCTACGACAAAAATGGAGGCAACGATGTATTTATGTAATTAAATATCATTTAAATTAATCTTTCATTTTAAAATAATAAGACTCAATACAATCCTATCATTTTCTATATAAATGCTATTTCTCATCACGGGGTAAACAACAAGAGCATTGACTTTCGTAAGATTTGATCCAAAACTTAATTTAGGTGTAGTTTAAGATTCGCTCATTTTTTAATTTATTGACTTCTTATTAAAAAAATATATATATACAGAAAAATCTAGAGATTATGTGATAATTTGTAACAAATAAACAAACAAATTGCTTATTTAGATGATTCCAAACTAACCCTAAATGAAAATTAGTTTTAAATTTTTTTCTCCCACAAATCCATCCATTTTTCTTTTCTTTCCTATAAATTCATCCACAAATTTAAAATCCAATCCAAACACTAGAAAAAAAACATAAATAATGAATTTAGCTTACCAAGATAAGTGGTGCTACATCTCCCAATGTTGTCCCTTCAATTCTACCTCTAATGACACGACCCACTAATATAGTGATCTCATATTCCTCTCTCTTTCATTTTTAGCTCTCTAATTCCACATTATTAGAGGTGAACAAGAGAAAATAAAATTAAAGAAATAAACCATTATTCCACAACATAATAAAAGTACAAATCATGGAGTTTCAAATACATTGCATCTAACCTAAGTTGCCACAAACAAAACCCAAGTTATAGCCATCCTTGCAAAAAGCTTCAAGCATTGAAAACGTTTTGAGAAAAGAGAAATGATTAGTGCTACATGCTCATAAATTAAACGCTTAAATTTACCTATAGTGATATAATAAAGAGAGATAAATTCTACAAAAAAACAAATCAAAAGTTCATGAGCCGTCCCTTATACACCCAGTGGGGGTTGACCCCCAGTGACGTGGGGCTCCCCCACTGGTCAATTTTGCTTTTTTTTTTTTTTTTTTTTTTTTTATTTCAGTCCAATCACCTAGTGACACGTGACATTGGGTGTCACTGGGTGTCATTGGGTGTCAAGTTTACTGGGTGTAGGAATCATTTTGCAAAGTTCATATATATCATGCCACATCATTGTAAATCAAATTATGAAAAAAAAAAAAAAAAAAAAAAAAAAAAAATTGGGTCTTCAAACATTTTACAAAACAAATATAACAAACCCAAAATGATAAATAAAAATAAAAATAAAAATAAAAACTAGCATATTGACTTTAACTAAGTCGACACCAGCCATGGTCCATCCATATCAATCACAACCCAATCCAGAGCAACTTCTGTTTTTGTCCATAGTTAAAGCTGCTTCACCTTCTGGCCCTTACTTCGGGAGAGAAAACAAATTGTTCTCTACCATTACCGGGATAGAAAACATATTTTACTCTGTAAACCGGCTCTCGCCATCTACAGCAGCCGCCACCGCTGCGGCAGTTACGGCCTCCTCCTTCTTCGTCAATAGTTTTCCCCCCCAGCTTTAACCTTATCTGATTCGCATCATCACGACTCATACCATCACCACTGGCAACAACAAAATTCACGAGTTGTGGAGCATCGATATTCAAATGTTGAAAGCCCGTGCAATCTACAAGCTCTGACTGCACAAGCAATGGGGCACGGAATGTAACAGCACCAACTTTGACGGAACCAAATGCTATTTTCTCAAGATGAAGGAATCGGAGGTTCTGAAAGCTTCCAAATGATTTGTAGAATGCACAATTACGGAGCATCAATCATGTCAATTCAGACCACTCAAAGAGAATGTTGGGATCCGGGATCCCCCAGGACCTTTGCGGAAATTAAACCAAGCAGAATTACACACTCACACACACGGAGACACAATATTTTACGTGGTTCGGCAATCCGGCCTACGTCCACGGGAGAGTAACCGTTTATAGCAATGGAGAGATTACAGAATATTCCAGAGGAGAAACTCACACATTCTCACTCACCCATTCACCCGTCTCCCTCGCTCACCCGAGGGAGACGGTTTCTCACATCTCTCACCCTCTTGCTCTCTCTCTCGGTTTTCTTCCTTACTTCTCACATTTTTCTCTCCTCCCTCCTTCACAATTTATAGACCAATGAGGGAGAGCCTCATTGGTCACCACCTACTCCATAACACTATCTCCAAATGGGGTGGGTGAAGTGGGACTAATGGTGCTACACTATGGTGCTCCATTACCTTTGTGCACTAATAACTCAATGGGTGCTCCATTCATGGGGTGACCCAACAAATCACCCCCTCAACCCATGTAAGGTGATCCACTGCACACACTGCTGCTATACTTGTCACGCCCAAAAGTCAACATAGTCTTCATCTCTGTACTGAGACCCTGCATTCCCTGAAGCTAGAGATAATACACCAGAGATACAAGAGGATGAGGGAATCATACATCCTCAACTCAACTCACACCACTCTTTGATTTGGAGAGAGCCTCTGCTCCCATCTCCCACACATCTCTTCCACGCTTCCGTCTCGGATGTCTTCACTTGCTATGTTTGAACTTGCGCAACCAAGATAGCTGACACCCCCTGATTGGATGTCCTGCACCCCCTGCTGGGATGCCCTTGACTGTCATGCATTACCTCGCAGGAACAGTCATGTTGAACACTGGAGCAACTAGAAAACTCGTCGTTTCCCATCAACGTCCTTCTGTCTTCTTTGCTCGGGAGCTTTACCTCTGAACTATCGGCCTTTGCCTTCTGCACTGCTGAACAACCTCCTAGCGTTTCCATACGCTTGTTGTCTGTGCCTGCAATCCCTGATGTTCGGTTCTGTCTTACTTGTACGTCCGTACTGATGTTTGACAGTTAGCCCTTCTGCCAAGACAACTCCCACCGGTCTGTACAAGTTACCACTATGCAGCTCTATCCTCTGCTGCCATGAAAGAAACCACCAGTACTTACTCGCATACAGTAGCTCCAACAGCCACAACATTTCCCTGAGCCTGAACTGGGTGCCAAATCATCTATCCGTCGATGAATGGTCTTCTCTTCTGATTGAACCACATCCTCCGATGACATCAACAACCAGGAAAGTTCCCAGGACAGACTGGTGGGGTCACACTCGGTCCCACTTAAGAACCAGTCTCCTTAGACACTGTCTTTTTGACAGAACTTTCCTAGACATTGTTGATCTTGAGATAATCATACCTGCAGCAATTCTCTGATCGCCCCTGACCAATCCTGATCTCCCTCGATCTGCCATCAAGCCTGATCTCCTCTGGTCTTCAATGATCTATCTCGAGTTGTACCTGGTTGTTCAATCTGGTCAGAATCTGTCCATTCTAACCTCTTCAGTGACACTGCAGCATTCCACAATATCCGGCAACCTCCCTCCGAGTATTAAAGATGACAAACTCCCATGTTTTGACACTCTTTTTAAACCATTCAGAATTTCACTATTCTGACCTCGCGGTTGCGTCCGGAACGGTCCAATTAGCTAGGACCAACCTTCGCTGCATTTCCGGGGACCTCACTGAAACATATCCCCGAAAGCTGGGCCACACTACAATTTTCTGAAAATTCTGGGCCACATTACAATTTTCAGAAGTTCAAGGAATATTCTGTGTACCAACAGAATATTCCGTCCGCTGCACCCGATGCCGTTCGTCCCTTCAATCTGCCTTCTTTTTACAGAAACTCCATTTCCAAAATCTGACCGTACCGATGTGTCCGGAATACTCCAAATAGTCTGAAACCACTATTGGATCGCCAAAAACGGACTCCAAATGGCTTCGATCTAGCCAAAACATTTTGTACGCCTTAGATCTGCGGCTGCACCATAGCCGCGAAGCACTGGATCCTCCCCTGCGGCTGCACCTTAGCCGCGTCACACTGAATCCTACCTCTGGATGCTGACGTGGCATGCACGGACTGGTCCACTGTGCTACGTGGCACTGACGTGGCATGCCAAGTGTCAATGACGGGGCTGCCACGTGGCGCTGACCGGGCTGCCACGTGGCGTTGACTCTGCCACCCGTTGGCTGACACGTGGTGCTGACTGCTGACGCGGCTGCTGACGCGTCTTGCGCGTGTAAACCGCGCGTGTGTTGCACGCGCCTCCTCCTCAGTCGCCTTCTTCCTCTGCGCGCGCCGGCTGCCTTCTCGGCGCGTGTCAGCGCGTGCTGCGACTGGGCCTCACGCGCCATCTTCAGGAGGCGCGTGACGGCGCGTGTGGCACTTCCTGGGTGTCTGCTTTACCTTTCTGGAATCCTCTCGCTGAGCTCTTGCTCCTGGTATGCTCAAAACTCGATTTCGAGCAATTCGATTTCTGGGCAGATTCGGACATCGCACTGTTTTTGTGCCGAAACGCCACCGACGAGGCTCTGATACCACTTGTTGGGATCCGGGATCCCCCCAGGACCTTTGCGGAAATTAAACCAAGCAGAATTACACACCCACACACACGGAGACACAATATTTTACGTGGTTCGGCAATCCGGCCTACGTTCACGGGAGAGTAACCGTTTATAGCAATGGAGAGATTACAGAATATTCCAGAGGAGAAACTCACACATTCTCACTCACCCATTCACCCGTCTCCCTCGCTCACCCGAGGGAGACGGTTTCTCACATCTCTCACCCTCTTGCTCTCTCTCTCGGTTTTCTTCCTTACTTCTCACATTTTTCTCTCCTCCCTCCTTCACAATTTATAGACCAATGAGGGAGAGCCTCATTGGTCACCACCTACTCCATAACACTATCTCCAAATGGGGTGGGTGAAGTGGGACTAATGGTGCTACACTATGGTGCTCCATTACCTTTGTGCACTAATAACTCAATGGGTGCTCCATTCATGGGGTGACCCAACAGAGAATAGAAGAAAGCTTATATGTAATAATATTGCAATTATCCACGGAGAGTTCTTTGATACTATTGCTTGACAGGTATGACAGCCAGATATTTATATATAGGCCCCACTTATATTTGCATCTCCGGAATGTGGAGAACAAACTTTTGAATGGGAATGAGACCTTCACGATGATTATTGAGAATTTCCTCAACTTTGTTCACCCATGCACTTGGATGGAGTTCATCAATCCATCAGCCCCGCTCTTCAAAGAGGAGTTTGTCAAGTATGACTGAATGTTCAGACCAATTACCTGTCGTTGACAAGATGCTTGTTCCTGCTACTTCCTCAAAAGGAATGCGCCCTAGAATATTGCGTTGTATATCTGATGGCAAGCTACTGACCCAGTCCATTGTAGGGACAGCCCTGTCGCTCCTAGTTTCAATGGAAATAAAAATTGAAGGAGCAGGTGAAGAATGATGGGAAAACCTTTTCACCAATACTTATCTCTGCATAGTGCCTGTTCAACAAAAAGGGACCCCAAGTGCAGTCAATGGACAACAAACTTCATACAGATCTAGCTAGTGCTTGGTAATTTAATTCAAAACTTAAAACTCAACATATTAAGTGAAAATTAAATAAATTTGTTTGATAACCACCATCAGTGTCACTTACAAAATTAAGTGACTGTTGAAATGTATGCTAAAAATTAAAAAAAATTTAAGTAGTTAATTCTTGGAGCATCTCCAATCCTCTACTTTTTAGATATTTTGGAGAGTCTCACCCCATAAAACCAAATCCAACAGCTTCCCTAAAGAGGGCCCCTATTATAGGAAGTTGAACTGTCCCAGTTGCTACTCAATTATGGGGAGCTACTGCAGAACCCCCAAATATATAAAATTGTTTTTTATTCAACTGCTCTTGGCCTCTACACGAAACGACTCTAATCACAAATAAACAAACAATCCTTTATTTTCCAACAGCTCTTTATCTCTTTGCTATTTTGTTTTTATGATATGTATTCTCTCATATATACATACACAGGGATGGACCGAGGGGGAGGCTGCTGGCAGTGGCCACCCTTAAGTTTTGAAAAAGCTCCTTAAATATAGTGATATTGGTAATGGATATTTATAAATTACACAGGCTCACCCCTCCAAGATTTTTTTGAGAAATTTAGTACCTGCCCCCTCAAGATTTCTTTAACTGAATTTGCATTTTCAAGTTTCAATCTTTAGTCTTCAACTTCAAATATTCTTCATTATTTCTACCTCTTATTCTTCTTGTCTGTTTTGGTTTTTTCCTTTATCGTTTTTGTTATTTCAATGCTCTCTTCAACTCATTTTCATCTCTATTTCAAAACTTCTTCTAATTTCAGTTCTTCCTCTTCTTCTTATTTCTCTGCTGTAGTTCTCTCTTTCTTTTTCCCTCTTCTTTGAGATCTTACATCCGATGGATCGTGTTCACCAACAAAGAGATCACATTACCATTGAGCATCATTTTCGAGTTGCTAATTTTACAGTTACACGTGATACATTATTACAAGAACTAAAAAACTGATTTAAAGAGAATGTGATGGAGTTGTTTGTTTTTAGCCATAGGAATGATTATTGTTTTTTGAAATTGAAGATATTTGCAAGCATGCAAATAAATTTAATTTGCATTTGTAATTTCAGTTACAAAGTTAAACATTCTGACTTTCAAAAATTGTTAACAATATTTGAGTTTTGATGTTTGTAAAAACACGAAAGTTGACAATTTATCCTTTTGTCAATATAATAATTTGTCTTTTTTTTAAAAAAAAATACATTTTTTGTACGACAACAACAAAATGCACATTTTTCGGCAATACAAATTATCCGAACAATAAATTTTTTATGTTGCATATTAGTTCGCCCCTAAAGTTAAAATCCTGTGTCCATCCTTGTACATACATATGATATATATATATAGGTTTTGTTCTTTACATAAGATGAGTAATTTTTTTTTATTTTACTTTAAAGTGTTTTGGAATGTAGGTTAAAAATTGATTTTTTTTTTTAATTTTAATTTTTTTGACTTTTAAAAAATATATATATATGAAAAAGTGAAAATGTGATGTAATTTTAAAAAGTCAAAAAAATAAAAATAAAATAAAACGTCAATTTTTTCAAAATGGGCCTTTGTTTTACTTACTTTTTTACTAGAATGATGTGATATTAATCTTTTATTTTAAAATGATAAGTCTCAATAGTGTACTTTTTATTTATATATGGGAGAATTATAGATTAGTGGAATGCAGAAAAACTATATATAAAAAAATATAAAATATAAAATATTTATTATTAATATTTATAATATTTTTCTTTTTTTCATAAATAATTTCTCTAATTCTCACTGATTTGTAATTCTCCTTTTGTATATCAATACACATAATGAACTGGAAATGTAATTGTTGGCTTATATTTTTTACAAAGGAAAATACCATAAATGCGAGCGTGTCAGTAAAGATTGAAAAATCTTTACAGATTAAATTCAAGCCAATTATCAAGCGATTGCGTTGACGGTTCTTTTACCTCAACAAAGAGGACTTCAAAATTGCCAAGTGTAGAGAAAAGAAAAATTAAAAAAAGATTGAGAGAGACAGGGGCGGAGCCATGCTGGGCTCAGGGGGGTCATGTGCCCCCTGAGTTTTGGGGATTTTTTTTTTTATAACATAAAGAAAATATATTAAATAAAAAAATTATAAAATATTATTTAAAGTAAAATATCAATGACATTTTTAAAATTATGAGAACAATAATTATTATTTTGATTGAAAACAAAGAGGTTGTATTATTATCTATGAAAAATTTAATATAATGGTGATGTCTATTATTATTGACATGCAAACATAATAAATTTCAATGAAGATATAGAATTTATTTTATTGTTAGTTGCATTTGACATATAGAGCTTATCCTTCATGTGTTTCTTTCCATTCATAACTAAAATGACCACTATATAAATTATAATCAAGCAACCTCAATTATAAAAAAATAAAAATAAAAAATTACAATAAGTCATAACTAATATCAGAATAAGTCATAACTAACTATTACTTGATATATGGTTATAACTAAAATAATAACCACAAGAAGTTATAACTAAATTATATCTAACACTATAATGTGTTATAACTAAAGATCACGAAGATCATAATTGCGACATATGATAGACATTTTTTTTTGCAATATGCTTTATAGAATTTCTCTACTAAAATATATTATTTCTATCTCAACGTATCTACTTTTTAAATTTTCCAATCTACCTACAAAATAGTTACTCCCTAAGATTTGTATAAAATTTAATCTCAAATCCTTTAATTTAAAATTCACATTTATCCAAATGAACTCTTAACATTTAAGTTTAGTAATATTTCATTGTTGTTTATCATGGAAAAAAAAAATTAATCAGTCTATTTGGTTTGAGTTTTTTAGATTAAGTTTTTTGAAAATTGAATTTTTTTATTTTTGTGCTTTTTTTTAGTGAATATTTTTAAAATTTTAAACATTTTTTTTACTTTTTTAGATGCACCTTATTTAGATGTATCTAAAAAGTAAAAAAATTGTGAAAAAATATTTTAAAAAATTAATAAATACATAAAAATATAAAAAAATGTACTTAATTCTCATTTTTTTTTTATATTTTTGGTATTTAGTGAATTTTTAAAATGTTTTTTTCACAATTTTTTTTACTTTTTAGGTATATTTATATAGGTATGTCTAAAAAGTAAAAAAAAAATTACTTAAAATATTAAAAAAAATAGTAAAAACAAAAAAACATGAAAAACAAAAAAGTAGAATTTCCTGAAAAGTGCTTTTAGAAAAATTGAATCAAATTATCGTTAATTTGTACCCCCTCTGTACTGAATTTCTGGCTACGCCACTGGAGGGAGATAGAGAAAGATAATTGAGTAAACAATCAAAGCAATAATTATTTACCTCTATTCCTATACTTCGAAAAGGAAGTGCATAAAATAAAGTACAGAGAACTTACCTCTACTCCTATGCTTCAAAAATGAAGTGCATAAAATAAAGTGCAGAAAATGAAGTGTTGAAAATAAATACTTCAAAATGTAAATCTATGTTAAACTACTTCTAAGATAAGGAAAATGATAAGAAATATTGAAATCAATTGTCTTTGATTTGAATTTTGGATCCTTTACAATGTAGTCATGAATGACTATTTATAGGCAAACACTTGTAGGAAAAAACTACCTAAAACTACCCACTCTTCCACTTCCTTCATTTCATACTCCATGATCTTCGATAACTTCCTTCAACCTCTACTTCATGCTCCATGTTCTCCACTTTGTTCTCCATCATCTTTCCACATTTCATAACTTTTCATAACCTCCAAATGAGTAGGAGGATGTCACATGTCCAACTTACCTCTACTCCTATCATAGTTCTAAATCGCGGTATCGGGTAACGTAACGGTATCGATCGCGGAGTATCGGTATCGGGAGTATCGATCGGTACGCATCGGGTATCGGACGTCGCGGCTGTGAAATTTCAAAAATCATTAGCAATCCCTCTAAAACTCAATTTTATGTATTTTTTCACTCTTTGAGCCTTAATTTGTCACATTTTAATCAAAATTTTGATATGTAAAAGTACTTTTGACTCATTTTCAACTAAATGATATGTATTTATTTTAGCCTTAATTTATTTTATTTATTTATTTTTTTGATCTATTTTAATGCACTTTCAATCAATAATCAGGGTGACTCTAGTCTCATCCCCCATCAAGCAAACAAAAGTTGTTAAATTTTTTTATTTGTATTATTAATATTTTATTATATATAATTTGGTTATTTAAAAAAATCAAGAAAAAAACCATCCCATACCATAATATAAATAAAAAAAATAACCAAACACAACTTACCAAGCAAACAAATTATAAACCATTATAAACAACTAACCAGAAAAATAAATAAATAAATTATAAACAAACCAAACGCAACTTACCAAGCAAAACCATTCCATACCATAATATAAATAAAAAAATAACCATAAAGAAAAGAAAAGAATAACATAATATAATATAAACAAACCATTTGAAGAAGAAAAAAAATAACATAACATAAACAAACCAAACAGAAGCAAACCGGACAGAAGCAAAACCATAAAATAATATAATATAACATAATATAATATAAACAAACCAAACAAAAGCAAAACTATTTGAAGAAGTGTTCAGCCAAAGCAAAAAACAGAGCACGAAACAAATGTAAACAGAGCATGAGAGAAAAACCTTCAATGAAGAAGCTTGAAATCGGTGATGGTTTGGGTTCGATTCGATGCTTCTCCTTGTAACACTTTACAAGATCGATGCTCCTGGGAGATGGATTTGGGTTTGATTGGGGAGTTGAGTTTGGTCCGATTGAGGGAAAACTTTGGGGAGTTGAGTTGAGTTTGGTCCGAGTTGAGTTTGGTCCGATTGGGTTTGAGGTTTGGTCTGATTCGATGCTTCTCCAGGTGATTTGCTTTTCCATGTGACTTGCTTTCCTCAATTATTTTTCCATATGCTTTGCTCGTTTTTCAGCGAATCGGACTATATCGGAACTGGAACGCTCACGTATCGGATACAAGCCGATACGTGTCGGGAATCGGCCGCTACGGACGTGAAATTCGTTCTCACCGGTATATCGGTGAGTATCCGACTCGGCACTCTCATTTTCCGTCACGAATCGGCCGGTACGGCACGTACCGGCCGATATTTAGAACCTTGACTCCTATGCTTCTAAAATGAAGTGTATAAAATAAATTGTAAAAAATTAAGTGCAGGAAATATAAATGACAAAAAAAATATAAATCAATTGTTTTTTATTTAAGTTCTTGGATCTCTTACAATATAGCCATAAATAGCTATTTATAGGCAAACACTTGTAGGAAAAAACTATCTAAAACTACACACTCTTCCACCTCCTCCATTTCATACTCCATAATCTTCCATAACTTCCTTCAACCTCCACTTTATACTCCATGTTCTCCACTTTGTTCTCTATCATCTTTTCACATTTCATAACTGCTCATAACTTCCAAATGCGTAGGAAGATACCACATGTCTTGCAATTATATAAATAATAAATAATAATAAAATTACAGATTTATGGTGCTAACAGTAATGCTTAATGAATTGGAAATGTAATGCTTACAAAAATGAAAAGAAAAACAACTCTACTATGAAGTTATGAAGTATATCCAACTCATTTTCTATATTGACACTCTCTTCCTCGTGAGGCAGTGGTTTTTTTGGAAGTAATCTTGAATATCAATCACCTTGTTTGGTTTTCAGTTTTTCAAAACACTTTTCAGAAAATTCTATTTTCTTATTTTCTGTATTTTTTTGTTTTTACTGAATTTTTTTAATATTTTAAGCAATTTTTTTTTTTTTAACTTTTTAGACACACCTAACATAAATACACCTAAAAAGTAAAAAAATTGTAAAAAAAATCTTTTAAAAATTCACTAAATACTAAAAATATAAAAAAATACAAGAATTCAATACATTTTTTTTGTATTTTTATGTATTTATTAATTTTTTAAAATATTTTTTCACAATTTTTTTACTTTTTAGATACATCTAAGTAAGGTGCATCTAAAAAAGTAAAAAAAATGTTTAAAATTTAAAAAATATTTACTAAAAACAAAAAAACACAAAAACTAAAAAAGTCAATTTTTAAAAAATTTAATCCAAAAAAGTCAAACCAAACACAGTATATCTTTTCTTTCCAAGGTTGTAAAACTTAAAAGCTTTGTTTCGATTTGAGGGGGTAAAAAAGAAAGAAGAAAAAAGTTAATGAAATACAAATTAAACTTTCTTTTTTCTTTTTTTTTTTTTTGGTGAATAAACCAACAACCACCCCCCGCCTTCATTTGTAGTTTACCTTCTTAATGTTTATAACCCAACACTATACCCCTCATATTGTGAAACTAAAATCCTTCTGTTAGCTAACTGTTAAAATTTTGGATGAAAATAAGTCACATGAAAAGCACATGACATAATATATGATTTTATTTATTTTCTACTCTAAATATTGCAACCAAACATGACTTTAAATATATAATATATGTACATAACCTTATCTTCCATGTATCTGACCCACATCTCTGCTACAAAACCCTTCATCAAAGCTCGTCTTTTCCCCTCACTTCTAAAAAAAAAATTAAAAAAATCTCATCTTCTTTCCTCAAGCTCAAGAGTAGGACACCACTTTGCAACTAGGGATTTACCTATCGTTGGAATTTACTGTCGCCGCCTCCGCCGCCGCCACCACCACCACCGATAGTGTTTGTGTTATGGTGTTTTGGCCTACAAATGAGAATTTGTCTACCATTAATAAGGGTTGAAAAAGGCTACATGAGAATTTTTCTACCATTGACCGTTGGCAATACTTATGATTATTTGATGCAATAAAGAAAGAAACAAAAAGAGTTTTGTGTTTTTAACTACCATTGATCAAGGCTTGGTGGGTTAGGTTTATCCACTTTTCTATAATTCTTCCTGTACGGGAAAGAAATTCGCCTTCTCGTATAATCCTGTTGATCAAGTCTGCGTTCCTCTGTACGTCGTCGTTCTATTACCTGTAAACACAAACGTGAGCTGGCCGGCGGGTGTGTGCCGGAAACCTCTCCGATGCCTAAGTCAGTAAGCAAGACAAGAAGGCAAAAGCTCTATGTATTCAGGGAGCAAAAGTTGCATTACCTCTCCAAATGTGATATTAGTGAGCTTATATAGGTTTCGCGTGGCACAATCCTGGTAGGACTCTTATTCCTCCATGTGCAGAGTCCTTCTAGGATTACTCCTCCTTACGTAGAGTCCTCCTTGGATTCATACTCCTGGAAGACAATGCTTATCCTCCAACACCCCCCCTCACTGCTTAAACCAAGTGAGATGGTTTTACCTCGGTTGAATGTCAATACAGCCGAACTAACATGACCATGCTTAAGCCGCAAAGTAGACCGAGCTCCAGACCTCACTCCGACCGTGGTGACCGTCTTTACACTTGGACCGAGCTACCACTCTTCACTCCGACCATGGTGACCGTCTCCACACTTGGACCGAGCTACCACTCTCCACTCCGACCGTGGTGACCGTCTTTACACTTGGACCGAGCTACCACTCTCCACTCCGACCATGGTGACCGTCTCCACACTTGGACCGAGCTACCACTCTCCACTCCGACCGTGGTGACCGTCTTTACACTTGGACCGAGCTAACACTTGGATCGCGGCTGACACCTCTACCTCGGCTGACCCTTTTACCTCGGCTGATATCTTTACCTCGGCTAACATTGCGGTCAACCAAGTTACTTCGGCTCTTCTCTCTGATTGAATACCTTGCTTGGTAGCTCGGCCATAGTATTGACTGCCACTACGAAGTAGCTAAGTCCCGTAGCTAGGTCCCGTGGCTAGGTCTCATAGCTAGGCCGCGTAGCTAGGTCCAATAGCTTGGTCCCGTAGCTAGGTCTTGTAGCTCGGTCTCGTAGTTAGGTCCTGTAGCTCGGTCTCGTAGTTAGGTCCTGTAGCTCGGTCTCGTATCTAGGTCCTGTAGCACGGTCTCGTAGTTAGGTCTCGTAGCTAGGTTTCATAGCTCGGCCCAACTTGTTTACAAATTACCCTCTCAATTGCCCCTTAATTCCATCTGCATAACATGATTGGGATTATTTTTCCTCCAGCCGAGCTAAGAACGCCCTACTCTGCCGAGCTAAGAATGCTGCACCATAAGCTTCAACCGGGCTATGAATCCCTCGTTTTGTAATGCACTTTTGGAATGAAATCTTCAGTTCTCTCAACTGCTTGTTCGGCTTGCTCCATGCTTGCATTTATTTTTTACTTATGTTTTGAATGAAGTATGACATTCTCTGGCCGAGATACTTATCTCGGTCTTAACCTTGCAATCTATCTTGTCATACCTGCCAACCACTCTTCAGCCTTAATCCTTAGCTCGGCTGAAGAGTAAGTGTTGGTTTTTCCAGCCAACCATTCTTCAGCATAGATCCTTATCTCGGCTGAGGAGAAGTAAGTGTTGGTTTTTCCAGCCAACCATTCTTTAGCCTAGAACCTTATCTCGGCTAAAGGGTGCATAAAACTTTTTTGTTTGGTCACACCTGCCAACCACCTTTAGCCTAGGTCCTTACCTCGGCTCAAAGGGTGCAAAAAAGTTTGTTGGTCAAACCTGCCAACCACCTTTAGCCTAGGTCCTTACCTCGGCCTAAAGGGTGCAAAAAAGTTTTGTTGGTCAAACCTGCCAACTACCTTTAGCCTAAGTCCTTACTTCGGCTAAAGGGTGCAAAAGAGTTTTGTTGGTCAAACCTGCCAACCACCTTTAGCCTAAGTCCTTACCTCGGCCTAAAGGGTGCAAAAAAGTTTTGTTGGTCAAACCTGCCAACCACCTTTAGCCTAGGTCCTTACCTCGGCTCAAAGGGTGCAAAAAAGTTTGTTGGTCAAACCTGCCAACCACCTTTAGCCTAGGTCCTTACTTCGGCTAAAGGGTGCAAAAGAGTTTGTTGGTCAAACCTGCCAACCACCTTTAGCCTAGGTCCTTACTTCGGCTAAAGGGTGCAAAAGAGTTTTGTTGGTCAAACCTGCCAACTTCCTGCAGCCTTATCTCGGCTTTAGAGAGCTAAATGTTGGTTATTCCGGCCAACATAGAGCCAAGTGTTTGGTTATTCCGGCCAAACTTGCCCCCAAGTCGGGCAAAGACTTGTTGGTCAAACCTGCCAACTTCCTGCAGCCTAGATCCTTATCTCGGCTTAGGAGAGGTAAGTGTTGGTTTTTCCAGCCAACTCTGCTTTCAATGCCCCTAGCTCACTAAAACAACTTTTACAGAAGAAAATATTCTATGCTGAAAAGGGAACTACTTGTTTTATTGAGGGAAATGTAAATTACAAGTACCCTATCGAAAAAATAGCTCGAGATTGGCCGTGTTCTATGGTCTGGGGATAGCCTTGATGGCTCCATCCTTTAAGTGATATGCCCCTTTTCAGCCAAACCAACCACTTTGTATGGTCCATCCCAATTGGGCCCTAGCTTGCCTTCTCTGGGTTCTTTACATCTATCATTTCCTGAACCAAGTCTTCCACAGCCTTCTGTTCAGCTGCCTCGCTAACATCTGCGAACAGCTCCTCGCTCTCAAGTTTTTCCTTTTATGTATTGGTCCAAGTGCCCAGCTGCCACTAACTCCTCCAAATGCTGCTTTAATGGCGTGCAATTTTCAGTGCGGTGCCCTTGTTCATCATGAAAGGTGTACCGCGATCTCTCGTCGTAGTCTTTTTGCGCTTCTCCCAGGTTAGCAGGCCATCGGACGAAAGGTTCATCGCGTATCTCGCTGAGAATTCGGTAGATTGGTTTTTTGAACACCGTGGTCATGGCAGTGTGGACTCTCAACCTTCTTTTCCCTTGGTCCTCTCCGTTGTCCCGCCTGCCTTGCCCGTTTCTGCTTGGACGTTCTATCGTGTTGACCTTTGCCGTAGTCGTTTTATCTGGTATTGCGGTTGTGCCAGATTTTGTTTTAGCGCAGGCGCCATCTTCCTCCACGCGAATATGTTGGTGTACTCTTTCCATCAAGGCTTCTATCGTGAGGGGTGGCGTCATGGTAATTGAGTCCCTCAACCTGTTTCCAACTGGAAGACCTCTATTGTATTGCGCGATGGCGAGATTTGTTGGGCAGTCACCAATCTGGTTGAATGTCTCCCAGTAGCGACTGTTGTACGACCTCAGGGTCTCCTTATCGCCCATGTCGATGGAGAGTAACTGGTCGATCTCCACCGGGGTTTTTGTGTTTGTTCTAAACCTTGTCACGAACGCCTCTGCCAACTACGCCCAGTAGGCTATGCTGCCTTCTGGAAGTTTTTCAAACCAAGTCAAGCCTAGGTCGCCAAGGCTAGATGGGAAGAGGATGCACATCAAAGCCTCGTTTCGCCGGTATACAGCCATGACCTGGCGAAAGTGGCTCAAGTGTGAGTAGGGGTCCGTCTTCCCCTCATACGTTGTGAATTTAGGCTGTACAAAGCCTGACGGAAGGGGCGCGTTCTCTATTGCTGGGACGAATGGTGAGGTCTGCAGCCTCACCAATGCCTTGTCCGCTGGTTCGTATGCCAGGCGCGGCATTGGCATTCCAACCTCGACGCTTCCATGCGTCCGAGGAGCCAACCGCTGCAAGGCAGGAACCCTGTGTGGATCGCGCGCCCTGGCGTCCTCCTTCCATCTTGCTTTCTCTTCTAGCATGGATCGTAGGTCGGACGATCTGGGTAATTCCGTCTGTCTAGACCTCGTCTGGTGCGTGTGTGAGGGCCAATAGGTACTTCCCTCAGTGTATGACCTCGTCCTCTCAGACCTGGAGTGACGAGTCCTGGAAGATCTGGATAGTGTGTCGCCTGTCCTGAGGCTTCTGTTCTCTGGTTGAGAGGGTGTAGAATTCCTACTACGACCCTCTGAGTGGCGAGGGGGCATCTTGTTGTTGCGCCCCTCTCCTGTCGCCACTTCTTTTCCCTTCATTTGGCGCTTTAAGGATTCCATGTCCGCCGCCATCTGTCGTATTAACTCGTCTTGTTCTCTGACGCGATCCTCTAGAATTTGAGGATCAACCCTGCGCCTTTGCCTTTCTGGGCTTTGCGAACGAGAGGGATGAGGGCTGTTATTCCTCCTTCTACCCCTGATATCCCTCCTGGGAGTTTGTCGTTGTGGCTCCAAGTCCGCCATAGAAGGGATCAAGGGTAGACCTTCGCGCCTCGCACCCCCTTCTGGTGTTTGTCCGTCAATGGCAGACTGTGGCAAATCTTCGTTGTGCGCCATTGATTCTAGAGAGGAAAAACTTGATCAAGAGGTTTTGTTCTTGTCTGAATTCCCACAGACGGCGCCAATTGTACGGGAAAGAAATTCTCCTTCTCGTATAATCCTGTTGATCAAGTCTGCGTTCCTCTGTACGTCGTCGTTCTATTACCTGTAAACACAAACGTGAGCTGGCCGGCGGGTGTGTGCCGGAAACCTCTCCGATGCCTAAGTCAGTAAGCAAGACAAGAAGGCAAAAGCTCTATGTATTCAGGGAGCAAAAGTTGCATTACCTCTCCAAATGTGATATTAGTGAGCTTATATAGGTTTCGCGTGGCACAATCCTGGTAGGACTCTTATTCCTCCATGTGCAGAGTCCTTCTAGGATTACTCCTCCTTACGTAGAGTCCTCCTTGGATTCATACTCCTGGAAGACAATGCTTATCCTCCAACACCCCCCCTCACTGCTTAAACCAAGTGAGATGGTTTTACCTCGGTTGAATGTCAATACAGCCGAACTAACATGACCATGCTTAAGTGTAACCACGCCCCGCGAGGGACCTCGCTACAGTTCGGACTCGATTTTGTTGCGGTTCTAAATCTTGAACCAAAGAGTCCAAATCCGGCAAATCGTTTTGAGAAAAACAGATTTTTAGAAAAGAAGTACCAAACATGGACTGCTTTGCCAGATAACAGAGTCGCCACCTAAATATTTTTTAAAATGGGAAATTTAGGAAACCCTGACTCGGTGCCAAAAGGCCACGTGTCCGTCATCACCAAAGTTGGCTCGGGAACTTGGGTACGATTAGGGAAGGTCACATCGTGAGCACCCCCTCTCGCCCGGTCAAAGACCGGCCTCTACTAACCATGATATCTGATTTTGAAAACATTGTATGCTCTTATTCCGATTATTAGCCTAGGTTACTATGTGATGCTCGCAGCAAATAAGTATAGACCGAGTCGCCTGAATTGGAACAAAACATGGATTTGCCACCCTCAGGTGGGCTTAGGAAAGCAATGATTTTGCCACTATCTAGTGGGCTTAAAACAGTCGACGAATTGCTCCAATTCAGATAACTCAACCTCCACCCACAGGCATTCAAGACAGTTATATCACATAAGCATTTAGCCTCATGGTAAGCATGCTATCATGGCAACACTCACACACATGCGAGGATGCTAAAGCATAAAAACTCACCGAGTACTCCAAGCCAAAACAGAAAACTGATTAGGAATCATGCATGATCCTAAATATACTGAAATGCCTAATGCAACACATGCAAAATGCAACTATAGCAGGCTCGGCTATTCTAAATATGACATGTGAAATGCAACAGCTATCATGTATTCAACTTAGAATTGAAATACAAATGCAGTTTGTATGATGCGCCGAGCCCGATGCATGCAATACAGATAAATGATGCAAACATGCTATCATACTGTATGCTAATTGAAATATGCCCTATATCTAACCATCCAAAGCGGGTAAATAAAAGGGAGAAAGAAATGGGGGTTGGAAGACATACATCACACTCACACACCCTTATTACAACATTGCCCTCGCGCAGAGGGTCCGAATAAATATACAGTCCGAATAAAAGAATATACAGTCCGGAAATAAATATACAAATTTCTAATTAATTGACAAATTAATTAATAAAAAGCAGTAAAACTGGCGTGCAAGCCAGGGACTGCCTTGCTTCTGATAGATGCCGCCTGTTGGGCTGCCTGGCGCGGAAATCCACTGGGATGCCCCGATTAGCCTCTGTTTGCAGTGTTTCTCGAAATGCGCGCCGGATTCTGAAAAGTTGCTAACTCTGGATTTTGCTGCAACAGAGAGCAGGAAAAAGGGGCACAGCAGTGTATTTCACAAATATATGCATGCCTCGATCCTCGTGCCACCAATCACGCATACCGATGCATGATGGCCGAGGAACCGAATTGCACAACTCAATATAGGATGAATGTAGAGGAATCGGAGTATGGAATGTACCTCGTTTCCCGTGCGATATGCATGATATGCATGAAATGCAACTAAGATACAGCCTAGTATGCGCAATGCCGATGAAAATGAGATGAAAATGAGATGCCTCGAAAAGCGTGCACGTGGGTACGCAAATCGAGGCGATGATATGAAATACAAATCGGGTAAAACCGAAGTGCCTCGAAATGCGTGCACACGGGCACGCAAACCGAGGCGATGATATGAAGTGCAAATCGAATAAAACCGAAGTGCCTCGAAATGCGTGCACACGGGCACGCAAACCGAGGCGATGATGAAATGGAAATCGGATAAAACCGAAGTGCCTCGAAATGCGTGCACACGGGCACGCAAACCGAGGCGATGATATGAAATGCAAATCGGGTAAAACCGAAGTGCCTCGAAATGCGTGCACACGGGCACGCAAACCGAGGCGGAGATGGAATGCAAATCGGATAAAACCGAAGTGCCTCGAAATGCGTGCACACGGGCACGCAAACCAAGGCGGAGATAAAAGATGAAAATCGGACACAACCGAAGTGCCTCGAAATGCGCGCCGACAGGCACGCAAACCGAGGCGATGATAAAATGCAATGAAATGGCACACGGAATGCCGCGATGGGCTTACACCAACATGGGAGAGCCTCAGCTCACTCACATAGGAGGCCGTCGGATAAAAATAAAGTGCCTCGAAATGCGTGCACACGGGCACGCAAACCGAGGCGAAGGCATACACAATGCCATGACGTGGAAAATGCAGATTGGGCTTACACTAACATGAGAGGACCTCAGCCCCACTCACATAAGCTGCCGTCGGATAAAAAATGAAGTGCCTCGAAATGCGTGCACACTGGCACGCAAACCGAGACAATGATAAAGAAGCGTGAAAATGCAAATTGGGCTTACGCCAACATGAGAGGGCCTCAACCACACTCACATAGGCTGCCGTCGGATAAAAAAAGAAGTGCCTCGAAATGCGTGCACACGGGCACGCAAATCGAGACAATGATAAAGAAGCATGAAAATGCAAATTGGGCTTACGCCAACATGAGAGGGCCTCAACCACACTCACATAGGCTGCCGTCGGATAAAAAATGAGGTGCCTCGAAGTGCGTGCACACGGGCACGCAAATCGAGGCAATGCATTAAGGCATGAAATGACATGGGAAATGATATGCAAGCATGCGAACCATATTTCAGCACCTAAATGAAGGGGGAAACAGCCCCGGAACAATTCGAAACGACACCCGAAGCATGCAATCATCCCGAAAATGTGAAATTAAGCCCCGAAATGGCCTATAGCCATGCTATACATGCAAAGTATGATCATGGCAGCAATAACAGTAGCAAGGCAGTCCCAAATATGGCATTTTTTCAGTAATAAACATGGCCAAAATGCAAGCATAGATATGGCAACAATAGCTCGCAAGAATACGGTAAAAAAGAGGATTTTCAAAGCAAGTAGTATATAGAAAATTAAAATAGAAAAATTTTCTTCTACAACACTGAAGAGGGCCCAAAAATAAGCATATTTTCAGTTTATGGCAACCCCAAAATCAGAATAAAATCATGCTAACAATTCCATGCAAAATGGAGCTCAAAAAAAGGGCTATAACAAGAGACATGCAAAGCACACACCAAATGACAAAATTTTCTTAATGAGACATATAAAGGGGGTCAAAATAAGACCAAAGTCAGTAGGGGTCGAAGTCCCAAAAACAAATAGAAATAGGTCAAAAATTGCATACAAAATGTGGCACATTTGATGAAATTTGAAGGAGGTGGTAGATACAATGGCCAAATGAAGTTGAGCTCCTCTACAATGTTGTAGAGGGGCTCAAAATAAGCAAGAAAGCAGTAGGGGTCGGACCCCTAAAAACCAACACAAATAGGTCAAAAATTGCATGCAAAAATGTGACCAACTTGGTGAATATTGAAGGAACTAGTATATAGAAATACCAAATGAAGTTGAGCCCTTCTAAAATGTTGTATAGGGGCTCAATATGAGCACAAAAGCAGTAGGGGTCGGAGCCCCAATTCTCAACCAATTAGAGTATAAAAAAAGATCAAGAAAAAGCCCTAAAAGTTAGTTTTGAATACTTACCCTTGAAGACTTGTCTTTCTTTGCTTCTTGGCTTTGGTTTGTAGCTTCTCAACCTCTGAAATTCACTTCCTAGCTGCTGGAATCGAAGTTGGAATGGTGAGGCTAGGTGTTGGTGAAGGAATCAAGCAAGACTTGAAATTTGGAGCTTTTTTGCTATGAAAATGGAAGTTTTTGCTCAAGTGTTCTTGAAGGATTTTTTTCTCCTCCCAAAATGAGGCTTGGCCGGCTGCTAGAATGGACAAGAGAGAGGGCCAAAAGGGTTTAAATATCTTGCCTCAAATATCTAGATATTTTGAGGGCAAAATATCTAGATATTTTGAGGGCAAAAAGAAAAGATTTTGTTCGGCCACGAAGTGGGCATCTGAGACCGCAGTGTTCTTCGGAATGATGAAACAGAGGTACCTGCCAAAATTGAACAAAAACCGATGCAAAACGAAAGCTCGGGGACCAAAACCGCGCGGGGTCCCGAAAATGGGCTGCCGGGCACCGGAAGTGGTGTTCGGCTGCGAAGTGGGTTTCTGAGACCCCAGTGTCCCTTGGAAGGACCAAATAGAGGTCTCCGCCAAAAATCGGAGAAAACGGATGCGAAATGAATGCTCGGGACCAAAACCGCGCAGTTTGGGGTCCCGAAAATGGGCTGCCGGGCACCGGAAGTGGTGTTCGGCTGCGAAGTGGGTTTCTGAGACCCCAGTGTCCCCCGGAAGGACTAAACAGAGGTGTCTGCCAAAAATGAACAGACATCGATGCAAAATGAATGCTCGGGGCCAAAACCGCGTGGTTCGGGATCCCGAAAATGGGCTGCCGGGCACCGGAAGTGGTGTTCGGCTGCGAAGTGGGTATCTGCGACCCCAGTGTCCCTCGGAAGGACCAAACAGAGGTGTCTGCCAAAAATGAACAGACATCGATGCAAAATGAATGCTCGGGGCCAAAACCGCGTGGTTCGGGATCCCGAAAATGGGCTGCCGGACACCGGAAGTGGTGTTCGGCTGCGAAGTGGGTCTCAGAGACCCCAGTGTCCCTCGGAAGGACCAAACAGAGGCACTTTCCAAAAACCGGAGAAATCGGAGATGGTTGGGCGATCCCGAGCTGAGGCACACGGCCTGACGGCTCCGAAAACCGGGAACCGGGCTCCGAAACGGGCAATATGGCCTACGGCCACGAAAAGTAGCTCACGGCCACCGGGAGATAGCCTACAGGACCACTCCCTTCCCTCAGGAAAGAAAACAGAGAAAATCGAGTCTAGTTCGCAAACCGAGACAAGGCACGAAAGAGGGTTCGGTAGTCCGGAGGCAGGGCGCACGGCCGCGACTCTGAGACTTCTGAACGAGCACAGTATGCAACATCACCGAGCGCTCAATCGGTGACGTCTGAGTCTTAAGGTCGGTCAAAAATGGGGTGTCTACAGTTGCCCCTCTTTGACAGAACTCGGAAGTCATAACAATGACGGGAGTGAATGTCAAAGCCCAGAGACGACCCATTTTTGACAAGGCCGAAGACTTAGACAATCATACAAGATAAACAAAGATATGTGCCCGCAGGCGTGCCCTTAGGCAAGGGGGCAAAATGCAAATGATATGCAAGAAGCCAGATGATCATGCAAGTGCGGCAAGCTGTAATGAAGCAGGTATTAACAAATAGATGCAACAGTTTTAAGCAAGAATGCAAAGCAAACAACTACATTTTATGCAGTTAGGAATGTAGAGAATCATTCAATTCTCGTCGCGTCACACACGGAGAAGATACGATACCTGCGCGATTCGTCTGGTCGCACCAGCCTCAAATGAACCGTACATACAATATCGTGCCTGCAAAATAGAGAAATTCAACAAGAACAATATGCTAACAACATATATTCAATGCGATTCCTGTGATTCCGAAAGTTTGACACACGCAGTGTCGGCGAGTGAATGCAAATCTAACCACATTTCATGCAGAAAGGATTGCAGAAAGGATGTAAGAAAATTATGCAATTCTCATTGCGTCTCACGCAGAGAAGGCTAAAAGTGACTACCGAGAGCACCCGGAGTCTCACACACAACATCTCTCCGCGTATCACACACAGGAGGAAAGAAGGTAAACCTCTCAGCGTATCACACGCAAGAGAGGAAAGGTGAATTTCTCAGCGTATCACACGTAAGAGAAGAAAGGTAAATTCTCAGCGTATCACACGCAAGAGAAGAAAGGTAAATTGTCAGCGTATCACACGCAAGAAAAGAAAGGTAAATTGTCAGCGTATCACACGCAAGAGAAAGCCTCTCAGCATATCACATGTAAGAGAGGAAAGGAAGCATCTCTCAGCGTATCACACGCAAGAGAGGAAAGGTAAATTTCTCGGCGTATCACACGCATAAGAAAGAAGGCAGACCTCTCAGCATATCACATGCAAGAGAGGAAAAAAAGCATCTCTCAGCGTATCACACGCAAGAGAGGAAAGGTAGATTTCTCAGCGTATCACACGCAAGAGAAAGAAGGCAAATTCTCTCAGCATATCACATGCAAGAGAAGAAAGGTAAATTCTCAGCGTATCACACGCAAGAGAAAGCCTCTCAGCATATCACATGCAAGAGAGGAAAGGAAGCATCTCTCAGCGTATCACACGCAAGAGAGGAAAGGTAAATTTCTCGGCGTATCACACGCATAAGAAAGAAGGCAGACCTCTCAGCATATCACATGCAAGAGAGGAAAAAAAGCATCTCTCAGCATATCACACGCAAGAGAGGAAAGGTAGATTTCTCAGCGTATCACACGTAAGAGAAAGAAGGCAAATTCTCTCAGCATATCACATGCAAGAGAGGAAAGGAAGCATCTCTCAGCGTATCACACGCAAGAGAGGAAAGGTAGATTTCTCAGCGTATCACACGCAAGAGAGGAAAGGTATGAATGAATACCGGAACTCGTCCGAATGTGCGAAACCGAAGATGTCCTAACGCACCGCATGCGAGAGGAGAAAATACGACAATTGCAAGTGAAAAGGTGCATAACAATGCAGGTGAAGTGTGCATAACAATGTAAGTAATGAGCATAACAATGCTAGACAGATGTGCATAACAATGCAACGAATGAGCATAACAATGCTAGTGAAGTGGGTGCATAACAATGCAATTTGAAACGTGCATCACGATGCAAGTGAAGAGGTGCATAACAATGCTAGATAGATGTGCATAACAATGCGAGTAATGAGCATAGTGTGATTGATACACAAAATGAGCAGAGTATGATAGATATACTAAAGGTGAACACAAAGTGTGATAGATGCACTATGTGAACAAGTGTGATTGATACACTAAAGGTGTGTGATGGATACACAAAAAGTGAATATGTGCGTGATAGATACACAAAATGGATGAAGTGTGATTGATACACTAAAGTGAAGAGAGTGTGAGTGACACACTAAGTGAATATGTGCGTGATAGATACACAAAATGAATGAAGTGTGATTGATACACTAAAGCAAATGAAGTGTGTTAGATACACTAAGTGAAGCAAATAAAGTGTGATTGATACACTAAATGAATGATCTTAAACGGAACTTCTTTGAATGAACCGTACATACAATATCGTGCATGACTGAGAAAGAAACTTGACAGGTACAATGCATTACAATGCATGATGCTTAAGGAAAGCAATAAATGGACAAAGCGGCGCTTTAGAAAGCACCTCATGAGGTGAGTGGCGGTGAACCGCTCTACTCTGATGGGGATCTCCCTTCGTGCTCTTCGAACACTTTACCTTGAACACACAGCACAAAGGCTCTGGAATGCTGACAAGGGACAACATTCGTATGTGGGAGCTACGGCTGCCGCTTGTTTTCCTGATCATACTCACAACTTTCCCTATTCTCCAACGGGGTGACAGACTAGGTTGGTTCAGTATCCAGAATTGAGGTGCATACACGCTATCTCAATCTATGGGGCTGCCATACAGATTTCAAGCCGAGGACACGCCTCTGGGTATTTAAACCAGACTTTAGTCTCGGAAATCCCGAACCTTTGTGTTCTAGGCAACGGCCATTCGAACTCTAGTTTCCACCGTCGCAGTTGGTCTCCTAGGAACTCATCGCAAACACGGCCAAGATGCCTCTGGTAGGGAACGGTACTCGAGGAGAGCATGTCTGATCGCCATTCTGGCTTGAAGTAGACTTGATTTTGAGCTTGAGGTAGAGGCACACTCATACTTCGGAGCATTGACAAAACCTGACAAGGTGCACACGGAGTATAGTCTCGGAACTTACTGAAGTAGGAACAAAACTCAGATGCCTGACATTTTCCTCTTTTGCTTTTGCTTTGCAGCCCGAAACTCATAGCTTCAGATAGGTCCTGGTTTCACTGTTCTCACATGACCTGGGTTGAACCCTGCAGTTTTTCTGAAAGAACAAATTCTGTTTTGCACAAATGTGGAGAACAGCACGGCACTCGGAGCATAAAACGATTTTTTTAAATTGAGAGATGAGTTTTTGATCAGGTATTGAGCCTACAACTGACCATAGACAAAACAACTCAACACAGAAAAACAAAAGGTAAACGACCTAAAAACAACGAGACGCGCTCGGGATGAAATGAGACAAACGAAAAGACACGACACTCAGACGTGCACAGGGAGCCTGTTTCACTGGGTAGTGTTTCCCACCCTTTCTCACTTGTGATTCTCACATCACTTGACACTCAATCTCTAGTTTTCTGAAAAAGCCCTTTTCTCACTTTTTTCTCATCGCACATCTCTCTATTCTTCAATCTCTCATTTTTCATCCCTCCCCTGGGTGGTTGATGGATAAACAGCAAGTTGTGGGTTCTCGCCCCTAGCATTCTGCTAGATTCTTCTTCTTCTGCTCACAGCTAGTGAATTCCTCCCACAAAGGGGTTGCGCTACATCTGGGTGTGTAGCAAATCTGCAGCTAATATCGATTGATGATGCTTTGCTGGGGAGTTTGGACGTGATAAGATCTGTCCAGATGATGGAGTGGAATATCTTGGCCCATTCTAGTTCGTGCTTCGCACTTGGCTTGATATCTCGTTGCTTGGAGGATGTGAGAGAACTTTCAGCCCATTTGTGGTTTGCTTCAGTGGTGCCCTTTTCTGGCAGGTAGAGTGCCCTTCTTGGCGAGTATGGTGCCTTTTCTGGTAAGTATGGTGATAATAGAGGAAAGACAGAACACCTGACTCAACTGTGCCCCTAGTTCATCATTTTGACCATTTTTGTTTTTGGCTTTCTAAAAAAAATTTGACCAAAAATGAGAGTTAAATTAACATGCTTGTTCGATTTTTGATTTGAAATCATGCAAGTCAGGCTATGAGTACTGAAAATTTTCCTTTTTCGGGTCCAAGAAAAAGGTCCAGTTTTGGAAAAATGGGATAATTTTCGAGAGAATTAATCAGCCTTAGTAAAAATTCTCAAAAGCTATTTTTGCAAACGGCCGCTGCTCAATGAGCATAGAACCCACTCTTGAGATGCACAACCTCAGATCCGGAGGAAAATTGCCCCTTGCTTGAAGAGGGCTGCATGGCAACGGAAAGTTGCCCCTTGTTTGAAAGGCACCGCGGCGCGTTGAATGGCAACGGAAAGTTGCCCCTTGTTTGGATGGCGCCGCAGCACATTGTAGTCAGTCCTCAGAATGATGAACACAACCAGACTCTCAGATACAGAGAAGGCAGAGATGACCAAAACCATTGCATGGACGCAGTCGAATTGAAGTGTTTTTAGGGCTGGACTTCAGAATGAAGTTGCCTACGTATCCCAAAGATGGGAATCAAGCCTTACGTAGTTCGGGGTTAAGGCACACTCGGGTATTTAACCTCTCCTTTTTATGCTCTAACTTTTGCCAAGGCGCCTGTTGCAGGTTTTCAACCTTGCGAGCTTTGTCTTTCTTTTCTTTTTCTTTTTTTCTATTCTTTTCATCTTTCTTCTTTTTTTTTGCATTTTTCTTTTCTTTTCTTTTGCATTTTTTTGTATCTTTGCATTTTTTCATTTTTGCATTTTCTTTGCTCTAACTTTTGCCTGGGTCGCCCTTCCGGGTTTTCGGCCCAGCGAGCCTCTCAAAGGGTAAAAAGTGTAACAAGTCCATGCCAAATGGTTCTGAGATTGAAGCCCTCTGTATCTAGGAGAGTGGCTGTTGTATTGACTTGCGGAAAGATCCACCTTTGGCTCTTCGAGCACATGGATATTTTTTGGCCCTTAGTTCAAGGGGTGCTTCTGCTCTAGCCTTGCAAGCTTCTTCTGATGAGGTCTGATCTTCTTGATCTGACTTTGGTGCCTCTTGTTCGAGGGCTGCTTCAAATCTTGCCACACAGGTCTTACATTGTGGTCAACCATTGAACCTTCTGAATTCAAGCTCAAGGTTCGGAAGCAAAGGGGTTGAGTCTCGAGGCTGAGAGCGATCCTAAGCTGCGCAATCTCAAGAGCGATTCCACACATGTCTTCGCAGGACCGCGCAAAATATTTTTTGAAAGTTTTTAAGAAAGCGGCAAATCGCTCGCGCTGAAGACAGTGTAGGATCAATCTGGATCAAAGCCAGGGTCCTTCTCAATACTCACGCTAACAAGCATGATTTCATTCATTAAGGGCTTAACACGCCTCTCTTTCTCTCAAATTGATCAAAATTTTGCAAATCCCGAGGAATTCCTTCCTCTTCGTTTTCACCGCAGTGTTCAAAAAAAAGTTTTGAAAAACTCAGGTCATTACAATGACTTCAAGGCATAAGAGAGCAGGTGGAATGCACTGCCATTTCATTCAAAATCTGGCATAACTAGCACACGGCAGAAGCAAACGTGAGCGCGTGAAAAACACTGCTGTTTCATTCAAAATCTGTTGGTACGACTGGCTCCCTGGCGGAAACAGACTCAAAACAAAACGAAAAGACAAACACAAAACAAAACAAAATGGTGATGCCCTAGGTAACACCCCCGGACTCACCCGACTCTTATACAACAGGACTAACTCGATACAACAAAACAGACCCAAAACAAAAGAGACTAACTCAAAACACAACAACAAGACTGACTCAAAACAAAAGGACAGAATCAAAACAAAACAATGAGATTGACCCAATACCCAAGTCAGAAAGCACAAAAACTGGTATTTGCACATTGCTCAGAACCGTGCGTGCCATTCCCACGTCTGGAGTAATCTGAGTGCCATCTGCAGGTGGTTCATCCCTCGGTCACATCGTCTTATCCCCCACAAGTTCACTGATCAAGTGCCGATAGACTTTGTAGGACCCGGTGCGGGGATGACTCTGTTGTCGATCAGATCTTGTATTTCGTGGTGAAGACGAAAGCACATGTCAGTGTCGTGGCCAGCTCGCTGATGGAAGGCACAGTAGTCGGCTGGGTTGTGTGAGAGAGGGAGGTTCTTCGGTAGTGGCTGCGGCTCCAGGGGCTTCAGATGCCCTTTCTTGATCAAAACCCCCAGAACTTTGGATAGGGGCATGTATAGTGGAGTGAACACCCTTTGGCCCTGAGGTGGGTTTTTGGCTATTTGCGAGCTAGCTCCGGACACACCGGTGAATGGGGTAGTCTTTTTTGATGTGGTGGTGGTAACCGTGTCCACTTCGGAAGATCTTGCAGCCGCATCACCGCTTGTGCCTGTGTTGTTGTTGCGGTTGAAGGTTCTCCGGGGCTGCTCCCTATCCTGGTCCGAAAAAAGGCCCTGTTTCATTGCATCCTCAATTTGCATCCCCATCTCGTGTAGATCTGCAAAGGTGGGAAAGGGGATGACAATCATTTTCAGCATCAGCTTTGGTTGGAGATTGCGCACAATCATCCTGATCTGGTCTTTATCAGTGGGCCTCAAAGTCATCATCGATGCCTTCGCCCTCCATCGAGTTACAAAATCTGAGAAAGTTTCCTTGGCTTCTTGCCTTGTCGTCTCGAGATCACGAGTTGTAATCTCGATCTGGGTATTGTACGAGTATTGTGCGACAAAGGCCTCAGCCATTTCATCCCAATTCCTTTTGACCTCATCTTCTAGTTTCGCATACCAATTGGAAGCTATCCCTGACAAGGTTCGGCCGAATAGTGAAAGTTTTTGTGGTCTGGTTAGGCCCATTGGCCGCAATACATCTGAAAATAACCGAAGGTGGACCATGGGATCATCGGACCCATCGAAACGATCAATCTGGGGCATTTTGAATCTTTCCGGCAATGTTACGGCCTCATCGGTATATCCGTCCTCGATATCCGGAATAGCCTTGACTCCTTGGGATTTCTTAAACATTTTTTCCAACTTACTCAGCTTCAGCGCTGTGGGGTCCGCTTCGAACTCAAAGGGAGAGTCCGGGACATTGATAAGCGTGGGCGCCTTGGATAGCTGTGGTAGAATCGGGGGCGGAGCTGGCCCCGTTGGAAGGCCTGTATCCTCTTGGACATTTTGGACATTTGGCGTCTCTTCGGGTATCGGGACCCTTGGTGGGGGAGGAGCCTGATGCGAAGCAGATGCCCCGGCTTGCTGCTGTAGCTTGGTTATTAGCTCTGCCTGTTGGGCCATGATCACAGCCTGTTGCTTAGCGAATTCCGATTGGCGGACAGCATCTTGCTGCATGAGTTTCATACTTTCTTGCATCTGGCGCATCATTGCCTCCATCCCTGATGTGTTCTGCTGATCCATCTAACTGACTGGTATCTATCCCTGCAGTAGAAACTGGGACCTCAGCCTGACTGTTCACTGGTGGGGTGGATAAAGGCCACTAATCTGGTAACTGCTGAACTGGTGATTTGTGCCTGACTGGCCCTTTTACCCTGTCTCTGGCAAAGGAACACTGATTGCCCTTAAACTGAATCTCTGACCTGACAAAGTCTATCAGCACAAGTTCGATGAACCTCGGGGGATATCAGAGCCTTCTGAAGCTATGGTTCTAGAACTACCTAGCAAAAGAGAAAACATGCAGCATCTCAGCCTGATTTCACCAGAACAGATACGAACAAAGCTGAATGAGTGTGCTCTCTACTGAATTCTGCCCCAAAATTCTGCCTGTAAGTTGATACCCTTAGGTAAAACTGATTCCACCAAATACTGATGCCCGCAGGCCTGATACCCAAAATACTGAATTGGTGCCCGCAGGCCTCATGCTCAAACTTGTAAACTGATACATGCATTCCCTGTAGAGACGCACTCTAACAAGCACATAACAGATAAGTGAGAGCCAAAACACCCCTATGTTGGGGTTGGGTTTCCCTGTCCTATTTTGTCAGGAGCTAGGGTTTCACTACGCACGCAGCGGCTTCAAACAACCTATAAACGGGTAAGCAACCTGTCCTAGTTTGGAATGGTCACTATGGATCCGAATATGCACTAGGTCGAATGGTCAAAAAGGGTGCCCCGGTAAAACCGGGGTTTGTGTTCCCATGCTGTCAGAGCCCAGAGCCGATCAGCCTTATGGACATGACTTGACAAGACAAGCCTCCGGCAAATCGTTCGGGAATGGCATATGGCAAACACGGTGTCCTAGGCGCACCAATGCAAATGCAATGCAAAGAAACACCCAAGTGTAGTCAAAAGCAGATATCATGAGTTCGAGTCAAGTTCTCTAAATCCCCAGCAGAGTCGCCAGAAACTGTAACCACGCCCCGCGAGGGACCTCGCTACAGTTCGGACTCGATTTTGTTGCGGTTCTAAATCTTGAACCAAAGAGTCCAAATCCGGCAAATCGTTTTGAGAAAAACAGATTTTTAGAAAAGAAGTACCAAACATGGACTGCTTTGCCAGATAACAGAGTCGCCACCTAAATATTTTTTAAAATGGGAAATTTAGGAAACCCTGACTCGGTGCCAAAAGGCCACGTGTCCGTCATCACCAAAGTTGGCTCGGGAACTTGGGTACGATTAGGGAAGGTCACATCGTGAGCACCCCCTCTCGCCCGGTCAAAGACCGGCCTCTACTAACCATGATATCTGATTTTGAAAACTTTGTATGCTCTTATTCCGATTATTAGCCTAGGTTACTATGTGATGCTCGCAGCAAATAAGTATAGACCGAGTCGCCTGAATTGGAACAAAACATGGATTTGCCACCCTCAGGTGGGCTTAGGAAAGCAATGATTTTGCCACTATCTAGTGGGCTTAAAACAGTCGACGAATTGCTCCAATTCAGATAACTCAACCTCCACCCACAGGCATTCAAGGCAGTTATATCACATAAGCATTTAGCCTCATGGTAAGCATGCTATCATGGCAACACTCACACACATGCGAGGATGCTAAAGCATAAAAACTCACCGAGTACTCCAAGCCAAAACAGAAAACTGATTAGGAATCATGCATGATCCTAAATATACTGAAATGCCTAATGCAACACATGCAAAATGCAACTATAGCAGGCTCGGCTATTCTAAATATGACATGTGAAATGCAACAGCTATCATGTATTCAACTTAAAATTGAAATACAAATGCAGTTTGTATGATGCGCCGAGCCCGATGCATGCAATACAGATAAATGATGCAAACATGCTATCATACTGTATGCTAATTGAAATATGCCCTATATCTAACCATCCAAAGCGGGTAAATAAAAGGGAGAAAGAAATGGGGGTTGGAAGACATACATCACACTCACACACCCTTATTACAACATTGCCCTCGCGCAGAGGGTCCGAATAAATATACAGTCCGAATAAAAGAATATACAGTCCGGAAATAAATATACAAATTTCTAATTAATTGACAAATTAATTAATAAAAAACAGTAAAACTGGCGTGCAAGCCAGGGACTGCCTTGCTTCTGATAGATGCCGCCTGTTGGGCTGCCTGGCGCGGAAATCCACTGGGATGCCCCGATTAGCCTCTGTTTGCAGTGTTTCTCGAAATGCGCGCCGAATTCTGAAAAGTTGCTAACTCTGGATTTTGCTGCAACAGAGAGCAGGAAAAAGGGGCACAGCAGTGTATTTCACAAATATATGCATGCCTCGATCCTCGTGCCACCAATCACGCATACCGATGCATGATGGCCGAGGAACCGAATTGCACAACTCAATATAGGATGAATGTAGAGGAATCGGAGTACGGAATGTACCTCGTTTCCCGTGCGATATGCATGATATGCATGAAATGCAACTAAGATACAGCCTAGTATGCGCAATGCCGATGAAAATGAGATGAAAATGAGATGCCTCGAAAAGCGTGCACGTGGGTACGCAAATCGAGGCGATGATATGAAATGCAAATCGGGTAAAACCGAAGTGCCTCGAAATGCGTGCACACGGGCACGCAAACCGAGGCGATGATATGAAGTGCAAATCGAATAAAACCGAAGTGCCTCGAAATGCGTGCACACGGGCACGCAAACCGAGGCGATGATGAAATGGAAATCGGATAAAACCGAAGTGCCTCGAAATGCGTGCACACGGGCACGCAAATCGAGGCGATGATATGAAATGCAAATCGGGTAAAACCGAAGTGCCTCGAAATGCGTGCACACGGGCACGCAAACTGAGGCGGAGATGGAATGCAAATCGGATAAAACTGAAGTGCCTCGAAATGCGTGCACACGGGCACGCAAACCAAGGCGGAGATAAAAGATGAAAATCGGACACAACCGAAGTGCCTCGAAATGCGCGCCGACAGGCACGCAAACCGAGGCGATGATAAAATGCAATGAAATGGCACACGGAATGCCGCGATGGGCTTACACCAACATGGGAGAGCCTCAGCTCACTCACATAGGAGGCCGTCGGATAAAAATAAAGTGCCTCGAAATGCGTGCACACGGGCACGCAAACCGAGGCGAAGGCATACACAATGCCATGACGTGGAAAATGCAGATTGGGCTTACACTAACATGAGAGGACCTCAGCCCCACTCACATAAGCTGCCGTCGGATAAAAAATGAAGTGCCTCGAAATGCGTGCACACTGGCACGCAAACCGAGACAATGATAAAGAAGCGTGAAAATGCAAATTGGGCTTACGCCAACATGAGAGGGCCTCAACCACACTCACATAGGCTGCCGTCGGATAAAAAAAGAAGTGCCTCGAAATGCGTGCACACGGGCACGCAAACCGAGACAATGATAAAGAAGCATGAAAATACAAATTGGGCTTACGCCAACATGAGAGGGCCTCAACCACACTCACATAGGCTGCCGTCGGATAAAAAATGAGGTGCCTCGAAGTGCGTGCACACGGGCACGCAAATCGAGGCAATGCATTAAGGCATGAAATGACATGGGAAATGATATGCAAGCATGCGAACCATATTTCAGCACCTAAATGAAGGGGGAAACAGCCCCGGAACAATTCGAAACGACACCCGAAGCATGCAATCTTCCCGAAAATGTGAAATTAAGCCCCGAAATGGCCTATAGCCATGCTATACATGCAAAGTATGATCATGGCAGCAATAACAGTAGCAAGGCAGTCCCAAATATGGCATTTTTTCAGTAATAAACATGGCCAAAATGCAAGCATAGATATGGCAACAATAGCTCGCAAGAATACGGTAAAAAAGAGGATTTTCAAAGCAAGTAGTATATAGAAAATTCAAATAGAAAAATTTTCTTCTACAACACTGAAGAGGGCCCAAAAATAAGCATATGTTCAGTTTATGGCAACCCCAAAATCAGAATAAAATCATGCTAACAATTCCATGCAAAATGGAGCTCAAAAAAAGGGCTATAACAAGAGACATGCAAAGCACACACCAAATGACAAAATTTTATTAATGAGACATATAAAGGGGGTCAAAATAAGACCAAAGTCAGTAGGGGTCGAAGTCCCAAAAACAAATAGAAATAGGTCAAAAATTGCATACAAAATGTGGCACATTTGATGAAATTTGAAGGAGGTGGTAGATACAATGGCCAAATGAAGTTGAGCTCCTCTAAAATGTTGTATAGGGGCTCAAAATAAGCAAGAAAGCAGTAGGGGTCGGACCCCTAAAAACCAACACAAATAGGTCAAAAATTGCATGCAAAAATGTGACCAACTTGGTGAATATTGAAGGAACTAGTATATAGAAATACCAAATGAAGTTGAGCCCTTCTACAATGTTGTAGAGGGGCTCAATATGAGCACAAAAGCAGTAGGGGTCGGAGCCCCAATTCTCAACCAATTAGAGTATAAAAAAAGATCAAGAAAAAGCCCTAAAAGTTAGTTTTGAATACTTACCCTTGAAGACTTGTCTTTCTTTGCTTCTTGGCTTTGGTTTGTAGCTTCTCAACCTCTGAAATTCACTTCCTAGCTGCTGGAATCGAAGTTGGAATGGTGAGGCTAGGTGTTGGTGAAGGAATCAAGCAAGACTTGAAGAAATTTGGAGCTTTTTTGCTATGAAAATGGAAGTTTTTGCTCAAGTGTTCTTGAAGGATTTTTTTCTCCTCCCAAAATGAGGCTTGGCCAGCTTCTAGAATGGACAAGAGAGAGGGCCAAAAGGGTTTAAATATCTTGCCTCAAATATCTAGATATTTTGAGGGCAAAATATCTAGATATTTTGAGGGCAAAAAGAAAAGATTTTGTTCGGCCACGAAGTGGGTATCTGAGACCGCAGTGTTCTTCGGAATGATGAAACAGAGGTACCTGCCAAAATTGAACAAAAACCGATGCAAAACGAAAGCTCGGGGACCAAAACCGCGCGGGGTCCCGAAAATGGGCTGCCGGGCACCGGAAGTGGTGTTCGGCTGCGAAGTGGGTTTCTGAGACCCCAGTGTCCCTTGAAAGGACCAAATAGAGGTCTCCGCCAAAAACTGGAGAAAACGGATGCGAAATGAATGCTCGGGACCAAAACCGCGCAGTTTGGGGTCCCGAAAATGGGCTGCCGGGCACCGGAAGTGGTGTTCGGCTGCGAAGTGGATTTCTGAGACCCCAGTGTCCCCCGGAAGGACTAAACAGAGGTGTCTGCCAAAAATGAACAGACATCGATGCAAAATGAATGCTCGGGGCCAAAACCGCGTGGTTCGGGATCCCGAAAATGGGCTGCCGGGCACCGGAAGTGGTGTTCGGCTGCGAAGTGGGTATCTGCGACCCCAGTGTCCCTCGGAAGGACCAAACAGAGGTGTCTGCCAAAAATGAACAGATATCGATGCAAAATGAATACTCGGGGCCAAAACCGCGTGGTTCGGGATCCCGAAAATGGGCTGCCGGACACCGGAAGTGGTGTTCGGCTGCGAAGTGGGTCTCAGAGACCCCAGTGTCCCTCGGAAGGACCAAACAGAGGCACTTTCCAAAAACCGGAGAAATCAGAGATGGTTGGGCGATCCCGAGCTGAGGCACACGGCCTGACGGCTCCGAAAACCGGGAACCGGGCTCCGAAACGGGCAATATGGCCTACGGCCACGAAAAGTAGCTCACGGCCACCGGGAGATAGCCTACAGGACCACTCCCTTCCCTCAGGAAAGAAAACAGAGAAAATCGAGTCTAGTTCGCAAACCGAGACAAGGCACGAAAGAGGGTTCGGTAGTCCGGAGGCAGGGCGCACGGCCGCGACTCTGAGACTTCTGAACGAGCACAGTATGCAACATCACCGAGCGCTCAATCGGTGACGTCTGAGTCTTAAGGTCGGTCAAAAATGGGGTGTCTACATTAAGCCGCAAAGTAGACCGAGCTCCAGACCTCACTCCGACCGTGGTGACCGTCTTTACACTTGGACCGAGCTACCACTCTTCACTCTGACCATGGTGACCGTCTCCACACTTGGACCGAGCTACCACTCTCCACTCCGACCGTGGTGACCGTCTTTACACTTGGACCGAGCTACCACTCTCCACTCCGACCATGGTGACCGTCTCCACACTTGGACCGAGCTACCACTCTCCACTCCGACCGTGGTGACCGTCTTTACACTTGGACCGAGCTAACACTTGGATCGCGGCTGACACCTCTACCTCGGCTGACCCTTTTACCTCGGCTGATATCTTTACCTCGGCTAACATTGCGGTCAACCAAGTTACTTCGGCTCTTCTCTCTGATTGAATACCTTGCTTGGTAGCTCGGCCATAGCATTGACTGCCACTAGGAAGTAGCTAAGTCCCGTAGCTAGGTCCCGTGGCTAGGTCTCATAGCTAGGCCGCGTAGCTAGGTCCAATAGCTTGGTCCCGTAGCTAGGTCTTGTAGCTCGGTCTCGTAGTTAGGTCCTGTAGCTCGGTCTCGTAGTTAGGTCCTGTAGCTCGGTCTCGTAGCTAGGTCCTGTAGCACGGTCTCGTAGTTAGGTCTCGTAGCTAGGTTTCATAGCTCGGCCCAACTTGTTTACAAATTACCCTCTCACTTCCATATATTGTGCAAAATATATTTTTCACATAGAAGGGTAAAAATATAAATTAGCATTGTCTATTAATAATGTTAATTGTATTTGCATTGAGTGCTGCCATTAGTATCCCATCAATTATTTTGAACTCTCTATTTTTTAGTTTTTGTATTGTTATTTTTTATTACAATAATAATCTCAAATGAAATTACTAAAAAGGACATCAATAATTTTGGGACATCCCATCTTACAATTAAAATCCACACATCCACTACATCATGAGTTTGGATTTATGAGAGCACCCACCTCCATCACCTCTCATCCATCTTCTCCAAATCCCACCTTCAAAATCTATCTACTCTCAAAACCTTAAAGACCCTTTGGCGGCAATATTCAGACAACAACGATGTCAACCATTTAATTATATACACCTCTCCGGCAATGACAATGAGTAGAAATTTTTCCGGCAACCACAACTCCATGAGACGAGAGAAGTACAATAATAAAACTCAGAAATAGCTTTAATGGTGTTTTTAGCTCAGAGGAGATTGGCCTTGTAAGAGTAAGTTTTTTGAAAAAAATGACAAAAATAATAAAAACTATTCGTCATTTTTTCGAGACTAATGAACTCCCAAACATATGACCGAAATTCGGGAATACATGCCTGAACATTGTTTATTTGCTCGGGAACAGGTAATCGAACATTTCTTATTTGTTCGGGAACAAATAACCGAAGCAGCAGCAGAAGTAGACAAATAAAGGAGGTTGCACCACCCTTGGGTGGTCAACCGGTGAGTGAAATCCTGCCCAGTTTTGCTTACATAGAGGGTATACAAGTATAGTGTGGCCATGGATGAATGATAGAAAACCAACTAGAGAAACTTGAAAGTGGATTGTGTTGTGTGTATGAAAAGAGGTAATATGAAAAAAAATCAAATGGATTGACAAACCTTATAATGAAGCAGAGAAAAAAATTTTTAATCACCACAAATTTTTTCCACTAATTTTGGGAGGTTCCATCGTCGTGGGTTTTGTTAGGATTTTTGTGTGAGAGACTGTTTGGGGTGTGTGGGTGTGCATTTGAATGAGTGGAATATTTTTACAAAGATAATTTTGGTACTACAACAAAAGTAACATATGGTGACGAAAAGTAATGAAGAAAACAAATTTCGTCACTAAATAAGAATAATTCGTGACGAATTATAAAATTTTGTCACATATAATAAAAAAATAAAAATAATAGGTGATGAAATTTATTTTCATCAACAAATACTTCTTTTTAGGTGAGGAAAAATTAAGTTTCGTCACTGAAGGTTTTCCCACTAATTTTTTTTGGTAGCACCAAAAGTTTGAGGCTTTTGGTGAGAAAAAAAAAATTTGTCACCAATTATAAAATTATTAGGGAGGAATATATTTTCGTCACCAATAATTTTATATATATATATATATTTTGAGAAACTTGATTTAAATATTTTAAGACCATTTGGTGAGAAATATATTTTTGTCACTAATAATTTTTAATATTTTGAGACTTTTTAGTGAGGAAATTATTTTGTCACCAATTTTGGAGGGAAAATTTTGACATATTGGGCGGTAATGAAAAAAAATAGACTACTAACTCCCCCCCCTTTTTTTGTTTAACAGTTTTCCTATAGCGACCCCGGTCTTTTCCCATTTGATTGTTGTATCCGGACTTATGTTCCGTGGTTTCCGTTGTCATATTGTTGTTGTTGTTGCCCTTTAATTCTTCAGTTGTGAGTTATAGGATTTGTTGGGCAGGTAGATTGCAGGTTGGTTGGGTTTAGAAACCAAGTGTTGATGTCCAGTTTTCGGCTTGGTCGCTCGAGCAAGCTTTTCTTCGCTCGAGCGAGGCTTTTGTTTTTGGTCCGTCGCTCGAGCGAGCCTTTCTTGGCTCGAGCGAGGATTGCGTCCAGTGCTAGACCTGAGAGCAGTGTTAGCTGGCTCGAGCGAGCTTCTCTTCGCTCGAGCGAACTATTTTGTCCTTCGCTCGAGCGAGCTTTTATTGGCTCGAGCGAGGCTTTTCTGTGTCTGGTCGCTCGAGCGACCAGGTCTTCGCTCGAGCGAGCCTATGTTGTTTAAATACGCAGCAGCGTGGTTCAGATCAGTTTTTCAGCCCCTTTTCAGTTTCAAAAACCCTAGGTTACGAGTTTTCTCTCTCCCAACTCATCTTCTCTCCTTGGTTTGATCTAGTTAGGGTGTGTTTTTACCCTAGTTGCTTTACAAATAAGATAGAGGAGAGTGAGGGCTTTCATTTAATCTGAGCAATTGTTGGTTTGGAGCACTTTGAAGTTTGGGCATCATCTTCATCTTCTTCTTTTGAGTTATATCTTCGAGGTAGGGATTTCCTACTCCATTTATACGTTTTAATCCTAAGTAGTGGTATTTTGGTATGTGGGGGTAGTTTGGTAATTTTGGGAGAAACCTTAGGGTTTGTCATAGATTAATTTATATAATTAATTTCAAGGAATATTGTGATATTAGGTTTAATTCATGAGATTGGGGAAACTTAGTGATTTAACTATGTAATTGGGTAGTTTAAATACTTACCTATGAGAATGATGAAATTTCATTGTGTTGTTATATTTATTTCTTGTTTAGAAATAATTGTTTTGGGCTATCGGTGGAGGATAGCCATTGATTGTTGTAGACCTTGCATGCGGCTTAGGGATAACTGAAATTGAGTCATTTATTTGACTGTTGAATTAATACAGAATATTCGTGTATTGATTATGTGATGTATATGACAAGTATTGATTATGTTGCATATGCATTTTGTTTTGGAGGAGATAGGGGATGAACTCCACGGTTTAGGGGAAGATAGGGGATAGACCTCTAAACCGGATTTGTTGGGAGGAGATAGGGGATTGACTCCAATAGCATCACTTATGTGTGTGCTTATCGATAATAGAAGTATTTCTAATTGTTATTGATATGATACATCACCAAAATGTGTATCAGTTGGGAAGTATGGAAGTGAATTTGATTGAGATTGTTATAACACCAGCATGTGTGTTTATTTTGTAGTAAGAAAGGTTTAACCTGATTTGTTATACTTGTTGAGTTGTTTGGCCAGGTTCTGAGCCATGTCTGTATAAACGGAAAGTATATTGTGTCATAGACCATGTGTTATAGACAACGTAGACATTCGTGTCATAAAAACTTTAAATTGATTATCTTGTGTTAACCATATATCGGGTGCTACTGCTTTAGTTAATTCTTATGCTTGGTTTAGTATTTCTCTACTGGGCTGTGGCTCACCCTATATGGGAACTTCATTTTCAGGTTCAGGTGGTTCACAACCTCCAAAGACTTAGCTTGGGAGGATTTGGACTTGAAGACTTGCTTTATATGTTTTATTTGTTTTATTTGAACTATGTAAACATTCAAGCCTAAGGCTTTATGTGTTTTGAGTTAGAACTCATGGAATTGTGTCCAAGTGTTGGCTTGGCAAGATGTAAGCCCGTAGGGCATTTATTTTTGATGTTTTATTTTCGTAATACTCTGATGATTGAAATAATACCATGTTTTCTTTTATTAATGCATGTTAATATTATGTATTATGGGTTTATTTTTGAGGGCGTGACAACTTGGTATCAGAGCGTACCGGGTTCGAATACTTTGGGTACGTGGGAAGTGATTAGAATCACAATGGGTTCGTCTCGTTTGATAGAGACCTAGTGTAATGATTACATGCTTATTTGATAACATGTTTATGTGATTATGTGGGTATGGAATGTAGTTTCTCGGATGTTGATTGGACCCTTGAGCCTCTGAAAGTCTTGTTGGAAAGGCACTTGATCAATGTTGTTTCCAATCGGAACTTTAGTGACGCCTCGGGACTATCATTATCCAGGAATGAAATTCGTAGGTGCTTATGTGATTATGTGCTTACGTGGTGTGATTTATTGTTGTCCAATGTATTAGGACGCGAGTGTCATAGTTTTGGCATATTATTTAGAGTGCTAACGTCTTTGTTTCCTTTATTAGGATGTCAGGACGAGGACGAGGTCGTGGTAGGCGTGGTAGGCAGGCCAGGCAGGAAATGCCTATACCGGAGGAAATTCCGGCAGTTCAGGAGGGTGTTGGCCAGGCCAATGTGGCCAAGACAGTAGGCCAGCAGGCTATGGGCGCTTTAGCCCGAGAGATAGCAGGGGCATTCAGGGAGTCAGTAGGCATTCTCCGAGCTAAGAATCAGGCTCCGGTTGTTGTTGCGGATACAGGACCCTCCTTTCTGAAGAGGGAGTTTTTCCGGTCTAATCCGGATGAATTTGTGGGTGATCCAAAAGAGCCGCTTAAAGCAGATGAATGGCTCGAACAGACAACGAAAACGTTTCAGATGCTTGGCATCGAAGACGAGGGGTTGAAGGTGACCTTGGCATCTTTCCAGCTTAAGGGGGATGCGGGTCAATGGTGGAAGTTCACCAAGGGTCGTATTGGAGGTACTTGGAAGGCTTTTGTTGACGCTTTTCAGGAGAAGTTCTTGTCTCCAACTGTTCAGGAGAAGTTGAGAGATCAGTTCTGCCATCTTGAGCAGAACAGTTTATCAGTGGCCGAGTTTGAGGTGGCATTCACTAGTTTGTCCAGGTTTGCACCTGAGTTGGTGGCGACTGAGGAGTGTCGTTGCATTGAGTTTGAGAAGAAGTTGAGGCGGGGCCTCATGCTGAGAGTTGTTGGGTCTATGATTTGAGATTTTGGGCGTTTGGTTGATGCAGCAGCCCATACTGAGACTATGATGCAGGAAGAGGGGGAAAGGCAGAAAGGCTCCAAGAGGAGTCAGGATGGTCAGAGTGATGGCAGGAGGCAGAGAGGTTTCACTCCTCAGCAACCTCAGAGTAGTTTTTCTAGATCAACTTTTCCAGTGCAGAGTGCTAGTTCTGGGAAAGGCAGTCAGGGAGATATTACCTGTTTCAAGTGTGGCCAGCTGGGCCACAAGTCTCCAGTTTGTCCTCAGAGGGGAGGAGTTCAGAGAGCAGCATCTTCTTCGGCTCGATCTCAGAGCCAGAGTCAGGGCAGAGGCCAGCCGCTTTCTTGTTTTCAGTGCGGTCAGCCGGGGCACATGAAAAGGTTTTGCCCACAGTTGGGGGGCACGTCTGGTGCATCTAGTTCAAGGCAGACTCAGAGTCAGCTACCTACTCAGTCAGTTCAGACCTCGAGGGCCAATCAGGGGGCTTCTTCGTCCCAGTCTGTACAGCAGTCTTCTGCTCCGAGGGGTGAGCAGGGTGATCAGAGGTCGTCTGGGCGCGTGTATGCTGTTACCGCACAGGACCTTGTACCGACTCCGTCGGTTGTGAGAGGTACCTTCTTGTTTTGCAATTCAGTTGCTAGTGTTTTGATCGATACGGGTGCATCTCATTCGTTTGTGTCTACTGCATTCGCATCTATTTTGGAGTTGGAGTTTGCACAGTTAGCATCTCTTATTTGTGTAGTGTCACCTCTTGGGGGTGAATTGATTTTGAAACAAGGAGTTAGGGGTTGTGATATAGAGGTCGATGGTCATAGAATCCCTTTTTCTTTTGTGGTTATGCCCATGAAGGGCTTCGATGTTATTTTAGGTATGGACTGGTTATCGTCATACCGGGCATTTATTGATTGCTATCGTCAGAGGGTCACTTGTTGTACCGTTAGCGGAGAACATTTTCATTTTCTGGGCGACAGAGTTGGTAGTGTTTTGCCACCGGGGTATGATCCGCGAGGGCGGAGTGAGCTTAGTGGTCTACTTGCTAGCTTTGAGAGTAGTGAGTGTGATGAGACCCAGATTGTGTTACCAAGGGTGGTTTGTGAGTACTCGGACGTCTTTCCCGAGGATCTTGTTAGTTTGCCACCTCATCGAGAGATTGAGTTCTCCATTGATTTAGTGCCCGGCACGGCGCCGATTTCTATGGCACCTTACCGTTTTGCTCCAGCCGAGTTAGTTGAATTAAAGGTTCAACTCCAGGAGTTGTTAGATAAGGGCTATATCCGTCCTAGTGTTTCGCCGTGGGGAGCACCGGCCCTCTTTGCTAAGAAGAAAGGTGGTGCTTTGAGATTGTGTATTGATTACAGGAAATTGAATCGGGTTACGGTTAAGAATAAGTACCCTATGCCTCGTATAGATGATCTGTTCGATCAGTTGAAGGGTTCCCGTTGTTTCTCTAAGATAGACTTGAGATCAGGTTATCATCAGTTGAGAGTCAGGGAGGAGGATATTCCGAAGACGGCATTCCGTACGTGGTATGGCCACTATGAGTTTCTGGTGATGCCGTTTGGGCTCACCAATGCACCGGCAGTGTTTATGGATTTGATGAACCGGATCTTCCGTGAATTCTTAGATCGTTTTGTGGTCGTCTTTGTGGACGACATTCTGATTTATTCACCTTCGAGGGAGGAGCACGAGGAACACTTGAGAGTGGTGCTTGAGTTACTTAGAGCCCATAAGCTTTATGCTAAGTTTGGGAAGTGTGAATTCTGGCTAGAAGAGGTGAAGTTTTTAGGCCACGTAGTTTCTGGGAAAGGGGTGTCTGTTGATACATCCAAGATTGAGGCAGTGCAAGATTGGGCACAGCCTAAGAGTGTGTTTGAGATCCGCAGTTTTCTGGGATTAGCTGGGTACTATCGCCGATTTGTGAAGGATTTCTCCAAGTTAGCTTCACCGTTGACTAGATTGACTCGGAAGGGAGTCAAATTTGTATGGAGTGAGACTTGTGAAAAGTCGTTTCAGGAGTTGAAGGTTAGATTGACCACCGCTCCGGTCTTGATTATTCCGGAGAGAGGGTTAGGTTATGCAGTTTACTGTGACGCCTCACGAGAGGGCCTGGGTTGTGTGTTGATGCAAGAGGGGAAAGTGGTTGCCTATGGCTCACGTCAGTTGAAAATTCATGAGAAGAATTACCCTACGCACGACTTAGAGTTAGCAGCGGTAATATTTGCCTTGAAGATTTGGAGGCATTATCTGTATGGTGAGAAATTTGAGGTATTCTCCGATCATAAGAGTCTGAAATATCTGTTCACACAGAAAGACTTGAACTTGAGGCAGAGGAGGTGGATGGAGTTCATTGAGGATTATGACTTTGAGTTACACTATCATCCGGGAAAGGCCAATGTTGTGGCCGATGCCCTTAGCAGGAAATCTGTTGGTGACGTAGCTAGTATAGCCATCCGAGAGTGGGAGATGTTGGGTGCACTTGGGGAGTTTGATTTGCTTCTGGGTGAATCCGTTGAGGTTGCAGCCTTGTTTTCTGTTGTTGCGCAGCCTACACTTGTGACTCGAGTGTTAGAGGCTCAGAGGGGTGATCTTGAGGTAGAATCTCTCCGAGAGAAGATTTCCAGTGGGAAGGTTGAGAAGGGTTTAGCGGTGTATCCCGACCTGAGTGTGAGATACCGAGACCGTTTGTTTGTGCCGGAGTCTTGCCGAGAGGAGGTACTCCGAGAGTTTCATCATTCGCGCCTTGCGGTGCATCCGGGAGGCACTAAGATGTATCGGGATTTGGGTCGCCAGTTTTGGCGGCGGGGTATGAAGAGAGATGTGGCAGCTTTCGTATCTAAGTGCCTTACTTGTCAGCAAGTGAAGGCCGAGCATCAGAGGCCAGCGGGTTTGTTGCAACCCTTGCCTATTGCCGAGTGGAAGTGGGAGCATGTCACTATGGACTTCGTTGTGGGTCTTCCGAGGACTCAGCGGGGTAGTGATGTTATTTGGGTGGTTGTAGACTGGTTGACGAAGTCAGCACACTTCATTCCTATGCGTGTTAGAGATTCGGTAGATCATCTTGCCGACTTATATATCCGGGACATAGTGAGGTTGCACGGGGTTCCAGTGACGATCGTCTCAGATAGAGATCCTCGTTTTACTGCTAGGTTGTGGCAGAGTTTGCAGAGTGCTTTAGGCACTAAGTTGACTTTTAGCACGGCTTATCATCCTCAGACTGACGGGCAGTCCGAGCGTACTATTCAGATCCTTGAGGATATGCTTCGGGGTTGTGTTCTCGACTTTAGTGGGTCGTGGGAGAGGCACTTACCATTAGTGGAGTTTGCCTACAACAACAGCTTTCAGTCTAGTATCGGTATGGCACCGTTTGAGGCCTTGTATGGCCGACCGTGTAGATCTCCTGTTTGTTGGGCCGAGGTGGGTGATGCACCTTTGTTGGGTCCGGAGTTGGTGAGGGAAACGACGGAGAAAGTTGAGCTTATCCGTAGGAGGCTCGTTACAGCCCAGAGTCGTCAGAAATCTTATGCTGACCGTAGGAGGAGACCTTTGGTGTTTGAGGTGGGTGATCATGTCTTTCTGAAGATATCACCCAAACGAGGTTTGATGAGGCTTGGGAAGAGCGGGAAATTGTCCCCTCGGTTTATTGGGCCTTTTGAGATCCTTGAGAGGATTGGCGAGGCTGCTTATCGTTTAGCTTTGCCACTGCAGTTATCCGGAGTTCATGACATGTTTCATGTGAGTATGCTTCGGAAATATGAGCCAGATCCGTCACATGTGTTGGATTGGACTGATTTAGTTGTTGATGAGGATGTCTCGTATGAGGAGAGACCGGTACGGGTTTTGGATAGGCGGGATTAAGTTTTGCGTGGCAAGACCATCCCTTTAGTGAAAGTTTTGTGGAAGCATCACGGAGTGGAGGAAGCCACTTGGGAACGCGAGTTGGAAGTCCGTGAGAAATATCCGGATTTGTTTATTGATTTGTAATCTTGTACTTAGATTATATAATATTGCGGAACTTGAGAATTCTATATATGTCTTAAGTCGGAAAACATTGAGAATGTTTTGATTTAATGTTAACATTTTGAAACTTGCCTCATAATGGGAGTAGAATATAACATTTATATGTTGAATATGTTGTTTATATCATGGAATTGAATATGATATGGAAATTGTTAACATTGAAAGGGTTAATCCATTATATTGATGCAGGTTAAAATATATGTTGATTTATACATACTGTGAGATGCCTCTTGATAAGAGATGAAGTGACTGTTATTGGGTCAAGTGTTGTTTATTGTTTTATAATATCATTGGGAATTGAAAAAAAAAAAAAAAAAACCTGTTTTTACAAACTTATGCTTAATTTCGGGGACGAAATTCTTTTAAGGGGGGGAGGTTATAGCGACCCCGGTCTTTTCCCATTTGATTGTTGTATCCGGACTTATGTTCCGTGGTTTCCGTTGTCATATTGTTGTTGTTGTTGCCCTTTAATTCTTCAGTTGTGAGTTATAGGATTTGTTGGGCAGGTAGATTGCAGGTTGGTTGGGTTTAGAAACCAAGTGTTGATGTCCAGTTTTCGGCTTGGTCGCTCGAGTGAGCTTTTCTTCGCTCGAGCGAGGCTTTTGTTTTTGGTCCGTCGCTCGAGCGAGCCTTTCTTGGCTCGAGCGAGGATTGCGTCCAGTGCTAGACCTGAGAGCAGTGTTAGCTGGCTCGAGCGAGCTTCTCTTCGCTCGAGCGAACTGTTTTGTCCTTCGCTCGAGCGAGCTTTTATTGGCTCGAGCGAGGCTTTTCTGTGTCTGGTCGCTCGAGCGACCAGGTCTTCGCTCGAGCGAGCCTATTTTGTTTAAATACGCAGCAGCGTGGTTCAGATCAGTTTTTCAGCCCCTTTTCAGTTTCAAAAACCCTAGGTTACGAGTTTTCTCTCTCCCAACTCATCTTCTCTCCTTGGTTTGATCTAGTTAGGGTGTGTTTTTACCCTAGCTGCTTTACAAATAAGATAGAGGAGAGTGAGGGCTTTCATTTAATCTGAGCAATTGTTGGTTTGGAGCACTTTGAAGTTTGGGCATCATCTTCATCTTCTTCTTTTGAGTTATATCTTCGAGGTAGGGATTTCCTACTCCATTTATACGTTTTAATCCTAAGTAGTGGTATTTTGGTATGTGGGGGTAGTTTGGTAATTTTGGGAGAAACCTTAGGGTTTGTCATAGATTAATTTATATAATTAATTTCAAGGAATATTGTGATATTAGGTTTAATTCATGAGATTGGGGAAACTTAGTGATTTAACTATGTAATTGGGTAGTTTAAATACTTACCTATGAGAATGATGAAATTTCATTGTGTTGTTATATTTATTTCTTGTTTAGAAATAATTGTTTTGGGCTATCGGTAGAGGATAGCCATTGATTGTTGTAGACCTTGCATGCGGCTTAGGGATAACTGAAATTGAGTCATTTATTTGACTGTTGAATTAATACAGAATATTTGTGTATTGATTATGTGATGTATATGACAAATATTGATTATGTTGCATATGCATTTTGTTTTGGAGGAGATAGGGGATGAACTCCACGGTTTAGGGGAAGATAGGGGATGGACCTCTAAACCGGATTTGTTGGGAGGAGATAGGGGATGGACTCCAGTAGCATCACTTATGTGTGTGCTTATCGATAATAGAAGTATTTCTAATTGTTATTGATATGATACATCACCAAAATGTGTATCAGTTGGGAAGTATGGAAGTGAATTTGATTGAGATTGTTATAACACCAGCATGTGTGTTTATTTTGTAGTAAGAAAGGTTTAACCTGATTTGTTATACTTGTTGAGTTGTTTGGCCAGATCTGAGCCATGTCTGTATAAACGAAAAGTATATTGTGTCATAGACCATGTGTTATAGACAACGTAGACATTCGTGTCATAAAAACTTTAAATTGATTATCTTGTGTTAACCATATATCGGGTGCTACTGCTTTAGTTAATTCTTATGCTTGGTTTAGTATTTCTCTACTGGGCTGTGGCTCACCCTATATGGGAACTTCATTTTCAGGTTCAGGTGGTTCACAACCTCCAAAAACTTAGCTTGGGAGGATTTGGACTTGAAGACTTGCTTTATATGTTTTATTTGTTTTATTTGAACTATGTAAACATTCAAGCCTAGGGCTTTATGTGTTTTGAGTTAGAACTCATGGAATTGTGTCCAAGTGTTGGCTTGGCAAGATGTAAGCCCGTAGGGCATTTATTTTTGATGTTTTATTTTCGTAATACTTTGATGATTGAAATAATACCATGTTTTCTTTTATTAATGCATGTTAATATTATGTATTATGGGTTTATTTTTGAGGGCGTGACATTTCCTCTCTCTCTCTCTCTCTCTCTCTCTCTCTCTCTCTCTCGCGAAACAAAACAAAACACAAGTTAATTAGCTCTCTAAATAATCTATGGTGACGAAAAGTAGTGAAGAAAATAAATTTCGTGACTAAATAAGAATAATCCATGACGAATTATAAAATTTTGTCACATATAATAAAAAAGTAAATATAATAGGTGACAAAATTTATTTTCGTCAATAAATACTTCTTTTTAGGTGAGGAAAAATTAAATTTCATCACCAAAGGTTTTTCTCTAATTTTTTTGGGTGGCACCAAGATTTTGAGACTTTTGGTAGGAAAAAAATTTGTTACAAATTATAAAATTATTAGGGAGGAATATATTTTCGTCACCAATAATTTTAAATATTTTTTTTTTTGAAAATTTTGATTTTAAATATTTTGAAACTATTTGATGAGGAATATATTGAGATATTGGTGGTAATGAAAAAAAGAACCCTACTAATTCCCCTCTCCATTTTTTTTGGTGCTTCAGTTTTCCTTTCATCCCTCTCTTGCAAAACACACGCCATTTGCCTTCAACCCCCCTTTTCCTCCTTCAGCGCCGCCACCAACGTCACCCGTTCTCCTCCTTCAGTTCCGTCACTGACGTCACCGTATTTTCCTTCGAGCAATCGTCAGCACCACCTACGTCGCTTATTCGATTATTTCTCTATTTTTCTCTTTTCGGGTATGGGTCCTCTCTCTCTCTCTCTCACACACACACGCGCGCGTGCGCACACACACACACACACACACACACTCAATTTCTCTATTTTTCTATCTTTGTTTTCCCTAATTTTCAAAACTAATTTCGTTGTTTTCCCTAATTTTGAAAACTATTGAGACACGCAGTGTCCCATATATGATTTCTCAGACTGGTTATGAAGAAATGAGTGCTTGAATATAGACTTGTTAAGTTAATGACTCGTTCATGTTATTTGCTTTATATGAAATTAACAGCTACCCCCGCCCCTCCCAAAAAGAAAAAAAAATGAAATTCAACTAATGAATATATGATTCAATGAATAGAGTTTTTTTACAATTTCCAATTTGGTATATCAATTTAGCTACTTGAGACTTCCTAGAGAGTCGGTTCTGAGGGAGCCTTATGCACTGGGTATGATTTTTTCTTCAGTAAGTTAAAAGAGTGGAAAATGGAAGATAGGTATTTGAAACTCAGGTATTCCTACCTCGAGTATGGCTTGCATATTTAAATGTCTCCTACAACGCAGAACTCTAGTTTCTGTCAAGCAAGCCAAGCATATACCGGTGTATGAATTTTGTGCCTAGAAATTAACTGAATACGTGACATTAAACACATTTTGGATGTTTGCTTTTGAAATTCGTTCTCAAAAGTTTCTCTACAAGCAACCCAATAGTTACAGATCAATTTTTTACAATTCCAAAATTTTTGTAGAAAAAAGTATTAACATATTCTCAAAATTTTTGTCTTCTCACAACCAAATGTCTTTGGATGTTCAGAAAAGTGTTTCCATAAAAGTACATGAACACAACTTTCTTAGAAATTGGTACAACTTATTATACCACAATCAATCCATTTCCAGTAAAAGTCCTATACATTTTGTTTTTATTTTTATTTTTATTTTTTAAATTTAAAGCCTTTAAACTGCAAACTATATCTATTTTGCTACCTTTTCCCTACCATTAAACATTATTCCACAAGAATAAGCCATCTTCCCTTCAATCCTTCAATCCTAGTGCCTAAAAGAACACAAAACCAGAAGGCTACTATTTATGGGCATTGTTCACACAGTGCCCAAGGCAACCTCTAAAACCTAGTGTTTTTGTTTTCAGACACTGGTGTGTTTGGTAACGTTTACGTTTTCAGTTTATATTTACAAAAATTTTATAAACTGGTTTTTGTTTATTTTTAGAAAAACATAAACTACAAATGCGTTTGATAATTGACAAAATGTTTTAAAAAATTTAAAAATATAAAAAAGAGTGAGAAATGGCAAGTGGCGGCAAGTGGTGGCGGAAGACGGTGGTGGAAAGTGGTGATAGTGGGTGGTGGGTAGCTGGTGGTTGTGGGTGGTGGCGGGTGGGTGGGTGGGTGACGGTAGTGGGTGGTGGGTGGTAGCGAGTGGGTGGTGGCAGGTGGGTGGCAGGTGGCGGTGGCGGGTAGTGGCGGGTTGTGATGGTGGTGGGTGGGTGGGTGACGGTAGCGGGTGGTAAGTGGTAGCAAGTGGGTGGTGGTGGTAGGTGGGTGGCGGGTGGGTGGTGGGTGATGGTGTTGGTGGTGGTGGTGGTGGTGGTGGTGGGTGGTGGGTGGTGGTGGCGGGTGGGTGGCATGTGGCTGGTGGTAGGAGGTGGCTGGTGGTAACAGGTGGTGGATGGTGGTGGCGGGTGGGTGGTGAGTGGTAATGGCAAGTAGGTGGCGGGTGGTGGATAGTAGTGGCGGGTGGTGGGTGGTGGGTGGTGGGTGGTGGTGGTGGTGGTGGTGGTGGCGAGGGGTAGGTGGCGGCGGCGAGTGGGTGGCAGGTGGGTGGTGGGTGGTGATGGCAGAAGACGGTAGTGGAAAATGGTGGTAGGTGGTGGCTAGTGTTGGGTAGTAAAAAAAAAAAAAAACTCAAAACTTAAAACGGAAACACATTTTTTGTGTTTTCATTTTTTGGCCAAATTTATAAACTGAGACTACTGATTTATAAATCAAAATTTTACCAAACAAGTTTTTATTTAAGTTTTTAAAATTTTTGTAAATATAAACAGAAAACTGAAAACGTAAGTGTTACCAAACGGCACCTAATGTTTTGTTACACCTTTAAAACCCTAAAATCCCCATATTTAACCATTCTTCTAGCCTTTTGAATCCAATTAAAATCAGCACTAAATAGCCCTTTCCAGTTAAGTTTGGCCTCTCTATTAGGAGAATCTTCCCGCACTTGTACTACATCAGTTTGGCATAAAAGTAAAAGGTCCCATTGTTTAGAACATGTCTATGCATTCCAGAATATATATATATATATATTTTAGAGGGATATTTCTTGAGAACCAACGAGATGAGATTCTTTTTAGAATTATGGAGCAACTTGATAGTTTTAATGATCAACATAATGCTACAGAAAGCCGACCAACTCAACATAAGGTGGTAAGCAATCTCATTATTGGGTTAAAAAAAGGTCCAATTGAAGAATAGAAAACTCTCTAAAGAGCACTAAGGTTGAAGAAAATTGGTAATCAAAATTCGGCGTGTTTCCTAGATTAATAAAAATATAAACAAAAAATAATAATAAATACTAAGCCTTCATAAAGATTATATGTAATAAGAGTTTACTAAATTAAATTATAGAGATGATAAGGTTAATAATTTATTATACTTATTAATATCATTAAATTATTAGATTATATATATATATATATATATATATATTATAAATACAATATATATTAAAGCGGTCGGTTTCAGTTTAGTTTGGTGCATAAGATACTTGAATCAATACTGAATTGAAAGTCGAAAAAAATCAAATTGAAAAACTACATAGACCGATTCTTGTCCAAAAAGTAAGACTTTGCCTTAGTGACATCATTATAGAGGCTTATGGTAAATTCTGACATTACTAGCAACGGATAGTCAAAAACCTTCCTCAATTGTAACTAGTTGAACTTGTGCGAAATTATGAATTAAATGTTTAGCCTGCTGATTCAATTTTTTTCATGCTAAATTGCTTATGTCCTCGTGTGATTTATGTGTGGTTGTCATTTGTATAACTCGGTATAATCATTTAACTTCAAATTATTTTTTAATTAAAATTTTTATTTTTGATTTTTTTATATATAAAATTTTTCCCATTCACCTAACTTTAATTAACTTAGCATAGTCAAACATGGACAAGAGTTAGATTGCACTAGGTAACACAGTTGATGGAAGGATAAGTCAGCCATATTATGATGGTGTAATATGATTTCTTCATTTTGCAATGGCGATTATTGATCGAGATAGTAAAATTTTGTGCCCTTGTTGAAAGTGTGTGAATGTTGTTCGACAAAATTTTCAAATTGTTCAAATTCATTTGCTACAACATGGGATTATTCCAACTTACACTATCTGGCACGTGCATGGGGAACCCTGTGAATCAAATGAGGCTCATCATCATGATATAGCTGTTGAGGGCAATGAGGTTTTGGGTGGTATCAATGCCTTAGTGGAAGATCAAATAAGAGGGGAATCAACTAATATAACCTAGGAGGAAGAGGTTCGCACTTTTGATAAATTGTTGAATGATGCCAAACGTAAGGTGTACCCGGGTTGCACAAATTACGCTTTGTTAAAGTTTGTCATCGAGGTACTTAATATGAAGGTAACAAACCATTAGAGTAATAAGTCAGTTGACATAACGCAAGAGTTTTTAACAAAACTTTTACCGAAGGATAATTTGGTTCCAAAGTCAACTTATGAAGCTAAAAAAATACAACGTGAATTGGGTTTCTCATACGAGCTCATTAATGCTTGTGTAAATGATTGTGTGCTCTTTTGGAAGGAGAATGCAACACTGGACAAACGTCCAAATTGTAAGGCTTCCAGATACAAGACAAATCATGGTAGTGGTAAGAAGATCTCTCGTAAGGTCCTTCGATACTTCCCATTGACACCGAGATTGAAAAGGTTGTACAAGTTGAGGAAGAGAGCTAAGGATATGAAATGGTTCAAGGAAAAATGTCTAGATGACGGTATATTGAGGCATCCTGCAGATAGTGATGAGTGGAAAGAATTCAATTCACAACATCCTGAATTCGCCTTGGAGCAGGCTAGGGTTGGCTACTGATGAGTTCAACCCTTTCAGAAATATGAATAACTCATATAGTTTGTGGCCTGTCATACTCATTCCATATAACTTGCCACCGTGGTTGGCTATGAAGGATCCATTTTTCATGTTGTCATTACTTATTCTTGGTGAATCACAACCAGGAATTGATATTGATGTCTACAAGAGACCTTTAGTGGATGAATTGAAACAATTGTGGAAAAATGATACGTTAACCTATGATGCCTTGACTGGTGAGACTTTCTGTATGGGTGCAGCTTTGTTGTGGACGATTTATGATTGGCCTGCATTTAGTGACATGTCTGGATGGAGAACAAAGAGTCATTATTCTTGTTACACTTGCAATAATGAACCATATTTTGAATCTTTAAGAAGTAAGACTACGTACACTAACCATCGATGCTACTTGCCTGAAGACCACCTAGAAAGGAAAAAAAGTAGAGCATATAATGGCAAGCATGAAAAACGGAAGAGATCTTTGGTGATACCGATAGAAAAGATTCAACAACAATTGGACAGCGTGACGAGTGTCACATATGGAAAACATCTAAGCAACAAGAAAAGACCTCATCAAAACCCAAATTGGACAAAGGTAAGCATCTTGTATGAGCTACCATACTGGAAAAAAATGAGGCTTCGACCCAACATTGATGTCATGCATATGGTGAAGAACTTTAGTGAAAATGTTTTTAGACAAGCACAAATGGATTTGCAAGATATGAATATGAGGAACGAAATGTGGCTGACACAAAATCCCGATGGATTATATGTCAAGCCTCGAGCCAGCTTCTCACTGACCCCGAAAGAGAGAGAGAGGGTTCTTTTGAATTCTTGAAATCAGTCAAGTATCCAGATGGGTATATGGCAAACATTTCGAGATTAGTGAATGCAAAAAATGGTAGATTAACAGGATTGAATAGCCACGACTGCCATGTACTTATACAACGGATTCTTCCGATTGGGATGCATGGTTATGTGGATAAAGAGATCAGTATAGCACTTTTTGAGTTAGGTAGCTTCTTCCAAGATCTATGCTCAAGGACACTGAAACGAAGTGAAATGGAGAAATTAGAGGAACACATAGTACTCATACTATGTAAGTTTGATCTTTCCTCCAGCCTTCTTCGATGTGATGGTTCATTTGGCCATTCACTTGTCACGTGAGACTATTCTCGGAGGACCTGTGCAATATCGATGGATGTACCCGATTGAAAGGTAATTTCTAAAATTGTATTTTGAAATGAAAGGTATAGATTATGTTGTATGGCTAACCTTACTCCTATTTGGTTATCTCTTCAAGGTTTTTTGGAGCTTTAAAGAAGTTTGTCACCAACCGAGCTCGACCAAAAGGTTCTATTGCAGATGCTTACATTGTCAAAGAATGTATTACTTTTTGCTCAATGTATCTTGAAAGGATTGAAATCGTGAATAATTGAGATGCACGAAATGAAGATTATGGAGTCCGTTGTAAGGTTTGACAATATTCACAAAAATTGCCCGTCTTATTGGCCAAATTAGAAAACATGTTGAGATGTCACAGGAACTTCGTGATATTGCTCATTGGTTCTTGTTATACAATAGCCCTAAGATAGAGAAGTATCTTCAGTACGTGTTTCTTATAATTATATATGTTTTAACATTCTTCATGTTATTAGTCATTAATGATAGTGTTTCACTTATTAAGCAAAACTATTTGAGTAGGAAACACAAGAATTTGTTACAAATTTCCATTGGACAAGATATAACTCAGACACAATAGAAAGAATTTCCAAGTGGTTCAAAGAATATGTAAGTCATTTTTAATTTTGGCAATTACCCAAACACTATTAGGCTTGTATAAAATTCAAACATTACTAACATAATTCACGTGTTACACATTGCATGTGGATGTAGATAAATGGATTGAGAGTTGATGAGGCACCAGAAGCAACCGAAGAATTGTGGTCATTAGCGAATGGTCCCAATTTGCTAGTAAAAGAGTACTCGGGTTGTATAATCAATGGTGTAAGATTCCATACCAAAGAATTAGACAATCGTCGTAAGAGTTAAAATAGTGGTGTGCTTACTGAAGGGGACTACAAGGGAGAGATGCACGAATTCTATGGTCACTTGTGCAATATTTGGGAATTTGAGTACATGTGTCAAAATAAAGTTGTTTTGTTTCAATGTGAATGGTATAACACTAATGACACTAGTAGAAGTAGAACAGTACAAGTTGACACATATTGCACAAGCATCGATGTCACAAGCCGATGGTATCAATCTGACCCTTTTTTCTTGCCTAGTCAAGCTAAACAAGTGTTCTACCTGAATGACACCAAATGGGGGCAACCTTGGCAAGTTGTGCAACAGGTCCAACATAGGGATGTGTTTGACGTACCAAAGGTTGGTGATGGAGAACCATCGGATCAACCAGAATTTCATGATGCATTCCAACAAGAAAACATTAACCATCGGATCAATCTGACCCTTTTTTCTTGCCTAGTCAAGCTAAACAAGTGTTCTACCTGAATGACACCAAATGGGGGCAACCTTGGCAAGTTGTGCAACAGGTCCTACATAGGGATGTGTTTGATGTACCAAAGGTTGGTGATGGAGAACCATCGGATCAACCAGAATTTCATGATGCATTCCAACAAGAAAACATTAACTTAGTTGTCCCGATCAACATTGAAGATATTATTCGATTTCATAGGGATGATATTGAAGCTAAGGTTATTCTAAATAAAACAATGAGAGATGGTAGAGATGACAAAGAAGATGAAGAACTTGACATACTTGATGATGATATGGATCCTGATATGGAATATGATATGTAGTTTTTGTTTTGTATTTTCTATATGGACATATATTTTTTATGAATTACATGCTTATGATATATTTTGTTTTGTCTCTTCAAGTAAGTATTCTACTTTATATTTTATGTTTTATATCAATTTATGCTTTTTAGTTACCAAAATGGCCAAAGGGGAGAAACAATGGATTAAACCAGGTTTTCTAATGAAACAGAAGCTAACAGCAGGCCCGGCTCTGAGATTTCTGGGATCCAAAGCCGATAATTAACTAATAAATTTCTAAGGCCCTTCACATATTTTTTTTTTTTCATTGAATGAAAAAAAAATTTTGAAGGTAAAGGACAAAAGATTGTTCTGCGTGTTTGTCACTTGTAGAGAACTTATCAATAGCTCCTCTTTGACGCTCGACTAATTTTTTGACTCTTTGCTTCTTTTTCCTTTTTGCGAATCTAGATGGATAATTTCTTTTAAGAGTCATGATGAGTTGAGATCAAAATTCTTTTTTCGATCAAAATTCAAAACAAGAGCACCACCACCACTTAACAAAACACAAACTTTTAAATTATCTGATGTGAACTATTAAACTTAAACAAATTCTTCTTAATGATGTAAATACCAATATTATAATAGTAGTTGAGCAAAAGACAAGACAAATATTTAATTAATTGAATAGAAAAAAATAACCTACCTATGCTTGCTGCTGCTGCTGCTACTCCGTGTCTCTATTTGTGTACTGCTAAGTGCTGCTCTGTTGTGCTAGTGCTCTGTTTTTGTGCCACTCACTGCTCAGTGCTTTGTGCTCTTTGTTGGGTTGCTGTCAAGTTGTTGGCAAAATTGGCTTAAGAGTAGTTAGGGTTAGGAATTAGATAGGGAGCGAGAATGGGCCCTTCTAATTTTGAACTTAAAACATACCTAATATATTACACTAAACTATAATAGGAGGGGGCCCCTTTTTAGGGTCTATTTTGAGGGGTCCTAGGTCATGGCTTGATGGGCCTATGCCCAGGGCTGGCCTTTGCTAACAGAGTACAAAATGGAAAGATATAAGACAATCAAGAAGAATAATAAGAAAATCGATGCTTTATAGTTAAAGCATATAGTAGCTTCTTTGATAGCTTCATTAGGGTTGAGGCAGATGATGATGATGATTACATACTGTCAGATCATAAGGATGATATTGATGCCGAGTCCTTTGAAAGTGTTGACGATGAGGTACTATATGTATGATATAGGTTATGTATGATATCTAATTTTTGTTATTATGTCTCGTGGCTATATATTCATTAATGATGCTTTGTTAATACTATCGTTATATTTCCATATACATATCTTTACTTATCCATTTTTATGTATTTATTGTTTATGCTTTTGTATTATGTTTTTTAGGGCTTACCAATGCCACCAAAACGATTGGCGCAGTCATCTCGTCAACCTTTGCACGAGGTAATTTTTGTTCCGAATGGGGATTTACATGACAATGTGGAGACCCAACACTCACAACCACTTGATGTCGATATAGAGGCACAGAGGGAGGCAGCCCCCCAATCTAGTGTTGGTAAGATGCTGAATTTTACTATTAAAATGAAATTCTTTGTTTTAATATAATGTGTATCTGTCACATTTACATATAGTGAGATTTGTTATAATACTTATATAATAATTACTAAGTAATATATCATGATCCATAATCATGTCATATCATCATTGTAAACTTTTTCCCCCAGTCAACACAACAAGTTAATATTGCAAAGAAGCATATTGCTTCACAATAGTGTATTTGAATATATGTTACATTCATAACCATCTTGCAGTTACCAAATTTTTTTTGAATCTTACGTTTTGTATATTTTCATGTAGTTGTATGAATAGTTGGGGACAAGCTTTGTTGAGTTGGGTTTAAGTTTTGATAATTTTCAAACAATTCTAAAAAAATCCTTACTAATTCAAAATTTTGATATTCTTGAGCAAGCACTACTGCTTCTATTAGCAAGTGAAATTGCTAATAGATCTACTGCTAAGCAGGTTTCTCAAAGCACAATGAAATTATATTGCTGCATGGAATACTGGATGAGAAGGGAAAAATGTTAAATAAAAAAAGAGGGTTTAAAGAGGATTTGAAATCAAAACTTGAAATACCAATACATAAAAATGACAGAGACGAAGGAAAATAAAAAAAAAAAATATCTTTGTTTAACCGACAATTGTGCCTAGCTTGGATTATCTCTAATAAAATCTTGAAGCAATAGTTGAATGAGGGAATTTGCTTAAGTCACTACAAGAATTTTCACTTTTGGTGACTAAATTTTTAGTCGCCAGAAGTCATATTTTAGTCGCTTATAGTCTTTAGCGACTAAATTTTTTGGTCGGAAAATTAGTAGCCAACGAGTAGTCGGGAAATATAATTGCCGACTAAACCTAATTTAGTCGCCAATAGGTTTGAAAATTAATTAAATAAATACATTTTTGCCGACCAATTTTTTTGTTGCCAAAAGCCAATTATTTAGTGGCCGAAAAATTTTTAGCTACTAAATTTTTTAGTCGCCAAAAGCAAATACTAGTGTTTGGCTACTAAAATTTTAGTTGCCTAAAGTCAATCTTTTTTGGCTACTAAAATTTTAGTCGCCAAACACTATTTCTTTTGGCTACTACAAATTTAATCGCCTAAACTTCAACATTTTTTGCTATTAAAAATTTAGTCGCCTAAACTACAACATTTTTGGCTACTAAATTTTTAGTCGCCAAAAGTCATATTTATTTTTCAACTTTTGTTTTTAGCTACAAAATATTTTAGTCGCCAAATGTTTGATTTTCTTTTGGCTACAAAACTTTTAGTAGCCAAAGGTTTGGTTTTTTTTTTTTTTTTTTGCTACAAAACATTTAGTAGCCAAATGGTTGTTTTTCTTTTGCCTACAAAAAATTTAGTAGCCAAATGTTTGATTTTCTTTTGGCTACTAAACTTTTAGTAGCCAAATGTTTGTTTCCCCCCCCCCCTTTTTATTGGCTACAAAACGTTTAGTCGGCAAAAACATGATATTATGTTTTATTGCTAATATTATAATGTGTCCATAACCTATCTGTTTTCCATTCAACCTGTAATATGTATATAAATAAAATGATACATAAATTATCAATCATTCCACAATCTGCATCCGTATACAAAAAATAAGTTACTTTAATTGTCCAAGTACATACAAACGAACTATTGTCCAAACTAAAATAATAATTCCATACAACATATTCAATTATACAAAAAGTAAAGCCCTCCATATACAAAAATTACATTTACCATACCATGTGAAATGACCATTTGGCATGGTACAAATTACCATCATAATCTGTATTACGACAAAAGGTGATGTATGTACAAAGCCAAAAATACATCTATGTACCACGACAAAAAATCAATTTAATGGACGGCGTCAAAAGGCGATCTATCTACCATGCCAATAATTATCTGTTCGCTGCTAATAGTTTTTTGTATCAGGAATAGTTAACTGCACAAAAGCTGGAGACGACAAAAGTATTATATTACTTCTATACAAAAGTACAATTTCTTCTCCATACACCAAAATATCTCTGCAAGTCCACGCAACGAAGTCATCTACAAAAAACAAAAAATGCCCAACTTCATGAATGAATTTGGGAACAAGTGACAAATAAAAATAAGTGAGAAGCAACCTTCCATGATGAATCAATTATCAGTCATTGTACAGTCTTTCTAAAGTCTTTTGTCATAAGGAACATTCTTAAATGCAAAACAATCATTACTAAATCTTTCATTAGTAACATAGAGCTAATGTAACAATCTTCTATTTGTATGCAACATGTATCCAAATTCTGTGGCTAAACCAATATCAAAACCCAATGTCAATAGAAAGTATTCTTTTTACCAACTCCCTCATTATTTGTTTGCAAAAGGCACTTGAATCATTAGATTGGATATAAAACCATTGGTGCTTATTAATGTATGTCAGTGCCATTTCAGAGAGGAAATTAGAACATGTGATAAAAATAATAACACACGTGTGTACGTTCACAAAATTAGCAAGTTTAAAACATTCCGTCAGCTATCACAAGTTCTATTTGTAATGGAAAAGCTGCCCGTGAGAGTTAGACAAAGGTTTGGGGGATGTTTTGAAGTTTCGCCCCCAAAACGCCCTTTTTCAACTAAGTTTTGGGTGTATTTGGCTCTAAATCCCAACCTATAGGTCCGAATAACATTCCGTCAGTTGTCACAAGTTATATTTGGCATGGGGAAACTGTTCGTTTCAGCCACACGGAGGTTCGGGGGCTGTTTTGAATTTTCGCCCCCGAAACGCCCTTTCTCGACTAAGTTTTGGGTGTATTCGTCTCTAAATCCCAACCTATAGATCCGAATAATATTCCGTCAGTTGCCACAAGTCATATTTGGCATGGAGAAACTGTTTGTTTTGGCCACACGGAGATTCGGGGGCTGTTTTGAATTTCCGCCCCCGAAACGCCCTTTTTCAACTAAGTTTTGGACGTATTCGACTCTAAATCCCAACCTATAAGTCCGAATAACATTCCGTCAGTTGTCACAAGTCCTATTTGGCATGGGGAAGCTGCCTGTGTCGGCCACACGGAGGTTCGGAGGCTGTTTTGAATTTTCGCCCCTGAAACGCCCTTTTTCGTCTAAGTTTTGGGCGTATTCGTCTCTAAATCCTAACCTATAGGTCCGAATAACATTCCGTCAGTTGTCACAAGTCATATTTGGCATGGAGAAACTATTCGTTTTGGCCACATGGAGGTTCGGGGGCTATTTTGAATTTTTGCCCCCGAAACGCCATTTTTCGATTAAGTTTTGGGCGTATTCGGCTCTAAATCCCAACCTATAGGTCCGAATAACATTCCGTCAGTTGTCACAAGTCCTATTTGGCATAGGGAAGCTGCCCGTATTGGCCACACGGAGGTTCGGGGACTTTTTTGAATTTTCGCCCCCAAAACGCCCTTTTTCGACTAAGTTTTGGGCGTATTTGTCGCTAAATCCTAACCTATAGGTCCGAATAACATTCATTCAGTTGTTACAAGTCATATTTGGCATGGGAAAACTGTTTGTTTCGGCCACATGGAGGTTCGGGGGCTGTTTTGAATTTTCGCCACCAAAACGCCATTTTTTGACTAAGTTTTGGACGTATTCGACTCTAAATCCCAATCTATAGGTCCGAAGAACCTTTTGGTTTTGCTTATTTTCTCAATAGTAGTGCCCATTAGTTTGTTTTTTCCCCAATTTTAAGGAACTTGTGTTAGATGTTTTGTGTTTTCCTTGTCGAGTGTTTGACTTCGGTTGTGAGATAGTTGTATCAGTATGGAGAGAGGGGATATGCCTCCTTTTATGTTTTTTTTGCATATATTGCTATCTTTCAATGAATCATTGTGTGACGATCTCGTCACATATAATATTTTATATTTGATTAATTAAAGAGATTTGGATTTTAATTAGCCGTTATTCTGATTTAATTAGGATTTATGAGAATTGTAGAATTTGATTCGTATATAATTCTATTAAGGATTTACTTTGGAATTAGAAATTGAACGTCCAAATGGCTTAAGGAGGTAAAATTGATGAGTTGCTTCAATTTAATTTCAAGTATCGGACCATATGAGAGTTTAATTAAATATTCGATTCAGTTTAGAAACATTGAGATTTAATTAATTAGGTCCGAATTGGAGTTAATTAAGTTATGAGGATTGAGAATTGTGATTATTATGAATTAAATTTATTTATGAGGTGTCCAATTTAAATATGTAATTTATTGACGGAAATTTTGAGTCTGATAAAAAATTGAAGCCCTAAATGATTTGGGAAATCACAATTAATGATGGCAATAAGTTTAATTTAATATTTGGAGCCTTTTGGGAGTTTGATTAAAAATCTGATTCAGATTGGTAAAAATTAAATATAATTAATTGGGTCTTAATTGAAGTCAATTAAACTAATTAAATTAAAGATTAAACGTAATTAATTAAGATTAACAATTGATTAATTATGTTAATATGTGATTAGTGAAATATCCAATCAAAGTCAATTAAATAAGATGAGAGAGTTAGAGAGTGTTCCAGAAAGTAGAAAAAATGAAGTCAAGAAAAGCATATATAACATGTATTAGAGAGAGAGTTCTATTCGGCTGGAAAAAAAAAAAAAAAAAAAAAAGAAACCGAGAGAGAGAGAGAGAGATTTGTGCTGGAAAATTCTATGTCAAGAAGGGAGAAAGAATTGAGCTCAAGGAAGCAAGGGTTTAAAGAAAGGAAAGGGAAATTCATCAAGAAATTCATCAATCAAGAACTCTAGATAAGGAATTAAAGCTCAAATCTTGTAGATAAATTAGTTAAAAGCTGAAATTAATTATATAAATTGATAGGAATTGGGTTTTGGATGTTAAATTAAGTTAGGTTGAAGAATATTTGTTATGATTCTTTAAATTTGTTAAGTTGGGTTCAATTTTGAGAATTACTCTTGACTTGAGTCTTATAAATTACATGCAACAAGGATTGTTTGAAGATTTAATCCATGCAATGGAGTATATAAATGAGTTTGAAGAAAAAGTTTTGAAAATCATGAGTTATGAAATTTAAGAGTTTGATTTTGGAATTAAAGGAAGTTTAAAGGAAGTTTTGATTTAATTGAGTTGAAGATTGATCATGGCTCATATTTGTTTTCATGTTTTGATGAAGTTTTGCAGGAGTTTTGAGTATGAAATTGAGTCTTGGAAGCTTAATTTATGTTTTAGAATTTAAGAGTTTGGAATTGGGTTTGATATGAAGAAAATGAATTAAATCTAACTTTGGACAAATTAAGAACTAAATTTTAAGTTATATTTGAGAATCAAGAATTGGTTTGATTTTGATTTGAATTTCATATATGCAAATATTTTTTTTCAAAGAGCTTTATAGTTTCAATTTTATGTTTTATAAACAAAGAAGAAATATTTTTAACTCATTATATTTATGAAATTTTAGTTTTAATCTTGACAAATGGAAGAAGGGTTTTGTATTATATTTTTAAAGTAATCATGGGTTCATGTTTGTTAATGAAATTACATATCTAAATTGAGTCAAGCATGAATCTAAATTTGAAATGAAATTTGGAAGCTCAAACTACAGTTTTGAAACTCAGAAAATTTATAGACCGCTCGAGCGACCAATTGGTGGCTCGAGCGAACATGACGAGCTTCTAGTATTTTTTTTACAGACAATATAGTCCGCTCGAGCGACCAAGTAATGGCTCAAGGAGTCAAGCTATTTTCAGCATATTTTGAAAAACTACACTTTGCTCATATTTCACTCTCATCTCTTTCCAAAGTATTCTAAACATGATTTATGGCTCAATAAAGATTAATAAGCTACCAATCAATATAAATTAGTTAGTTAAAGAATAAATCGAAGTCAAATAAGAAATCAGTCTATTTGGAAAAGATAGACTTAGTAATGAAAGAATATGTGAAATGAGAACCCGAGTTATTTGAATATAGAGAGAATACGGATAGTAGAACTTCGGATTAATTAAATAGAAAAAGACAGATAAGTCAAGTTTGATCAGGGAAGTGATATTTTGTTTCAATGTGTATCTGTTATGTGTTTGTGTAGGTCACGCGTTACGGTCCATCCGATCTGTCTCTGGAGCAATCTGTGAGTAACAACCTTATAAAGATATGTTTGAATTATATGTATTTTTCGATTTATACAATGCTTTGTTTCTGAAATGCTATTTTATGCCTGATTGAATGATAGTCTTGTTTTATGAACTGTATTCGTGGCATCCTTAACATATGTTACTACTACTATTTATTGTTACTGTTATAGAGATCTTTGTCAGTTCCAATTATTGGAACTTCTATTTATTGTATTGATGGCATGTCCATCAATTCTAACTGTTCGGTCCTCATAATTGTATGTATTGTTCTGCTATTAGATGTACCATGTATAATTGCTATGATTACAATATGATTCTGAAATGAGATATTGATTTGCTGATGATAATGGACTGTTTTAAATACTATAAGGACATCATTCATAACCTCTTTACACTGTTGTTATTCACTGGACTCTAGTTCATTGTATATGTATATGTATGTAGGTGATCAAGCGCGTGACCAGGCTTAGAAGTGTTTGCCTGAAATCTGTTTTTGTCAACCAACCTATGCGCCACCCGTGGAGGTCACGGACATGTCAAGTGCCAAGGCTATGTAATTAAAGTTTAAGTTTTTTTTTTTTAATTTTGTAAATAGGGCTAAGTTCCTTTTTTGTCTTATCCGTATAAATGTGATGTTGTAAGGGTGATGTATAATATCTATATATAAAGTTTTAATTTTTTTCTGTCTCATATATGTCTGCATAGCTCAATGGACATTGTGTATTTGTATTTGCTTCTACTAGTCCCTAATAATTTGATTTCTGTTTAAGAGGCCTTCGGTAATCTATGGATTACTGGCCGGTTATGACACTAAACCTATAGGGGTGGGTTTGGGTTGGGACACATTGGTTAACTACCTGAATAACATTTTCAATCTTGTTCGATATACATAACTTACGGCCTCATGTTTCCTGTGGTATTTCTTGAACCACATTTCACAATTCCACCTCTCTTACTATATGTTGCTTCTGTTATGTTGCAAAATTTTTCTAGCAGTTTGTTTCATAGGATTTGATTACTTTTTCTTTTTTTTTTTTTTGTTGCTGTAAAAAGTGCTAGGATATACCCTAGTTGAACTCTCGCAAGTTTCGTTTTGTTTATACATGCATATTACCTTACCCAAAAAAAAAAAAAAAGGTTTTGATGCTCCATGCTTGGTTGGCGGTAACTAAAAGCACACCCACATATACATTGATAAAATATCATCCCTAGGTATATTCTGTCAGCTTGGGAAACTAAGCCCATTAGACCACTACTTCTTTCTCCATAAACAAGATCTATGTTTCTTGAAACCTTCAACAAAAAATCATATCACACTCACCCAATTAGCCATTCTATCATTTACTCAAAAATTTATCCATGTCAATAGCGTAGAGAGAGAGAGAGAGAGAGTACTGGCAAATACACCTCACAAATACATTCTTATCTGTATGTACATATCTAAGATGGACAAATATTTGAATTGTCACTTGTACGTAGAGATGGAATTTTCAAAAAACTAAAAAATTAAGAGACATGAAAGTGAATTTACAATAATCTAAAACTTAGACAAGGTTTCAAATGGCATGAACTTCTAGAACAAATTTTGATTCAATAAATAGCAAGCGAAGAAGCTTCATGTGTGAAAACCAATTTTGAAGAGAAGATTAACTTGCCAAAATTATGTTGATAGAAAGTACAAAACAGAGCAAAAACTGAGTTATGTTGAAGAGAAGCTAACTTGCCACAACTATGTTGATAGAGAGTACAAAACAAAGCAAAATAATAATAATAATAATAATAATAATAATATTATTATTATTATTATTATTATTATGTTGTAGGAAAAGAACATAACATAATAGAATAGTCCAAAAGCAGAGCCCAAAATAGAGGATAAATAGAGAGCAGAGAAGAACAGTGTTTGGTTAGTTATTGGCAAGTATGTACATACCAATTCTGTACCAAGCTCAATAGTAGCATCCTTATAGCTGCTCTTCTTTCCTGGGCTACTCCCACAGAACACACATACTCTCTTGAATTTTGATTAATTTATTTCCTTTTCTTTCTCCATCCCCATCTCTCTATACTTAGGAGCAATATGCAAATTTCCACTGCCCCAATATGCCCACACCTTTGCTAGATTAGAAGCTGATGCTGAGTGACTATTACTGTGTGGCTGCTGCTAGTGCTATTTGTGCAAGGCTTTTCTTGGGTTTATTCTCTAGTTTTGCTTGCTTTTTCTCTCTTGAGGGTTGTGCAAGTGTATTTTGTGTTGTTTTTGGCTAGTCTATTGGATGTTCATAGCCCTTGTTTCCTCATGTGGCAAATGAACATTCCTTTGTGTGGTTTATTTTAGGATGATTCTCGTTATAATTTATTTAGTTTAGTTTATCTATTTGGTTTTGCTTCTCTTGTATAGTTCTAGTTTTTTTTAGTTTGGTGTTGTAAGGCCTGAGGAATGCCCCCTTGTGTATCTCTATATGTTATCAATTTATTTTATGACTTATTCAACAAAAAAAAAGAGTTACTTATATTGCTTTTATGATTTCCCTTTAATTAATTACTAACCAGTCAATGTTATGTCTTTAAAACAGTGCCTAGTAGACACCCTTGTGGCTTGACACGTGGGTTGAAGGTTCAAGCAATGGTTGAGAAAGATGGAAAGCTCAAAGTTCCCATACCACAAGAGTATCGTGCGCTAGTTGGAGATCATGCCTCTCAATTAGTCTCCAAAATTGGTGTTGAGGTCCAAACAGTACACTTGCCAGACTTTAGCATTTGGAGGTGGAAACATGTCAACGAAGAAGTAACGGCACCTATGTTCCAACGTCTAACGGTAAAATTTTTACGTAATTGATTGAATTCACGTAATATAATTAATTATGACTTACAATATTTGTGGCTGTTGCTAGGGTCAATTTGACATGCAAGGTGAATCCACGGATGTTAGCAAAGCGGTGGCAACAAAGTGTGGACGAAGCTTGACCACCCACACCTACATACTACAAATAAAATACTTGAACCTTAAGAGTGCTATGAGAGAGAAGTATGCTAGAAGCCACCCATCGCCTGAATGTGACCTTGAGAAATGGAAAAACTTGATTGATAGGAAGTGGAATGATAGCAATTGGCTGGTAAACTTTTCTTATGTTTGTTTATTGTTGACAATTACCTTGTCTTCCTAATACATATATTTTTCTATTGGAACTTGCTCCTTGTAGAAGCTGAAAAATCTAAAAATCCCCTAAATATTGATTTGTGATTATGTTTTAATTTTAACTAGTAAATAGCAATCCCAATCAAACAATCAAAGACAAATCAACACAATGATTTTACATGGAAAAATCACAATTGGAGCGCCTCCAATTGTGATAAAAAAAACCCACAAGCAAAAGCCACAAACAATCCACTAAGAAGACAAAGGAATTACACAAGTGTATTCTCAATTACCTAGTGAATCCACGCCTATATCGAACTAACCCCTATGTGCCTCTTCCAGCCTTGTCTTCACCTGGAAATTGTCTTGTCCAACGTTGAATCCATAATGCTGATGTCAAATCCACGACGATGAACCACTTCGGAATCCACCAAAGCTTCAGTCCCAAATTCCATAGAATCCATCGAAAAACAACTCTTTTTTTTGTGAATAAAACAAACTAAACAAACCCTTTAATATAATCCACTCAATTCATAATATAAACTCTTACATATATCAAAGGAAACCAGCAAAGAAGCTCTAGATGAAAACCCTAATTCCCAAGAAGAAGATCTGGAAGCTGTAATCCTAAAAACTAACTGAAACATAAGCGTAGGAATGGCCGCTTGAGTGGTCTAACTAAAATGCGTGTTTCAGAATACGGATCTACGCTTGAGCGCAGGAAAGGCTGCTCAAGCGAAAAAATACAACTCCCAGTACTTTTGCAGGCGGGTGAAACTTCTTAAAAGGTTACATCTCCGCTCGAGCACACAATCAACCGCTTGAGCGGACAAACAACTTTGACTTCAATTACATAATAGGATTAAGATCACAAACTCCTCTGCATAGGCACAATTCAGGTTGGATTCGCATCTAAAACTCATAGCCTCACTGAAATAAAAGATCAAATAAAATTACAATTGAAAGGAGTTTTGTCAAATGAGATTGTCAATCAAAAACCTAACAGAAGCACTCAAAAGCTAACATTGATAATAGAAAACAATTGAAGACGAAGCATAGATGCGGGTCAAAATCTCTCCCAGTTAAGGTACATGAGTCAATGCGTCTTCTGTAATTTTTCTTTTCCTTTTTTTTTTTTAAAGATGATTCTACTAGAATCATTCTTATTTAACTTACTAGTTGAAGAACAAAAAAATCAGACAATCGCAAATGGGGGCCAACTGCTAGAGTTTGCCATGTGTTTACAAATCCACACACGTTAATGATGTCACAAAGTAGTGGATTTCGCCGAAGTGCGAAAAGAATTACGTATGTATATTTACCTTTTATATTAGGATGATTGCAATTTTTATTGTATCTTTATTCACTTTTCTATTATTTTTTTTTAAATGACAGGATAATATGATAAAGATCCAAGCTAAACATTGCTCCCAACTTGGTGTGGTTCCAATTACTCCGGAGGAGCTATCTGTGAAGGTGCTCAAGCAAAGGTCGGGATATGTTAAAGGACTTGGGTTAAGGCCTTCTTTCTCTGTCAGGACTACTAGTGCTTTGACTGATAGTGACTATGTGAGGCGTCTAGATATGAAATACAAGAGCAAAATGAGGAAATTCAGTCACAAAAAGAGGAAATTACAACACAAAAACATGAAATTCAAGCACAAAAAGAGGGAATTTAAGCACAAAATAATGTGATAGGGAAGATGAATGAGTCGATTGAGGAGCATTTGGAGATGACATCAAGCATCATGGAGCTTCTTAAGAAGCAAGGTTTCAAAGGACAATTTAGAGGAGTAGGTATCCCATGAACTCGTAGATTGCCTTTTTGGTAAGTCTTGCTTTTTTTATCTTTTTATTTTTCTCATGTTGGTTAGTATATACTAGTTAAAGCACATCAGTTTGACTAATTATTAACTAAGATTTAACAAGTTTCAAGATGTATTTAATGAAAATAGATTCATTAGTTACTTCTTACTTAGCATGACCCTTGTTTATTTTTTTTGTGTATTTTTGCTAGGCAGTGTTGGAGTTGCTCTAAGTTAGTGATGTAATTAATAGAACCTTGCCATGTACAAAGGAACTTCTGGTTGTTAAGCTAGATTCATTGTGTACACAATTTGTATTGACATAGATAGAGAGGTCTATACAATGTAATTGATAATATGTTAATGTTTTCCTTATTTATTTTCTTTGCAGATTGGTTTTTGATGACGTTTGGAAGCAAACTTGCAAATCAAGATCAAGTGTTGAATTTTTTTTCCTGAACTGATACTTAGTTCTAATTGCAAATCAAGATCAAGTGTTGATTTTTTTGTGTGGACTCCATGTTAGTTCATTTTGGGACTTGCTATGATGGTTTTTTTGTTATACTTACTGGATTATTATTAAATTTGTTTGATGGATATATTTTCTTTTATAATACAAATTGTTTAGTGAATTTTTTTGTGGAGTAGTGTATAATAGCTAGTGGATTTCTTAGTACATTTAAAAGGCTATTGGGATATAAGCAGGGGTATTTGTGAAATAATAATTTAAATTGAAATATAAAATATGGAGCAAGTTTAGTGACGAATTTTTTCGTCACTTGTACTTGTTATTATGACAAAGTGATTATTCGTCGCTAATAAATATTTTTTGTGACAAAATTATTGCAGCTTATACACGAAAGTTTTCATTGATTTTGTTGTTTGGTGACTAAAAATTTCATCACGTATATATATTTCTACCACAAAATATATTTCGTCACCCATGTATGACTTTTGGAGACGAAAAATTTCGTCAACTTTATATCTTACTGTGATGAAATTATTTCCTCATCAATGTGTGACAAATTTATTCATCAACTAAAGTTATAAATATAGTACTGAATAACTATTTGGTGATGAAACTAAGGATTTTTTGCGACAAAATGTTGTTTTATTGGTGACAAAAAATTTCGTCACTAAAGTAATTTCATTGGTGACTAAATTATTTTTCCTCACGGTGCTTTTTAGTGACAAACATTCAATGATGAAACTAGTGAGGAAAATATTTCCTCACAAATATCTATAGTGACAAAATTAGCTTTTTGGAGACAAAAAAAATAAAATAAAAAAATCGTCATTCAAGACCCAACTTGTTGTATTATTTGGGGGCAGAAAAGAAATTTTAAGGGTTTTACAATTTATAAGTGAGGGTCTAAAGAAATGGGGGATCCAAAATAATTGAATGGTAACACTCATTTGCAATTCATATACTTAAAGGGGATTTAGTGTTGAGTTTTAAACATTGAGGAGGTAAATTGCAAATCGATCTTACACTACTAGAAAAAGTGTTTTTTGCGACGGTAGGCGGCCGTCGCAAATTCCCTGGATCCCGTCGCTAATACCTTTTGCGACGGTAATTTGGCTTTTTGCGACGGGAAGGGAGGGTCGCGACAAAAGGGGTTGCAAAAGAGCTTTAGCGACGGTAAGTGCCGTCGCCATTAGTTTCTGCGACGGGAGGTTGCCTTTTTTGCGACGGCACTTTTTCCGTCGCCAATAATGGAAGAATATATCAGTTTTAGCGACGGCACATAATTCCCGTCGCTAAAGGTGCGTTTTTGAGACGGCAGAATTACCGTCGCTAAAACTGTGGCAGCTTATAACTATTGGCGACGGAAACGTCTACCGTCGCTAAAGCTTTCCTGTCAATTACAATTTCACAGCTTTTGCGACTGTATTGGTGCCGTCGCAAAAGCCTATTACTCTTTTTTGCGACGGGTTCTTATGCCGTCTCAAAAAAAAGAAAAAAAAAAAAAAAAAAACCCTGTTCAGAAATTATTAAAAAAATTAAAATAACCTGTATAAAATTAAAAATAATTATAAAAAATCCAAAAATTACAGAATAATATAAATCCATAAATAAACAAAAGTTCACAAATAATAAAAATTAATAATATTATTCCATTCATAACAATACATAAATAAAAATTCATAACAATAAAAATTATGCCACTACATAACGTCGCATAATACATACATAATGTTGCTCACAAATTTAAATAACATAAATCAAAATCAAAATCAAAACCAAAAGTTTCGTCTTGATTCGTTCGTGGGTTACAAAAACAAAAATTGGTCATAATCTTTATACGCCCGTATTCCAGAAGAAGCCAACTGCTACTCAGGAAATATCTGAAAAAAACAAGATAAAAATAATTAAAAACCATACAATGGTGTTAATATTTTAATTACAGAAAAATATTAAAAAAAATTTGATTACTATATAATTAGAAAGATAGTTTAGTAAATAATTTTGACTGGACCGAAATCCGGCTCTAACTCCCAAACCGGGAACCCGATTCGAGCCCCGTCTTCTCCCACAAGTCTCTCGTGCCTAGGAGGTCGTGTGTGCCAAGTTTCGTGCTAAACCGACGCCGTTTGGTGATTTTGGGGCTTTAACTCCTCGAATTTAAGTTTCTTAAGGAAGTAGTTTGCCTAAAGTGAAATCCGGCTCTAACTCCCAAACCGGGAACCCGATTCGAGCCCCGTCTTCTCCCACAAGTCTCTCGTGCCTAGGAGGTCGTGTGTGCCAAGTTTCGTGCTAAATCGACGCCGTTTGGTGATTTTGGGGCGTTAACTCCTCGAATTCAAGTTTCTTAAGGAAGTAGTTTGCCTAAAGTGAAATCCGGCTCTAACTCCCAAACCGGGAACCCGATTCGAGCCCCGTCTTCTCCCACAAGTCTCTCGTGCCTAGGAGGTCGTGTGTGCCAAGTTTCGTGCTAAACCGACGCCGTGTGGTGATTTTGGGGCGTTAACTCCTCGAATTCAAGTTTCTTAAGGAAGTAGTTTGCCTAAAGTGAAATTCCGGCTCTAACTCCCAAACCGGGAACCCGATTCGAGCCCCGTCTTCTCCCACAAGTCTCTCGTGCCTAGGAGGTCGTGTGTGCCAAGTTTCGTGCTAAACCGACGCCGTTTGGTGATTTTGGGGCGTTAACGCCTCGAATTCAAGTTTCTTAAGGAAGTAGTTTGCCTAAAGTGAAATCCGGCTCTAACTCCCAAACGGGGAACCTGATTCGAGCCCCGTCTTCTCCCACAAGTCTCTCGTGCCTAGGAGGTCGTGTGTGCCAAGTTTCGTGCTAAACCGATGCCGTTTGGTGATTTTGGGGCGTTAACGCCTCGAATTCAAGTTTCTTAAGGAAGTAGTTTGCCTAAAGTGAAATCCGGCTCTAACTCCCAAACCGGGAACCCGATTCGAGCCCCGTCTTCTCCCACAAGTCTCTCGTGCCTAGGAGGTCGTGTGTGCCAAGTTTCGTGCTAAACCGACGCCGTTTGGTGATTTTGGGGCGTTAACGCCTCGAATTCAAGTTTCTTAAGGAAGTAGTTTGCCTAAAGTGAAATTCCGGCTCTAACTCCCAAACCGGGAACCCGATTCGAGCCCCGTCTTCTCCCACAAGTCTCTCGTGCCTAGGAGGTCGTGTGTGCCAAGTTTCGTGCTAAACCGACGCCGTTTGGTGATTTTGGGGCGTTAACGCCTCGAATTCAAGTTTCCTAAGGAAGTAGTTTGCCTAAAGTGAAATCCGGCTCTAACTCCCAAACCGGGAACCCGATTCGAGCCCCGTCTTCTCCCACAAGTCTCTCGTGCCTAGGAGGTCGTGTGTGCCAAGTTTCGTGCTAAATCGACGCCGTTTGGTGATTTTGGGGCGTTAACTCCTCGAATTCAAGTTTCTTAAGGAAGTAGTTTGCCTAAAGTGAAATTCCGGCTCTAACTCCCAAACCGGGAACCCGATTCGAGCCCCGTCTTCTCCCACAAGTCTCTCGATTACCATGCAGAGATATGTAAGATTCCCCATGATTAATCCAATGTTTCTATTTTTTAAAAAAACCATTCAAAATCAGATGCTCCCGTACACCATCTCGTACAAAATAGTATCGATTCTCACACTTCCTACACGGACAACTGATCATCGAACCTTCAACCCTATTGGTGTAGGCAAACACAAGGAATTCATCAATCCCATTAATGTATTCACTCGACATCCTATTTGGCAAATCAATCCAACTCTTATCCATCATCTGTACACATCCACAAAAATATCTCACCAAAGTAACTCTAAATATAATACCTACGCAAACCAAGTAAATGATAGCATTCCTCTCCGCAAATAAATAAATTGTCATATTAAACGTCAAAAAAAAAAAAAAAAAAAAACCTAATAAACAAAATAAATAAGTGAAAATAAAAATAAACCCTAATATTTTGATTGGTTTTCAATTTATATTGTCTAAGACACATACATGTTTTGCAAATATATTGTCTAAGACACATACATATTTCAAATAAACAAAATATCAAATTATCAAATTATCAAAGTATAATTTATATATACTTTAACGAATAGCACAAAGAATAGCACAAAGAATTCGCAATACAGAAAAACAGAGGTTTCATTATAAAACAATAGAAGTAACTCTTGTTAACATGATTTTCATTACAAAATCAAAAAAATAATTACAGGGGTGGGGATATAACTCTTCTTGTGCTGGGTTTCTTCCACAGGGAGAATTGCAAACCTCATTTGTGTAATTAGTTTTGATTTATTACACTGAATTATAATTATCTTTTAATTGTACGTTGCTCTATCAAGATTCAAGACTGCTTATTAAACCATTAATTCAACCTTGTACATGTCATCAGTGGAGGAATTTTTTGAAATAATTATAAATAAAAAAAATTAAATTACAATTTGACCGTAATTAATTATAATTTTTTTTAAAATAAATTTTTAATTGTATCAGCTTAAACCACATAGTAAAATTGACCAACAAAAGTATATCAACCAACGAACTCAATAAAAAAAAATTATTTTTTGTCGGTTTTATTCAACAAAAAAAATTTAAAATTAAAATATTTGAATTTAAATTAGTAAAGTTAAAAATTTATATTATTATAAGGGTCAAAATTCCAATTTTTTTAATAATTACCTCAATTTTTCAACACTATAATCGAAGTTTAAAAATTATAATAACTGACCAAAAAGCTGATTTGAAAAAAACAAAATAAATTGAAACGAACTGCGAAATGACACAAACCCTTCTCAACCTGAACATCACCCTTAACCACAAAAGTTTAATGATATCTTTTTACTATTGCTAAGAAAATTCCAACGCACAATTATGAATTCCTGCATGTATTAATTTTATACTTTGATAATTTGATATTTTGTTTATTGGATCGATTCATTCGGGGATCAAAATATGTATAAATTTATATATACATATGGACATATTTATATATACACATTCATATATATATATATAGACATTCATATATATATATAGACATTCATAAATACAGATTTATATATATATATATAGACATTCATGTATATATATATACAGAGATCGAGAGAGATAGAGAGAGAGAGAGAGAGAGTCGTCGCCGGAGGGAGCACCAATACCTGTCGCCGTCGCCGCCGCACCACCGCTGCTTGCTCGCCGTCGCCGGAGCACCACTACCCGTAGCCCGTTTGAGAAATTGGGGGAACAAAGTTAGGGATTTGGGATGAAGTTAGGGATTTGGGGATGAAGGTCGAGCGCCAACAGAAAAAAGAAGGGCGGGCGTGGTTTTTATTTTACTTTTTGCGACGGTATGTGTAGCCCGTCGCAAATAGTAGTCATTTAATCGTAAAACGGCGCCGTTTGAATAACATATTTTTGCGACGGCGAATTTCCGTCGCAAATGATCCACTGCCGTCTCAAAAAGGGAGTTTTCTGCGACGGTTTTTTTTACCGTCGCTAATACTTCCGCATTTCTGACCCTCCGCGTGGTTTTATTACCGACGGGGACGCACCGTCGCTAAAGTCTATTATTTGCGACAGGCAAAGTTACCGTCGCAAAAAAAGGTTTTTTGCGACGGGAGGAGCACCGTCGCTAATTCCTCCGTGTTTTTTAGTCTGTTTTCCTGTAGTGTTAGTTGAGAGGGTTTTACTGTAATTTACCCATTTTAAAAAGATGAACAACAAATATAATTTTGAAAAGACTTGGTCACATGCATATATGAGTTTTCGGCACCCTCCCTTTACAAGTTAATTTTTAAGGAGCTGATAAAAAGAACACTCATACTTGTTATTAATATAATATTTGCGTAACAATCCCACATCAATTAATAAAAGGCTTAGGCCTCCTTTGGCATCCAACAATTTTAGTCTAAAAGTTAAAAAGTTATTAAAAAAATCAAAAAGTTTACTATTTTATCCTACAAACCTATCTACAATTTGAAATCATGTGTGTCTATAAAAGCCTACCATCCTATCATTTTAGACTAAAAATCTAATAGTACTGATGAGGATTTTTTTAGAATAAAAAAATGGTCAAGTCTCACAATGTGTCTTTATGTTTTCCCAACAACCCACTAAGTCCCACAACCAAACGGCAGGTTGTTGCGTCAGCTCATCATTTCACCTACAAGTAAGTACAAATTCACAATCAAAATTGTCAATTTACTTATTTTTTTATTTTATAAATTATTTCATTTCAATTTTTTTTTTTTGTAAAAAGTTAAAATATTATTCCCAAATATACTAGTTTTTTTTTATCTCATATTTTAACTAAAAAAATTTAAAATTATTAAAATAATTTGTTCCCAAACGAGCCCTTCACGTGCATAAAAGCATTCAAGTTAGTTTGAGTAGAAATCTTAAAAATTGGCCTTTTTCTTAAATCCCTTAAAAAGAAAGGCCAATTGATATCTTGAGTATGAGATTAGACGGACACAAAGCCCTAGAAGGAATATCATTAGATTAGTATCAACGGAGTGGGCCATCGTGGATGTCGATTGCATAGCTTCATAACCTCACGTTATTTTTCACAATGAAACTTCATTTTTATGAGGTTCACGAATTCACAATCCAATCCTACTCCTCAAACCAGATAACAAGCAAGAGTTTTGGGAAAGCTAAAAGGTGAGACATTTTCCTTGTCCTCCAGCATTCAACCACCTACAAATGGATAAAAGAGCTTCACAAAGTAAATTTGCAAATGGGTTCCATTATGTTTTCCACAACACTGTACAATGAGACATAATATTGAGTACCAAACCGGTATTCACTAAACCAAAACTGTAAGCATCCATTTTAGAGCTTCACACTACAACAAAAGTTATTATTTACGACTTTGCATTTACAGCATGTATTAAATAAATGTTGTAATTAGTGTATTCTACGACATTTATTCTTGGCAAGTTGTTAATGCTTTGTAAAAAACGACATACATACTATGTATGTTGTTGATTCATATATTTATGACATACAAAAATATGCCGTGAAAAACATATACTTTCACGGCTTGCAAAAATATGCCATGAAATATTTATACTTAAGATGACATGCAGTTTACGTCATAATATATCGTAATTTTGCACGACATGCATTAGTATGTCGTGAAAACTCTTACTAGAAAAATTTTATAAAAAAAAATTATTTTCACTCTCAAAATGTCATAATCTTATAAATCAGTAAGTGTTTGTTTGTTTTTTTTTTTACCAAATTATATTTTAATTATAAATGATAATAAAAAAAACAATTATAGATGTTCTTAGATATTTATAAATTTCTAGTAGATATGACATTTTTTTTTTAATTTTTCCCCCTAATAAACTAGATATTCTACTTATAATCTATATTTTTTTAATACAAAAATAATTTATAAACTTACACTTAAAATCTTTTTGTCTAGAATTTTCTACTCAATTTTTTTTTGTTTATTAATATTATTAAAGTTACACATTCTTTACTTGCTAGATTTTTTTTTAATTAATATTGTTAAGTCGCACAGTTTTGCTTTGCATTCTCACTTACCCTAACCCCAGTTCAGTTCTCTCTCTCTCTCTCTCTCTCTCCCTCTCCTTCTTCTCTTTTTTTTTTGTCTCTCCATCGGCGTCTCACATAACACACGAGCACCACCACCGACCACCACTAGCCACTGTCCCTCCGATCACCACCAATATCTTTCGAACTTGGAGTTCGATTCTGATTTTGAGCCATGGATTTGATTTTCTTTGGGAGTTTCTAGGACTAATTGAAAGAAGATTCGCTCAGGTCTCTCTCTACACACACACTCTCTCTATATATATGTATGTGTATATAGGTCGCATATGTGATGCATTCGTATACATTTTGATGTATTGTTTTGATAAATCTTAATGTTGCCTCAGATTCTTTGTTTTATCATTCAGTCTTATCATCTGTATCTGTGTGTGCAATTAGAGATACAATAATTCTAGGCTTTTATAAAAATTGTGGATTGGCTCTCAATGACTGTTTGTAATTTTGTTGTGCTTTATATCTTTGGGAATCATGAAGAACAAATAGCAATTCTGGAATATATATATATATATATATATTCCAGAAATTCACTCAATTTCTAGAGAGCTTGACAAAAAGTTCGTAGTCGGTAAATTTTTCAATTCAATTTTTAATTTGTTATTAAATTGTTTCAAGCACGAATTTATTGATCTTTTATGTAGTTTAAATCACGTGTACAAGATGGAATGAAAAGAGGCTTTAGTAAGCAAAATCATAGCTATTTTGGGGGTGAGTTATCATGATTGTGCAGAATTGAAATTGTGCAGAGGCTAACTTTGATGATTTTTTTAAAAATAGTTCTCTACCTTGCAATTTAATGAAATTCTAGCACGAAATCCCTCTATCAATCTCTAGTATATTGTGTAACATTTCTAGAAGAAAATTCTAATAAATGAATTTTAAATAAATCTCGAACTAGGTTGTGTTTTGTTTTACTAATATGCTGAATAATTATATTTTAACCTATTATTTTCTATAAGTTTTTTAGTTGAAAAGACACTTGAAACAATTCAAAATAAGTCATATGTTTTGAATTTGTACCAAGGGAGCACAATAAGTTACTCCTTCAGCTTCTATTCGATTAATTCATTGAGAGCCTTGAATTATATCCCTTATTCAATTAACTTATTCAGTTATGCATGAAAAAACAAAGTAGCACTTTATTGAATTTATTCGATTAATTCAGTTTTTCCTCTCTTACTATTTATCACTTTCATGTTGTTAGGCAAAGTACTAATATGAATCAATCATAACATAATAGTTATGTCGAAACAGAATAGCCAATAATTGCTCCTCTTATTGAGAATATTTTCCATATAACAATAAGAACACAATTTTAAATGAGCATTGAAGTTGCTTCAGACCACCATATACAATGGTTTTGTCATTGGAGACAGCCCCATGTTTGTCCAAATCATTTGTATTCTCCAATTTTGGTATTTTATTTTATTTTTTTTTAATCTTTGTTTTGGAGATAGCCCCATGAGTTTGGACTGGTTTGTATAATTTAATTTATTTGTTTGGTTAACAAGAAATAGAATTGTAGTGCCCTTATTTTAAATTTTTGCTTCCCTCTTCTTTCATTGGAAGTGGACTCATTTACTTGGGTTTGGATCCAAAAATTACATGTAGCTTTGAACACAATCATATCCAAAGATTATTGGGTCTAGATGGATAAATCTTGGGCGCATCTTTCAAGGTTTTTTTTTTTCCCTTCAAACACAATAACTTTTAAGCTTTTATATGGTCGTTTTATTGGAATAATAAATTTTGATGTAAAATTATCAAAGTGTTAAGAAATATCTAGATGGAGCATGCAAATTCGTAGATATAGCTAAGGCGAATGTAGGGAATCCCGAAATGGTCATTTTTCCATATAGAAATTGTCGAAATCTATCTCACCAATTTTGCGAGATTGTGTACGAGCACTTGGTCATGGAAGGGATGGATCCTAAATATACTTCTTGGTTCCTTCACGGGGAACAACTAAGTGCATCGTCATATCAGGAAGATGTTGAAATTTCAGACATATATAAGATGTTTAGAGACGTGCATGTAAAAGATGATGATTTTGCAGAGTCTACAAGTGAAAGTAGAGAGAGAGAATTTACACAATCATTAGAAGATGTTGAAACTCCTTTATATCCAGGGTGTACAAAGTACACTAAATTCTCAACAATTGTTGCTTTATACAAGCATAAAGCTGCACATGATCATTTTGATGAAAGCTTTAATGAACTTCTTCAAATAGTGTCTGATATGCTACCAGAAGATAACACACTTGTCAAATATGTATATTCAGCAAAAAAAGATGCTCAAAGCCTTTGATCTAGAATGTGAGAAAATACACGCTTATGTAAATGATTGTTGTTTGTTTAGAAAAGATTTAGAGCTTAAGGAGACATGTCCGAAATGCAATTGTTCACGTTGGAATATAGATAAACGCACTAAGAAGATTAAAAAGGGGGTTCTTGTGAAGGTGTTGCGATATTTTCCAATAATACGAAGATTTAAAAGGAAATTCAAGTCACAAGAGAGGGCAAAGCAATTAGCGTGGCATTCCTTTCACAAAAGCCAAGATGGCAAGGTGAGACATCCAGTTGACTCATTGGTGTGAATCAATCGATCAAAAGTGTAACGCCCCACTCCCAGGTCGTTAAATACACTAAAATAGCCTTAAAAAAAATACAAGTTTTGCTCCCAAAAATAATAATTACAAAATCATCTCCAAATGGTACAATATCCTCCAAATATTCTATAGCACAATTATCTTTCAAAATAAACAATATTACAACTATCTCCAAATTTAATAATTACAGTGGTGGCTCCCAAATCTCTATATTAATAAATCTTTTTAATCTCAATTTTTTAGCTCCACTAAAATCTGCTCCGCACCTAAAAAATAAATTAATTCGGGAAGTATACAATACGACAGGAATACAAGGCTCGGATACAGGATAAATTAACAGGAATCCAACAATTTAAGACACTAAATCAACGATACGATAATCAAGCAATTTACCAAATTGCACAATAATGCAACCATAATTTATCTAGACCAAATACCCAGTCCTACTCAGTACATGACCAGTGAATAAATTCATTTATTCACCCACCTCACCCAAGCTCCACGCGTATCCAGGCATATTGGTGTAAACAATTAATAAGATTCACTCGATCCATGTACGGAGTATTTCCATGTCATTCAGTCAGACAAATCACCATTTAACACAGAATATTTGTATAGAATTTTACCAAATGATCAGAATATCAACGATTCAACAACAAATGATTTTACCACAATAATCAAGTGGATTACAAATTTAGGATAATTAAAAATAGAGAGCTCCTTGCAAAGAGATTTAAATAAAGCATATTGTATACAACCCGAATTTACCTCAAATAATTAATTCCATCACCATAAATCTGAAATTGCTCCATGAATCTCCAAAAATAATTATGATCTCTTGTAAAATTACTAACTCTCAATTTAAATATTCTTATGTCTAAACTTAAAATTTACATCACAAATGAAAAGAGAGCCGAAAGTAGAAGAAAAGAAAAATGAGAAACAAAGAGATGAAATTCAAGGGAGGTATGAAAATGAGAGAAGGGCTCAATTTATAAAGGAAATGGTTGGCCTTGTGGTTGGTTGAAAACTGTGGGAACAGCCCATGGTTTTGTCCTTTTCTTTTCTTTTTTTTTTCTTTTTTATTTTATTTTATTTTATTTTATTATTTTCTTATTCTCCACGTGATGAATGGTTGGTTTTGTGGTAGGTGGAACTGTGGGTAAAGCCCACGGTTTTGTTTGAGTGTATTTTTTTTTTCTTTTCACGTGATGGGGAAAGGTAGGAAAAATTTATGCATTATTATATCAAAATAAATAATTATATGATAGATATAAAAGAGATGAGATAAATATAAATAAATAATTTAAAATTAAATTCTTATCTAAAAATCTCACCATTAAATTATCATAATAAACCACCAATACCACTCACTAAATATTAATACTTCAAAAATACGAAGTGTCACAAAAAGTGGCCTTCTTTTGCATTAGATCCATGAAATCTTAGACTTGGTCTTTCAGTAGATGGGTTTAGTCTTTTTGCTAGTGATGTAGTTACATATAACCTTCTCCCATGGCTATGCATGGCAAAAGAAAATATCATGTTGACAATACTAATTCCAGGGCCAAAGCAACTAGGCAACAACATAGATGTTTATCTAGAGCTATTTGTAGAAGACCTAATAGAATTATGAACTAAAGGTGTCATGGCTTATGATGCAGCCAACAACTTCATGTTTAATTTGAAGGCTATTTTGATATGGACAATAAATGATTTTCCAACTTATGGAAACTTAGCTGGATGCACCATAAAGGGAATAGTTGCTTGTCCAATATGTAGCACTGACACATGCTCACAATGGTTGAGTAATAGTAAAAAGACTGTGTACATGGGCCACAGGTGATTTCTTGTGCCCGACCATCTATGAAAAGAAGTTGGTTTGATGGAAAGCAAGAACTTAGAGGGATGCCTAATGTAACGCCCCGAAATAAAACAATATACCAACCAAGACAATAAGTAATGACAATAAGAATCAGAGTATAAAGTCCTTCCATTACATGAGATCCAGTTATACAATAGAGTGACATATGCAATTATACATTCATGAGTTTATCCTTGAATCAACAGCATATATCACAGCATGATATAGAAACTAGAAGCAAAACCAATAATAAATGCCCTATAGGCTTACAACTTTCCAAAATAGGTTCTTGGTTACAACAAAAATGGACTTTTGGTCCAATACATTTAAAGCCCTTGGCTATACAAAATAATTACAACCAAAAAGAGAAGCTCTTGCTTCTAAGCCTTCCAAATTACTACCTTGGAGGAGGCATATCATCAACACTTGAAAATGGTTTTCCCCAAATAGGGTGAGTCAAAGCCCAGTAGAAACAATCTAGCACAATATATGAATCTTAACAAAGATATAGGTGTACTGTGCATAAACAATGTTCGTGGTGAATCAATTACAATTTCTTTTACGAAACTATACTATGTCAAGCTTTATATCTCAATTCATTAATCATATCCGTTCCATTCAATCAACCAAACTGAGGATACAACTCATAGGATCTCAAATCAGTATAGTTATCATACAAACACATCTATTTTCCATTTTACAAAAATTTCGTAAAAGGAATCGACACCTATGTATACGCGTGGTTTTTGAAACTTTCACCCTAGACACACAAGCCAACTTAATTTACTGAAGTCTATCACATTTCTTCTCCCAAACATGGAGTACATCCTGTTTCTCCTCCCAAACATCATATATATACCATGTATCAAAACACAGTAATATTCAATGACAACCAATAAGAAATTAGTTTCAATTCACTTAATTCTCATGCAATTTCTACAACAATTGTAGCTATCCTCTACCGATAGCCCAAACAAATATTTCTAAACAGATATACAATCTTCTTAACAAATAAATTATCAAAATTTCTATAGGTGAGTGATAACACGTATCCAACTCCACCATTTAAATAAACGTCTATCCAATTTCACATTCCCAATACAAATTTCATTATTTATACAAAATAATTATTTGAAATATTATAGGGCAAAACTCCATTTTCTTCCAACATCTAATTCATGTGTCAAAATCAAAAAATCAAAAATTTAACACAACACATCCTCATATCTACACCTATAATTATTTTCAACACTTTCATTTGAAAACCCCTCTTTTGACTTTAAACCAAAACCCTAGGTTTGTCTAAAATCCTCCAAATTCCGACACTTATTTACACAACAACAAATAACTAAGTTAAAGCTTATAGAAAAGTGTAGAAAGTCCCTACCTCAAGTTAGAAGATGAGCAAAGCAAGGAGGGAAACTTCAAAGATACACAATCACAACTCTATTCGGATAGAAATGTAGCCCTTGAGATGCTTTACTTTTTTATCAAAGATAGTAGGGTAGAGAAACCACTACATCTAGGTGAAAAAGTAGAGAGAAGGTAGGTTTTAGAGAGGGAGGGTCCCGATCTAGGGTTTTGAGAGAAAAAAAAAATATGAAAAAGTGATGTAAAAAGGTATTGCTACGAACTGATATACGCACAGTCCGCTCGAGCACAAGAAGTGACGCTCGAGCGTCAGACGCAATAAGTTGTTCCGCTCAAGCTCAAAAAGTGACGCTCGAGCATAGAATGCACACTCTTAGTAGTTTTGCAGACAACAGACCAACGCTAGAGCGCAAGAAAGGGTCGTTCGAGCGCAGAAAGAACTGCTCGAGCGTAGAATACACTCTCCTAGTAGTTTTGCAAACCTGCAAAAGTACTGAGGGTTTGTAAAGCTCGCTCGAGCGCAAGAAGTTGCACTCGAGTGGATGAGCAAAATCTTGGGTAACAAAAGTTTGGAAACTAAGCAACCAGCCTGTCCCAAACACAACCATAACAACCAAATAGCCAAAATTAAGGAAATGCAAGGGAAGCAAGATATAATCAACTACACTAAGCCATGAAACCAAAGTCCAAAATACAACAAGAGTCAGGTCAAAACCAGAATCGCTATACCTAAACCATTAAATAGATCTGATGTTTTCAATGTAGTTAAAAACGTTAAAAATAATTGGGGAAAAACAACAAAGGAGAGAAAAAAGGAAAAAGTCCCAGATCATCAAAGAAAAAGAGCTAGTTTGCGTTCAACCATGGAAGAAGAAGTCCATATTTTTCAATTTACCATATTGGGATATTAGTCTAAAGAAAGTAGAATTTCGATTACTTTGGGGAATTCAATCATGATACCTGATGATATGTTACAAATTGCTCATTGTTGTGTGCTAATAAACAGTTCTGAAGTCCAACAATATTTAGAGTAAGTATGATAACATAAATATCTATTACTAATTGAGTGTTTACATGATATATTTATCTCACAATTTGCTTTCCTTATTAGAATGCACGCAAAGGAGCATAAGCTTTTGGGCAGATGTCTCTTGAGGGATGCCGCTCTACTACATTCTAGACAAATGGACACTTTTTCTTAGTGGTTAAAAGCAAAGATTGAATCATGTGGTAATGAGGTTAAAGATACATTGAAATGGCTTGCAGCTAGCCCAAGAAAGAATGCAACTTCTTATTTCGACTATGTCATTAATGGGCATCACTTTTATACAAGTGATGTCCAAAGATCCACACAAAATAGCGGTGTTTCCATTGAAACATATACTATTTGTGGATCTAGTAAAAAAGACATTGCACAAGCTATTGAAAACATCTGTTTCTATGGGGTTATCAGAGACATAATTTTGTTGGATTACTACAAATTTCAAGTTTTTCTGCTTAAATGTGACTAGGCAACTACCGGAAATAGTGTCAAAGTTGAAGATGGATTTACATTGGTTAACCTCCAACAAGCATGAAATCCATTTGAGAGAGATCCATTCATTCTAGCATCACGTGCAAAACAAGTGATCTATTTAAGGAATAGTGATACATCTAGTCGGGAAGTTGTACTTAACGCACCTTCAAGAGGCATTCGTGATTTGGACATGTATGATAAAGATGCCTATATGCCATCTACACCTTTAGATGCATCTAGACTTGGTGCAAATACGAATGATGAAGATGAGCACTACGTGAGGATGGATTGTGAGGGTGTTGAAGTGTTGCATGATTAATAAGAAGTAGGAACATTTGATTTTCATATAACCGAATGCTTATTGGCCTTGACTGGTTCTCCTTTACTGGTTGTTCTTTTTGTTTTTTTCCTTTCTATATAATTTCACTAGCTGTTTTCTTTGAAGTTAATATGAGTGAATATACTTGTAAGGTAAATATTGTGCTGTCTTTGAAATCAATATTATCAAGAATTTATTGTTTGGCTTATAAAGATTTATTGTTTGGCTTATAAGATTTGTTTGACAAAAACACTTCTGTTATGCTTTAATTTTGCTGAAGTTATGTTCTCTGTTTCTTGAGTGATTGTATGTTGGTGCTGAGACAGAGGTAATCTTTCTTTTATTTCTGTTTCTTTTTTCTCTTGTTCATGAAATGAATTAATTGATTTCTAATTTGCTCCAAAACATAGATAGTTTGCTGCCCTCGATTTTGAAGTAGCTTCTACTGAACATTGCAAACTCTGGAATGTAGAACGTCTATTTCATGACACCTTAACTAATTGAATGAAAAAATAAACAATTATCTATCTGTGATTATTCAATTATCTGTCTTGCTCATGAATATTTCTTTCACTATTGTGTTGTTCCTTTAAAAGTCCTTTGGGATGTGTAAAAAATACCTTGATACAATTTATGTAGTTGGTGTGTTTTACCTCTTTTGTTGCTGATTTGATTGCTATTGTTGCTAATCTGATTATTATTGTGAATGCTCATTTTTTTATTAACAGTTGAATCTTGAAATTGTCAACTAGCAAGATGAGTGGAGAGGTACTTTATTTCTCATTTAACATAAAATTGAATTATAACCAATTGTTGTCGACATTATTTTTTATTTTTCCTTGTGTATTGCACAGAGTTCAAAAAAAGCTGAGAAAACAATTAGGAAGGAGCGTGAAGCTATAATTGCTACGACAATGGATGAAAGAAGAAATGCATCATTCAGAATTTCAGATGAGTGTTCTACTTCTCCATATGTTGAATAACATGATATGGAAAGAGTTGTAGACTCCACTCAAGTACCAAAAAAGAGAACTAGGGGGGCATCAAAGTTAAAGATACATGACAAAGGAAAACAGAAGTGTAATGAAATTGACTTTAATGAAAGGAATTAGGTTATGAGACCTGAGTTAGTTAAACTATCCACTTTAGAAGGGATCTTGGCATGAGAGATGGTGCCAATAACCACAGAGAGATGGCCTGATATTCCAGAAGAGGTTAAAGATAAGCTATGGACTTGTATGAAGGTAACATATATTTATTTAATTCATTATTATACTATCAACTCAAGTTTCTTTTCCTAATCACTAAATTTTTGTTTAAATGCAAATGCAGCTTAGATTCAAAATACATGATTGCCATAGGAAATACATCATGCAAAAGTTTGGCAGATTATGGCGCTCACACAAATCTGAACTATCACGAAAAATAAGACCTCTTGGTAAAAGTGCTAAGCTAGTACACAATATATAACCAAACCAAACAAACCAAACAAAGCCTTAAGTCCCATCAAATGGGGTCGGCTAGTACACAATAGATAACGCTCCCAAAATAATACAATAAATACAACCCAAACATATATTGAAAACAGCATGAATTAGAGTAAATAGTCCTTTCATTACATGAAGTTAATAATACAAAAAGGATTTGACATCATTAAATGCCCTATTGGCTTACATCTTTCCAAGCCTTGACTTGGTTACACAAAAAGATACTAGCTTATACACATTTAGCCCTAGGCTTTACAAAAATATACAATTCAAATTAAAAAAGCTCTTACCCCCAAAATATCCCCCCAAGCTATTGCCTTGGTGGAGGTAAGTCACCAACACCTGAAAATGTTATTCCCAAATAGGGTGAGCCATAGCCCAGCAAAAATCATCTAGCACAATATATGAAACTTAGCAAAAGTATAAGTACACTATACATACACAACGTCAATGATAGAGACATCCATAGTTTATATAATCATACGGTACCAATTTCCATTCATTTCATTACATGAACCAGTTTCACTGTCTCTTTAACAATCCAAATAAGACTTCAACTCATTAGTATAACCATCACATTAACAATGCATAAACACTTCAAACTTTTCTTTCACGAAAATTTCATCTGTGAGCAGCTGTCAGACGGGACCCATGTAAACGTAGGCTATACAAGTACTACAATTACCATTTTACGGATATTTCGTCTGTGGGCTAGACACTCATGTATAATTTCGGGACTTTCACCCAGGACACTCCGGCCAACTTAATTATAATGGAGTCCAACCCCTTTCTCCTCCCAAACAATCATTCATACGTATGCAATATATTTAAACACAACATCAAACAATGGAGCACATCTCCTTTCCACTCCCACATAATCATACATGCACAATGTATATAAGAATAGTCATATCCAATGACAAACAACAATAGATTAGTTTCAATTCACCTAATCCTCATGCAATTTCTACAACAATCATAGCTATCCTCCACCGATAGCCCAATACAGTTATTTCTAAACAGATATTCAATCTCATGACAGATAATTTATTCGAATTTCCAAAGAATGAGTTAGGCCTTGTTTGGGAACAGACTTTTTTAGTAACTTTTTGACTTTTTGGCTAAAATGTGATGTAAAAAAAACTAGTATATTTGGGATGACTTTTTTATTTTTTACGAAAAGATGTACAAAAAGTAAAGAGAAAAGAAAATCTTTGACTTTTTGGTATGGGTTGTTGGCTTTTTGGTTTTTTTAGTAACTTTTTGATTTTTTGGCTAAAAAATTCACTTGCCAAACGAGGCCTTAATACATAACTTATCCCACCATTCATATCAATACTCTCTCAATTTCATATTTTCTATGGCAATTTCAATTATCTTTATAAAATAATCATGATAGTCATTTTAGGGCAAAACTTTCCCTCTCCTAATTATCAACCCAAATATCATTTCTAATCATTATGACCCAACACCATTTCATTTTCAAAACCCACATTCATGTATAACAACAATCCTTCCTTTCATATATAACCAAATCCTAGGTTTGCTTACAACAACCTCAAATCACATCATTGTTACGCAAGAATACACATAACTAAGCTAAATATCATATGAAGGTGTAGAAAAGATCCCTACCTCAAAGGAAGAAGATGAGTCAAACAAGAGAGAAATTCCAAGAACGTCGAAACTCACTTCTATTCGGATCAAAATGTAAATTTTGACGAGCTCTACCTTTTTCTCACAGACACTAGGGTGAAAAGATCAATGGATCTAAATGAAATCTAAAAGAGAAGGTTAATTCTAGAGAGAGAGGCTCAAGAACAAACTTTTTGGGAAGTTTTAGAGAGAAAGAGAAAGAGATGAAAAAGTGACTCAAAATGTCATCTTCTCGGACTGTTATACGCGCAGTCTGCTCAATCGTAGAAAGCCCCGCTCGAGCATCAAACACAGAGTTCTACTCGAGCGTGAAAGTTGGCACTCGAGCTTGGAATGCACATTTCCAGAAGTTTTGCAGACGAAGGTCCCTACTCAAGCGTGGGACTGGACGCTCGAGTGTCCAATGCACTTTCCCAATATTTCGGAACTGCAAAATAAATGCTAAGAATTGACAAACCCCGCTCGAGCGCAAGAATGGCTGCTCGAGCGAAGGAGCAAAATTTGTGAAGCCCACTCGAGCGTAAGAATTCCCACTCAAGGGTAAGAGCCAAAATCTGGGCAATAAAAGTTTGGAAAAACAAGCAACCAATCTGCCTCAAACGCATAACTACAACCCAATAACCAAAATAAAATGAAAGACAAGGGAAAGAGATATGAACAACTATTCAAAACCATACCAACCCAAGTCCATAATACAATAAGTAACAGGTTAAAACCGGAATCGCAATACAATATTGTCCTCACCAAACTTGATAATGTAGAAATGGTTGAATGGAAAACATTTATGAAACAACGAACTTCCAAAGAATTTAAGGTAAGTTTCCTCATAGAAACTCTCTAGTTTTTATGAACTAATTAGACCACCAAATTTTCTCATAGTGATTCAATTATGAATTATTAATTATATAAATTATGACATTCTTCTTTTTTATAAGTAGGGAAAGAGTAAAAGATTTAGGGCAATGAGGAAAAAACAAACCCTCTTACACACCATGAGTCGTAAAGGTTATACACGATTAGAGGATAAAATAGTAAATTTAAGAGTGATTCAAGTAGTTTTGTAAATTGGGTATGAAGTATGGTTACTATGAGATTGTTTTTAATCATGTTGATTTCATTTTCTATTTTATCGTCTAGAGAAGAGAAAGTCGAGCATCATCATCCATATCAAGAGTTGATGTTTGGATTAAAGGGCATACGAGGAAGGAAAGAAAATCCATGAATGAAGTGCTTGATGCAACTGTGGTACTAATATTACTTCATTTTTTTTTTTTTTTTTTTTTGTATCATAATTTGCATTCACATCAATTTATTAAGACATGCTTTATATTTTCAAAAAAAGGTTCAAGAACTTCATAAAGCTTCTACTGATGAGAGTCCAAAATCTATAAAAAGATGATGTAATTTTTCATACTTTCGGTCCCGAGCGTCGTGGCACTTTACGAGGGCTAGGATTTGGGGCATTACCATCTAAGGTTGATGCACAAGTACACCAAAATGAGCACGTGAGAAAACTTGAAGGCAACGCGCTAGACTTAGAACAACAACTCGATGAGATAATCACATTTATGGGCGTTTTGTTTAACACAAATTCCCCCATTACATTTGAAAAATTACATTTCCCTCCCTAATATTTGTAATATCATTACAAATTGCCCCTTGAATTGCTAATGTCATGCTCTAAAATTTTATAAATGACCATCTTTCCATTTTTCTTACCATTTCTTCTGCCTATGATTATGACTCCATTTTATAACTTTCTATCATTAAATTTTACCTGAACATATTTTTATTGAGTGATGATATGCAAAAATAAATTTTATATAGAATTTTCAAACACAATGATACAACTTAATAGTGACCTTTCACTTTAAAACAAAACACTCATAAGCATGATTTATATCTACAATAATATCACTATCAGTGATGTTACATGCACCAATTAGTGTACCAACTAGTGTTATGCCATTATTATTGACCTAATTTATTATACAAATTACAAATATCCAAAACTTCTAAAATTATGCCACATCATCTGTTGGTACACTAGTTAATACATTAATTGGTACATATAGCATTATTCTATCACTATTACAACATTTTTATGATATTTTTTGTATAAATTTTTATATATGAATATAATTTTTTATTTTTATTTCCACCATTATATCTAGATTAGATCAATTTAATCTAGATATATTTAAAAAGTATAAAATTTGTACAATTTTTTTTAAAAAAAATTCATTTAATACAACAAAATAAGATAATGTATTGAATTTTTGTATTTTTATTTTTTATTTTATATTTTTTTTGTATTTGGTGAATTTAAAAAAATTACAAAATATTATACTTCTTAAGTATATCTAGATTAGATGTATCTAAAAAATAATAAATAAATAAAATTGCTTAAAATATTTTTAAAAATTTCAGTAAAAATAAAAAAAAATATGAAAAATAAAAATGAAAAAACTCATTTTTTGCGTGAGTTAAACTAAATAAGATGATTGTTATTTCTTTTGAAATGACATGAACAAAATATATGTATTATTTTATTATTTTATATGTATAAAGGTTAATGGGCAAATATGTAATTTTAATCTAATAGGGGATAAGTGTAATTTTTCAAATGTGAGGGGAGGATCTATATTAAACAAAAACCTCACGGGTGTCAATGTAATTTACCCTAAAAAAATAGAGTCAAGAAATTACATTTATATTTTAAAAAAATTATGAAAAATAAATAATAATTTCATATATATTTAATAAGGTAAATTAAATTACATTTATATTTTTTCTTTAGAAAGTGTTTTATTTCGTTGTGTGTAGAGTCTGATTTCTCAATCTTGTCAATAAAATTATATGAGTATTAGATATACGGAAGAAGTAAAATTAGATAATTTAAATAATAATACTTCACTATAAATAATAATTGAACAAAATAAAGGTTAGAAATTAAAAAATAAAATAAAAATTTAACCTTTACTGAAGGTGAAAAATTAATTTTAAGATTTAATTTAATAAAAATAGCTTAAATGAAAAAAAATAAAGATGGAGAAATATATTTGAAGTATCATACAACAAATTAATTGAGTATTTTAGTATTCTCAAATATTTTCTCCATTCAAGTAAAGATTAATTTTGATTTTAGGTGTAAGAAATGACAAATTATTTGATTTGTTTATTATTCTCAAATGATTTCTTAATATTTCATTCCTTATTAATTAATTTTAATTTATTGTGGAGCGATTATATTTTTTTACTTCTATATTTATTTTTTAACTTTTTTTAATCATGTAAGAATAACTTGCGTTTTTTTAAATATGCATCAACTAGAAATTTAATGACTCAAAGATAAAAATTAATAGGGTAGGGTGCGGTTTGAAATAATTCAATTTTGCGGTTTGCGGGCGGGATGCGGGTTTGACCTGCAACCCGCCACAACCGCCCGCACTATATATATATATTTTTGGAAAAACCTGTCTGTTCATTTACCTGGAAGAATTTACAACTTCCATTATATGTTCTGTATTTGTTTTACTTAATTGACTTCTAGTCTTACATAAGTTGCACTTTGGTTAATGATTTAAATGATTCAAAGTACTTTTTTTTAACTTATTTCTCCAAAAGAAAGAGTACCTTTTTTTTGAACTGGTTTTTATGTTTGATCAACACAATGCTCTCATATTACAAAATATAAACTGTGTAAATCATGGATGTTAAACTGATGGGTGACATAAGTGACAATTCCATTCAATCTGTAGGCAGTCTTAGTGCCAGGTTTTAGATGTGTGAAGTTAAAATTAAACAATATCTATATTAATTTTTTGAGAAAAAAATTCAAACCGCAAACCGCACTGTAGGCGGTTGCGGTTTGACTTTTTCCTAAACCGCATAGATGTGGGCGGGTCAAAACCAAACCCCAAACGGCACAAATCCGATCCACGAACACCCTTACTTATATAAGTTATATTAAACTATTAGGGTGTTATGTTAAAATATGCATGGGTCTTTAATAATATATATGCAAAATCTCAGGGGAGGTGAGGGAAATTTTTCATTTAAATAGTTTATTGGTTGATTTAGTAATTTTCATCTCTTCCCACTCAATTCAAAAGGGTAATATGGTCATTTTGAATAGCCAAATAACGTTGCTTGTACTAAATTAACGGAGTGAGAAAATCTTTATATTATCAACAAAAATAGGGAAGGTTCTTGTAATTATTAAAACTATAGGAGAAGTTCCTGCATTTATCAGAAATCTCAGGAAAAATAAGTATAATTTACCCTAAAAATTAAAAATCAGTTCACGTGATAAAAAATAATTACAATTTTTCTATGTAAAAAACACTAAAAATTGTACCTCAAGCTCCTTACCTTTAATAAATAATTGCTCCACTCTTTCACTAGATAGTAATTTTCCCAATATTATATAATTATATCTCATATATGTGTATTTATTGTACTATTATTTTCCCATGAAAAGGACATTTTTTTTTTTTTTTAACTTTATTAGTGTTGTTTTAGTTGATGATGCTTTAAGGAGCTTGGGATGAGTTTCTAGTTTATTTTTTTATTTTTTTTGGGTCTTCGATGAATTTAAAAAAAAAAAAAAACAAAAAGAAAATTTTTTATATTTTTGAGTTCAACTTGACTCGATGGACTAGAAAAATAAAATAAAAATAAAAAAATAAGGAAAAAAATCCATTGAAACTTTTTTTTTTTTACATTTTAGATCATTTTACACTGGATGGATAGGTAAATTTATATATAAAAAAATATGACATCAATTTGAAAAAAGCACTTAAAAACAAAAAAGTTCAAAAAAAAAAAAAATCTTAATTGGATACCAAATTCATAAATCTGGTCTTAGATTTGTACCTTCTTTTGATGTACTGTTCTCTCTTGTATTTTTTGATTTCTTGAAATAAAATGATATTCACATATTTTTTTTAGGCATTGAATTTCTTATGTTAAATAAAACAATATTCATATATATTTTTTAGCCATTGAATTTTCAAGCCCAGTAGACTTATCTCAAGACCTATCTCAATTATCTAAACCGTTTATTTTGTGAGATTCATTGCACAAATCATTCATTAAAAGAAAAGTTAACGATAACTAATTATCGAATCACATTTATTTTTATAAAATAAAAAACAAATATAATTTTGAAATAAATCATCTATATTCTTTAAAAAATTTGTTAACCAATCATTTGATTATTAATTTTCAATCAATTTAATTTTTTTCATAAACTCTACAAAAAAAATTTCAATTCTTTTTTTTTTAATTATATTTTGACAACCTCTTTACAAGTCAATTTTTAAGGGACCGATAAAAAAATAAAAAATAAAAGCCAATTTTTAAGGTCTCTACTTAAGTAATTTGAATCATTTGATATCTTGAGTTTGAGATCAGAGAGACACAAAGCCCCAAGAAGAGGCCCACCGTGTATGCCTACTATGTAGATTCATAGAAAGCTTGATTTTTGTGAGGTCCACGAATTAACAATTCAGTCATTTTTCCTTCCTCAAACCAGATAACAAGCATATGAGTTTTGGGAAAGCTAAAAGGTCAGACATTTTCATTTTCCTCCTGCATTCAATCACACTGTGAATTGATTAAAAAAAAAAAATTTAAAAAGCGCTACACAAAGTAAATTTGCAAATGGGTTCCATAATGTTTTCCACAACACTCTACAATGAAACATAATAATGAGGAACAGAGTAGTATTCACTAAACCAGAGCTGTAATGTAGTTCATTGAATTTGAAAACTAAACTTGTAGTGGACCTTTATATGTCACTATTCTCTCAGTTTGGAAAGTGAAAGGATTGCGCAACTCAAGCCTTGTAATCAAGAGTAGGAAACCTACCAGAGTAGCCAACTAGATTTATGGATATATACATATTCTTTTTTACAAACTACAGGAAAACTAATACAAAACAACATATTACATATTTAAGTACAATTATTTTCTAATAAAGCAACATATAATTCATAGAAAATAGAAGACCCCTTACTAGTGAAAGGATGCAAAAGGATAAGGGACACAGTCGGTCTGAATAGGAGTCAAGAACAAATATCATCACAGGACTAAATTACCTTAGGATTTCACATATATTATTTCTGCCCTTGGTGATGCCCGACTAAATCGCATCAGCTCTGTTGAGATTCTAAACCCCTCATGTGCATCAACTATTTGATGGTATTGAACATGCATCGTCTCAAGAAATGGAGAACAAGTGAGAATGCATTTGATGAAAAGCAATTCGGCCCTCAAACCCGTGATGGAAGTTATCTTTACAGTTCGAAGTTGGTTCAACATCTGGTACATGAAGCCTGGTGCTTCCAAATAACTTGGATCCAGTTCCACGGCATTGTCCCTGACTGTAGAGGCCTGTAAAAGATGATAATTGCAAAGAAACCTTTTTAAATTTAAAAATTTTAAAAAAAAAAAAAACGAATAATCTTATCTTGTTTTTTCAACAATCTCACTGTCATCCGGAGTTTCTTCAAGTTAGGAGAACTTCTGAGCAAACAAAAGACACATGACATCTGATCCAGATCATCAAATCTTATTTTAGTAAACACAAGATGCTTCAGTTGGTTAAAAGGAATAGAGAGCACCCATGGAACAGGACCTGCAGCCAAAAGCTTTGAAGCAAACGGCAAAAAAATAAGACACGACCTACAAATTTCCATATGATGTACCAAATAAAAAATTTGATAACATATACTCACCTTAAGGAAAAATCCATCAAAACAAATCTTCAAAATTCTAGGCAAATTATCAAGAAACTTGTGCAAATTGATTGTACTTCCTTGCCCGGGGTTTTCAGCTTTCTTTCCCAATACAATAGAGATCATGGTCAAGTTTGGGGTACTTTGGAAAGAGATTGATTTAACATCGCGACTGTCAGCGGCAAAGAAGGTTTTGAGTTTTGGGGAATGGATATTAAAATGTTCAATGCCAGTGCAGCCTGAAAAGTTCAACGTCTCAAGCAATGGCACACTAGGGACAAGAGTTCCAAATATATTGGCAGCAAATGCCATTTTCTCGAAGTGAAGGTTAATTAGGTTACGAAACCCACCAAACACCTCTGGTGGTTTAAATACACAGTTACGGAGCTTCAAATGTGTCAATTCTGGACAAGAGAAAACATAAGAAGGCAGCTTATAGGATTTAACATTCCGATTATCCAAGTTGAGTTCCTTGATACCATTCCGTGAAAGGAACAATAGCCACTGAGTGACATGCAGGTCCCAATCACAATGTATGTTTGGAATGTAGAGAGAAAATTTCAGAATGGGGCCACTGTGAAGTAACAGTATATTACTGATTATGCTCACAAATGTATATGCGTACAGTGGGTTGTTGCGAATGATATCTGCAAAGAAGCGCTTATCAAGCACAAGATGTGGGAGTGAAGACCAAATATACCTCCAGTTTCTTGACAAGATACTCGTCCTTGCTGCATCTCGAACGGGCATGCGCTCTAGAATGTTGTCTATTAAGTTTCTTGGCAGGCCACTAACTATATCATCTGTCCCATTATCTATTGCTATCCTTTTATGACTGTCTGTCATTACTGCCTGATATTCAATAACAAGGTCACCCATTAATTTTCTTTGAATTTGTTCCAAAACTATATCAATTCAGATATGGTGATGAAAAAATAGGGAAAACAAGAGTAAATGCAAGCTAATTTTACTTCTCTTTTCTTTTTCTTTCTTCTTTCCATAGAATTATGCCTATTAAGATATGGTGATGAAAGAGAGCATTCCCTTACATACGAGAAAAAATATAGAGTTTTTATATAAAATAAGATGGTTGGTTTGGATTCTATGACCTGAAAACTAAAGACACATTGGTTGTTCAAAAAATATAAATCATTCCATGGAAAAATTCTGCATACTTGAAATTTTTCAATCACTGATGCTATGCTTGGATCTTGGATTTGTGGTGGGGGAAAGCAAGGGAAAAGATTAGAAAATAAAATGAGTGAAAGAAGCTAACTTTTCTTTTTCTTTTTTTCTTCCGTTGGTTTAGGAAAATTAGAAGCAAATGAATAGGTATTTGTAATAAACTCCTTTTTTTTTTTTTTTTTTTTTTGGGTTACCATAAAAAAATGAACATGCATAAACATCACCAACCCTTCATCAATTTTTTCATCTAATAAATTTGAGCAGTAAGCTTGATTTGGTATGAACTACTCCAACCCTTTCTTCAAATTTTCATCAAAACCTTTTTAAAAACTGCCCTCTTATCCCAAATTTCTCTTTTCATCAAATTTGATGAGAAAAAAAGAATCCCCCAATGCTTCATTTGATGAATCGATTGGAGATGGGTTCTTGAGCACTTTTTCATGAAATATAAATTTGATGGAAAAAAAAAGGTGAAAGGATTGGAGATGCTCTAAGTAATTTCATTTCCTAGCCATTAGGCAAATCCAAGATCCAAACATAGCACATCCAATTTATAAAGGGTTTTAGAAATTGGAAGTTCATGCAGACCATATTTGATTACAAAAAATCAAACAACATGCAAATTGACTTGAATCAACGCCTATTCCTCTTAAAAACTGAGCATAACTATGAACAAATGAAAACACACACAAACTAACAAAATTTGATAAGAGACTGAAGCTGAGGCTGATAAGCAAAGCTAGACAAAGTACAGAAAATCAAATCCAATCATAAAAATTATAAAGAACAATAAAGAACGAATCTTACATGATGACATGATCAAACCATAAAGAAGTCGAAAGATAGATGAATTGGAAAGAAACCCATGATTAAATTTACGAAAATCGAAGGCTAAACGCTAAAATCGACATTTAACAAATGAAATGAGGTCAAATTTACCTGTAATTTTGTTCGATTCACACTTTGCCAGTGTTCACTGTAGAAACCCTAGAAAATTTGGGACATCGCTTGAATAATTTCTCATCTTGACTTGCAAAATACATGGATCAGACTCGGGCCAAAGTACTGTTTTTTTGAAAGGTATAGCTCCACTAAGTTATTGTATTGGGTCTGGTTCGGGGACCCATCTTATTTGGATCTATTGAAAAAGAGTATCTATATAAAAAAAATATAATTAAATTGGTTGAATATCGACAATTATATAATTATATTATATTTATTTTAAATATAATATAAGTAATTTATTCGTCTAATTTTATTTAAACATATGTAATATAAATGTATTGTATTCATGTCTAATAAATTTAATTTTTTATATTAATTATAATCTCGACGAATACTACAAAATGCAAGATTGGGATTGATTAATTTTGAAATATAACCACCTGACCCAATAAATACTTAATTCTTTATAATTTGCAGAGCGAAACACATCATCAACCGTAATCCTTTGACTTGTGAATTAAAACGTATGGTCATATTTTCAATCTAAATTAGTAAGTGTATTTTTGAATGATTTTTAAGTTTTGTGAATGAAACTGTTTGTAAATTTTCCGGCAAGAATTATCACATGACAATTTTTTAAATTATTAATGTCACGTGGTGATGGAAGATGAAGAGTTAACAATTTTTTGGGACTTAGGGCTGGTTTGAGGTGTCTTAAAAAAGTACACTTTTTATCTTTTTGAACTAAAAAAGTTGAGAAAAAAATATAAAAGTTTGGGTTAACTTTTTAGATTTTTATGAAAAAAAGTGTATTAAAAAATTGTATAAAAAAAATGTGTAAGAGATGATTAGAGAGGGGTGGGCCACAGCCGTACACAATGCAGCCGTGAATTGGGGTGCATTGGGGTTGGAAATTATTGCTTAATTTGTGTACAAAGCATTGGACGGTTTTGTTTGGCCCGTGGGGGTCATCACGGATCCCATTTTAATAATCTGAACCGTTAATGCGTATAACTCGTCGAACACTATGTGCCTATAAAAAATCACATTTATCGGATATCGATAGCTATCTGATCAGATTTATTTATTTTCCAATCATTAATTGTAACACTATCCATTTGTTGTATATAACTGATTTGATCATATAATTATTGATATCCGATCAATGTGATTTTTTACAGACATATAGTACTCGACGAGTGCTACATATTAATGTGATTTTTTACAGACATATAATACTCGACGAGTGCTACATATTTAATGGTTCAGATTATCAAAACGGGACCCGCGATAACCCCCACAGGCCAAACAACAGTGTGTATACAAATCACACACAATCATTTTGCCCCTGCCACTGCCGCACACAGCAGTTGCGCCTTTTGTCAATTCGTTGTGTACGGGTGTCCTAGAAAATTGATTTTTTTTTTTTTTTGTGAATAGTGATATCTTTTTGGATTTTAGAGTAACTTTTTAGCTTTTTGGCTTATATAGTATAAGCCAAACCAGGCCTTACTATTGAAGTCGAGTGAAATAGTGCCTGAAAGTAATTGATTTATTTTAATTAATTAAATTAACCAAGTCTTTGGATTAATTAATTAATTAATTAATTTAGATTTGATAGATAAGGTAAGCCTTAATCGTCCCTAAAAATTACAAGGTTGTTGAGATTTATCTATTAAATTGGTGTTTTACCTCTTAGTTTGTTACTAAGTGACTGCTATGGATAAAGACTATATGAGATTTGAGATTTGGTAAATCAACGGTAAGGTCACAAAAGTAGACCAATTTTCCTAACTTGAGGCAAGTGAAATTTTTATGAGACGTGTGCCAACTTGGAAGGAGATATGAGATCACCAATATACTACAAATAAGGAACCATTTTCCCCAAATAATGCAAGATTGGGTTTTGGATTTTTTGTGGATATGAGATCAACAATATACATGTCAAGTGAAGAGGCTTTGAGGATCAATCCAAATGAATCTTTTCCTAAATCATGTAAAATAAATTCAAATTTGATTCTTGAAGGGCACATGGTAGCCCCTATAGGAGCTCAATAGATCAAGTCAAATCTACAGAAATAGACATTAGACTTTGAAGGTCAAAATTGTTCCTAATCTTGAGGATCAAGCTAAGGATCAATTGCTTGCAAAGCGTTTTCTTGTGGGTCCCTCAGCTTACTCGTTCAAAAAAAAAAAAAAAAAAAAAGAAGTTAAGGACTAATGACACATGATATAAGGAGAGGTTGCCACATTCCTGACAGTTAAACAAAAATGGAAACATCCCTAACACTATATAAAGGGTTCCTAGTCCAGCATTTGAAAATGTCTAGCACCAATCAACTCAACTAATAGTCTTTCATTTATCTTAGTTTCATATCTGTAACTCAACTTAACTTAGCTTCTTAGCTCAATGTGGATCAATTAAATTAGTCAATTGTACTTCATTTTAGATCAATAAAAGTTCAATTCTAGCTTAATCTATCTTTAGCACCTAGCAAATTTAGTAAAAATACTCTTTATTAGGATAAGATCTAAAACAGTATCAGTTTCTCTAAGTTACACATAGTTACTTGTCTGTGTTAAAAGTCAGAAACGGTCAAATATTCCTTTACTTTGAAGGTTCACAAGTACTGACATACTCGCAATCAAACATATAAACACAAGCCTACGCGTATACACCCCCAGAATTTTTTGAACAAGATTTTCTACGGTGTAAATAGAAGCCAAAAAATAAGAAATTTAAAAGAAGGAACAAAATAACTTTATCTTCTCAGCATTGACCCTATGTTCACAAACTCAAATGCTTATTGTATGTATTTTTAAAAGAAATTAAAAACACCTTATGTTTTAATTAAAAAATCAAAAAAATCATTTTGTTTGAAGCCTAATTATTGCTTCAGCTTTCTCTTCCATTATTCATGCAAAGATTCAAACATGTTAGCAACTTAGTAGAACAGTTTCCCCTCTTTTAGCTTTTAGTATGGATGGTATCCCATTGTTTTAATTTTGGATCTCATCGTTTACATTTGGTTCTCGTTTATTAGCGTTCTTTTCTCTATGTATAGATATTTGAATCTTCAAATGTAAGATGAAATTACACGTGAAATACATTAGATAACTTGAAATACAATATCACATATTTTCCAGCAGTTTAAGCTTTTGAAAAAATTACTTAATCATGAGTTTCTCTTCAATAATTGATTACCGTTTGAGGAGTGGCTAAATTAGCCAATTAGCCAAAAAAAACCAACAACTCATACCAAAAAGTCGAAAATTCCCTTTTCTCTCTACTTTTTGTACATCTTTTCGTAATTAGTCAAAAAATCATCCCAAACATACAAGTTTTTTTTACCAACCTTTTTAGCCAATTAACCAAAAAATTACTAAATTAACCTGTTCCCAAACGAGTTCTCTTCAATCAAGCTAAAATATCACAACTTGCATTTATATCATATATACTTCATCATGTGGCACTCATCAGACCATCATAAAACAAGAATTAACAAAAATTGGAGATATACTATATGAATTTGGTCTTGTGTTCGAACTCCTAGTAAGCTTTTTATGATTGAGATTCATATATTTCTTTTTCTTCTCTTTTCTTGTATTTGATTGAGCGTCTAAAGAAGTGATAGGAAAACACTTTTTCAGTACTACAGGGACCCTACAAGTCACAAAATTTGCAAAAAAACACCACCCTTCTTTAACAAAACCTCAAAGAGAACCTTGAAAGCATTTATTTGCCTCTGGCTAAAAGAAATCTGTCTTTCCCGGGCAGAAGGGTAAGCATTGCAACCGACTTGATGTGACTCAAAAAGAAAAACAGAAAAAAGATATATATATTTAATCTCTAAAATCTCAACTGCTATTTGAAATCGACTTCGTCAAGTTCGGTGTAGAAAACCCTTAAACAAGAAGACTCCCAAGCCACCAATCGCCAACGTTAAAAGCAGAGAAAACCTAACAGGTTCAATGTCAGCAATTATGCTTTTCTTCTCCGTTGCTCTTGCTTGCCGTGACCTCTCTTTCACGGTCTCAGAAAAAAGATTGCTGAGATTGTCTAGCTGATGCATGACTTGACGTTGTCCCCGAGCAATATTTGAGATCTGTTCAAAAAATAGAGTGAGCACAAACAGAGAATGAATGAATCAAGTCGATCAAAGTCCAGCAGCTCCAAAGTGGCACATGATGAATAGAAGCCAATAAAATGATAATATAAAAGCCAATAATCTAATAACCAGATAAAAGATCAATGACAGGACAGTAAGCATCATTATCCCAAGACTATTTGTATCTAAGGATAGTATTATATATTAAGAAATTAAAATAAAATAAAATAAATTCAACATTTGTAATTTTCTAATTGATCTAAAAATCAGTTCTTCAAATGACAATGTTTCATTTTGAATATCATTTGTTAGTCAAATGATTAATCTTCATGAAGACACTTCAGATAGTGATAGGAGGAGGATTTTAACTACATTACATGCGCTTAAAAAATTGTAAGATACTACCAGATCATTAGTATCAGATATTCATGCAATAGTTAAGCAGCAAGGTAATTATGGATGTTACAAACTTCAAATCACACTCAACTCAGCAACCCATGGTCCCAATTACTTGGGTTCAGCCATGTGTTAAAATCATTTTTAGTCTATGTAGTTGTGGAAAGTTGTTGGTGAGATGGCATGGTAGCCTTCTGGGAAGATGGTAGACACTAGACGGTAAGGAACAAAATTTTCAGTTCCCATTCAAACAGCAAAAATATATTTTTGTTTCCTAAGAGACAAAAACAAAGCACTAGTAGACTAGTGAAATTCTAGTATTTCCATAAAAAATTCAAATCCCATTGGAACATACTGAAAGGCATCAATACATAGCGCAATAGACCGAATTTAGAAATTTTCATAAATTATTTTGCAAATTTTTTGACAAAAATTCATAAGGATGTATTTTACTATATTAATAAGTATTATTAGTAATATAGCATTGCTAATATTATTATTGTCTAAGTGGAATTTTGGCTCTTATTTTTTGGGATCTTACACACTTTATAAATCATTTACACTTGTATTTAGAAAGAAAAAAAAGGGTGAATTATTTGACACACTTAATAACTTCTTAGCTCATAGCAACTCTGATTTTTTATTTTTTCACTTCTTGTTTTATGTTAATGTTTGCATAAATCTCAATTTGTTAATTTTTGGATTTTATGCATTTAGATAGATTTATATTTATGTTTCCAAACGTTTCTATTTTTTCTCTTCCAAAATGTTTACATGCAAATCAAAACACTGAATTTTTTTATTTTTTGATCTTTGGGCATAAGGCCATTGGAGGTGAGGGAAGTCACAGCAGAGGCAGTATCTGGAAAGAGTGGCATTTTTGAGCCCGCTGGAGGAAGGGGGTGGCTGAATGAAAGTTTCCCTATATAAGAAAGTCAAATCATGGGGGCCAACTCATTCATGCATATTGCATATTGTCCTATGCCGGTTGCTGAACCAATTGTTTTGATAATCCAGAGGTGACTAAGTATGTGAACCAGTGGCCCATGGCCTTGTGGCCTAGTGGCATGGAACCAGCACTTAGGTGCTTGTACGGGAGAGGTTGGGGGTTCAACTTCCCCTAAGAGCTAATCTAACAACTTACAATTGACTTTCACCTATCAAAAAAAAAAAAAAAAGTATGTGAACTTGTAGAGATCACTTGGTACTGCTTGATAGAAGTTACTCATAAGTTCTTTACTAGTCGGAACACATTTAGAATAAACAATGGCTTCCTTGGCCTTCAGTGTCAATTTTTACCTTAAATTCCAGGAAACTTGCCACTATTAAATTGTTTATCAAATAGTAGGATCCATAACTATTCAGAGACAACTCTTTTATCTAAGAATTAGATCATAGCAGAAAAGCCGTTGAGTGAACTCTTGTATTAGAATATAAAACCTGCTCTAAACTAAGAACCAAGTGTAGTATATGGAATTGAAGAACTTCGGAATATAGTTGAAGAACACACCCGAAATATTTTAAATAACGGTTGAAAATTTTCCTTTATATTCTTCTTCCAGAATAGTTTTTAGCTATTTCCAATTCATTTTTTCATTTTACTATGAGTTACGTGACTTTTCAATAAGGACAGATTTCATTTTGGCCCCTGGCTCTTAACACATCGCATAAATATATTGCAACCACTAAATGAACATGATGAATTCAAAAAAGATTACCTCTTCCATTAAGGGGGACTCCTTTGCTAACTGGGAGGAAGATGAAGAATTAGGCATGATAGGTCCGGTCAAGGAACCGTTGCCTAAACTAGAGATGAAGTAAGAAGTAGGTGCAGATCCATTGCAGGCTTCCGCTAGCAGAGGCATGTTTTGTGGGCTAGCAGAACCTCTCTTGTTGGTTAACTTGGAATTCAGTTCTTCAATCCGAGATGTAAACTCGTCCATCCGGTCATTCAGTGTGGAAATATGTTCCGACAGCTGTGTGATAGCTCCCTATGGAGAAAAGAGGGGGGAAAAAAAAACAGAGAGTTCACTAACAAAGAACATTTACTAGCATAACTATACCACAGGAACAATTTAGTCCTAAAATTGCAGTAATTTTAGGGACTAGCAAAAAATCACCAATCACCTGATTTGTTAATGTTGCTTGTGATTCAGTTGTCCTCTCATCAAACCTTTGGTTATTTTCAGAAAATCCAGTTATCTTGGATAGATTCTTGTCCCTTCGTGTTGAAAATGAATGTGACATTCCACTGTTCAAACAAGAATATATCACAGTATTAGTTGGATAAGGCAACTGATTCTTAACAAAGGACAAATCAAATGTTGATGGGAAAGGGAAAAAATGGTGCACAATGTATTTGCTACTCCATATCTACAAAATGAAAGTGCAAAATATCATTGGTAACACATCAAATTTTAATGGCTTAATTAAGATATGTGCCCACTCTGAAAAAGGTATATTCTTGAAATTCAACAATTAGGGTCCGTTTGGATGCATGCGGCTTTCAAATATAGCGATTTGAAATTAAAAATATTAAGAGTAAAGAGTGTTACCAGAAAAAGCTAATACCCTAGTTAATTACATTTTGAAATACGTTCTGAAACAAGGTATGCTTTTGTTCCACAATACTAAAGTTAGCGATCCAAAGCAATTCCAAAAGTTTTTTCTAATATATTTCCTTAAAGTTTTCTTAGGAGTAAAAAAATCAAATATAATGAACTAGAATCTAAGGTCAGTGAAGTCTTAACATGACGAAACGTTAAAAATGAGTCATAATGCTTATTGAAATGTGTTGCTTCTTGATTTTTTATTTTTTTTTTTATTTATTTTTTTTTTTTTGGGGGGGGGTGTTTGTTAAAAAAAAAATACTCCATACTAGAAATACCTTAATTTCTTCTGATATATACTATACAAGTCTACCCCCATCGTATCTCAATTTAGAGCATGTGGCGTATCACGTAAATTGCGGCATGATAGGGGTAGACTTGCTTGGTTAGGGAACAGGAATGGATTCTGGAACATATATAATTCTAAAAATAAATAAATAAATAAAGTGGGGTCAGATGGAACAAAGATTAAAACAAGCAAATAGAATTTCATAAGATCAGTTTGCAACCAACCAAGACACCAAAAAGAGAGAAACAGAAAACAGATGAGAGTCGAGGAAATTTATAATTAATCTCACGGAGACTTTGGAAAAGAAGATTCCAAATAAATATATTGACATCATCAAAGATAATAAAAATTAGAAATCAACAACCAACGTAGGCAAGAAAATGAATGACAAGAAGAAAAATTTTATGAACTATGTATAGATGGCTCCCAACAGGATGGAACAGGGGATCAGGAACAGAGTTATCAGCTTCAAAGTAGCTGAAAATGAGTTGGCAAGAAAAACAACAATGATTCATCCTTAGCAAACATACATATGATTCTCAAAATACTTAAATCTTAAGAAAATGAACAAGGTGGATTATGTCCCTACAGCCACACTAGAATGAATGTATGGAAAACATTACTATCCAGTGCATATACCTAAAATAGGATAAAATAAGGGTTAAAACATCGCACCTCTTGAGTTGCTTATTTCTCATGGCCACCCTCTCAGCTGAGGCTCGAAAAAGTGCTTCTTTGGGGCTTGTTACCAGCTCCTCATCTATGTTGAGCTTTGTTTTCAAGTCATCTGGTAATGCCTGTAGAATGATTAAATCAGGACAAGAGTGCATGAAAAGGCATCACAAGCTCTGGAAGTTGTCATACCATAACCTCATTTACAAGCTTTTCCAGCTGTATTTGTTCTATGTAAGTACGAGGAACGTATGAACCTTCTAATCCCAACTGCTCTGCCACAGACTTTACAACTAGACGATCTTTTCCTTGCACCTTTTATCAGAAAAGGAAACCATTTCAGTCAGAAGTTTTAGCTCTAGTTAATCCACATATTAGGTAAGAAGCCAATAGGAGAGTTTAGAACAATAAAAATGAAATATAGTCTTCTCTGTAAGCCATTATGTTCTACATCATTATCCCAAGTATGTCCTTCTGCATATTGGGAGTGGGTGTACAGGTTGTGCATGAAATAATACATATGATGCATATCAGGTTTTATTTATTTATTTTTGTAATGGTGCATATGCATTTTCTATTCTTATAGTGCTTGACAATTCTTGGAAAATGAACTCCAAAAAATAACTAAACTACTTCTCTTCTCACATCTAAATCCTCAATAGTGCTATTCTATTTTTGATTGGCACTAGGGTATCCGGATCAAAGCTTGACTAATCCCCAGGATGTCCAAATCAAAGCCTGACTAATCCCGAGGGATGCACAGGCCCTTGGCAAGGAGTTTCCTGTAAGTGCACCACGGTTAATTCAAGAGTTTTCTCCCAATCTAATGGCCCCAAAAAATTGTTAACACCTAAAAGGTCCTGATCTCTGAGCCTTGGAGGGAGCACACCCCCAAGACCAAGGCCTTGCCACCAGGCCAACGCCTTGGGGTTCGTGCTATTCTATTTTGAGTAATAAAGTATCAATTGTGTCTCTCACCTTTTACATGCAAACTGCTGTTTGAGATTACATGTGTGCACGTGTCAAGATAATGAATATTGACAAAATTTATTTTAAAATTATTCAGAATAATGATTAAAATATATAAGTATTTAATATGCCCATTTCTGTTGGCATCAATTTATGTTAACTTACCACTGAAGTGATTACCAAAGTAAATTACAAACAATAAATTAGACAAAAGTACATTTTCAATTCTTTAATAATTTGAAAGAAAAGAAGAATTGAATTCCCCAACCAAAGGAAAGAAAGATTGATGAACCATACATAGTAGCACAAACATGTTGATATGTGGTGAACAACCAACAAGACTCTTGCTATAGTGGATATCATATTGAATTTTGCTTCCAATTATCAGAACAAAACAATAAATGAAACGGAGACAATAAAATTATGGTGTATGATTTCAACTTGTACTCTATAGTGATCAGATGAAAAAAAATCATGTACTACCTGAACATAATGGCGATTAAGTTGTTCTAGCCAATCAATTTTCACACACACCCTCTCATCGGAGAATGCATGGCTATTTCTTTTAAGGATAGCTGCAATTGTGTATCCCAAGGCCATCAAGCCACCAAGAAGCCGCACACTGACTTCAAAAGTTATTCTGGGTGATATGACAAATGGAGAATCCGTAACCCATTCCTGAAATCCAAAAGCGTAACCATACTGATCAGATAACACTATGCTAGTCTTTTCAGTCTTATTTCTTTTATCAAAGTTTGCAGCAAATTCAGAGATCCAAAGAAAGGCTGATATCAAGCATAAAAGAAGAAATTGGTTGCAAATATAACAAAATCAATCCAAAGAGATTATTACCATGGAGATTGGTTAACATGCCATTAAGCAACTAATTCAACAAGAGTTACAGATATAAACAAGATCATACACTTAGCAAGTACAATAACATATTATGTTATTCAATGTGAATGTAAAGCCCTCACCGCTTTATGTCCAAAAAAAAAATTAATACATTTAAAGATTTTAACTTCTCCATTACCCAGTAAAAGAAATTGTTTTACTTTATAAAAATTGCTCAACAAAATCTCGTTTCAGTAACTCCTTTGTGTATATACAATACGTCTACAAATATCTCAAAATGAGTAAATACAAACTTAAAATTATATGCACATATCAGAATACATTGCCATTACATTACAATAGAAGTAATAAACATAACATGCAGTATTTTTACACAGTTCGCCATTTTCACAAAAAAAATTGCTGCCTCTTTAAATCAGTTAAGGTAACATGAAAAAGAAAACAAATTTCTGATATGAATTCCTAAGGTACCAATTATTATGACCAAGTGGCAAACCTCAAACATGAGATTGTATTTTCCATCTTTGTTCCGCATCCTCAAATATGATTGGCATGATTCTGCATCTTCAGCTGGTGGAAGAAGATATATATCATAAGTCTGTTCTGTAGTTTCAGTGTGCACTTCCAACATGACAGCCTTGATTTGATCCACAGTCATTTTCTTTGATGACTACAATAAACAGGTAACAAATGTATAGAAATAAATCTGTATTGCTCATTGTCGTTGCTGAAGAAATTTTTTAACTAAAGTCATTGGCAAACAACATAAAAATAGAGAATATATGTGTGGAGAGAGAGAGAGAGAGAGAGAGAGAGAGAGGAGGAGGAGATCAAACCTTTAAAATGTAAGTAGGAGACTGGAACCCAGTGAATGGGTTGAACTTGTTGATGATTTTTATGTGTGCTGTCTTGAGATCTGGCTCAATAAAAGCCTTGTACATTGGATATACCTATGTCACAGAGTATAGCTGAGAACTTTTAGAGATGTTCCTCAAATTTTTTAAGAAAATTACAATGAGGATAGCAAAAAACCGTTTCAGATATCTGGTGGATTATTTCTTCTGGTTCTTGCCCAGCACGTTGTATGTCCCGTAATACCCGTTTAACAAGGTCAAAGTGAACTCCACCCCTAACAGATACTCGAAGATCCAGTAAAGGTCGCAATTTCTCGCTCAAAGCATAGATACCCTCAATAATCACAATTCGGGAGCTTGGAACTTCGAGCGTCCTGCTACCAGCACATGCTTAAAATGAGTTTCAAAAACTAGTTCGTTTTGAGCAACGGACAATTTAATCAAATACTCAAACTTAAAGAACAACAAAGAAATAGAAAGGAAATGAAAGGGTTAGCTATAAAACATAATAAATTCAATAATGAAGGAAGAAAAATAAGAACAGCAAGGGCCAACTACATGAAACTAGAGTAGTGCACAGCAGAAAAGTTAAGGAGAGTCGTCAGATAATAATATATACGGTAAACTATGCTGTACCCACCCTGGGGCTAGGCCTGAAAACACAAAGCCTCCTTCATGTTTGTTCTGTGACACTGAACCCCCTTGTGGTGGCTACCAAATTGCAACCATCATATTTTCCGTACAATTTAACAGTGTGTGTGTCACACCCCATTCGTATGCACTGATATTACTAAGAGGAGCCAAATTTGACCACATACCCCTCATACCTCTGTTAAAATTGACCATGATTAAAAAGCAAAACTATTAGTACTAAACTCATGCCTGCGAGGCCATTGATGAAGTTGGCACCCCCAATTCTCCGGATGCATATTGAAATCCAAAAACCTGGGCTTCCCTTGCAACGCCACACTCCGATTATTCCCCATACACACACATATGTATAGATAACTATGCTGAATTTTCTCTTCCTAGTGCTCAGGAAATCGCATTTGTGGGACTGAGTTTGTCTTTTTAAATGTCTAACTTTCTCTCTCTCGGAGTTTATCTATCTATATATACATATATATATCTCTAACTCTATCTATCTAATTATATGTATATGTATACACATAATTGTGATGAATTCTGTCTTTCTAGAGCTAACAAATTTGAATTTGTGGAACTGAGTTGTCTAGTGTCACCATGAAATTTTCTCTCTTGAGAAACCTCCATCTTGACAAAAACCAAGAGAAGAAGAGGAATTGAAACATTGGGTCCAAAAGCAAGAGGCTACTCATGCATGGTAAAGATGCTATGGAGCAGAGACTCACATGGGAAGAAGCACATGAGCTTCTACACCCACCCCTAAGTGCCAAGTCAACCATTGTCATGATTGAGGACCAACAATTTCAAGAATATGATACAAGTAAATCCAGTAGGCAGTTTTTTTCCAGGACTCCGGAAAAGGAATTTCATAATTTGTTTCATAAAAAATTGTCAAACACATGATTTGGAAATTTGTTTTGTTAAAATTTGTCATAAAAATATATCATCAAAATGGAATACAACTCTGGATGAACATTTTGGCTGTTAGATCCAGTTGCTGGACTGGAACATTGGTGCTAGGCCCCATTAGGAAAGAGGAAACTATTACTAAGTGGCAGAAGCATACTGTGATGTGGAAGAAGCTTCTTTACAATATGGATAGGCCTCATAGTTATGATCTTACATACTATTGTATCCACCAAGCCACCAAAAATGGAAATGATTGGAGAAATAAAAAGCCAAAAGAGAGAAGGGTGAGGAAGAGAGGTGGCCGGCTGGTGATTGTAACCGTTAGAAGTGGAGAAGGAGATATCAGGTTCGATAGGCTTCATAAACATATCAGGGTTATTTTTGTCTTCCTACGTTTTATGTTATGTCCATTATTTTTTTTCGTTTGACCCCCACCACAATGGGTTGTTTAGTGTCACAAAAAAGGGGGTTAGGAGGCTACGTGTTTTTGGGCCTTAACTCTATGTTACGTGGACTCAGGGGTGTAACCGTAATATATAAAATGCAAAATTCATTAATGAAAGTGGATGCATTCATGTTCTAAACAAGGTCAGGTGACAAGGTACACTTTCTTCAATAACAGTAGTGTCCTTGAGGAACAATGATAAAAATGGAAAAGAAAAAGATTGTTCACCACCATTCAGTATGTTTTGAACAATAACCAAAAAAAAAGAGGGGGGGGGGGGGGGGGGGTTGTAGCAGAAACATGAACTTTTAATCCAAATATAATCATATTGAAGATCAGTTTGTTTAAATAAATATTGCATCTTGTGTAAATATATATGAGACGTTCATAATATTAAATAAAGAACTCAACCTGTATCCTGTGCGGGAACTAGACTTGAAATCATATATTGGAATTTCAACCTGCTTCCCTGCCTTTAGGTCATGGATATTCTTGAGCAATGTATCATAGTCTGTCAACCGTGGGTCTGTCCCAAAAAGATATTACACTAGTCAAAAGTCACATGTTCAATGTTTCAACTTTACTTCAGCAATGAAAGCAAATTTGAGAATTTTTTTGCACTACATAAAGGCCCTATTTGGTAGGGCTTATTTCCAGCTTATTTTAGCTTTTAGTTTAATTTAAGCTATTTTGATGTATTTGGTTCAGCTTAACAATACAACTTATAACTTTTTGTAAGTCAAAAATCAACTTATTCTTTGAGTGGAGGAAAAGAAACTTAATTTATAAGTCAAAAATCAGCTTATGTTCACAGCTATAAGTTGTTAAGCTATAAGTTAT